>OY294056.1:59854008-62285913 GCA_958510865.1 Myrrha octodecimguttata
CCCACCTTACAAATTTCAAGTATCTAAGGTAAATTTTACGAAAATTATCGACTGTGGTGTTCATGGGCGGATGACTAATCAGACTTAACATGATTTGACCAAGTTCAAAACAGTAGTTTGTTACCATTGCTGAAATTTAAGAATTACAGACATTTATCTAAATGATATGATAGCGCCTTCTGGATAAGGGTCTGGCGCGCAAAAATTCTCATGAATATTATGACTAAGCGCAGGTAATTGGCTGGTATAGTTGACCAGAGATTTATTCAATAAGTTGAATATAAATAGGTACTTGATCGAAATTCAAAAACTCTTTCCCACCCCGAATGATTTCCAGGCCCGTTTGGACGATAACCGAATTGCACTTCTCGCTGTATAGAATCACCCAAGATATGAGAAAAAAGAAGTTTTCAGACTAGGGAAGCATCTAGCCCCTTGGCCTCCTCACATCAGAGCATCGAGAATCGTAAGGCCGCCGACAAGACTAAGAATTATTACCAGGATTTTTTTGGTAACTGATTATCGCCCTACATTGTACAATAGGTTCATGCACCACAGTACCGTTCTGAGATACGTTTAGTGCTTTAAGAAAAAAAAATGAATAATTGTTAAGAAAATCGTCATAATTTTGCGCCCCTAGTCAGTGCGCCCGTGGCAAATGCCTCTCTCGCCACGCCCTAGATCCGGCTCTGTAATTTGGAGACAACGGATCGATTTTTTTTGCATTTTTTTAATGATCTATATTGTAAGTAGGAATGCGAAATCTTGATTTTTGTTTTATTTTTCGATCCAAATGAATTATTTTTTCGTGAAAATCATCAAAGCGAAAAAAAAATCGGTAAACATTACGCATCCTAACTGAAATGTTGAATGATTCGAACGAAAAAAAAATTTAAAATCAAATTGTAATCTACAAATCAAACCCCGTTCTATTCGTGGGATTATTTGCTCTTGATGGAAATTTTTACTTAAGTCACGGCTTTTTATGCTCGGAAAATACTGAAGGGAAATTCATGAAATTTATTATGTACCGCCTTAAAGAATTTCATTGTGGGTTGGAGTAAAAAAATTATAAGAATTTATTTCAAAATTTCACGTAATATACCTCAAAATTTGTCACGGTAATACACTTAGAAGTTCACGGTACGAGTAGTAACTGGGGTAAGTACTCGTTGTTCTTCACATGAAAAAAGAATTTAAAATGTTACTTCAAGAAATAATAAAGACGGTGCAATATTCGAATAGTTTCCGTAATTCCCACGTTTCTTACACTAGATCTACTCACCAGGTACGAACACAAATTCATCATTACTCATAGGAAATTACACACACGCGTTTCTTTCAAAGGGCCACCGAATTCTGACCGATGTACAGCTTCGGGAGGATCGTCTGGAAAGTTCTTGTTTTAAAAACCCTCGTCTAGGAATGTAACTGTACTCGTTTCCCCCTTTTAACCCCGCTAGGTCCAGGGTGCCGCGGACACGATTTAGATACGCCGCGGATCGTCTGTCTGTTCCTCATTCTACACTGGACTTGATCTATTGAGAACTCTTAAGGGGGGTCACACATTGGCAGGTCGATTATTCTGTTTGCGTATAGGTCACGAGCAGTTTTGACAGTTGGGAGAGACTGGAGGACGAACAATAACCTAAAATGCATTGTTTACTATGGGAAAAAAGCGATTTGGCTTGTGATTTTGTATGAATTTGCACATTTTGCACTACTAGTGCATTATCTGGGAACTATATCCAAAGTACTTGATATCTTGTAACAGTAACAGCTTTACTAAACTTATGGAATTTTTCGAATAAATAAAATTCTTGCTGGTTGATGCTGTTGTTGATATGTTGCTTGGTTTAGTAAGGCAGGAAATACAATTTAAAACCCAAGTTTTTTCAAGTAAATTCAGGTATTCAAGCTCGGGTAATAAACATTAAATCGATGAGAACTGCCAATAAGTTGTTGAAGTATTTTCATTTGAATGGTAGGTACTAACCGAATGTGGAGAAGAACTCAATTTATCCATTATAAAAGAGAGAAATAAGGAAATTCTATCGGTTCTGAAAGGGAAAATCATATTTTCTGAATCAATTCAATAGAGAACTGCGCTCTTAAACTAAAATTCACAGAATAAATGTTACTTTGCAACTTGTCAGCTACCTCGGCAAAGAACATAGGATGGAGATTAGTCTCCACAATCAAAAACACTTGAATTAGATAGGATTGATTTATACCATTGACATTCAGGTATGCAATGACATCGAATTCTGAGCTGATTTTCATGTTTAGTCGAGTAATATCATGTACGTTATTTTGGTAGGGCATACCGAACGATTCAGGTATGGAATATTTGAAAATCATAAGTTCTTAATAAGTATTTCTTTATTACTTGAACAAGACAGGATTTATAAAAGATATTTCCATTCAATGCAGTCAAATTTTTAGCTTATACTCACTTGAGGTGCAGTATTACTACTGACAATGATTTGTTTCGGTATGCCGATTGATACCAGGTAAGGAATTTTCGTAAAATCGTCAGTTTTTGATAAACATTCCTGTTTGTTCTCACAAAGAAAAGATCTAAATCATCACTGATCGGCATTTTAGCCTAATTTGATCACCCTTGAGTCGTATTTTAGAAACAAAAACCATCCACTGTGTCAATACACTGTTTCTATCAAAGATGTCAATACCTGGCAGTGTCCCGGAATGAAAAATGTATTAGCACGATGATATCACAAAATATTTTACGAAAGTAACAAGGTGGCTATATAATATACTACAACACACAAAAAGACTGTTGACTGAACTAACCAAAGGTCTGTTTATTTGCCTGTTTATGAAATCAGGGACTAATTTAATATTGAGTACGCCAAATTTATACTATCCTCTTCAAAAAAAAGTGAATATATCAATCCAAAATTTCCAAATGAATACGAAATCACAAGAGAAATCGCAATCGAATCTTAGCATTTTTTTACCAGTTGAAATCATAGACCTGTGGACGGTAAAGCACCGCGTTTTTGCTTACGACGGTTACGTCCGTAATAACGAGTCCGTCACGGTCGTTCAGCGTGAGTTTCGTCGCTATTTCTATATCCAACGGAATCAGGGTGTTCCCTCTCGAAACACCATTCTTCGTTGGGTTGAAGCACTTCGTGCACGAGGTGAATGGGTAAGAAAAAGACCGACAGGAGCTCAACGAACAATTCGAACACCTGAGAACGTTGAAAGAGTGCGACACAAGCAATTCTTCGCAGTCCGAATCGATCTGCTCGCCAACCTGCTGCTGAAATTCGCTCGGTAATCGTTCGGTAAGGCGTATTTTGCGTTTAAAAATGAGGTTTCTCCCTTACAAATTGGCCGTTGTGCAACAAGGAACAGCCAGGGCATTATGCACAACGAATGCACATCGCCCGTGAGATGGGAGCACTTGTTGAGCAAAATGAGAACCTCATGGTGTTAAGAGCGATGGGGCTCACTTTCATCTCAATGACCACGTTAATCAGCACTATTGCCGTTATTCATCATCATCATACAACCCTTTGCGCCCATTGTTGGACGTAGGTCTCTCCTATACTATTCCACTCGCTTCTGTTTTGGGCTGTCCGAATCCAGTTATTGGATATTGTTTTTATGTCGTCTGTCCAGCGTGTAGGCGGTCTTCCTCTACTTCTCTTGTATGCTCGAGGTCCCCACGCCAGCAATCGCTTTGTCCACTGTTCCCCTCTCATCCTTGCCACATGACCCGCCCAGTTCCATTTAAGTTTTGCCACTACGCTGATAACATCTTTCACGCCAGTTCTACTTCGCAGATCTTCATTTCTAATGTGATCCCTCCATCTTTCTTTGCGTCACTTTAAGTTTTCTGGCAGTTGCAGTTGTTAATGTCAGAGTTTCGGCGCCTTATGTTGAAACCGGAAGCACGCACTTATTGAAAGCCTTTCTTTTCAGATGGATAGGAATATCACCCCTGAAGATATCCCTCAGTCTTCCATAGGCTGCCCATGCGAAAGTAAGTCTTCTGTTCAGTTCAGTTGTCTGATTATCTCTCGAGATAAGAACCTCGTGGCCAAGATATAATAGGCTTCGACCCTTTCAACCTCACAACCATCAATGTCGATGTTTGAACTGGAAACAAGATTTGTCATGAATTTTTTCATATTGATTTTCAGACCAATTTCCCCGCATACCTTTTTCAAGTCATTTATAATTTCTTTTATTTCTCCGAGGTCATCCGAAATAAAGACAATGTCATCTGCGAAGCGTAAGTTATTCAGATATTTGCCGTCAATATTCATGCCTTTTTTATCCCAATTCATCCGTTTGAATGCTCTCTCAAGGACTGTTATGAACAACTTTGGGGACATCGTGTCGCCCTGTCTCACCCCACGACCAATGGGTATGCAGTTAGTGTTTTCGAACAATTTTACTGTAATTGTAGTATTTTTGTATATGTTGAAAATAAGTTTGGAGTATCGAAAATCGACTCTACATTCTTGAAGTGCTTGCATAACTGCCTTTAACTCGACTGTATCGAAAGCCTTGTGGTCTATGAACGCCAATACCAAGGGTCTATTATATTCAGTTGTCTTTTCTATAAGTGTTTTTATGCTTTGGAGGTGGTCATTTGTTCCGAATCCGCGGCGAAATCCCGCTTGTTCTACAGGTTGATAAAGTTCAATTTTGTTTTCTAGCCGTGTGGTTACAATTTTAGTGAAGAGCTTATAAAGATGACTCAAAAGGCTTATTGTTCGGTAATTCTCAAAATCGGATGTGTCACCCTTTTTATGGAGAAGTATGACGATAGAATCATGCCATCTTTTGGGAATCGAGCTATTGAAGAGGCAGAGGTTAAAAAGGTCTCTCAGTTTTCTGAGTAAACTCTGGCCACCTATTTTGATTGCATCCGACATTATATTGTCTTCACCTGGTTATCGGTTATTTTTTGTTTTCTTCAACTTGCCGTTATTGGGCTGATGAAAATCCCCAACAATTACACGAAAGACAACTGCATAACCCTAAAGTGACCGTTTGATGAGCTGTATCCCAAACATGCGTCATCGACCCTTGAAAACGTCAATTGCAATGCTGTTACCGTGAACACTGTGCGCTATATCGAAATGATAACCAACTTCTTTACACCTGAATTAAGAAGACGTCCGTGTTCCAACCCGACGTATTTCCAGATTTGGGGACGTTTGCCAACACAAGCCCCGAATATTGGAGGAATTGAAACGTTGGAAACAGTTCTCGGTAACTTCCAAGAAAGACTGCAGGAGTGTATCGCGAAACAAGGACGCCAACTGGCTGATGTGATTTTCCACTCATGAAATTCCAAATTGCTTTGAAATTCTGAATCCAAATTGTTTAGTAAAAAATTTTTTCAGTAATTGAGGTTATGATTTTTTCAAAATCGCCTGAGTTCTCTGCCGGACTCTGTATGTTCATTACCAAGGTAACTGACAAGTAGTAAAGTAACATTTAATTTGCTAATTTTTCAATTTTACAACACATTAACCAAACTGAATGAATTTAGAAAATATGATTTCCATTTCAGTACCATTAGAATATTCTCTTTACTCTCTTCTTAAATGGATCAGTTGAGTTCCTCTCCACATCCGGATAGATACCTATAAATCGATTTCCAAGAAAATACACATTTGTCATAGAAGGATATCAACTATGTTGAAATAAGTGAATAATAAATATTTTATGTAAGAAAAAATACCACTGATCATGAATTGCTAAAAATTCAAATATTTTGAATATCCTTAGGTCCGGCCCCACCTTTAGCAGTTGTGCCCTTCCGTCACGTATCTAATTCGAAACAGGTAGTATGTTTGAGTTGGTTTGGGATAACAATTGACCGATTAAAGTTCTTCTCCTATTAATCATACCACAAATCTGCCGCCTGATTCTTGATCTCTGGGAATAATTCACATATTTTTGGTTGCTGAAGACTGAAAGTTTTGACTTATGGAATACGAAAAAATTTAAATGAATAGATTCCATAACTCTCGGCGGAAAACACTCATTTCATTTCCTCTTTTTCGAAAATGTCAATTATGTTTACTTATAAACCGGGTGTCCCACGAATACCGTTCGTTTGAATATTTTTGGGAAGGAAACAAAATTCAAGTTTGCAATTTCGGACTTAAGCTTTTCCTAGAGAGATGGCTGAACGTAAATTATTTGAGATTCGTGTTACCAACTTCCGTTTTTCAAATGGTGAGCCCCATAGTTTGTAATGGAAATAGATTCCTTATGAAATTCTGAATTGTCTTAATGTGAAATTTTGAATTTCTGTCAAAAAATTCTTTTTTAACGTGAAAATCCAATGAAAAAATTGAAGCTCTCTGCTGAAACATGGGTATCATCCGGGTTTTTAATTGGAAAAATGCCTTTTTCAGGCTTATTCTAGGAGTAAGAATAATGCTTCTACCGTAATAGTCAGAGCTGAAACTCATGATACAGGAGGTCACAAAAGCGTTGTCAAAGTTGGCAATTTCGAAAACGTGAAAACTCAGTTTTTACGCGTTATCCGCGTTCCCCAGAACAAGCGCGTTATCATTTCGTCACGATATCTGTAATTTTCGAATTTTGAGCCGAAATTGGTCTCAAACGACTGGGTTGGACTCACTGATGAAGAATCCGTGGTCAAAATTGATTCTGTCCGTCCGGCCGTGTGTGCTGTAACTCTAGAAAGGAAAGATCTAGAGTCCTGAAATTTTCAGGTTAGGTTAATATCCTGAATATCTCGGTTAAGTTCGTTAATGGACCAAATCTGCCGAATGGT
This sequence comes from Myrrha octodecimguttata, assembly GCA_958510865.1. Taxonomy (NCBI): domain Eukaryota; kingdom Metazoa; phylum Arthropoda; class Insecta; order Coleoptera; family Coccinellidae; genus Myrrha; species Myrrha octodecimguttata. The sequence continues at coordinate 59,860,808 of OY294056.1, forward strand.
TTTTGTTACAGCCATTTGAAATTTTGATTCTTCAATAACTCGAAAAATATTTATCTGATCGAAATGAAACTTGGTTTGAAGATGAACAATGTCAATCAGAAGAATAATTCATGGAAAATTTTGAAAAAAAAATAATTTTTTTTGAAAATTTTTATATTTCATTGAAATTTCACCATTTCGCAATGTGAACAAGCGCGTAAAAGCTGCTGACTTCAAGTCAGTGCTTTTCTAGATTTTTTCAAATTAGAATCTCATTTTTTTGTGGTAATATTAGAATCTACTTTGAAAAATAATGTAGGTGTGGAAATACCACCAATGCCCTAAAATTCAGATTTTCTGAGATATGCAGTAGCGATTACATTTATAATATCAATCTTCTCAAAAATACAAGCAAAACTGAAAATTCAGAATTTCTATGAATACAATCTAAAATAGATGTTCAATATGTCCTCCATTCCCTTGGAGACAAAAATTTTTTTCTGAAATGAAGAACGTTCGAAAAGTGATCGCATACATTGTTTTTTACGAATATCTTAAAACATGAATATTAGGGCATTAGTGTTATTCCACAACTTTTTCAACGCAAGTTAAAATTCGAATCTTTGTGAGTAAATACATGAGGATTTGTAAACTAAAATATGTCTAGTATTAACGTAACTAATGTATCAAATTAACGAATTGATTGGATAAACACAAAATGTATGAACAGAATAAGTATGTAAAAAAAACGCTTCGGTACTGCTTCACCAGAAGAAACAAATATTTATATTCTGGAAATATTTCTTTGAAACCGAGGACATTTACCAAAAATGGTTAAAGATTATGTTACTTCTCCAAAGTCACAAATTGTTTATCTGTATTTATAGAGAATGCTATTGTCCCAACAGTTTATCATTTAAATGTTGGTATTTATTGGCAAGTAGAATGAAATATAATCACTGGTTTGAGCTAATTAACTTAATGTCAAACAGCTATTTGTTCCTGAAAACAGTGATATTTATTCAACTATCAGTGCAAGCCTGCACCGCAAGGTCCTGACCCTTCTTCAGTAATTCCCAACAATTATAAATAATAATCTATTAAGTTATTTCAAATACCAGGCTCACCTGGAACAAACACATTAAAAAGAAGAGGAAGCAAATAGGTTTCAAAATTAAAGAAATGTCTTGGCTTATGGGTATAGAGTCAAAACTGTCATTAGTAAATAAAAATTGTACAAAACAATAATAATTCCAATTTAAACTTAAGCACTTATGCACTTGAAATATGGGGATGTACAAGCAAGTCAAATATAGCTATCACACAAAGATGCAAACTTAACAATCCATTAAGATCTGAAAACACTGTGTTAAGGATGTCATAAAAACAAGAAGTAGAAATCACCACACTAGACTGAAAGAACACACAAATACTCTTCTACATCCTCCAACAGAAGGCAACTATGCAAAAGACTGCAGAGGAAATGGCCTACTGACCTGATGAAATATTAAGAGATTCTTCCTTGGGAAATACTCTTCACGCTATATTCGGTCTTGTATTTTATCATCGAGAAATTAGCTTGAAAAATGTATTCTGATTGCTGATAAACAAAAAAATTTCAATGTTTATCTATTTATCAAATGTATTCCGCTCTAATAATTATTCAATTTAATTAGAATATTGCTCAAAATAACCTAAACTATCTTCATTAGATGTAATTTCCTAGTTCTGAATTATTTTTTTCAGGACCTCCAAGAATCTCCGGTGTATAACAGCACTCCTTCTTACATGGATCCAAGCGCATTTGTTCCTCCTAGAATAAATGTTAAAGCTCTGTATGATTACAGAGCTCAGAGGCCAGATGAATTATCTTTCTGCAAACATGCAATCATCAATAATGTTACCAAACCGGAAAATAGCTCGGGATGGTGGAGAGGCGACTATGGAGGCATGAAACAATTGTTTTTCCCAGCCAACTACGTCGTAGAAATTGATGATCAACAAGAATCTGACGATGGGGTAAGGGAATTCCAAAAGAAAGTACAAGATAATTATTGTTTTGAGCCATAATACAAAAACACAGTCTTAACGTGGTTCGTATAAGGCTGTTGATATCTCTTCTTGGTTTGACCACAACCTACTTTAATACATAGCCGCAGACACATTGTCGCAACACACTAAATATAATGGAATATTATCAAATCAATTCAATACACACAAATATTCAAAGATAAATCCTTGCTGGTCATTGAAATAAAGATCGCTGAATTGTAATTGCACCCAGACAGAGACTGACATAACCGAACAATTTTTTTATTGTTCTATGATAAATCAGAAAAATCCTTATCGATTGCTGCGTTCGTTTATTGCATCTGAGAGGCGACAGATTTTTTTGTCACGTGACCACAGATCTTATGGAATTATCAGATTTTATCTGAAGTAAACGAACAACTCAGACGAAATGAGAATCACAGACCATTAATATTTGATATCCTCTCATCTGTTTATTGAATCTGATGTCAAATCAAAATTGTTAATCATATATTTTATTTTCTGTAGTGTTCATTCCTCAGCTCGTTGGAAGAAATTAGTATAAATGTAACTTCATTAGAGAAAAATATCGAATAATGTTTGACGATGATGAAAAGAACAACGAACAAACAGTTCTAAAAAAAATTCAGGGCCAAATCAAAAGTTCAAAGATCCCTCAGAATGTTTCACAGTTATATGAATTCACCAATAATTGTTTAAATCATTATTTATTCATAAACAAGTAGACAAAGTTCAATTATAAGTGATATCCACCTTGCCATCGATAAAAATTTGGTTCTCAGAATCTTGCCTGAGTATTATTAAGTTACTTGGCCTCTGTAAATGTGGCGTCCTCAGTGGAGAGAATTGTTGATTCATCATTAAGACCAGAATATTTCAGATGTCGACCCCTCTGCCTAGGTGTAGTAACGGAATTCTGAACATAATTATTCTTTCCAGTTGGCAGTTCTGATATATACTGCATCTCAAAATTAACCAAGAATGGACAAACGCCAACTAAGCTAATATTATATATTTCCACTCAAAAAATTACTTTTGTCCGCACTGTTCTTACGAAAAAAACTAACACGAAATGAAAATTGAACAGAAATTATTTCTTGATAATTGATATCAACAAGATGTCAAATTTACTCCATTAAAAAACTCCGATCTTGTCTATGATACCGACGAAAAAGATCGTCATCGACTCGCTCTGATTTTGTTTGACGATCGGTTGACAGCTGAGGTCTCCTCCATCTGGATGTAATAAACGAACGGCTCAGGAGCAATCTGAGCAGTCTGATGTAAAAAACGAACGCCCCTGATGATAACAGAACAGGGAAGACCTTTGAAAATACAAAATAAATGATATAAGTATAACAATTTCAAGCGATGCATCAATACCGTATTAATTTTGAGTAGAAGGATAATAGACATCAAAATAAATATCCACCGCCTTTGTCCCTTGAATGCATTGGCTTTATTCACAAAATTCACATCTTTTCTTCAGTGTGAACACTAACCTATCTGTCCAATTAGGGAATCCAACGACCTGTCAAACGTGGCGTTTGGAGGGCAAACAAGTTTGTTTACTTTGTAAACTAGTTCTATTTTGGAAGCTTTTTCTGAGTATTTCACACTGATTGGTGTATAATATCGTTTAGTTTTATTGAAAAATATAGTGAATAGTGAGAACTAAGTGAGAAAAATGCCTGTAACATGTATAATGGTCAATTGTGGAAGCCCTTCAAATCGGGACCTTAGGAGTACCTACTGTGAAAAGCTCTTTGCATTACCCTCAGAGAAAGAATAATTATCTAAAATGCTCAATAAATACAATAACAGAAGCTTGAAACCTCAGCGCAAAATGCAACAAAACTTTTGTTTGCCCGCCAAACGCAATATTTGAGGTTAAAAAGTCACGTGGTTTGGATTGCCTAATGTAACGGAGAGTTTCTGAAATATGTAATTCTTTATATTTTTCGAATTATACGATAATTGCGAAATTTCGCACAAGTAGAAACATCGGCATTATATCAATAGTTTTTGCTATGTTGATGAAAAAATAATAAACCTTCGCCACCGGTGTTGGTTTTTGCCACTGCTACCAAAAACCTTCATTTCCAATCGTCTGTTTCGAAATTGTCATTTAATCCTCTCGCAAAACAGCTTCTACTTTTACTGATATTTTTTATGAAACCACTGTTGTTTTTTTTTCGGCAGTCAATGTTACAAGGTCATTTGGATATGAGTGGAGCAGTTGTCGATTTACTCCAGAATCCTGATAGAGTGGGTCTGGAATGGGTGCTTAGAATTGTTACTTCCACTGCTTGTACACCTTTTGAAGTTGCAGTGCACTCAAAAGAATTGGTAAGCTATGATTGTTGTTTAAATCATTCTGAAAAATGTCGTGGAGTTTGCAAGGCTGCAATAGTAAGTTTATCAGGAAATTTTATTCGATTACTCTTTCCCAGGCCATGGAATGGTTACTAAATATCAGGGAGGTGGCACAGAGAGCATGCGCGTTAGAAAGTCATCACAAGGAAATGGAAAAAGCCTGTAGAATAGCTAAAGAAATGTCCAATTTGATTATTTATTGTCGATCTGTGGCGTTCAACCTTGAAAGAGCTCGAACCACTTCTTTTATATATAATGAAATGTCCTCGTTCCCAGAAAACAAAGCTGAAAAACTAATTTGTCAACAAGAAAGGCATTTCTTTTTAAGGTACCATCAGGTGAGATATAATTTTTTGTGAAACTTTATGATGAGTAGAAATCAAAGGATAAACACAGTTTATTAATCTGTTCAGACCGTCATGTGTAAAAAATAAGTATTTCCTTTTTCCTGTAAGTTGATTCAGTGATGCAGGTGTAAAAGTTACTTGCTTTCTCTGAAGACATTCTGTTTATACTACAGACTTCAATTTCAATGTTTGGCTATTCAGCTTATTGTTTTAAATTATATGTATGCTTTCTAAAACTTTTAATTTTTTTGCTGATAAATATACTACCTGACAAGGAAACTGCAACACCCAGAAGGAGCTGTTTAAATTTTAAATTTTTTTTGGTAAAACGAATAGTATAGCAAGGGGTAAATGATTAAAAGTTGGAGAAAAAAACCGTGAAGGTTTTTTCATGTAAACATTTGGTGTTAGTGGTTTTTTGCAAATTTTTAAATTTTACAACGAACTAGCTGTTCGAGAGATCCAAAGTCGATGTTTAGTTTTCGTTAAAATGCCTAGAGCACGTGTACGCGGAATTTATCGCCAGATAAATGAATTTGAAAGATGTCGAATTATTGGTGTATGGGAGGCAGGGTTGTCATTTGGAGAAATCGCTAACCGTACGAACAGAAATCCAACTACTGTTATAAGATGTTGTCAAGCGTGGTTTGATAATGTCCAAAATCGAAGAAGAGTAAGCACAGGACGTTGTAGGGGCACAAATGAAGTTCAAGATAGACGTCTAAGACTTATGGCCATTAGAGGCCGATTTGCGACAACTCTATCTTTGGCTGATGAGTGGTTAGGAGAACAAGGCCATCCTGTAACTGTCCAAACGGTTTATCGCCGTATAAGATCTTTTGGACTGCAGCATTATCGACCCCATCCTGTGTTACCTCTTACGGTTGAGCATCGCCTGAAACGATTCCAGTGGTGCAGAGAACGGCAATATTGGAATGTGTAATGGCATTAGGTCGTCTTTTCTGATGAATCTCGATTCTCCTTGGGTGCACATGATGGCCGAAGAAGGGTTAGACGAAATCGGGGAGAAAGACCTGACACTCATTTTGATGTTGAGCGTCATGTACACCGGACAGTAGGCGTTATGGTATGGGGTGCTATTGCACATGCAACTAGGTCACATTTAGTCTTCATTCGAGGTAACATGACAGCGCTGCGTTACCTTCAAGAAATAGTGGAACCATATGTTCTCCCTTACCTTAACTGGCTCGAGAATCCAATATTTCAGCAAGATAATGCTCGACCTCATGTTGCAAGGGTTAGTTTAAACTTTTTTGAAGCAACCCATGTGAATCTTTTGCCATGGCCGTCCAGATCTCCCGATCTTTCGCCCATAGAGCATGTTTGGGAGATCATGGGTAGAAGGCTTGGAAATTTACCCCAGTTCCCACGGACTTTGGCGGCTCTGAGACATGAAGTACAGGTAGCTTGAGTAGTATCCCTCAAGAAGAAATAGACCATATTCTTGCATATTGATGCCAAGACCTGTTGGGGAGTGTTTAGATAACCGCGGTGGGCAAACATATTATTAACAAATTTAATAAAAGAAAATGTAAACCCTTTTAATCATTTACTCCTTGCTATACTATCTGTTTCACCAAAAAAATTAAAATTTAAAAAGCTCCTTCTGGTTGATGCAGTTTCTTTGTCAGTTAGTATATTTTACAATTCCTACACTTCATTAAATCATTGAAAATTACTATAGTTCACAATCAAATTGGGTCCGTCTGAATATCAAAACAAAAGATATTATTAAACTGTGTAATAATTTCAGCACCAATTTTCCCGAGTGTACCCCAAAGGTCAAAGGATAGATTCTTCGAATTATAACCCTATCAACTTGTGGAACTGTGGTTCCCAGATGGTAGCTTTGAATTTTCAAACAGGAGATAAAGCCATGCAACTGAATCAGGCCAAATTTAGAGACAATGGGTCTTGCGGATATCTATTGAAGCCTGAGTTTATGTTCAGGAACGACTTCGACCCCTTTGATAAGACGTCTATGGTAGGAGTAGAACCATTAAGAATTTCTATCAGGGTAATTGCAGCTCGTCATTTGCATAGATCAAAAAAAGGTACCGCTAGTCCATTTGTCGAAATCGAAGTCCAAGGTGCCCCTTATGATAGTGGAGTAAAATTGATTACAAAACCTGTTGGTGAGTTTACCTTAGTTGAACAAAATTATTCACTTAAGTGTCGATTAGATTATGGTAGATGAAGAACAAGCAAGAGATTTTGATCTTGGTGGTACCATTGACATGACTTTATCTATATATTGGAGACTTTGGCAAACTATCATTCTGTTTACTCTATCCCCTCTGAGGGTAATTCTGACAGCAATCGAATTTAAACTTTTTTTTCTTTATACAGTACAATCGTGTTAATATGAACACAAAAAATTCTGGCTTGTTCATATTATAGGAACTTTTCATATTTCTGAAGTCCAAGAAAAAAAAATTTTAACATGTTTTCTAGATTGATGACTGATGTTTTGTGGAAAAAATTATGTTATTTAGACTGATTCTGATCTCAGTCAAATCCAAAGTATTCTGTTTTGCCCATTTGATGGCTATGTTCAAAGCTTGAACTGCTGGTAGCAATCTCCAGTATAATCTTGTTTTATCAGCATTATAGATTTGACTTTCGTTGGATTCATTGAATTCTGAGATATTCAAACTAGCACAAAAAGTCAACGCTTTCTGTTTAATTATTTCTCCAAAAACCGGCATATTTTCTTTCTGGATCAGTATTTTCAGCATTCATAAAGCAGAGTTTCCATTTCAGGCTTTTTTAGAATGCATTTTTTGTACGATCTGGATCAATTGTGTACTCTCTCAAGAAATTGTTTTTTTTTTTTTTCTGGAACAAACGTTAAGTTACCAATTCCATACTTCTTTGCCCGTAAGGCCAGGTAACACAAAGTCCTTTATTGATGACTTCTAGAACTTGGGCAATCTCATGAAGAGTAAACATCTTAATTTTCTACTCACCGTTTTCTTGGTTATAGTATACTTGTGAAATAACAATGCGAGGCAACTTGTGAAAGGGCGAACAGGTAATGAATAACTGACGATAAATCGTGAAAACGCATTCATTTCTTTGAATAAAATAGACAAGTTACAACATGTTCATACTAGTGAGATTCTACTTTGTTCATATTACAGAGAAGTAAATACAAAAAATTCTGAGTTCATATCACGGAGGGGTTCATACGATCGCGTGTTCATATAAACGCGATTGTACTGTAATACGTTTATTAGCAATCAGAATACAGAATCCTATGAGCTAATTTGTTGACGATATAACTTGAGCTCCAACATATCATTATAAGGTCTTTTCCAGTGAAAAGAACAGAAAGAAATGCAGAGGTTGCATTTTGCATAATGCACATATCATCCAGTCTTTTTAGATCAGGTGAATTCGGTAAATTTGCAAAACTGTTTTCTTCTGTCCTCAATATAGGCAAAATTGTCTGTTTTTTCTTCATCGCTATGGGTGTGTTTTTATTTTCATCGAAATGATTAATCAATTAACCTCTATCTCTTTCTTCATTCATGGCGAACCAAAAAATAAAGAGAGGGTGTTCGATGCACCAATTAATCAGTTCAATGAAAACCAAAACGCACATCGATGTCTTGTCTGGTCTCAAGTTGTCACTCCATCTTTTCCTTGTTCTTCCGGCACTTCTGCAACCTAAAGGTGATTTATCGGAAGCAATTTCGACAATTCTTGTATCATCCATTCGATTAGTATGCTTATTCCGTTCTACCTTTCTTTCTTAGATCTTGCTGTAAATATCCTCTATCTTGCATGTTCTCCTGTAGTATCAAGATTCAATAGATATGCCTTGCTTTCCATGAAACCTCCAGAATTCTAAAAGTAAATGATGGTAATTTTTCAGCTGATAATGGCTTCAACCCAATATGGACAAATGAAACTTGTGACTTCGTGGTTTTCAATCCTCATTTTGCTCTGTTGAGGTTCCTTGTTCAAGATGAAGATGTTTTTGGTGAACCTAATTTTATAGGTCAAGCTACATATCCGGTAAGTCGATTTTTAACCTGGTACATTTTGGTGAATGATTTCCATATAACTTTTGAAAAGTGTTAATTTTAAGAACTAAATAAAATAGTTTGTACATTATTCAGGGATTTGTTGGCAAATTCAAAGAGTTGATGAATTTGCTATAAATTTTTACGCCAAATCAACACATAAAAAATGATGGGGGTACCTACATATGCAAGTGCCTTCTATAAACAAATAATATATTTTAGGCTGATACTCTCTAGGTTGTTATTGGGATCTATTCCATTGGATGCATCGATATAAAATGAAAGAATTTCAACTCTAGGGGCCTTAAAGCAATAAATCTCATGAAATTTCTGGTGTGGGGTCGTGTGTCCTGTGAAATCAAACACGCAATAAAGAAAAGGGATTAGCCTGTTTATTTTACTCTCGAGTGTTACAAAAAGAGTGAATTCGAAAGGCAATAAAATTCTTTTTGTTGAAAGACACAGGATAACAATTCTTGTTGTAAATCTCCTTGAGTGTTGACAGGTAGTTCCTTGCTGACGCCGGGATGGGGTCGATCGTGGAGCCAGGGATGCTGAAACACCGGTCGGTACTGTCGGGAGCGCTTCCGTCGTCGAGGGTGGTAAAAAACTAGATGTTGAGGCGTTGAATCTTCTTGAATTTCTTCGCCTTGACAAGGATAACGATGAATGCAGATGTCAGGAATGCAGCGTATAGGATATCTTCTTAGCGGTGACGTGAATGCAGATGGAGTGAAGTGATTTTTGAGAGCGGAGCGAAATATATTTGTACGATTTTTTGGAGATCTGAATTTCGTGTTTCGACTCCGCCCTCTTTTTCCGATTTTCTTGAAGTGGATGGATTCGCTTCACACTCTCCTGCCAGTGATGAAGTCACGAAAATCCTGCTTGAAGTCGGTCCGGAAAATGAACTTTTCTTCCAGAGCGAGTTCGTCTTTCCTGATGATGGAGGTCCTGTGTTGTGGGTTGAATTGATCGTTCTTCAGACTGGTTGTCTGGTTGAGGTTCTGTGTTTTTCTCATCGGTGATGATGTAGGCTGATTTTACTCTGTCGATAGTAACAGTCGTTTCCTTTCCATAGTATTGACGGTGAAAGTTTTTGGACTTCGCCTAACTACTTGGAATGGTCCATCGTACGGTGGTTGTAGGCAGGCTTTTGGACCGTCGTGACGAACGAAGACGTATTCTGCTGTGGCCAAGTCTTTGAAAACGAAACTTTTCCGTTCTCCATGTCTCGTTCCGTTCGTTCGAGTGTGATAACAAAAGTTAATTCGAAAGGCAATAAAATTCTTTTTGTTGAAAGACACAGGATAACAATTCTTGTTGTAAATCTCCTTGAGTGTTGACAGGTAGTTCCTTGCTGACGCCGGGCTGGGGTCGATCGTGGAGCCAGGGATGCTGAAACGCCGGTCGGTACTGTCGGGGGCGCTTCCGTCGTCGAGGGTGGTAAAAAAACAGAGGTTGACGCGTTGAATCTTCTTGAATTTCTTCGCCTTGACAAGGATAACGATGAATGCAGATGTCAGGAATGCAGCGTATAGGATATCTTCTTAGCGGTGACGTGAATGCAGATGGAGTGGAGTGATTTTTCGGAGATTTGAATTTCGTGTTTCGACTCCGCCCTTTTTTCCGTTTTTCTTGAAGTGGATGAATTCGCTACACTGGTATCAGTAGTTCTCGAGTAGTTCAGAGGAAAGTGGTTAAACTGAGACTAAATTATGTGTATATGATGAATAGAAACATTGAAACATTTGATTCGTAAATTATAAACTGTTCTGCAAAATTTTGTAGTAATCTTGATGCATTGAATCATTTCACTTTTCAAAGTTAACCATTTCTTTTTCAGGTATTATGTCTTCGCTCTGGTTATAGGAGTGTATGGCTGAAGAATACGTTCAGTGAAGACTTAGAGCTAGCATCATTGTTAATAAATATACGTATAAAACATAGTTCTGTGAGTATCGATTGAATCAATTTATATCTGCTTCAGTATCATTAAAAAAGTTACGCATGATGATATTAAAGCTCTCTTACTGTGGATTCGGCAAAGTCCATACATGCAAATCATTCAAACTGCTCTCTTTGTTCTTGAACACAAATAATGATCATTCCTGGATGGGAATGGATGGTGCTGTTAATATTCCTCAATGAATGTTGACCTGTGTATGAACGACCTAAGTTGTCTTTTTTGAAAGATATTAAACTTGTATAGGGGTGCACATACTCACGTTTGTACATATTCAGTGAGTTTAATTCAAATTTGAAACAGATCAAGGAACGTTGTTAATGTGGATTCAAAACAAACATGTAATCCCCTCAGAACAAAGGTGTAAAAGTGGCTCTAATTCTGATTTAACCATCCATCACAATCTTCGAATTACAATCGCCTATTTCTGCAAACTGAAAGAAATATTTTAGTCGTTTTGGGCTACTCGCATATCAACTAGCCACAGAAAGAGAGCCCTTTAGAATTGAACCTATTTGCCAATATATGCTTGAAAAACTACGGTAGTTAGTAGTGGTACCAATATTAAGAAAGGCTGAAAAGTTCGTAGGCAACTAGTATTAAATCCATATGATTTTTTCAAAAGACCCTTGTATAAATTTGTCAGCTGTTGCACCACTAGTATATGAGTAATAGCATTTTTAGTGTTAGTTTGAAAAAATGAATAAAAACGAATTTCGGATGTTTACAAAGCATTGCTTTTTGACGAAAAAAACTACTAATGAAGCCAAGGCTAGGGCTGATAAACATTTTTCGGGCTTCGCATCAGGGAAATCGACCGATAGAAGTGGTTTGCTAAATTCAAACCAGGAGAAATGAACACCAAGGACGCCCTGAAGAGAAGGTTACTGCCGAAAACATAAAGAAAGTCCACAAAAGAATTTCTAATAACCGTGAAGTGAAGCTGATTCACATAGCTGATACTCTTAAGATATCAAAGGAACGTGTTGGACATTTCGCGAATGAATAATTGGATTTGCTGAAGCTCTGATCGAAGTGGGAGCCGAGCAAGCTCACAATCGACCAAAAACAACAACGAATTGATGGTTCTAAGCAGTGTTTGGAGCTAGGAGCTGTAAAATTGTAATAAACCAGAATTTTTGCGTCGATATGTGACAATACTGACAATTTATAAAAAATTTCTTTATCGTTTCAAACTGAAGTCCAATTGACAGACAGAGGAGTGGACTATATGTGATGAACAAAAGCATGGAAAGACCCAAAAACCGGCTGACAAGGATATGAGATCAATATTTACTGACTATTATTTAGCGTTATTGAAGCGCTTGAAAGAAGACAATGAGGAAAAATGCCTCATTGGAAGAAGAAAGTGCTGTTTTATCGAGATAATGCACGGTCTATGATAATTATTTCAAAATTGGGCTTCTAATTGCTTCTCATCCACAGTATTCCCTAACCCTGGCCAGATCGCCGCAACTGAACCCTATTTTAAGGCTGAAGAGAAATCACACTATAAAAAATGGTATCAAAAAATGTAATGACGGCTATAATGGTTGTATAGCCCTATTCTTCCAAACAAATTAATTTTTCTATGCTAGCCTAGGTGTATTATTGCTTGTGTTTTGGTAGTTATGAAATAGATGCGTAGAATACATAGTGTGGACTATCTAACATATTTTGGGTCTGAAAAGCGATCCAAATAATGTCAAAATCCAGCGTTATTATTATATTCGTCTTCAGTCTTGGCCATTGGATGATCTGACATTTACGGAAGTCGCCGTCTGATCGGTATTTACCGTTTTTCTGCCTTCGAAATAACCTCCTATATCCTTGAAAATCTTTTAAAATTAAATATTTTATTACTTCTTACTATATAAATATTCCTTATCGTAAATCAGTTTGGACTTGAAAAAGGGCCATCAATCTTTACTGGAGGAATAGAAAAATATTTGACAATTCTAGTTCTGCGTTCTGTATCCAATATCCTAAGCGGAAATAAAAAATCATTAATAATCATTTACAGAAATTGCCCTTTCGTTATCAAAATACTCTATTGAGATAATTTTTGGTGCTTCTATAGTTCACATCCTAACTACATTGTAGCGTATTCATAGGAGAACACCTTTTTTTAAATTTCTGCTTAACTCAAGTATATTGCTATAAACAATGGAATTAAATGTGCATGTATTTCGAGACAATGTATTGTGCTTGATGCCTGAATTATTACAGCGTGAATATAAAGTTATTTTCCAAATTCAAATAAAAGTACGTAAATGAAAATGCTCCTCTTTTTTTAGATTCAAAGTTAGATTTTTTCTCTGATAAATCCTAATAGTTTTCTAGATTTCGAAATATGCTTCTATAATCCTATAGTTTCTATAGTTAGCTGGTCAAGTAGGTCATTAGTGAATCACTTTTGTCATAGCAGAATTTTTAGGTTTTCAGATCCAGAAAATTGAGACAAAAGGGGTCTGTTAGGAGAAAAAGGAAAATTTGGTGCAATTTAATTTAAAATTCAAAATTTTGCCTTATAAAGATTTCGCTTTGGTGAACTGTCTCTCGAAACAACAACCTATGCAAACAGTGAAACAACTAAAACAACTAGTTCAGTGAAGACATTGTGATTGAAATTTCTTGAGGTCTTACATTCGTCCAGAACAACACTTATAAGAAAATACATTTGAAAATTCAGGAAAACTGTATTGAATATTCTCATTAACATGTTCACTTTAACTATGCTGAATGACAACTAATTAAGAAATCGCATGGAATGAACACTTTTTTTGGTAAAATATATGAAAAACTTATTTTTCATGTACACCATTAGATTACTGGTGATATCTCAAATTTTTTAGTTTCAACACCCATTATGTCTGTGATATTTGAATAATTCCACTATTAATGAAACAATAAACATTATTCGTTAGTAATTGTATCCATATTATTCCTGCAGAAACCTCAGCTCGAAATAGGAATTTATTTATTAAAGATTTATTGAAAAATACTCAAAGAAAATATTACTCCTTACCAAGGTAGAGGAGGTTCTGAATCTTCGAAAACGTCAATTCGAATGAGCATTAATAAGGCCGTGGCATAGATTTATTGGGGGAATGAAAGTATCGTCCCCCTTCGGCATGCTTCTGGTAATAGGGAGTATCTATCTTTTACAACAATTTAATATGTCAAACAATTTAAAAACTAATTACAAAATTAATAAAGGCTATTGGAAGATGTCATGACAATGGACTAAAATTATTTCGATTATTGGAAATGTAACACCCTTTGGTTTTTTTATCTCAGGTTTCTTCAATCTCCATAAATGAATTAACCTGTATAATATTTGAAAAATTTACAACATACATCCAATAAGATTCTGTGATGAATTTCACATATATATTTATTGTTAACTCAGTTTAAGGATTGAGTGCTGAGGTATATAAGTTTTTGGTATCCCAAGGGCAAAGATCATGAAGGGGAATCATCTAAAATGTATGCATGATATGTTAAAGACTTTGGAACAACCATGATCACAAGTTTAAAAAAAAAAATCTTTTCATTTTACTATCAAGCTTCCACATGAACTACTAACAAGCTTACTGAGTTTTACCTCATTCATAATATCTGCTAGTTTGGATAGTCTCTATTTTTCTATATATGTATCTACTTATGGACATCGATTTATAATTCCAGGACTAACCCTCCATATATGTCATCCAATAATTTTTCTAACGTAGTTGATTATTTTCAGGAACTACCCAATAAATGAAGGGAGTAAGTAGTCATTCTTATTAAATAGATAGTTGATCTGCTATATTGTCATTTGGAGGTGCAGATCTCAAAAATTATAGATTTTAGAATAACATTACATATCTAATGAATTTTTATATTTATCATATATAAGAGGAGTTCAAGTCTATTTTTCAAAGTTTGAAGTGATTACAGTATACAGTAACAAGTCAATATCTATGTCATTAAGAAATATTTCTGAAGAATTATTCTTAATTCAAATGAAAATGATTCATTTGCTGATATACAGTAGGTACAATTAAATTAAAACGAATTTCTCACAATTATTATTCCACAAAATTAACTTTATATGTGAAATTAGGTATTCTATAAGGACGAAAAAAATAAAGTTTTTTCTACTCCAGGCCATAAAAGAGGTTGGCCTAATTTTATCATTGTAAAATCAGTTGGGAACATGCTGTATATCAGACAGAAAGAAGAGAATCTGTTTGATATCTTCAATTTGAATTCTAAAGACTTTACATTGTTCCTATAGTAGATTGGGTGATATAAAAATGTTTGATTTATTGTCACCAGCATTCTCGATTTTTTGAAGTTTACTATGTTTTCCCCTGGAGACTTGGTTATTATTCTGTTCTATTTGTTTCATTTTCTTACTGTGAATTGGCTATTAGCTAGTCCACTAAATTTTGGCACCTGTTAGTTATTCAATTCATATCAAATCACTAATAATAATAGTTATTCATTGAATTATTTGTTGTTCGTCACAGGAAATTTTGCTGTATAATTTACTATTTTAAATATTTAATCAACAATGACTTATGAGTTGTAGTTCACCCCAACAAAAGAAATAATAATATATTTATATGCTCAATATATTTTCCTGGATTTATCGGTAAATTTTAATCAAAATAAGTGCAATATTTATATTGCAACAAAAATGAATATATAGAATTTGTTATCATCCTGCAATAGGATTTTAATGTCACAAAAATGTGATTTAAAGTTATATTTTGAGATTGGCTTCAAGGTAATTGATTCACTGCCCTTTAACAACATGCTTCAGTAGCATTCTATAATATATAATTTATATTAGGTTTTTATACCTTCTTTTATATTTTTTCATAAAGTGGTTCAAAAATCAGAATTTAGAAGCAATAAGTAGCAAATAAGATACTGTCTGGCCTAATATTTTGATTATGAATATGACTATTTACAAAATGCTTATTCAAATGATTTCATTCATGCAGGAACATCAAATTTATAATCAAGTCTTGAATTCTTAACTATGTAGTATATTATATATTAATGTATTCATTGATTGTCATTCATAGGATAAGGGATAAATGAATTTTTTACCATTATATGGTTCCCAAAAACCTTACTCAAACTATTCACATGATCATTTTTCAATTCTTGTTATTATATTTGATGAGTTGTGAATTTTCCAAACAAAAGTTTTCCTGGTCTATTATCCTAAATTAAGTGATTGTTAATTCCAGAAAACAGTTACTAATAGAAGACTGGACAATAAAAAATTAAATTATATTTATTTAAACCAATAAAGTCAGTTATAAAAGTAAACTTTGTATTGATTCTATTCTTAGTTGTTTGCAGTGTTGATGATAATCATACAGTACATAGATATTACACGAAACTTCGAATATCTGCAACCATAGACATTGAGACATGGACTGTGCTTTTCCTTCAAAACTGTGAGCGAAGTTGATACTGATTTATCGATATGAGAGAGATGAAATGGGCTCCCCATAAAGTAGATAAAAAAAAATTGATATCTCGCAAATCACTTGATTGAACATTTTGGATATCAATAAGGGAATGGCAAATACACTTGGCTCACACCAATTGATCTATATGTAGGGGGGAGACAGCGTACAATATCACTTTTGCCTCTCTTTCCATCATAGTTATACTTCAGTGGTTCCCCTTGTATTGTCTTTCTCGAAATAATCCGTCGGTTTGATTCAATGAACAGGTCTGCATTGTGATGATGAATGTTTCTGGTTTAAAGGAAATCAAAGTAAAATGCCATCGATGTTTTACAAAGCTGTATATCAAAGGGATCAATTCATCAGATGTTCTCAATTTTGGTCATCATGCTCACAGGGTTGATTTGAATTGATTGCAATTAAAAGTATAAAATGTTCTCCAACCAATGTAAATTCAACTATTATTGGATTTTTTCGGACTGTACGGTGCCTGGCATATTAAAGGTGGTACCTTTTCAATTTAACACACTATATAGATAGATGTAGATACGTAATATTACCGTCATTGCAAATATCGATAATATTTAAAAACTCCAATATATACTCCATTCACTTTTATAATATAGCCCGGTTGGCCATGACATCCTGACAGATTTCACCGTGTATATTTTGAAAATGTTAGGTTATAGTCATTTTCCTGTCAGATAACTATGCAACGTTGTCCTCTCTACAGGCGCTTTCTTTTTGGCGTTTGAAGCCCCAGGGTAGCTGAGAATTTACTATCACTGGGTAACTAGGATTTCAAGACAAATTCGACATAATAAGGTTCGTGCTATTTATAAATATCCGTAAAAGATGCCTCGGCTCTTCAAACAAGATAATGCCTTCCAAAAATAGGTTTTTGTCAGACTGAAATTTAAGTTGGGATTACTGATTTCAAGTTAATCGCTTTTTTTTTGGCGTTTGAAGCCCCAGGGTAGCTGAGTGTTTGTTGAGGATACATTAATTGTCTCAATTCCAAACCAATCAAAATCGACGCACTTCCGAAGGAACCCGAAAGCTCTCGTGTGAAGTCGATTATCGATCGGCTCGATCGTGGCGGGATTTCTCGCTGCGATTGCGGTTTACTAACCTCTAATAAGTCTAATATTTGTATTCTGTGCCTGTAATCTATCCTTAGACAAAGGCACAGAATAGAGAAGTATTAATACTTCTCTATTCTGTGACAAAGGTCTAAGAATCTATCTAACGCACTAACGAAAACGAATTGATGCTTGCTTGGCTACTGTTCTGTTACATTTTGAAGAATTATCAATACGAACTGTCCAGACGATTTAAAAAAAGCAATTATCATTGCTATACTAACTTTTAATCTAACTTACTAACGAGTTGATACAAAGCAATTATCATTGCTATACCCGGCTAAATATCATTAATAAATTACATCTTTACCACACAATTTCAGATTTTTCCCTAAATTATGGACACGGTGAGGTAAGTTCAGTTTGTGCATTATGGAATAGTTTTTTGATAAAATTTCGGTTTTTTTGCAGAGTGAATCCACTAATTCGTGAAGAATGTCGAAAGGAGTTCACCAGCGTATCAAATAAAAACAAGCACCTCCGGAATATACATAAGCATGATTCTCCAAAAGTGGAAAGGATGCAGAATATTATGTGTTCTCTTTGTCCCAATGAATACAGAGAGATGTTTTCATCCTATAATGATTTGGATCAACATTTCACAAATATCCACAACATAAGAATCGTATTATCAATTTCAGAAGCCATGAAGAGTTTGAAGCATGGCGAGCAAAGGAAAACAGAAATGTTGAATATGCTTGTACTAGGGCTGTTGAAAATAAGAAGGGGGATAGAATTGTATATTACCATTGTAATCAAGCAATTATAGAGGTACGTAGGACACTTCTGATCATGGAGAATCAACTGTGTTGAATTTTAGGATACTGTGCAATACGTAACGTGAAGCTCGGAGGAAGTATTCACATTTAGGGAATTTGTTCTTCAAGATTTTCACTCAAAATTTCGACAGATGGTAATAACTATTAACTAACCATATATTTGTATTGATCTGATTTTAATACCTCCTGCTAGGCTTGTTTACAGTAACATTTGAAGAAACACACGTGGGACATGAGGATGTTTCTTTAAGAGCAAAAATGTGGAATAAAATAATCAATGTTGAGAGACCTACAGCGAATAACTATCAACATAAAATCACTGTGGAAGCACACAAAAAAGTAGAAAAAATGAATGGTAAGATCGAAACATACGAATTTGGAAACTTCAAGGTACCATCTTGTTCGGTGAGTAATAAATTTTATATTGTGAATTGTAAAGAACTTTGTGATAGCGATTGTAGAGCAGGATTTTGTAACATATGTAAAATATGTATACATAGATATGAGTTCCAGTGCTCAGAAAATACAGTTAAAAAAGTACTGTGTAAACATATACATGCTGTATCTTTGCTAGAGGAGAGAAGCGAGTCTGTTTTAGGTTCCCCACATTCAGATGAAAGCGATACACTGTATCTCAACGAGCCTACAGGAACCAAGCTGCGTTACCAGGATGATGTCGCCCATTTTATTCAGGAGAGCAGACCACATAATATATCCATTAGTTTCAAGGAAAGAAGAGAGGTATTAACCCTAAAAAAACATATTTTTCTAATGATAAATGAAACTTTCTCGCATGTTTTAAATTCATAATTTTCGGGATCTTTCCATATAGTTTTTTGTTATGTAAAGAATGTATATCTTCATCTTACAAAGTTGATGGTAGTTTGTGTTTTTATACAGCTTAGGTGTAGTTAACATTGCTAATGTTCATGATGCTTATGAATTGTGAAATGTGTATGATGTTTTGAAATTGGGGATTAATGCGGTGTCTGTATAGTTACAGTACTTAACATATTAAGGTGCAAATAATAATTATAGTTAACACTCTATTAACACTGCTTACTTTCTTAAAGTAAAATATTCAATTTTGGAATGAAATGTACATTGTATTTATACAAATATTGCATTTTGGTTCAGGTGTAGGGGAGTTGGGAGCCTGAAATAAAATTGAAAATAAACTAGTTTCAGACAATCCTTAATAACATTGTTATGTTAGCTTAGGTGTGGTAAATATTGCTTATGTTCAGGTTGCTTAGGAATTGTGAAATGTATATGATGATTTGAAGGTGAGGATTAATGTGATGTGTGTATAGTTACAGTTTTTAACATATTAAGGTGCAAATAATAATTATAACTTAACTCTCTTAACACTGTTTACTTTCTCAAATTAAAAGTATTCAAATTTGGAATGAAATGTGCACTGTATTTATACAAATATTGCATTTTGGTTCAGGTGTAGGGGAGTTGGGAGCCTGAAATAAAATTAAAAATAAATAGACTAGTTTCAGTCAATCCCAAATGACATTCGAATTGTAGTTGGGATTTGAATCAATTATGTGAAAAAACTGTTTTCTCTTTGTTTGCTTTGAATTACTAGCCCTGGAAGTTATTAGAGATTAATTTTTCCATTTGTTATTGTAATTATTTGCTCGAAGTTCATAAAATAAACAACTTCAAATATGATTATTGTATATTTTTCCTGTTCCTAATTCCTTCGAAGTAATAACCCACTCTTCATTGACTATTTTATAACGAAAATTTCGTAAATTTATAAACTGAATCATTGATGAAATATAGATCCTTCACTGATTTGCAGATAAAAAACTGCCAAGTAGACTATTTTGAGACATACTAATTATTTGGAAGTTAAATTTAATATTCAATGAAATAAACTCTAAAATTCAAAAAGTTATAATGAAGCTTCCTTCATTGGGACAGTGTTGCTGAAACAATAACAGTCAATGATTAAAAGAAAGTTAGTTATCTAAGAATATATTAAGAACCTGAATATTTTTTTTGGGATATCCTGATGATTCAGAATTCATCATGGCATTGTGATAATTCATAGTGATATTCCTAACTCGTTCTCTACATCCACATCTAAATCTATTTATTAATAAAATGGTAATTGATACACTGCGAGGCCAAAACATTTCAATTTTGGGCAATGTAGTGAATGAATGACTTGTTGAAATACAAATCTAAAGAAAAATGTACTTTACTGTTTGTTTATAACATACCTAATCAAATGGTGATTCAGTGCAATATACTGAATAAATGTAATATTATGTTTATTACTATACATTCTACTGAAATACAAACAGTTCAGTACAATTTACAGCAAAGATTAATCTTTGATTTACAGTTCACCACATATACATTAACTTCTTGCGCACAACGTGAGATGACAGTTTTGGTTAAGTTCAAATACTTCCAAGCAGAAATTCAATTCAAACTGGCGCCAAAGAGACCACGCCCACATCGATTTTGATTGGTTTGGAATTGAGACAATTGTATCCTGGGGTGCGTTCACAATTGTCAACCCGAGTTGTTCGTCTCACCTCGGTTTAATGTAACGGACGACGCACGGTAAATCATCCTTGTTCACGATTCGGTTGTCAAACTTTCGTTTGTTATCATAACTTAAGCTAAAAAACTGTTTTAAATTCAAAACAAGTCTACTTGCTGAAGGATATTGATACAACAATTAAGTACTTTGATCATTATATGCCAGTTGATATAATAATTTTGTCATTGAAGACGTAGTACGTCGAAGACATAAAAGTATATCGTAAGATATCAAATCAGTATCGAAAGATATTATGTAAAGGTAATACAGAAAAATCTGTATTTAATTGTTGTTTTGATTTTGACTAACAAAATTTAATTCGATTTTATTTTTGAAATGGATCCTGCAGTTGCATTTTTTTGTTTGAAAGATTCTACCTCAGATAGCGAGGTAGAAGATGATTCTGTTGTGGAGATGGTGGCATTAAGTTTCAGTGCACTTACGCAATGTGTTGGTGGAGAGCCAAGAAAAAATTGATAGAAGAAGCTGGCTTTATGAAAATATTGACAAATACTCTGACAAAGAATTCCAGCAGCACTTCAGAATGAGTAGAGAAGCTTTCCGCAGTAGCGATTGTCCATCCTCTGAAATAATTGGTAACTTAGTATTTTCGTCAACTACCAGATTGTGGGAGTTCGTTGAAATAGCCTCCATAATGATGTATTATCAAATAATAAAATAATGACTGACTCAAACTGTTGTGATTTCGAATTGGCAAGTAAACTGCGCAGCCGCGACAAATTTTCACCAACTATTTTCTGGGTTAAAAAGTTGATCGCTCGGTGAGTTTCCACCCGAATCGTGGACGAAGATAAATTTCACCCGACGACAATTGTGAACAGTCGGATGACCTCAGGGCGTCGTCGTGCGATCGTTCGACGATAATTGTGAACGCACCCCTGTGTTTGTTGCACTTGAGCTACTCTCAAATCGAACGCAAATTAGTGGTTTGGTGCAATGAAAACTCACAGCACATGCGCGGTTATTTACTGTTTTGATTGATCAGCTGTGATCTACACTACACTTGCAGACGAATATTCTAAATAGTTTCTGACTATTCTGTATTTTCATTATTATTGTAGGTACTTTTTACTCCAACAGTGGAGGGATTTTTGAATTCACTAATTTTGTTAAGAATGTCTGATTCTGACGACGAGCATGTTATAAATGCTGTTAGTCCTTTGATTGTCTGAATCATTTATTAGCAATTCCTTGTTTTTACTCATTCTGCAAAATTTGCCTTGATTTATAGCCAATATATATTAGATTATCTATATTATAGATAACACAGACTGTAGTGGTTTGATCAACAATGTTATTGTAAATATAAACAAATGATATGACGTAACCCAAAAGAGCTTGCTGCCCCTTGTCAGAGGTTGGTGCATGAGGGGGCAGGGGAAGGTAGTCGGAGGAGCTCAGATGCACGAAGCTCCAATCAAAAAGAACGCGTCAACGTTAGGGTTTCATGCGCTTGGGCAGCTCCGAGCTCCCCAAATCGTCCAATAGAACGCTTGAGGTCGTAGTAATACGTCAATGTCAATGTCAATCTACATTGATAAAGTAAAGAATTTGAGTATTTGAGAAAATATTATTTGAATTCAATAATAAGACCTGGGGCGCTATTTTCGAGCTCATCCGAATTCAATTCGTCTACGAGCTCTCGCGGCCATGCGACAGTTTGGCAACGTGGTGTTCACGGTGTACTTGGGCAAGATTTATTCACGAAAACACCATTTTTATTATAATTTTGAATGTTTCAATGAATATTCTGAACTCTAAAATAACTTTTGAATATAAAAAAAGCCGAATGACCACAACAAAGGGAGAAATGATCAAATGCCTCATTTTTTAGGTGTGATGATCACTTTGCACGGTACAAAAATGACTCATATGCACATGCGCAGCAGTAAATGAACTTTCGCATAGCTTCGTTTTCGACTGAAATACATCGGATGGGTCGAGGCAGCTGGATTCAAATCCGCATGCGGATTCACTAATTTTTCTCTATTTCTATTTTTCGTGTATTAATCCATAGAGAAAAACTATTCACTTCACGCACTTAAAAAGTATCTTATTCATACTCAATAAAAAATTAAAATTTTATTCAGAAAAACTTTCTTTGTGGGTAGAATAATTGATCCAGAAAAAACTTTTATTGATTCCTGATAAACTATTAGGTGCGCAACTAAGTTCTCGCTGTTTGTCAGTAGATGGCTCTAGCAGTAAGAGCTGGTCGATTTTGACATATCCAAAACGTCATGAACCAAGCTTAGACATATGGTAAACAAACCGCCGCGACACATAAGTGATTTTGTTTTCGCATTATATACTTCTGGTTAAGTGAAAATGTCGAATTTCGTGCCAAACAATCGTCATTTGCGGGAAGTGTTGATTTTCTTTTTTCATTCGAAAAAAACGGCAGCTCAAGCGCATCGAGAGCTCCAAAAAGTGTACGGAAACGCTGCTCTAAGCGAAACAACATGCCGTGATTGGTTCCGTCGCTTCAAAGACGGTGATTTCGATGTTGACGACCGTCCACGTGAAGGAAGACCCAAAACCTTCGAAGACGCTGAATTGGAGGCATTGCTCGATGAGGATTCGTGCCAAACTCAAGAAGAGCTTGCTGCAGAATTAGGAGTTACCCGTCAAGCCATTTCCAAGCGATTGCATGCATTGGGTTCCTTATGAGTTGAAGCCAAGAGACGTTGAGCGTCGTTTTTTCGCCTGTGAACAACTGCTCCAGCGGCAAGAAAGGAAGGGTTTTCTTCATCGCATCGTGACGGGTGATGAAAAATGGATTCATTACAGCAACCCAAAGAGGAGAAAATCTTGGGGACTACCCGGGCATGCTTCTACGTCGTCGGCTCGGCCGAACATTCACGCTGCGAAGGTTATGCTGTGCATTTGGTGGGACCAGGTCGGTGTTATTTATTATGAGCTGTTGAAACCGAGCGAAACCATCACTGGGGAACGTTATCGAACTCAATTGATGAGATTGAGCCGAGCACTGCGCGAAAAACGGCCACAATACGAGCAAAGGCACGAAAAAGTGATTTTACTGCATGACAACGCTCGGCCTCACGTTGCCAAACCTGTTAAAACCTACTTGGGCACGCTCAAATGGGAAGTTCTACCCCACCCGCCATATTCCCCAGATATTGCGCCGTCCGATTTTTACTTGTTCCGTTCGATGGCACATGGCCTGGCTGATCAACAGTTCCACTCATATGAAGACATCAAAAAATGGCTTGATTCGTGGATAGCCTCAAAAGACGAACACTTCTGGCGTCAAGGTATTCGAGCTCTACCAGAAAGATGGGAAAAAGTTGTGTCTAGCGATGGGCAATACTTTGAATGATTCATTTGTAACCATTTTTTTATAATAAAGTTATATTTTCATCGAAAAAACAGCGAGAACTTAGTTGCGCACCTAATACCATTTTAATTTTTCACATTTTCGGCGCTGTATATAGGATTTTCATTAGTTTTCAGTTTAATCCACCAAAGTTTTCACTTCAATCCACCAAAACTCAACTATTTATATAGGACACGTTCAACAAAATTATTGTTTGTTGCATTGCTCTTGTGAATATTCTCCAACAATTTTTCCCTGTATAATATTAATCAACTGTATTTTAACCGAAAAAAATTCATTCATTTTTGAGAAAACCTCAATTTGGAAAAAAATTCAAATTCTCCTGCAAATGAGCTCAAACTGAGACTAATCAATCTAGTTGAAGTGAATTTCTGATGAAATGAGTCCCTACAAAATTACCATTTGAGATCAATTTAATTATACATGCAACTTCTGTTGCGATCACAAAGTTCAAATTAGGTATTTAAAATGCTTTGTTCAGTATTCAGAAAATTCAGTTCAACCATGATTTTTTAAATGAAACACTCCATATTGTATATGCTTCATTTATTTTGATATTGTTACCAATATTTTGTACACATAAATTACCAACAGTTTTTGAGCCTTCAAAGTATTCCTAAGATTGTAGACATTTAAAAGTCTGCGTTTACACCTTGTGCCGAAACTGCTATTCGACACCTCATATGTAGTATATTCACAGCATAATTCAATTCTTGAAGCTTTGAGTAATTGATTTTAGATATTCAGGTGACGATATATCCATTCGATACCTAAAACAAAACTGATCATAAATAAAGGGTTTTTCAACAAGAACTTTGTTTTTGAAAAGCATTAATAAGTATCCACTGTGTTTTCGTTTGAATATCATGTCAGCTTCGGGCATGTAATAAGGATTGCCTACAAATACAAATTCTAAGGAAAAACAACACGTTGCCAAACTGTCACATTTGGCCGAATCTAGACCTCACTTTCGCATGCGAAAGTGATTCGGATGACTCGAAAATAGCGCCCCTGGCGAATGTTGAAGAAACTTTTGTCTCTGTTAATACTGGAAATATTTCACGTATATAAACATGGTTGGAAGATTCAGTTATGCTTTTTTCTTGTACGGAAATCAAGAATCGAGTGTTTTGGAATTTTACTGAAAAATTATGGATAGAGCCTACAGAAGACATTTAAATAAATTATTGCACAACTTGAAATACTCCAGTATCAAAATGAAGTTGTAGGTACTAAAACCTGTCATCTTGAAAGAACTAACTCAATTTTAAGTTCTTAGGAATCTGTGTGAACGATACACTGAATTGGGAAGAACATATTTCTAAACTGGGATGCTGGGAAGTTTAGCTTCAGTCTGTTATCTTTTGATTGATATTGATAATAGTAGAAATTGAAATTTGGCAACGTCCTTTGACATTGCCGATATTTCATGAGTGCCAACCTGCGTCAGTTTTAAGGGAAAAAACTTGATAAACCTAAATCATGGCCAACCGGGCTACATTATAAAAGTGAATGGAGTATATATGAACCACAACCAAAATATTCCGTTATAAAATTTTTATTCTGCTTCCATATATAACAATTTCAATATATATACATAATTAACTTTTTCTGTTCTTACATATCTTTTCCAAAATAAAGGTATTTTGATGGAATTGAAAATAAATAAAATTTAAATAGATTCATCACAATGAACAAATAAAATATCATCGGTAAATGTGCTTCCAGTAAATTGAGGATGAAAGCTATTTTGATAAATTAACCCATTTATAAAATTATTTCGCATTGACAGCAGGTCCTATTCTTTTGTGTTTGAGAGGACTGAAGGGAGAAATATTTCTGATGTCTCCCTCAACGTTATTAACATAAATATCGGCAGTTAGTTCATCTAATCCTATTTCTGGTTCTGTCTTCGCTTTCTTAGTGGCCTCATCAACAACTGCTCTTATTTCACCCTCCATTTTCTGTAACATTAATTTAATCATTGAGTTTATTTTTAATTATATCAATTATGTTACAAACCTTGAGTTCTTCAGGGGTTACGAGGTTGCTTGATATTATTTTTTCCTTGAAAGAGGTGATGGGATCTCTTGTTTGTCTAACTTCTTGAATTTCTTCCCGAGTCCTGTAGCTAGTTCCTGGATCAGACATGGAATGTCCAGAGTATCTGAATTGAAATTTTTGTCAATTATTTATAGTTTGGGGTTTGACCTCTTATAATATATTTTACAGTTTGCTGACCAAAAAAAGTATCAGAAGTATTCTACCTGACCTTGGTTTAAGCTTTCTCTGAATATTGACCGTAGTAAAATGAAGTAATTTCACAGAAAATGAAGACGTGATATGTGAAGACATAAAATTCAAGAAAAGCACTGATGTGAAGTCAGCAGCTTTTGCGGCCGATCGTAAACACAATAACTTTCGAACGAAACAACTTAGAACCTCAATATTTGTAGAGTTTGGACCTCAATTACGGAGGCTGAATTTGTGAATAGTTAAAATCCGAAAACTCCAAATTTTAACGTTTAAAATTTTATTCTCTCAATATTCCCAAAAATACAGATAAGATGGAATTAAAATTCAGTAGCTACTTGATAGAAAATTAAAGCTTGAAGGTTTACACAGAATTTGGTGAGGATAATATGATCAGAAGATGGCATGATAAATTGTTCTTATTACACGATCATCACGAAATTTTCCACAAACTATCTGCATTTACGAACTAGTTACCAAATTTCATCCCAATTGAATGCGTATTTTTTGAGTTGTTCCAGGAAAAACAACAATAGCGAAAAAAAAAACCTCGTAATTTGACATATTTTTTCCAAATACCTCCGAAAATTATAACCGTATCAAACTGAAATTTGGCAAACTGCTGTGAAATATGGAGCTCAAGGTCTGAGCAAAATGACGTGTAGGAGGCGATTTATCCCATTTTACATAATTCAAACTTGCGTCTCGGTTTCATTTTTAATACCTAATTATTCAAAATTCGCAAATTTTTAAAGAGTGTGATAGCACACATTATGATTTTGTATAGACTTGGAATTAGGAAAAGATAAAAATATGATATTTCGTGTTACATGCAGGAGACCTGTTACGAGACTTTTTGAAAGAAGAATAGCACTCTGTTCCTTAGAACATGTGCATAAGAACAAGAATGAATACCTATTCTTCAAATTAAAAATAAACAAATTTTCTTCTTTGATTTGAGCTGGTCATGTAATCACCTATGCCATGCCCAAGCCTCGTTAAATAGTAGAATGGCATCCAGGGTAATCACAGACCGATTTCTGTGTTCCGGCAATCAGATACAGTCTTGAATGCTTCTGGAACTTTACTGTAATTCAGATTTTAATTTCGAAGTTGAATTTTTACCTGTATGTCGCAGCTTCTATGACCAGAGGTCCTTTTCCACTCTTGCAATAGTCTACTGCAAATTTGAAAGCTTCTCTAACGGCCAGTACATCCATACCATCAACCCAGATTCCGGGAATATAATCTCCACGAGAGAAGTAGTCTGTACTTGCAGATGATCTTTCTGCACTGGTGCCCATGCCATATCCATTGTTTTCAGCAACAAAAATGCATGGAATATTCCACAATTTAGCCATGTTGTACACTTCAAATACCTGACCTTGATTTGAGGCACCATCACCATATAAGGCAACACTCACTCCATCAGTGCCTTTATATTTAGCAGCAAAAGCTAAACCCACACCAAGAGGAACCTAGAGACAAAAATGGAAGTCAGATAGAGGCTTGTTTACTCCAAATTAACAACAAATCCACATAGGTATATTATTCAATGAATAAGTTGTAAATACAAAAAGTCTGACATCCAAAAACAGAATTTTATTAACAAAGCTTCTGCAATGCTTTGTGAGGATTGTATCACTACAAAAATAAAAATTCTAAAATGTATCTCAGCAACTATCAGTTAGATTTCACTGAAACTTTGCATAAGCCTCTATGCCCTCAGTTCCAAACCGAGTAGTACATTTCAATTCTATCTAATTATTTTTTTTTTCACGATATATTGGAAACATTAAATTTTAAATGGAACTTTAACTATTCACAAATTCGGTATTCAAAGTTAGCCCAACCTACTATGCAAATATCGAGTCTCTTAGTTGTTTCCTCCTGATTTGATAGAGTTAATGATCAGCCATTAGATTAGATTATTTTTGAATTAATAAAAAAAATATTTTGTTCTGAGAAGTGGAGAAAACTCACCTGTGCCCCAACAATTCCATTACCACCATAAAAATTATCGGTGTACATGTGCATAGAACCTCCTTTACCCCTAGCACTGCCTGTTCTTCTACCTGTCAGTTCAGTTAGAACGCCTTCTACACTGACTCCAAATAAATAGCACCAACCATGATCTCTATATGCAGTTATTACAGAGTCATGGGGACGAAGAGCACTTTTTATACCTACAGCTACAGCTTCCTAAAACAAGCAGAAAAGTATCACTTGAAACTAAACAATTATTCCATTAAAACCTTGAAAAAGTTCTCACTGTTTATTTATGAAAACTACCTTCATTTGAGAAGAAAAAGTCTCTTGCATGTAACAGGAAATATCATATTTTTATGTTTTTGACATTCTATTTTGGTATAAAATCATTATGTATGCAATCTACATAATTCACGAATTTTGAATAATTCAGTATTAAAGATTTGTGAAATCAAGACGCGAGTTTAAATTGGGTGAAACAGGGTAGACAGCCTCTTGCATCACACGTCACATCACGATTTTATTACTATACAGCCAACGCTGTCCATTAGCTTGCTAGAGAGAGAGGGTGGATATGATCCGATACGTCACGGAATGCAGGGAAGTTTGAACCATTTAAACAGCCGAATGTCTGGCTCTCAAAAAGTTTTATGGTAAGGAATTTTTCAGACAGTACAAAAAATAAAATTTTGGTTAGAAATTGTTGGCAACAAATTGACATAGTTAAGAAAAATAAATTAAATGTGTTTATGAAGTTCAAAGATACTCTATATAAAATTGAGGCATACAGTCATTTTTAGTTTTGGTGAAAAATAGTTATTTTTGTTGTGCCAATTCTATTTTCAGTAGTCAAGCAATCTTTCATATATTGAAAAAAATTCAATAAAAAATTACTTGAGAGTTCAAGAGTCATTCATACCTGTCCTGAATAAAGATGGCAGAAACCTTTCACAATTTTTTCTTTATATAAATTTCCTGCACTAGTTTCTAATCTACGAATTGTTTGCATTTGATGGAAAAATTTAAGAGCATCTTCTCTGTTGATGGAAACACTGGTGGAAGGACCTTGTTCTAACTTATGGAGTCTATAGGGCTGAAACCAAAACAAAATTATCCTCATCATTGATATTATGAGATCTATATGTGATGCATAGTAAAATCTTTAGAAGGTGGAAAAATCTGCTTAAAATTTCAAGTATAAGATTCTTGTGTACATGTTAGTAATTGAGTACTCTCAAAATGTCTGGACCGTTTGATGAACTATTTTGTATTTCTGGATGGTTAAGATTCACAATTGGACCAGACAGGTAGCAATGCAAGCGTATTCTAAGATTCTTCATTAGAAATATAGGTACCATTTTCGTTTTAAGTAAGCACCTTAATAATGATGCATAAATAGATTTTACGGCCCAATTTATGACTTCTATGCATAATCTATCAAAGCATAGTCATAATGTATTGCTTAAGTTTTACCACTATGACTACCATGCATGAATGCTCTGATTCAAATGGACAGGTTCAATTATTTCTTATGAGTTATTATCACTACCCTTAAAACTGTGACTATAATTACAATGCTAAGAAACACTATGCAATGACAGTCGTGCCTAAGCCAGTGAGAGTATAACAATCGTTAGTGGGGTGGAAGATATTGGTATTATCTGTCACCGCTGAATGAAACAACAGAATATTTTCAATAGCCCTTAGGTCTTCTGATAAAATGGGTCAAGAGAAAATCACATATGATCTAATGAGGTATTATGTACTTATGAGATCAAACGTGCTCCTGAATCAACATGGGTATAACATTAATTTCAGGCATCCTGGTTCCCAACTAATTATTCAGTTAAATACACATGGCACATTCATGAATTTGAATAACTTCTACTTACTTTAGTTTCAAAAGTAGCTTCAGAGGCAAACCCATTGTTGAGCTTAGAAATTATGCCAGCTGCATTCTGCAAAATGAATGTATCAATTAAAATGTGCATAATTTCGGAATTAATATTTTATTACGGTTTTCAGCTTATTGAATATCCTCTTTGCCATATTTTATTGTGTATCAAAATTTGTCTAACCTCCAAACCAGGAACTTCCTCTTTAAATACGATAATGAAGTTCAGATTTCAGGTAATATTAACTTACTTTATTGGTTAAGGTCTTTTTTCCAATAGATCTAACACAACTTGGTAACATTTTGAGATTTTCCAATAAAAACACAGCTACCTCTGAAAATTCTGAACGTCCTTTGAAATTAGAAAGGTCGTTTCGTTTCTCCTTACGTCATAGAAATGACGTACCGGATTGGCCACGACCCTCTCCATGATCATGTACAGGCTGTTTCATAATTTAACTACAGATTACTTGGGAGAGTTTTTTGTATTTCTATTTTTCGATCATCCCAAGCTTCAAGGAAACCCCTCAGAAGCTGAAAGCTTGTGCAAGTTAGGATATCGGGTGAGTTCTGTGTAGGCTTTGTTACTGTGTCCTCACACCTCCCCTGGCAAAGCACTTATAATTTTCGACCCAACAGTGAATGGTGGCCAGTACCGATCAATAACTATGAATGTTAGTCAAAATACTAAAACGAAAGCACCTTTGGCTTCGCGTAACCAAAAAAATCGTCATTGATCATAAACCCCATAGCTTAAGAAAGAAACGAGTCAATATTTATATCTAGAGCAAGTGTGTAGTTTTTTATTAGGATAGTATATATTTTCTACATTACCAACACTACAGATACGACTGAATTGAAAACCAATTCGATCGGATCTTTGAAGAAAAATTTTTTATTCTTGAGTTATCAATATTATTGAAAAACATCTATGGAACATACATCATTAATAATATACACGAGACGCGAAACAACGAAAATATTCAAAACAAAAGGATCACTTAGCCTATTTGAGAACGGTCATAGTTCAAACAAATAGCCCTTTCTGCCGAAATCCGGACAAACTTCAGTAGATTTGAAAATACGGCAATACTCCTTGTAAACAATATACCTATTATAACTCCGAAAACGTTAAATGGATTGTGACCATAAATGAAGTTGAACCCATTTTGAGCATTCCCTATGTTCTGAAGAGACCTATATAGCGGCTATTGTTTTGTCCATATGTCTGTCATTTTCTAAATTTTTCTCGGAAATGGTGTTAAAAAGCTGAGTTGAACTCACTATATGTTCAGGTACTTGTGATTGAAGGGAGCTAGATTTCAATATTAGATTTCTCAAAAATAGTCGGATGTAATCCAAGTTTGATTCTTGAAAATTTTCACATCCTCCAATTCAAAGAAAGTTTATACATTTATATAATCAATTCTTTCTCATTATTTTGAACATGGTCTGCATAATGAAAAAATGCATTGTTCCAACTCCAGAAAATAAGGTCCCTGTAACCCGATGGTTCGCTTACCTAGTGAACAATAGTTTACATCTACTTTATACACTGAATGATGGTAACATTACAAAACTGGGTAATCCAAGTAACCTATCGTGTGATCCCTTGGCAGGGCTGGGCAAAATACATGCTTGGCTTAATTGAAATACAAATTACAAAATACTTTCTCGCCAGGTATTTGAAATAACAAATACAAAATACTTTCAAGTCGGGTATTTGAAATATAAAATACAAAATACAGTATTTTGACTATTTGTATTTGAAATACAAATCACAAAATACATTCAGGTGTTACGTAAAATATGAAGAGAGGACAACTAATTCAGCTCAGCCATTTAATCGCTTAATGAAGAATTTCCTTTCAGAAACACAAGATTTTTGAATGTAGTATCAGAAAAACAGCCTCTTGGGGAATGAATAAAACCTGCTAAAGAAAACAATCTTTCTACAGGTCCTGATGAGCACAAACTTGTGTTATATTTTTTGAACACATTTTTTATATTAGGATAATGTTTGAAGATGGTAAGCTCTTTGCTCTTATCGTTTTTGGAAATTGACCAACTCTAAGTCCATGTTGAAATGACCATTGCGCAGGACCTTTTCTTCCTAATTGCCGAAAACATGATTGCTAGCAAAAGAACTAGATAAAGCAAATGAACGTTGCGCCATCTGAAGGGGAGATTCAGAGACTATTTTCTGTAGAACGCTCAGCGCTAAATGTATTTGTTCAGAAGTATTTCGAAGACAAAAGTATCAAAATACGAAATACTTCAGTGTCAGGTATTTGAAATACCAATTACAAAATACATTTTCAATAAGTAATTGAAATACAAATACAAAATACGTACTTGTATTTGAAATACGTATTTCAATTACAAGTAATTGAAATACCGGCCAGCCCTGTCACTTGGACGGAGGTGCTAGCCTAGTAAAGTGTCAAGAAAGTTTTTAATGTTATTTCACTAAGCATTTAAACTCAATGGGGGTTTTTCCTTAAAACGAAAACGCAGTAATTTTCATGAAAAACCTTTCGAACATCACATTTCCAACATATAATTTCAATATTATATTTTTAAAAAAATGTTTGATAACCTAAAACCGAAAAATAAAAATAGAGATTTGCATTTAAGGACGTCAAATGTGTTACTTTGCTTAGGAGAACAGAGATAGCTATACTTCTATCTGGTTTGAGTAGAAGACAACGACCAGGGAAGAGAAAAAGAAGAGCACAGACTGTCATCTTTTCCTCTATTTACGCAAAGAACACGTGTGTACCACAGAATAGAATTAAATATTTCATTATTCTACAGCAGAAAAAGCTATTCTACTAAACACCGTTGTCACTTAGTGCATGCCTGGCAAATCCCAAACACCAATTTTGAATACTTTCTGAAGGTAATTTGGGAAAATGATGAATCAAACCTATAATAATTATATTCAAATTTGCAGTAATAAGCCAAAATCAGGAAAAACCCCCATTGGTATTTTTATATCAATTCCTCTCATAGGTCATCATTAAGATTGTAAACATGCAATATTGAATACCATAAAAAAAACTTTATTCTTTCATAATAAAAACAAAACAAAACTATACATATTTACATTTTTGCATTATTTACATTACGTACATCTATACATTTTTGGTCACAACAGTTTTTTTTCCAGTTTTCTTGAACGTTTTAGGAAGTTTGTGAATAGCATACATTATGCTTCTCTTAACTACTTCTGGAATGTCCTCTTCTACAAAAAGAAAAAGGTATTGAAAAAAAGTTCATGACCAATTCTTTCTCATTTGTTATGAAATGGAAGTCCCCCATTACTTTCTTACAGTGCTGTAGAAATATTTGAGACCTTTCCTCCCAAAGTGCTTTGACTACTTCTATACATAAGCAAGAAAAGTCTTTCGGCAAAGATATCAAATCACAGATCAAACTATTGCTTTCACTTGTAAACCATAACTTGATGTACATTGCTAAGTCTTTCAATGAAAATATATACAGGGTGACAAGAAAAACTTCGGACAAATTTTACTGTGTTTTGGAACGAAAGTATTTTAGCGAGGCTAAACACCACAAAAGTTTGGATTCGCTGAATCCCTGCACCGGGAATCGGACCAATTAACGCCTGAAGAGCTGCGGCTCACTGCCGAAAATTCCAAGGAGCGCCTGAAGCTATATATCGCCGCCAAAGGAAGCCACTTAAATATATTATCACCAAATGATTATGATATTATTATTCGTTGTTTTGTTTAATAAAGCTTCTTCTTGTTCCCTGGTACACATAACTGAAGGTATATTCAATATATTATTTGAAAATTTAAGTGCCGACAACTGATGTGTATTTCCAGCTTAGGCAGTGGGGATATCAACTCTGCTTTGCTTCAAATTCAAGTAAGTGTACGTATATACTCTCAATGACTTTTTCATACATCTTGCACCTTTTAGATATACGATTTTTTAGTTAGAAGTATGCATTACAATTATGAAGTTTTACAAAAATGTATTCAATATGGAAGTTATAAAATGTGCTTGGATCTTTGTACAGGAAAATCATTCAGAATTAAATTATGTAACTTTGAAAAATTCTCTTTGATATATACAATGCGAGGATTTCCGAACACTCCTTATAATTATATCTCAAAACCGTTTAGAGAAGTAATGAAGGTTTCAAAAACAATGATACTACTGCTTTTTTTAAATTTGAGAGAAATATATAACATAATATATTATTGGACAATTAAAAATTAAAAAAAAAAAAAAAAATTGTTATGGACCACCTGTAGCTGGGGATACTACCATTTCATACTCAGTTCGGAATAAATATCAGTTCTTACCTTTAGTCATATCCTTCAACCATTCCCTTATGGATATCACATTTTCAGAGTTCAATTTTCCATTGAATTGGTTCACGATATTACCAATTAGAATGATTAAGGTGGCTTTAAAATTGTCATTTTTAATGTTTGGCAAAATAGGCTTAATCAAAGTATCAATTTTTTGACAGACCCATTTGCATTCACTGTTTTTGCAATAGAGTAATATTGGAAAATCATTAGGTGCTACAGGATTTCCTGAAATAAAAAAAAAATATTTTTACAATAAAAAACGGTATCCAAACAAATGCGAGAAAATAATATTCAATGACATTTATAAGTCATAAGACTTCAACCCACTTGTAGAGTTATACCACAGATCAACCACTCGCGTCATTTACTTAGGAAATCTATGTCAACGCAGATATGACCCTGAATCGAGCTAATCAGAATTTTAGAAGACGTTTGGGGTGCTTTGGGGTGCCAATCAGATTGCAGGAATAGGATTACGTCACTCTCGCCGCTTTCGGACTCGCTTGAAGAGGTTATAAACATGTAAACAAACTGAAATGAATTTTTCATCCTATTAATTGATGAATAATTTCGTACCTTTTCCATTTTGGAATATAATCCAAACAGTTTTTCACAACCAAATCAATTGTTTAGTCATCTTTGAGGTTCTATTTTATGATGACAGTCCTCATTATGTTTTAATTATACAAGAATTGAAATCGAACTTAGGTGGACTCATTCATGATGTTCATTTTATATAATATAAAGGAATCGCAACTGAAGTAAAAGCATTACAACCTCCACTATTCAATTAAAACGATGGGATGTCTAATGAAATTGTATATGATTGCACAAACAAAAGGATTGAAATCGAACAAAGTTGGTCTATTCATAGTTTGATTTTATATTGAAATGAATCTCATTTGATGTGAAACTACAAAGATTCTCTGATTAAGGTAAACGGGTTTTCCATAACATTTTTCCAAAATTTTCATTTACTCCAACCGAGTTCTTCTACAGGAGTTTAAGATGTGACAAAACACTCGCTTTGGTAGTGGAAATTTGCTTTTCAAATGGTTTCATCGAAAAATCTTAGCCTGATTTTGATTTTGTGATTCCTGAATCCCGACAAATCCGTTTTTACATTTCGATTTTAGATATTCCAAAATCAAGTATTAAATTTGACAGCTGGAGGAAGAAGAAAGTGTGGTTATGTCTGTTATATTTCTCAAGGTCGGAGAGACGCGATTCCCGCAAACGATGAAGTGATTTGTCTTGTTGGTCTGTGGTTATACTACATAAGTAAATTTCATATATCAATTTTGTCAGTAGCTTAAAGTGAAAAAAAATGTATATTCATATAATTGAATTTCTCAATATATTTCAAAAAATACCTATCCAATGAGGTTAAATTTAAGTAGTTAGGTATGTAATAAAGATTCAAAAGTTCATGTGAAATATCCTGGGTATCAAAGATATTTGGAGTTTTTCCAATAAAATCTAGGTAATTCGAGAACAAGTCACTACATTCAACTGAGAATTTATTTTGTATGAAATGATTTCTGAAAAATCAACCATTAATCTATTCCACCTGAACAGAAAATTACAGATTTTCGAAAATTCGCATAGATCCATTCAATGATCTCTGACTTTTTTTATAATCGAACTGTTTTTCACAAAGTTCTATATCAGTCAACTTTTGAAGTTGTGATATTTGTTATTTTACAAATAACTGTGATAACTCGAAATGAATTAATAGATATGTTATTAGAAAGTGAATATAATTGAAATATGAATATATTAGTACCTACAAAAGCTCCTAATGCCTACCAGTATCTTATTATGAGGATTATACAGAAATTATAAAAAAAATCTTATACTCACTTAAATAATTGGAGAAAAGGACTTGGAAAAATTTGTCAGTGTTTGTATATTCGTTGGGATACTCATAAAATTTATATAATAGTTCCCTGAGTGGTAGCAAGTTATAACCTGGTTTGTTACATGTTTTCAAATTTATTAACTGTATCAGAACCTTGACCAAAGGAAAACCTGCAAAAATGAAGTGATCAATATGGAACACATAATATCAATTCTTTAAATATTATAATGGTGAAGTTTTTTCATTGTAAAGGGTTTTTCAACAAGAACTTTGTTTTTCAAAACAAAATAAAACAAAGAATTTAGTGGAAAATGAATAAACTTTTTATTGTATTACAAAGAGAAAAGTTCGGCAATTATGAATAATAATAATGTTTATTCAAAAATTATTTACATTTAAACAAGCACAACTACCACATATTTAAGAATAAACATAAACATCTCACAAACGTCAATGACCTGTGCGTGAGAACTTCAATTTATACATCTAAATCC
The DNA here is from genome assembly GCA_958510865.1 of Myrrha octodecimguttata. Classification (NCBI taxonomy): domain Eukaryota; kingdom Metazoa; phylum Arthropoda; class Insecta; order Coleoptera; family Coccinellidae; genus Myrrha; species Myrrha octodecimguttata. The sequence goes on from OY294056.1 coordinate 59,897,769, forward strand.
ATCTAATATGGCAAAACATAACTTGTACACCGACAAAACTAAAAAAGATATTCTAATTCCATGGTTTTCTATGTAAAGTTTCGTCTATTATGGAAACTGTTCCAAAATTTTAACGGCTGCTGTCCAATCCATTTTTTTACTTGCTTGCAATAAGAGGATCGGTATGATGTCTCTCTTATTTGTGCTGGCAATTTACCATACAAAAGTGGAGCGAGGTAAGTGTAATTTCGCAATCCTAAAGTTTTTCTTGCTATTGGCAGTTTAATGTTTGGATTTCTTGTTTGGTAACAATTTTCCCTTCTAGGTTGTTTTCTTTGATAATATAGAAGAGAGCGCGCATAGAGTTGCCGGACCGTGAACACATCTGCCAACTTGAAGAGTCCTTCACTGGGGTAAGTCGTTTCCTTTCTATACATAATTTTCAATAAACACTTTTGAACAACTTCTATATATTTGTGGTGACAATCCGATATTCCACCCCATCCGAGTATTCCGTAATGAAGATGGGGTTCCGCTAATGCATGATATGCTATTTTAAGTTCATCCAGCTCGCATATTTCTCTGAGCATTTTGAATTTCGGCAACAATGCACGTATTTTTTTTGTGATGTAGTCGGCTTGGTAGTCCCATCTCAGATGACTGTCAATCATAACTCCCAGGTATTTGATCACATCAACTTTCTTTACAGCTTGATTCATTTTTGTTTCCAGTCTATTATATTTTGGTTTATTGGTTTTATTGCTGGTAAACACCAGAAAGTTAGTTTTTTCATAATTTACCGTTAATTTTTTTGTTGAAAAGTACTCTACTACCTCAGTGAACCCATCTTGTGCTATCTCTTTCAACAACTGCCAGGTGGGAGCCCTAAAGAAGAGTGCAGTATCATCCGCAAATGCCAGAATATCACAGCATATATTGAACTGAAGAAGTGTGTTCATGTAGATTAAAAAGAATATGGGCCCCAATACAGTACCCTGTGGTACTCCACATGAAACAGTCATTTTATCACTTAGTTCACCATCTATTCTCACAACCTGACTTCTCCCCCTCAGGTAGCTCTCGAAAAGTCTTCCAACCACTCCTCTGCACCCAGCACATTCCAATGTATCCAACAATATATCATGATCCACAGTGTCGAAGGCCTTTTTTAAATCAACAAATGAAAAATGATATCTGACAAATGTCCACCACGACCACGCTGACAGACGTTGATTCTTTCATCAAAATTTTTAATCACTTTTTGGCAAGATGGAGGGTCTATTTCGTTAATGACATCACGGATTTTGAGTTTTAAGGCTGCAATCGATTCGATTGGCTCCGTATAAACTCTGTCTTTAACATAGCCCCACAAAAAATAATCCAGTGGTGTTAAATCACACGATCTGGCCGGCCACTTAACAGCTGAATTTCGCGAAATTATGCGATCGGAAAATTTGGTTTGCAATAAATTGATCGCTTCATTGGCTGTGTGACATGTGGCACCGTCTTGTTGAAACCACATTTCAGTGACATCTATGTCATCAATAATAGGCCAAAATAGCGGTCTCAGAAGGACGTTTATGTTGTCCGAAAATATCACGAATTTTACGAAATGTAACTTTAACAGAACGACCATTTTCATAGTGGATTTGAATTATTTTAATGCGATTTTCGAGCGAAATTGAATTCATTGTAACAATTGCCAAAGCATATACTGCGAATACGTCAAAAAACTAAATGTCAAAACTGTCATGTGGTGCCGGTGTTACCACATTGAAAAACAAAGTTCTTGTTGAAAAACCCTGTATAATAACTGGATTTTCACTTACTTCCAGAGTGCTTAGCAGGAGGCAATACTTCAATCCAAGAAGTTACCACTGTGAACAAGAAAGGAATGGCAAAATCACCCATGAAGTAGAAGGCATCTATACAAAATCTTCGTATCCTCTCTATATATCCATGTGATTTACAAATAGCAACATACAACCTAAAAATAATTTATAGTGTTGATCATCATAAGTAATTGTGCATCTCTGCCCATAGTTTGCCCTGCACATTGTAAAAGCAAGTGTTGTATTCATACCCACGACATCTCCTGCTAATGAATTCTTATTTGATGACTCATAAAACGTTAAGTCTCAAGATCATAGTTATGGTTTCGTAGAACGGGATAGATTTATTATTTGCTGCATAATTAAGTATTAGAAATTGATTTACCATAAGAAACTGTTCCCTAATGTGCCAACCTGGCTCTGTTCTAGCACAGATCAACCAGATAAACCACTCGTGTCATTTACTTAGGAAATCTATGTCAACGGAGATATGACCCTGAATCGAGCTAATCAGAATTTTAGTAGGCGTTTGGGGTGCTTTGGGGTGCCAATCAGATTGCAGGAATAGGATTACGTCACTCTCGTCGCTTTCGGACTCGCTTGAAGAGGTTATAAACATGTAAACAAACTGAAATGAATTTTTCATTCTATTAATTGATGAATAATTTCGTATCTGTTCCATCTTGGAATATAATCCAAACAGTTTTTTACAACCAAATCAATTGTTTAGTCATCTTTGAGGTTCTATTTTATGATGACAGTCCTCATTATATGTTTTAATAATACAACAAGAATTGGAATCGAACTTAGGTGGACTCATTCATAACGTTCATTTTATATAATATAAAGGAATAGCAACTGAAGTAAAAGCATTACAACCTCCATTATTCAATTAAAACGATGGGATGTCTAATAAAATTGTATATGATTGCACACTAGTATTGGAATAGAACAAAGTTGGTCTATTCATAATTTGATTTTATATTGAAATGAATCATATTTGATATGAAACTACAAAGATTCTCTGATTAAGGTAAACGGGTTTTTCATAACATTTTTCCAAAATTTTCATTTACTCCAACCGAGTTCTTCTACAGGAGTTTAAGATGTGACAAAACACTCGCTTTGGTGTTGGAAATTTGCTTTTCAAATGGTTTCATCGAAAAATCTTAGTCTGATTTTGATTTTGTGATTCCTGAATCCCGACAAATCCGTTTTTACATTTCGATTTTAGATATTCCAAAATCAAGTATTCAATTTGACAGCTGTTTTAAGGAAGAAGAAAGTGTGGTTATGTCTGTTATATTTCTCAAGGTCGGAGAGACGCGATTCCCGCAAACGATGAAGTGATTTGTCTTGTTGGTCTGTGGTTATGGTTTCCAAGAACGGGATAGATTTATTATTGCTGCATAATTAAGTATTAGAAATTGATTTACCATAAGAAACTGTTCCCAAATGTGCCAACCTGGCTCTGTTCTAGTTGCAAACTATCATTATTCCAAGGCTGATTTTATAAGAATGAATGGAGTATAGATGTTTTTGTCAGGCATGGAAGACCACAACATAATTCACATCAACATAAAACGAAATTTCATAAAAAAAAATCAAATGCAGCAAAACGATGTTTTGGAAAGTAACATGGAGAGCAAAACATGTGCAAGGCAATAAACAGTTGTAAAATTAAAGTCAATACATATTTTCAATGATTCATCATAACCTTATATACTGTACCTTGTTGAAGTTTCAATGGGTTCGAGAGCATTTGCTTTGATCAAGTATAATTCAGAAGTTTTCAAGTAAGTATCAATGAGGTTGCAAACATTCATTTTCTCAAGTTTCAACATGAATCCTAACATCACTCGTTGGGTGTGGGTCATAAGCGGAGCTCGTGGAACTTTTGCATCTGGTTTTTCCTTATCCTGAATGATTTGTTCCAAAATCAAACTACAACAGAAAGAAGTAGTTAGGATTTAAATCCAAAAAGCTGCCTATTTTATTAGAGAATATTCTTCAATGACAAAGGAAATGAATTGTCTTGAAATCAGCAGAAAATGAATAGACTACCACAAGAGTATAAAATGTTTAACAAAAACTGAGATATGGTGATAACATACCATAGATTTACACCCATTTTTATTCACAAAAGCTAGAACTACAAGTATAAGAAGTAACATGTGCATTTCACTTAGGATGTTATCATTTATATCCTGATTTATCACTCATTATACATACATTTGATATTAAACTATATTTATAAAAATGGAATAAATGATTGAGTACTTTAAAATACTTCATCCACTAGAAACATAGAAAATAGCAGAAATTGTGAAAGGGAATCATAAAGAAAGTACAAGATACAATGAACTATATAAGTGAAATTCTGTCTGTAAGCCATTTGTTAAAATTACAGAAATGCAAAAATTACCTTGATATATAATCCACCTCTTGGTTACAGAAATTCCTTGCTACCTCTTCAACAGTTTTATCTTCTGTGGAATAGGTGATAAGTTTCCGGAAAAGTGAGCCTGCTTTATCTAGAAATTTAAAGTTATGATTGAGTTTCGGAATTAATGGTAGGAAAAATTATCCAAGCATTTCTAAGATGAATAAACTTTATGCTGATGAAACAAACCCAGAGTTTTCAATATGAACCTCTATGGAATGGGGGTTTTTTTCTGAATTTGGGTTATTACTAAAAATGCAAATTTGAACATAATTATGATGGGTTTGATTCATCATTTTCCCAAATTACCTTCAGAAAGTATTCAAAATCAGAATTCAAAATTGGGGTTGGGGATTTGCCAGGCATGCACGAAGTGACAACTGTGTTCAGAAGAAGCTTTTTCTACTATAGAATAATGAAATATTCGTTCCTATTCTGTGGTGCACACGTGTTCTTTGTCAATACAACCAAACAATTTCCGTTTGCGATTTGTCAGTAATGTGATAGTATGACAGTCTGTACTCTTCTCTTTCTATTTCTTGGTCGTTGTCTTCTACTCTAACCAAATCGAATTATAGCTATATCTGTTTTCCTAAGCAAAGTAACACTTTTGACGTCCTTTTCTTTCCGAGAAAGCTGAATTCTACGTTGCCATATTGTGCACTCAAGACAAATCCCTTCAAATGCAAATCCCCATTTTTATTTTTCAGTTTTAGGTGATCGAACATTTTTTTAAAAATTCAATATTGAAATTATATGTTTGAAATGTGATGTTCTGAAGGTTTTTCATGAAAATTACTGCATTTTAGTTTGAAGGAAAAACCCTCATTCTGACTTTATCAGAGATCCCATATTTTGAGATCAATTTCAAGGCCATTTGTGAACTGTCATCAAAGTCAACATAATTCAGCATGACGTACATTCCGATATATTTTTATCAAGGACTCTAATGTTTGCTTTAGTTACATGAGCAACTACTATGCTCAATTCACTTTTATGAAGTCTGTCGGTTGTAACATTGAAAAATGTTGGATTAGGTTTATTGCCCTATCAGATGACCACGCAATGTTGTATGTTTTACATAGTTTTAGTTATGGATGTACCTGAATAAAACCATAGAGCCTTTGATAGAAATATGTAGGACTTAACAACGTCTCGCCGAATTATTTCGACCTTGGCAACTTTTCACGAGTGGCAACCTGACTTAGTTATAGTTACAAAAACTTGATAGACCGATTCCAAGGACTACGGACTGCCTTTATAAACTTAAGGAAGTACATATACTAAAACTGACAACGTCGAGTAATTAGCTGATTGAAAATTTCACAGTTTACATTTTGAAGTATGTAGATTTGAATGCAATAATGAAAAAAAATCCGTCTGTCCACCGTCCGCGGTTTTCCTCCGAAAGTACTGAACCGAAATCCGTAAAACTTGGTAGAAAAATCGTGTGTCGCTCGAGATTGCTCCTCCAAGCTTTTCAGCAGGACTGGTATACCTTAAGGGCTCAAAACTGGGGGTGGGAGGGAAAAAAGACATTATTTCTCGAAAACTTACCAACGAATTTTCATGAAATCCTCAATGTTAATTACTGTTGCATAACTCAACCTAAAAATTTCCACCCAGATGATTAACGAATAATAAAGAAAAACGCTGCAAGTTGTGTTGTGAAAAACCAATGAGTTATGAATAATATATAAGTTTTATTTAAGATATGAATGGTATTGGGTTATTTAACTAAGAAAATAAAAAACCCTGGTGTAAAATTTGCATAGTATTTTTTATTAGTTCATTCAAATCTACATACGTCAAAATGTAAACTGTGAAATTTTCAGGGTTGGTAATTTTATTTTTTTCCGGTCGATCACAAAGGTTCATTATTTGATTTTATCAAATAATAAACCAAAATCAAAACCCCTTACTTCAGATATATTAGACTATACATTTTCGAGGTATAAATACTGGCTGTATCAAAAAACTCAAAATAACTAACCTGGATTCATTTTTGCGGGTTTATCCAAAGGTATATTAAGTGGTTCAAAATTGTTGGCACTCTCCTCTTCAGAAGGCGGTGGTGGAGATTGTGGACAAGATGGAATGACTCTACTCGCGAGTGGTCTTTTGAACCCTCCTGTTTTTTGTTCACAATTCTTCAGGTTTTTATTTTTGGATTTAAGAATAATATCTTGAATTATATTAATTTTTGATGACTCAAGTTGAGATGGAACTATTTTCTTTTGCTGGCATGAATACTTATTCACCTCAAGATTGGAAGTTGATACGGGATTTCCTGAGTTTATGGTTTGCTGGACATTTGGGACTATACATGCTGATGTAGTATCAGAGTTTATTTTCCTGTTGACTTTCCTGGAAGATGAAGAAAATTGTTCATAAATTGTTTCAAAAAAAAACTGTTCATATTTTAAGTATCTGCTTTCTTTTAGCTTGCTATAGAGAAAGGTACACTAGAAGAGGGAGAGAGAGATAGAAAGATTAGATATGAAGAAAAGCGCGAAATTTCGACCATTTAAACAGCCAGTATGTGGAGCCAAATCTTAAAGGTAGTTTCTTGTTTGAAAATAGAAATTTTGGATGGCCATGGAATTCTCTAAGTATTCTTATGGATAGAATATTCGATTCCAATGATAAAATACATTCCAGAGACCAATTGTATTTGAGAGAGAGAAAACTCTGTCAGAACAAATACCGAGGATATCACATCTGCAACAATTAGTACGTTTCAAAAGAAAAAAATTTAGAAAAGCACTGACTCGAAGTTGTTCAAATACGTTACCAAAAAAAATCAAAATTTTCAAAAAAATTGTTTTAATGAAACACGCGATCATCACGAAATTTCGTACAAAATTGTGGATAAGCATTTTCCAACTGGTTATCAAGTTTCAGCATGGCCGGATCAGTATTTTTGGAGTTTCCAAGAATAAAGATAATGGTGGAAAAATCTCGAAATGTGATATATTTTTTCCCATTATCTCCGAAAATTTAAGTAGGACCTCGAACTGAAATTTGATACACTGTTGTAAAATATTGATTTCAAGGTCAGTGCAGAATTCCATTGAAATCTGATGAATATTTTCTGAAAAAAATCCTTTATATGAATTCTAACCTACCTGTTTCTTTTCAATGGAGTGTTTGTACAAGAACTTGAAGTTCCTGCATTCACAGGAGATTTTTCATTTTCATTGAGACTATAATTCTTCGGTATTGAATGGTTGTTGGAGTTTGAAGTGGGTTCCGGATTATTCGAAGAGGGTACCATATTTTCTGCATCAGTAAATGAAGAAAACCCCTTTTGTGTTGTTTGCGAGGATTCACTTGATGAATTATGATGATTACTTTCACCTGACCGATTGGATACTTCTAGACAATTTGTGTTGCATTTCATTGAACTCCCGATTTCATTCTGATTTCCACCAATGGCAGAGTTTTTGAGTCTATAAATCTTCAATGATTTAGCCATTAATGTTTTTTTCTGAGGTGCTTTTCTTTTCAGTACTCTCACTGTAATTTTTGGTTTCCTAGAATTATTTGTAGCTTCTTGGGTATTTTTCAGAAGTGTATATGAATTTTCCATGCCAACAAATTCATTAGAGCTATTTAATTTGTTAGATTTCACAGCAGGGTGGTCTTCATTAAGTTCAGAGTTTGTATTCAAATTAGTTCTTGTGATGCATTCTACCAATGAATTAATTTTGATTCCCATATTTTCTTTAGTCTCACTAAACGTTTCAGAAGAAATGTTTGAAGTACTTGCTCTTCTATGGAACGCGTCATCCAGGTCACACTGTTGATTGAAATAATTGTTATATTCACCTTTTTTTGTTACTTCCTCTGATTCTAAACAAATTCTACCACTTGCATGATTTTGTGGCTCTTGCAGTATAGAAGTAACAGCCAACTGGTATTTATTAATTTTCAATTCACACATTTTTTCCATGGTTACTTCTTGAATAGGACTTTTAAATTCTGACTTCAGCAGTTTGAATTTAGTTTCGGAAGAGTTATTAGGAGTACTTTTGGATCCTACTTTCGATGAATCATTCTTGCGCCGAGAGTATACCTTAGGTGTAGAGGAACTGCGGAAAGTACTTCTGAATTCAGTATTCAATGAATTGTTTTCAGATTCAGCAAAATTGTCAACAGTACCCGTTGAATCTGATTTAGTTGAGTTATATTTGGTTTCAGAAGATGTTATATTCTGCTTAGAAAAATCAGTTAATATACTCAATGATTCTTTTTTCAATGTATTATCCATTTCATTTGAATAACATGAATATTCTGGATTCAAGAAATTGTATTCAGTTTCCAAAGAATTTTCTGTAGGTTCGGAAGAATCAATTGAAACAAGTGGGAGTGCTGATTTCACTTCATTATATATACTGAGAGGATTTGGTTTTGTCTCAGAAGAATTGTTAAGGGTACCATTAGACTTAGATTCTAGCAAGTGATTTTTAGTTTCAGATGAATTTTCTTTATTTCCAGAATATTTTGGAGTACTTGCTTCTATATGAAAGGTTTCCGATAAATTTCCTATATTTTCTGTATATTTTGGGGTACTTGGTTCCATACGGAAAGTTTCAGATGAATTTTCTATATTTTCAGAACATTTTGGAGTACTTGCTTCCATATGAATCGATTCAGATGAATTTCCTAAATTTTCTGAATATTGTGGGGTAGTTGCTTTCATTTGCAAGGTTTCAGATGAATTTTCCTTATTTTCAGAATATTTTGCAGTACTTGCTTCCATATGAAATGTTTCAGATGAATTTTCTATATTTTCAGTTAATTTTGGAGTACTTGCTTCCATATGAAATGATTCAGATGAGTTTCCTATATTTTCTGAATATTTTGGGGTAGTTGCTTCCATATGCAAGGTTTCAGATGAATTTTCTTTATTTTCAGAATATTTAGGAGTACTTGCTTCCATATGAAATGCTTCAGATGAATTTTCTTTATTTTCAGATAATTTTGGAGTACTTGCTTCCATATGAAATGATTCAGATGAGTTTCCTATATTTTCTGAATATTTTGGGGTAGTTTCTTCCATATGCAAGATTTCAGATGAATTTTCTTTATTTTCAGAATATTTTGGAGTACCTGCTTCCATATGAAATGTTTCAGATGAATTTTCTATATTTTCAGTTAATTTTGGAGTACTTGCTTCCATATGAAATGATTCAGATGAGTTTCCTATATTTTCTGAATACTTTGGGGTAGTTGCTTCCATATGCAAGGATTCTGATGAATTTTCTTCATTTTCAGAATATTTTGGAGTACTTGCTTCCATATGAAATGCTTCAGATGAATTTTCTATATTTTCAGATAATTTTGGAGTACTTGCTTCCATATTAAATGATTCAGATGAGTTTCCTATATTTTCTGAATATTTTGGGGTAGTTTCTTCCATATGCAAGGTTTCAGATGAATTTTCTTTATTTTCAGAATATTTTGGAGTACCTGCTTCCATATGAAATGTTTCAGATGAATTTTCTATATTTTCAGTTAATTTTGGAGTACTTGCTTCCATATGAAAGGTTTCCGATAAATTTCCTATATTTTCTGGATATTTTGGGGTACTTGGTTCCATACGGAAGGTTTCAGATGAATTTTCCATATTTTCAGAATATTTTAAAGTACTTGCTTCCATATGAAAGGTTTCATCAATAATTTTCATTATGTTACATTTTCCATTATTATCCTCATAGTTTTCATCTATTTCTCCTTCATCATCATCTGATTCCAAATATAGTTCACTTTCAGTAAAATCCAGTTCTTGTGGAAAACTAATAAATTCCATTTCAGAAGAGTTGTTCAAAGTTTCTACTTCCTTGTGATCCATTTCTTTGTCTCCATTTGCTATATATCCTTGTAATTCTTGTGGAATGTTATTCAATTCTGATTTCAATAAACTTAACTCATTTTCAGAATAACTGTTTGAGGCAGATATTTCCATGTGATCAGGCTGTTTTTCCTCAGGTGATTTTGAACTTGTTTCACTTTTTGTTTGATGTAGCAATTCTTGCGGAATAGGAATAAATTCTGATTTCAATGGATCGAAATTTGTTTCAGAAGTATTGGAAATCTTTGCTTCCTTGTTGAAAGATTCATTTTCAGTACACATTATGTTACATTCTTCATTGAAGACCTCATGATTTTGATCTGTTCTTTCTTTTTCTTCACCTAAATGTATATTACTTGTATTATTTTGTTGTTCTTGTGAAATAGGATTAGATTTTAGTTGCAAGGAATAACATTTAGTTTCGAAAGAACTGTTCAAATTATTTGCTTCTGAATGGGAGAATCCATTGATATTGTTCACTCCAATGCAGTTCTCAGCGAAGTGATCATGGCACTGGTATGTATCATTTTCTTCATCTAATTTTAAATTAATATTACTTCCGGTTTGTTGCTGTAATTCTTGTGGAATAGGAATGTGTTCTGCTTTCAAGGAATCATTTTTAGTTTCTGAAGAATCTTCAACACTAAAAGGAGAAATATCTATATCTTTACAGGATACATTTAGGGTTTCCAGGCAGAAGGATTCATTCAACCTGTCGAAGCTAAAGGATTCATTGATATTGCAGTCTTCAATTCCATTTTCTTCATCTAATTTCAAGCATGTTTTGTTTCTTACATGATACTCTACTTCATTCGTGCTAGGAACCTCTGATTTCAATAGATTATCTTTACATTCTGAAGGATGTTCTACAGTTCCAGAGGCATTGTTGACAATGGTTGAATTGCAAGATGGTGCTATTTTATCACATTTTTCTTTGAAATCATCATAACAGTCATCTAGCTGTTCCTCATCGGAACTCAAATATGATTTTGTTTTTATACGTTTCCTCAAATTATACTTTTGTGTGGGCATTTCTATAGGTTTTCTAGTCCTTTTACACCTTTTCACAGATTTCAATTCATTATTTTCAACATTTGACTTAGATTTTCTTGGTGATTTTCTATTTGTAGCTTTTTTATCAACCGTAATGGTAGGACTTCCACTCTGCAATTCACTTTGAGTTTCTGCGTCATTCAGAATATATGAACCATTTGATTTATTATCCTCTTGAATGGCTGTTTCGATATGAGTTTTTTTATCAAGAGAAACTGACTCCTCACAGGATTTTGGAATACTGGAATGTTGTTCCCTGAATTTAAAATTATAACTTTTAGATAATACAAACAGGCAAAAGGAAATATCAGCAATAAGTTTTTGAGATTCACGAAAGGCTGCACATATTTGCATCATATAAGAAGTGACTTAAGATACTCCGAGAGAGAATAACAAAGAAAATACGGTAGAGACTAAATTATCCTGACCCCTTTCACACCGATTCCCAATTATCCAATTGAGTAGAATTCTAGAAAAGCACTGACGTGAAATACTTATTTATTTACACCGCATTGAGCAGGAATGACAGGAAACCCCAATATAACAACATACAATGAATAATAAAGCAAATATAATATGTAATGGCTTTTCTCATTCCATAAACTTTTTGTTACTTGAGGTGTATCATTATAAATAAAAATCATGTACTCAGTCGAAATACAACCTAGAAAACATGTTAAAATTTTATTTTTCTTGACCTTCAGAAATATGAACAGTTCCTTTAATATGAACAAGCCAGAATTTTTTGTGTTTATATTAAGGCGATTGTACTGTATTTCCTCCCAATATCTTAGAAAATTATAACTGTATCAAACCAAAATTTCCTATACTACTGCGAAATATGGAGGTCAAAAAGATTTCGAAAAAAATTTCAATTTTTTTCAAGACTGTACGATCTCAATAAAATTCTGCAAGAGGTTGTGTGTCGATATGATTCAACTAACTGCCAAGTTTAAATCTCATCCCTCCAGTAGTTTCTGAAATATCAGGGAAATAACCTCAAAATTTCAAATGGCTACAACTCCGAAACCATTTGGCCCATTAACAAACTTAGGCTGGTCGTCCACTGCACGCGATTTCGAGAGGCGCGATAGGAGCGTAAATGAACGAACTTGCGCGACAGATCCAAATGAATGGAATTCTAGGTACCCTCGTCGACTGGCAGCGAGTTCATACGTGCGTTTTCGAGAGAATTCGAGCGGCGCAATCGTATCCCGATCAGTTTGGATCTGCCGCGTCTATACGCTCGAAAAGAGGAGCTATCCGTCGGCAAGTGGAATGTATGGTTTGTGAAAAGAATATTTGTTGAAGCTCGTTGTTTATTGTTGGTGCATTTTAGATGGATCAGATTGAAAGGTTAATGAATGTTGTCTTTTGTCTTACATTAAACTCACACCTAGTGGTTCTGTAGGTGTAATAGCCTACCTGAAATTGGACTCTTTGGCAATAATCGGCTGTATAGCATTCCAAATATAATTAATACAGCGCGTTTCGCCATTATCTCGGTTTTTATAGCTCTTATTATCTCAATATCTATTATCAATTTGTTTTTTAGTCTGTGACCAATTTTATTCCGAACATTTTTCTATATGCTCAAGAGTTTTTGGTCCATACGTACTGTAATGATTCAACTACGTTCCAATCAATCTCATTTGCAGAACGATCCTTTCGATCACAAAATAAACATACTTTTTCTTTATCAAACGCTACGGATTTTTTACTAGTGACCTATTTTCTAAAATACGCATGTACTCCTGCAAAATTATAAGAATTTCTGAATATTTGTGTCACCATCATTTATTTCGATGTTTGCAGTTTTTAAAGTTTCGAAGCCACGTTCTAGATACATTAATAACATATTTCTCTTCTGAAGGTGACTTTTCACAAATAAAACTCAAATCAGGCATAATTTTGAAGTTCCACATCCTTTGTTTTCGAAGTACCCAGATCATCAATTTTGACACTTTAACTTACATTGCAGTATTATGAATAATGAATATACGATAATAATCTGTTTGGCGGTCTTCTGGCAACTCAGTCAAACTACGCCGCTTATATCAGTAAATTTTTGAAGGTTTTTCCGATTCATTATGAAGATGGTGAATTTTTCACGATAGTTTCATTTTTTCTAAATTTGAATCTACCTTATCTCAAAAATTTTCCCCATTCCGTAGCTAACAAACGCCTGATTAAGTAAGATTTATCCAAGAAATTAATTATTAATTAAGAATCCATCGCGAATCACAATTTCTTCAATAAACACGGAGATCCGAAGTACAAATCATCTGCTACGCAAGAACAAGAACGAACCGAAACCTCGCGAACTATCTGCTAGTGGACGACCCCTAAACCTGAGACCGATCAGGTCTTAAAAGCTCATCGGCGCTCGTAAAACGCGTAGCTCATAAAAGCCCCAAATCGCTTCCAGTGGACCGCCAGGCTTAACGACCGCATTCTGATGCGCAACCTTCTCTGAAAGTTTGAATTACTTTTTCCTGATTTTGCATGGGGGTCAAGATATTAAGGGTGGTATACTTTCAAATTGGCACACTTAAACAATATGAACGATAACCCCTTCTCTGTGATTATACGGATATTCGATTATCCGAATGCGCAACAAAAATAAATAGTCTGGCTAATGGAATTTCTACTGTACTTAATTACAATAGACGACTTCGGCCCAAGTTGCCAACCCACAATTTACTTAGCAAGTTTACTTTCACTGGGGAACGGGAGTTTCAGGACGAATTCGACATGATAAGGTTCGCATTATTTATAAATACCCGTAAAATATGCCTCGGCTCTTCAAACCAGATAATTCCTTCCAAATATAGGTTTTTGTTAAAATCGTCCCCGATTGGCTGAAATTTAAGTTGGGATTCCTGATTTCATGCAAACAGTGTCAATTTTCATAGGATACGTTCTGAAAATCAACTCTGTTGTTTCGGTTGCCGATTTTCCGCTCCGCAAATATGAAATATTCGGATGGTTCCTGGAACAAGCGCGTGAAAAAGGTTATTTACGGAATCTGGTTGATGAAAATGCGATCGATTTACTGTCACCAGAACGATTTTCTATGGTGAATATCCATAGCATAGAACAATCTATGTTTACTTTAGGTTTGTTTTGGTTCCGACTTCAGAACCACAGACTATTGGTCTATGCTAGAACCGTCCCGAACAGATCTGAACTCGGAACCAAAACAAACCTAAAGTAAACATAGATTGTTCTATGCTATGGATATTTACCATAGAAAATCGTTCTGGTGACAGTAAATCGACCGCATTTTCGTCAACCAGATTCCGTAAATACCTTTTTTCACGCGCCTGTTCCAGGAACCATCCGAATATTTCATATTTACGGAGCGGAAAATCGGCAACCGAAACAACACAGTTGATTCTCGGAACTTATCCTATGAAAATTGACACTGTTCACATGAAATCAGAAATCCCAACTTAAATTTCAGCCAATCGGGGACGATCTTAACAAAAACCTATATTTGGAAGGAATTATCTGGTTTGAAGAGCCGAGGAATGTTTTACGGTTATTTATGAATAATGCCAACCTTATCATGTCGAATTTGTCCTGAAACTCCCGTTCCCCAGTGAAAGTAAACTTGCTAAGTTAATTGTGGGTTGGCAACTTGGGCCGAAGTCGTCTATTCCCACAGCACAATATGAATTTACAAGAAAAAATTATTGGATCAATTGTTTTTCATTTGTAGTTGGGTGCTTTCACATAAAAATTAAATACAGAAGGTATTTAATCCAATATCTATCTGAAAAAGAATTAATGAAATTAAATGAAAATTATTATTTATAGTTCTAAGATATTGGGGATGAAATCCTAGAAAAAATCTGAAAAAGTTTCATTTTACTGCCATGAAAACTTTCAAACTGACAATCTCAATAAATATGAATTTATACTGACAAACTTACAGTTCTGCATTTCCTATTTTCTCTTGAATCATGTTATCTTTCGAATCGGATTGAATACTGGGTGGATTCGAAATGATACTCTCATAACAAGAATCAACAAAATTTGGTGTGTCTATTCCTGAAGAATGTGTTTCATAATGACTCTTAATATGCTCTGAATTGTTCATTCCACTTCTTTCGTTTTCTAATTGATCTTTATTGTCTTTGGTTGCAGTTTCATCACAAGAAGAAATTTCTAAATCCATAAGTGAACTTTCGAGTTTGTTATGATGTTTCGTTTCATTTTCTTGTTTGGCTTTTTCCAGCAACATCTTGTTTATTTCCAGAACATTTCTTTCATTCGTACTTTTAAGTCTAGATCTTGAATTATGTAATTTTTGACTTACTAAATCAGCAAAAACTGTTGCAATACCATTTACTAAAGTATTATTGCTTCCAACAGTTATCTCTGATGTTATTGCTGATGCGCTCCCAATTCTTTCCAATGATTTTCTCTTCTGCTTCGCAGGTTGTCTACTATCAGTTTTATTGGTGATGAAAGTTTGACCGAGTCCAAGCCAAAATTTCTGTTTAGCCTTCTTTATTTTTGACAATATATGGTATTTTGTCTCTTTCTTTTTTCTATTTATTAGGTACCTATCAATTAAATCTGAATTTTTCGGTTCTTTTAATGGTTCTGTTAAATCATCCCTGTTTTCAATAGTTGAAGCACATCCAATTCCATTTGAGACTGGTGGTTCTATAATATCTTTGAAAATAGTTTCTTGCTTCAAGTCAGCTGTAATACCTATCGTAGAAACAGTATCAATTTGTTTGGTTTCTGGTACTAATGTAATGATATCTTTGGCAATATTTTGATGTTTTGACTCGTTTGTAATATTGATCGGTGGAACGCTAACACTTTGCTCATCTGTCATTATTACTGAAGCTTCTTTTTTAGTGACTTGTCCTGTAATGAAAATAATATAATATATGTATTATCGCTAGGCATCAAATGCCAGAATAATGTTAGAAATAAATATCCTGAATGTTGAAATGTCTACGGTTAATTCCAGGTGTGGTTGAGCAGATCTAGTTGGGGAATTAAGAACAATCGCCTGCTAGAACCGCTATTTGAATTTTGTTCTTTAATAAATAACAATCAATGAAAGCGACTAGGTTGAACCCTGAAGAATCCAATGGCAAATTCAATTTAATCCTATTGACCTTTGCCACACTAACTTAGGAAAACAACAAGCTAGCTTAAGGTTGAGTTGTCTATCAAAATGCGACTCTCAAGTTGTTTAATAGACGACTTCGGCCCAAGTTGCCAACCCACAATTTACTTAGCAAGTTTACTTTCACTGGGGAACGGGAATTTCAGGACAAATTCGACATGATAAGGTTCTCATTATTTATAAATACCCGTAAAACATGCCTGGACTCTTCCTACCAGATAATTCCTTCCAAATATAGGTTTTCGTTAAGATCGTCCCCGATTGGCTGAAATTTAAGTTGGGATTCCTGGTTTCATGCAAACAGTGTCAATTTTCATAGGATACGTTCCGAAAATCAACTCTGTTGTTTCGGTTGCTGATTTTCCGCTCCGTAAATATGAAATATTCGGATGGTTCCTGGAACAAGCGCGTGAAAAAGGATATTTACGGAATCTTGTTGATGAAAATGCGATCGATTTACTGTCACCAGAACGATATTCTATGGTAAATATCCATAGCATAGAACAATCTATGTTTACTTTAGGTTTGTATTGGTTCCGAGTTCAGAACCACAGACTATTTGTCTATGCTAGAACCGTCCCGAACAGATCTGAACTCGGAACCAAAACAAACCTAAAGTAAACATAGATTGTTCTATGCTATGGATATTTACCATAGAAAATCGTTCTGGTGACAGTAAATCGACCGCATTTACATCAACCAGATTCCGTAAATAACTTTTTTCACGCGCTTGTTCCAGGAACCATCCGAATATTTCATATTTACGGAGCGGAAAATCGGCAACCGAAACAACAGAGTCGATTTTCGGAACGTATCCTATGAAAATTGACACTGTTTGCATGAAATCAGGAATCCCAACTTAAATTTCAGCCAATCGGGGACGATCTTAACAAAAACCTATATTTGGAAGAAATTATCTGGTAGGAAGAGCCGAGGCATGTTTTACGGGTATTGTGTCCCCAGTGAAAGTAAACTTGCTAAGTAAATTGTGGGTTGGCAACTTGGGCCGAAGTCGTCTATTGGATGAGAAGGGCAAAACGATTTCATACTTCGTTTGAAATATTGAGGTTATTCATCGAATATCTCAAAAAGAACCAAGATACTATGTAAAAGAACAATCATACAAAATTCACTCACCTTCATCAATTTTCAATTCAGGAATTGGAAGAATCATGGCTGGTATCCGCATTTCTTTGAATATATTCATAATAGTTTCATCATCTACAGTATCCTCTTCGAAGAATGTTAATTCAGTTGAATCCTCTTCTCGAGAACGGCACAGTCCAACTGTATTTTCAAGAAGGTCGTCATGCTGCTTCAGCTCTATGGTAAATGGTTCTAACTTATTGACATATTTATTATCCATAAAATGATTTTGTTCTAAACAATGTGTCAAATTTTCCTCACATACTTCTGGCTTCTGCAATGAAACAATCTTATCTTCTAAATTTAAAATTTGCATTTTCAGCTTTTGTTCCTTTTTTTGCCACACTTCTCTAATGTTTGCTTCTGAATTCTTCAAAGAAATCGATTTTTCTTCCTGTAGTCTCTTTTCCAATACTTTCATTTCCACTTTTAACATGTTTTCTTTTTCCAGCCAATCTATTTTCATATTATGAATTTTCTCTTCAAACTTTCTCACAGTACATTTTTCTTCCTGAATTTTTTGTTCCAGATCTGCTATTTTGGCTTCCAATATTCTTTGCTTTTCTTCCCATTTTTTCCTCATTTCAACTTCCTTCATTTCAGAAGTTTTCACCAAAGTCCTTTGACTATGAATCTTTTCTTCCAGTTTCTCAATTCTCTTTTTTGACTTCTGTTCTTCTGCTTGCCATTCTGTGCGTAACTTCATCTCTCTTTCTTTTGAATTTTTTTCATAAATAGACATTTCTTCCCGACACCTGTTCAATTCTTCAAGCAAATCCTGATTAATCTTTTTACCTTCCTCCAATTGTTCTTGTTTGAAACTAATTTGGAAATTATTTAATGATTGCTGACCAACCTAAAATTATAAAATATTAGAAACCGATAAAAATATGTGCAATAATAATTTTACCAACAACATTCAAGGAATTGGCAAAAAATATATACTATTTTAAAAGGAAACTGAAATAGATTTCATAAGTTTCTTATTTCATCATTTTCATTGATGGCATATGTTTTCAAACAGAAATTAGTGAATTTATCAATTTATGTCATATGGTTTACTTTTTTAACATTTTCTTTATAATACATAAAAAATTGATAAAGATTTGTTGATTTCAAACCAAATAATTATCTTCATGCATTGAACTCTTCAATTAATGAATTGATAATTATATCTTCTTGGTTGTTTTCATAGGCTCCACTCAAAAACTGATGTGTATAATTTTGTTAAGCTTCATCAATTTTTCAGTTTCACACGAAAGCTCATGTTTCAAATATTTGTTTGGGACCAAATTATTCATCACAGTCTTAGTCTTAAGCATTGTCATAGACCTGAAGTAGTGCTGATCTCTTAGCAATAAGTTTATGATGCATTAATGCTTCCATTGAAATGCACAGGTTTAGTGTTGTTCTTATGCGTAAGACAAAGATCTCTTGCATGTAACACAAATTATCATATTTTCATGTTTTTCCCATTCTATATCGATACAAAATTATAATGTATGGTACACACACTTCAACAATTCGCGAATTTTGAATAGTTCGGTATCACCTTTTACATCTCTCTACATTGCAAGATTCACCGATTAATATAGCCGATGCATTCTATTTGCTTGCTAGAGAGAAAAGTACATGGTAAGAGATAGAGATTAGATATATCCCGGTACGTCACGAAAGGCGCGAAGTTTCGTCTGTTGGAACAGCCAATACGTGGATCCAAATTTGAGAGATAGTTTTCTCGTTGAAAATTGAAATTTTTGACGGCGGTTAAAGGTTTGCAGTAGTCTCACAGATAGAATATTTGATACCAATGATAAAAAAATTCATGCAAGAGAACTATGTTAATGACCAAACAACCGATAAATTCTGTAATTGATTTCTATTCATTTTCAACCCAACCATGAAATTCCAACTGAAATCAACGATTTGAGTGGCCGTTAAATTTTTTGTGTAACCGACAGTGAGATTATGAGAATAAATTCTTCATACTTCAAATAACTGAATTTTTACTCAATCAGCCTTCAAAGTTCTAAATCTTTTTGATTACAAAAACAATCACTAACTGCTTTGCATAATTTTCAGCAGGTTTCTTTCGAATAATTCAATTGTGTGCTCAGAATGAAGTGTTGATGCCAGCCTTCTCTCATGATGAAAGTCAGATTTTAAGGAATAACATGCTGTTAAAAAAATTAGATTTCTTCGTAATAAATATGGAATATATTTGTAGAGAATACGCTCGAAGTTCATGGGTAAAACGTGGACTAACTAGAAGTAGTTAGCAGATTCAAGCTCAAGCAACTAATCTGAGTATACAATATAAACATTTAATCAATAGTTGCGAGACTTTCAGCTTAGGTTTACACAGGAAAATGCAGTTCTCTCAACTTCAAACTCTGCTACATAAAGTGGACCATGCATATATTAATAATATAAGTTGATCAGTATGAGTGAATACTCACATTATTTTCACAACTCAGTACTTCAATTTTCCCCATTTTGTATTCTGATGGAGTATCCATCATTTCATTATATTTACAAAAATTGTCCTTTGAGGACTCATCAGCACTAGATTCGCCACATTTTTCCACCCATTTTTGCCTCTTAGTTGATTTCCTTCTTTTCTTTTCAGGTTCGGCAAGATCTGATTCTTCTTCAAATTTTTGGAAAACTTTCTGATATTTCAATTGCAGCGCCACTATCTCATTCAGTTGATCATCATGAGATAATTTCAATGAATTGTATTCATTGGTTAATTTTTCTCGTTCTGAATTTAGTTTCTCGATTTGTTTAGATTGCTCTACTGCTTGAAATGTTTTTCTTTCATGGTCAAGTTTAAGGATAGAATTATCATCTATTGATTGCTTGTATTTCTTCCACAACTCAGCATACTTGCTTTTAAGATCTGCATACATTTGAATAACATGACTGAAATGCAATACTGATTAGATTAAGTATACCTTACATTATTCATATATAACATTTCGGAATATATGAGCTACTTACTCTGTCTTTATTATTTTTTCTTTTATAATTTCAATATCCTCAAGTGACTCCATAATTCTAAAATATTGAGTAGAACTTTCTGCCGCATTCAAGCTTTAGGGTTCTCATGCAAAGGATGCGAGGTGTATGTAGAATTTTACTTCTACAGAAGAAACAATAGCTTAGAAGACATTATTCTTGATTCTTTAGAACGATTTAGATCGGTTAAAGCACCCTAACCTAATATAAATATCGAAAACACACATTACAACCATAGAAAAGATACATTACAACCACAGAATATTACAACATAGACGCACAGAGCCACAGAACACTATTTACCACAGAATACGAATATATTTACTTTATGCATAGACGAGATGTAGATCATAGACAAGTTATATAAGATAAGAAAAGATATTGTTATTCTATGATTCGGTCGAGGGCATTTCTGAATAAAGAACATAAGAAAGGAGCATAAGGCTTCAAATCGTGGGTCCGGGATGGAGGTTGCATATGGCCGACTTCCCTTTCACTTTGAAGAGAGAACAACTTGTTCCGAGACTTCTTTGTCTGAAGAAACTAACTTACATGAGTCATACTTGGAGGGTCAATATGGGCGATTATGTCCCACTGATATACGAAGTAGAACAGCGTTATGCTACTTCCTGTTGTTCTTTATTCAAAGGAGGGCTAGATTTGATGGCGGAAAATCTCCAAAGTAGGATTTTAGCCGCTCATGACAGCAGTTGCCAACCCAGGGAAATGATTTCCAACAAAACGTACCTTGGTGGAATTCAAATCTATCAAAGCTACGAAAGAACGCCCGCAAACTGTACAATAAATGGTCTACTACTAGGACACTAGAAGACAAGACTGCGTACAGAGAGGCAACAACTAAGTACAACAAGGAACTTCGGGAGGCCAAGCGAATGTCGTGGCGTGCCTTCTGTGAAAGCATTGAGGGAACGCCCACGGCTCCTTGACTCCAGAAGGCCTTATCGAAAGATCATGACAATGGTCTGGGACAGCTTGAAAAAAGGGACGGTGAGATAACTAGCACAGACGATGAAACATTGTCTTTAATGCTAGAGACTCACTTCCCAGGATCCCAAATATTTCAAGGCAGCAAACCCAGCCAAAACTTTCCTGCACCCCGAAGAGGGGCTAGGAAAATAGCTGCCAAACTTTTCACGGGGGAGAGGATTCGATAGGCCATTGAATCCTTCAAACCATACAAATCCTCAGGTGGAGATGGCATATACCCGGTGCTGCTTCAGAGGGGACTGTCGGTTCTGTTACCAGAGCTGATAGTCTTATTTCGAAAAAACTACACATGGGGATATGTGCCTGAATGCTGGCGAGACTTGAAAGTGAGTTTCATTCCTAAGGTCGGTAAGCGACCGGGAACAGACGCAAAATCCTTTCGCCCCATAAGCCTCTCATCCTTTCTATTGAAAGCGATGGAAAAAATCGTTGACCAAGATATCAGAGCTGGACTATTGACAAGATCCCCTCTGCATAAGGCCCAATTAGCATACCAAGCAGGAAAATCCACAACCTCTGCTCTTCATAGTCTCACCAGCTAACTGAAAAAAGCTATAGAGCATAAAGAAATAGCACTATGTGCATTCATTGATATTGAAGGCGCGTTCTCAAATACGCCGCGACAGTCCATTCATCGCACGCTGGTTAAAAGGGGTGCCGAGCCAGCGACGGTGGCTTGGATTATGGCAACACTGAACAGCCGGATAATCAATCTAAAACTAGCTTCTATATCCCTGACTGCGACACAGGGGGACGGGTGTCCACAAGGAGGTTGTTTATCGCCACTACTCTGGTCGTTGATGACCTCCTGAAAATGCTTTCGGATGCGGGCTTTGAGATCTGCGGATACGCCGATGACCTTGTGATAATGGTTCGGGGCAAGCATGACGGTACGGTGTGTGACCGCATGCAAAATGCCCTCACCTTAACGCACGAGTGGTGTGTCCGAGAAGGACTCAGCGTGAACCCTAAAAAGACGATTCTAGTACCATTTACTAGGAGAAGGAAGCTCTCTCTAAGAGTAATTACGATGGAAGGAATCGCGTTAGCCCCCACAGATCACACTAAATATCTTGGTGTTATCTTCGACCAGAAGCTCTCTTGGAGCCTATACCTCAAGGCAGCGATTAGCAAGGGCCAGAGAGCTCTTTTCGCAGGCCAGAGGATGGTCGGAAGTACGTGGGGACTCAAACCGGAACTTACCAGCTGGATCTGTAAATCCATTGTGCGACCAATCGTCAGGCTGCCGAAGGCGAAATCACAAACGGGACAAAAGACCCTGGACAAATTGCAAAGAAATGCATGTCTGCCTATAACCTGTCCGACGGCTGCCATGCAAGTTATCTTGGACCTGCCTCCTCTAGGACTATTCTTAGAAAGTGAGGCGGCTAGGTGGGCTCTGCGGGTGGCGAGGGAACGGAAGCTTAAAACTGGAGACTTCAAAGGCCATCTTTGCGTTCTGAATGAATGTAAGGAGCTTTTAAATGTGGTCGCAGATAATCTTACCCTGAAACACGAGTTTCAGAAAAACTACAGCGTGACAATACCAAGTCGCGACCAATGGAGTAACGGCGAAGTGGTTTTCCCTTCAGGGTTTTACACGGATGGCTCAAAGACCGAAGATGGACGAGTCGGAGCCGGTGTATACGGCTCCTCATAACAACTAGCCCTGCCAATGGGCGTCTGTCCATCGGTATTTCAAGCGGAAACCTTTGCCATAAGGGAGTGCATCGCATATTGTGCGGGATGTAACTACAGAAAAAAAAGGATATACATACTATCTGACAGCAGAGCAGCTCTACTGGCGCTTGATTCACCGTCAATCCGGTCAAGCTAGTCTGGGAATGCAGAATGACACTCAACGCACTCGGATCAAATAATCAGGTCAACCTTATTTGGGTGCCTGGTCATTCTGGAGTGCATGGTAACGAAATGGCTGATCAGCTAGCAAGGAAGGGGGGAGCAACCCCCTCCATTGGACCAGAGCCATTTTGCGGCTTCCCATCAAGCCACCAAGCAAGAGCGCTTAAAGAATGGGAACAAAAGAGGTAGGCCAGATCCTGGCGAAGGATTGAAGGACAGAGACAGCCTGAGTCATTCCTCTCATACTCAACGAGCTGGACTAAGAAAGCTCTCTCACTTAGCAAATTGGATGGAACTGAGAAAACTGACAAGCATACTCACGGGACACTGTCCTGTGAATTATCATCTTCGGAACATGGCGAAGGTTCCTGATGATACCTGTCGCTTCTGCCAAGAAGCCACTGAGACAGCGGAACACCTGCTATGCAAATGTGAAGCTGTCCTCTGGAGAAGGCTACGGCATCTTGGCTCCTGTTTCTTAAAACCGGAACAAATAATGGGTGTAGTAAAGTTTATCGAGGCCTTGCTACCTGACTGGTAAACAGCGCGGGGTTGCACAATAGATCTGATATTGGATGTCCTGGAATTAACCTAGTTTGGATGCAGAGTTGTTCCGACAGCAATGAAAAATATACACCAATTTCCTTTATAGTTGTCTTGACCCTTACCTGATTTTGAATGAAGATACATGAAATCAACTCAAAAGATTCACCTCCTTCATTGATATCCAGTATTTCATTTTCTGACAGATCATTGTCTTCATTTTCAATTTGATTTAGGAAGTATTTAAATATTTCCCGATTTCCCCAAGAATCCTGTAAAGCAATTCTTTCTTCGATAATATTCGTCATTGTAGTCAGTTCTAGTAAGTCTGGGCATGACATCAGAACAGATGCAAAATATAAAATACTTATGAATAATGATAGACTCTCATTTAAGATGGAATGAACAGTTCCACCTGATAGCTATGAAAATAAGAACACTGATGGGTAGTTTCAAATCCTTGAGAGAGATATGTGAACAAGAACTCAGAAAAATACGAGGGCAATTCAGAAACTAACCTCCGGTTGATTGAAAAAAATACACCAAGTTAAGTAAAAATATTTTACTATATACATCTTACAACTACATCTTTGCACTATTTTTCGACATAGTCTCCATAACGATTGAGGCACTTATCGTATCTCTTCACAAGCTTTGAAATTCCTTCTGCATAAAAATCACCCGCTTGTGCCTTGAGCCAGCCTATGACCGCATCTTTGAGCTCTTCGTCGTCATCAAACCGCTGGGACCCGAGCCATTTCTTCATATGCATGAAGAGGTGATAATCGCTTGGCGCCAGATCTGGGCTGTAAGGTGGATGGTTGAAAACGTCCCACTTGAAGGACTCAAGAAGGGCTGTTGTTCTGCGAGCAGAGTGAGGACGGGCGTTATCCTGCAAAAAAACGATACCGGAAGTCAGCATACCACGGCGTTTGTTCTGTATAGCCCGTCGTAATGTTTTTAGTGTTTCACAGTACACGTCTTGATTAATGGTCGTCCCACGTTCCATGAATTCAACCAACAACACCCCTTTGGCATCCCAAAACACCGTTGCCATCAGTTTTCTGGCAGAAAAATCTTGCCGGGCTTTTTTTGGTTTGGTAGGCGAATCTGAATGTGCCCACATCTTTGATTGTTCTTTTGTCTCAGGGTTCACGTACTTAATCCAGGTTTCGTCACCGGTCACGATTCTGTTTAACAATGGTTCTCCTTCGTCCGCATAACGTGACAGAAAGTCTAATGCAGAGGCCATTCTTTGAGTTTTGTGGTGGTCGGTAAGAATTTTGGGCACCCATCGTGCACAGTACTTACGGTAACCCAATCTTGCTGTCACTATCTCGTACAAAAGAGTCTTAGAAATCTGTGGAAAATCAGTAGACAACTCCGCCATTGTGAAACGTCGATTTTCACGAACTTTTGCATCAACTGTCTGAACGATTTCGTCAGTCACCAAGGATGGTCTACCACTCCTCTCTTCATCATGAACGTTTTCTCGTCCACTTTTAAATAAACTCCTTCACTCATAACTTTTGGTCCGTACACGGCACAAAGCTCACGATGAATAGCTGCTGCAGAGTATCCTTTGGCTGTAAAAAACCGTATAACAGCACGCACTTCACATTTGGCGGGATTTTCTATTTATTGCAGCACACATTTCAAACTGCCACAAAAACTAAACTAGCGCAGGTACGATGTTCACTCGACTACGGCTTGATGCCGACTGACCTGCTGAGCGCGTGAATGCACAGATGGCTACTCCCCCCACTACCCGCACTGTGACCAATCGGAGATTAGTTTATGAATTGCCCTCGTATATTATGCTTTGGTAGAACCACACTTGAGTTATGGAATACTATCATGGGGAAGATTGGTGAATCTGTACTATAAACAAGTAGAAGCGAGCCAATAATGGATAATCAAAATCATGTATTACACATCAATTACCTTTCCCTCAGAAGAACTGTACGAGTTATCAAATATCTTCACAGTACGTCAATTCCATGCTTGTGTTCTCCTTATACACCAACACCAACAAAAGGCACCCACAAAGGATGGAAAAGAAATGAGATCTAAGAACATCGCACTACCGAAACCAAAGAAAACAATCGGGTTAAGGTCACATACTTACCTGGCACCCTCACTATATAACCAGCTTCCAACTGAGATTAACGAAACAAAGGCAAGGACATATAATAAAAAAATCAAGAAATGGATTTCAAACAGGTCAAAATCTTTCTGGTGTACATTTGTGAATAGAATATAGTTTTGTCTAAAACAATAAGAGATAATGAAGAGGAATTGATTAGATTTGAGCCTAGAATTTTTGTTTATTTTTTTTCACACGCATGTTCTAAATTATAATTTATTTCACTCTTTGAGTTCAACTATGCGTACTGCCCAGATGCAAGTGTTCTTTTGTGGGAAACATATGTTTATTTGTTCGGTTCATTCTACTTATTAATTTCAAAGCATAGATGCTGAAATAATTGTATAATAGTGGTGAATTGAAATAAAATAAACATATTACCATTATATTATATTATTTTCCATTTGATACAGGCAATATTTCAATATTCCCTGGAGATTCCCCAATGAATCCTGTAGTGAAATTCGTTCATTGATAATATTCCTCATTGTTTTCAGTTCTGGTAAGTCAGACATCAGAACAGATGCATTTTTTTGTAAAATATGTTTCATCCATAAGATCCCTGAATGATATCTGAAAATGAACATACAGAATACACAAACAAAAATATGTTATGCAGTATAGAGCTCTTGAAATAAGAGTAACACATATTGTGTTATAGGAGGAATCAGACAGTACAGGTGCATCCAAACTAGGCAGAGTGAGGATGGGCACCTTAGATCAGAAAAAAACATACATATGTTCAATTCAATGTGAACCTCATATTAATTGAAGCCTGGATTGCATTTAGTAAATTTAGTCTTGATTTTTACAAACAATGGGAGCCATTGTTTGTAAGGGGTCAATTAATACATAATGATTCATATTTCACATAGATTTGTATCTTGCAAACTATAGATGAGGAACTCATACATATTTCCAAAATGGGGGAAAATAATCTTTTTGGATATAATATCGTGTTCAACTAACAAAATAATATCTTATCTTAAGCACTGCTCACACCGACCACCAACTACTCTTGTGCTTTACTTTCCTTCAACTTTCACAAACCTTTCCAAATCAAATTGCAGTCTAATTAGAGTTACTACGATGTCTGAAACACTTCCATTGAAAAATTTTCCAGAACTTCTTCATGAGTCCTTTGCTATGTATGAGTCATGTTCAAAGAGATTTGCGAAAGTTTTGGTATATCTTGTAATATTATCTTCTTTTCTATACTATATTGAAACAAAATACAGTGATGCAATTATGGGCCATATTTGCAGAAAGTATGAGCTACCATAAACACACTGAATTTCTGTGTCTACTACAAATCATATGGTCAGGTAAAAAATCCCAAGCAAATCTCAACTTGATGGTTGGTTCAACATATGCTTTCCACGCCAGAAGTATTTCCGTAGTAGTTATTTACAAAATACATCTACAATCAGGTGAACAGAAAGTAAGCGTCTATATGATAGAATTTTTTGGAAGGTAAATATGTCATTTAGAGCCTGGCCTGATGTATATACCTCTAAGTAAAGCAAAGCTGACCTCATCAGCTAGGAGTAAAATTGAGCTCTGGCTGAGCAACTACAGCGTTCAAATGAGTAACGAATTTGTGGGCCAGTAAAAAACTAAAAATATATACTTACAAATTTCTATTTTGCTTGATGATTTCGGTCAATTCTCTTATCACATCAAGAATTATATCTTCACGCAAACTTTGAACAGTACGGATAATCAATTCGTGTGAAGTTATCAACGGATTCTCATCAACGGTTTCTCTCCCGGGGACTGTCGACGGCGGAATAGAAGAGAAATAGAGCGCGGCGTTGCCAGATCTTCGAATAATACCTGGGTACTATTTTCGTACATATTTACGAATTGATTCGAAATTATTGAATTGTAATGGATAGGATTTTCAATATAGTACACCACACGGGATGCATAAAGGATTATTCGCGTAAGACAGACTAAAAACTGAGAATTCTCTAGGTAATCGGAAACTTATCAACGGTTTTCACGTTTCACCCTGTATTTTCCAAACGGTTTCGTGTTCGTTGAAAAAAGTTTTTTGTAAATTGAGCAAAAAAATCAACGATTCTGAAAAACCACGTTTGGGAATATGTACCACCGTCAGAAGGAA
Organism: Myrrha octodecimguttata; assembly: GCA_958510865.1. Classification (NCBI taxonomy): domain Eukaryota; kingdom Metazoa; phylum Arthropoda; class Insecta; order Coleoptera; family Coccinellidae; genus Myrrha; species Myrrha octodecimguttata. Next base: position 59,925,943 of record OY294056.1, read on the forward strand.
GGGGAAGACGGAAAATTGATAATTCTTTAGGTAATCGGTATCCCATCAACGGTTTTCACGTTTTACCCTGTATTTTCCAAACGGTTCCGTGTTCGTTGAAAAAAATTTTCTGTAAATTCAGCAAAAAAATCAGCGATTCTGAAAAACCACGTTTGGGAATATGTACCACCGTCAGAAGGAAGGGGGAGACGGAAAACTGGTAATTCTTTAGGTAATCGGTACCCCATCAACGGTTTTCACGTTTTACCCTGTATTTTCCAAACGGTTCCGTGTTCGTTGAAAAAACTTTTTCGTAAATTAAGCAAAAAAATCAGCGATTCTGAAAAACCACGTTCGGGAATATGTACCACCATCAGAAGGAAGGGGGAGACGGAAAACTGACAATTCTTCAGGTAATCGGTACCTCATCAACGGTTTTCACGTTTCACCCTGTATTTTCCAAACGATTCCGTGTTCGTTGAAAAAACTTTTTTGTAAATTAAGCAAAGAAATCAACGATTCTGAAAAACCACGTTTGGGAATATGTACCACCGTCAGAAGGAAGGGGGAGACGAAAAACTGACAATTCTTCAGGTAATCGGTACCTCATCAACGGTTTTCACGTTGCACCCTGTATTTTCCAAACGGTTTCGTGTTCGTTGAAAAAACTTTTTTGTAAATTAAGCAAAAAAATCAACGATTCTAAAAAACCACCTTTGGAAATATGTACCACCGTCAGAAGGAAGGGGGAGACGGAAAACGGATAATTCTTTAGGTAATTGGTATCCCATCGTCGGTTTTCACCTTTTACCCTGTATTTTCCAAACGGTTTCGTGTTCGTTGAAAAAACTTTTTTGTAAATTAAGCAAAACAATCAACGATTCTAAAAAACCACGTTTGGGAATATGTACCACCGTCAGAAGGAAGGGGGAGACGGAAAACTGATAATTCTTTGGGTAATCGGTATCCCATCAACGGTTTGCACGTTTTACCCTGTATTTTCCAAACGGTTCCGTGTTCGTTGAAAAAACTTTTTTGTAAATTAAGCAAAGGAATCAACAATTCTAAAAAACCACGTTCGGGAATATGTACCACCGTCAGAAGGAAGGGGGAGACGGAAAACTGACAATTCTTCAGGTAACCGGTACCTCATCAACGGTTTTCACGTTTCACCCTGTATTTTCCAAACGGTTTCGTGTTCGTTGAAAAAACTTTTTTGTAAATTAAGCAAAAAAATCAACGATTCTAAAAAACCACCTTTGGGAATATGTACCACCGTCAGAAGGAAAGGGGAAACAGAAAACAGATAATTCTTTAGGTAATCGGTACCCCATTAACGGTTTTCACGTTTTACCCTGTATTTTCCAAACGGTTCCATGTTCGTTGAAAAAACTTTTTTGTAAATCAAGCAAAGAAATCAACGATTCTAAAAAACCACGTTTGGGAATATGTACCACCGTCAGAAGGAAGGGGGAGCAGGAAAACTGATAATTCTTTGGGTAATCGGTATCCCATCAACGGTTTTCATGTTTTGACCTGTATTTTCCAAACGGTTCCATGTTCGTTGAAAAAACTTTTTTGTAAATTAAGCAAAGGAATCAACGATTCTAAAAAACCACGTTCGGGAATATGTACCACCGTCAGAAGGAAGGGGGAGACGGAAAACTGACAATTCTTCAGGTAATCGGTACCTCATCCACGGTTTTCACGTTTCACCCTGTATTTTCCAAACGGTTTCGTGTTCGTTGAAAAAACTTTTTTGCAAATTAAGCAAAAAAATCAACGATTCTAAAAAACCACGTTTGGGAATATGTACCACCGTCAGAAGGAAGGGGGAGCAGGAAAACTGATAATTCTTTGGGTAATCGGTATCCCATCAACGGTTTTCACGTTTTGACCTGTATTTTCCAAACGGTTCCGTGTTCGTTGGAAAAACTTTTTTGTAAATTAAGCAAAGGGATCAACGATTCTAAAAAACCACGTTCGGGAATATGTACCACCGTCAGAAGGAAGGGGGAGACGGAAAACTGACAATTCTTTAGGTAATCGGTACCTCATCAACGGTTTTCACGTTTCACCCTGTATTTTCCAAACCGTTTCGTGTTCGTTGAAAAAACTTTTTTGCAAATTGAGCAAAAAAATCAACGATTCTAAAAAACCACGTTCGGGAATATGTACCACCGTCAGAAGGAAGGGGGAGACGGAAAACTGACAATTCTTCAGGTAATCGGTACCTCATCAACGGTTTTCACGTTTCACCCTGTATTTTCCAAACGGTTTCGTGTTCGTTGAAAAAACTTTTTTGTAAATTAAGCAAAGAAATCAACGATTCTGAAAAACCACGTTTGGGAATATGTACCACCGTCAGAAGGAAGGGGGAGACGGAAAACTGATAACTCTTTGGGTAATCGGTATCCCATTAACGGTTTTCACGTTTTACCCTGTATTTTCCAAACGGTTCCGTGTTCGTTGAAAAAACTTTTTTGTAAATTAAGCAAAGAAATCAACGATTCTGAAAAACCATGTTTGGGAATATGTACCACCGTCAGAAGGAAGCGGGAGACGGAAAACTGATAATTCTTTATGTAATCGGTACCTCATCAACGGTTTTTACGTTTCACCCTGTATTTTCCAAACCGTTTCGTGTTCGTTGAAAAAACTTTTTCGTAAATTAAGAAAAAAAATCGCCGATTCTGAGAAACCACGTTTGGGAATATGTACCACCGTCAGAAGGAAGGGGGAGACGGAAAACTGATAATTCCTCAGGTAATCGGAACCTCATCAACGGTTTTCACGTTTCACCCTGTATTTTACAAACGGTTTCGTGTTCGTTGAAAAAACTTTTTTGTAAATTTAGCAAAAAAATCAACGATTCTAAAAAACCACCTTTGGGAATATGTACCACCGTCAGTAGGAATTGGTAAACAGAAAACTGATAATTCTTAAGGTAATCGGTACCCCATCAACGGTTTTCCCGTTTCACCCTGTATTTTCCAAACGGTTCCGGGTCCGCTGAAAAAACTTTTTTGTAAATTAAGCAAAAAAATCAACGATTCTGAAAAACCACGGTTTGGAAAATACAGGGTGAAACGTGAAAACCGTTGATGAGGTACCGATTACCTAAAGAATTATCAGTTTTCTGTTTCCCCCCTCCTTCTGACGGTGGTACATATTCCCAAAGGTGGTTTTTTAGAATCGTTGATTTTTTTGCGTAATTTACAGAAAAGTTTTTTCAACGAACACGAAACCGTTTGGAAAATACAGGGTGAAACATGAAAACCGTTGATGATGTACCGATTACCTGAAGAATTATCAATTTTCCGTCTCCCCCTTCTTCTGACGGCGGTACATATTCCCAAACGTGGTTTTTCAGAATCGTTAATTTTTTTGCTTAATTTACGAAAAAGTTTTTTCAACGAACACGAAACGGTTTGGAAAATACAGGGTGAAACGTGAAAACCGTTTATGGGGTACCGATTACCTGAGGAATTATCAGTTTTCCGTATCCCCCTTCCTTCTGACGGTGGTACATATTCCCGAACGTGGTTTTTCAGAATCGTTGATTTTTTTGCTTAATTTACGAAAAAGTTTTTTCAACGAACAAAGAACCGTTTGGAAAATACAGGGTAAAACGTGAAAACCGTTGATGGGGTACCGATTACCTAAAGAATTATCAGTTTTCCGTCTCCCCCTTCCTTCTGACGGTGGTACATATTCCCAAACGTGGTTTTTCAGAATCGTTGATTTCTTTGCTTAATTTACATCAAAGTTTTTTCAACGAACATGGAACCGTTTGGAAAATACAGGGTAAAACGTGAAAACCGTTGATGGGGTACCGATTACCTAAAGAATTATCTGTTTTCTGTTTCCCCTTTCCTTCTGACGGTGGTACATATTCCCAAAGGTGGTTTTTTAGAATCGTTGATTTTTTTGCTTAATTTACAAAAAAGTTTTTTCAACGAACACGAAACCGTTTGGAAAATACAGGGTGAAACGTGAAAACCGTTGATGAGGTACCGATTACCTGACGAATTATCAGTTTTCCGTCTCTCCCTTCCTTCTGACGGTGGTACATATTCCCAAACGTGGTTTTTCAGAATCGTTGATTTCTTTGCTTAATTTACAAAAAAGCTTTTTCAACGAACATGGAACCGTTTGGAAAATACAGGGTGAAACGTGAAAACCGTTGATGAGGTACCGATTACCTAAAGAATTATCAGTTTTCCGTCTCCCCCTTCCTTCTGACGGCGGTACATATTCCCAAACGTGGTTTTTCAGAATCGCTGATTTTTTTGCTGAATTTACAGAAAAGTTTTTTCAACGAACACGAAACCGTTTGGAAAATACAGGGTAAAACGTGAAAACCGTTGATGGGATACCGATTACCTAAAGAATTATCAGTTTTCCGTCTCCCCCTTCCTTCTGACGGTGGTACATATTCCCAAACGTGGTTTTTCAGAATCGTTGATTTTTTTGCTCAATTTACAAAAAACTTTTTTCAACGAACACGAAACCGTTTGGAAAATACAGGGTGAAACGTGAAAACCGTTGATAAGTTTCCGATTACCTAGAGAATTCTCAGGTTTTAGTCTGTATAACGCGAATAATCCTTTATGCATCCCGTGTGGTGTATTATATTGAAAATCCTATCCATTACAATTCAATAATTTCGAATCAATTCGTAAATATGTACGAAAACAGTACCCAGGTATTATTCGAAGATCTGGCAACGCCGCGCTCTATTTCTCTTCTATTCCGCCGTCGACAGTCCCCGGGAGAGAAACCGTTGATGAGAATCCGTTGATAACTTCACACGAATGGATAATCAACTGTTCCTCGATACCAAGCAGAGCTTCTATTGTCCGTTGATCCCTACTTTTCAAACTATCCAATAGCAATTTGGCTAGATTATCACTTTGTGGGATAACAATACCATTTTCTCGCTTTTCAATATGTTTCAGTCTTTCTTCCATTGTTTTTAGGTTGAGCCACAGAACATCAAAATATAAGAAGTGCAACCTGCCTTGTAAACTATGCGCAACAATTGTGACATTTCTCCTGTCATAAAATAAGTGGGAATATTCCATTATGGTTCTAGGGGGTGTCCGCCAGTTGAAGTATATGTCATTTTTCTCTAAAATTACATTGGTGCTCTGTGGTTCAGTTAATATTTCTGATTATTCTGTGTTCTAAATTTAAATTGAATGGAAAGGAATTTTTGTCTTCAATTAGAAGAAAGCTTTATAAATAATAGTTTATTGAATACAATAATTTTTGCAATTACATGTGTGTGAAAAACTGAATTGTAGGATAAACAAGTATCCGATATTTGTCTTTTACCTAACGAAAGATGAATACTTATAACACAGGTTGCGGTTTTCTGGACCAAACAAATACAATTAGCTCCTAGAGAAACGAAATAAATCCATAATAAGGGTTGAAGAAATATTTCTGAGGAGGTTAGCACTGATTCACAACAATCCTAATGTTGTCACAAAGATTAATATATTTACTTCACTAATTTTCAATAACACTGATTCATCAAGGGAGGGGAGCGGCATCCAAAAGTCCAAGGAAACTGCCAAAATCATGTAGAAATCTTCAGTCCAAGTCCTTCCTGGCAATACCACTTTTCTAGAAAATCAATCAACAATTAGACGATGAATATTGAAATAAAGATTAACTATAAATACTCCGAATTAATCTTTCAAAGATAAGACTCCCAATAAGATAGTTCCCTGAATGAAGTTCATTAAGTAGTACTCCACTATGCTAGTAGAAAATTCACACGAATTAAATTTATGAACTGTGAGAATAATAAGTGATATAATCCCAGGTAAAACTTTCGCACCCGGCCAGTAATTATTATTCTTAGAATATGGGAAATATATGTTATGTTTCTGATGGTTCAACTAAAAAGATTTTTAGGCTGGAATTGCCGAATATACATACACCTAATAACATATCAAATTAGGTCTATGCGTATATACAATGTCCCAATAAATTAACTGACATTATGCCATAGCCTTTGTATTAAGATGGACTTTCATTCTGTTTTCACTAGAATCTAAGATTGAAAAATTGTGAATACACATGCCTCAATGATGGATTATTTGTACTGCATAGGTAATGATAGTCAAAGTAATTACCATTTTTTTTATCTTATCATGGTTAAAAATTAGTGCTTGAGCTCATACATAAATGATTCCTCCGAATTCAACATTATCTGAATCCTGAAAATAAATATGGTTACACATATTACACCTGAAAAGATATTAACTTCATATTACACGGGTATTATTTTAATTTCAATTTTGAATATCAATAACAAACTGCAACAAAATGCCATTGGCATATCATTTGACATAATGTCATTTCATTCTTCCATTTCGATATATCCACGACATACGTTTCTGACAGATAAAAATAAGTGGAAACGTATGTCCTTGTTTCTACTTTTCCTACCGTCGCTTCACCCCCCTGGGTTGAGCTATGATTAGTTAAGATTCTACTTCTCGAAATTATTCACAGATTACAGAATAAAAATGAAATTAAGAAATTATTCAAAAAGAGCCGAGCCAGAGCCAGTATATCTTGTCTATGGCCAGAGCATAGACCTGAAATAACATGGACGGAGCTTTAGAAAGAGAGGATTGTAACGTACATAAGAGAGAGATGGAGTTCCTCTTCTAGCTCCATCCTCTGTCGAACTCTTCAAAATAGTATCTACTCTCTCACTCGTATTTCTTAAGATTCCAAGCCTCTTCTAGCTCCATCCTTTTTATCCCTAGAAAACTCATATTCGTTCTCTCTTGCATGTATATTTCAATCGATTCAGTCTAAAAGTGACGTAAAGCTCGGTCCATGTTATATTAGGTCTATGGGCCAGAGCTCTGTAAACACAGACTTGTCTGTTGCTGCAACCACAGAATACTAATAACACAGACACAGATCTGTGCTAATAAAATGCGACTGCCAGAGCTAACCACAGAATTCAAATAACGAAATCATAGCACAGACCACAGAATACAAATATATGAAAAGTGAAACGTCCCTTTCAGAGACTCTATGGTCCCTTCAAAACGACGGAAACAAAGTACGGCCTCACCGGGGATGGCACGAACTAACAAGTTGCACGGTATTATAGAAATTCATAGAATTCTATACCGTGAATCTGGGTGGCAATGCGTTGGCGGGAATATATTGAATTTTAAATAATTGTATAATTTACATTTTTGAATTAAAGTCCAGATTTTGAGAAAAAAATGTATTTACGAATCAATAGATACATCAATTTAACAATATTATTCGAAGTACAATGATCAATAAGTATTTCTGACGGTATATGAAAATACAATCATATTAAAGGAAATAAATACACAATAATATTTTTTATAAAAAAATTGGTTGGTCAAGGAATTCAGAAGAGAACCTTTCCGGGGAGGTACTTTACAAAAATTTTTTACAACCAAATAAAAAATAATAACAAGTGATGTGAACATTTGCACAAAACTGAAGGTGAAATGATACTGACATGTTACATCGTGAAAACAAAGTTATGATTATCAATGTAGAGATTTGAACTTTTTTGTTCTACTCAAAAAACCAGTACATATACCTACTAACAAAGAGTTCATACCTTTATTAAAACATTAGAACTTAAGTTTATCAATGTTTTGAATTCGTCATGTGAAACGAGTTCTAGGTAAAAACAATCATGCAAATGATCTTCCTGATAAGTTGATTGCAACCATATAAATATCGATTTGAAATGTTAGTAGCTCATCTTGCAACAACATATCATGTATACAGGGTGAGTCTTCGACCTTGCAGAATATTTTAACAGAAGATTCCCGAAGCCAAAAAAAAACCCTTTTTTCCCTTACCATGTTTTCCGATTCGGATTGGTTCGTAAGGTACAGACTGCTGAAAATCCATAAAAAAATTTAATTTTCGATTATATCTCGCGAACGATCTCATCAAATGAGATGATTTTTGGAATATAGTTTTTCATTGATACGATGAATGTTCCTGGATTACAAAATTTCATCCACATCCTCCAGTTTCTTTGATATGACCATAACATTTCATAAAAATACCAGAAATTCAAAGAATCCAATTTTTAAAAATAATTTGAATGCTATTCAACGAATTTTCGACCATTTTGGAAAGTAAAAGTATTCCTTATTTTTTTTCGTATGATGCGCCGTTTTCGAGTAATCTGAAATTCAAAAATAAAAAATATCTGTGAAATTCCGATAATTGGATACTTTGGCTGAATGCAACTCTGTTCAAAAAATTCACAGAATTCAATTTTTCCGCGTTGCCACGTCTAAAAGTTGAGAATGGAATCCTAGCATTTTTTATTTGGAATGATTTGTAAGCGGAGTAGCCGACTTAGGCCAATTCACAATGTACGTAACCGTAAGAATCCCGCAACTCGTGCGTAAAAATCAAAGAGGGAACTACAAAATTCATAAGTACCAAAATCTTCACAATAGGTTCAACTTTGCTTTTGACTTTGACCATAAGTCGAATGCAGTTCTATTCTTATTCTTTATGATTTCTGTTGTTTAATTCTTACATTTTATGTATACTCCATTCACTTTTATAATGCCCGGTTGGCCATGATTCAGGTTTATCAAGTTTTTTCCCTTAAAACTGACGCAGGTTGGCACTCATGAAATATCGGCAATGTCAAAAGACGTTGCCAAATTTCAATTTCTACTATTATCAATAATCAATATCAATCATAGACCTATAAAACTATAAGAGTTTAATATGTTAATATAAAACTATAAGAGTTTAATATGTCTATGGTGGTAAGTCAATTTGCTTCAAGTTGAAATGACAGAAGCAGTCGGACGTTGATTGGCTGAATGGATATCTTCCGTTTCTTTTTTTGGATGGCGAGACCTCTTTGTCTGATGCCAAGATTCTGAACAAAGCTTCACCCCTTTGAATAAAGAACAACAGGAAGGAGCATAACGCTTTTCTACTCTACTACGTATAAAAGTGGGACATAGGCGCCCATATTGAACCTCCAAGTATGACTCATGTTAGCTAGTTTCTTCAGACAAAGAAGTCTTGGAACGAGTTGTTCTCTCTTCAACGTGAAAGGAAAGTCGGCCATATGCAACATCCATCCCGGACCCACTTTGTGAGGCATTATGCTCCTTCCTTATGTTCTTTATTCAGAGCGTCACCCTTTGAATAAAGAACAACAGGAAGTAGCATAACGCCTTTCTACTTCGTATAAAAGTGGGACATAGGCGCCCATATTGAACCTTCAATGGTAGTTAGTTTCTTCAGACAAAGAAGTCTCGGAACAAGTTGTTCTCTCTTCAAAGTGAAAGGAAAGTCGGCCATATGCAATTAACATTCATCTCGGACCCACTTAGGCATTATGCTTTATGCCTTATGTTCTTTATTCAAAGTTCACCCCCCTTGCTCTAACCTAATATGAACATTGAAAACAAACATGAAAACATATACGCACAGAACACTATTCACATTATGCATAGACGAAGAAAATAATCTTTTCTTATCTTGAAAAGATATTGTTATTCTATGATCTATGTACAGAGATGACAGAAAACATGACATATTTTGGGTCCGAAATCACAGAATATCTATCTTTTTAAGCTACCTTTCATGCTGGGGAGATTCGGAGATTCAACCTATTGGCCGAGAGATTCACCCCATTGGCTGACGACGATGTGATCGTTTGAAAAATGAGTGACGTCAGCAAGATTAAAATACAACTCCCATAATCTGGGCACATGCTTCGGCGAGCCCATTTCCAGCTTTTACAAGAGTAAAAGCACAGACCAATGATCTGTGGTAAAAGAGGGCGAGACCAACAACAACAATATACAACTCTTTGTATTTTGATCTTGCTGACGTCACTCATTATTCAGATGAGCACACCATGTTTTTTACATCATGTACACAGCAGATTTTTTTTTATTTTATCCACAGAGCAAATCTTATCCACTTCATGCAGTTAAAAAGTGGTTTATTATTCATACTCAATAAGAAATTTCGAATTTTGTTGGAAAGAAATTTCTTCTCGGGTGTAATACTTGTTCCAGAACAAATTTTATGGTTTTCTGATTAAATACCGTTTCGATTTTTCACATTTCCGTCGTAGAATATAGGCTTTTCTTGGGTTCCGAGAAGTAGAAAAAGCGAGAACGAGCAAGATATTCTAAAAATAATCCCAATCAAGTTACTTCAACATTTATATCGGATATATATAAACTTGGAAACAAATATGGTAATAGAGAGATATTGCAACTTTTGAATAGCGCAAGCGTTATGTTATTACGGTGCGCTAAATATAACGTTTTGGTGGTTAACGTGGATTTAAAGGTGGTTCCAGAAGTAGACGTATTGCTACACGTTTTTGTTACCGTTACGTTAGTTATCAGTTTGTTTGGTTAGGTTATATGAGACGTCAGATTTTTTTGTTACAAACAGACCTTTAAACTCCTAAAGCTTGATAATTTGCATTTCTGCATTAGTTTTTTGATTCTGGACAAAATGAAAATTGAATCAGAAGCGGTAATTTCACGTGGTGCTAATGTAGAAGAAGTGGAACTAGTTATATTACACAATATAATTGGCATGGTTCAAACTATTCCTAATTTCCAACCCCTCATGTTGCTTCCAAAAGTATTTCTTAATTCGTGAAAAAGTAACAAATACCTATTCATGAAAAAAATTCGCTTAGGTAGCACTAATAAATCTTAATGTCTAATATCAGTTGTGTGTAAGAGGTATTGTAAAATAGATTTGAAAAATCTGAGGAAGTTGTGTAATTAATTCCGAAAAACATGTTAACAAACAGCTTTTCTATGACAGTGATCGGAGCCGGAAGAGCCCGAAGCTTAACGATTCCTTCCGATATAGAATAGCGCAACGTAAATTGCGGCTCGCAATTTTCCGTAAATAACGTTAGACGCTAACGCTATTAACGTCGCGTTATTCTGAAACTGAATCTGCGCATGCTTAGATGTCAAAAAGAACGTTTGCGTTAATAGGCGCTTTCTTTTTGGCGTTTGAAGCCCCAGGGTAGCTGAGTGTTTGTTGCACTTGAGTTACTCTCAAATCGAACGCAAATTAGTGGTTTGGTGCAATGAAAACTCACAGCACATGCGCGGTTATTTACTGTTTTGATTGATCAGCTGTGATCTACACTACACTTGCAGACGAATATTCTAAATAGTTTCTGACTATTCTGTATTTTCATTATTATTGTAGGTACTTTTTACTCCAACAGTGGAGGGATTTTTGAATTCACTAATTTTGTTAAGAATGTCTGATTCTGACGACGAGCATGTTATAAATGCTGTTAGTCCTTTGATTGTCTGAATCATTTATTAGCAATTCCTTGTTTTTACTCATTCTGCAAAATTTGCCTTGATTTATAGCCAATATATATTAGATTATCTATATTATAGATAATCACAGACTGTAGTGGTTTGATCAACAAATGTTATTGTAAATATAAACAAATGATATGACGTATCCCAAAAGAGCTTGCTGCCCCTTGTCAGAGGTTGGTGCATGAGGGGGCAGGGGAAGGTAGTCGGAGGAGCTCAGATGCACGAAGCTCCAATCAAAAAGAACGCGTCAACGTTAGGGTTTCATGCGCTTGGGCAGCTCCGAGCTCCCCAAATCGTCAAATAGAACGCTCGTAATAACGTCACACAAATTTGACACTGCAATATCTCTCTAATATGTACCCCATTTAAAAACTTTATTGCAGAAATTTGCGTTTTGCATGGAAAATTAATTTTTTTTTCGTTTAGGAAAGGTGGGAAATCTTTAGTTTGGTTTAATCCAATTTCAATTATTTATATACAGGTGGTCCAAGTATAGTGACGTCAACAAACTTTTTTAGATTACTCACACCAGGGGGTATCCAAAAATACCCCATGTATATTATGCGATATTTTCTAGTTTTCGAGTTATAGTTTTTTTGTGTTTTTCCGATTTATTATTCCAGCGAGGTTTCAAATATTCATATCTTTTTATGTAATAGATATTTTGCAGATTTTTTTCTGTAACATGATCTCCTTAAATATTGTTTCGATAACAAAAATAAATCAGCATCTTTGCACGGTCCTAACCTACCAAAATCATAAGAAAAAAATAGTACTTTTATGGGTCTTTTTTTGCTGTAATCGGTCTTTGAAGGCGGATAGGCTAAAAATCATTGAAACACGATTAAAGTTATTTTTTACTTGTAATCATTCTTATGGTAAATTATACACAAAAATGTGTTTCTAAACTAATTTCAATTGAAATTCCTGTAAACAAACTGTAGCTTGTGTAATTTTCACAATAATTTTGGACTCACCACTGACTGAAAATTTTGGCATATTTCAAAATTGGTAGTTGTGGAATTACTTGCTTTCAGATGAAAAATGAAAGCATAACTTACTGAAAAATTACCATTTACTACAATAAACCTTCAAAATCCCTTCCTCCATCTTGGATACTCGATATATCGTCAACGTTTTTTGTTTTATTTTTCTTTCCGCTTCCAAATGTTTTGTCTTAATTCTGCTTTCTTGTTGCTTCTCGTAGCTAACACCAGGTCTTTGTGAAAACCCCGAATAAAAAATCGATGGGGTTCAGGTCTGGCGGACGTGCAGGCCATTCGATCGGCCCTGCACGCCCAATCCATCTTAATGTCAAAATTTAACACGAGCCACAAGTATTTTACAGGAATTTGAATTAAAATTACTCTAAAGTCACATGTTCAAGCTTAATTTGCCATAAAATTGATAAAACCTAGAAAAATAACTTTACTCGTGTTTCAATGATTTTGAGTCTATCCGCCTTCGATGGCCGATTACAGCAAAAATTGACCAATATAAGGTAATATTTTTTTCTTATGATTTTGGTAGTTAAGGACCGTGCGGAGTTTTTAAACCCAGTCATCAGAAACTATGAAAACTCCTTATTGTATTTTTAAATTGATGTTGAATGTTTGAGTGAATCTTACTGAAAACTCAGGTTCTAACTTTCAAGCTCGTTTTGAAAAGCTTTGAGGAATTTCAGGAAGCTGAGGTATTTTTTTCATTAAAAGAACATTCGGAAAGATCATGTCACAGAAAAAAAATTCTGCAAAATACCCACGACATAAAAAATATGAATTTTTTAATCTTCGCTGGCACAATAAACTGGAAAAACACAAAAAAAAATATAACTCGAAAACTACGAAAAATCGCGTAACATACATATATGGGGTATTTTTGGATACCCCCAGAGGTGTGAGGATCGAATCTAAAAAAAATTTATTGACGTCACAATACTTTGAACAACCTGTATAGGTATTGAATGTTCAACAATATTATTGTTTGTTGTACTGCTCTTGTGAATTTTCTCCCTCAATTATTGCCTGTATAATTGTATCTTAACTGAAAAAACATGTCATTCAGATAACCATTTTGGAGAAACCCCAACTTGAACAGAATGAAAATTCTCCTTCAAATAATCAGCATAAACTGAGACATCATTCTAGTTGAAGTGGATTTCTGATGAGCTGAGTATCTACAACATTTCTATTTGTATTTAATTAAACTATAGTAAGCAGCTTCTGTTCGATCACCAAGAAGTTTGAAGTATTTTCTAATTCTTCGTTCAGTATTCAGAAAATGTCTGTTAAACCATGAATTTTGTAAATGAATCATTTCATATTGTACATGCTTCAATTATTTTGATATTTCAAGTAATATTATGTACATTGAAAATTACTAATAGTTTTTGAACCGATTTCAATAAGTTCATTTATTTCCGTAGTATATGATGGTAGTAATTAAAACATGGTGTGCTCATGTGTGATCGTATTTACCAATGATGACGTCACTTTTTTCATTCAAATTCAAGGAAATATATATTTTGTGCTTTGAATTTGAATGAAAAAAGTTACCAGGTGACGTCATCATTGGTAAAAACGATCACAGATGAGCACACAATGTTTTACTTACATCCATGATGTAAGTAAAACATGGTGTGCTCATTTGCTCATCTGTGATCGTATTTACCAATGATGTCACTTATTTTGTCATTTAAATTCAAGGCACAGAATATATATTTCCTTGTATTTTAATCTTGCTGACGTCACTTTTTTTTTCAGATGAGCACACCATGTTTTTTACATGATGCTTACACCATGGTATTTACCGATGATGACGTCACTTTTTTTCAGATGAGCACACCATATTTTTCACATCATGCTTGTATGTAGTATATTCTCAACATAACTCCTGAAACTTTGAGTGATTGGGTTTAGACATTCAAGTGACCATATATCCATTTAATACCTTAAACAAAAGTCATCATCATCTTCCTTCTATCCACATCATCGTTCGTACATCAATTTCCAGATATTCACTCCATCGCTAATATTGGTTCACAAGACGACAGAAATAATTATTAAATCAACGAAGTGCCAATAAAAATAATTTCCAACTGTTAAATCTACCAAAAACAATAATTAGTATACCTACAATGTGTTTTGGTTTGTTTGTCGCCTTGGGGCACGTAATTTGGATTGCCTACAAATACAAATTCTAAGGAAAACAACATGGGTAAAAATCCTCTCATTGACTCTGCAAGTACACTCAGGGAAAATTTTATTTTCGCAATATTTGCAAAATATAGATTGGATCTAGTACTTGACTGAAAAATTTCAGTTTCAAGATTCATTGAGCATTTCCTAATTCAGGAGGACCATATGAAAAGGGGAGGTTAGAGAGGTTTTTAGATTACAAGATCGCAGAACATCAAATATTCGAAAAAAATATTCGCAAATGGTTCATTTTCAAACCAGCTACCAAATTTAATCATGATTGAATCATTATTTTTTGAGTTATTCCGAAAAAAACACGAAATTTGGTACACTGCTGTGAAAGCAATTTTTTTTCAAATATGATGAATAGTTTCCCGAAAAAAAAAAATTCTAATTGTGGCAGCGAACCGACTGAATCGATTTTGACCCTAGATTCGCTATTATTTGTTAGTTCAACCTAATCGTTCGAGACCATTATCGGGAAAAAATTTGAAAATTACAGACATTTGGAGAAAACAATAGAGCGCTGTTCCCTAGAATATGCGCGCAAAATGTTTTTCCATTATATTCTTGAATAACTTCTAGAACGTGATTTTTGAGTCTGAGTTTCCTGTAGAAATTGATGATAACTGTGAGAAGATGGTCTCAAAACTGGTTTAAAGCATGATGGAGCGCTCAGACATCACTTCTGTCTTATCTTCAATATATTAATTTCAGTCGAAAATATTCACATTTTCTAAAAAGTTTTTATTCAAAACAAGGTAAAAACTATTTACAAACATTCTGAATTGAAGTTCAGAAACATTGGATGATCGTTATTTTAAGGATCTTACAAATATCACTTACATAACTTTCATGGAGACAATTCTTCATCATCCTCACTTGAGCCATCATCTTCTTCTTCGGGTGATTTACTCAGATCCAATTCGTCACTATCAGTTAGGTCTATAAAAATAAAAATTATTCAAGAATGGAATCCTTGAAAAATAAATATAACCGTAACTCCATTTAGTTTTTTATTGCATGCTGATTATAGTGATACCCATAATAAATTTTGAAAATACACCAGTTGTCCCTAAACTCTTCTTTAGGTGAATTTCACCAACTTCATCTGATATTGGATGTCCTGGAATTAACCTAGTTTGGATGCAGAGTTGTTTCGACAGCAATGAAAAATATACACCAATTTTCTTTATACTTGTCTCGACCCATACCTGATTTTGAATGGAGATACATGAAATCGACTCAAAAGACTCACCTCCTTCATTCATATCCAGTATTTCATTTTCTAACAGATCATTGTCTTTATTTTTAATTCGATTAAGGAAGTATTTGAATATTCCCTGAAGATTTCCCAAAGAATCCTGTAATGCAATTCTTTCTTCGATAATATTCGTCATTGTAGTCAGTTCTGGTAAGTCTGGGCAAGACATCAGAACAGATGCATTTTTTTGTACTATATGTTTCATCCATAAGATCCCTGAATGATATCTGAAAATGCACATACAAAATACACAAATTAAAAATATGTTATGCAGTATAGAGCTCTTGAAATAAGAGCAACACATATTGTGTTATAGGAGGAATCAGACAGTACAGGTGCATCCAAACTAGGCAGAGTGAGGATGAACACCTTAGATCAGAAAAAAACATACATATGTTCAGTTTAATGTGAACCTCATATTTATTGAAGCCTTGATTGCATTTAATAAATTTAGTCTTATTTTTTACAAACAATTAATACATAAAGATTCATATTTCACATAGATTTGTATCTTGCAAACTATAGATGAGGAACTCATACATATTTCCAAAATGGGGGAAAATAATCTTTTTGGATATAATATCGTGTTCAACTAACAAAATAGTATCTTATCTAATGCGCTGCTCACATCAACCACCAACTACTCTTGTGCTTTACTTTCCTTCAACTTCCACAAACCTTTCCAAATCATAGTTCAGTCTAATTAGGGTTTCTACCTTGTCTGAAACACTTCCATTGAGAAAATATTCTAGAACTTTTTCATAAATGCTTTGCTATGTAAGAGTCATGTTCAAAGAGATTTGCGAAAGTTTTAGTATATATTGTAATATTATCTTCTTTTCTATACTATATTGAAACAAATTACAGGGATGGAATTATGGGCAACATTTGCAGAAAGTATGTGCTACCATAAACACACTGAATTTCTGTGTCTACTACAAAAGCATATAAGGTAAAACATCCCAAGCAAATCTCAACTAGATGGTACATTCAACATATGCTTTCTATGTCAGAAGTATTTCCGTAGTAGTTATTTACAAAATACATCAACAATCAGGTGAACAGAAAGTAAGCGTCCATGCAGGTCTATTTGATAGAATTTTATGGAAGGTGAATATGTCATTTAGGGTCTGGCCTGATGTATAGGCCTCTAAGTAAAGCAAAGCTGAGCTTATGAGCTAGGAATAAAACTGAGCTCTGGCTGAGCCAGTACTGCACAACTACAGCGTTCTAACGAATTTGTGGGCCAGTAAGAGACTAAAAATACATACTCACAAATTCCTTTTTTGCTTGATCATTTCGGTCAATTCTCTTATCAAATCAAGAATTATATCTTTACGCAATCTTTGAACTGCACGGACAATCAACTGTTCCTCGATACCAAGCAGAGCTTCCATTGTCCGTTGATTCTTACTTTTCAAACTATCCAATAGCAATTTGGCTAAATTGCCATTTTCGGGGATAACAACACCATTTTCTCGCTTTTCAATATGTTTCAGTCTTTCTTCCAATGTTTTTTTAATTTTAGGTTGAGCCATGCTTAGTTGAGTTTCTACTTGTGGAAATTATTGAAAAAAAAGTCAGAGTCCGTAAGCGTAAACATGCGACTAGAGCACAGAATACAAATATATAGACTAGAGAGAGACAGGCACAGAGTACAAATCACAGAACATCAAATGAGTTAGGAGTGAAACGTACCTTCAAAACTTTGAATAAAATACCATGTTCTTTATTCGCAACTACTGCTAAGCGATACGCCCTCTGGTGATAGAAATTCGAACACTTCCAAGCTAGTAGTTTTTCGACGTGCCTGTTATTCTAACGTAATTTGCCTACTTTTGGAGTTCATTTTCGAGCTTTTGTGTTGTTCTTCGAGTTGAAATTTTGGAATACCGAAAGTGTTTGTAATATTCATCAATCGATTCCTTTCTTTCCGATTAAAAATTTCGATCGTATTAATTCGAAAAGGCATCCTCCCAAAATGACTATTGTTGTGTGCCTCAACTCAATGTTATTCATGGTCAGAGAAGAAAGGATCATCTAGTGGCTCTAGTTTTCATTTTTTCCAGAGCCAAATGAAAATAAATTAATTTGGAAACAGCATTTGGCAGGGAACTCAATGATAGAAGAAAGGCCTAGCTTTAGAAATTGAAGATTGGAAAACAGGTCACGAAATACATGAAAGTATGTTCACTGCATTTCTCCGAAGATGTTTATTTTCATAAAGGTAAATTATCTTCAATGTATTTATTTCGAAACAACTTCACGTCATGATGTTTTCAGGTGTAAATAAAAATAAGAGAATTTTGAAGGAAAATGCTGCAGAGAAACTACCGAGGACTTCTGCAGCTACCTAATTCACATACTACAAAAAATCATAATCAAAGAGAGTGATCTGGTTGAAAATCTGACAAAAACTAGATATACTGTTAGAGTTGATAATAGCTGAAGTTACTCATATAAATACATCAATACTTTTCATTTCCTTATATAGGTAGGTTGAACCGGCTGTGACATTTTTCATTTTGTATGTGTATCTTGAGCTCCTGTAATATGAAAATGAAATATCAATTATATGTCTATCTGTTTCCTTTTCTTTAGAAATACGATGCAAAAGAACAAAAGCAGAAAATCTGTTTTCATTTTATTGATTCACTCGTTTGTAAACAAAGAACAAGTCATATCATTTGGACTGATTCTAGATTAACCACATAATATAGCCTGCATTGAGCACTTCTTCACATGAATAAGAGTCCCTAAATTACTTATTGAGATGCCTATTTTTCCAGAAATTCAAGTAAACTTAGATATTGGTTTATTTTGATCCACCAAGCAACATACACTAAAATAACACCGAAATTATCCTCCAGGAACGATTTAAAGTACGATTTTATATCGTGATCCAAACGAAAAGTTCGTTCTCAAGAAATCTTACACAAAATTATAATAATTTCTTTAAATATTCAAGCTCTGCTTAATAAATATTCGTTCTCCACGACATTTCTAAGGTTTGTTTACATAAAACTACTAGCTTGGACAGGTTCCAAATTTATCCGTTAGGGCGCTGGCATCTTCGCAGAAGTTCTGCGAAGATGCCAGCGCCCTAACGGATAAATTTGGAACCTGTCCAAGCTAGTAGTTTTATGTAAACAAACCGTAGAAATGTGGTGGAGAACGAATATTTATTAAGCAGAGCTTGAATATTTGAAGAAATTATTATAATTTTGTGTAAGATTTCTTGAGAAGGAAGTTTTCGTTTGGATCACGAATCACGATATAAAATCGTTCCTGGAGGATAATTTCGGTGTTATTTAAGTGTATGTTGCTTGGTGGATCAAAATGAACCAATATCTAAGTTTACTTGAATTTCTGGAAAAATAGGCCCCTCAATAAGTAATTTAAGGACTCTTATTCATGTGAAGAAGTTCTGAATGAAGCCTATATTATGTGGTGAATCTAGAATCAGTCCAAATGATATGACTTGCTCTTTGTTTACAAACGAGTGAATTAATAAAATGAAAACAGATTTTCCTCTTTAGTTCTTTTGCATCGTATTTCTGAAGAAAAGGGAACAGATAGCAACATAATTGATTTCATTTGCATAATACAGCAGCTCTAGATACAATTACAAAATGAATAACTTCAGCTATTATCAACTCTAACAGTATATCTAGTTTTTGTTAGTTTTTCAACCAGATCACTCTATTAGAATATGATTTTGTGTAGTTTGTGAATTAGGTAGCTGCAGAAGTGCTCGGTAGTTTCTCTGCAGCATATTTCCTCAAAATTCTCTTATTTTCATTTACACCTGAAAACATCATGACATGAAGTTGTTTCGAAATGAATACATTGTAGGTAATTTACCTTTATGATAATAAACATCTTCAGAGGAATGCAGTGAACATACTTTCAAGTAATTTGTGATCTGTTTTCCAATCTTCAATTTCTACTAGGCCTTTCTTCTATCATTGAGTTCCATGCCAAATGCTGTTTCCAAATTAAATTAAATTACAATTTGAAATGTGACATTTCGTTAACAATCGCGCGTTCTCGTAATGACAGACGTCAGCCACAAATTACTGACATTAGGCAAAAAATCGCGCGATTTTTATTTTTCGACGCGTCCGCATGAGTACGAGCCTTAATTTTCAATAGTTTTAATAGTTTCAGATATCGGGAGTGAAAACTCAGAAAAAACCTAAAAAATGATGCGAAATCTAACCAAAATAAGATTTAGGGCCGGTATTATAAGGCTTATTTGGACCACAGAGAGCAGTTAACTCTAATTTTCGAGCAGATTTGACGAGTTAACTTCTAGTTGTCCAATAGGAAGGAATAAATGAACTATATATTCTACCATTGGGAACTTCTGCGAAGATGCCAGCGCCCTGACGGATAAATTTGGAACCTGTCCAAGCTAGTAGTTTTATGTAAACAAACCTTAGAAATGTGGTGGAGAACGAATATTCATTAAGCAGAGCTTGAATATTTAAAGAAATTATTATAAATGTGTGTAAGATTTCTTGAGACGGAACTTTTCGTATGGATCACGATATAAAATCGTACTTTAAATCGTTCCTGGAGGATAATTTCGTTGTTATTTTAGTGTATGTTGCTTGGTGGATCAAAATGAACCAATATCTAAGTTTACTTGAATTTCTGGAAAAATAGGCACCTCAGTAAGTAATTTAAGGACTCTTATTTATGTGAAGAAGTGCTGAATGCAGGCTATATTATGTGGTAATCTAGAATCAGTCCAAATGATATGACTTGTTCTCTGTTTACAAACGGGTGAATCAATAAAATGAAAACAGATTTTCTGCTTTAGTTCTTTTGCATCGTATTACTGAAGAAAAGGAAACAGATTGACATATAATTGATTTCATTTTCATATTACAGCAGCTCAAGATACACGACAAAATGAAAAATGTCACAGCTGGTTCAACCTACCTTTATATAGAAATGAAAAGTATTAATGTATTTTTATGAATAACTTCAGCTATTATAAACTCTAACAGTATATCTAGTTTTTGTCAGGTTTTCAACCAGATCACTCTTTTAGAATATGATTTTGTGTAGTATGTGAAATAGGTAGCTGCAGAAGTGCTCGGTAGTTTCTCTGCAGCATTTTTCTTCAAAATTCCCTTATTTTCATATACACCTGAAAACATCATGACATGAAGTTGTTTCGAAATGAATACATTGTGGGTAATTTACCTTCATGAAAATAAACATCTTCAGAGAAATGCAGTGAACATACTTTCATGTATTTCGTGACCTGTTTTCCAATCTTCAATTTCTAAAGCTAGGCCTTTCTTCTCATTGAGTTCCCTGCCAAATGCTTTCCAAATTAACTTTACTTTCATTTGGCTTTGGAAAAAATGAAAACTAGAAGCACTAGATGATCCTTTCTTCTTTGACCATGAATAACATTGAGTTGAGGTACACAACAATAGTCATTTCGGGAGGATGCCATTTCGAATTAATACAATCGAAAATTTTAATCAGAAAGAAAGGAATCGATTGATGAATATTCCAAACACTTTCGGTATACCAAAATTTCAACTCGGAGAACAACACAAAAGCTCGAAAATGAACTCTAAAAGTAAGCAAATTACGTTAGAATAGCAGGCACGTCGAAAAACTACTAGCTTGGAAGTGTTCGAATTTCTATCGCCAGAGGGCGTATCGCTTAGCAGTAGTTGCGAATTGTTTGTCGTTTCTTCCGGAAGTTATCGTGTTTACTGACGTCCTCACGACCGATCGTGAACACAATAACTTCTCCGAAGGAAACAGCTTAGAAAACCGATATTTGTAGTGTAGAGTAGGTTTCGACCTTAATCACGGTGGGCGAATTGTTGAATGTGTGAAATGATTCATCAGATATAAATTCAAATATTTCCAAAAATACAAAATTTCGTGAAGATAAAAAAATCAGAAGATCGCAGAATATTTGAAAAAAAAATATGAATTTTTTTTTGATCTGATGACACGATCATCACGAAATGCGGCACAAAGTTTTCTTCAGCATTTTCAAACAAGTTACCAAATTTAATCATGATTGAATTAGCCTTTCTTGAGTTCTTTTGGAAAAACAACGATACCGATGAAAAACATACGAAATTGGCATATTATTTTTTACCAATATCTCCGTAAGTCATAATCGTATCAAACTGTAATTTTGCTGCATTGCTGTGAAATATACAGTTCAAGATCAGAGCAATTTTTTCGAAATATAACAAAAAGTCATTGAGAAAAAATTTTTGTTTTTTTTTTCATGTACTACTAACTACCAAATTTCAATCCAAGTGCTCTAGCACAGATCTGTGGCTCTAGTATTTCCTGCAATCGTGCCTACGGCTGGCCGGATTCGGCATCAGCACAGATAACAGAGGTATTATTCTCTCTATTATCTGTGGGCATCAGTGAGTCAACCTTGTGGTTTCAGACCATTTTCGAGAAAAAACTCGAATTTTACAGACATTTGGCCATAAGGCTACCTTTTGTGCAAGGGAGATTCGGGTATTTGGGTAATCGGAGATTCATCCTATTGGCCGAGAGATCACGTTATTGTCGTCAGCCAGTAGGGCGAATCTCTCGGCCAATAGGATGAATCTCCGATAACCAAAATACCCGAATCTCCCTCGCACAAAGAGCCCCCTCAAGGATCGTGCTCGCAAGAATGGCTTTTCCACAAATAAAATATAACCACAGAACCATATATCTTATCTATTCATAGAACTATACCACAGATTCTAGACGACAGAAAACAGATGATGTTTTGACTTTTGACAATTCATGTCAGAACTGTCAGAATTTACGAGAAGTAAATATTTGAAATCGTATGTTATTAAATCGAAGATGATATTTTGTTTGGACCTCATTCAGTATTAAACATGTCCTGGCTGAATTTTAATGATAGTCTGAACTCCTTAAAGGGCCAGATAACAAGTTTTGCTAGTAATGTACTCGCGGAGGACCTATTAGGTAATTATGATGTGATAAATTAATTTTTTCATCGAATAGGTACGTGTATTTATTATTGGCAATACTTTTCGAGACCACGACAATTAATTAATGATCTATGTTTGTAGAGAACCGTGAAGAGGAAGGTCTAAAGGAGTCTGACAAGAGCGAAATTGGGGTGAGTATATCACACAAAATAATTGAAATTTCATATCGTCAAGCCATTGAATTCTGAAAAACTGATTTTTTTTGATGAAATATACAAAAGATATTAATTTTGAGTAAGTTATAATGTAGACTTAGATAACATATACCCTGAGTTTTGCTTAGGTATGCGTAAGTGTTACTACATGTATGTAATATATTTAATATGAATAGCTTCTGATGGGTTTTAGAGAAACCTAGGGGAATCAGTAACAATAACTACCATGAAAGTTATTGGAAGTGTTCCTTCATGATGATGAAATAGTTTTTTTCTATTTAGGCATTGTTGTTTTATTTGGCAATCTCAGCAAGCACACTGATATTTCTCAACCTACCGTCCAATTTCTATTGATGCAAAACTGTCATAGTTGGACCTAGCATACATCAGGTGAAAATATGTGTCAGCAAAATATTCAAAATTCCATTAGATTTCATGATTTGGAAAATGACAGTGATTTGATCATTACAGTGAAAATATGATGCATAAATTGGGTTGTAAAAAGAGGACAAAATGATCTGATTAAACAGTTCTTTTCTTTATCTTATATATCCACCTATAGATGTCTTAAATTTCTGAATTGTTTCTTGTCATTCAAGTTCAGAAAGAATATGCATCAGTAACTGTGTAGAGCCTGATGCATATTCTCTGAACTTAAAATAGTTCTTTTAACTGTGAGGAACCTTTGTTCATCGTTTTATTGCACAAACAAGAAGATAGGTGACCAGGGTTTTCAATCAGATGGACTAATATCAAAGTTGAATTTATTCAAAATAAAATTATTTCTATATATAAAGGAATGCACTGTAAAATTTCTTGTACTTCAATATTTCTCTCCAAATCTTATTGATTCATTTTTATTTCAAGTGTTAGGTATGCTACAAAGCAATGGAATTCTTCACAATGTATATACAAGCGCTTTAACTATACAAATAACGTTGGTGCGTTTTGAATGATCGAAATTTATGTTTTAGATCAGATCCTCCAACTCTGTGAATAATTATCTATCAACTTCAGACCTCTGAGTCAGTAGTTCAGTATACATAATATTGTATATTGGGTTGCCTATCGAAATCATTTTGATTATATTTGGAAACTGTGTTAATCCTTGCTAACCCGAATCTAACAGCTTTTACGTATGTTTATTGAATTTGCAATAACACCTGGAAACAGAAATAGGATACAAAATCCTATATAAAGAATTTTAAAAGATATGAAAAACCAATATATATCAATTCTAGTTTTCACGAACAATGAGTTTCCATTGATGTTTGGGAAATTTGAAACAATCGAGCAAAACTTCCACGTGAAGTCAGGAGCTTTTGTGCTATTGTTTTAGAACCTGAACATTTTATTATTCTATTTCTTGTGGGATAGCTCTGAAGCTGAGTTATTCTCCAACTAATTTTGTTTCTGAATGAACCTTCTAGCTACTATTTCCAGTCAAGTACTAGATTTTAATTCGATCCAATCTGTATTTTTGGGAATTTTCTGGGAAAATAAACTTTTGAATGGGTATATCTGCGGCCTTCGTAATTAAGGTCCAAGCCTATTCTACAAATATCGAGTTTCTAAGTAGTTTTTCCGGAAGTTATTATATTTAGGTTCGACCGTAGCTACTTCTAGCTACTAAGTTTCAATAAAGTACTGGATATCGTTTCAATCAAATGTGTATTTTTGGAAATGTTGGAAAAATAAAATGGGTATATCTGAGGAATTATTGGGTGGATTCAACCTATTCACGAATCTGGCCTTCCTAATTGAGGTTCAAACTTACTTTATAGTGTTTCTCAGCCGTTTCTACCAGAACTCATTGTGTTCACGACGGGCCGATTCAAAAGTTCATTTTCCAATATGTCCGAAAATACAGGTTAAGATCTAGTACCCGATTGGAGAATTATTGCTTGAAAGTTCGTTCAGAATTTCACGAGGACAATATCATGAAAATAAGTTCGCCGAATATTTCCATCGGGAAGTGAAGGTGCGTTCGGCGGTGGTCGAAACTTGGAAAGACGACCGCATCGGCAACGAATTTGAATTGCACGATTATCACGAAATTCAGCACAGAGTTGCAGATCAGCATTCTTCAACAGGTTATCAAGTTTCATCATGATCAAATAAGTATTTTTTTGATTATTCCAAAATTGAGAACCATAACCAAGTAAAAAAACCACGAAATATGACATAATTTTTTCCTGATATCTCCAGAAATTTCAATCGAATCAAAGTTAAATTTCGCACACTGTTTTGAAATATTGATTTCAAGCTCTATGCAAAATTCATTCAAAATCTGAACAAATGTCCCAATAATAATTTCGGAATTTTTTTGGTTAATCTGATAACTCAATCATCACGAAATTTCGCACAGAATTGTGCATTAGCATTTTTTAATTAGTGACCAAGTTTCATTTTCATTTAATCGATAGTTTTTGAAATATTTCGGAAGAACAAAATGATACCGAGAAAAAATATATTATGATATTTGCCATATTTTCACCAATATTCCTGAAAATTAATATCGAAACTAACTGAAATTTCGTATTATGTTGATTTACATGGAGTTCAAGGCTAGTGACAATTTTTTTTTTCCGAAATCTGATGAAAAGTTCTAGAAATTTTTTTTCAATCGTTCTAATGATACGATCGTCACGAAATTTTGCACTAAGTTTTGCATAAGTATTTTGTAATTTTGGATTTGTATTTTTCGATTTATTCTGGAAATAACAAAGATACCGAGGTAAAAACCTCAAAATTATTTTTTTCCCAATGGAATTTGGTGCATTGTCCGGAAATATAGAATTTGAGATACGTGCGAAATTTGAGTTTTCGGAGAAAAAATTTAATCTTCGTGGCTTCATTTCGATATTCAACAACATTGTACCTACGAATTTCGGCTGAATTGGATTGAGCACCAAACTTGCTCTTCAATTTTTGCGCGCATGTTCTGGGGAACAGAGCGTGCTATCGTTCTGTTTAAATGTCTGTTTTTTTCGAATTTCGGGCCGAAAATGGCCTCAAACGACTAGGTTGGATTCACTGATGACGAATCCGGTGTCAAAAACTATTCTTTCCGGCCGGCCGTCCGTAGGCACGACTACGGTCGTACGGATAATCTTATCGACCTGAAACTTTCAGGGTAGGTTGTTTTTCAAAATGCGACGAAGTTCGTTAATGGGTAAAATCGGCCAAACGGTTTCGAAGTTAAAGCCCTTTGAAGTTTTGACATTAAGCAATAATTCTGGAACTACTGGAACGATTTGATCGAAACTTGGCAGTCAGTTGGAGAACAGCAACGCGCAATTCAGTTGAGATCATACCATCAGTACATTTAAAAAAAATTTTTTTCTCGAACTATTCATCACATTCGAAAACAAAATTCAGGGCTCACATTGAGCTCCATATCTAACAGCAGTGTACCGAATTTCAATTCGATACGGCTGATAGTTTTGGAGGTACATTTTGGGAAAATACATATGTTAAGTTTCATGGTTTTCTTCTCTTTATCGTTGTTTTTTTCGGTGAAACTCAAGAAATACTGATTCAATCATGATGAAACTTCACAGCTAGTTTGGAGATACTGAAAGACAACTAAATTTCTCATGGAAATACTGCAAATGAGCTCTGAAATGGTATAAATAATTGAAATCTCCTCAATAGGTCGAAAAAATGTGTCGAGGTGAGAAAGTCACTATTATGTCACTTTTTCTCAGAACGATACGTCACTTTTCAACTATTTTTGACCCTCTGAAGTGCTGGCAACCCTGTTTGCGGGCTTCACTGTCTGCCGACCTTGAATCGCGTATTACCAGCTGCAATGAAAAAAAACAATACCGAGGAAAAACCACGAAACTTGACATACTTTTTCCCAATATCTCCAAAAATTATAACCGTATCGAACTGAACTTTGTTACATTGCTGTGACATATGGAGCTCAAGATACGGGGAATTTTTTTTCAAATATGATAAATAGTTTGCAAAAATAATTTTTTCGAGAAAGATTTACAAAAAATTCTTCAAGAACTTGCGTCTCTTTACGTTTCAACTAACCGCCAAGTTTCATCCTTGAGCATCGCTTAAGCAGTTCCTGAAATATCAGGGAAATAATCTCAAAATTCAAATGACTATAACTTCGAAACCGTTCTACCGATTTGGCCAGTTAACGAACTTAACCACTGCATTCTGATACGGGACCCTGAAAGTTTCGAGTCGCTAGCTTGCTCCGTTCGACAGTTATTGTATCGGCGGCGGACGAACAGAATCGATTATGACACTGGATTCGTTATCAGTAAGTTCAACCTAGTAATTGGAAACCATTTTCAACAGTTGCAAAAACGTGAACCTTACGTATTGGTCAACACCGTAAACACCGTTGGTAGTAAAACATGGTAACACAAAATTTCGTTATGATGTTTTCAAATTGTTCGT
Organism: Myrrha octodecimguttata; assembly: GCA_958510865.1. NCBI lineage: Eukaryota > Metazoa > Arthropoda > Insecta > Coleoptera > Coccinellidae > Myrrha > Myrrha octodecimguttata. The sequence continues at coordinate 59,953,366 of OY294056.1, forward strand.
CTTCTCGGTGTTCACGGTGTGAAGTTCTTTCAGATGCCTGGACGAGGTGTGTAAACCCAGGTGGGAACGTTTCGTGGATTAAAACAGCTATTCTAAGCGGGTCCCTTATCGCACAGTGTAAATATGTTGTCGGGCATCTGCTGTTTGCTCGTGATAACGACCCTTATTAGCGATTACAACCACGATATTGAACTAAACTTTCCTTTATCACAAAACACACATCGTTCCTATAAAAACTATCCCTGTCGGTTCCAAAAATAAGCCTGAAAGCTTTTCGGGAATGAAGGCACAACCGACGAATGACCCTCATCGCTATTTGCAAATTCAGGAAATTCGTCGCACATTAACACAGCCTAACTTTCCGTGAAAGGAATTTTTCGATCTTTTGATCATACACTGGCGAGCGGAAAAAACCGGTAACTTTACCATCAGGGCTGACTCACAATGAACGTAAGACGTAACTCGATCGCGATTCATACGTGAAACGTAAAGTCGAAACATAGGTTTTCCATGCAAGTGTTCAGAATTGTGAACCTAATATTCACTTTTACGTAATTCTTACGGATGGCCCTAGGAATCCGTGAAAAAACGTAGAACTGTGTAAATCTAGATATATTTTTAGGGCGTTTGAAGCTGAACTGTTATTTTCATTATTCTTGAGTTTTGCCTGTCGAATATACCATGTTGCTTGTCAAGTATATTTTGTTTATGTTTCTAACCATGATGTAAGAAACATGGGACCCTATTCTTGAATGTGATGAATGTGATGGTATGAACGTTCTCTATCGTTCCATTAAAAATGCACCGCGTTTCCTTGACAACAGCGTCGACACGCCTATTTTCTCCCATCCCCGTTTCAAGAATAGGGACCCTGTTGTGCTCATCTGGAAAAATGAGTGACGTCAGCTAGTTGAAAATACAAGGAGTTATCTATTCTGTGCTTTGAATTTGCATACGAATTCAAAGCACAGAGTATATAACTCCTTGTATTTTCAACTAGCTGACGTAACTCATTTTACAGATGAGCACAGAAAGTTCTTAACATCATGATTCTAACTACAGAAGACTACAGTTTCAACCTTTATGGTCCTTTTCTTCTTGCATGCTCCATCTCAAGTTCTCAATTAAATCAATAATAATATCTCTTACGTTGTGGAGAATGAATGGAGATGCCTTTTAATAACTCTACACTTAAGTTGTTTTAACATGTTTTAGTAGGTTTGTTCGTTGTATCTGCATAAACTACACTAACCACGTTACCACACTAACTCCATTGATATTGTTCGGTGTGTTTTGTTCTGAATTTGCACTCTGTTCGTTGCGGAAATTTTGACAGTAAGTGTAGTCACAGATTATGCAAGCATAGCATAGAGTGAGGTTATGCTTCAAAATAATTTATACTCATAGGAACCTGTTGTTGGTTCTGGTTCCTAGTTGAACGTGTTTTGTATGTGGTTATTTTTGGAAGAAATTAATTTTCATCATATCGTTATTCAAAATGGAATATTTTTTCATGACGACTTTAGAAAAACTTTACGACAGATCAACATCACCTCAGAATGGTAGCGAAAACAAAAGAAGCATAGAATTCTGTCATCTTGGATTTGTGTAAAATCATATTTTTGTATTCTGTGAGAATCATCGAACAGATTGAACTACACTAAAGCTACCTTTTGTGCGAGGGAGATTCGGGTATTGGATATTTATTTTGACGAATTCGAATCATGATTATTCATTCCATTCAGTCAGAATGGCGATAATATATATATAATGGTTTCCTTCGTCTCTGAATATACAAGTCTGAAACTTGATATATGAAATTTGGTTTGAAATTCGTCTGATAAATTCGTATGAATATGAACAGCAAAGTGAAAATTCATATTTCAATTATAGTAAACATAAACATTTCCCCTGAATATTTTCATAAGTATGTAACGGAAGAATCAAAAACTTCGAAATTGAAAAAATTATCGTAACTGAAAATTTCAGTATCAGTATGACTCGTGAACTCCCCTAGCTCCGATCACAGATTCCAAACATCTTCGCATGCTAGTTACAAGCCTTCTCTTGTGGAATATTCCCCCTTTTCTGTCGGAGGATTTCACGGGAGTAAATTTGGCGATGGAATCATAGTTTTGACTCGCCTTCCTAGCTAGTCGCAAAGATGTTCAATGGGATTCAAGTCAGGACTTCGTGCTAGGTAGTTGAACGTTGAAATTCCAACCTCATTCAAGTACGCTGTCACTATTCAAGCGGTATGTGGGCAAGCATTGTCATGCATAAACATTCCCTGCTCTCCCAGAAATGGTATTTATACAGGGTGAGTCTTTGACCTTGCAGAATATTTTAACAGAAAATTCCTGAAGCCAAAAGAAACACTTTTTTCCCTTACCATTTTTTCCGATTCGGCCTGGTTCGTAAGATACAGACTGTTAAAAATCCATAAAAAAATTTAATTTTCGATTATATCTCGCGAACGATCTCATCGAATGAGATGATTTTTGGAATATAGTTTTTTATTGATACGATGAATGTTCCTGGATTACAAAATTTCATCCGCATCATCCAGTTTCTTTAATATGACCATAACATTTCATAAAAATAACAGAAATTCAAAGAATCCAACTTTTAAAAATAATTTGAATGCTATTCAACGAATTTTTGACCATTTTGGAAAGTAAAAGTATTCCTTATTTTTTTTCGTATGATGCGCCGTTTTCGAGTAATCTGAAATTCAAAAATAAAAAATATCTGTGAAATTCCGAGAATTGACTGAATGCAACTCTGTTCAAAAAAATCCACAGAATTAAATTTTTCCGCAATGTCACGTCTAAAAGTTGAGAATGGAATCCTAGCATTTTTTATTTAGAACGATTTTTAAGCGGAGTAGCCGACTTTGTCCAATTCACAATGAACAATTCCAGTGATGTATTCATCAGGTTTTCCATACTACGATTATTATCACCAAGACGAAATAAGAAGTTTCTCCAAAATAGGTTTCCATCCCAAAACTATATCTGTGTTGTACATTGGTGATTCGGTCCTGAATCCATTCATGAAGCTTCCTTTGCAATTTCGAGCTAATTTGTGTAGTATAATTGATTAACTTCTCACTTTTCCATGATAATGGCGATTCTTACTGGTTTGAATGCAATCTTTCTGCTGAGCCAAATTTCTTGAAATTATGTACAGAACTTTGATAGTATTTATTTTGGGGTATTCTTCAAATGCGCAATGCGCTTTCATAACATAACAACCCATGGTGGAAGAAAACCACCATCACATAACCTTTAAACCACGGAGCCACAGATTTATAGTTCAGTTCAGAATCATAGACTACACAAGTGTATACATCGAATAAGCATATTATGTGTTGTTTGATTTCGAAGAGTTCTTTCTTTCTGTTCGTCAATTCGGCAACGTTTGTACGTTCATAGATAAATTAGGTACATCTGTTTCATTTATTTATGAAAATGAAAGTTTGAATGGGTTATGTCTGAATCTGATAATTCTTGGAGAAAATGAAATAAACAGAGAAAATTAATAATTACAAATTGAAGATGAATCTCAAAGCTAATATGAGTGATAGCTAGATGAATTCCTCATTATCGAAAATGAAACCAAGAGAAGAATATTCAACTTTTATCGTCCACGAAATTTGGAATAACTAACTTGTTTATTGTACTATAAATACAACTTTTTTCACCAATTGGAATGTAAAAAGTAAGTTGACGCTCGTTTTCATAACAGAGTTGCTTATTTCGAAGATTTGAATGGTATATCTTATGCTTGGAATAACTTCAGTGTTCAGGTTTCCAGGGGCGGCTAGCCTATTATTCTGCAAGGTCAAAGACTCACCCTGTATAAGGTACAACATGGTCCATAAGAATTCGCTATGTGTACCTTACTGCTAAAGATCCATTTATAAAAACCAACCCTCTGCAGCCCTCTAACGTAACAACTTTCCAGACCATGAAAGATCCTCCACCGAATGGAACACCCTCTTTCTCCTGGACGTGTACTACCATCAGCTCCTCGAATGCTGACCCTGGATTCATCAGAAAAATGTACCTAGGCTCATTGAGCTTCTCTCCAGTTTATGCGAACACGTACAGATTGAAGACGCGCAATTCGATGCTCTCTTAGAAGTTCTGTACCTGTCGCAGGTCTGAATGATAGTAAATTCGACTCTTAGAGACGTCGTCTCAGTGTCCATTCGCTTACGTTTCACCTGACGTACCGCCATGAATCGATTTCGAGCTTCAACAGTAGTAAGATGGCGATTTCGAAGATTTTTGGAAATAATGCATCTGTCATCCCTCACCGTCTTCTTTCTGATCCAGGTCTTCTGGTCAGCCTGCTTGTCTTCTGCCTTGTATTCTTTGGATAGTAGATATGCTAACATTCATTCTTCTTGCAACAGATCTCTGACTCAGCCCACTGTCAATAAGTGTCACTATTCTCGCACAATCTTCAACTGGTAAACTCATTTTATTTTTTTTGGTTATGATTGTTTCTTTCAGGGAGTGGAAAATAAACTTTTCAATAGACCAATGTAGAACGCAACTGATGAAGATGAATTCATCGTGAAGAATAAATTATTCGGATACGGTTTCTTCTGAATAATTAACTAAAGAAGTTTTAACAAAAAAAGGTCAAGTGTACGGCATTTTTGAAAAGGCATTCGAATGAAGGTTGGTTAATTTTCAAATTGACACGCTGTATATATATAGGGTTCGAATATGGTTATTCATTTTTACCAACTGATATGAAGTGGAAAGAGGAGATGACCAATATTCAAATTTAAATCATGAATTTCTAGACTAATATTATTCTGCCCATTTACCAAAATGAAAAAAACCAAGCAAGTTATGTATGTTGTCCTTTCTTCGTTAAATCATGGTGAATCTAAGTTTGAATCCTTGAAATAGAGGTAATGAATGTTTGTTGATAACTCTGTGTGGTTGGTATTAGTTCCAAAGTCAATATTTGGTTGGACGTGATCGATATATTGGTAAAACTGGAGCTTTCGCTCTTGTATTGCTGCCTATTTTTATCATAGTATCTGAGATAAGGTAGATGGGGTATAAAAGCATATTCCACCCTCGATTCATATCGTTACAGTATTTCTGTTAGTTGAGTGTTATTCGCTATTTGGAGCTAAGTATACTATACTGCAACAAACAGGTGAATTTTTTTCCTTTTATATTGAAAGCATAAACTTAATTTAGAAATAAAAGGACATTTGAATATCTCTGTATTATTTTTTACGATTGTTTGAATTGTAACCAGTTGATTATCTTTTCAAATCTTCGAATTTTGATATCGATCTTGATACCGGGTTTTTTTTTAGAGTGACAGAACTTTAAATTGAAATAAAACACATTTAAATTACGATTGAAGCCAAATTATTTTTTTATCTGAAATTAATTTGATGACATTTATGTCTCGAAAAGAACTTCCGGCATATGTCCACCACGACAAGCTCTGAGGAACCGCATTCGACCAGACCAATTTTGAACCACTTTTTCGAGTAATTCAATCCTTATATCATCAATAACACGAGTTATGTTGGCTTCCCAAGCGTCTATTGTTTCTGTTTTATCAGCATAAACCAATGACTTGACATAACCCCAAAGAAAATAATCCAGTGGAGTTCTGTCGCATGATCTTGGACCATTTCTCGGAATAATGTTTTCGCCAAATCTTTCCTTCAATAAATCGATTGTTACGTTAGCAGCATGAGGAGTAGCACCATCTTGTTGGAACTAAAACACTTCTGTATCGATACCATTCAAATCTTGAAACAAATAATCATTGATCATCGATATTTAACGAGCACCATGCTCATAACATTAGCTCCAGCATCGTTTTTAGAGAAATATGTATCGATGATGCCCCAGCGTGTGCATGTTTCAGGATGCAATGGAACCTGCAGAACTTCTTGATGATTGTTTTTACTCCATATACAGCAATTTTGCTTGTTTACGTAGCCGTTCAACCAGAAATGAGCATCATCACTAAATACACTTTCACGATAAAAAATATCAAGCTCTTCTAGGCCCCAATCAGCAAACAAGCGACGCTTATTATGGTCAAGTGGCTTAAGTTTTTGAACCAGTTGGATCTTGCATGGGTAGACCAAGATCTTCACGCAAAATTTTTCATGTGGTGAATGCACAGAGTCCAATTTGTTGTGAACGTCGACGAATAGACAAATCTGGATCATCATTAATACAAGTCATATATGACTTACAGCAGCGATACGTACAGGGTGGACAAACATTCGTTGTCTACTGAAGGGATCTCGAGAACTGTAGCAGCTAGAAGAAAAATGATAACACATTCTCTAGCTCATTTTTCCTGACTAATCTGAATCTGAAAACAGATCCAGCATATCGTGCATAGGACTTGAGTTATGAGCAAAAATTGAGAAATTGTCATTTTCAATAATGCTGAATAACTCGTTTGTTTGAACTCGTATTCGAAATCTGTTGATACATTCTACAGGCACTTTTTTAGAAGTCATTCAAATATAAAATGACTGAATTTTTTAATCCAGCAATTTTCGAGAAATGAGAAGGATTTTGAATTTTTCAAATGTAAACTATAGTCGAAAGTTCTCTTATCTTGCTACAAAATTTTTGCTGATTTCAAAAATGTATCATATGTCGCTTTTCACATGAATATTACATGAGAAAAAATTCAATACTTTTTTCCTGCTTTTCTATTCATGCTGAATTATGAGCAGGCTGACGTTACCATAGCGACGATTGAATATGCATTATCTTTGTGTGAACTTGCGCCTCTATGATTGCTGAATAAAAATTATTATGGTTAATTTGTCATAGTTCGTAAGATTAGCAATAGCAAATCTGTTTATTGTCCCTAATGGCCCGAAATATTCCAAATTACGAAAAATTCGATATGTTGGTATGCTATATTCAAGCGAATGGAAATAGCCGAGTTGCAAGGGAAGTCTTTTTGGAGAAATATCCAGAAAGACATATATAATAATATATATAATGCATATTCAATGGTCCCTATGGTAACGCCAGCCTACTTATAATAATTCAACAGTGAATAGAAAAGCGGGAAAAAAGTATTGAACTTTTTCTCATGTTATATTTATGTAAGTAGCGACATATGATACATTTTTGAAATCAGCAAAAATTTTAAAGCAAGATAAGAGAACTTTCGACTATAGTTCACATTTGAAAAATTCAAAATCCTTCTCGTTTCTCGAAAATGGTTGGATTAAAAAATTCAGTCATATTATATTTGAATAACTCCTAAAAAGGTGCCTGTAGAATGTATCAACAGATTTTGAATACGAGTTCAAACAAGCGAGTTATTCAGAATTATTGAAAATGACAAATTCTCATTTTTGGCTCATAACTCAAGTTCTATGCGCGATAAGCTGGATCTGTTTTCAGATTCGGATTAGTCAGAAAAAAGAGCTCGAGAATGTGTTATCAGTTTTCTTCTAGCTGCTATAGTTCTCGAGATCCCTTCAGTAGACAACAAATTTTGCCCACCCTGTATAGTTCTTTGTCTTGTTGTTGCATCGAGTAGAGAAAATGTACGAAATCTATCGATAGTTCGACGAATAAGCTGATCTGATGGACGATTATGTAAACCATAAATTATGGTCGGCCATTAAGCCGACCGTAAACACTATAACTTCCGAAAGAAACAACTTAGAAACTCAGTATCCTTAGAGTAGGTTTGGGGCTCAATTACGAAGGTCGAATTCGTGAATGGATGAAATCCGCCCAATGATTCCGTAGGTATACCCATTCAAAATTTTATTTTCCCAATATTTCCGAAAATACAGATTAGATCGAATTGAAATCCAATACTTCATCGGAAAATGGCAGGTCGAAGATTTCTACAGAATTTCATGAGGATAATATGAAAAGAAGATCACAGAATATTGAATATTTGGAAAAAAAATATAATATTATATTTTTTTCAAAATGTTCTCATGATAGGATCACCACGAAATTTCGCATAAAGTTGACAATCAGCGTTTTCAAACTAGCTGCCAAGTTTCATCATGATTGGATCAGTTACCTTTGAGTTATTCCGGAAAACAACGATATCCAGGAAAAAAACACGAAATTTAACATATTTTTTCGAAATATCTCCAAAACTTATTATCGAATCGAACTGAAATTTGGTACACTACTGCGAAATATAAAGCTCAAGGCATGAACAAAACTCTTTTTCGAATGTGATGGATAGTTTCCAAAAAAAAAATAGATAGAATCCTCGGCACGCACAGAATCGATTTTGACACCGGATTCGTCATCAGTGAGTCCAACCTAGTCGTTTGGAGACCATTTTCGGCTCGAAATTCGAGAATTACAGACATTTGGACAGAACGACAGCACGCTTTTCTCCTTGTAACATGCGACCAATTAAAGAAAAATTAATATAGGGGCAATCTGAGGTCGGGAAGTGGAAGGGGGTGAGGGTTTCGAGGGTAAAACATCTCATCTCTAATTCCCGCAAAACTGTAAGTCCTAGGGAAAAATGTTCAACGGCAAAGTTGTAGGTTATAAAAACACCTACAACTTTTGTTGTGTCACAAAACCTTAAAATTCACGTGAAAAATTCAATTAACCAAGTTTTTACTTTATCTTTGTCTTCCACAAAAAAAATCGTTTCTCGAATTTGCTGAAAACTTATCTTTTCATATTCCTAATACACTATTATTTTTCTTATTTGAAATATTCATTTTTTTGCCTTATTTTGACTAAATATCGAAGAAGCACCCTAATTTTCAATCGAAAACGTCAAAATATCTACTTTTTCAAAAAAGTTTGTAGGCTTTCATCGAAATTTCTTTTCTCTGATGGTGTAAAAAATTACCATTACTTTGGTAAATTTTTTCAGAAAGTGCAAAAATATACCACAATAATTAACCACTAAATAAATTAATATAGTTAATATTTGATGAGACCTCTTCAATATTTTGAGAGCGCTGTGGAATCTCCTTCAAATTATATGCGTAGATACATATTCATTGCTATTCCAAAATGATTCATATACCTACCTGAGCAACTTACGGAAAATTTAGGCCTATCAAAAGATATGTCATATGAAGAAGTGGGAAAACGCTTAGAAGCTCTGGGTCTTAATACATGATATTTTTCAAGAAAATTTACCTTAGTAATGTATATTTTTTTTCACACCATCAGCAAGAAGAGAATTTGGGGTATTTTATCGATATTTAGTCAAAATAAGGCGAACGAATATATCATTTTGAATCGGAAGAATAACAGTATATTTGGAACATAGAGATGTAAGATTTCACCGAAATTCATGCAAAAAATATATTTTTCGTGGGGGATGAAAATAAAAAACTAAAAACTTGATTATTTGAATTTTTCGCATGAATTTTGAGGTTATGTGAAAAAAGTGTGAATACAAAAAGTGCAGGTAGATCTTTTTATTACCATCCAACTTTTTTCCATCTTGTAGTTTTGCGGGAAATCAAGATAGAGAAGTATTTTACCCTCCCTTCCACTTCCCAATCTCTGATCGCCCTTAAATTATTATTCCTTCATCACGCGCTTGTTCTGGGAAACAGCGGGTTATCTTCCACCACGATGTCTGTAATTTTCGAATTTTGAGCCGAAATTCGTCTCCAACTACTAGGTTAGACTCACTGATGAAGAATCTGCGGTCAAATTTGATTCTGTCCGGCCGCCCGTCCTTTTGTGCTTCAACTTTCGAAAGAAAGAACTTAGAGTTTTGAAATTCTCAGGTTAGGTTAAGATCCTGAATATCTCGGTTAAGTTCGTTAATGGGCCAAATCTGCCGAATGGTGTTTTGTGTTATAGCCGTTTAAAATTTTGTTTTTTTAATATCTCGAAAAATATTTGTCTGACCGAAATGAACCTTGGTGGGCATATGAACAGTATCAATAAGAATAATTTTCTGTTGAAAAATTTTTCGAAATTTTTTTATCGATTCATTGAAAGTTCGGAATTTTATTTTCCTAGTATTACCAATAATGCAAATGTATTCGAATAGGAATTCTGCACTTGGTTGAAAAATGACGGGATGGAGGTTCATGCAAGACTGTCTTGAGGCAATGGCTTCGAATGTGAACAAGCACGTAAAAGCTCCTTTCCTCACGTCAGTGCTTTTCTAGATTTTTCGTTATATTCTTTTCCTTTTCTGATGAGTTTCATCCTTCTTTCATATTTTTAGGTTCAAAAAATTATCGACCCTATAATGAGCTAAATCTGCCATACGGTTCCGGAGTTATACTCATTTAAATTATTGAGATTGTTTACTCGATATCTCGGAAACAATGGCGCGATCGGATTGAAACTGAAGGGTTTTCCGATAAGAGGTGTTATTTTGAATAGCCCGCTATTTCGGTAGATGTGACTTTTGAAGCTGTCATTTTTTGACATTTGACAAGAAGAAACTACGTTGTTAATAAAAATGGAACGATACACGCTTCAACAACGCATTGCAATTATTAAAATTCACTATAAAATGGTGAAAATTTGGCAGAGACGGTTCGTAAAACTCGAACATTTTTGGGTCGTCGTAAAGCACCTTGTCGGACCGCAATAAAGAAATTGGTGGAAAAATTCGAGCTGTTGGGACAAGTAAGTGATGTGAAGAATAAAACCCGTGCACGTCGCTCAAGAACAGCCGAGAATATTGCTGCTGTAGCCGAAAGTGTTGAAGAAAATCCAGGTTTGTCCATTCCTCGTCGTTCTTTGGAATTAGGCATTCCGCAAACGTCATTACACCGTATTTTGCATAAAGATTTGGGTCTTAAGGCTTATAAAGTTCAGTTAACACAAGAACTTAATCCGGCCGATCATCAAAAACGTCGTGTCTTTGCTGATTGGGTCGTTGAAATGCATGAAAATGATCCGGAATTCCATCGAAAAATCATCTTGAGTGATGAGGCCCATTACCACCTCGGTGGCTTCGTCAACAAGCAAAATTGTCGCATCTGGGGCTCGGAAAACCCGAGAGTTATTGTTGAAGAGCCTCTCTATCCTCAACGTGTAACTGTTTGGTGCGGTTTATGGTCCGGCCGGGTCATTGGACCTTTCTTTTTCGAAAATGAGGCTGGAGCAACAGTTACGGTGAATGGATTGCGCTATCGAGAGATGGTTAATGATTTTTTATGGCCGGAATTGGATGGTATTGATCTGGACAACGTTTACTTCCAACAAGGCGGCGCTACGTGCCACACAAGCAACGAAACCATTGATCTTTTGTGGGAAAAGTCTCCGGACCGTGTTATCTCTCGAAGAGGTGATCACAATTGGCCACCGAGATCTTGTGATTTAACACCTTGCGACTTCTTCCTTTGGGGCCACGTTAAAGAGAAGGTCTACGCCAATAGCCCAGCGTCGATTCAAGACCTCAAAGATGGAATTCATGAGGCTATCGAGGACATAGGGCAGCCTCTTTGCGATTTGGTTATGGAAAATTCCATTGAAAAGATATGGTCCTGTAAGCGTGGTCATTTGCCTGATGTTATTTTCCACCATTAACGGCATAGCTTCTCCTTTATAATGAAATAAACATCCGATTATTTATATTGAAAAATGGCATTTTTTTTCGAATATCAAAATAACACCTCTTATTGGAAAACCCTTTAGTAGTAATTTTAGAATACCGACGCGCAACCGTATGCAAAATTCAGTCAGGATCGTACTGTTGTAATTGAAAAGTGTTGAAGAAAAACTTTATCGAATTTTGTTTTTTTCTGAAACCATCCTAGATTTCTAGAAATTTTCTCACAAATCTTGTGGTTCATACGTTTTGACGTGTGCCAAATCCAAGCTCTAGCAGATATTCAATTTCGGAAATACTGGGCGAAAGACTACCGAATAAATGAATTTTACGTCGTTCCTCCTGTCAACACGTTTTCAATTTAAATTTAAAATGCAGTTCATAAGCTGAATAGTGGCTAAGTAGCTCGTAGCATTAGGTCCGTTCGCCCCCATCGGTTACCTATACGTGCGTTCGAGTAAAAACATTCAAACATTGGCATAAAATTAAAATAGCTATAAGCTATACGGGCATTCTAATATACATTCCGGTTTGTATTTCATTTTCCGTTTGATTTTCCTTTCGTGGTCGGGTTTCGCTACCTTAGTTTTATCAGTTACGCATGCGCAGCAGTCGCTACGCTCCTCATTATGAACATTTTTTCACTTGGTGCTAGGCAGTCCCTTGCGACGGGCATAAAAGGTACCACCGCATATAGGTACGAGCTCTAGCATGTTCCGATGCTAGCACGCCGTTTTGGAATTCAATTATTCAACATTCACCGTAAACTTTGTGCCTTATTATAATTTGAAAAATGTGTTTCTATTTGCATCGCCGAGAAGCGCTATCGTCAAGGTGAGTTTTAATTTTTTTATGTTTACCGCGATTTTCGGAGTCGTTAAACGTTCCAATATGGTTCTAGAAGGATTTTTACGACGATACGTAGGATTTTTATTGCAATGGCCTATGATATTGATTCGGGTTCATTATTTTCTCATGATCAATCTATCGATTGAATAGTTTTATAACCGCCCCTGATATTTTCTCAAATTCTGAATAAGCGTTAAGAGGAATATAATACCCCGAATTTCGTTTGTAGATTACAATTCAATTTTGATTTTTTTCGTTCGGATGATTCAAAATTTCAGTAAGAATGCGCAATATTGACCGTTTTTTTCGATTTGACGATTTTCTGGAAAAATTATTCATATGGATCGAAAGATTAAACATAAAATCAACATTGCCCATTCTTACTATCAAAATAGATCTTTCGAAAGACCTAGAAAAGCACTATATATATATATGGAAATTAAAGAAGAAAATGTTTTAAAATTTTTCCATAGATAATTGACACTGTCAACCGAGTTTCATTTCGATCAGATAAATGTTTCTCGAGTTATTCAAAAAAAAATATTTCAAATGGTCTAACACTGAAAACATTCGGTAGATTTGGCCCATTAACGAACTTAAACCGGGATATTCTAACCTGAGAATTTCCCCACGGAAGTAAGAATTTGACCACGCATTCTTCTTCAGGGAGTTCATCCCAATCGTTAAAGACCATTTTCTGCCCAAAATTCGAAAATTACAGACATCGTGTCGAAATGATAACGCGCTGTTCCCTTGAACAAGCGCGTAAAAATAAGAATTGCAAAAAATTCAATCCGTTGCCTCCAAATTACACCCTGTTTATTGCGAATTCTCATTAAATTCCAACATTTAAATACCCAAAAAAAATCATAGAAAAGCACTGACTTGAGGTCAGGAGCTGTTCCTCGCTTGTTCAAATTCGTTGTTAAAGTGGTTACTTATTAACCCCGTCAAGCCTCGCGTTAAGCTCATCTGTATTTTCGGAAATATTGGAAAAATAACATTTTGAGTGGGTACCCTCATCTACAGAATAAGTGGGCGAATTTTACCTATTTACAAATTCGACCTTCGCGATTAAACCTTAAAACTACTGCACAAATATCGAGTGTCTTATAGTCGTTTATTTCCGGAGTTATTGTGTTTACGGCCGGTCTAACTGCTAATAGTGTACAAAACCACATCCGGAGGACTCTACTTAAAGACTTGATATTTGTAGAGTAGGTTTGGAGATTAATTACGTTGAATTAGTAAATGGGTGAAATCCACCCAATCATTCCGAAGATATATATTCCCATTCGAAATTTCATTTTCCCCATATTTTTGATCACATCGATACTTCTGGAGATGCCTAGGAAATGATCTCAAAATTTCAAATAACGAAAATTGAGATATTTTTTCCCATCTCCGGAAGTAAATATCGACTTCAGGGTCTGTGCCAGATGACATCAAATTCTACTCGGTTGTCTTTGAGAAATTATCCAATTACGAAGTTTAAATATGATCGCGTCAATACTTCTCGAGATGGTGTAGGTATAACCATAAAATGTCAAATTACAAACGAAATTTGACATCTAGTTGGAAGAATGCGTTATTCTTGATTCAATGCCAGAATTGGGCTACGAACAACATTAAATGGATTTGTCTTGAGTTTTGCGTTTTCTTTACGGAATAGAAAACAATCTTCAATTAATCTTCATAGCATTTTTTGCTATTATACTAATGATATTCTCGTATTGAGAATACAACATGTCCAATGAAGTGTATCGCACTCCTGGAGAATAATAATATCGGTATTTTCATAATGAAATTAATATTTTCTACTCTCAAGAAAAATAGTTCCAAGTGAAGTATGATAAAACTTAGATTCAGAATATTTCGTCAAGATTACCTTTATACTTAAATGTAAGGTATGATTTTTTTCCGTGTAAGATATAAGGAAACTAATCTCAAAATTTCAAATTAGTAGAACTCCGAAATCGTTTGGCCAGTTTAGTCCAATAACCAACTTAACAGGGATATTCGGAATACAAACCGAACTTCGAAAGTGAGAGCACACACGGTCTGACGGCCGGACATAATTGAATTTGATCATGGATTCTTTATCAGTGAGTCCAACCTAGTGGTTTAAGACTACTTTCGGCTCAAAATTCGAAAATTACAGATATTGTGACGGAACGATAACGCGCTATTCGTCAGAACAAGCGCTTAAAAGTACTGGGTTAATGTCCATTTATGGGTAAAATTAATTAATTTTGCATGAGCCTTCATGTTGTAATTTTTCAACCAAATCTAGATTTCAATTCCAACAGATTCCAATATTGATTAAATAAAATCTTCAAGGAAATCATTTGGCGAATTTTTCACTGTTCGACCTTCGTAATCAAGCCTCAATAAACCTGATCTGAAAATACCGTGCCTCTACGTTCTGCCCTTCGTAATTTATTGTGTTCACGGTCGGCCTAACGATGGTATTTTCTGAGATATTAGTTGAGAAAATACCTCAACATATAAAATTCAAAATAGGTATAACTCCGAAATTGTCTGATGGATTTTGTCCATTAACGAACTCAATATTTTATTTCATATCCGCTCTGTCCAAATATCATAACACCGATAATCCACATTGAATATTTCGGAAATTACGAAATTTGAAAAAGTATTTCTGAGAAATTCTAGAAAAGTCAACAGTTTGTGCGCGCATGTTCAAGTTCCTGGCCGGGAATTTTTTTTATCGTTTAATGACACACGATAATCACGAAATCTTGCACAATATTGCTACTTCTTATTTCAAATGACACGCCAAATACCAAAGTATGTTATTGCCTCATAAGATACGGTTCTTGATATATTTTCTCATGAAAAAAAAAATATGTCGACGGGGACTCACTTCTTCGAATATTTTTTCAGAAAAATCTTTTATTTTGAATTCTTCCAATAGGTAGTTTTATAACAATGTTTTTTACCTGAACCAATAATGTACAGGGGTTTGTGAGAACTCGGACAAATCAAATTAATCAAAAGTCTGAATTTTCAAATTAATACTATATTTTTCAATCTTCCAATCGATTCTACGTAATAAAAGAGGGGAGTTGCTCAAGCAAGCCCTATACCTGAAATGAAAACTCTAGGAAAAGCTAATTAATGGTTTTCAACAATCCCAACTTACAATAATTTATTACAATTCATGAAATGTGATTATTATTTATCGGGACATCTAATTTAAGTTTTTCTGTGGTTTACGGAATTCGCAGACCAAGCACTCTGTTCGAAATTGCTGTCTCCTCTCATTTCGAGTGTCTTTCGTCTCGATAACTCGGAAAGTTTTCATTTTTTACCGACTTCAAAATAAGGAGGTTCTCAATTCGTCAAAAACTATTGTTATGTTGTTTATTCAGCTACAACTTCGTTGCTCTCGAACCGATTTTGACACCGATAAGCCCAATTCTCTCGATTTTTAACCAATATTTTCGATCGATTCTACTTGAAAGAGAGGGGGAGAAACTTTAGCAAACCTTGTGCTTAAAAAACTTTTCGAACAAAAAGTGAACCGACTTCAAATCATCAAACTGAAAAGTAATAAATATTGTTTTGCAAGAGTTTTATACCTTTCAGTAGAGCCGTCCAATGAGTTCAAGAAATTATTGATTGTTTTTTTAATCTGTATCATTGATTAATTCCATATAAATTTAAAGTCGATGCTAAGGAAACTAAAACGAAATATTGCTGCTGTTATTCAATATCTGAAATCACTAAAATGATGAATACGAACTTCACTTGGCAACGACTTCAAATTTATATGGAACAAATAGTATAGTATAGAATAATAAAGATTAAAAACGCTGCAAAATTTACACAAGGGTTTATTATTTTCTGTTAAATAACCCAATACCATTGATATCTTAAATAAAACCCTTGGCGTAGTACATTAATCGTCAAAATGCGAATATCCTCTACTGGATTGAATCGATATTCAATATTTTTCTTACAGAGACTTCGAAATGAGGGTTGATATAAAGAATAATGGACATGGATCATAAAATATGACGCTATAAATACCAACAATTGCGAAGTTTTCCGGTGTGTTATTGATTTTTCTGCACATATCCTCCAATTTGTTTCATCATATACATGCTTATTATCTTTTATATTCACCCTTATTTCAAACTATTAGTACGAAAAATTTTGAATTTCTATTGAAACCAGTAACGGATATCCATACGTTGACGATAATTGTACTACGCAAACCTAAATTGATGGAAACCTCCGATCAACCGAATTTTTGGAAATCTTCATTATTTTAAATTACGCTACTTAATTCGCGTTCTGCATGTAAAAGTTATTTGTTGAGATTTCAATGTTTCAAATGAATTTTTTCATGTAATTGGTTTTTTTGTGTTGTGAACAACCAATGATTCATGAATAATATATAAGTTTCATAAGATATGAATGAGTTTCATGAAGAAATTTAATCTAAAATCCCGTAATCCGCAGGGTGATTTCTATAAATAATAATTTTTATCCGATTTTATTAGTTATTTTCAGATATTAGGAGAGAAGACATTGTGTTTATAAAATAATTAACGAATCCGTTAAAAATTTCTCGATATGTGTTGAAAATTTGGTGATCAATCTTTTAATCTACTTTTAGATATATGATTCTGGATGAAAAGTTATTCCACTGAATTCCAATCTTAGAACCGAATGCGATGATTTATTTGAGGGATTATCGGAAATTTGCAGCTATTGGCTTTATAACTCAAGGACCACTGGTCGGAAATCAACCGGGTGAAAATTTTTATGTTGAGTTATGCAACAGTAATAAACGTTGAGAGTTTCATGAAAATTCGGTGGTAAGTTTCCGAGAAATAGTTTTTTTCCCTCCTACCCCCAGTTTTGAGCGCCTAGGGTTCAGTGATCCTGCTGAAAAGTTTGGGGGATCAATCTAGAGCGACACTCAATTTTTCTAGCAAGTTTCACGGATTTCGGTCCGGTACTTTCAGAGGAAAGCCCTGGATTTTTTATTAGTTTATTTAAATCTACATACTTCAAAATGTAAACTGATATTTTCAGGGAGGTAATTCTTTTTTGTCGATCATTAAGGTTTATTATTCGATTTTATCAAATAATGAACCAAAACCGAACAATGATTTCTTGAACATATTAGACGGCGCTAAGGAAAGGTGTGAAACTTTTGCAGAAAAATAATTTTTTACTTTTCAGTTAATGATTTGAAGTTGGTTCTATTTTTCTTTCTCTTTCTTGCACGTAGAATCGACTGAAAGATTAAAAAAATTTCAAAAAGCACTGCCGTGAAGGCAGCAACTTTTGCGCGCATGTTCAATGTAGATGACCGCTTCAGCAACGAATTTGAACGTGCGCGCAAAAGCTGCTGCCTTCACGGCAGTGCTTTTTGAAATTTTTTTCTGATAAATTACTGGATTTCAATTCGATCATATCTGTATTTTTGGACATATTGTAAAAATAACATTTTGAATGGTTATATCTACGGAATCAAAATTTTATTTTTCCAATATTTCCAAAAATACAGATCAGATCGAATTGAAATCCAGTACTTCATCGAAAATAACAGTTCGAAGTTTCATACAGAATTTAATGAGGATGATATGATGAGAAAATCATAGAAATTTTTTTTTTTAAATTGTTCTAATAACACGATTATCACGAAATTTTGCATAAAGTTGTCTTTCAGCATCTTAAAACTAGCTGTGAAGTTTAATCAGGACTGAATCAGTATTTCTCGAATTATACCGAAAAAATCAACGATATCGAGAAGAAAACCTCGAAATTTGACATAATTTTTCCCGATATCTCCAAAACTTATAAGTATATATTATATTATATAATTTGACATATTTTTTCCTGATATCTCCAAAACTTATATATATATTATATTATATTCTTATGATCGTATCGAACTGAAATTAAGTACACTGCTGTGAAATTAGAAGGTCAAAGTGTGAGTATAATTTTTTTTGGATATGATGAATGGTTTCCGAGAAAAATTT
This sequence comes from Myrrha octodecimguttata, assembly GCA_958510865.1. Lineage (NCBI taxonomy): Eukaryota > Metazoa > Arthropoda > Insecta > Coleoptera > Coccinellidae > Myrrha > Myrrha octodecimguttata. Next base: position 59,971,803 of record OY294056.1, read on the forward strand.
TTTTTTGTAAAAAAATTTCGAAAAAAATGTTTTTTTAAATTTACTCACAATATGATCTTGACGAAATTTGGCTCAAAGTTGCGCGTCGTTATACTCCACCAAACTGCCAAGTTTGAATCCAATCGCTTGAGTAGTTTCTGAAATAAAAAATAAATAACTTCAAAACTTCAAGTGCCTATAACTCCGAAACTATTCGACCGATTTGGCCCATTAACGAACTTAACCGCGGCATTTTGATGCGCAACCTGAAAGTTTCAAGTAGCTAGCTTGCTTCTGTCGACAGTTATCGTGTCTACGGCCGGCCGGCCGGACAGAATCAATTTTGACACCGGATTCGTCATCAGTGAGTCCAACCTAGTCGATTGAGACCATTTTCGGCTCAATCATCCAAAATTACAGACATTTGGACAAAACGATAGCACGCTGTTCCCCTAGAACATGCGCGCAAAAATATAGGTTCTAATTTGAAAATCTTGACTTATGATAAATTTAATATGTTGGTACTTTCATGAACACATTTTCGGTCCAAATAGCAATCATTGCGATAATACTAAGTATTTAAATTAATGAAAATGAAAAAAAAAATTTTCGGAAACTTCTCATGCAAGAATATTCGATCCAATGTTTGTGCCACCATCGGTACCATCTTTTTCATGAGAAATCAATAAACACAGAAACCTTTCAGCTTTCATCTCAGGGAGAGCATATTGTTGTAATTTTCATTAAACAAGCTATTTAATGATGCAATAATATATTAGATGTACCATTTGAATTAATATTGTAGTATAATACTGTTACAGGGGTCTGAAAATATTCAAGGGAGAAATTGCGAAAACCGTCGCATGCAAGCTTTCAGCTCTAAATTGTGACTATTTTTCCATATTCCTCCAATAGGTCACCGTGATGAATTACCCTGTATATCCATTTGGAATTTTATCTTGATTATATTCCCAAAAAATGTCCAATAGGGTTGAAGCCTAGAACTAGAATTCTCAAACTTTTCAAATTATTTGTGTGTACAACATGTAAAGAATCCACCTATAGTACGATTATGTAAAACATACCTTGATGACGATACCATTAATTGTAACACCTGCATTCAATGAATGGCTGGCATTGTTTTTATCGATAGGGGTAGTTCGACAGTTGGGTAGATGAGAAAAGTCAACCATACTCGATATAACGTTTCATGAAGTATTCATTCCCTGTTTATGTTCTAAAATATTATTCATTGTAAAACTTATTTGTCGCGTTCCAGTATCGATTACCAGAAATGTTGAAGCGATACTTCTAGATAAGTGTCTTTCTGACTTCCTGTATGCACCAGGTACTGTGCAATGCGAAAAACTGCTACTGAGCGAAACAAGAATAATTCCATAATTTAATTTGCCTAGAGACCCTAGAGTGAAAAAAATCAATGAGGAAGTTCATTTTGTGGGAGGTAACATTGAACGCAATAATCACAAAGTTGCTATTTTTAGGCGACAAAAATAAGTGTTAAATCTAGGACCAAACATAATTAATTCGATAATTTACTACCCATAAAAAGATGAATGAATGAGACTCCAGGCTCACTTATTTTTGTCTCCTAAAAAAATAGGGTTATTTTGATCAATGTAGCATCCTCCAAAATGGCCCCAAAGATATATTTAACCTACGGAAATTAAATTGTCAAATTATTCTTGTTTTATACAACAATATCTCGCAAGTTCTTTGTATACGCCATTCACTTTTATTAAGTATCCCTGTTGGCCATGAAATTCTGACACATTTCACTGTGTATTTTCTGCTAATGTTAGGTTACAGTCATTTTCCTGTCATATAACTACGCAACGTTGTCCTTTCTACATATAGGTCGTAGTATTTACGTAGGTGTTCATCGAAATGTTTATTTACACAAATATGATATTTTCATACAACGATTTATACTGTAAAAATTTGCGCAGGAAAGTAACTTTGGCTGCAGCGACATGTTTTTGTTCGTATAAAATTTTGCGTTCATTTACCTTTTTGTATCTGTAACACATTGATTTTATAATTGTAAAAAGTATCGTCCTCCGTTGTATTCAAAAAATTCCTTTGCAAAAGTGAGGAGTGTATCAATCGAAAAGTGTTCAATTTTCAAATTATAATTCCGAATTTGTCGTTGCAGATCTTTTTTCAAAAAAATATTCTGTCTTCTTGGGTACACCAATAGAAGGAAATTCTTTGTCGTCTCTTTCACATAAAATCTTTCTTATTGTGTTGATGTGCAGCTAAAAAATAAATATCTATTCCTATAAAATATAATACCTTGGTTTTCACTCACATACGCCGAAAACGTTGGATAGCTTGTGATAAATTATTGATTCCTAATTATCAGGTTTACTATCGGAAAAAGCAGATTTCAATTCCACATAGCACTTCCTGATACTTTGTCTCTGCTTCTCGAAAACTACCTTTGGCATTTTTAGTTTTCAAGCGTGATGATTATATTGAGATTGAGATTATTGAGAACAGAAATTAGCATTGGCAACGTCTCTGAGAATTATTTCAACCTTGCCGATTTGTCACGAGTGCAAACCTGCGTCATTTTCAAGTAAAAAAACCTGATAAACCTAAATCTTGGCCAACCGGGATACTTTATAAAAGTGAATGGAGTACATACGCAGTACCTGGTGTACCCAGGTAGGTCAGAAAGACACCCGATTTCATACTCATCTAGCCTTTATCTTCATGTGAAATTTCAATTGAATCGAACACTTCATGAAAGAAGTATCTTGAGTATTGCGACTAAAAATTTTGTGTTGAAAATGATTTAACACATGATGCCACAACATATCTTGTATGTATTGAATATGTTATATTTTTCTGCATAATATGACTGATTGGAAGACTAACAGTGGGTTTCACAAAGCTCTGATTAACTTGATTGTTCTGATCAAGACAATTCTATGTTCAATTTCAGTTCATTTTTAGCAATACCACAGAATATCAACGCGTTAATCAGAGGATTAAGCTTTGTGAAACCCACGGTATGAGTTTTGTATATCATTAAAAAGTCTCTGTTGGAAAATGTTGCAAGGATGAAGCAAATCAGAGATATTCAAGATGACTTTGTTATCATACTTCAGTTTTATCCGATAAGGCTTGAGAAGTGCCGCTGTCATTAATTACTAATCTGGATTGTTAATGTGAATCGGTAGTCATTAAAATATATACGCTGCTCATTCAGGAAGTCATATTTTATTCCGATTCTTTTGATATGTAAACAGACTGACCAGTTAGTATTTTTTCGAACAGCGTGCTATTTTTTTATCCAAATATCCGTAATTTTCCAATTTTGAGTCGAAAATACTAGGTTGGACTCACTGATGACGAATCCGGTGTCAAAAACGATTCTTTCTGGCCGGCCGTCCGTAGGCACGATTACGGTCGTACGGAGAATCCTATCGACCTGAAACTTTCAGGGTAGGTTGCATTTCAAAATGCGACGATTGAGTTTGTCAATAGGCAAAATCGGCCAAACGGTTTCGGGGTTAGAGCCTTTTAAAGTTTTGACATTTTGGCGATAATTCGGGAACTACTGTAACGATTGGATCGAAACTTGGCAGTTAGTTTTAATATAGCAACGCGCAACTTTTCGCGAAATTTTGTTGGGATCATACTTTCAGTGAGTTTTGAAAAAAATTTTTCGGAAAAATTTTTTTTTTGAGAACTGTTCATCACGATGTCTGTAATTTTCGAATTTTGAGCCGCAATTGGTCTGAAACGACTAGGTTGGATTCACTGATGAAGAATCCGTGGCCAAAATTGATTCTGTCCGTCCGGCTGTGTGCGCTGTAACTCTCGAAAGAAAAGACCTAGAGTCTTGAAATTTTCAGGTTAGGTTGAGATCCTGAATATCTCGATTAAGTTCGTTAATGGGCCAAATCTGACGAATGGTTTTTGTGCTACAGACATTTGAAATTTTGATTTTCCAATAACTCGAAAAATATTTATCTGATCGAAATAAAACTTGGTTGGAATATAAACAGTGTCAATAAGAAGAATTATCCATGGAAAAATTCGACTACATTTTCTTGAAAACTTTTATATTTCATTTTTTTTTCATATATTCCATATTCTGTGACATTCTTGTCATATTATCCTCATCAAATTCTGCATGAACCTTCGAACTGTCATTTTTCGATAAAGTACTGGATATATTTCGATCTAATCTGTATTTTTTCAATATTTTCAAAAATAAAGATTAGATCGAATTGACCCAGTACTTTATCGAAAAAAATCTGAAAGAGCACTGCCGTGAAGGCAGCAATTTCTGCGCGCATGTTCAAATTCGTTGCTAAAGCGGTCATCTCCATTTAACATGCGCGGAAAAGCTGCTGCCTTCACGGCAATGCTTTCCTAGGTTTTTTTGTCAGAATTTATTTTATACTTAACCGTACACTCTTATTTTCTCAACTAATCTATTAGAATACAATAAATGAATAAGAAGCGAGTTCGTAATTTTGCAAAATACTATACGAAATCTAACCGACCCCGCCAAACGCAGCTTGATGACAATATGAGTGGATATTTATTCGGCCTTCGTAATCAAGACCCCGAACCTAATCAATAAATATCGAGTCTCTCAATCGCTGGTCTCACCACCACTCGTTAACACAATAATTACAAAAAGAATCTAATTGGAGGCTTTATAATTTGTAGAGCAGATATACGACCATTCAGAATTTTATTTTCCCAAATATTTTCAAAAATGCAGAAGGCAGCGAAGTGAAATCCAGAACTTCCTTGAAAAATGACAGCTTGAAGGTTTATACACAATTTCGCGAAGACCATATAATTAGAAAAAACCAAAATGTATTATGTTTGAAAGCAAAATTTTTTTGTGAATTGTTCTGATGGAATGATCATCAAGAAATTCTGTACAAACCGTAATGGGATCAACATGGACAAATTACATCCCTCAAAACTAAAGATTTTCAAATTAGAACCTATGTTTTCAAATCTTCCAGTGGATTCTACGTAAAAAAAGAAGGGTACAACCTAGGCAAGCTCAATACCTAAAATGAGATCTTTCTGAGTTTTCAAGGAGAAACTAAATGCCAACTAACTATAATTTATAAATTTATGAAATGTCATCATTTTTATCCGAACATCGAATTTGAGTTTCTTCCTGTGGTTTCCGGTAGTCACAGACCACTCAAAATTTTTGTTTCCCTTAGATCGAGTTTTTCCTTGATAACTCGGTAAGTATTAATTTTAGGAAAGGCAAAACCGACAATGACTGATGAGTCCCCGTCGACACAATTTTTTTCATAAGAATAAGACTCTGGTTTGGACCCTTCCTTGTTTTTTTTTCTTGTAGTTTTAAGTTTTTTTTTCTTGTTGGCTACTATAGCATATATATAACATAGTGACTATCAAAGCTAATTTTGGGAGGATTCAGCATCATTTTTTAGGTTTTTTCTGGGTTCAAACTCCCAATATCTGAAACAGAACTGTTGAAAATTAAATGAAAATTGTTTTTTTTATGAAAAACGCCCTTGTGGATTGAAGGATAGAACTATTTGTCAAGGGCAGTTTCTTGGAAAACGGATTGCCTAATGAACAATACAGGAATAATATAAAAGATAAACAAAGTGAACTGTGAAGTTTCAGAGTACAAATCTGACTCTTTCATCAGACAAACGAGAACATTTTTTGAATTATTTTTTTTCTATTTTTCGTTTGGGACTTGTTAAATTGACAAATAGTTCTATCCTGTAATCCGCAAGGGCGTTTTCCATAAAAAATTAATTTCATTTGATTTTTAATAGTAGTTCCAGGTATTGGGAGCGAAAACCCAAAAAAAACGAAAAAATGACCCCTAGGGATTTTGCATTTGATTACTGTATATAGATACGGTGTTCCTTAAGTATAAAATAAATAAAAAAATACATAGATATCTCAGAAACTATTGAGTTTTCACACAGAGTATGAAGTACTATTGTAAATGTTACTAAACATGCTTCTAATGATGCCGGAATATAGTGGGTGCGCTATTCTAAAATAGGAAGTATTTGGCTATTCCAGTATAACCGGAAGTTGCGGAGGTTTGAAAATATTTCATATAGAAAGTTAAACAAATAAAACCCCCATATGTAAATTCTCAGCACAAAATTATGATCCGTCCTCCGTATAGCTAGGCCATCCACCGTGGCACACCCTGTATTCTATATAAGCTACTTTATCAGCTTCAAATGAATACGATGCAAGTTTTCCATGGACACATATAGCATGAGATTACGAAGATAATATCGAGTTTCGCCGATTCCATCTTATCCAGACCCTCACATCATCACTTTTCTTGGAATGACTGTTCGTCAGCACTTTGGCAGTGAACATTGCTCTATGTGCCCCGTGGAGGAAGCACGTTCGTTCTTTAACTTCTGCAATGATTCGGTTTCAGTAGAAATTATTGTAACGAGAGATCTTGATTCCAACGTTGAAGAATGAAAAGCTGTGCAAAATAAATCCCATTGGAATTATTTATTTGATGATAACAGAGTGAGTTATTCCTCCTTCCGTTTGAGAAATTCGATCACAAAAATGAAGCTGTCATTACATTGGCATTCAATGGGAGACTTTCGGTCCACGTTGCCAACACAAAAATTGTAGAACATTTTCTACCATCGGAGAAGGAACCTTTCGGAACAAATTCGTCATGTTTAGGTTGGCGTTATTCATAAATATCCGACTTTTCAAACAATGCTTTTGGATCCAAATATCGGTAATTTTAGAGAACATGTCTGATTTGCTGTTAGTTGTGTTGGAGCTCCTGATTCCACCTTTTACATTTCTACTCGCTTGTTGTTAATCTAAGATCCCGCTGCAGAATTTGTGCGCTCGTCGAGTATTTGCTTGAAACCAATTTGTTACAAACATTTGTCAGTAGAAGAATATATATATATATCTACAGGGTGGCTCATAAAAATGTGACCGTATCATATTCAACAGGCAGCAACGCTTATTTTCGTCTGGATTTACTCAGACAACCCTACGTCATCGTATACATAAAAGAATAATCTTTGATTTGTTATATAAATAATAGATGTACCTTATGAACGTAAAAAATAACGAAATCATTCCTGTTCATACCTGGCTGCGAAGAAGTGCGGCCAATTGCACAACGGCAGTTGTGATTTTTCGGAGTCTTCACATATATTGTTGTATTTTTTTCCAAAAAACACTTACATTTTTTCCAAAAAACACTTAATAGTTTTTTTATTCAAAAATACTTGTGACCACATTGTGATAGGCAACCCTGTAGATATACAGGGTGATTCCGGAGGAGACCGTCAGATTTTAGGATAAGTTTACACTAGTCAAGACAGTATTGAAACAATGTTTGGTTTATGGTTTGGGGTCTCTATTGAGAATATACAGGGTGATTCGTCCGATTCGACTGATTTTACTTTTATTGATAACTTTGGTATGGCTTATTCGATTTTAGAGGAATTTTCAGCGAAGTACAATATTGATGAGGACATTCATTAATTTCAAAGTTTTTTTCAAAATAAGTGGTTGTTATAGTGATAATTACAGGTTAATTGTGCAGGTTGAAAAAACACCCTGTACATCGCATTTCCAAAACTATGCTATCTGTTTACGATTCTACTATAATAAGTCATTATTTGAGAGTTTCTTATTTCTTTGGCACACTTCTAGTTTTCTGAGAAAATTTCATCAAAAAAAATTCAATGTCGAAATTTCGCTCCAATCGATTCTACTTTCATTGATAACTTTAGTATGGCTCATTCAATTTTGATGAAATTTGCAGCAAAGAACAATCTGAACGAGTACATTCAATAATCGCAAAAGTCTCTCAAAATACAGGGTTGTAATTGTGATAATTTTGGAATTTCAGATTGATTGTGCAGTAGAAAAAAACACCCTGTACATTGCTTTTCCAAAAGTTTCTTATTCGTTTCAGATTCTACAATAATATGTCATCATTCAGTGGTTTTCAATTTCTTTGGCACACCTCCGGTTTTCCTAGAAAACATTTTTGAAGATGAGCATGATCGAAATTTGGCTCACAAGCAGTGAGAGTATTCCGCACTGGGTAGAAAAGCTGTATTGTCCAAGGATGCAAGGCAGTTCTTAAGTTCTAAAATATTCTTTTCAAATTCCAAATTCATATTTAATTGCTAATATTTTCTATGAAATCATTCAATTCAGAATATATTTCGAATTTGAATAGAATATTTCAGAAGTGACGAACAAGTTTGCATCTTTGGACGATACAGCTTTCCTACCTAGTGCGGAATCTCACTGCCTGTGAGCCAAATTTCGATGATGCTCTTCTTCAGAAATGTTTTCTAGGAAAACCGGAGGTGTGCCAAAGAAATGAAAAACCTCTGGATGATGACATATAATTGAAGAATCTGCAACGAATAAGAAAGTTTTGGAAAAGCAATGTACAGGGTGTTTTTTTTTTCTACTGCACAATTAATCTGAAACTATGAAAATGATCACAATTACAACAACGTATTTTGAAAGATTGTTGCGATTATTTAATGTACTCATTCAGATTGTTCTGCACTGCAAATTTCATCAAAATTGGATGAGCCATACCAAAGTAATCAATAAAAGTAGAATCGATTGGAGCGAAATTTCGACATTATCATTTTTTGAAGAAATTTTCTCGGAAAACTAGAAGTGTGCCCAAAAAATTAGAAACTCTCAAATAATGACTTATTATAGTACAATCGTAAACAGACAGCGTAGTTTAGGAAACGCTATGTACAGGGTGATTTTTCAACCTGCACAATTAATCTGGATTTATCACAATAACAACCGCTTATTTTGAAAAAAAAATTGAAATCAATGAATGTGTTTAACACTATTGTACTAGGTTGAAAATTTCATTGAAATCGAATAAGCCATACCAAAGTTATCAATAAAAGTAAAATCGGTCGAATCGGACAAACCACCCTGTATTTTCTCAACAGAGACCCCCAACCATAAACCAAACAGTGTTCCGAGACTGTCTTGACTAGTGTAAACTTATCCCATAATCTGACGGTCTCCTCCGGAATCACCCTGTATATTCTACTATCAACAAATACTCTATGTTATTTTTGGATACCCCCAGTTGTGATGAATCTAAAAAAAAATGTTGACGTCACTAATTGGAACACCTTGTATTCATACTTTATAGAAGAAAAGATATTACTTTTCCAATTTTCATTTCACCTATCAATTAAAGGATTATTTAAGAGGATTTCGCATTGGTTTCCAGCTTCTTTCTAGGATTCCACTCGAAATATCGATCTGAAAAAAAAAATTAAAATTAAATGAAAATTATTATTTATAGGAAGAGCCCTGCGGATGGCAGAATGGGAGTTTTTCCTGAATTTGGGTTATTACTGGAAATGCAAATTTGAACATAATTATCAAGGATTTGATTCATCATTTTCCCAAATTACCTTCAGAAAGTATTGAAAATCAGGTTTCAAAATTGGGGTTTGGGATTTGTCAGGCATGCACGAAGTGACAACTGTGTTTAGGAGAATACTTTTTCTGCTATAGAATAATGAAATATTTATTCCTATTCTGTGGTACACACGTGTTCTTTGTCAATATAACCAAACAATTTTCATTTGCGATTTGTCAGTAATATGACAGTCTGTGCTCTTCTTTTTCTATTCCTTGGTCGTTGTCTTCTACTCTAACCAAATCGAAGTATAGCTATCTCTGTTTTCCTAAGCAAAGTAACACATTTGACGTCCTTTACTTTCCGAGAAAGCTGAATTTGACGTTGCCATATCGTGCACTCATGACAAATCCCTTTAAATGCAAATCCCCATTTTTATTTTTCAGTTTTAGGTGATAAAACATTTTAAAAAAAATAAAATATCGAAATTATATGTATGAAATGTGATGTTCTGAAGGTTTTTCATGAAAATGACCGCATTTTCGTTTAAAGGAAAAACTATTTGTCGAAGGCAGTTTCTGATTAACAATAACGGAATAATGTGAACGATCAAGGAAGTGAAGTGGAACGTTTAAGATTTTATATCCTCCTTCATCAGACAATAAAAAAAAATTTGCTAGAATTAATATCTTTCGATTCTTTCGTATTTCAAGAATTTTAGGTTCAAAAAAGTCATGAAATAAGAAAGTATCGACACGAATCATTTCTCGCATTTCTTTAAAATTTTCAGATGAAGGAGTCAGAATTATTGCTGACTTATTCTTTTAATGAAGGACGACTATAGACTCTGAAACATAACGGTTCTCTTTGTTGATCTTTTGCATCATTCCCATATTGTTCTTCTCTATCTACGGCTTTCATTATTCATGTAAACATCGACATAAAAAATGTAAGGAAACAAAAAGAGTCAAATTGACCAATAATCAATTTCCTGGATACCATTAGAATATTGGTTACCAGAAATCAAATGCAGCAATTTTATTCCAGCGTTAATAATTCGAAAGTCGATAAACTTTTTCGTTGGCACCTCAAAGGGATGGCTGTTGCTGAGAACATTAGAAGGATCATCTCAGCTGTTGTCTACTATGCCTGTAGTTTAGTACAAGAATTTTTCTAGAAATTAAACATTCTAGAGCACCTTGAACACATTTCGATCAGCATATACTTTTTCTTATTCATGTAAACATCGACTCATACAAAAATGTTACGAAACAGAAAAACCAATCAGAGTCAAATTGATAAATATAAAAAAAATAAAATAAAATATTGGTTTCCAGAAATCAAATGCAGCAATTTTATGTTAATGATTGGAAATTGGATGAACCTTTCTGTTGGCAATTCAAGGAGATGGCTGATTTTAGCCCAAGAATTTTCCTTAAAATTAAATATTCTAGAACAAATTTCTATTAGCACATACTTCCCTATCTTAATTTTTTTCGAATTCTTGGAGGAAATAATACTGAAACAAATGGATCTCTGTAAGATCCCCTTTCTAACCTATCTTATTATCAAGCATAGCAAGTACTATTTTGAGGTTGCTGAGATAGCAATATTGATAGCAAGATTCTTGTCAGAGTGACAGAACGTATTGCTCAAAATCATTGATCAGAATACCAATAATTCCAATATTGTTATGATAGCAATATCTCCTAGCAATATTGCTATTCGCAAACAGAATCGACCTGAATGTGTTCAAGGTTCTCTAGAATGTTCAAATTTGAGGAAAATTCTTAGACTGAAATACCTGCAAATTAGACAACAGCTTATTATAGCAATATCTTTTTCCTAGCAATATTGCTATTTCCAAACAGGATCGACCTGATTGCCCTGTACGGTTGTGATTCAGTACAGTAGAAACCCCATTAATCGGAATAATTATGTAAAGGCGTTTTCTAGAAATAATAGTTTTCATTTAATTTTTGATAGTCTTTTTCAGTCTTTGTTGAAAAAAACCTGAAGAATAAATTCCACATAATTACTATATTATTAACAATTATTGTCATCCTTTCCTACATCGAGACGATTCCGCTCCAATGAAACATAGATATGGCTCAAAGCGAATATGTATGCTTAATCTATGAGAATTTCCTCGTTTCCTCTAATCTACCATCGATAGCACCGTCGTACAGGAACAACCGCAACTTTTTCCCATAAAGGAACCCATATCAGCTATTTCGTTTCTGAGAAAACAGAGGCAGGGCCGTTTCAACTTTTATCTATTCCGGTCTCAGCTGAACGTGTCGCTTTCATTTAGAGGCAAGACCATAAAGATAATAAATATTATATCTGCATCGTCAAACTTCCTCCGCAAACACCGGGTAAATATTTGCTTCCCTCATGAACGATTCCGACAATTCCGACTCTTGTGATATATACCGGGTGTGCCACTTAACCGGAGGAGTAGCGATGGTATCAGCAGTACTCGGTGTACTTCTGTATATACTTTATTCGTTTTGATGGAGAAGGTCGGTAGGCCTTGAACGTTTGACACATTTCACTATGTATAACCTGGGTTCATAGATATGGGAAGGGAGGGGTTTACGATATAAGAGAGCTTTTAGATCAGGTGGTACCTGGAGTAAGAGGGTGGTTGGTGGGAAAATACGTTGGCAAATCTGTTTAGTATTTGTGGTTATTTTGATTTTTCTGTGATATTACCTCGAAATAGTACGAAGAATCCTTACTATTTAACAGCATATGTATGGAAAAAATTTTCATCGACTGAAGTTTTGCTTGTTCATGTTCTCCCTATACCTAGTTATGAGGCGCTGTTTGGAACAAAGGTGGATTTACAAATATATTAGTTTTCGAGTCGATATATTTAGTAGTTGCAGTAATATATTTATTTTGTATGTACTCAACACAGTATATGTACGAGTTAGAAGTTTCAGATATATTAACATGTAAGATCCAATATATGTATTAATGAATTAATTTGATCTATCGAACAACGTCAAAGGATGGCGCAACGGAAGCATACAATTTCCAGTACACAGTGTCCAGTATTCTGAGCGTACGACGATAATCGATATAAATATTCGAGAAATAATACTAAATATTCACAAATCGAATGAAAATAGGGACTGATAATCAATATTTTTATGCTTTTTCGAACAAGGATTGCGCCCTCCCTCGATGTTGTTCGATAGATCGAATTAACAAATATATTAGTTCTCACATTTTTGCGCGCATGTTCTAGGGGAACAGCGTGCTATCGTTTTGTCCAGATGTCTGTAATTTTCGATGATTGAGCCGAAAATGATCTTAAACGACCAAGTTGGTCTCACTGATGACTAATCCGGTGTCAAAATCGATTCTGTCCGGCCAGCCGGCCAGCTGTCACCACGATAACGGGCGTACGGAGGATTCTATCAACTTTCAAGAAGGGTTGCATTTCAAAATACGAAGGTTAAGTTCGTTAATTATTTCAGAAAGTACTGAAGCGATTGGATTGAAACTTAGCACTTACTTGGAGTATAACGACGCGCAACTTTGAGCAAAGATTCGTTGAAATCGTATGATTACTCAATACAAAACTATGGTTCACATTCAAGAAAAATTTCAGTAAAACCTTGAACTTCATAGTTCACAGAGGTGTATCAAGTTTCAATTCGTTTCGGAGATATTGGGAAAAATATGTAGAACATCGTGGTTTTCGATATCGTTGTTTTTTTCAGTATAACTCAAGAAAAAATGATTCAATCGTGATGAAACTTCGCAGCTAGTTTGAAGATGTTGATGGATAACATTGTGCGAAATTTCGTGATGATCGTGTCATCAGAACAAGTTGAAAAAAAATTTCAAATATTTTTTTTCAAATATTCAATATTCTGAATGGGTATATCTGTGGAATATTTGGGTGGATTTTACCCATTCACGAATTCGGCCTTCGTAATTAAGGTCCAAACATACTCTACAAATATCGAGTTTCTAAGTTGTTTCTTTCGAAAGCTATTGTGTTTACGGTCCGGCCGTAACATCTATAAGGATAAGCATCTTGTTCTGAAACACCCTGTATAATTTACAGATTGCCTGAACTTTGGTTTCAATGTATCGCATAAATAGAAGAAGACTTCCTCTGACTCATTAAAAACAGAATTTTTTGAAATTGTACCTGTAGAATATACAGCTATACGTTCGATATAATTCATTTTTATTCGAACTCATTAAAGTGACCCATTGTTTCAAATCGAACAATCCAACTTCAAGGACAATTGATAAGTTTATTGAAGGAGGAAATCTCACGAGACATTTAATGCCGAGTGTTACGTGGATTGGCATCTTTCGGTTTATTATTTTCTATATAACACCTACGGTATAGAAGAAAATGGAGGGAAACATCAACGTGAATACTTGACAAATCGGGGCGCAAATTCTGAAATCAGTGAAGCTGGAGGTGTGAAAAATGGCTTTTTTACAATTGTCGGTCTAAATCTTTATCCAGATTTTTCAACCTCCTTTTTCGCCATCCACGAATTACTATTTTTCAGGTTTTTTTCTGGGTTTTCATTTTCATTATCTGAAAAAAAAACAACTAAAATTATTACTCAAAGAAAATACCCTTGCGAATTGAAGTTTTCAAACCATTTGTCAAGGACAGTTTCTAGAAAAAAATGTTGCCTTTCCAAAAATAACTGAATAATGAAAACTGTAAAAGTGTCGGATTTTATATCTGACTCCTTCATCAGACAATAAAGAAAAAATTAGCGGTATCATTTTCTTTCAATAGTTTCGTATCTCTTGTCTGGATATACGATAATTCTGCATATTTCCTCTGTATTGTCTGATGAAGGAGTCTGATATATCCACTGAAACGTTATGGTTCACTTTGTTGGTCGTTCGTATTATTCCAATATTGTTCATATTAGGCAACATTTCTTCTAGAAACTGCCATCGACATATTGACCCGCACACAAGGGCGTTTTCTACAACAAGAATTTTATTTTTCTTTTTGCGCGCATGTTCTAAGGGAACAGCGTGCTATCGTTTTGTCCAAATGTCTGTAATTTTGGATGATTGAGCCGAAAATGGTCTCAATCGACTAGGTTGGACTCATTGATGACGAATCCGGTGTCAAAATCGATTCTGTCCCGCTGGCGGCAGTGGACTCGATAACTGTCGAACGGAGCCAGCTAGCGACTTGAAACTTGTAGGGTAGTTTGCGCATCGGAATGCCGTGGTTAAGTTCGTTGATAGGCCAAATCGGCCAAATAGTTTCGGAGTTATAGCCATTTGAAATGTTGAGGTTGTCTCTCTCATATTTCAGAAACTACTGAAACGATTGGAGTGAAACTTGGCAGTTTGTTGGAGCATAACGACGCGGAACTTTGAGCGAAATTTCGTTGAAATCATATGGTCACTCAATTGAAAAAAAATGTTTTCAAAATTTTTTCGAAAAAAAAATTTTTCCTGAAACTATCGTTCATATTCGAGAACAATTCCAGTCATACCTTGAGCTTCATATTTCACAGCATTATACCAAATTTTAATTCGATACGGCTATCGGTTTCGGAGATATTGTAGAATTTCGTGGTTTTCTATTTTTTTTTTCAAATATTCAATATTCTGTGATCTCCTCATAATATTATCATTATTAAATTCTGTATGAACCTTCAACGTGTCATTTTTGGAAATATGTGGATTTTACCCATTCACAAATTCGGCCTTCGTAATTGAGGTGGAAAACTTCTCTACAAATATCGAGTTTCTAAGTTGTTTCTTTCGGAAGTTATTGTGTTTACGGTCGGCCGTTAGGTATTCCTGTTTCCATGGTATTCAAATGATAAAAAGACTCCATTTTCTGCCGACAATATGTTTATTGCAATTTTAAGGTGCTGGTTTCGAATATGTTCGTCTATTTGCTCTGACGAACAGCTCGTTATAATTTTGCCCAAATTCACGTTATTTTCGAATTTTTTTCCGTTGATGGACAAAATATATCGAATTGTTCTGGGGTTGCACACATTTCAAAATCGACGGTTGTTTCCTCAATATTTCAAGAAATACTGATGCGAAACTAATATGGAATTGAAATTCAGCATTTACTTGTACGCCGACGAACAAGTTTATGAAATATTTGTTGAGGATGGTATCGTAAAAAAAATCTGAAAAATTCCTTTCTGAAATTCTCCAATTTTATTCTGAGTGCTTCATCAGGGGCACATACAGGGTGAGTCTTTGACCTTGCAGAATATTTTAACAGAAGATTCCTGAAGCCAAAAGAAACATTTTTTTCCCTCACCATTTTTTCCGATTCGGCTTGGTTCGTAAGATACAGACTGTTGAAAATCCATAAAAAAATTTAATTTTCGATTATATCTCGCGAACGATCTCATCGAATGAGATGATTTTTGGAATATAGTTTTTTATTGATACGATGAATGTTCCTGGATTACAAAATTTCATCCACATCCTCTAGTTTCTTTAATATGACCATAACATTTCATAAAAATACCAGAAATTCAAAGAATCCAACTTTTAAAAATAATTTGAATGCTATTCAACGAATTTTTGACCATTTTGGAAAGTAAAAGTATTCCTTATTTTTTTTCGTATGATGCGCCGTTTTCGAGTAATCTGGAATTCAAAAATAAAAAATATCTGTGAAATTCCGAGAATTGGGTACTTTGGCTGAATGCAACTCTGTTCAAAAAATTCACGGTATTCAATTTTTCCGCGTTGCCACGTCTAAAAGTTGAGAATGGAATCCTAGCATTTTTTATTTGAAATGATTTGTAAGCGGAGTAGCCGACTTAGGCCAATTCACAATGGACGTAACCGTAAGAATCCCGCAACTAGTGCGTAAAAATCAAAGAGGAAACTACGAAATTCATAAGTACCAACACCTTCACAATAGGTTCAACTTTGCTTTTGACTTCCATAAGTCGAATGCAGTTCTATTCTTATTCCTTATGATTTCTGTTGTTTAATTCTTACATTTCATGTATAAGTAAATTTACGGTAAAGTTATGTCCATTGTAAATTGGCTATTAGTTCGAAAGTGGAGTAATATGAATAAGCTCACCTCAACTTCTACAATTTAAATACTCCTAATGTTCAAGCAAATTTCCACACCACTATCAGAAACCTTGATAGTATTTATTTTGAGGTATTCTTCAGATGCGCTTTCATAACATAACAACCCATGGTGGAAGAAAAAAGAAACCATGACATAACCTTAAAACCACGGAGCCATAGATTTATAGTTCAGTTCAGAATCATAGACTATACAAGTGTATACATAGAATTAGCATATTGTGTTGTTTGATTTCGAAGAGTTCTTTCTTTCTGTTCGTCAATTTGGCAACGTTTGTACCACAGAACACTATATTTACTTTATGGTTTGTACGTTCATAGATAAATTAGGTACATCTGTTTTATTTATTTATGAAAATGAAAGTTTGAATGGGTTATGTCTGAATCTGATAATTCTTGGAGAAAATGAAATAAACAAAGAAAATTTATAATTACAAATTGAAGATGAATCTCAAAGCTGATATGAGTGATATAGCTAGATGAATTCCTCATTATCGAAAATGATACCAAGAGAAGAATATTCAACTTTTATCGCCCACGAAATTTGGAATACCTAACTTGTTTATTGTACTATAAATACAACTTTTTTCACCAACTGGAATGTGAAAAGTAAGTTGACGCTTGTTTTCATAACAGAGTTGCTTATTTCGAAGATTTGAATGGTATATTTTAGGCTTGGAAAAACTTCAGTGTTCAGGTTTCCAGGGGCGGCCAGCCTATTATGAAAATTTATAATGCCTATATCTTTTTATCTAGGCCGAATCGGCAAAAATGGTAGGGAACAAATGTGTTTCTTTCAGCTTTCTTCTGTTAAAATATTTTGCAAGGTCAAAGACTCACCCTGTATATTGAAATCGATGTTACAACAATGTAAGAAACTTAACCTAAATCGGTTCCAAAATGGTCGTCACGGCGAGAAGACCTACATTTCCTCGCGTCCCAGTTTGGAACCCTACAATGATATAAATGTATAAAATATTGATAAATTAATAACGACGAAGATTAAATAAATGTGTGTCCATGTTTTTGTGAGAAGAAACTGAGTGATTAGTCCCGTAAATTGTGATAGTTTGTTATACCATGTGCAACGACGAAGATTAGTATTCTTGGGTATTGGACAATCCAAGACTCCTGCAGTTCCTCGGGACCCCAAGAATCAACGACGAAGATATGTACTGAGATTGGGTGCATAGCCTTCATGAGCTGAGCCCAGAATAACGTCTTTCTAGTTTAGAGGGGCTGCTAGCTAGGAAGACGTTTTTAACTAGAACGTACATACATTAACCTAAATCCGAAATTCATTCCCGGAAATATTGGGAAAATGATATGGTCAAATTTCCTATTTTTGGCCTCGATAAGTCAAAGAAATACCGCTATGTCAGAACGAATCTAATCAAGCTCGAAAAAGCTCCTGATCTGACGTGCTTTTATTGCTTTCCTTTCTGGTAAAATTACAAATGCAATGGGCAATCATAAGTTTTTGGTTTAACAGTAGCAGAATTCAAAACGTTCTTCAAGTGGACTATATAGTTTGAATATATATCATGAAATTAACAACCGTGTCTTCCATAAAAACTTCATATGCATGAAAAATTAGCATATAAGCATTATCTGTCCTTCATTTATTCCAGAATGGCATCACATTGAAGGATAATAATAGTGATAGTATTGAATGCAAAATTACGTCTTGAATTGAAACATTAGTGCACTCATTCACTGATTATAGTTCGTTTCCGCACGGTCCAAAATTTGTATATACCTGATGTCAAAGGAATCAGGGTCATACTCAAAAAAATCTTCATTTTACAAGGTATCGGATTGAAACTTTGGACTCATCGACTTAGGCAGGTATTATAAAACTGATTTTGACCACAGAGAATAGTTAACTCTCATTTTTGAACCAGATTTGACGAGTCAACTTCTAGTTATCAGTCAAAATAGTTTCATAATACCCGCCCTAAGGTAAACACGGAGTGTCTGTGACTTCCGGTTTAACCGGAAATGGGCAAAACTTTCGAGTTTCCATCATGAACTTCTGCTTATCTTTGAATATTCGAATCATACGTTGATTTTTGAGTGAAACGTCGTCGGAAGAGAAATGAAATGGAGAAAGAAAAAAAATCTTGTCAAAAATTTTTTTTTTGCTTTTGACATCGGATCTATTAAGATTCTGGATAATTCATTCTCATGGTTATAACAAATTATTGAATATTTTTCAATCAAAATTGACTATTCAGGCAGAAGTTACAGGTATTCTGTTCTAGTCTTCTGCGAGGGGGGAACCTTCTGCTCTTACTTTAATAACACTGAATCTAGATTTATGAAATTGTGCACACATACTCTTTGATTTTTCAGTAAAGGGGCCTTTTGTGCGAGGGAGATTCGGGTATTTGGGTAATCGAAGATTTTTCCCTATTGGCCGACGACGATCACGTGAGCGTCCTCAGCCAATAGGGTGAATCTCTCGGCCAATGAGGCGAATCTCCGATTACCCAAATACCCGAATCTCCCTCGCACAAAAAGCCCCTTAATTGGATAACGATAAAGTTTTAGTAATTTTCGCATTATACGCGGGTCCGGCGTTCTTGAAAAAATCATAACCCTGGTAATTGTTACGCTAAAAAATTTTATTAAACAATTTGAATTCCGAATTTCAAAGCACTTTGGAATTTCATGTGTGGAAAATCACAACAGTCAGATGGCGTCCCTGTTTCGCGATACACTCTTGCAGTCTTTCTTGGAAATTTCCGAAAACTGTTTCCAACGTTGCTCTCTCAACTGCGGCGACTTCTACGCGAATTGCTTCCTTCAATTCCCCCAGTATTCGGGGCTTGTGTTGGTAAACTCGTGCTTTGAGATGTCTCCACAGAAAAAAGTCGCAGATGGCCAAATCTGGGGACCGAGGAGGCCAATGAACGTCACCAAACCTGGAAATAAGGTGGCCAGGGAAGAGAGGACGAATAACGTTCATTGTTGCTCTGGCTGTGGGGACGGTCGTCCCATCCTGTTGGAACCACACACGTCGGATATTAACACGATGTCTTCTTAATTCAGGTGCAAAGAAGTTGGTTATCATTGCAACATAGCGCTTAGAGTTCACGGTAACAGCATTGCCAAATAAGTAAGGACCGATGACACAAGTTTGAGATACAGCGCACCAAAAGGTCATTTAAGGGCTATGCAGCGGTCTTTCGTGTTATTGTTGGGAGTTTTCATCAGCCCAATAACGGCAATTTTGCTCATCAACGTGACCATTGAGGTGAAAGTGAGCCTCATCGCTCATGAACAAAATGAGGTTTTCATTTAGCAAGTGCTTCCATCTCACGGGCGAAGTGCATTCGTTGTGCATAATCCGCTGGATCTAACTATTGCATAACGGCCATTTTGTAGGAGTGAAACCGCAGTTCTTAGCGCAAAATAGGCCTTACCGAACGATCACTGAGGGGAAGTTCAGCAGCATGCTGGCGAGTAGATCGACTCGGACTGCGTAGAATTGCTGTCGCACTCTTTCAACGGTCTCAGCAGTTCGGATTGTTCTTTGAGGTCCTGGAAGTATTTTCCTCATCAATACACCTCGTGTGCGAAGTGCTTCAAGCCAACGAAGAATGGTGTTTCGGAAGGGAACAGCCCGATTTCGGAGGATATTGAAATGGCGTCTAAACTCACACTGAACGGCCGTGACGGACTCGGCTGATTCCGCAGATATAGGTACCCATTCAAAATTTTATTTTGCCAATATTTTCCAAAATACAGATTAGATCGAATTGAAATCCAGTATCGAAAAGTTCGTCGAAAGTTCATACAGAATTTAATGAGGATAAAATGATAAAAAGATCACAGAATATTGAATATTCGAAACAAAAAATTTGAACCTTTTTTCAAATTGTTCTTATGACACGGTTATGACGAAATTTCGCAAAAAGTTGTCCTTCAGCATCTTCAAACTAGCTGCGAAGTTTCATCATGATTGAATCAGTAATTCTTGAGTTATAACGAAAAAAATAACGATATCGAGAGGAAAACCACGAAATTCTGAATATTTTTTCACGATATCTCCGAAATTAATAGCCGTATCGGATTGAAATTTGGTACACTGCTGTGAAATATTAAGCTCAAGGTATGATCAGAATTGATCTCAAATATGATCAATATTTTCTGAAAAAAATTTCTTTGAGAAAAATATTTTGAAATTTTTTTTCCAAAATCAAGTGATCATCGATCCCAAAAAATTTTGCTTGAAGTTGCGCGTCGTTATGCATCAAGTAACTGCCAAGTTTCAATCCAATCGTTTCAGTAGTTCCTGAAATATCGGAGAAATAATCTCAAAATTTCAAATTGCTTTAACTCCGAAACCATTCGACCGATTTGTCCCATTAACGAACTCAACCGCGGCATTTCGATGCGCGAATCACCCTGAAAGTTTCAAGTCGCTAGCTTGTTCCCATCGACAGTTATCGTGTCCTCGGCCGGACAGAATTGATGTTGACACCGGAGTCGTCATCAGTGAGTCCAACCTAGTCGTTTGAGACATGCGCGCAAAAAAATAGCCCAAAAAGTGCCAGTTTTTGTGATAACTGGGTTCATTTGAAATTTATATATATAGGCTGGAACTTAGCAGTCTTCGCGTTATCTCAAACTAATTTCGCATATTCCTATGTTATTTATAGTAATAAAGTAACGAACGATCGTAGAATATATTCTACCTTAATAACGCATTACTTCCTTGTCCCCAATTGTTCATTCACATACACACAAAGGAATTATCTACATTAATATTATCGCATTTCTTATCAAATCGACCGCCATATTACGACGGTTGTTATGCCTTTATACAGTAAAGTATTCTTCAAGATACTGCCAATCGGTAGGGAACTTTTAAACCGGAGAAATAATGCGATTTCATGAGTTTATTCGTTATTTTATTTACCTAGTTGAGCGCGCCCACACGTTATATCAGAGCTTGAGTTAGATATTTCTGAATAATGAACTACGCGAACATAAAAAAAATCTAGAAAAGCACTGACGCGAGATCAGGAGCTTTTACGCGCTTGTTCAAATTCTAACTATTAGATCAACATGAAATTTTGCACCTAGTTGTTGGTAATCATCACCTGATAACGAAGTTTCAATCTGATTGCATTTGTACTTCTTGAGATATTGCGGAAATAACGTTAAAATTCCATATAACAACGAAATTTGGCACACTTTTTTTCCTTTTATCTCCGAAAGTAAATATCGGATCGAATTGAAATTTGTGATATTTTTGTTAATACTGACTCTAAGGTCGAATTCCATTGAAATCTAATCAATATTTTCAGAGAAAAAAAAAGTTTTCATCAAAAATTTCGAAAATTTTCAACTAAATTTTTTTTTAAACTTTCCAACAACTGAATCCACACAAAATTTCTCTCTTAGTTGCGCGTTGGTATTTCAAAACTGTCCACGAAGTTTCAATTTGATCGAGTCAATACTTCATGAGATATCGAGAAATTAACTTCGAAATTCCGATTCCACCTATTAACGAACTTGACCGAGATATTTGAACTCAAAACCTAATCTGACAATTTCAAATCGCTAAGTCTTTTCCTTCGCAAGTTAGAGCTCATACGGACGGACGGACAGAATCAAATTTGACCACGGATTCTTCTTCAGGGAGTTCAACCCAATCGTTTAAGATCATTTTGGGCTCAAAATTAGAAAATTACAGACATCGTGACGAAATGATAACGCGCGGTTCCCTAGGACAAGCGCGTAAAAACAGATGGCCTTGCGGAGAGCGAAATTATGCAAATGGACCTCCAGAATAAGCCAGATAGAAATATGAATTTATCCACAAAAAATTTTTTTTCAAAAAAACTTAGATGAGAATCGAACTCGCTCCACTTTCGGACAGTAGGGTCACGTTACCTCTCGGGTATACATTGAGTTTATTCTGATAATTTTAATGTCTGTTACCAAGCAACGGTAGTTCATCGAACTTGACCCTAATGTCCGACTGTGGAGAGAGCCTGATTTCCAACAAAGTTTTTTTGAAAATGATTATTTTAATTTTTTTGTTGTTGATAAATTCATATTAGTATTCAGGTCATTTTGAAGGACCATTAGTACAATTTCGGCCTTCGCAAGGCCGAAATTTCATTTGAATACTCCGAGCGAAATGTTTGGAAAGCTACAAAATGAAAACCAATTATTCTGTTTCACCCTAGTGTTAAGAATGAAGGTGAGTTCAACCTTGAAAGATTCCAATAGTTTTGGACGAATTTTTTTTCACTGAAGACATGTAAAAAACTTGACTGGATTTTGGAAAAATTTGTTCACGGAAAATCTTTCCAATCGAGTAGAAAATCTTTCCAATCGAGTACATTAAATTAATGCTATGCAATGGGGCAATAGAACTTTTTTTCCAGAATTCTACACCGCAATTGAATTGTCCACCAAAAAATAATAAGATGTGACCAAAAACCGTTATTTCAAAGGTCAGGCATAACTAACCACAGTTATCAGAATATTGCTCTGAGTTCAAATTAAACACCCCGTATTTCGCTTATGCTTCGAAAACAGGGTATATCTCATAAGTCAAAAATGACTTTCTCAATGTCATGTACACGGCTTTATACGTTTGCCCAGTTTATGATGAAACACCCTATATAAATATGTGTTCATTTAAATTCCTAATTTCCTTAAATTATAAAACAATTGTGTATTCATTCAAGTTGTTTGTTTCAGGCTCGGAGCAATGAGTATAGTTCTGAAGACCCCTGGACCTGGTCCGCCGTTGAATCGAAAACTGACCAACTCAAAACCGACGAAACTATTACCAACTTGAAAAAGAGAATCGAGGAATTGCAATATGAAAATCGAGATCTTGTTGCAAATTTGGACCAATTGGATCAGAACCACCAGCAAAATACCGAAGAACTCATGAAAATGAAGAGTAAGCTCAGCGAAGAATTAGAGATTGTCACAGAAAAGTATGAAATATTGAATATGAAATACAATAAATTAGCTCTCGCAGAAAACGGCTATAAAAAGAAGATTAATGAACTGAAAAATAAATGCGAGGAATTAAACCAACAAAAATCTTTGGGTTCTTTGAAGAATGATAACGTTGATTCTACACACAAATGTGGAATACTAGAGGAAGAAAATTCACAATTGAAGAAGAGAATTGCTGTTTTCGAATCGAAACAACAAAATTCGGAAAATAGTGAAGATGCAGATTCTAAATTAGCTTCAATGACCTCATCAATTCAAGAACTACAGATGGAGAATAAGGCACTGAAAATTGCTCTTCAGACTACGACACAAGAAAATAAAAACATTAAGGAATATGAAAATCAAATAGCACATTTAAGGAATGAGTTGGTCAATTTCGAACAAGCGAAACTAGAGGAGGAAACGAAGCAAGCAAAAAAATCGGAAGAGAGCAAAATTGAGGAATCACGAGATGAGAAATTGGAAGACCTGATGAGTCAAGTAGAAAAATTGAAAGATGAAAATCGAAAATTAACAGAAAAATTTGAAAGTGATAATACTAAACTTCAGATTGAATTAGATACGCTGAAAACAGAAAAAGAGATGAAGAAATCTCAGGTTGAAAACCAATCAATGGATTCTAAAACAAAAATCGATGAACTTCAGTGCGAATTGGACAAAGCAAAGGAGGGTTACATTGCAATGGAAGAAAACTTTTCTGCCCTTCAAAAAATCAAATGTGATCTTGAAGAATCGAAATTTGAGAAAGAAACCATCATCAAGGACTATGAAAAACAAATAACTATTTTGAAGGAAGAACTCACACGCAAACTGGATTTTGAAGAATATAAAGTAGCTCTCGAACAATTTTTCCATATACTGAGGGAACAATTCAAGGATTATTTGGAAGAAGAAGAATCATTTCCAGATCATTTTGAGAACGTACCGGTTCTAACTCAATTGTTCTCGAAACAAATAGAAAATATCCACGGAATTTTCAGTTGTTTACAACGGAAGGTCGAAGATTTAGAAAAAACAATTGAAAACAAAATTGATATGCATCATGAAAAGGATGAGGAAATTGAGAGATTGTTGCATAATTCTGAAATGTTGACCCAAGAACTTTCGAGAAAAACCAAGGAAATGAAAGATATAGAAGAAGAATGCTCAGAATTGATGAAAAACAACGAACTTCTGATCAGTAAATTGAACGAGTTGAAGGAAACTGGGTTACAAACCATATTCGAATCGAACGAAGATAATGTTGCATCCATGGAAAAACAGCTTGATGATGATCTTAAGAGAATTGAAGAGTTGGAAATACTGTTAGCTCAAAAAGATATTGAGAACAAACGAATAAATGATAGAATTGTCGATGAAGTAAAGGGGGTAGATTCAAACGCAGAATTACTACGGAACCTAGAACAATTGAAAAAAGAGAAAGAATATCTTCAAGCGGCTCTTGAAGAATTAAAAGATAAACTGCGAGTTGCGGAAAGTGAAAGAGACAACTGCAGAACAGTGATAGACAAAATGAGGCTAGATTTCGAAACAACAGAATATCAATTCAGCGAAATGAACGTTAATCTAGAAACCTTGAGTGAGGAAATAGAAAAGCATAAGATGAGAATCGATCTTTTAGTTTCGGAAAACGAAAACTTGAAGTCTCTTCGACAGGAAGATTCGAAAAACGACGAGGAACTCAAATTAACGAAAGAGGAACTCGCTCAGACGAAATATTTCAATGAAATCCTGCAAAAAGAAGTGAAGGACAATGAAGTAAAACATAAATGTGAGGAACATGAAAGAGATGAGGTCTGTGTGAAATTACAAAATGAAATGGAGAAGATTCTCTTTGAAAGGTCCAACTTCGAACAGGAGGTTCAACAATACAAACATGGGAATGAGACACTCAAAACACTTTATTTCTCTTTGTGTGAAGTATTATTTCAGGATCAGGGAATTCTTGATCAAGAAGGATTAGAAATATCTAAGATTATGGGGCATGTAAGCGAAATGAAAAAACAAATAGAAAACCTTCAAGCAGAGAATTGCAAATTGAATTCAGAATTGGAGACCAAAGAGAAGACCTCAGATTCGGAAAGCAGCGACCTTAAAATCGAACTAGAGAAATTGATGGCCTCCAGAAATGAGCTTATCGCAATTGTTCAGACCAAACATCAGGAAACTTTAACATATCATGGCGAAATACAGCGTTTGTCGGAAATACTCAAACAAGAGACAGAGAAAAATATCAAAATGGAAGTCGAAATCGAAACGCTAAAGAAGAATACATGTCCAGCAGATAGTCTCAACGCGAAGGATGAAGAGATTGAGAAACTCAAGGATCAAATCGATTTCTTGAGGCAGAAGTGCGATGTTCTTGCGCAGAGTTTGCTCGATGAACAACAAAAAACAGAAAACGAGAAATTAGTACACTCGGAAAAAGAGGCAGGCCTCTCTAAAAAGTTAGAGAGACTGCAGACGCATCTGATGGAGGTTGAAGAGCATTACACCCAGGAGTTATTGCAGTCGGAACAGAATGTTGCATCATTACAAGTGAGTACACAGCAAAGTTGAACTTAAGAGGGTGGACTTCGAAAAATATTTCTCAGGTACATATATGGCAAATTATAAGTCAAGATTTTTAGCAGTTATCTCGTGAAACAACTGTGCTTTCATTGGTCTTTATTCTCATGTGTCACTACTTAGGAATAACTACATTCCAAACTTAATACCTTCTGAAATTCAGCAGATTTATGTGCTGATTTTCAATCCCAACTTATGCTTAAACATGGAGTTGAAGCACTTATTTCAGAATTTGAATTTAAACAGTCAGTTGGGCAAGAATGGTTCATTTGTTCATTTGAGGCTTTAACGGCATTGTACATTTTTTCATTTGAGGACCTTGAACAGCATTGCTACGATCGTATTCGTCTGCGCACACCTGCACATATGTGGCATGCAAGTCGTTGTTTTCATTTTTTTCTGATCCTCTGAAGTATTGAGATGTCAATGAGCATCTGGTTGTTTTACGTGGTACTTATGATATTGCTCGAATCCTGTGCTCCAAGAACTGGCCCGAAGAAGTGTAAATTCACACATTATTATTCAAATCTAATTCACAACTAATTTGTGACAAAAAGCTTATGTTGGTAGTTGAATTTCTTTTATGCCCTCAATGCAACTTCTCAGTTAATTGGTGAATCTTTTGCTCAGATGTGTGTCATTGGATAAATCTGAGCTGTTTCGAATAAGCAACATATCGATTGAAATATAATGATTTTTTCGACGGATAAATATCCAAATATTCTTTTTTCAGGCAAGATTGAACGAAGTAGAAAGAAGGGAAAAAGACTCCAGCACAATATATACCTCAGTTAGTATCAGAGCTAACCAACAGAATGAAGCACTCACACAACAGTTGCAGTCCATGACAACTCAACGAGACGAGTTCCGTAAGAAATTGCTCGATCTTGAGGATGAAAACAACATCAAATCAGCCGCTCTTTCGAATCTCCAATTAGTGTTGGAACAGTTTCAAAGAGGTATATGAATTTTAAAACTGTTTTATATCAACTGTATTTGCTATTGGTAATTCACAACTAATTACAAAGATTCAATACCGTTGGAGTTGTATATTTCGGGTTATATATTTCTTATTTGTAACAGAATAGGTATGATTTTCACCAGTCATAGTTTATGCGAACTATCTTATATATGTTCGTTTTCTCAATAAAATTTTTTAGTCTTTTGTTTGTACCGAGCCGAATTTTCAGACAAAGAAGCTGACGTTATTAGGGAAACTGATCGTATAAGAAGACAAGTAAAACACGAGCAAACAATACAAGAGGATTTGAGGAAAGAGATAGCGAATCTGGAGAATCAGATCAAAGAAAGTAAGCAAGGTCTACAAGCGGCTTTGCGCCTTACTGATCAACTAGAACTGTCGAAGAATCAGATCTCGACTCTTAAAGAAGAAGGTAAGCACCCATAATATCGATAAATAGGTCATTCTCTAGAGAAATATTTATACTGTTCAACTGTTATCGATGACTGTTTTCAAAAAGTGATCTCTCGAAATAAGGAGCATTTTGTTTAGTTCAGCTAGATGTGAAATTGTATGGCTCGGCTCATCCACTTGACTGTTGAAAAATTTTAAATTTACCACATGTAGATTCCTCAAATTAAAAATTGTTTGGTCTCTCATTTTTTTTTCAATTGAGTGGTTCAAAAGTTACCTCATCACGAAGTACTATTTTCCTACATGGGAAACTATACTCCTCAGGATTTGAAGATGCAATGGATTCCTACGAACTCCACACCTTTCCGCTTAAACTTTCGAAAACAGCGTTTCCGAAAACGAAGGCATCTGTATGCGATGGTCCCCATATAATCCGGACAAGGCAGATTTGAGGCTTAGCGTTTACGACGCTTAAAGCCGAAATGCAATTCAGTTCAGTACAGCACTGTTTTGTGTTCAATGCATTCTCGCACACGGCTGTGTAGTTGTATATGCTGATACGCCCTGTTGAATTGTTTGAAGAAAACGCCTTGTGCTGAACTGTTTAAGCTGCGTGACACGTCTCTCCGTGTACGCTTAGCCTTACTGCTTGATCTCAAAGCCACGTACGTGTTGGGACCCGCGAGCTGAGCGGCTCGCGGAATAATACATTCAGCGAGCCGACCCTGGGAGAAGTGTGAGTTCAAATCGAGCGATATTCAATTGAGAGCTCATTTCAATTATAAAAGGTACAGCTTCTTACAGACGAGGCATCCGTATGTTCTATAACTACATAACACAATAAGTCCCAGCCCTTATTAGTAAAAACACATTCTTCCTCAAGAATTCGACCTTAGTCGTCAATGTAGTCAATTTCTTCAAAAGCGATACATGTATTCCATCGCTCATCTAACTTTTCAATAGCTTTTCTGTAAGAAAAATTCGTTTTTGCTTTCGAAATAGCAACCACTGTTCTTCATTTTAGCAGAATTTCTTTCCTTAGAGCATACTTTCAAGGTGTGCATAAAGCTAGTAAACGCCGGGGAACAAATCTGGAGAATACGTTGGTCGGTCAAGAAGTTGGAATCGCAATTTGTTCAATTTGACATTGTTTTCAGTGATTTCTGACCAGAGGTCTTAGTGAAAGAGAATTCTTTTCCTTTTCATTTGGGACTTTTTTTAAATTCTGCACTCAATCGATCTAATTACCTTATGTAATACTCACTGTTGACGGTTTCGCTTCTGTCAAGTTATTCAGGAATTGCCAATCAAGTGTTCCAAAGCAAAAGGGGTTGTTGTCAGACCTGTTCCAGAACGGTGAATTCAGTTCTTGGTTTTAGGCAAGAACTGAGAGGGACGAATTTAAATGGTCAGCTATTATATGTCATTCGAATGCAGCAAGGGGCAATAAAATCACATTTGGAATAGACGGGCGCCACTTTCGGGTAACAAACAGCCCTCAGGCTATAACAAGGGAACTTTGAGGAATTATTCGTCCGAGCAAATGGCTCAACTTGAGTGTGCCTACCGTATTTATTGAAGTGGCTCAAAAGCCGCTCAACTCGTTGTTCTGTACGCGGCTTCACAGTCAAATCTTCACTCGAAACGAGTTATGTCGTTTTAAGTTCGAGAAGTTGATTGCAGTCACTAAGCATGGTTGTGTAGCCAGTATTTCGATAATACTCAGGCAAAAGAAAAAACTCCTGAAATTATAACCCAACTCTAGTTATCGTTTCAAAAATTAATTTCACTGTAGATGTAGATGCATATTGCGTTTGATCAGAAATGAGAATTTCACCATGATAAATGATGCACTTTTGATTATAATTATAATGTATGATTTTACATCTTGATTTATATGGTTATTTGTGAAATATCAGCTGGTAATTCTGGGTTTTTGTTTTCCCGGATTGTCAGCCGATATTATCACAGTTAACTGTACCGACTTCTGACATTTTGTATCTTTCCGATTTTGTGTTCTGCATGTTTTTTACTGTTGCTTGATCCATGATGTTGATGTTGAATTTGTGTTTTATTTGTTTGAGAAAGTACTCGATATAAAAGTATACCTACGCTTTGGTTAACACACAGCACTGATTTTTGTTATTTCGGGAAGAATGTGAAATTGACTATTAATCTGGTTTATCATTTTATATCCTCTCATATTTGAAATTATTCACATTCCTCCAGAACATTGCACCTGCCTTAACACTCAAAAACTCAATCAATCTCGACTGAGATTATATGGTTGGTGATAATCTCGAATTTCTGTTGTGCGCAAGTCGATTTGGATATAATTTCTTGGAAAATATAATAAAAACTATACATCGGTAGTTTTAAAAGGACCGATTGCAGAAAAATGTTGACATCCCGGTTTGCGGTTCCAGCAGGATATATTTCTTATTATCACTTTTCAATTCTGAACATTTTATTACCTTTCAAAAGATTGTACAATCTGTTGATCTATTTTGGTCATGTACATCAAAATTTTTCTTTCAAATGTTATTATCATCATTAATTATTCCTAATCGAATGTTCACTTGAAATTTACCGTTATCGTAGGTCTCTTCTTTTATCTCTGAACATCTGTATTAGCTTTTTGTTCACACCTTCATTTTCCGCTTTTTTGAGGCCAAATTTGTACTTGAATGGATCTGCAATTTATAGATCTTGCCGAGTACCTATACTGAATTTTAATAATTAATATTATGGTCTGCAAATATTCCCTTTTCATGGACAGATTCACATAATGTATACTATAAAACGTAAATGAATAGCAGTTCCCATGGGATATTCTGATTGAATAAGATAATTAATAGGTACTATCGTATGTATCTTCTTCAAGTAAAAATAGATCGCATTAATTCGAAATCAGTTTCTGTTATACCATCAATGACAACTTCGAGTTATCTCAATCTACTAGAACGACTTTTTGACAGTCATCCATTAGGCTAGCAGAATCTCCTATGAGGAGAGGTAGGTACACTTTGACAAACATGTTTTGCACGCTTGACTCTGTTTTCCAAATCTCATTTGGTAACTGTGAGTTATTTTGAAACTCAGATTACCGAATGAGATACGGAAAATATAGTTGCCTTTCCTCCACCGTTTGCGATTTTTTTGTTGAATTGAATTTTATTCAATGCGTTTGCTTTGATGTTCATTTTGTTCAATTAACAGAACCGAAAATGACAGATAAGATTGAATGATCTGACATGAGTTTAATTTATAAACATTGCCTAGTCTTAAATAATAGATTTGATTTTTATCGTTGTGTCTGTTGCTCAGAAACAAATTGAATTTCATATCTTTTCTGTCAATCAAGTATCCTAACTTTTTGTTGAATGTTGTATTGATTTATTTGTTTTCAACAGTTTTGATTTTCAGCGCATGGATAACATAAGCATGTTGCATTTCAGAAGGCACAGGGTTTGAGTATTACTTCAGGTACTGGTTTCTTACCATATCGGTTCCTGAGTAACCCTCATACTCTGGCTAGACATTCAACACAACCACACAAAGAGTTTGTATAATTTTATTCCGTATCATTCTCCAAAAATTCAAATTGTCTTCCTGAAGATAATGATAGAGAAAAATCCTTTGCGATATCATTTTTAATGTTTTATAGGGAACACTCGCTTGAGTGATTTCAAAAAGGACTTAAGTTTCAAGTTATTCAGTGACTAGGAAGTCACATGCAAAGTCAAAAAAATGCTCAACAGAAAATGGTTGATTCATAATAATGTATAAACAGATTTGGACGATTCATCATGTTTGAATGATTATGTTTGAAATTGTTTAGAATTTGTAGAACATTAACTTCATCAGAACCACTAGAGTATCAAAAGCAGTTAAATTCAACTCCATTGTTGATAAGAAATGAGAGCACTTCTTACCAGTGAATCTTCATCAATCACAAAAAATTGATTTCAATTGATACTCGAATCCTGAAGCATAGTCAAACTAATCTAGGCCTTTACCACTAGGATGCATCCATGAAGATAAAGGGTTTTCCAATATGAGGTGTTATTTTGAATAGCCCGCTATTTCGGTAGATGTCACTTTTGAAGCTGTCATTTTTTGGCATTTGACAAGTAGAAACTACGCCATTAATAAAAATGGAACGATACACGCTTCAACAACGCATTGAAATTATTAAAATTCACTATAAAATGGTGAAAATTTGGCAGAGACGGTTCGTAAAACTCGAACATTTTTGGGTCGTCGTGAAGCACCTTGTCGGACCGCAATGAAGAAATTGGTGGAAAAATTCGAGCTGTTGGGACAAGTTAGTGATGTGAAGAATAAAACCCGTGTACGTCGCTCAAGAACAGCCGAGAATATTGCTGCTGTAGCCGAAAGTGTTGAAGAAAACCCAGGTTTGTCCATTCTTCGTCGTTCTTTGGAATTAGGCATTTCGCAAACGTCATTACACCGTATTTTGCATGAAGAGTTGGGTCTTTAGGCTTATAAAGTTCAGTTAACACAAGAACTCAAGCCGGCCGATCATCAACAACGTCGTGTCTTTGCTGATTGGGTCGTTGAAATGCATGAAAATGATCCGGAATTCCATCGAAAAATCATCTTGAGTGATGAGGCCCATTTCCACCTCGGTGGATTCGTCAACAAGCAAAATTGTCGCATCTGGGGCTCGGAAAACCCAAGAGTTATTGTTGAAAAGCCTCTCTATCCTCAACCTGTGACTGTTTGGTGCGGTTTATGGTCCGGCGGAGTCATTGGACCTTACTTTTTCGAAAATGAGGCTGGAGCAACAGTTACGGTGAATGGATTGCGCTATCGAGAGATGATTAATGATTTTTTATGGCAGGAATTGGATGGTATTGATCTGGACAACGTTTACTTTCAACAAGACGGCGCTACGTGCCACACAAGCAACGAAACCATTGATCTTTTGCGGGAAAAGTCTCCGGACCGTGTTATGTCTCGAAGAGGTGATCACAATTGGCCACCGAGATCTTGTGATTGTGATTGTGAAAGAGAACGTCTACGCCAATAGCCAAGCGTCGACTCAAGACCTCAAAGATGGAATTCGTGAGGCTATCGAGGACATAGGGCAGCCACTTTGCGATTTGGTTATGGAAAATTTCATTAAAAGGATATGGTCCTGTAAGCGTGGTCGTGGTGGTCATTTGCCTGATGTTATTTTTCACTATTAACGGCATAGCTTCTTCTTTAATGAAATAAAAAACATCCGACCATTTATATTGAAAAATGGCATTTTCCTTTGAATATCAAAATAACACCTCTTATTGGAAAAACCTTTAAAAAGTAAGCGTCCATAAGGCGGACGGATCGCAGGGGAAAAACCCCGCCTGCTCTGCTACAATATTTAGGTACAACTTCCTCAATATACTTCTTGATTATTGTGGGTCCATTCTTTTTCCTCCTCATATCAAATATTAGAAATTCTTCATCACTAGAACTATCTTAACTTGAAACAGTTTCCAATACAAATTTTTCACAATATATACGCAAATACTACTAGCCATTAAAGCATCCAAAGAAAGGAGCTTAGGTAAAAATATGTGCAAAAACACAGCAAATAACTTCCACAGTTAACAGAATGATGAGGTATCTGCAAAATAAGTATAACAGCTGATTTCTGTATATTATGATATAAAGTGTTCGTTATTAATCTTCACACCAGAAAACCATTCAAAATTCAAAACTTGATAGTTGTCACCAAAAATTGCAATACTTCTACCGTGTCCCAAAATTGCCATTTTTATTTTGATTCTACCATAAATAATTAAGTTTGTAGTATTTTTGATGAAATAAATTAGGAACTTGTTTTTCAGTTTTCAAATTAATACCTATACATAATGCATGCAGAATAATCTGTTACTCAGGAAATAGTCTTTTTAAAAAAAGCATTCGTGCTTGTTGCCACCAGCACTCATGCTTCTTGTTAAAATATTACTTAGCAACGTGTTTTTTCGAACAAAATAGATGCCCTTATAATATTATTCACGAAAATTCTCTGCTTCCTGTCTTTATTTTCAATGAAAAATTAATTAATGAATTTTCGATAGATTTTATGACGTCACATCAATCGTATTTTCATCGCTAGATCGAATTCATCGTTTCAACTGATTGAAATAAAAATGCACCCAAATAAACCAAATTTTAGTTTATCCCTTTCACACTTTCAACTTTTTCAACAATTACAATTGCGAATATCCTCCATAGAAATCAGAATCCAAGAATTGAATTCTCTTGAATAAACATTGCTGGTAAAGGGTTATTAGTTTGACCGATTTAAATTGAGGTTAGGTTGCGAAAATAAAAAATATTTTCACTGTACCGCAAAAAACACTACCATTTTCCATTGACTGTGTACATTCCCACTCGATTCATGTTGAAATTTGATCCCATTAAGGTAATGTAAAACTTAATAGTTTCAGTCCTCAGCGACAAGCTCCAACATAAAGAGGAAGAACTTAGGGAGGTCACGAGCCAGACAGATGGTAAAGTGGATAAGTCCCTCATCAAGAACCTCATAATAGGTTTCGTTACATCCAACAAAAACCTCAACAAAGACCAGAAACAGATTCTCAAAATTATAGCGACCGTTCTCGACTTCAACGAGCAAGACCATAGCAAGGTTAACCTGAATCAGGCGCATCAAAACACGTGGTTGCATTCTCTGCTGACACCAATGGCAGATGATCTACCTCCGAACGAGTCGTTATCACGAGCCTTCGTCTGTTTCCTAGAGAATGAATCGAAACCCAGGGTGATCCCAAGTCTGGTCCATCAAAGTAGTCCAAGTGAAAGTGCCTCCTCGGTGAGCAGCAGTACCAGAACGACTCCAACACCAATTGTCCTCAACGAAATAGTTTTGCCGACTTTTTCAGACTTTCCTCAACATAGAAATTCCAGTTCCATTTTGAAAGGTGTTCTGAAGGATAATTCGTGAATGTTGAATATCTTGGCCATGGGCAATATAGAATGTTAAGCACTCGAATTTTTACAGAGGAATTGTTAAAGATTGAGATTATTTTTACTGATTATTCCGTTGCAGAGGAAGTTGAATCAAACTGTACACACTCGCACTAAATATAAATGATCATCTTTGAATGATTCTGAACGAATATAAGGAAGTTTTGTCCATTTTGTTTGCCATGTCAAAGCTGAATTTATAAACTTGACGTTACCGCTCCTATTAAAATGTAAGAATTGCAAAGGGTCATCTGCTTGCTGTGCCCTCTTCTGTCGTTCCCGCTGACGTTCAAGATTGCCATATTTACTTCAGCTTTGTTTTGGTTCCGTCTTCAGAACCAATTCAGGACTGTTTGGGACGGTTCGAGTATGCGCAATTGCCGTTTTGAGTCTGAAAAATCGTAATCGCGCATACTTTGGAACCAAAACAAACCTTTTGACAGTGCAGTTCGGATTTTAACCGATATAATGAGGTTAGGATAGCAAATAATTTCTGGTTTAGCGTGTTTCTTGATAAGTCAGTTATCGTTCGTTTTCGAACGTCAATGCAAACATCAGCTGCAACGCCAACGGCCACTTGTTCATAAATTCAGCTCAATCCTTCAGTTAGTATCGAAAAATCCCTCTTCATTTCGTTTTTATCTGCTGGGGAAAATTTTAAAATCGATGACAAATTTTAGGAATTTCTTCCACGCACATTTATTGCTTCATTTATTTCAAAAGTTCCGATACACCACAAAGTCTAGTTTACAGTCGGGAAAATGCCTTCAAAAACTGCTTGACTTATTTTCAGGAATAATTCAGGTATAGTTTTTTCGCGCTTGTTCATATTACGAGTACGATTAAATTTGTGAGCCAGTTTTTGCTGGTTGCAAGGTAAATTACAGACATTCCGTGAAGCATTCTTTATAACAAAATTGTACTAAAGTAGGAAGATGTTTAATGTGAAAAGAATTGTTTGAAGTCGCCACATGTTGGTCATTAATGAATGGAATGAGAGACTACCTCTGAGTCATTGGATGAAGTCTTGGAAGGCTTTACTAGGCGGATGTACAGTGAGTTATGGCTATTCCTGTATGAGATTTTAGGCTTACTTTTATTCACAATAAATTATTCAATTAAATTGTTTTATGATGGATTATTTTTTAATTATGGTGATTATTCTGTCATAGTCTGGAATTTTATTTAATGCTGTGATCAGTATAATACAAAGTTAGTTGATGACGATATGGAAATAAACAAGCCTTTCCAGAGATGTTTTGTATTGTTGATATATCAGAAAGTTTTTGTTGTAGGCTTTTATTATATTATTAAACCTGTTATTTAATTATAAACTCAGATATATTCAAATCGTTTCATTATCGCAGTGATAGGAATAACTACTTTGCAGAGTTTTTTGAGTTTGTTCTCCCAATGTCCGAAACAGAAATATAAGAAATTCAATTGAAACTATTATTTGTAGGAGAAATATCGATTTGACTGAAATTTTCGAAACAACAAAATAGCAAAAAAAGATTTTTGACGATTTTCAATTTATGATCCTATGACTAAGTCAGATATGGACTTCTATTCGTTAATTATTTGGATATTGTTCATTAGGCAACATTTTTTATAGAAATTTTTCCTGATATATTCAAATAACGCAACTATAAATAATAGTTTTTATTTCTAATATCTACTTATATTTCAGATATCAGAAAGAACCCCAAAAGATGATATGAAATCCCCCCAAATATCTTCATTCAATCATAAAACCATATTGAAAAAATTGTTCCTTCCTAACGAATTTAATTTCTTATTCATACTAAGATGTCCAAAATACTGGTACTACCGCTATAATTATTTGTTATTCCTACAGAGGGCGGGAAATGAGAGAATTTCCATTTGAATTATGTTAAATCACACACAATGTTTATGAATCATTCTAGCTGACTATACTGAAGGTATGAAGCATATACACTGATATCGAATTGAAGATTACTGTTCTTAAATATCATGAAATATTACGTTGTGGATTGAAGTTCTTTTTCAGTTTGCTCCATCCGCATAACAAATTTTGCGGCTTCACAGAAATTAAACACCGTCATTCTGATAAAATTTGAATAAGAATATAGAACTAATGTGTATGCTCAATGTTGAGTGCGTTCTGTAGGGGAAAAAGGCCATCAACATTTCTTAACCAATTTGGTCACCGTACAGTCTATCGAATGTGCAAGACTGCAAATAAACTTGGGTCAAACATGTTTTTTTAGTGTGGGAATATGATTATGTTAGATTTTCATAGAATATATTATTTTAATTTGAAAAATATCATTTTATTATTCATATTTTAATGTAACCCTGTAATTGGGAATTTTCTGTTGGGTAAAAATTAACTATTATTATTAGAGGGTAAAATTGGATGATTTAGAGGAGCGAAGCTAGTTTTCCGAAAATATTCAGCCAAAGACTGAAATGTCCATTTGTTAGCAGTTTACACCAGGGAAAAATCGAAAAAACTGGGCAAAAATCTCCTAACATTATATGAAGTGTTCTAAATGATCTAGAAAACACGCGCAGTATGAATGATTTCCCTTCGTTAATCGAAACAGTTTTGATCAGACATCAAAAAGCTTCTGTTTGGAACTCTTTTTATGATACTGTTTTTTTTTTTTCCACATCTTCAAAATCTAACAGTGGAAGATTATCGATAATGCCGTATAGATCAAATATGACGACTCGTATACTTTGACACAGCCAAAAATAACCCAAAACATAACCTAAGAATAAGCATTCCTTATTTGGATTTCTGATCTCTCACAATTCGTAAGGGTACTGACATATCAAGAGTCGGCTTCTCGCTATCGAGAAACTCATTTTGACAAGTATGGCGCCAACACGGTAGATGCTCATAGTACAGGTAGAATAAATCCGGATTGGTCTTTAGTATGGATCCCAGAAAGACTCGTATTTGCTAAGCTTCAAATATTTACAGCAATCGCTTGCGCTTAGGCCGTAACCTTATCATTGTTTAAAGACTACAGTTGTCTTTATACAATGTCCATAGATGCATGGACAGGTGTCGAGACTTATCACTAAAATTTTGGGTCAATAACGCGGTCCTAGTATTGTCAAATCTTGGGCTACTTGGCTGTGAATACATTTAATTCCGCTGAATAAAAATGAATTGAGCTATAATCTGATGAAACTATTTCCCAAAAAATGAATCAGATATTTGAAATTATGGATTCTCGCTAATACATAAGAGGAGTTTAACAAATGTGGAACATCTACTCATTAATAATATGAAATATGTGTAAGGAAATAAGAAGCAATGTGCGGTTTATTGTGAGAACACTTTCATGGATGGATACAAGTTATTTCGAAGCCAAAACAACGGTGAAAACGAAAAGGGAGATTGATATTACTAATGGATTCTATTGGATAGTTTGGATCTCCTTTGCATTTTGTATGTGCCCAATAATACATATTCAATTCAAAAGTTATGAATTATGTTAAATACCTACTTATGCGAATATTTGGAGGAAATGTTCATGTTTATTATTATTGAAATTGATATATGAATTTTCACTGTGCTGTTCATGTTCATACTAATTTATCAGACGAGTTTCAAACCAGACAAATCAATTGTAGTGTATCTATAGTTCCAAATGATTTCTTGTTGTATTTTTGAAAACACAACTCTGGAATACTTCCTTTCCATGAACTGAATATTGAGATAATCAATACCTCTTGTAATAAGCAGGTATTCAAAAATATCGAGTTTCAGACTTGTGTATTCAGAGACGAAGGGTATTTCCGCCATTCTGACTGAATGAAATGAATAATCATAATGTAAATTCGTCAAAATGAATTTATTATCGGAAATTCTTGAAAATAATGTATGGTCCAACTCAGAAAATCAGAAAGAAGTTCTGATTTGACTCGTTTCTATATGACAGGTCGGTAACTTCCGTAAATATTTCAGATTTTTTCTGGCAGATTTTCCTATGCAGGCGAAAACTGAAGTAGGCCAACAAAGCCGTATTTTGACAACGTTTGGACCTCATTTCGGACCCAAAATATGTCAAAGAGTGTCCGCACCTTATGTATTCTATGCATCTATTAATGCCCTTATAAAGATG
Source organism: Myrrha octodecimguttata (assembly GCA_958510865.1). Classification (NCBI taxonomy): domain Eukaryota; kingdom Metazoa; phylum Arthropoda; class Insecta; order Coleoptera; family Coccinellidae; genus Myrrha; species Myrrha octodecimguttata. The sequence continues at coordinate 60,010,366 of OY294056.1, forward strand.
TGTCGATTGTTCTTGAGGTCACTGTTTGACATTTGATTCGAGATCTAGAATGTAAAATTCATGGATACGCCCACTTCCTCCCATTTGTTCTACACCCAGATTTTCAAGAATATTTACCCAGCCAGTATGCAATTAATTTCAAGGAATAAATATATAAACAGATACTAAAAATTTCTTGTCCACATTCGAATTGGTCCGTTTCGAATGTTGCCATTGATATATATATTCACATAAATAAAAATACAAAAGTTGGTATTCATAAAGTTATGAATACTGTTAATGGTTTCAATTTTACAATGGTATGTCAAGTATAAGACTAGATGCGTTTCGGATCACGTTAAATTCATCATGATGTCTTCGTGATGGTGGTGCTCGGGATGTGGATGGCCGTGATGATGACTTCCATGGTTATGTCCAGCTGTAATAGATATATAAATTAATTTATTTCAAGGAAGAGAATTAACGACCCTAAAACAATTATAACATTTCGACAGGGATGACAACCATAACGTAGCGAAGGGGGGCAATTGATATGCGATAGAAAATATGTTGTTGATTATCGCTATTGAAAATTTTTTAAATCGAATGCACATTTGAATCTAGTACTGCATCCTACCGACTATAGACTTCAAGCTCGCTTGATGTTTTTCCCGAAAGTGGAAATGAATAGTAATCCACTCAAGATGAGAAAGTTCATATTGGGCAGGGTCAGTATCTTACAGGATGGCCGCTCTATGAATTTGAAGGAGCGCGGTAAATAACATAAAGGCGCGTATGGACGCGTTTATCGCTCAAGCGATGACATTTGAGTTGCCAAATGCTCTCCCGCCAAAATCGCGCGATTCTTTTTTTGTAGTTGAATAATTTCAACTTCAAGAAAATGGCAGGATATTCAAAACATTCAAGAGATTGTTTATACTCGTCGGTTATGATTATAGGTACTTGTTAATACAATGGATGAGGAATTATAGGTATATTGAAGAGAGAATATCTTCAACTATTATTGTTTTAAAGGAATTATATATTTATGTACTCAATAGACGACTTCGGCCCAAGTTGCCAACCCACAATTTACTTAGCAAGTTTACTTACACTGGGGAACGGGAATTTCAGGACAAATTCGACATGATAAGGTTCGCATTATTTATAAATAACCGTAAAACATGCCTCGGCTCTTCAAACCAGATAATTCCTTCCAAATATAGGTTTTTGTTAAGATCGTCCCCGATTGGCTGAAATTTAAGTTGGGATTCCTGATTTCATACAAACACTGTCAATTTTGATATGATACGTTCCGAAAATCAACTCTGTTGTTTCGGTCGCCGACTTTCTGCTCCGTAAATATGAAATATTCGGATGGTTCCTGGAACAGCCGCGTGAAAAAGGTTATTTACGGAATCTGGTTGATGAAAATGCGGTGGATTTACTGTCACCAGAACGATTTTCTATGGTAAATATCCATAGCATAGAACAATCTATGTTTACTTTAGGTTTGTTTTGGTTCCGAGTTCAGATCTGTTCGGGACGGACAGTTCTGAACTCGGAACCTAAAGTAAATATAGATTGTTCTATGCTATGGATATTTACCATAGAAAATCATTCTGGTGACAGTAAATCGACCGTATTTTCATCAACCAGATTCCGTAAATAACCTTTTTCATGCGCTTGTTCCAGGAACCATCCGAATATTTCATATTTACGGAGCAGAAAATCGGCGACCGAAACAACAGAGTTGATTTTCGGAACGTATCATATGAAAATTGACAGTGTTTGCATGAAATCAGGAATCCCAACTTAAATTTCAGCCAATCGGGGACGATCTTAACAAAAACCTATATTTGGAAGGAATTATCTGGTTTGAAGAGCCGAGGCATGTTTTACGGTTATTTATGAATAATGCGAACCTTATCATGTCGAATTTGTCCTGAAATTCCCGTTCCCCAGTGTAAGTAAACTTGCTAAGTAAATTGTGGGTTGGCAACTTGGGCCGAAGTCGTCTATTGAGTACATAAATATATAATTCCTTTGAAACAATAATAGTTGAAGATATTCTCTTCAATATACCTATAATTCCTCATCCATTGTATTAACAAGTACCTATAAATCATAACCGACGAGTATGAACAATCTCTTGAATGTTTTGAATATCCTGCCATTTTCTTGAAGTTGAAATTATTCAACTACAAAAAAGGAATCGCGCGATTTTGGCGGGAGAGCATTTGACAACTCAAATGTCATCGCTTGAGCGACAAACGCGTCCATACGCGCCTTTATGTTATTTACCGCGCTCCTTCAAATTCATAGAGCGGCCATCCTGTAAGATACTGACCCTGCCCAATATGAACTTTCTCATCTTGAGTGGATTACTATTCATTTCCACTTTTGGGAAAAACATCAAGCGAGCTTGAAGTCTATAGTCGGTAGGATGCAGTAGTAGATTCAAATGTGCATTCGATTTAAAAATTTTTCAATCTACAACATATTTTCTATCGCATATCATTTGCCCCCCTTCGCTACGCTATGGTTGTCATCCCTGTCGAAATGTTATAATTGTTTTAGTTGAGCTTCACATTTCACAGCAATGTACCGAATTTCAGTTCGATACGATCATAAGTTTTGGAGATATCGGGAAAAAATATGTCAAATTTCGAGGTTTTCTTCTCGATATCGTTGATTTTTTCGGTATATATTCGAGAAAAAAAGTTGTCTTTCAGCATCTCAAAACTAGCTGTGAAGTTTTATCAGGACTGAATCAGTATTTATTATTATTATTATAATAATAATAATAATAAATACTGATTCAGTCCTGATAAAACTTCACAGGTAGTTTTGAGATGCTGAAAGACAACTTTTTGCGAAATTTCGTGATAATCGTGTGGTTATAACAATTGGAAAAAAAAAATTTCTATGATTTTCTTTTCATATCATCCTCATTAAATTCTGTGAGAAACTTCGAACTGTTATTTTTCGATGAAGTACTGGATTTCAATTCGATCGATAAAATTTTGATTGGGTATATCTACGGAATCATTGGGTGTATTTTACCCATTCACGAATTCGGCCTTAATTAAGGTCCAAACCTTCTCTACAAATATCGAGTTTCTAAGTTGTTTCTTTCGGAAGTTATTGTGTTTACGCAGTCGGCCGCTAGGCTGACAAAAATACAGATTTGATCGAATTGAAATCCAGTAATTTATCAGTGAAAAATTTCAAAAAGCACTGTCGTGAAGGCAGCAGCTTCTGCGTGCATGTTCAAATTCGTTGCTGAAGCGGTCATCTACATTGAACATGCGCGCAAAAGTTGCTGCCTTCACGACAGTGATTTTGAAATTTTTTTATGGACGAGATAAAAATTCAAAAACATAAAATTCTAGAAAAGCGTTGGCTTGAAGTCAGCAGCTTTTGCGCTCAAATCTCCTTCAAATTATCTCCACGAAAATCTGCATGGACTTTCAAGCTGTGTTTTTTTCTGTCAAGTTTTGTCAATTCGATCCAGTCTGAATTTTTGGAAATATTGGGAAAATAAAATTTCGAATGGGTGTATCTGCGGACGTATTATGTGGATTTGATACTTTACGAATACGACCTTCTTAACTAAGCCCCCTCCCACAAACCTACTCCACAAATGTCGAGTTTCTGAATCGTTCCATTCGGAAGTTATTGTGTTAACGACCGGCCTTTAGGATGAAATCCATTGATTGGAAAATAATAACTTGAAGGTTCGGGAAGGGAATTTTGTGGGGAATAATTATAAGAAGATCGCAGATTGTGCGGAGTATTTAAAAACAAAATTGAAATTTTCCTTCAAATTGATATAAAAACACGAACATCGAGAAATTTCGCTCAAATTTATCAGAATTTTGCCGACTAGTCAGTTTCATCATGATTGGATCAAAATTTTTGGACTTATGTCGAAAATTTCGATATCACAAAATTTGACATTTTTCTCAATATCTCTGAAAGTTGAATTCGGATCGAAGTACACTATTGCATAATATAGCGTTCAAGGTCTTCCCAAATTTCGTCGCAATGCGATAAATATATTTTGAAAAAACAACGAAAATTTTTTATTTAACTTACCATACGAGTTCAAATAAATTTTACTGAAAGTTGCGCGTCGGTATGCTTCAAATAGTTACCAAGTCTAAATCTGATCACGTGAGTATATTGAGGACATAACCGCAAGACTTCAAATGACTGTAATTCCAAAACAGGAATTTTAAATTATCATTTCGACCACAGAGAGCAGTTAACTCTCATTTTTGAACCAGATTTTACGAGTTAACTTCTAGTTATCTGTCAAAACAGTCTTATAATACCCGCCCTAAGCCGATTTGGCCCATTAACTTAACCGTCGCATTCTAATGCGCTACCCAGCCTGAAATTTTGTAGTCGCTCGTTCCTTTTGACAGTTAAATCACAGACTTTTGGCCAAAGCGATAGCATGCCGTTCCGCAGAACATGCGTGCAAAAACAAGAAATTACTTGCACGTACGATATGCTCTCTATTTGCTTCAGCACTACCCGAATTCTCAACAAAGTCATGCTCAAACCATGCTCCTGCAGTGTTGAAGAAATAAGAAATGCGATTGGTCGAGTCCTAGCCACAGCAGTTGCCAATTCGATATTTTAATTTCCCAAAATAGGAAAATACGAATCCGATTGAATTCAAAGTTCGTATCGATTAAAGCTTATTTTGGTAGTATTTTGCATCATTTTATCGAGTTTTTTCTGGGATTTCACTCCCAATATCTGAAACAGAACAGATTGAACTATTTTTCAAGGGCAGTTTCTTTGAAAACAAAACTCCCAAATAGCGAACCATGTATGTTCGACTATTGAGAATCACCTGATAGATTGGGACAATACAAATTTACTGATGTCGAATCAGATAATTTGAAATAAAAATTAAAGAGTCCTCTTGCTTTCTGTTAAATGGACAGAGTAACTTTGCTCATTGTTCTGAAGAGATTGGCTGATATACTTAGAAAAGAGGTAGAATTAAAAAACTTTCGAACCAAATGAACCTGTGGTGCTGTTATTTCTTAAAAATGTCAATTTGAGAAATGTCTCAACTCAAAACGCAAAATCGAAAGAAAATAATTTTAAGAGTTTTCTCGTTTGTCTGACGAAAGAGTCAAATTTGTACTCTGAAACGTCACAGTTCGCTTTGTTTATCGTTTTTGAAAAAATCTAGAAAAGCACTGCCGTGAAGGCAGCAGCTTTTGCGAGCCCGTGAAGGCAGCAGCTTTTGCGCGCATGTTCAATGTAGATGACCGCTTCGGCAACGAATTTGAACATGTTCGTATGCCTTCCCGGCAGAGCTTTTCTATATTTTTTTTCGATCAATTACTGGATTTCGATTCGATCTAATCTGTATTTTTGAGAATATTGGAAAAATAAAATTTTGAATCAGTATCTCTACGGAATCATTAGGCGGATTTTACCCATTCACGTATTCGACCTTCGTAATTATAAGCCCCGAACCTACTCTACAAATATCGAGTTTCTAAGTTATTGTGTTGACGCAGTCGGCGGAATTCGTGAATGGGTAAAATCCACCCAATGATTCCGCAGATATACCCATTCAAAATTTTATTTTCCCAATATTTCCAAAAATGCAGATTAGATCGAATTGAAATCCAGTACTTCATCGAAAAATAACAGTTCGAAGGTTCATACAGAATTTAATGAGGATAATATGATAAGAAGCTCGAAGAATATTAAATATTTGAAAACAAAAATTTGGATTTTTTTTTGAATTTCTGAGGGCACGATCATCACGAAATCTTGTACAATGTTGTACTTCAATGTTTTCAAACCAGCTGTGAAGTTTCATCACGTTTGAATCAGTATTTCTTGATTTATAGCAAAAAAAACAACGATATCGAGAAGAAAACCACGAAATTCTACATATTTTTTCCCAATATCACCAAAACTAATGGCCGTATCGAATTGAAATTTGTTACACTGCTGTGAAATATGAAGTTCAACGTATAACTGATATTTTTCTAGAATATGAACGATAGTTTCAGAAAAAAAAAATTTTCGAAAAAAATTTAGAAAAATTTTTTTTTTAATTTTTTAACCATACAATTTCGACGACGACAATTTCAACTAACTGCCAAGTTTCAATTCAATCGCGACAGTTGTTTCTGAGATATGAGGAATATAACCTCGAAATTTCAAATTGCTTGAACTCCGAAATTATTTGGCCTATTCGGCCCATTAACGAACTCAACCATTCGTGAAATTTTCGAGTCGATAGAATCCTCCGGTCACCAGTTATCGTCCTGACAGCCGGCCGGACAGAATTGATTTTGAGTCCAACCTAGTCTATTGAGACCATTTTCGGCTCAATCATCGAAAATTACAGACATTTGGACAAAACGATAGCACGCTGTTCCCCTAGAACATGCGCGCAAAAACAGTTTTTGTTTAATTTTTAATAGTTGTTTCAGATATTGGAAGTGAAAACCCAAAAAAAACCTAATAAAATGATTCAAAGCTCCTACTTGGTTGGGAAATGACGACTATGTAGAGTTCTTGCAGAAATTAAGCGGAGTCTGACATAAAAATTCTGAGATACGAAACAAAGTTTTTTTTTGAATATTCATAAATTACCTAGCCCTTTTTGGCATGAGAGAAACCAACGAAATGACTTATGACGAGTAATCAGAAAATCTGACTTTATCGCTTATCCTGTTTCATGCGAACCACGACAGTGTTCATTTTCTCCGGGAAAATAGCGAATGCGGAATAGAAAGTATGCTAACCAAGGAAATCACGAATTATTATTATCATTCAAGAATTAAAGGATTCTAGGCGATGTGACATCGCGTATAAATCATGTGGAACAAGCAACAGGAACTTCCTACTGCTTTGCTCGAAACACCCACATCGAAACAGGAAAAATTTTAGCATTATCGCTATATAATTTCATCGACATCATAAGGAAAAATGGATAATCTTGGCGCAATAGGAGACTAAGGTCAGAATTAAGTAGCAACCCAAAAATTTTGAAAGGAAATCTGAGAACGAAAACGTCATGTTGCAAAACATGCCCTTCGTCTCTTCAAACCTAGCAATTGGATCCAAAGATCGATATTTGTAAAGATCATAATATGTCTCATTGGCTGAAAGTTGTATTGGAGCTCCTTATTTCACGTTAATAATTTCAATTCATCCATATCATTCTGTAAATGAATTTGGTTATTTGGATTCCCAGTTTTTCATTTCATAAATATAAAAATGTTCGGTTGGTTCCTGAAAAACGGTTGATGGAAAAGCGGTAGATGATCTATCATCAGAACAACCATCGATTTTTGCGCGCATGTTCTAGGCCTCTAGGGGAACAGTGTGTAACGTATGTCAGACTAAACAGTCTGTATAATTATTATTTGAAGACGAGCAAGGTCCATAGAACCTCGCATCATCCATAAAACTTGCTCAGATAGATTACCTACTGATATTGAATTCCCACGTCTGTTGTCATAATATGCTTGTAAACAACTTGCCAAAACATATATAATATTTTGTTATTGTATTATGAAAACAGTGAGTAAGAAGACGAAGCGGAGAATTCATTGAGGTGCCGCCGTAATAATGACCCATAGTAATTAAACCCTCTAACGAGATCTTCGAGTGTTATTTCCAACCCTCTCCTGTACAAACCAACTGGACGAACCAACCCCTTATCAGGGAACACCACATGGCGATCCTGCCAGTTGACTGAATGTCAGAAGAGATCCAGAATGAAGTGAGAGGGCCAGATAAATTTTTTTTTCCTCTATGGTATGTGATTCCAACATATTTCCATTCTATGGTACCATGGGTTCTAGCCATCCCCAGCCAGAAGATGAGGATGGTTGTTTTGGGAATGGTCATGTTCCTTAATGGATATAGAAGAAGAACAAGGCGTGACTGGGAATCAGAAAATGCCAAAATGACTGGTGAAATATCACATAAATGTTCCTTCAGAGAAGCCGTAGAAGCCATGAAAGTGATTAAGGTGGAAAAAACCAGTAAGAATTTCAATCTTTCATGATGAAATGATAATTTTTGTTGTTGCGGATTCTATTGCTATCATAAGTTTTTTTTTTATCCATTAGTAATTATCCAACGGATTTTAATTCAATGAATTACGTGAATGATAATCAATTTAGGCATTAGCCGCAACCAAATTTTCTCCAGCAAAAATTACTAATTCAATTTCAACAATTTTTTTTTTCTCTCTTGTAACAGAGATATAGTAAGCATGGGTAAGAAATTGTATTTGATTACTACTGCCTCCTTATTGCCAGGTGAAGATAGCAATAAGGAATCGATTAATCAATTCATCGATGCAGTTACATTGTCCAGTGAAAAACTGGTAATCGGAAAGGAAAATATTTTCGGATCATTTTTTTTTTTTCAAAACTAAATCGAACTAAAATGTGAAATCCCCTTTAAAAAGAGTAACCAGAGAATTGAATATAGATTTGCAAATGATAAATAATCCAAACGGTAAATGTCCCAAACACGAGGTCGTCACCTCAAAGAGAATTTTTATAGGAAGCAAAATTTCGAATCAGCGAAATTAAATCAAGTGCAAGGTCAACGTCGGTTCATCGCAGTCTTGATGTAAACAATAATAATTCTCACAATGAGCGTAATACGCAGAGAATCCAACAAACTTTTATGTGGAGGAACAATTTTTTTTTCAGGCCTAATGACACTTCATTTTTCAATCATTTGAACATTAATGCATTTGAATTATGTAATTATGAAGTAGGGCAGAATTAGGTGAATGTTTCAATAGATACTGATATCACTAGTGCATAATTGCAGAATATTGCCGATGGCAAGAGGATTGATTTCCCTGTTGTAGTCGAAGTTTTGAATCATGCAGTAAAAAGTATTGAGTTAGGGTAAATTTCAGGAAAGGTATTTCGTAATTTGAAAAATCAACATTCAGTTCAGTACAATGAGAATGTGAATAATGTGAATTCACAAGTTATTTTCATTAAGCAGAATATCCGATCAGCGTACGACTTAGGTACATCGTTGAGGAAACTGGAAAAATTATGCGCAGAAAATAACATTTTAGAATAATTGTACTTATTAAAGCTAGCTAGCAATATGAATTTATGAATATGTTGTCAAATTGTAAGAACGAAATCTTAAGAATGTCCCTCAAAGACGAACAGTATTGAAGACGCGAAACGAGTGAAAGGTTAAGAATTGAGACAGTTTATTTTCTTTCAAAATTAAGTAATGAGATATAGTTTACTGACCAAGGCACAGAATTTTTATCAAAAATTTTTAGTGAATCGTGTAGGTTCAGCTGAAGAAAGTAATATTTGAAGCAATTGGATTCTTTATTAGGGCGTTACGAATAGCAATACCGTGATCTTTTCAACTCTCTATACCTCTTATGAACTTTTTTTTTTTGGTAAACTAAGTAGAATTCACATCGAATTATCTAAATTGATCCAATTTACAATTTCGATATTAGCTACCCTATTGATTTAAAGTTTAGATAACAGAATGCATGGAAGGATGCTAAAGAAAAATTGGTAAAGGCAAAAAAAATTAAAACCTTCAAAAAACTTATGAATATCAACTATGAAGAAGTTGATTTGAATTGTATAATTTTAGAATTCGGTAAATAGGTGTAAATATAGTATTAGGAATATGTAAATAAAAGATTAGGTGAAAAGTTACATAAAACATAATCAAAATGTAGATTTAAGACCAAATAAGTTATGATATTTATATAAGTTATATTAGATAATAATCAGTAATGCATAACTATATATTTGAGAGAATTTGAGACTGATGTATACAAATAGTTTATAAGATAGATGTTAATCAAAAAATTTTTTTAACTTAGGTAGAAAAAATTTTTTTCTCAAAGAGGGAAGGTGTAACGTATGTCAGACTAAACAGTCTGTATAATTATTATTTGAAGACGAGCAAGGTCCATAGAACCTCGCATCATCCATCAAACGTGCTCAGATAGATTACCTACTGATATTGAATTCCCACGTCTGTTGTCATAATATGCTTGTAAACAACTTGCCAAAATATATATAATATTTTGTTATATGGTGACTTTGGGTTATCAACATATCCATTGACCATAGTATGTGGTCATTTGTCATTATTGTCTTTATTTGGATCTTATTACTTGATTAGAAGAACTGATGCGTCGAATACGGATATTCATAAATAACCTCAAAATTCTTGGGTTGCCAACTTGAACCGATGTTTCTCATTGGCCAATAGCGTCGAACATTATTCACCGATTTTTAAGCCATTTCTGAAGTATTTATTGTTCACGAACCTTTATGTGGAAACTCTTAAACTGCTCACAATTCGATGGGATAAGTTTTTTCTGTGTTGTTGGAAAACAGCATTTCAGATGACAATAATTTGAATCGGTTTGGTAGCTAATAAATTATTCATATTATTAACCTAACCTGAAAATTTCAAATTTCTCCTTAAAGAGTATGCGTGCCTATGATGATCATAAACATAAAGACATAAATTGGTTTTGATAACGAATTCTACATCAAGCAGTTCAGTATTGATTCAAGCTCAAGCTAAAATTCCGAGAATTAAAGACTTTGTCCTCTAGAACAAGCGCCAAAAAAATTCAATTGAAGTAGTGTAAATATTCTAGACTTACTCATGATTTGCAGACCGGCCATGACTAGAAATCCAATAATTATTGATAACAATTGGTAAATGCCACAATGGTCGTTGTTGCGTTCTCTCGAAAGGACTTCGAAGAAGACTACATATATGAGAGTACCAGCTGCCATCCCCTGAAGGATGAGGGAGATCAGATTGACTTCATTCGCGCCTTCTGTTAAGAGAAGGCCAGCACCTATACCTAAAAGAAAAAAAATTATATTATACGAACATAAAGCACTGACGTTAAGTCGGCAGCTTTGTGCGCATGTTCAAAGGATATCATCACCAAAAGTGAACATGCGCGCAAGAGCCGCTGCCTTCACGTAAGCGCTCTTCTAATTTTTTTTTTCAAATTGTTCTATTGACACCGAAATTTTGCACAAAGTTGTACATCGGCACTTTCAAACTAATTACAAAGTTTTATCATGATTGAACCAGTTTTTGTACGCATGTTCAGGGGAACAGCGCGCTATCGTTTTGTCCAAATATCTTTAATTTTCGATGATTGAACCGAAAATGGTCTCAAACAACTAGGTTGGACTCACTGATGACGAATCCGGTGTCAAAATCGATTCTGTGCGGCCGGCTGTGGACACGATAACTATCGACCGGAGCCAGCTAGCAACTCGAAACTTGCAGGGTAGTTCGCTTATCGGAATGCCGCGGTTATGTTCGTTAATGGGCCAAATAGTTTCGGAGTTATAGCCATTTGAAATTTTGAGGTTGTTTCCCTCATATTTCAGAAACTACTGAAGCGATTGAATTAAAACTTGGCAGTGAGTTGGAGCATAATGACGCGAAACTTTAAGCGAAATTTCGTTGGAATCTTATGGTCCCTCAATTTGAAAAACAAATTTTTTTCGAAATTTTTTTCGAAAAAACTTTTTTTTTCTGGAACTATCGTTCATATTCGGAAACAATTTCAGTTATAACTTGAGCTTCATATTTTACAATAGTGTCTCAAATTTCATATCGATACGGCTATTAGTTTTGGAGATTTCGGGAAAAAATATGTAGAATTTAGTGGTTTTCTTTTCGATATCGTTGTTTTTTTCGGTATAACTCAAGAAATACTGATTCAATCGTGATGAACCTTCGCAGCTAGTTCGAAGATGTTGAGGGACAACATTGTGCAAAATTTCGAGATGATCGAGTCATTAGAACAATTTTAAAAAAATTTCCAATTTTTTTTTCAAATATTCAATATTCTGTGATCTTCCCATCATGTTATCCTCATTAAATACTGTATGCACCTTCAAGTCATTTTTCGATGAAGTACTGGATTTCAATTCGAGCTAATCTGTATTTTTGGAAATATTGTTAAAATGACATTTTGAATGGATATATCTGCGGAATCATTGAGTGGATTTCACCCATTCACGAATTCGGCCTCCGTAATTAAGGTTTGATAATTTCCGGAAGAAACGACTTAGAAACTCGATATTTGTAGAGTAGGTTTGGGGATTAATTACGAAGGTCGAATTCGTGAATGGGTAAAATCCGCCCAATGATTCCGTAGATATACCCATTCAAAATTTTATTTTTCCAAGAATACAGACTAGATCGAATTGAAATCAAGGAATTCATCGTAAAAAAATCTAGAACAGCACTGCCGTGAAGACAGCAGCTTTTGCGAGCATGTTCAAATTCGTTGCCGAAGCGGTCATTTACATTGAACATGCGCACAAAAGCTGCTGCCTTCACGGCAGTGCTTTTCTAGATTTTTTTTATAATGATTCCGAAAAAACAACGATACGAAGGGAAAAACCACGAAATTCGACTTATTTTGCCCTAATATCTCCAAAAATTATGATCGTATCAAACTGAAATCCGGAAGACGGATGTAAAATATGAAGCTCAAGATCTAAGCAGACTTTTTTCTGGTATGATAAACACTTTCCGAAAAAAAATTTCTTTGCGAACTAACCTATAGGATGATCTCAACAAAATACTGCAAAAGTTGCGTGTCATAATGCTCCAACTAACTTATTTAATTATCTTGTCCTCGGCCGGGCAGTCGGCCGGCTGGACAGAATAAATATCGACACTGGATTCGTCATCACTGAGTCCAACCTAGTCGTGTATGACCATTTTGGGAAAAAAACTCGAAAATTGCAGACATAGATAACACGCTCTTCCCCAGAATATGCCCGCAAAAATACTGATATTCAACTAAGCATGAATATTATTCATTTTTACTCATTTTCTTACCTAAAGGGGTAACTATAGAAAATATTCCTATATACAATATCGTCAACGTGGCCTTCGTTTCTGAAGTAACAAGTTCGATACCAACACAAAAAGCTATAACGAATTTGTGCGTTGCAATAGCAAGAAACAGGTACCAAACTTTTTTTTCACTTGTCTCCAATCCTACTGCGAGACCTTCGAAGACAGCATGAAAACTCAGCGCCAAAACTGCCAACAACCCACTGAAAGACTTCTTGAGATGAAAATGATGATGACTGTGTCCAGGAGAATGTGATTCGATATTAATCGTAGATTGGGAATTTAGCAACTTCTTGTTGGATGTTGTGATACAACTTATATTGCCGTCATCGAACTTGTTGAGCGTCACTCTTGGTATCGCGATCTGAGTGTCTTTCTTCGAACACCTTACCGAGAGACTCCTGTGGAGCACTTCGTTAGGCACTTTGTTGTGAAGGAACTTATGAGCTACTTCTTCTATAAAATAAACTAGTAAGAATCCCACGCACAGCACTATCTCACTGATGGGTAGATCACCCCACATTTCGGGGAGTTTATTCTGTAATTCTAATATGGCGAAACCTTCTCGAACTTCCGGTTGGATATGTATGAAAGTCGTGAAAAGTAACACTCCACCACCGAAACACATCAACAGGGATATCAGCAAGTTCTTGTCGCCGTCAACATTTTTCATATTCACGTAATTGGATAGTTTCATCGGTGCTATGCCTAGAAAGAAGGAACCTAGTCCTAGCACTACCATGCATATCACTTTCGCAGAGAGAGCGTCGTTGGCGCCCACTATATCTATGGCGACTCTCGTTTTTGGGTCCATCTTGGGCTTCTGGAGAAGTTGCTCAGTCTCAGGAGTATTTCATCGTCTGCAAATTCATATATTTAGATTAATGTTGGATTTTTTTGCAATAAAGTATGAATTTTATCATGAACAGGGACTTCACGAGTTGAATTTCATGGATGGAGTTCATGTTGGCAGGTACTCGGAGATCAATCATGACACTCAAGAGGTTATCATTTTTACTCGCTAGGGAGCAGCGCGTTACGATGTATGTAATTTTCGAATTTTCAGCCGAAAATGGTCTCGAACGATTGGGTTGAACTCCCTGAAGAAGTATCCTTGGTCAAGTTCAATTCTGTCCGTCCATATATCTCGGTTAAATTCGTTAATGGGTAGAATCGGTTGGATAGTTTCGGAGTTAGGTCCATTTGAAGTTAAATTCCTCGATATCTCATAGAGTTTTGACTCGATCGAATTGAAACTTCGTGGACAGTTTTTGAATACCAACGCACAACTTAGAGCAAAATGTCGTGTGGGTCCATTCGTTAGAAAATCAAAAAAAAAAAATTATTCGAAAATTTCGAAATTTTTTATGAAAATTTTTTTTTCTGTGAAAATATTGATTAGATTTCAATAGAATTTGGCACAAACCTTAGAGTCAGTATTTAACAACAATGTTCCAGATTTCAATTCGATCCGATATTCACTTTCGGAGGAAAAGAGTGGGCCAAATTTCGTTGTTATTTGGAATCTTATCGTTATTTCCGCAATATCTCAAGAAGTACAAATGCAATCAGATTGAAACTTCGTGATCAGGTGGAGATTACCAAGAAGTAACTAGGTGCAAAATTTCGTGTTGATCTAATAGTTAGAATTTGAACAAGCCCGTAAAAGCTCCTGACCTCACGTCAGTGCTTTTCTAGATTTTTGTCATTTATGTCTCCACTCTCCGGGTGGTGATCCTACAAGTTGTCATTATTTAACCATGTTCTATATTTCAATTCGATCGAATCTGTGTAATTGGAAATATTCGAGTTAAAATATTTTGAATGTGTATTCTACGAAATCATTGGGAGGATTTTACCCATTCTCGAATTCAAACTTTGTAATTGAGCCCCAAACATACTCTTCGAATACAGAGTTTCTAAGTCGATTCATTTGGAAATTATTGTGTCTACGGTCGTCTTTACGGACTATCGTAAACACAGTAACTTCCGAAAGGAACAACGTAGAAACTCGATATTTGGACCTTAATTACGTAGGCAGAATTTGTGAATGTGTGAAATATAACCAATGATTCCGCAGGTATACCCACTCAGAATTTATTTTCCCAATATATCCAAGAATACTGGTTATATCGAATTTGAAACCGGTATTTTATTGAAAAATGATAGCTTGAAGGTTCATACTGAATTTCGTAAGGATATCAGAAGATCGCAGGATATTGAATATTTGAAAAAGAATTTTTTTTTTCAAATTGTTTTAACGACACGGTTTTCACGAAATTTGGCACGAGCTCATGAATATTTTGAAAATTATCCTCAGTCGAAGACGGGGGATAATTTTCTAAAAATATTCGTGAGCGAGAAAAATTTCCGGATTTAATTTGACCTCGTGTGCTTTTCGTTAAGAAAATTCCGCACCAAATGTGTTTATTTCCAACAACAACAATTTTCGTCTTCATCAAGTACTCGCAAAACATAGGAGGTTTTGTCGACTTGATTATTTAGTTACCATGGCAACTCAGTGAAACTCTAGGCTAGAAATTATTTCTGTTTTGAATTTGTCAGAAACAGCACGACGTAGAAAAATGTCTAGCTTCGGTCAAGAAAGTAAAGGAAATATTAGCCAGAATATTAAGTAATTGACACCAGCGAATACTAGGAAATCGAAGGGAAATGTATAGAAGTAGTTTTTAGACTTTTGCGCATAAAAAGCGTATGATTTCGACAGAGCGGATACACCTGTGGAAGAACTGGCGCATATTCTTGAAGACTATGCCTTCAACATGCGAAAAAAGAACTCCGAAGACTATAGGGAGAGTGTTATCAAAGTTCTATGGAACTTTACAGCTAAGCAGTCGCAGGAATATTTTTTTGAAAGTTATAACCGCAAATTTAATCCATTCTCTGACATTTGTCAAAAGCAAGAGCTGCAAAAAATGCTAAGCGTCGGAAGCTACAAATAGATCCAACCAAGAGAAAGGTAAGTTCATCCACACTATCAGCAGACGAATTGAGAAAATATTCTGTCATTATAAACGTCAAAAATAATTCCAGTATAATTCGCTGTTGGGTGCCCACGAGGAAAGAATTTCCACTAAAATTCATCCGTTGCGATGGTGATCTGTCAGAAATACACGTTCTGATTGGTTAAAAATCGTATGTGTGGAATTTTTTCCAAAATTCACTGACTCTACGATCTCAACGAAATACTGTGAAAAGTTGCGAGTCATTATGCTTCTACCAACTACCAATTTTCAATCCAATTTCTCGGGTAGTTTCGAAAATAATCGCAAAATTTCAAATGGCTTCAACTCCAAAACAGTTTGGCCGATTTTGCCCATTAACTAATATAACCGTCGCATTTAGAAATGCAACCGACCCTGAAAGTTTCAAGTCGATGGGATTCTCCGTAGGCCCGTATCAGTCGTTTAAGACTAGTTTGGTTCATAATTCGCAGTTCCCCTTTAGAGTTTCCCAACTCTGGGATCTTCCAGCAGATCGTACAATGTCTTAAACCTTTTCTTTTCCAATTTCATTCACCAAGATCATAAAGTTTTATGTATACGGATATTTTCGACGAGAGGTACTTCAAGGATGTAAACGGCCTGAAGTCATGTGCATTATATCATCGAAGCACGATACGATTCTCCAAATTGAAATATATCGTTCGAACTATTGTTAAGTCTAGTCATAAAGCGTTTCTCAAAGTGAATATCGATGAATACCAGAGCGCTGTTTATATCTTTATCACATAATACAATTCTTTTGTTTGTACTCTTATGGGCATTATAATTTCCTTGAACTATGTTACAATACTTCTTTCTTATCTTGAACGTGAACCATCTGCTCCTATTCTTTCGGCGACTTAGTGACACTATTATACTACTCTGGAATATAAAAGGTAAATCGTTCAGAAGAAAACATTAATTCAACTTGATTTTTTGTCAAGCAATCCTACATTAACAAGCCATTGACAGGGTTGCTTTTCACAAGAGTTTTTCACGGATAGATCGATTGAGATCAACTTTGTGACAATCACCTACATATAAGAATCAGTGGATGATTGTGTTCAGCTGGAAGTCGTTTACACATTCGATAAAATTACTCATGAAATCCTTTTAGATAGACTTGCTGAGAGTGGTGTGAACGACTTCCTTTCTAGATGGATAAGGTCGTATCTACGGGGTAGAATGCAAGTTGTGGCTTTTATCTGTCACCAATACTAGCCTTTTGATCTTTATCTGGGGTGCAACAAGGCATTCATCGGGATCCTTTGTTGTTTACTGCCTATATACATGAACTCATGAAATATTTCATATACTGTCTTCTTCTGTTGAACGAAGAAGACTTAAAAGTTTACCGTCTAATAGAAATAATAATATAGAAACCCTATCAGAATGTCTCAAAATACAGGAAGATTTGCACAGTTTTGTAAAAACAATAGGCCCTTCTTCGAGCTGGAAATCTTTATGATTATTTCGTTCACTCATAACGAAAACTTTATCGAATATATTTACAGGATCGAAAATCATAATTTGGGGCTGGTTTTTGATATAATTTTGATTTGAAGTTCACATTATTCAAACTACAAACTTTTCGGTTTTATGAAGAGAGTCATTCATAAATTTCGGTAGGAGACCTCTTTTCAATCCTCATTTTGCTTATATTCTCAATAAAATATGCTCTGAATCTTTTGTCTGGTTTCCCCCATACTGATGGAACTGAAAGAGTCCAGAGAAGATCCTTTCTAAATTTTATTGCATGCAGGTCTCAATCTTCTATTGAGAATAGCGACTATACACCATTGATGGGAAGCAAGGACTTTTACACCGCGCGATGAACTTTACGAATCTTATTCTGATTCAATGTCCAGAAATCACTCTAAACTTCAATTCAACATTCCTAGAAGAGGGTTGAGACATTCTGGATTATTTTAGGTATCTTTCAGAAGATCAAAAAACACACGCCGTGACAAAACTCTACTTTATGATGAACTCTTAAGAAAATTCATGGAAACTGCGGCTATATAGAGTATTTGAGGCTTTTCCGTAGATAGAGGAAAGAGAAGATGAAGTAAACAACACAGAAAAACGTGGCAAACATCTCTGTGTTTATATTTACATTTCTCCAAAACGGCAAAATTGTTTATTCAGTTATTTGTGATATTTCGACCAAAGTTGTTGAATATTTTCAAGTGTAATACAATTATATAGTATTAAGTATGCCAGTAAAGTGTGTAGTGTGGTAAACATACTGAAGAGGAAGATAATCGTTTCGTGCATAGGTTAGTATTTTGCTTTCCTCGCTATTGGAGTACGTCGTCAATATTTTGGATGCAGATATTATTCGGACATCAATAATATAACTATTATTATATTTGTTATATTGATATGTACTATTCGTTTCCAATAAACAATTATATCTACTATGACTGTATACATGAGAGAAAATTGTTAACATTATTTAAGAACTTGCTCCTGAAATATACAATTTCATCCAATACAAAATGATACCAATATTTATTTATTCAAAGATTTATTTATGATCCTTAATCAGCATATTATTTTGGACCAAAAGGTCGTTTAGGAAGTTTTCCCAACAAGGTATGATGTACGTAAGATTTGGCGCTATTAATGAGTTATTCAATAGCTCCTTGGATCTTTTGTTTAAAAATAAAGCAAATCTTCTCATAGCACCAATATAATGAACTATTCTTGTGGCTTGATCTTCACTAGGAGAGGAGTTTCCTTACAATTTCTCAATAATATTATGAATCTCTTCCGAATCTGTAGACTAAAAGTAAATAGTTAGCATAGTATCTTCCTTGGTGAATTGGACACTTGGGTTTTATTAAATATTGTATTGTCCAAGCGAGGAGTTCAACATTTAAAGGTATTCTTTATTACTTGGATAACAGCTCAGAGGATTTTCCGTATGCACTATACCTATATTAAAACAAGAAACCATACAATTATCTCTTTTCAAAAATAAACAATATACGACCATGAAATTCATCTAGAAACCATTCAATTATTTGGATGCATTGATATAAGACGTTATCCAGCAATCTGAATATAGTTGCTTATTCGATCCACTTCCTGAATTTTATTCATAGCAATGAAAATATTTTGGTTTCAGGAGAGATCTTCATTAGACTTTTAGTTTTGTCTGAAATATTAACCTAAATCAGATTCTGAAGCTCACTTGAAGCATTTTTTTGGAATTTGCGTGGGAAAAGCAAGTTTCTGGGTTGAATACCACCAAAGAACTGCTCATATATCATAGTAGATATAATTGTTTATTGGAAACGAATAGTACATATCAATATATCAAACAGAATGCAAAAAAATCATACATAAGGGATGGTTTAAGAATAAATAGTTATATTATTGATGTCCGAATAATATCTGCATCCAAAATATTGACGACGTACGCTAATGGCGAGGAAAGCAAAATAATAACCTATGCACGGAACGATTATTTTCCTTTTCAGCATATTTACCACACACTGCACACTTTACTGGCATCCTTAATACTATATAATTGTATTACACTTGAAAATATTCAACTACTTCGGTCTAAATATCACAAATAACTGAATAAACAATTTTGACGTTTTGGAGAAATGTAAATATAAACACAGAGATGTTTGCCACGTTTTTCTGTGTTGTTTACTTCATCTTCTCGTTCCTCTATCTACGGAATGCGGTATCTTCTCTTTCCTCTATCTACGGGCTTTCCCCACTCTGCATTCATCTGGGAATCAGGAGAATCTTTGAGAGCTAAGTTGGGAGCTTTGTAACTGAGCACTTTTTGCGCGCATGTTTTGGGGAACAGCGTGCTATCGTTTTGTCCAAATGTCTGTCATTTTCAGTTTTTTCCCGAAAATGGTCTCAAACGACTAGGTTGGACTCACTGATGACGAATTCGGTGTCAAAATCGATTCTGTCCGACCGGTCGACGACACCAAAACTGTCGAAAGAAGCGAGCTAGCCCCTTGAACACTTGATTTGACACGCATTGGAATGCAGCGGTTAAGTTAGTTAATGAGACAAATCGGTCGAATGGTTTCGGAGTTATTGTCATTTGAAATTTTGAGATTAATTCCCGGATATTTCAGGAAATAGTCTTGCGATTGAATTGAAACTTGACAGTTAGTTGGAGCATAACAACGTTCAACTTTTCACGAAATTTTCTTCAAATCACCCTGTCGAGTAAGTTTTGAAAATTTTTCTGGAAAAAATTTTTTTTTCAAAAATTGTTAATTGAATCCAGGAATAATTTCTGCTTCAACCTTGAAAATCAAATTTCACAGCAGTGTACCAAATTTCATCCGGAAACAGCCCTAATTTCTGGAGATAAAGTTGAAAAATATATAAAATTTCGTGTTTTCTTTCTCGATATCGTTGTTTTTTCCGGAATAACACAAAAAAATACTAATTTAATAGAGATGAAACTTGGCAGCTGGTAGTTTAGAACAAATTGAAAAAAATTTAATTAATTTATTTATTATTATTGTGTTTACGTAAACACAATAACTTCGAGAAGAAACGACAAAGACACTCGATATTTGTAAAGTAGGTTTGAGGCTTAATTACGAAAGTCGAATTCGTGAATGGGTAAAATCCGCCCAATAATTCCGTACATATGACCATTCAAAATTATATTTCTCCAATAATTCCTAAAATACAGATTAGATCGAATTGAAATCCAGTAGTTTATAGATATTGAATAGAATATCGAATAGATATTTATGTGGCCATTTGAGGTACAATGCAAAATTTTACATGCTTGTAAAAATTTTGTCTTTTTTTACGTTTTGACCTCATCGAACGCAGTCTGGATTATCTCCTTAAGCAGGGCAATTTCTAAATTATCCCATTATTCGTGAACTTATGATAAGTTAATTGGTACTTTTAACTGTAAGGAATATAGAAGTTATTATAATGTTGATAACAATACTCTGTAATTACCATCTTTTTCAAAAGTGTTGCTTCATGCCTGAAGGTTACTATTTCTCAAAACGCGAACTTTTGGAACGATCATTTCAACGTTTCTGGGTTGACTTAATTTTTTTTGTTATCTGAATGACCAATGAAGAATTGAATGATGATTCACTTACTACGTATAGGGTGATTCGATAAGCTCATCAAACTTGCCAGCCAAAAAGTGTCCTTAATTAATCAAGTAAATAAAAGGTATATCTACGGAATCATTAGGCGGATTTTACCCATTCACGAATTCGACCTTGGTAATTAAGCCCCAAACCTACTCTACAAATATCGAGTTCCTAAGTCGTTTCTTCCGGAAGTTATTGTGTTTACAGCCTAACGGACAATTCAATTGAGGTGTAGATTTCTGGAAAAAACATTAAAACCCCGACCGCGAACACAATAACTTCCGGAAGAAACGACTTAGAACCTCGATATTTGTTGAGTAGGTTTGGAGCTTAATTACGAAGGTCGAGTTCGTGAATCAGTAAAATCCGCCCAATGATTCCGCAGATATACCCATTCAAAATTTTATTTTTCCTAAAGTTCCAAAAATATAGATTAGATCGAATTGAAATCCAGTTTTTTATCAAGAAATGGCAGTTCGAAGGTTCATATTGAATTCATATTCAGTCAAAAGAAGTATTATGTTTCGAATTTTCATAAATACATTGTATTTTGGAGATTTAATTAACAATCTGTGGATTATTTTATTTGAACGTTACAGCTGTAAGTCAACATTTGTTTTTTCCATGTCATCCTAATACTATTTGTTTTTATGTGTCCATGTGCGTTTAATCTTGAAATATCTTCGTAATATTTAAGAGGTGTTCATTCGAATAAAAAATTTCAGAGGAAAATCACTGATTGGTAGGGTTGAAAAATGCTTGCACCATTAAATTCTTCATAAAGAATGGTTCGGAAATTTCCGAATAAAAAAATTGAACAAGCATTTCTGAAATAATTCTTTGCGACCAACACGGGTGCATTTTTATTTTAGTCAGTTGAAGCTGAGGTTGAAGTGATGAATTCAATCGAACGATGAAATTACAAGCAGGGAATGGGGGTTTTTCCTTCAAACGAAAATGCAGTAATTTTCATGAAAAACCTTTAGAACATCACTTTTTAAACATATAATTTCAATATTATATTTTTAAAAAAATGTTTGATCACCTGAAACTGAAAAACTAAAATGGGGATTTGCATTTAAAGGGATTTGTCTTGAGTGCACGATATGGCAACGTCGAATTCAGCTTTCTCGAAAATAAAAGGACGTCAAATGTGTTACTTTGCTTAGGAAAACAGAGATAGCTATACTTCGATCTAGTCAGAGTAGAAACTCTTCTATTTATCTTCTGTGAAGAGCCTTGAAAGAATCGCCAAAGAACTTCTGTTTAAACCAGGTTAACGTTTTCATAATTTTCATCAAACTAATTGAACATTTCATTGTCCTAAAATTTCATCAAATAAATTGTTATATGCACACTATGATAATATATGTATGTTGGAGTATATGATTTCAGTGGTTTTATTTGTTGAAATAAATATAAGAAATAAAAAGGTAGTGTTAATTTTCTGGAAGATGCTGGGTTCCTCGAAGACTTCTGCACGCTTTCATTCACAACGATTAATTGGACATTACTAAAGTGGAATTAAAATTTATTAGGACTTTGTTTTGCGTAGTTTATAAAATATCTCTTTTGAATAAAGAATGGCATAGTACGTTGAAATTAATGAATAATATACGGTGAGTATAGTTATAAAGTTCATTTGATTAATAGAGAAATGGAAAATCACCAGATGAATTAGGTTGCATTCGTCCTGAATTAAAATATTCACCTCCTGTCCAGAAAGCATGTCGTTCAATCAAGATATTTTTTCTATGAAATGATTGAAGGCTTCTTCATTTCAAATAATAAACTGAGTCAGCGTTTGCCTTATTAGTAAGATTTAAAAAAGAATATTGTATAATACAATAAGGCGATGATGTATTTCACGAAAGATAATTCAAATAAGGTAATGAAATTAAAAATAAGGAGACAGTATTTAGTATCAACGAAATATTTTGTGGAAACTATTTTTTATTGAAATGAGTTTCTACCAAGTAAAGACAGAAACTATCAAACACAAGGTAATCAAAGTTACACGTAGCCCATTAACTATATCAATTCAACAAATTTTCGCCGAAAAAACGTAGAAATAAAACAACTGCATCCATAAAATTATTCAACGCAGTTATGTCTAAAATATCGGACAGTAATAACACATATAACATACATAAATATCCATATGTAATTTCAAATTCGCCGCCTACTAGCCATTTGGTTAGTGTTCAAGGTCACGGATTTTGGGTACATCGATAACAATGGAAATGTCAAAGAGTGTCGCTTCTGTAATACTTCTCTATTCTGTGCCAGCGCTAAGTGCAAAGGGTGAGAAAACTGATTCTTTATTCTACAAATGCGCCCCTATGAACCAGAGAAGGAACTTAGCCTAAAACTGGCTTCATTTCTTTGAACCGAGTTGTATCTCTTTGTGTTAAATACTCAATGCCAGGGCTTAAGACTATTCTACCAGTGGTCAGCCTCCCTAGCTACGGCCCTGCTTTTATCGAAAAACGAATTTGGGACCATCCTCAATGGATCATCCTGTACAACCTTCGGACAGTCAGGTACAAAATTGTTAGGCATAATATCATCGCTAGAATATCAGGACAAACTTTCGCGTTATCGCGTAATGATAAATTTTCCTGACTTTCAGTATGTGCTTTAAACTTTAAAACGTCAATAATCCAAAAAAGCAAGCGCTTAACTCCTAAATTCAGAAAAAAAATTCTAGAACACCACTGACGTGAGGTCAGGTGTTTTATGCGCTCGTTCAAATTCGTTGCCAAAGCGGTCACCTATTTACGTATTGATCCCGCTCAAAACTGCTTGATTCCTTGATAGAAAGATCTGGCTATCTTCATTTCATATGGTCATATGGTGATTTTATAAAAACCTCAAGCTATCATCAATTTTAGCCTATTTTTTTCACGACTGGATCCAAAGGAAATTTTGCATTAAGTTGCACGTTGGCATTCTCCAACTGATAGAGTAGTTTCAATCTGATCGCATCAATACTTAAAATATTGAGGAAATAACCTAAAAATTTCAACTAACAACGAAATTTGACATATTTTTTTATTATATCTCCGTAAATGAATATCGGAAGAAATTGGAACTTGAAACATTGTTCCTTAATATAGTATGTACCGAATAGTATCGAAATCTGATCGATATTCTTCGAGAAAAAAAAATTTCAGCGAAAATTCAGAAAATACTCGAATGGAATTTTTTCAAATTATCCAACGATTAGATCCAAGAAAAATTGTTTCACTATGTTGCTTGTTGGGATTTTCCATCATTTCACGTAGTTTCAATAGTCTCCAAGAAAATTTTCAAACTAAAATTAGTTGAATATTTCGATAAAAAGTTTTATTTATTTTCTAATGTATAGATCCACACATTTCGTACTGAAGGGAGAGTTTGTATTCTCCAACCAATTACAAAGTTTCCCTCTGATCCCCCCAGTACTTCTTGAGATATTCAGGAAATATCTTCAAAATTTCAAATATCAAGCGAAATTTCACATATTTTTTTTTCCTATGTCTCCGAAAATATGGATCAGATATAATTAAAATTTGGAACGATGTTGTTTAATATCATCTTCCAGGCCTGTGCGAAATTTGATTGAAATATGGTCATTACTTTCCTAGAAAAAAAAATTTCAACAAGAATTTAGAAAACTTTGGAATAGTTTTTTTCAATTTTGTAACGACTAAATCTACATGAAACGTTGCGCGTTTGTATCCTCCTACTAATGAAATTTCCAGAAACTAACCTCAAAATTTCAAATTTGTATAACTCCAAAATTCAAAAATTGTGTCCGATAAGTTAATCTACCGGGATATCCAGGCCCCTAACCAAACTTGAAATTTTCAAGACTCTAGGTCCTTGCTTTCGAAAATCAGAGCACACACGATCGGACGGCTGGACAGAATTAAATTTGACCAAGGATTCCAACCTAGTCGGCTCAAAATGCGAAAATTGCAGATGAAAACCAAGTTCCCCAGAACAAGCGCTTTAAGTGTTCAGTTATTTCGATTATTCTCACCTATGAAATAACAATCCAGAAAGATATTAACGTCCAACTATCTCCTATGCACCTGAAGACGAACACTGCTCAGTCAATCATAATCCGAACAACATATTTCGAACGAGACTCGCACCGATTCGTCCGAGGATTGTTTAGTACCGGTCTGACGCACTTATGCTTATGCAAGAACCCAAGAACGCGATTCCAAGAGACCGTTCTCAAGAACCGAGAGGAATTCCCCGCTCAATATTTCGTGCATCCCTATACGGTGAGAGTTCGCAGAAAAATGCCGCTGTTGGGATACGGACACTCAATCTACTCGAACGGGCCAGAGCACCACAATAATTACCTATCTGTTTTCGAACGCGGTCTGTTACCTCCGCCAATCACTCGCTTCCTTTGTGGAAAAACAAATACTGATTAGGATTCAATTATTGTGAAATCTCTGCACGCTTATTATTATATGAACGGATAAAATTTCAGAAATGCTGTTTCTGTTCGAATATCTATCAAGGTATCAAGGTTGTTTCGTTAATTACGAATTGAAACAGTTGTGCAGAGGAGTTGCGCAACCAAAATAAAGCCTGCGTTCTTGTGCAAGATAACTGTAGAATGATTAATCTGTACCTCTGCGTAGGGAGCGGAGCTGTCAAAGATACTCTGGAAGAGGATGGCGATAGTCCGATATCCCATGACACACGTTTCTAGATGAGTGTCTCTATGAATAACCTGGGTACACCAGGTACTACATTCAAAGAAGTGTCGAAAAGATGTGGGCGATACAAGAATAATTCGACAATTTTAATTAAAATAAATTTTTTCACTGCCAACAATTATGAGATATTTTGCAATACGTAAGGTTTACATTTTCGTGACTAGTCTCGAATTTTCGTTCATCTTCGGACAACTATATATGTATATATTCTTTTGAGATGAGCAGTACATTTTTTTATATCAAACAATATGTGTCATAACAGTATTAGTAGAGGAAATGTAAACGGGGCACCATACATTTTTACGTATGATACAAGAGCACAGATAAAAACCTCAGGAAAAACTCTGTCTCCCAGTATAAGTGTAATGAAATTGTTGTTTGTTATTGAAGGGCTTCTTTTTCATCGACAAAATTTCTTCTTTCCTATTCGATCCAGATTGAAATCTTGGAATCACACCTGAAAACAAAAAAGGGACGAAAAAACCAATATGAACTATCGTCAAATTTATATTTTGGACAACTATTAACTTAATATTCTATTGTTTCCTATTCTTCTTCGCACTCGCACCTTGGACTTTCGACCGAATTCCATTTGAAGAGGAATCTATTACAGTGACCATGAGCGGTTCTAATTCGATTCAAAATGCACCAAATTTTCCTAGGAAGATCAAAACCATGAACTTTTTCTGAAGGATCGCTAATCAAACCTTTGTTGAAAACATTACACGAATTCCATTCCGAACGCCAAATTTCTTTGTCACTTTTATTGGTGTAAAGAAAATCGTTAATCCATAAAGGTTTACGAGATTTCAATTTAGCAATTTTAGAATTCGGAATATAAGACATGATTGGGAATAAATTCGGAAAGGAATGATATTTATCCCAAGACTTTATCACTGTAACCTGTCCACGAATATGGGGCGGTACAATATTTGAGTGAACTGGTAACCACTGTAAAGGTGTAGATCTTATGGTCCCACTAATGATTCTCACAGCAACATTAAGCTGTACATCAATTTTACTAATATGAGCGCTATTAAACCAAACCGAAACAATAATCAGCGGCAGAAAAAACCAAAGCCAAAGCTCCGGACGAAGAGTGGTGGGGTCAGCACCCCATGAAGAACCAACTGACCTCTGAGCACGTGGTACAGAGTATTTATGCAGATTCAGGTGAGCAACATGATAATAAAAACCTAAAAAGCACTGACGTGAAGTCAGCAGCTTTTGAGCCCTTGTTCACATTGTGAAATGGCGACTTGGGAATTTCAGTGAAATATGAAAATTTTCAAAAAAAAAATACTTTTTTTTCAAAGCTTTAGCTGGATAATTCTTCTTAGTGACACTGTTCATCTTCCAACCAAGTTTCATTCCGATCAGATAAATATTTTTCAAGTTATTGAAGAATCAAAATTTCAAATGGCTGTAACACAAAAACCATTCGGCAGATTTCGCTCATACGAACTTAACCGGAATATTCAGGATTAAAACCTAACCTGTAAATTTTAAGACTTTAGGTCCTTCCTTTCGGAAGTTAGAGATCACACAGACAGACGGCCGGACAGAATCAAATTTGACCACGGATTCTTCATCAGTGAGTCCAACCTAGCCGTTTGAGATCGATTTCAGCTCAAAATTCGAAAATTTCAGACATTGTGACGAAACGATAACGCGCTGTTCCTCAGAGCAAGCGCGTAAAAAGTGACAGTTGGAGAATTTTGTCTGCAACAGATATTAAAAAAGATAAATTTTTTGGAGATTGTAAGGTTGTAGGTATCATTTGAAAACATTGAAAATTTGGAAATTACACAAATCCTGTTGGTCGTTTTTTCTTCCAAGTATATATTTCTCTGGTCTAATCTATAAATTGCAATGGAATTGATAGTTGGCACGAAGTTGCAGAGGAAACAATCAAAGCGCCTGAAACTACGATGAAAATGGATAATAGATATCCAAATAAAAGTAGCCGCTAATTGAACGGATCCAATGATATCCCTTCCTTTTTATTAGATACCTATGTTATATTTTCAGATTATCTATTGATGGCCATTCTCGATGCAATAGGTTGCTACGGTGGACCTGCTTCTATTTTTGGGGATATTCATTCCATGTTCATGTAATCAGGTCTTGAATGAGCGTCCTGTCTGACCTACATTTTTCTTGTTGTAAGTTGAACATGTTGACTCATCAACTCCTGATTTAAGTAGCTGCTTCAATCATAAAACATTAGATGAAATAATTGAATACAAAATTTCCCAATTAGCCCCAAATCCACCCTTGCTTAAAGAAAAACCAATAAGTTCCTTTCTCTTTCATATTTAAGTGATGTAAGTGAAAGAATGGCCAATAGTTTATCGAATCTACCGTCAATATAGCTTTCAAACCAAAAAAATAATTATTGTCTGTTATTCAATGCCAGGGATTCAAGAAATAAAGGGTTTTCCAATAAGAGGTGTTATTTTGAATAGCCCGCTATTTCGGTAGATGTCACTTTTGAAGCTGTCATTTTTTGACATTTGAAAAGTAGAAACTACGTCATTAATAAAAATGAAACGATACACGCTTCAACAACCCATTGAAATTATTAAAATTCACTATAAAAATGGTGAAAATTAGGCAGAGACGGTTCGTAAAACTCGAGCATTTTTGGGTCGTCGTGAAGCACCTTGTCGGACCGCACTAAATAAATTGGTGGAAAAATTCGAGCTGTTGGGACAAGTTAGTGATGTGAAGAATAAAACCCGTGCACGTCGCTCAAGAACAGCCGAGAATATTGCTGCTGTAGCCGAAAGTGCTGAAGAAAACCCAGGTTTGCCCTTCCTCGTGGTTCTTTGAAATCCGATCATCAACAACGTCGTGTCTCTGCTGATTGGGTCGTTGAAATGCATGAAAATGATCCAGAATTCCATCGAAAAATCATCTTGAATGATGAGGCCCATTTCTACCTCGGTGGCTTCGTCAACAAGCAAAATTATCGCATCTCGGGCTTGGAAAACCCGAGAGTTATTGTTGAAAAGCCTCTCTATCCTCAACGTGTGACTGTTTGGTGCTGTTCATGGTCCGGCGGAGTCATTGGACCTTACTTTTTCGAAAATGAGGCTGGAGCAACAGTTACGGTGAATGGATTGCGCTATCGAGAGATGAATAAATGATTCTTTATGGCCGGATTTGGATGGTATTGATCTGGACAACGTTTACTTTCAACAAGACGGCGCTACATGCCACACAAGCAACGAAACCATTGATCTCTTGCGGAAAAAATTTCCGGACCGTGTTATCTCTCGAAGAGGTGATCACAATTGGCCACCGAGATCTTGTGATTTAACAGCTTGCCACTTCTTCCTTTGGGGCCACGTGAAAGAGAAGGTCTACGCCAATAGCCCAGCGTCGTTTCAAGACCTCAAAGATGAAATTTGTGAGGCTATCGAGGACATAGGGCAGCCATTTTGCGATTTGGTTATGGAAAATTTCATTAAAAGGATATGGTCCTGTAAGCGTGGTCGTGGTGGTCATTTGGCTGATGTTATTTTCCACTATTAACGGCATAGCTTCTTCTTTATAATGAAATAAATATTCGATCATTTATATTGAAAAGTGGCATTTTTCTTTGAATATCAAAATAACACCTCTTATATAGGTCCGACAGGACGCTCATTCAAGATGAGATTCCATGAACATCGAATGGATTTCACCAAAAATAAAAGCAAGTCCACGGTCGCAACCCATTGCTTCAACCCAATTCCATCGAAAGATAATCTGAAAATATTACGTGTACAATCAAAATAAATGAAACTCAACTATCTGGAGTCAATTGAAATTTATAAATTAGTGCAGAACAATATGCTTGGAATAATGAACGACCAACAGGATTTGTGCAATTTCGAAATTTTCAGTGCTTTCAAAAGACACCTACACCCTAAGAATTCTGAAAAATGGATAGAAAGAATAATTTTTGATTAACAATTGATAGTTCTGCTTCAGACATTGGGGATGAAAACCTAGAAGAAATCAAATCTATCTTTTTGGCGAAAATGATAGCTAGAAGGTTCATGCAGAATTTCATCAGGACTGAGGATGGCCCAATCTTTCTGATTATTTGGAAGACGTCTCAGTGATATTTCGCTGAAATTTTGCATAAACATTCATGCCCTCGTTTTTTAAAACAAGTGTTGGATTTCATTTAGGTCAGTTCATTATTTTTGGAGAATATAAATGCAAATGTGTATTTTTCGGAATCATTTAGTGGATTGTACTGTTTCATTTATTCGATCTTTGTGATTAAGCGCCAAACCTTAAGTGAAATTAGAGCGAAATCTAACTGATAGTTGCTGAGATACGTCAGTTTTGAATTTTTGAAAAATTTTCTAGTGATACAATCCCTTAGAAAGTCAGAATACATATGGAATGTCGGCCGGCGCGGCGACGGAATTTTTGGTTTCCTGAAGCCAATAATGAAGTCAATTTTTCGATCTTCGCTCTATTTGAGAAGAAATATATTTTTCTCATATTGAGGGGTATACTTTCATCTCCTCTACTGCTTTTTACATTTTTTTTAATAGTTCACAATTTTATTTCTAATTCTCGTATTTTATAATTATTATTATTTCCATTTATTTTTATGATTGATCTTTCGCCTCCTTTTGAGGAACCACTTCTAGTTGCTTTCATACTAGTTTCTGCCCACTTTTGAAATACAGCCTGGTTTCATCAAAATATTTTCAGTGATCCGAAACTTACAATTCTGTTCATCACTTAATCTATTGAATATCGACGTGGACAAACGATAACTTCCTACAAACTATGGGACAATAGTTTTCATACGAAATTGTCCAAACGTAACTTCGATTTGCAAAGTCAACTGCATTAGGTACCTTGAAAAATTAATTCATGAAATTTTGTTTGTCAATAATAAATATTTACTCAGTGTCCCCAATGATCTAAATTATCATGTGATTGTTTAATAGTGTATTCACTTTTTCGGTATCTCTAATTGAATAAGCGAATATCAGGTAAACAATACCATCATTCAATTATTTTATCTTCTGTGAATAAAGAAAAATTCCTCTAGGAAGGTCATATTTTCATTTTCAAGGGATTTCATTGATATTCCAAGTATTCTCGATATTTGGAATATACAAGTGTGTCCAGAAAATACCAGGAATTGGTCAATGCATATAACACGAAATATGTGTAGGCCTTTTTCATTTTAAATCGTTCGACTAACGATGGATCACTGAAAAAAGTTAAGTCATCGGTGAAGCTGTGATGACCTCATCGATGTTTTAAAGGGAGCAGGCACTTTATTTCAACATTACCCAGAAGTTTGTCCATTAGCATTTTCCAACTAGTTATCAAGACTTTTCATAATGGGATTAATAGGTATGCTTCGAGTTATTCCGGAAATTACAATTTTACCTATTTTTTCCAATATCTCCGGAAATTTGAATGGGATCAAAATGAAATTTGGTGCACTGTTGTGAAATATTAATTTCAAAGTCTGTGCAAAATTTCATCGGAATCTGATGATTACTGGACGAAAACAACATTTTTCAACGGAAAAATCTAGAAAAGCACTGACGTGAGGTCAGGAGATTTTACCTGCTTGTTCAAATTCTAACTATTAGATCGACACGAAAGTTTGCACCTGATTACGGAGGTTCAAATTTGTTCTTCTTGAGATATTAAGGAAATAACACTAAAGTTCCAAGTAACAACGAAATTTGGCACATTTTTTTCCCTTATATCTACGAAAGTTAATATCGGATCGAATTGAGAATTGGAACATTGTTGTTAAATAGTGACTTTAAGGATTGTGCCAAATTCCATTGAAATCTATTCAATATTTTTGGAGAAAAAAAAATTTTTCATGAAACATTTCGAAAATTTTCGAATAAATTTTTTTTTAATTATCGAACAACTGGATCCACACGATATTTCGCTCTAAGTTGCGCGTTAGTATTTCAAAACTGTCCACGAAGTTTCAATTTGATCGAGTCAATACTTTATGAGATATCGAGGAATTAACCTCTAAATTTCAAATGAGCCTAGCTCCAAAAGTATCCAACCGATTTCACTCATTAACGAACATAACGGAGATATTCTGACTCCAAACCTAATCTGACAATTTCAAGTCGCTAAGTCTTTTCCTTCAAAAATTAGAGCACATACGGACGGACGGACAGGATCAGATCGTTTAAGACACAGAAATTACAGACATCTGCTCTTCCCGAGAACAAGCGCGTAAAAATGGAAAATTTCGATATAGAGGAGTGTAAAATATTGACCTGAAGATCCGTGCAAGATCTCATGAATAGTTCCTGAAATATTTTTTTTTTAATTCATTAACAATTCTCCATCTAATTACATAGTTTCAGTCCGATCGCATATGGGTTCCCTTAGGTATTGGGGAATTAACCTCAAAAATTCTAATGGGTATACATATTCCCAAAACTGTTTGGCCGAGTCTGACCATCAACGGACAGAACAGATTTTAACATCGAACTCTTCATCAGTGAGGACAACCTAATTGTTGAGACCATTTTCAAGAAAACCCCATAGAACATTTTATGTATATTTTAGGATGAACAGAAGATAAGGTGAATTCAAAGATGCGCTTTTGTTTCGCCAATGTTGGGGCATTCGGCAGAATTAGTTTTTCCCACTGAAGGTGGCGCTATTAGGAAATTACGAACGATCGTCAAGGCAACTGTCTGTCAGAACTGAATTTACATCAGACAAGATAAAAGGTGAAAAATATCTGGATGAATGAATTGCTACCATATTATTTCGTAGAACTTTCTGTGGGGTATATTCAAAGAATTCAATATGCATTGTAATTTTTGGCTATTATACACTATCATTCGATGTTTTCCTATATTATAGCAAGCGAGGAGTGGAATTATTAGGTAAGCAATATGAAATTATTCTACAGAATCTACTGATACATCTATACCTTTTGATAGCATAATAATAATATATAATAATAAGTACTTTATTTCCTACAGGTTTTACCCCCAATTACAGGAAATCACACAAAAAAAAATTTAATACAACGATGACACATTGAAATGGTATACAAAATAAGATATAAAAAAACTAAAAAAGAACAACCCCCAACAAAATCTCAAAGCGTAAGTGATGAGCATTGCGAATAAAAGGCCCGCACTATGGATCGAGGAGTCATGAAAAATGTCACATACTCTGGCGAGCACATTAATAAGTCTACATGCATAATTAATAGGGGATCGAAAGCTCGCATTTGTTCTCCCCGTCCCACAGTAAAAGACCATCTCATCCCTAGAACCCAAACGGGGAACCAGGAATGGTAGACAAGATAAAAGTTCCGAACAATCGATCTTTTGATTAACAATTTTAGAAATGAAAACAATGCACACATGTTCACCCTATCCACAATGGAATAAGCACCATATCTTTAAAGTAAAATACTATCATCATAACCTATGGGAGGGTACACACCCTCC
This sequence comes from Myrrha octodecimguttata, assembly GCA_958510865.1. Taxonomy (NCBI): domain Eukaryota; kingdom Metazoa; phylum Arthropoda; class Insecta; order Coleoptera; family Coccinellidae; genus Myrrha; species Myrrha octodecimguttata. The sequence goes on from OY294056.1 coordinate 60,043,599, forward strand.
TGCCTCCACATCAAAAATTTGTAAAATTTTCTCTGCACAGACTCAATTCTCTTCCTATAATTGTCATATATAGGTCTCCAAACTATGCTACAGTATTCCAATCTACTCTTTATTAAGCAATTGAAGAGGGCTATCAAAGTGCTTGGATTCTGAAAGTATTTAGTATTTCGGACTATGAATCCATAAGTTTTATTGCAGGCAAGTACCAACTGATTGATATGTGGTACAAATGAGCAACCACTGTCACATAAAATCCCCAGATCCCTTATTTCAGTTATACGAGACAGTGTTGTGCCACGGATATTATAATCAAAATTTATCATCTTTTTCTTTTTCGTGTATGTCATAGCATAACATTTAGATATATTCAAATTCAATCTATTACCCGCGCACCATGCCAGGAGGCTATCAAGAGATGCCTGTAACCTAGTACAATCAATGAGATTCCGTATTCGAAGAAACATTTTTAAATCTTCTGCAAATAACAACATTGCTACATCCACAATATCTACTACATCGTTTATGAACAATAGAAAGAGTAAAGGTCCAAGGTTAGAACCCTGAGGGATTCCAGATGTCGCACAAAACTCGACAGAACAGTAACCTTCAACTTCTACAATACAAAGTCTGCAAGACAGGTATGACTTTATCAGATCGATCAGTTTGGGGCCGAAACCAAATATATTTTTCAACTTGTTAACTAAAATGTTATGATCTATCTTGTCGAAGGCTTTCTGAAAGTCAGTATATATAACGTCCACCTGACCGGAGGCATCCAACGACTCCAGCACCTTTTCGAAAAAAGAAACAAGATTCGTTGTAGTGGACCTTTTCGGCATGAAACCGTGCTGGTTAACTGAAATTCTATTGCGGACAGTGGAAAAAATATAATTGTGGAGGATGATCTCGTAAATCTTTGAAAAATTTGACAAGATGGAAATTGGTCGGTAATTTGAGATAATCGATTTATCACCCTTTTTGAAAACTGGTATAATTTTCGACTGTTTCCAAACTGAAGGATATATGCCCATGGATGCAGAAAGATTGAAAATATGTGCCAGAGGGGCAGAAAGTGCCCCTATGCAGTCCTTCACTATAAAACTCGGAACTCCATCAATCCCGGCAGTGCGTTTTTTTGACAACTTTTTAGATGCTCGTATTATATCATCTTCTGTAATCTTACCAATACTGATGAACAGACTAGCATCGTCCTCGACATTTCCAAGCTCATAAGTGTTATAGGGCACATCGTACACACTACTGAAGTGCTGTGCGAACTCGTTTACAATATCCTGAAGTTTGCTCCACATGTTATGACCATCACATGTTCAAATATATTAATATTTTCCAGATTGTGCACATATACAAAAGAATAGTTGGTTCTATTTCATCAGATTTGGAAACTGAGGTTTTCTAGTACGTAGCACTTGATAGTAGCATATATTATTAAATTTCAGAATCAAGTAAATGGAAATTGTTGAACAATTCATGTATATTCAATAAAAAACTAAGAAAAATACAATACATTTTGAAAATAATATGCTAGATTATGGGTTGATAACTGATCCTCGATTGATTAAAATGATTGAAAGACAATTGAGAAAAGAATGATATGCTGCTGAGTTTCATGAAGTTCATACTTTCTATAAAAATGATTCTCTATTCATTTGAACACTTATTTCCATTTATAACTGCACTGTCCAAACAAAATACAAAAGGGACCCAATTAAAAGTATCTGAGGATCTACACAATTCTTCGAAGCTAACACAATAATATTTCACGCACTCATCAATAACTAAATGATAATCTGAGGAAACATAAATTCAAAATCACAATTGCCGAATTCCCATTAATAGTGTCATGCGCTCTGACTGGTCGATTGGTGACGTTTGTGTCGGTGGCGATAGTATGAAATACATCCGGATTCCAGTTTGGTCTAAAGATTTAGTAGGAAAACAAATGCAAATAAGAGCACCATATCTTCTGTGCATCCTATGTCTAAAGAAGGAAAACAAATGAAAATAAGGGCACCATTGTTCTGTGCATCCTACTTGAACCTACACCTTTGGAAAGCATTGAATCGTATGAAGTAATTGAATCTTTCGAAATAATTAATATTTTCAATGACACGTATTGCTCCATTCTAATATGGACAGGTGCACATACTTAACGGTTCAGCAAACTGGCAAAGTGATTCATTCAACAAATCTGCGATGGAAATATATCCATTGTCTGAATTATTCCATGTTAATAACACCTTCACATGGTGTTGCCCATTCGTGATGTTATACGTCTAAAGTCATGAATATCCGGGAAAGAAAACGTAAAGTATCATAACGATTGAGGAAATTGCAGATGAGATCAACAGTTTCTTGGGAAAGGACGATTGTGAAAACATCCCGTCCAGTACATTACCACATATATGTAGGTATTTAATGGAATATACCATGAAGAGTTTCAAGGTCTTTCGAAGTTGCTTCATCATTCAATAATGAGCTGTCAACAGCTATTGTTTCTATCTCCCTGTTTTGGTCATTTTATTAGTTTCACGATTTGATAACTGAGATCTTATGTTCCGAAATATTGTATGCTGTATTATGTACTGCACAGTCAATGAAGTTCCTGAAAGCTGACTATTTAATATCGATTCAAACTGATAATTTTTTACTAACTTTAGTAACCAATCAAATTACTTAATTTTGAGTCAAGTGTCAAATTCCATCTAATCACCTATGGATTACAGCGAAAATCCACACATGTGGTTTTTAACCAATAAGAACGTGTATTTCTGACAGATCACCATAGCAACGGATGAATTTTAGTGGATATTTTTAATAGTGGGTACCCAACAGCGAATTTTTGGACGTTTATAATGACAGAATATATTCTCAATTTGAGTGCTGATAGTGAGGATGAACTTGTCGTTCCCTTGGTTGGATCTATTTGTAGCTTCCGACGCTTAGAATTTTTTGCAGCTCTTGCGTTGACAAATTCTATGCCAGAAAATGGATTAAATTTACGATTATACCTTTCGAAAAATATTCCTGCAACTGTTTAGATGTAGATCCATAGACCTTTGATAACACTTCCTTTGTAATCTTCGGAGTTCTTTTTTCGCATGTTGAAGGCATAGTCCTCAAGAATGAGCGCCAGTTCTTCCACAGGTATATCCGCTCTGTCGAAATCATACGCTTTTTATGCGCAAAAGTCTATAAACTACTTCCATACATTTGCCTTCGATTTCCTAGTATTCATGGGCGTCAATTGCTTTATATTCTGGCGAATGTTTTCTTTACTTTCTCGACCGAAGCGAGACATTTTTCTACGTCGTGCTGTTTCTGACAAATTCAAAACAGAAATAATTTCTAGCCTAGAGTTTCACTGAGTTGCCATGGTAACTAAATAGTCAAGTCGACAAAATCTTCTATGTTTTGCAAGTACTTGATGAAGACGAAAATTGATGGTGTTGGAAATAAACACATTTGGTGTGGAATTTTCTTACCGAAAAGTTAAAAAATTAAATCCGGAAATTTGACCTCTAGTGGTATTACTAGTGATAATACCCTAAATGTGGTGTTTTCGACAAAGAGGATCATCAAGTTCAAATTAAACGCCAGATTGACAACCAATTTTTTGAAGTCTACAAAGTAAAAATCATCTTATCGAATACCCCTCGAGCCTTGATAAATTCTCAAAATTTTGTCATAGAGAATCCTTAAGGCGTGTTGCTTAAAGCAACACGCTTTCAGCATTCTCTATGACAAATTTATCTCGGTATTATCAAGGCCCTGGGGGTATTACTACTGAAAACATCCAGGGTAGGAACTGAAGCTTTCGGATTGAAACTTGGAACTTGGTTGTAGGTTTTTTTGGGATCGTATCAGATATGAAAAATATAACACACACCTGGAATTCTATATTTCACAAAAGTGTACCGTATTTTATCCTGTTCCGATTCCAACTTCCGGAGATGACCCGTTAAATTTCGTGGATTTTTTCTCGGAATAGGAATGATGATGATAACAATTTTGAGGGTTTCACGAGACTCTCGAAATTCATTAATTTCTCACTTAACACTGGATTGTATCCTGAACTCCTCAAACGGGCCATTCTTATTCCGGTCTACAAAAAAAATTTTTCAATAGAGAATGGGCAGTTAAATATTGAAAAAATATTAAAATATCTCGATAAGGAAGTAATAAAATATTGTGTCTGATTCGACTCAACATTTAATACTGAAAATTCAAACAGTTTGATAGGGAAGTAATAAAATTTAATGAATAATTCGTAGTTCAGACTAAAAAATTCGATTTAATTATCCTATATCGATGTTTTCACGATTCGTACTTAATGAAGCATGTATTTCAAGTTCACCTATCAGAATTTTGGACGAATTTAATAATTATTTGTCTTACCTAAATAGAATAATGCATAAATCTGTACTAGGGTCATCTAACTGTACAAGTCTCAATATCGGATAGACAAAATCGAATACTATATTGACCTTGTTCGTCTTCCGAGAGACCATAAAATACATTCGAAGAATTTTTAGGAACATAATCATCGTTGGTATAAATTTTCAATAGAATAGGTACTTCATTCTGTATATTAAATTTCACAAGAGCTAATAAAAATTGATGGTTTGTATTTTATGCGGATATTGCGAAAAATTCAGAGATATGTCACGGTTTACGACGTATTGGATATACATATACATGTCCAATTATCTCACTAGTGTTTTTCTTCGAAAATAACGAATTTATGGTGATTTTCAGAACAAGAATTCTTATGGATGAAGATAAGAAAATAAGCATAGAATGTTTTGCATATCATCCCATGAAAGCACCTACGTAAAGTCAGCAGCTTTTGCGCGCATGTTTTAAGTTGTGGGAGAAAAAATGTTGAAATTTCTTTTCAATTGTTCTGATGAACCAATTATCACGAAATTTTGCACAAAATTATGCCTCAGCATTGCCAACTAGTTACTCAGTTTCATCATGATCAGATCAGTATGTTTATTCTTTGCAACCACTTCAATTCGAGCTGATCAGTTTTTTTCGACAAATAACCTAATCGTTCAGGACCATTGTCAACACAACATTCTTAAATTGCAGTCATTCAGATCGATTCTGTTTGCGTATTGATATACAGGGTGTTTCCAAATGAGTGTATCAACGATCAACTGTAGATTTGTCATGAAAAAATTTCAGTTTTTTCTCTTTTCAGTTTTTTGCTTATATCTCAGGAACCGTTCGAATTACAGAATTGAAATTTTGTACACACATTGTCACTAATAATAGCTTTTTTGTCTCACTCTAGTCGGTTTCATTAAACGTGTCAGTCAGAAATATTGAAATTGTACAAAGGTTTTACCCCCCAACTATCACCACTAGACAGATTTGCATTTGCACAGCAAATTCTGATGCACCAATGTGCTTTACATTAAAAATGTACTTTTGGTTCATTGCTCTAAAGTGAACCGTTTTCGAGAAAACTCGCATTCTATGATCAAAAATAATTTGCTAACGCATTGTAAATTTCTTGTTATTGGAAAAATCAGTAGTGATAATTAACAAGTTTATTAATTTCGAAAAAATTTGGATTTTAAGTTGAAATTGCAAAGTTATTTTTCAATATTTTTAACGACCATAGTTAACAAGATTACAAGAATTGCTCGAAATTACTGTTGTTGGCTGCTATGCACGCATTACAATAACGTCTGGATCATGTTCCTATGAACGTTGTTCATAATCTGATGCGTGTTTTTGATTTGCTCTGCGGCGGCTTCAACTCTAGCGGTCAACTCTTAGCCTGGCCGTCCACTGGAAGCGATTTGGGGCTTTTATGAGCTACCCGTTTTATGAGCCGCGATGAGCTTCTACGATCCGAGCGGTCTCGGGCTTCGGGATCGTCCACTGGCAGATAGTTCGCGAGGTTTCGGTTCGTTCTTGTTCTTGCGTAGCAGAGGATTTTTACTTCAGATTTCCGTGTTTATTGAAGAAATTGTGATACGGGATGGATTTAGAATTAATAATTCATTTCAAGGATGAATCTCACAGGCATATGTTAGCTACGGAATGGGAAAAACTTTTGAGCTAAGGAATATTTAAATTTAGAAAAAGTGAAATTATCGGAAAAAATTCACCATTTTGATAATGAATGATTATTATCGTATACTCATTCATAATACTGGAATGGAAGTTGAAGTGTGAATGTTGATGATCTGGGTACTTCGAAAACAAAGAATGTGGAACTTCGAAATTATGGCTGATTTGAATTTTATCTGTGAAAAGTCAGCTTCAGAAGGTAAATATCTTATTAATGTATCTAGAACGTGACTTCAAAACTTCAAAAACTGCAAACATCGAAAGAAATGATGGTGACACAGATATTCAGAAATTCTTGAATTTTTGCAGAAGTGCATGCGTATTTAAGAAAATAGGTCACTAGTAAAAATCCGTAGCGTTTCATAAAGAAAAAACTATGTTTATTTTGTGATCGAAAAGATCGTTCTGCATATGAGATTGATTGAAACGTAGTTGTACCATTACAGTACGTATGGGCCAAAAACACTTGAGCATATGGAAAAATGTTCGGAATAATATTGGTCGGAGACAAAAAAAACAAATTGATAATAGATATTGAGATAATAAAAGCTATAAAACCCGAGATAATGGCGAAACACGCTGGATTAATTATATTTGGAATGCTATACAGCCGATTATTGCCAAAGAGTCCAACTTCAGGCAGGCTACTATACACCTACAGAACTTCTGGATGTGAGTTTAATGTAAGAAAAAAGACAAAATTCATTAACCTTGCAATCTGATCCATCTAAAATTCACCAACAATTAGCAACGAGCTTCAACAAATATTCCGTTCATAAACCATACATTCCAGTTGCCATCGGATAGCTCCTCTTTTCGAGCGTATAGACGCGGCAGATCCAAACTGATCGGGACACGATTGCGCCGCTCGGTTTCTCTCGAAAACGCCCGTTTGTATTCGCTGCCAGTCGACGAGGGTACCTAGAATTCCATTCATTTGGATCTGTCGCGCAAATTCGTTCGTTTACGCTCCTATCGCGCCTCTCGAAATCGCGTGCAGTGGACGACCAGCCTTATACAGTTGTACAGGAGTTTCATAGGCAATGGTGTTCATGTGACCCTATAAAAAATAATCAATGGTACCTGTGTAAATTGTTTCGATTTAATTTTTGATCATAAAATGCCAGTTTTCCCAAAAATAGGTTCACTTTAGAGCAATAAAGTAAGGGTACCTTTTTTATGTAAAACACATTGACGCATCAGAATTTGCTATAAAAATGCAAATTTTTCTAGTGGTGTAGAAGGTGGGGGGTAAAACCTTTGTGTAAATTCAATATGTCCGTCACTGGCACGTCTAATAATACCGAGTAGAGTGCAAGAAGGTAGCTTTTTTAGTGACAAAGTGTGTACAAAAATTCCATTCTGTTGTTCGAACGATTTATGAGATATTTGCAAAAAACTGGAAAGAATATAAATTTTCGACACTATATCTCTGAAACGAAGACCCGGAGTAAAAAATTAAAAAGAAAAAAAAATGTAATTTTTTCATGAAAAATTCACTGTTTACTATTGATTCACTTATTTAGGAACACCCTGAACACTTAAATCTTGCTATTCAAGTCATATTTCTATCTTTCTAATTTATAACAATACGGCCATGATACTACTCTGTTAGAGCAATATTTTTTATGAGTTTTGTCATAGCAATATAGCTATCATGGACCCCCATAATAAGTGATTTCAGAGCTGACAGCACTGTATTTTATGACTTGAGAGCGACAAATAAGAAGAAAATAACTTTACTTCATAAATATTTTATCCAGTTTTCTATGATTTCGCATACATAACCTCTTTCTTCAGTTTTCGTAATTCATATAAACATTGAGTTATTCAAAAAATGTTACGAAACAGAAAAACAAATTGAAGTCAAATTGACTGCCCGGATACCAATATAATATTGGTTACCAGAAATCAAATGCAGCAATTTTATTCAGGCGTTAATAATTCGAAATCCGATAAACGTTTCTATTTTCCTCAAAATTAAATATTCTTGAGAACCAACACATTTCTATGAACACATACTTTCCTATTTTCAATATTTTTGAATTCTTGGGAGAAATCATACTGAAACAAATGGATCTCGCGGAATAATCCGACGAACTTTTCTGTTGGGCGTAATTGAAGTCTGAGAATTTTCCTTAAAATTAAATATTAGATAGTCTGAACATATGTATTTATTTTGTTATCAAGATAGCAAGATTCTTGTTAGATTGACAGATCATATCGCTCAGAATCGATGATCAGAATACCTTTTTCCTGGCAGTATTGGCGTCTGAATTTAAGATTGCAGCGCCACGGTGGCCAGTTTTAGAACCTTACATAGAGACATAGATTTTGTTTTTATAGTCGATTTTGTACTGTTTGTTAGTGTTTGGTTTGATAATTTTTGATTTCACGATTTATTCAAAGACTTTTTAGACTTTTATAGTTGACGAGAGTGTTACTGGGAGTACATATTCCATTCCTATAAAGTAGGTATGTATCATCCTTCAATCTAATTGAGTGTAGCAACTCTGAAATTACGGGGATTCCTCCAAAGTTAGACAGTATTTTAATATTATTTATTTTCAGATCCAAATGGCAAGATTGTAAAACATACTTTTTGGAATAATAGACAAATACTAATAACTTTACTATTTTTATAAATACTCAATATATTGTGAATAAGATGAATACATTCATGAAACTGATCCTACTTGTACTGTAAGCCTTATTCATTATGGATTGACAAATAAATTTTCCAACACTCATATGATTGGTCTTGAAAAAGCTGTAAGAAATAAGCCTCGTACAACTTTGCTTTCATCGGCAGAAGCACTTTTAGCAAAGAGTATTCATCACCAGATATTTCCTTGTTGAGACACTTTTTTTTCAATAATCAGTTCTATCACTAGTACATTCACGTTGTTCCTTAATGATCAGTTCAACAGGCATAGCTTTCCTCTTAAGTAAATTTCTCTAGTTGTATTATGGGCCTGGAAAAAAATTGTCTTCATGAATGTGATCTAATATTTCATGAGCAATTCCAGCTTACCTCTATAAAAATGATCATCATCGGTAAAATGCAGGTAACAGACTCTCATAAATCTTGTTTGTTGGTTTTTATCGATTCTTCAACACTTTCAGCCCGACTTGTTAAAGGAAGTATCTTTCACCCTAACTCCAAATATTTTACCGGGCTGTAGAAATCTATGGGAAGGGACATTTGTGTTTGCTTTTCCTCAGTAGAAGCACTTGTAAAATCACACAAACGCCAAGAAAAATGCATAAACTTTCTTATTTTCGTAACATTTCTTTTAACTTGTCAATGATAATGTCTGTACCTCGGGTTACTAGGATAGCCACCAGAGGGAGAAGCGCTTATCTTCATTCGCCAATTGCTATTTGCGAAGAGGAATATAGCAGAATAATTTGGACCCCAAAACAAGCGAGCACACATTTTAGGGAGAAATGAAATTGGTTCTACTGTCTGAAAGTTTCAGTGTTCTCCTGAGTTATAACTTCCGTCATGAAGACGAGGTTTCAGATAATCGAATTACCTCAACTAGACTGCTTTGTTCCTGTATCTTTATGAACCAACAAATTACACTTGACCTTCTCTTCTCCAGCTGTCTAGGTGACGCATAAAGATTTCCTTATTCATTTAATCGGTTACTTTCTCAAATCAAGGATATGCCTCTAGGATGAATCACCAAAAGAAATATATATTGTTTAAACACTCTACACCGAAGAGTTCTTTAACCTCCGACTAGAAGTTCTGTATGCCACCAATGTCTTGAAACTACGTGTACCTAAAGTTGAATACATGATAAGTTCTTGCCTCCTATGTATGGGAAATTCCACACATCAATTAAATGATGCATCTCATTAACATAAACGTGTCTGCATCAGTTCTCAGAATCAAGTGTTTTCATATTTCTAATTGTTGAGAATTATTTGCAAGCCTGATTTATCGAGGGAATACCCTCTCAGGTGGACAGATCGTTCAGTTCTCGGGATTTTCCAAGTTCTGTTGCCTCCAATTTTCCTATTCTGAGTCTCATTATTCTGAGGTTGTATTATTTCCAGGATTTTCCTAGATTTTACTGCGAATATCTAAAAGAGAGTTTCAAAGAAATCAAAATTATTTTTCATAGAAAATGCCCTTGCGGATCTCTAAATTATTTATCAAGGGCAGTTTCTAGAAATGTTGCCTAATGAACAATGTCGGAATGATGTAGACGATCAACGAATTGAACTGTAACGTTTCAGTGTCTATATTTTCATCAGGTAAAAAAGAGAAAATTTGCAATGATGAAGGAGAGTAAGATTGAAATCCTGGGAAGAGAGCAAACGTGAAAAAATGGGCCTGTCGACACCGTTGACGCTGTGATGGAACGATAGAGAACATTTATACCATCGCAGCCAAGAATAGAGCCCATGGACTCTGAAAGGTTATAGTTCACTTGATCGTTTGTTGAAAATAATTTTTAATTTGATTCTTGACAGTTCTTTTTGCGCGCATGTTTTGGGGAACAGCATGCTATCGATTTGTCCAAATAATTGTAATTTTCGAATTTTTTCCGACAATAGCTTCAATTGACTAGGTTGGACACACTGAGGACGAATTCGGTGTCAAAATCTATTCTGTCCAAAGGGCTATTACAGGCGTACGGAGAATTATAATATCGATTTGAAACTTTCAGGGTAGGTTACATTTCAACATGCGAAGGCTAAGTTCGTTAATGGGGAAAACATAGAACTCTATATTACTACCTGGAAAGGACCCGACCCTTCTTCAACTAAGCTTAAAGCGTAACAAGGGGCAACGAAACAAAGATAGCCCTAATTACGGTAACCTCTCCCTGTCACACCCATTGAAGTAAATGGTGTTTAACGGCTCAAATTTGGTTTTACTTGGAAATTCAGGTAGTTTGGGTATTACATCGTTTAGAAAGTGCAATATTTTTGAAAATGAATATCTATTTTTCTCTGATATGCCATTACTTTCTCTGCCTTCACCGCGTGTGGTTCAAAAAGTAAAGAATTATGTTGGTGTGAGGTGTGCATTGACGATTGACGATAGTTTCATCATTATTACAATAAATTTAAATAATAGGAACATAGGAAAATACTTCTCGAAAAGCACTGACTTGAAGTCAGGAAAATTTAAGCGCTGGTTAAAATTCATTGCCAAAGCGAAATTTGACATACTTTTTTCCGATATTTTTGGAAATGTGTGTCGAATCGAGCTGAAATTTCGAACATTGCTGTTCAGATTCGACTTCAAGGTCTGCGCCAAGTTTTATTGAAATCTCATTGATAGTTTCCGAAAAAAATATTTTTTTAACGATTCTTCATGCAATCAGTTAGCAAGTTTCAATCTGATCGCATCAGTACTTCTTGAGATATAGAGGAAATTAAATAATATATTTGAAATGGATATAACTTCGAAATTGTTAGGTAAATTTTGCCCATTAACGAAATTATTTTGAATTTTTTAAGTCGCTATAGCTTTTCTCGGTAGTAAGTTATCGTGTCAACTGGCGGCTGAATATAATTCAATTTGACATTGAACTCTTCATCAGTGAGTCCAACCTGGTCGCTTGGAACCATTTTCGGCAAAAAAACGCAAATTTACGGGGGATGATAACGCGCTGTTCCCCAGAAAAACCGCTCACTCAGTTGAAATTTTACTTGAACATGTGCATTCTTCTACAATCCTGCCTTCCTCACGAATTAGTCAGAAAAAAATTCAGGTTCTCCTAATTTGAAATGAAAAATTAAAAAGATTTAGAATAAATGCGGCAGAGTTCCCTTTACTGCAATGAGGAAGAAAGAGATAGATACCCGTCCACTTCGCGGGTTGCATAAGCAACGAATTGGCTTCACTTATCGCTCAATACGGGTCCCTTCCAGGTATATAATATAGAGTTCATTGGGGGAAAATCAGCCGAACGGCTTCGGAGTTCTGAGGTTATTTCACTACATTTTTTTTCCGAGCGATTGGATTGAAACTTGAGAGTTTAGTTGAAGCATGCCGAGGCGCAAACTTTTGCGAAATTATGTTCAGATCATACTGTTAGTAATTTCATATTGGTGAAAATTGTTTTTAAACTTTTTCTTATCGTGAACTATCTTTCGTATCTGAGAAAATTCTACACGGACATGAACTTCATATTTTTCAGCAGCTACCAAATTTCAGTTTTATACTGTTATAATTAATATTGGAAACAAATATGTCAAATTTCGAGGATTCATCCTCGGTATCGTTGTTTTTCCGGAATTACTCGAAAAACACTTACTGTCGGTTTCACAAACTTTTTACTTCTGATCAACTCGTTGATTAAGGTTTGCATTCAATGGTTGGGTTGGAAATGAACATAAATCGAGCTCAGAATTTACTGTTGAATGACAATCAAGCCTTGATCTGGCAATCAAAGTTTTGTGAAACCGGCCGATAGTGTAACTTGATGAAACTGCTGATGAACAACTTTGTGGAAAGTTTTTTAATGGTCGTGTCATAGTAATAGTTATTCAATATTCTACCTACTCTACAAATATCGAGTTTCTAAAGTTAGTTCTTTCGGGAGTTTATACGATCGGCCGTGAGTACTGTAAAATTCTAAATGCATAGTTCATGTTCCTGTAGTGGGCAGAATCCGCCTAATGGTTCCCTACTTCTAGTCATCTGCAATTCAAATAGAATAAGGAGAACGGTTGTGTTCTGTGTAGGCTTTGTCACTTATTTTCCTTGCGCCACATTAGGAATAGCACTGGATGCGTTTTATTTCCATCGAAATGATTAATCGATTAGCCTCCATCTCCCTCTCTTCTGGCGGGAAACAAGAGAAGTGATAGAAGGAGATGCACCGATGAATTAGTTCTTTTAAAATGAAAACGCACCCACTGTTAATTGTCACTCAATATCGAATGGTTGGAGTAAACCGAAAAAATTCTTTCCCGGCCAAGGGCTTGAACTCCAGACCTTACGATCATGCGTCATGAGTTCTAACCACTGAACTACCGTCGGAAGAAATAGATGCATCACAATATTTCTGATAATTCTGATTCAGTCGAGTCGAAGTCTATAAATTGGTCAAAACATGACCGCTTGAAAGTTCACGCAAAATCTCGTGTAATTTATTAATTGAACAATTCAACAGTAAGAATTCAGCATTAATTCTAAAATGTACTATCTGATAATGGTGGCACCGATATTTCAGACAGTTATGTTTATGTAAATATTCAACGTCTTTTGTATACGGAGATACCGAAAGATAATACCCTTTACCAAAAGGCAGTCGCAGCTAATACTTCTAGAATTGAAATGCAGTTCTCCAGATTTGACATCATGTGACTTTATTTCTTGTGACCAACTGGAGAATGAAGGCAAAATAATAACTGTAATGAAATCAATTCGCCATTTAATTTGTCATATCGATAAAACAATCCTATTCCAGTGGCTCAGCCTGTATATGAACTCCAGTTTAAGGGGTATAAAAACTAGTAAGATTTTCCCAAAACTGGTTCATCTGTTCTAGTAATCAGTTATAATGAATGTATTAACAAACATGTAATACCCTGTGCAAATGCGATTGAGCTATGATCATTAATTTGATATTTCAAATCTCTTTGAGTTTTTGTCCTTATTATTTGAAAATGAAGTGAAGGAAAATCGATCATCCAAATTATAACAATTAGCCGTATTCTATGAACAAAACATCTGAGCGGTTTAGATTATATTCATGTCATGATGTAGGTAAAACATGGTGTGCTCATCTGTGATCGTATTTAACAATGATGACGTCACTTTTTGCGCGCATGTTCTAGGGGAACAGCATGCTATCTTTTTGTCCAAATGTCTGTAATTTTCTATGATTGAACCGAAAATGGTCTTGAACGACTAGGTTGGACTGGCTGATGACGAATCCGGCGTCAAAATCGATTCTGTCCGGCCGGCCGTCAGCACGATAACGGGCGTACGGAGGATTCTATCAACTTGAAAATTTCAGGAAGGGTTGCATTTCAAAATACGAAGGTTAAGTTCGTTAATGAGCCAAATCGACCAGATAGTTTCGGAGTTATAGCCATTTGAACTTTTGAGGTTAATTTCTTCATGTTTCAGAAACTACTGGAGCGATTGGAATGAAACTTTGCAATTAGTTGGAGCATAACGACGCGCAACTTTCAGCAGAATTTCGTTGAAATCTTCTGGTCACTGAATTAAAAAACAAATTTTTTTTCATAATCTTTTCCGAACATTTTTTTTTTCTGAAACCATTGTTCGTATTCGAGAAAACTTCCAGTCATACCTTGAGCCCCATATTTCACAGCAGTGTATCAAATTTCAATTCGATACGGCTATTAGTTTTGGAGATATTGAAAAAAAAATGTATAGAATTTCGTGGTTTTCTTCTCGATATCGTTGTTTTTCTCAGTATAACCAACTTTATACAATGGTATAACTCATGAAATACTGATTCAATCAAGATGAAACTTTGCAGCTAGTTCAAAGATGCTGAAAAATAACATTGTTCAAATTTTCGTGATGATCGTATCATCAGAACAATTTGAAAAATAAAATTTCAAATTTTTTTTTTCAAATATTCAATATTCTGTGATCTTCTCATCATATTATCCTCTTTAAATTCTGTATAAATCTTCAAACTGTCATTTTGCGATAAAGTACTGGAGTTCAATTAGATCTAATCTGTATTTTTGGAAATACTGGGAAAATAAATTTTGAATGGGTATATCTGCGGAATCATTGGGTGGATTTTACCCATCCACGAATTCGACCATCGTAATTAGGGTCCAAACCTTCTCTACAAATATCGAGTTCCTAAGTTGTTTCTTTCGGAAGTTATTGTGTTTGCGGTCTGGCCTTTACGTAAATACGATCACAGATGAGCAGATGAGCACATCATGTTTTGCTTATATCAGGATTTATGTATTCCTTCTCCTTCTATAATTTGTTAGCGATGTAGATTTTTTAGTTATTTTTTCTAGGTAAAAATTGTACATCGTAGATGTTAGTGATGTTTATGAGTTGGCAAGTTTAATCTTCATAATCGAGCACTTGTGTATTGGATTGTAATATGTGAGATAAAGTTATTATTATTATTATTATCATTATTATTCGGTTCGGATGAAGTTGTCGAATGAAAAAACCAATTGTACTGAATAGCTGTTAAAAATAGCTCAGCTGAAAGTGAAAGGAAATAGAGTATCTAATTGGCTATATTGGAAAACTTTACCACCAAATCAAGATTGTAAATATTAATTAGAACGAATATATGATATGACCATGTATAATAACTAGTCGTTTCGATCAATTCTGATAATTCCACAATAAAAGTCAATTATTCTTGTCCGCTATCTATCAAGGATAACCTGATTCGAAACTATTTCAATCGAGTTCATATCACTCAAGAAAACTGGCATTCCCAATGTTTATTGACTTGATTATCACGATTAATATTTACAGGTTGTGTAACCATTGAAATAGAAATTCAACTGTAGTTTGTCGAGTGAAAAAAACGTGATTTTTCCGAATGAAATGGATTCTTTCTTGAATAAATGAATATTGGAATGATACTGTTACTTGGACCGATAAAAAAAATTTGAATGTGTAGGTAGATTTTCGAAATTTTCAGAAAATTTCAAATAATCATTGGACAGTAATATTTTTTTTCAATCTCCAAGGATCACACAAATGTAATCCATCAAGTAAAGATGCGGAACGTTCAAAATTTGAAGCATTATGAAATGTTGGTGATCAATACTGTAGAAGCCGTCGACAGTATTGAGATCTTCGACTCAGAGGCCTTGCCAAGGTTAATGAAACCAATTCCTATCTTTGTTAATGGTTATTGTTTACCTTTCAAGCGTTTGCTCCTGGGAACAGCGCATTTTCGTTTAGCCCAAATGTCTGATATTTTCGAATTTTGTGCTAAAATTGCTCTCAAACGACAAGGTTGGACTCACTGTTAACGAATCTGCTGTCAAACTCGATTCTGTCCAGCGGCCATTGGGAATGTCATCTAAAATTGATCCCCAGTGATAAAAACGCTGCAAATTTTACACGAGGGTTCATTAGTTTCTCAGTTAAATAATCCAATACCATTGATTTTTTAAGAGCAAACAATACATCGAATAAAACGGGGTGACTTTCGGAGGCCAGAGATCGTTTTTTTCAAAACATTTTTTGGGTGCAAATGGTTGAAAAAATTGTAAGAATGCGCACTGTTGCCACTTTTTCATATTCAAGAATTTTCGGGAAAAAGACTGAAATGCAGTGAAGAATGGAAAAATAACTAACATTGCGCATTCTTATTGAAGAATTGAGTATATATCAAAAAAAAAATTTCAAAAAATAATCACTGAAACCTGCAGATCGACTTCCCGTTTTCTCCTAAATTTCACGCATTTCCAATATTTCTCGCGGTTGTTGGCAACGTTAAATGGGGGTTTTTCCTGAATTTGGGTTATTACTGCAAATGCAAATTTGAACATAATTATTATGGGTTTGATTCATCATTTTCCCAAATTACTTTCAGGAAGTATTCAGAATCAGATTTCAAAATTAGGGTTTGGGATTTGCCAGGCATGCACGAAGTGACAACGGTGTTTAGTAGAATAGCTTCTTCTGCTATAGAATAATGAAATATTTATTCTTATTCTGTGGTGCACACGTGTTCTTTGTCAATATAACCAAACAATTTCCGTTTGCGATTTGTCAGTAATATGACAGTATGACAATCTGTGCTCTTCTTTTTCTTTTCCTTGGTCGATGTCTTCTACTCTAACCAGATCGAAGTCTAGCTATCTCTGTTTTCCTAAGCAAAGTAACACATTTGACGTCCTTTCCTTTCCGAGAAAGCTGAATTCGACGTTGCCATATCGTGCACTCAAGACAAATCCCTTTAAATGCAAATCCCCATTTTTATTTTTCAGTATTAGGTGATCAAACATTTTTTTAAAAATATAATATTGAAATTATATGTTTGAAATGTGAGGTTCTCAAGGTTTTTCATGAAAATTACTGCATTTTCGTTTAAAGGAAAAACCCCCATTAGGCAGACAGAGGAAAGGTATATTGACCTTGAGATATTAAGGAGGTTTAATGAAACATGAATGTGGCTGTGTTGCCGAGCAGTAATTTACCCACACGTGGTGATGTTTCCTCTTAAATGAAACTTATATATTATTGATACTCATTGGTTTTTCACACCAGCGTTTTCCTTTATAACTCAGGGACCACTGGTCGGAAATCATCCGGGTGAAAATTTTCATGTTGAGTTATGCAACAGTACCTAATCAACGTTGAGAGTTTCATGAAAATTCGGTGGTGAGTTTTCGAGAAATATTTTTTTCCCTCCAACCCCCAATTTTGTGCCCTCAGGGTACACCGATCCTACTGAGAAGCTTGAACGATCAATCTCGAGCGGCACACGATGTTTCTACCAAGTTTCACGGATTTCGGTTCAGTACTTTCAGAGAAAAGCCTCGGACGGCGGACGGACGGATTTTTTACCAGTTCATTCAAATCTACATACTTCAAAATGTAAACTGTGAAATTTTCAGGGGGGGGATAGGGGTTTTGATCAGATCATTTAAATAGTTTATTTTTGGAATCGAATAAAATTTAATATTTATGTAACTTGATGTACCCTTTAGAAATAGTCACGAAAAAAATTAGGATAGCCAGCTGAACAAAAAGTAGATGACATCATATTTCAAATTTGGGACACTCCGCATAACATTTTTTCACATCATGAAGTGCGCAATTCAAAATAGCAATCGAGTTACCCGAGAATATTCACAACAAAAAACTATCTTCGATTTACTGAATTTATTCAAAGTAGAGACTCGAGTATTCAAGTCCCATTTTTCCAGTTTCGGCTCAGTTAAAAAGTTATACGCATTTAAATATTCCTCAATGTGCTGAAACACTAGTGCAAGTTCAACACAGATATCTCCTACGATGAGCAGTACGTATTGCAGAATTACCAATCATTTGCATGAAATTCAAAGAGAAATGATTGAAAAAACACATTTACTCGCTTAATTCTGATGGTTTGCTGCTTTTTGCGGTATTATTGTATAGAAAATATTTCACTTTACTTCACCATTGAATCGCTAATCTTCCACTTAATATTCAAGCAATAATCAGCGTTTTCCACCGTAAGATTCCAATACACAATATCATCCTTACCCATTGTCACATCGAAAATTCCAAATCATCCTAATTTTCATCAAACGTATATGAGAACAATCCATAAGCGTGAACATATTATTTGAACTGAATATGAATTCTATGGAAAGTCTGGTTCATAGCCATGAAGACATGTCTGTGGTTTTATAATAAAATATACATATAGATAAATAAAGGGTTTTTCAACAAGAACTTTGTTTTTTAAAACAAAATAAAACAAAGAATTTAGTGGAAAATGAATAAAATTTTTATTGTATTACAAAGAGAAAAGTTCGGCAATTATGAATGAAAAATGATATCTGACAAATGTCCACCATGACCACGCTGACAGACGTTGATTCTTTCATCAAAATTTTTAATCACTTTTTGGCAAGATGGATCTATTTCGTTAATGACATCACGGATTTTGAGTTTTCAGGCTGCAATCGATTCGATTGGCTCCGTATAAACTCTGTCTTTAACATAGCCCCACAAAAAATAATCCAGTGGTGTTGAATCACACGATCTGGCCGGCCACTTAACAGCTGAATTTCGCGAAATTATGCGATCGGGAAATTTGGTTTGCAATAAATTGATCGTTTCATTGGCTGTGTGACATGTAGCACCGTCTTGTTGTAACCACATTTCAGTGACATCCATGTCATCAATAATAGGCCAAAATTCAGTTGTCAACATCTCGCGATAGCGTGATCCATTGACTGTTACCGCATTTCCAGCCTCATCTTCGAAGAAAAACGGCCCAATCACACCTCCAGACCACATAGCACACCACACAGTGACACGCTGAGCATGCAAAGGCTTCTCAATAATTGCTTTACGATTTTCAGAAGCCCAAATGCGGCAATTTTGCTTGTTGACGTACCCTGACAAATAAAAATGTGCTTCGTCTGAAAAAATGATTTTTTGAGAAAAACCAGCAGGTTGTTCCTGAATGAACTGAGCGAATCTACGGTGATTTGATGGTCGGTCAGCTTCAATTCCAGCACCAGTTGAATCTTGTAAGGCTTCAAAGCCAAATCCTTTCGCAAAATTCGCCATGTTGTGCTTTTGGATAACCCCAGTTGTTGAGAACGTCGTGAAATTGATAACTTTTGATCTTCTTCAACACTGTGGCTCACGGCAGCGATGTTTTCTGTTGAACGACCCGGTCGAACACGTGTTGGTGTTGGCACATTTTGTACCGAGCCTCTCGACTCAAATTTCGCGACCAAATTCTTGATAGCGGTCTCAGAAGGACGTTTATATTGTCCGAAAATATCACGAATTTTACGAAATGTAACTTTAACAGAACGACCATTTTCATAGTGGATTTGAATTATTTTAATGCGATTTTCGAGCGAAATTGAATTCATTGTAACAATTGCCAAAGCATATACTGCGAATACGTCAAAAAACTAAATGTCAAAACTGTCATGTGGTGCCGGTGTTACCACATTGAAAAACAAAGTTCTTGTTGAAATATTTGAGCATTCTCATATTGAAAATTCCATAATTATCCTGATTGTCATCAACTTTGTAATTGAATTATATAAAATCAATTCATTAGCGTGAACATATCAATTAAACCATGATGTAAGTAATAAAACATCAGGAATTGAACTATATGAATTCTATGAAAATTGTAGTTCATAGACATAGGGACATAATATATCTAGTATGGTCAGGAAGTAGATGAATGTTTGAATTTCTAATAATTTCTTGAATTGGCATGTTTTGAGGAGGATAAAAATAATCACTGAGAAATCTGTGTTACGGAAAACTTCACACCAAATTCATCCCATTCGGAATAATGATGTCAAAGCTACACAAGAAATTCTGAATTTCTGGAAATCTGGAATCTTTTTACTGTTGCCACTCTGGAAAAATGGTAAATAAAAAAGGTTTTATTTAATGAGAGGAATCTATGGTTGAAATTAATTAACCTAAGCCTATAGGCTGAGTATTCAGGTTAACTTGGGTTGTAACTTTGTATCATAAGGTATACCATATTTCAATGGTCCTAATGCGCACAGGCCGAAAAAATTGATTCAGATGCACCTAAAAATGAATTATTCAGTTGACTACCAAACAATCTGAATAATGAATATTTTTTTCTTGCAGATGTGCTGCAATATCTAATATTGTAATATATAATCAGTATTCTATATTGCTCGTGAACAATCAGCCTCAGGTGCTAAACTAATTCATCCCATGTATCGATTCAAACCATCTATTGAATAATTGTATAAATAATACAATACGTTTCGGGGATTGGTATAATTTCATATGATTTGTATTCCAAGAACGTGAAATGTTAGAATCTGCTTTAAATATCAAAGTTCTAAATACAGTCTGCAATATTTTTTCCCAAATTGTTGAAAACTAATAGGGTCTTAACCAATGAACTATTTACATATTATTACGTATAAATATGTCGTTGATCTCAACGCATTCATGTCTATGAGGAAAATTTTAAAAATTTCTCTTTTTCTGAGATACGTTAAAATTTAGACATAAAAGGTAAGGGAGACATGCCAATCAAAAACACCATATAAAAATGCTGCGGATTGCACACAAATATTCAATAGTAGTGTTCTTTCGTACTGATTGAACTGATGGAACTTATGTGATTTAAGTGAAAGTAATTTTGCAATCAGAATACATTCAATCACTGAATGTCCGAAAGAATGCGCTCAGTTTGATCCATAGACTTTGCCATCATTTTCATTCATTTGACTGTGTACAACTGAACTGGTAATAAACTCTGGTTTGCCATCTTCAGTTACAATTTATGTTTTCGACTGGATTATTAATTCATCTATCTCTGTAAATGTCAGTGTGTATAAAATTCTAATAGACTTATATGTCTATGAAAATTCTGCAACTTCTAACTTCAAATTTTGAGGTTAACTTTCCAATCTGAATTCAAATGATATAAGGAATTCCGCGATTAGAATAATAACTTGCAATCACTTTAGAGTTGTGGAAGGGGGAACTGATTGAAAACGAAAGAACGATCGCTTCAACTGATCTTTCTGATTGAAGTTATATAAATCACTTCGTTCAGTACGAAAGAACATCACTATTATATGATCAATTGAAATCATATGCTGAGTTTTCTAGCTCTCTGCCGTATACAAGGGACTTGATACAAAGAATATGAGAGTAACTAATCTCGTACGCCTGTCAGTTATTGGAAGAATAACTGTTCCCCCGAATTGTACTTCCCAAATATGTTCGAACACAACAACTATTGTTGTATGTGGGAGGAATGTGTCTATTTGACTAATAAAGAAATATTCGTGTGCTTCAAATGTATTACTTTTTGTTGAGACCATCGATGGGCATCCAAGACACTTATTGACGCCTATGGCCATAGAAGATAAACAAACAAGAAATACCGCAATAAGCTTTCCAGCTTTAACTCGTGTTTATATACTCCATTCACTTTTATAAACTATCCCGGCTAGCCATGATTTAGGTCTATCAAGTTTTTTTACTTGAAATTGACGCAGGTTGGCACTCGTGAAATATCAGCAATGTCAAAATAATTTTCAGCAACGTTGCCAAATGCCAATACCAATTTCTACTCTCAATCTCAACATAATCATCACGCTTGGAAACTAAAAATGGCGAAGGTAATTTTGAAGAAGCAGAGACAAAGTGCTATGCAGAACTGAAGTCTGCTTTTTCTGATAGTAACCCTGATAATCAAAAAATTATCACAAGCTATCCAACATTTTCGACGTTCTATATGTGAGTGAAAATCCAGTGCATGGTTCACATAGATTCCCAAGAAATTTGTAAATTGAGTTAGTTCTTTTAAGGTGACACAGGTTTTGTTATACTACTACATTTTCATACTGGAGTATTTCAAGTTGTGCAACAAGGTATTTAAATGTCTTCTGTAAACTTGCTTCTTGAGAATTTCGAAAAGTAGGAAATTCCATAGGTTTGTCGGTTCGTTTGGACGTTTTACTGCAGAGTTATTCGTGTACTTTTATTTTCTTTTTTGCGAATGAATTATCACAAAGTAACGGACTACTCTATCCATTATTTTCCAGTAAAATTTCAACATTCGATTCTTGATTTCCGTACAAGAAAATAGCATAACTGAATCTTCAAACTATGTTTATGTACGTGAGATATTTCCAGCATAACAGAGAAAAAAAGGTTCTTCAACTTTCGTCAGGTCTTTGGAATTATCGAATTCATAAAATATTTTCTCAAATTCATTATTTTCCCAAAGTAAATTTCGAATAATACATAATTACTACCACCTCTAGAGAGGACAACGTTGTGTAGTAATCTGACAGGAAAACGACTATAACCTAACATTTTCAAAATATACACGGTGAAATGTGTCCGAATGTCATGGAAAACCGGGATAGTTAATAAAAGTGAATAGACTATAAGTATAAGATCGATTATGCATGCTTGTATTCAGGAAATTGAGATATTCGGAATTCAGATCACAATCTTGACACTTAAACTTCACAAATATCTATATTTCTTAAAAAATCGTCAATCCCAGTATGAAAATTGATTTTACCTTTTCATAAGATAAGTCCGGATTCATCACAACCAGAAGTCTTGAATCATTTAGCATTTGCATCACATGAATTTCCACTGATTAGCCATAGAAAAATTCTATTCATAATATCTTCAAAATCGATACCACATGTTCATTTCGCATTCTTATAATGCTATCGAAAGGATACAGCGAACACTAAAACTCACTTACGTCAGTTCAATTCAAATCATCTGAAGATACGCTACATACGTAATTTATTACGTGTTGTTTTATTAAATTGAAAAATGAGCCAAATTCTAACTGCGATTTGCACATAGTGCAATGGAAAGCCGCTCGAATCACAAGGTCTAAGGTCTGCGAATTATTAAAACAGCTAAGAATATTCACATTGAGAGTTGAGCGCTGCAGATTTTACTGCTAAAGGTTTGTTTTGAGGGAAATAATACTTCACTGCTTTGTGCAATATAAAAATAATGAAAGAGTTAGATACATATGACCTGTTGGATGGTACCTCTATTGAACACTCACTAGGGCCGGCTCTACCCTCGAGATGCGGAAAACTATGAGTGATGTTTATAAAGCCGGGTCCAAATGAGTGTAATGCAAACACAGAATGCATTTGAATGTATTATTCGAGGCTGAACTCGAGTGCCGTCCACACTATTCGCCGAATCGTTTATCAAATTTCATTGCATTCGCTGTTCGGATCACACTCATCTGGACCAGGCTTTACTAATTCCTTGTGCCAAAAAATATCAGAAATATTTCTGATAACTTCGAAAATTCGCACTGCATACCTAAAGCTTGAGTGCTTCTGAACACTATTTTTGAGAGACCCCGCATTTAAGCTTTATTACACATTTCTGAAAATTTTAATGAATTGTTATCGGCAGTGTATTCACAGTAGCGAAAATCTTGAAATCATATACAGGGTGTTTCACCATAAACTGGTCAAACATATGTAGACGTATGGATGACATTCAGAAAGTCATTTTTGCCTTATGACATATACCCCGTTTTCGAAACATAAGCGAGATACAGGGTGTTTAATGTCAACTTTGAGCAATATTCTGATATCTGTGGTGAGTTATTCGTGACCTTTGAAAAAACGGTTTTTGGTCACATCCATAGATAAAACATACCATGGATGAGGCCTGTCAGTTTGCACTGTGGAATCATATGTTGCCGAGAGAGATAGAGCTAGTGGTGGCAGAAAGCCCGCGTATTCCATTCAAAAAGCATTAAATGCGTTTTCCTGAGAATTTTTGGAGCAAATTTGAAAATAATAAGCGCTTACATTGGCTATAGGATGCTATGTTTTTATAGCTGAAAAAAATGGATTACTGGAAATAGCAGGAATTAAATATAAATGATTGATGTAGGTAATTTTTTCTTGGCCGAAGCTTTCGAGATTCTATTATTCCTTCATCAGGAGAACTGAAAACTTTCAATGGAGTAGGAGCATTAAAATGAAAGATTATTTTATGAAATAGAAGTATTATAATTGACATCAATGGTAATTAGTAGGTAAAAATATTGCTGAAAAATCTAGAAAAGCACTGACGTGAAGTCAGCAGCTTTTACGCGCTCGTTCACATTGCGAAATGGTGACTTGAAAATTTCAGTGAAATTTCGATGAAATATAAAAATTTTCGAAAAAAATTTTCAAAAAAAAAATTTTTTTCTCGAATTTTTTCATGGATAATTTTTCTTTTTGACACTGTTCATATTCCAACCAAGTTTTATTTCGATCAGATGAATATTTTTCGAGTTATTGAAAAATCAAAATTTCAAATGGCTGTAGCTCAAAAACCATTCGGCAAATTTGGCCCATTAACGGACTCAACCGAGATATTCAAGATCTTAACCTAACCTGAAAATTTCACGACTTTGGGTCCTTCCTTTCGAAAGTTGCAGCGCACACGTACGGACGGACAGAATCAATTTTGACCATGGATTCTTCAACAGTGAGTCCAACCTAGTCGTTTGAGACCAATTTCGGCTCGAAATTCGAAAATTACAGACATCGTGACGAAATGATAACGCGCTGTTCCCCAGAACAAGCACGTAAAAATATTGCCTTAAGAACTCGAAATGATATTCTATTCATTTCTCTATTCAGGGATAGTGATTAATCAGAATTTACAAAATCTGAATGAGTTATATGAAAAAATGGAGTTGAGACCACCTTTATATCTCTTCTTGAATTCATACTTTTTTCATTTCGTGCAATTCTATACACATTACAACAAAATTTTTGTTTTGTTTTTTAATATATTTTTCAAAATCTATTATTTCTAATGAATTATTCTCAAAATTTGGTTCATGCATGTTGTTCTCCGAAAATTATAATAGTATCGAATTGAAATTTGGAACACAGATGTGAAGTATGAAGGTCAAGGTCAGAGCACTTTTTTTTTGGAATATGATGAATATTTTCCGAAAAAAAATTTTTCATATCGACTGACAGTACGATCTGAAAAAATTGTTCAAAAGTTGCGCGTTGTTTTGCTCCAACTAACTGCAAAGTTTCAATCCAATCGCTTCAGCCCATTAACGAACTTAACCGGCTTTCCGATGCGCGACCTACCCTGGAAGTTTCAAGTCGCTAGTTTGCTTTGTTACAGTTATCGTGTCCACGGTCGGACAGCAGAATTGATTTTGACACTGGATTCGTCATCAGTGAGTCCAACCTAGTAGTTTGAGACCATTTTCGGCTCGAAATTCGAAAATTACAGACATTTGGACAAAACGATAGCATGCTGTTCCTCTAATAGGAACATTCGCGCACAATGCCGATTGATATCGCTGTGATGTTTTATTAAATAAACTTTTAATCAATCCAAAATCCAATGTTGGAAGATTTTATTCAACATTTATTAACATTTGAGATTCAATAACTTGATTTATTCCAAAAAAATTTAATTTATGCTAATGTAAATAATAATTTTGAACAAAATGCTTGCTGCAAATTAAAGAGGTGTCCGTGGGAACAAAATTTTTTCTCCGTACCGCCACTAACCATCTTTTCCTCAGGACATTGTCCTTTTAAAATCTATAATATACAGAAAGTCTTATCTCTTATTCAGAAATTAGAAAAGAAACAAATCAAATTTAGTTAAATAAAAACCCAGATGATGCCATCTTACTTGTGAAATTCGATATTTTGGCCTTTTTACAACCTGTTTTGTGCAGTTTACAGCTGATCAAGATCCAACCATGTTTTGTAACTATAATATACACACTTAAAAAAGAAAACTCTTTGAAAAATCTTACAAAAAGCATAAAATACGACGCTCGACACTTCTGATAAATGCTTTTGAATGCGATTTTGCGGGCTTCTTGCCACTCCTAGCTCTATCTTTATCTAGACAACACGTTTCTCTTTCCCTCACCGCTTCCGTTGTGAGTTATAATTTCTATGGTCACATCTTAGTATTTTTTGGTTATCAATTCAATTGTGGCATGGAACTCTTGAAAAAAGATTTCATAATGGCGGAAAACCTAAAGAGTTGACATTTTTCGTTCTCGATTGCCGAATTGGATAGCATTATTTCATTGTACTCGATTTTCTAAGATTTTCCGTGGAAAAATTCTTCCAAAATTCAAACTATTTTTTTACATGTCTACAGTAAAAAAAAATTCATCCGAAATTGTTGAAATCTTTCGACGTTGAAATAACCTTCATTCTGAACACTGGGGTGAAAACAGAATGAAAAAATATTCATTGCTTTTCATTTTGTAGCCTTCCAAAGATTCCACTCGGAGTACTTAAACAATTTATATTCAAGAAACTGGTGGTCCCATGGATGCCAAAATGACGTAAATAGGCCTCCAGAAAGACCTGGATAGAAATATGAATTCATAAGAAAAAAATATTTTTAAAGAAACTGTGGTGGGAATCGAACTCTCTCCACATTCGGACAATAGGGTCAAATTCGATTAACTACCGTTGCTTGGTAACGAACATTAATATGATCATAATAAATCCAATTTATACTCTAGTGGTAACCTGACCCTATTGCCCGTAAGTAGAGAGAGTACGATTTCCATCAAAGTTTTTTTGAAAAACTTTTATTTTTGACAAATTCATATTTCTATCCAGGTCATTCTAGGGGCCTATAAGCACAATTTTGACCTCCGTAGAGCCACCGGTTTTTTAAATAAAAATTATTGAAATGCTCCGAGCGGAATTATGGAAGGCTACAAAATGGAAACCAATGGATATTTTTTTAATTCTGTTTTCACACCAGTGTTCACAATGAAGGTTAGTTCAACCTCGAAAGAATTCATCAATTTTGGGCGAGTATTTTTTTTGCTGTAGAGAAAAGAAAATCGGTTACATTGAAATAATACTTTCTAATTTGGCCATCAAAAACGACAAATTCCAACTTTGTAGGTTTTCCGCCATTTTGAATGTTTTTTCAAGAATTCCACCCCACAATTGAATTGATCACCATAAAATACTGAGATGTGACCAAAAACCGTTATTTCAAAGGTCACGCATAACACACCACAGTTATCAGAATATTGCTCAAAGTTGACATTTTAAACACCCTGTTTTGCTTCGAGAACGGGGTATATGTCATAAGGCAGAAATTAGTTTCCCAATGTCATCTATACGGCTATATATGTTTGACCAGTTATTGTGGAACACCCTGTATATGACCAATACATTTTCCTTTAGAAAGTAGCTCAATTTAATCGTTGACACTTTCTCAATAATCCATTATCCAATAACTGCAATCTTTTGTTTCAGCTCGCCTTAACTGACCAGAGTCACCAATGGTCCACTGATTTATTATTATTGGTATTATTCGTATTATTATATCAAAGAGAGATTTATATGTTAAATAGATTACGATAGTAATTTCACTTTCAACAATATCTCAGAAGTAAACCGATGCATTTCATCTTCGTATATGGTTTATGCATTCTGTTCGTATCTATTACCTACCTATTTTTAAAATTCGTAGTAAACAGATACTTTCAAGCCAGGCCAGGCTTTCATGGTGATGGTTCAGGCGACTGGATTCTACTGAAGGACATTTAATTATTTGCTTTCCATTTATCATAATAATTATGAAGATCATTTTCCCTTTTCATTCAGTTAGATCAGTATTTCAATTGAATAATTATTATTCTTTACGAAATAGGCCAAGATTAGCATTGAGAGTGATATGTGTAGATAAGCAGATACAAACCTGGGTTCATAGATGAGGGGATTGAGATATAATTGAGCTTTTAGAAAAGTGTTCAGTGATTTTAGTTTTTTATTGTTTTCTGTGATATAACCTCCAAAAAGTGCGAAGAATCTTACATATTTTTAGAATATGAATGGAAAATATAATTTTGTTGTCGATACTTTTGTTTATTCATATTCTCACTTTATAGCAATAAAGATGAATATGGGGTAAATATGTTATACAAATTGTGGAATTTGCAGAAGGGTGCCAAGACTCCCTCATGACTTTGATTCGGTTTGTGAATATTCACAGTTATTCCTTAAAGCTACCTTTTGTGCGAGGGAGATTCAGGTATTTGGGTAATCGAGAACGAGAGATTCACCCTATTGGCTGAAAACGATCACGTGATCGTCGTCGGCCAATAGGGAAGAATCTCCGATTACCCATATACCCGAATCTCCCTCGCACAAAAGGCGCCTTTAGTATTTATAGGGATTTTCGTCGTAAGCTCCGATTTCAATCCGAACTTTTGTACACTGTGTGCTTCTGGCGCGCGCCATCTCTTGACGATATAAGATTGTTCGAATTAATACATATCTATTAGATCTCCCATTTTCGTATTTTCGAACCTAAACTCGTAAATTTATCAACGAATTTTGTTTGGTTCAGAATAATTAGCACTCGTTGAGGTTTTATGCGAGGGTTGGCAATTTTGTACATTTTTCAAGTGAAAAATTTGAGTTATTTCCAGACAAGATTGCCTTCAGCCTTCAGTTTTGCGAAGATGATTCATACAATCTTGCTGAGTTCAGGGACTTCTGTAAAAACAGACTTGTACTAATTTAATGTTTTTTGTTGTTTGTTTTGAGCTGTTCCATTTTCATTGTTATTGTTTGGAATCAAGAAAGCATCTATCTATCGCTGAAAAGGTAAAATAAAATCTAGAAAAGCACTGACGTGAGGTCAGGAGCTTTTACGCGCTTGTTTAAATTCTTTCCCACAGGAGTCACCTGCTTATTGATCCCTCCAAACGCAGTTTTACTCTGTAATAGACTGATTTGGAGATCTCTCTTCATATAGTCCTACGAACTTCTGCATGAACCTCCAAGCTATCATTTCTCAATCCAGTGAGAGATTAGTATTCTATCCGCTCCTTTTTACGCGCTTGTTCTGGGGAACAGCGCGTTATCATTTCGTCACGATGTCTGTAATTTTCGAATTTTGAGCTGAAATTGGTGGACTCACTGATAAAAAATCCGTGGTCAAAATTGATTCTGTCCGTCCGGCCGTGTGCGCTGAAACTCTCGAAAGAAAAGACCTAGAGTCTTAAAATTTTGAGGTAAGGTTAAGATCCTGAATATTTCGGTTCGTTAATGGGCCAAATCTGCCGAATGTTTTTGTGCTACAGCCCTTTGAAATTTTGATTTTTCAATAACTCGAAAAATATTTATCTGATGAACAGTGTCAATAAGAAGAATTATCCATGGAAAAATTCGAAAAAAAATTTTTTTTCAGAAAATTTTTATATTTCATTAAAATTTCACCATTTCGCAATGTGAACATGCGCGTAAAAGCTGCTGACATCACGTCAGTGCTTTTCTAGATTTTTTTTGGAAATATTTGAATGTGTATATCTATGACTCATTTGACGGATTCTACCCATTCACGATCGCGGCCATCGTATTTGATTAGCAAATCATTGAACCTACAAGCTATTGTTTTTCCATCAAGTACTAGATTTAAATTGAATCTAATCTGTACTTTTGGAAATATTGGAAAAATAAAATTGTGAATGGGTATATCTACGAAATCATTGGGCAGATGTTACCCCATTCACGAATTTAACCTTCATAATAAGGCCCCACTCCTTCCCTACGAATATCGAGTACCTAAGTCATTTCTCTTGAAAGTTAATCAGTTTGCTTCCGGTCTAACCATGGATAACACAATGACTGAAAGAATATCCCAATAGACTAGATAATTGTTGAGCACGTTGAGTTTCATTTCGATAGCTGAATTCGCGAATTGCCAAAATCCACCCAATGATTCCCCAGATATATATACCAATTCCAAAAATGAAGATCGGATCACATTGGTATTAATAATTGACTGAAAAAAAGATTTCGAAGGCTCATGAAGAATTTCGTGAGTACCATTTGATTAGTATATCGGAAAATATAAATTTTTTGAAAATATTTTTCTTTCTTAATGCTACTTATAAAACGATCATCACTAAATTTCGCTCATATCTGCACATCAGCAGTTCACAACTAGTTACTCAGTTTAATTACGATCGGATCCCTATTCTTTGAATTCTTCCATAAATAAGAGCGATAACGAGGAAAGAACCAAAGAATTTGACAAAATTTTTCCCAATATATCAATGTTTATAAATATAGTGTATATATAGATAATGTTTAATGAAAGACAAAATGAATTACTCTTTTATTTGAGTGACTACCTCAAATAAATGAAAAATTATTCATCTGAGGTGTCTCCTCTCTCCTGAATATATCGTTCAAAAGAATCTACCGAATTCGTGAATGTGTTAAATCCTCCGAATAATTCAAAATTCAATTGAAATATCCATCCTTAATTGTATGGTCCGAATATTACAGACAACTCAGTCCTGATAAAATTGAGATATAGAAGTTAGTTGAAAATGACGGCGGGACAGTTCGTGCCAAATTCCGTAGGTATCATATCGCGAATTAAGTTCGAAGGATCGTTTTTATCAGGAAGTCAAACAGCGCTAGTCATTGCCAATACTTGCTATGCATTTAAAGGAGCTCCTGACTCCATTTAAGAGGTTTTGCCATATATTCTGTAAATCAGTTTTTTATTCTGATGAACGAATAATAAACGAATTCACATCGATTGGAAAAACTTAATATTTCTCATATTACTTATTGGAATCGATAACCTGAACAAAATGGATTCTGATTCATCCTGATAACGGAAATATGAATTATTCGGTTCTTTCCAATTCATCTGATAGGAAATTTTTCGTCGGGTTGATATTCGTGAATTGTATGCTACTGAATGCATAGTTATTATTGGAAACAGTTCCTCAGAATTGCTTCATGAAATAGACAAAATCCAGAGCACATCAAGTTGGACCAATGTCAACTATCCTGGATTAAGCGAATTATTCCATTTCGTCATATTCCTCTATTTTTGGGACTGTGACATCAATCCTTTCGACTACAATCACCAATTTGGACAAAGAAAAATTTATGGAAGTAGAGAACAAGCAGCATTTTCAGTAAAAATTCTAATACGGCATTTTTATGAATTATTTGAGGTTCTCGAAGTTGTTCATAATCAATTCGGGTATCAGGAGCAATTTCGATTTCCATTTCTCAATCCATATACTTATTTATATACAAATTTTCGGTTGAAAAACTTCCTTTTGCGAATAAATTATCACGAAAATTAAGAGATTTTCAAGAAATTATAACGATTGTTCTATTTAAATCATTTCGTTGTGTTGATATTAATAGTTCAGAATAGTTTTCCCCCTATATCGATCTTATTTCCAGAATAACTCGGAAAATACTGGCCTGGTCATGACGAAACATCTTGTTAAAAAATGTTGATGAACAATTTTTATCTGACCGTGTCAACAAAATGAGTTAAAACAATTTTTCACATATAAATTTGAACATGCATGCGTGCAGAAGTTGACGTATTCAAATCAGTCCGTTCCCACAATTTTCACTGGCAAAATAACAGCAAAATGTCCGCTTTGTTTAAACAATTTGTATTTTTTGTTTAGTTTTTCTTCAAATTTTTCTTTGCTCTTTTCTTGTTGATTCCGAAAGAACAAATTATATGAATATGAATAATTATGTACAGAAAATGAAGTAGGTTCAAACAAAGAATCCTAAATATTTTCCATTCGAATAGTTCCAATTTCTGTTTGAAATGACATCTACCATCAATTATATTTCGAATTCAACTCGCCTATAAAATGCGATAATTTTGCGGTGACCTTTTTTGAATTGAACGGAATTAAATAACAATAGAGTTGAATATCTCGTACGTGTAAAAAACTGTTTGAATGTTCATGCGAAAGTTCAGTGTTAGGCATAGTTTGCAATATATCAATTTTATTCAAATTGACTTTAATGAATCCACCTACGTCTTTCGGGTAGGATGAAAAAGCTGTAGTTTTCTAGAAATAGTGGAAAAATGGAACTTTCTTGAAATTGTGGAAATAAAACTTTTGTAGCTTGGAACTGAATAATATATTCAGCGCTATTCTCTCGAAGGATATACACCCATATTGCATATCATTCAAGAATTTGAGCCACAAGAAAGGATGATATCGATGCTTTCAACTCAAACATATGGAATGAGTAAAATTATCTTATTTGCTGTTGCCTCAAAAATTACATGTGCTATGCCCAAGGTGGCGCAAGGATGCATTAACAAATCCTCTCCAAAAAAAACAACTGATTCTTCTGACTCAGGCGCAGTTTCAAAAACAGCTTTCAAGGGTACCTTTCTACCAAGGAAGTTCAGTGAAATAACATCATAATAATGGAAATTGTGGTGGTATCAATGTCACTTCATTGCGCGGAGTTTCATTCGATCAGGATGGAAGAATATCTTCAAAAATAAATGCCCTAGAGATTTTATTTTGTTTTGGTTCCAGATGAAATCGACAAATATCATCTTGAGGCAACAAACAATCTCGAAAAATTCAAAAAGCTCTTTACTATGTCCGTACAAATGTAAACCATATTCAACTTCATCCAGATCCCTTTGAATCATTCGAAATCATTCATAAGATCATTTCAAATCAAGCTCTGTTCAAGATGCAGCTATAACACTTCAAAATTAATAGTATAATTGGGTGAGCAAATTACCAGCTTAGGACAATTTCATAAATATAATGTTTTCCTCTGGCTTGTGATTATAGAATCAGATCCTAATTTTAGACAGAATGTCTCTATTTCCTCATTTAGCGAAGTGTTTTATAAACTTATCATAATATAAATCCATAGATATTTCATGAAGGTCGGTATTTCAGGCTAATCATAGGAGGATAGATATATTCTATGCATATTGGGTTAACCTTATTTCGACCACAGAAGACAGTTATAACTCCATAGACCTACAAAACTATAGAGAGTTTAATATGTCTATGGTTAACTCTCGCTTCGAACCAGATTTCACACGCTAAGAGCATACAGTACCTCGAATACAACAGGGTGACTTTTGGGGGCCAGAGTTCGTTTTTTTCAAAAAATATTTAGTTAGAATGCATGTCCATAAAATGAGCAGTGCCACTTGCACGGAAGTCAATGAGAACCATATCAGTGATTGTCAAATATTTTTTTAGGGGTGGCTCTGCTAACCTAATATTGGGTAAGAAGTGCCAATCGAGGTGCCAATCGACAATATGCATCAAATCGATCGAAAGGATATGAATAATTATGGAGTATTTGTCGTACACCATCAACGTGAAAAAACAGAAAAACTATAATATTTCTTTTTAAACTTACATGCTGAATAAAGGCAATGCTCCATTCTCATAAATAAACACTGACGTAACTTTTTGATACGAAAAAGTAACTTGGATGTCAGTTTTTTCCTTCAGAAATGACGGGAACGATTGTAGGACAACCAGGGTATATTTGTCGTGAAAGAACGAAATTTATCGCGCTCATAGTTTTTTTCAGGGGGTGCTAACTCAATATTGGTTAGCAATGCCATTTCAAGATATGCATGAAATACAACCACAATGATTATAAATAATTGTCGAGTATTTGTCGAAGACAGACCGAGGAAAAATCCGAACAAAATCATTGTTTTAGAGTATTTTTAAAATTTTTGATATAATTTCCTGGTTTCTGAGGATATTCGGCAAAGCCGGCAACATTGAATCCGATGCTTATTCTAGAATGGTACTGCTAACTCAATATGAAGTTAGTAGTTCCATCCCTTTAAAAAAAACTGAAAGCAAGACAAATTTTTCTCCTTCACGACAAATATATTTTGGTCATCTGTTCGTACCACAAAGTCACGGCAGTACATATTGTTGTATTCGTGAGAATGGAATATTTCCATTATTCGGCATTGAAACGTAAATTGATCGTTTCAGGAAATGTTAGATTCAACCAACAATCCAATATCAGTAAATAATCATGCGAAAAATCAACCTGAAAAAAAATACAGTGTTGCCGACTCAGTGAAATATCCTCACGAACAGGAAAATTTTATTGAAACTCGAATGATTTTTTTACGCGCTTGTTCTGGGGAACAGCGCGTTATCATTTCGTCACGATGTCTGTAATTTTCGAATTTTGAGCCGAAATTGGTCTCAAACGACTAAGTTGGACTCACTGATGAAGAATCCTTGGTCAAAATTAATTCTGTCCGTCCGGCCGTGTGCGCTGTAACTTTCGAACAGAAGGACCTAGAGTCTTGAAATTTTCAGGTTAGGTTAAGATCCTGAATATCTCGTTTGAGTTCGTTAATGAGCCAAATCTGCCGAACGGTTTTTGTGCTACAGTCATTTCAAATTTTGATTTTTCAATAACTAGAAAAATATTTATCTGATCGAAATGAAATTTGGTTGGAATATGAACAGTGTCAATAAGAAGAATTGTCTATGGAAAAATTCGAAAAAAAAATTTTTTTTTTGAAATTTTTTTTTTTTATTTTTTTTTTATTTTCCTATTTCATTGAAATTTCCAAGTCACTATTTCGCAATGTGAACAAGCGCGTAAAAGCTGCTGACTTCACGTCAGTGCTTTTCTAGATTTTTTGTTTTTAGCACGTTAGATGGATTGGATTTTTTTATCCATAGTGATTGAATTCAATGCATATTCTAGAATGGCAATGCTCACTTTATATTGAGTCAGCAGAGCCACCCCTTAAAAAAATTAAAGTGCGACAATATTTTTTCTTTCACGACAAATTTTCGATGAATATATTGGCTTCTTCTCATTTTATGGACATAAGAATGCGCAATGTTGTCACTTTTTCATAATTTTCTGGAAAATAAAAGCTGAAATGAAGTGTAAAATGGAATAATAACTACATTGCGCATTCCCACAAAAGAACTAGGTACATCCTAAACAGAAACTGTTCAAAAATATAATCACTGAATCCTGCAGAAGGACACCCCGTTTTCTCCTATGAAGGTCTAAATTCCACGCATTCTAATATTTCTAGCTGCTATTGGAACCGTTGAACCATGCAGACCGCGGGCAGGTGTCTAACCATGAGATACTACCGAGGTTTTATGAAACTTGAATATGGCTATGTTGTCGACAATACTCGAAGCAGTAATTTACCAGCCAGCGGTACTATTTGCTCTTACCTTACAGTTTTTGAATATCGGCCTTCAAAATATTCGTAAATATTTTATTCGGAGATCTTTTTAGTAACCGATACGTATGAATACTGGCAGAAAACTTGATATGTTTGGGATGGCCTAAACAAGATTGACGATTTGGCATTGGAGACATGCCAATATCGAACATCCTTATACAGATTCTTTGTAGGTGGGCCCATAACAATATAATCAGTTTTTGATTATCAACAGTATGTTAGATGAAACATAAATTTAAGTTGTCCAATTTGTTGACGATTTCACTCGTTCTCACAAACATGTTCGAGAGAATCCGGAAAACATATATCCAATCCGATCCGACAGTCAAACTATTAGAGAGTCATCTTCTCAAATTGAATCAAAGATGCAATGAAAGTGATATAATTAAAACCAATATAGAACGTTATTTTCTCTTCCAAGAATCACAAACGATGCTACGCGATGTAGAGAAATTTCGAATAAAAACCTAGTAAAACGGATATACATACAATGAGAAATCAATGAAACAGAGATATTATTTGAAACTTACCTTTTTCCAGATTTCGAAAATATCTGGACTGATATAGATGTTCCTCGGGGATATTTTTACATTCTGGATTCAAAAATCACAAATAAAACCCGGCATCGTTCGATTAAAACACTTTCCCGAACAGAGGCAGTGCATGAACTATCTCATATTGAGATTTAGACGGACTGAAACGTGAATGTCAATCTACTGGGTGTTGCAGCTTGACATGATACAAACGCAGTACTGGTCTTCACCAATTACGTGCATCCGGAATTTGACGAATATACAGGTGTTCCTAAAATTGGAGGTACAAACGAAAAGGAGAGATTCCTTGGGCAATTTTAGGGAAAAAGTCTATAAACATGAGGACACAGACGTTTCGTTTTCGAGATACAGGGTGTTAAACTTGGAGTTTTTTCTTATAGTATCTGCATTCGAAATGATTTTCGATTGAAATTTGGCATAGATATTACAATTTCGAGTTAACACAATGCGATATGCCAATTTCGATTGTGAACCTACAGGTTGATATCTTTTCCGGAACACTATGCCCTGTTATCCTACAAATGTCTTTTTTTGATGAGGCTATATGTTAGTTTGAGAAATTTTAAAGAAAGCTTTGTTGTGATAATGAAATTCATGGCCTCTTGCAATTTGGCGTATCTGATTCCGATTCGGAGAATTCCTTAAAAAACTCCAAATTATCATAAAATACAATTAGAAAGCTGAAGTTAATGAATTCATTTTTATTTTTATGGATATTCTCTGGTCTGAAGCAATGATTCATAAATAATCTATAACTCGTAATATCATCTTGTGAAGAGCAGACAGAGTAAATAGCTTGAAAAAACCTAGAAAAGCACTGCCGTGAAGGCAGCAGCTTTTGCACTCATGTGCAATGCAGATGACGACTTTGGCGATGAATTTGAACATGCGCGAAAAAGCTGCTGCCTCCACGGCAGTGCTTTTCTGATTTTTTTCGATAAAGTACTGGATTTCAGATCGAATCTCTATTTTTGAAAAAATTGAGAAAAAAACATTTTAAATGGGTATATCTACGGAATCATTGGGTGGATTTTACCCATTCACGAATTCGCCCTTCATAATCAAGCCCAAAACCTTCACTACAAATATCGAGTTTCTAAGTAGTTTCTTCCGGAAGTTATTGTGTTTACGGTCGAATTTTTTTCTTCAATTTGTTCTAACGACACGATCAACGCGAAATTTTTCACAAGGTTATCGTTCAGCATCTCCAAACTAGCTCCGAAGTTTCATCATGGTTGAATCAGTATTTCTTGAGTTATACCGAAAAAACAACGATATCGAGAAGAAAACCACGAAATTTTACATATTTTTTCCCAATATCTCCAAAACTAAATGACGTATCGAATTGAATTTTCGTACACTGCTTTAAAATATGAAGCTCAAGGTATGAGCAGAATCGTTTCCGAATATGATCAATAGTCTGAAAAAAAAATCGAAAAAAATTTACAATTTTTTTTTTGAATTTATACGTTCTCAACGAAATTTTGCTCAAACCTGAGCGTCGTTATGCTTCAACTAACTGCCTAGTTTCAATCTGATCGCTTCAGTAGTTCCTGAAGAATTTGGCTGATTTTGCCCATTAACGAACATAACCGCGGCATTCCGATGCACGTTGGAATACCTAAGAAAATAATTCAGATGGTTATAGCTCGAAAAACGTTGGGTGGGTTTTTCCGATTAATATACCTTTCAGAGATATTGGGGCCCAAACCCTATTTCAAGTCTTTTCTTCATAAGTTAGAACACATACGGAATTTTACCACGGCACTTCATCAATTATTCCTACGTAGTCGTTCACTAACCTTCTCGACAAAAAAAACGGTAATTACAGATATTTGTTTGTTCCTAGATCCTTTTTACTGGTTGCTAATAAGGTAAACAGAACGGTAAGAGAATAGAATTACTTACCGTTCTAGAACGGTAAGTAAGAATTACTGAAAATATTCATCGAAATAATGAAATGATTCAAATACAATTTCAATTTCATTCATTCAATATTTCTCGGGAATAACTGCGGAACTCGATTAAATTCAATTATGTTCGTCTGTCCGGTCGTGAATACTGTGATCTCAGGGGAAAAGATCTTAGGAAAATTTCGGGGTTGGTCTAAGGTTATTTGAAAATATAGCTATGTATTTTGTTTACAGGTTAAACGCATATGAAAGTAGCATCTGGTTACCAAAGTTAGCTGGAGAGCTCTCTAACCATAGATAAACTAGATTATTTGTATATGTCTCTAATCTTCTGCTGAAGTGATCGTAGAAACTATTTCTTTATTTTCATGCAATAAATCACCTATAAATACAAATAGCCAAGCCAGAATCAGAAATGACGCAGAAATGAAGAATGGCGAGCCAACCCAGGCCAGGAGAGTGACATTAAATGATCGATATGCAACCAACAATGCTCTATGTGGTTATCAACATTCCGTTACAGCCTATCTACGGTTACATATTTGTTATATATTATATTTGTATTCTGTGGGTTACAGCATACAGCATGTATTCAACCAGGTAGTTGAAAAGTTAAAAGATGGACTATCAGAATCTTTCTGTATTTCCTATACATATATGTGTGTTCTTTCGTTCTGTAAATCAGACTAGCTATAATATAAAAGACCTGTGATAATATCATGTATAGCTTCGTCTGACGCAGAGGAATTGCTGGTTCTGCACGCATTGTGCTAATTTCAACAATTTCTTTCTCACATCTGCTATATGGCCGGTATAAATGCATTCTTAGAAATCCTTTGTATGAGAATGCATCATTCAATGAATTTTTCTTCGTATCCTGTACGATACAACAAATATTTGTATCGTAGTATCCTGGGTTGGGTATGTGCAACTGAAGAGCGAACAGTTTGCTTGCTAGAGAACCAGCTCCTCAAAGCTGTGGGTAATGTGTAGTTGGAGCTATTTAATTATATAGGGTAGGATAAGGAATATACAAAACAACACTTCATCTAATCGATAGTTCATTCACTACATCTATTATCATTCCCTATATATATTTGAGGTAGAAGAGCTAGAAAACAAATAATACAACAATATTTCTTGTAGAATGTAAATAGAATACAATATATTTAATACCGATTCCGTTGAATGAAAATTCGTTTCAGAAGTGTTGGAAATCTTTTTTCTATTGAACAGATTCATTTTCGATATTCATTATATGTTATACATTCTTCCTTGAAGACCTCAGGATTAGTATCTGTTCCTTCTTTTTCTTCACCTAAATATATATTTCTTGTATTATTTTGTCGTTCTTGTGAGATAGGATTAGATATTGGATGCAAAGAATTACATTCAGTTTCGAAAGAACTGTTCAAATTATTTGCTTCCGAATGGGGAGTCCATTAATTGCTATTGTTCACTGTCACTGCACTGCACTTCTCAGTCTCAGTGAAGTCTTCTTGGTACTGGTATGTTTCATTTTCTTCATCTTATTCTGAATTAATATTACTTCCAGTATGGTGCTGTAATTCTTGTGGAAAAGAGATGAGTTCTGATTCCAAAGAATTAATTTTAGTTTCAGTAGAATTTTCAACGCTAACAGAAGAAATTTCTTTTTCTATACCTATTGGATCGTTTAGGTTATCCAGCTGTCCAAGCTTAAGGGATCATTAATATTGCAGTCCTCTATTTCATTTTCTTCATCTATATAATTGTATACATGGTTTTTTACATGATACTCTACTAAATTTGTACTATAAACCTTTGATTCCAATAGATTATCTTTAGATTCTGAAGGATATCCTGCAGTTCCAGAAGAATTGTCGACAATGGTTGAATGGCAAGATGGTGCGATTTTATCACATTTTTCTTCGAAGTCATGGTAATAGCATTGTTTTCTCCTTAAACAATGGTAATAGTCATATCTAACTGTTTCTGATTGGAACTCAAATAAATGTTCTTGCCTTATTACATATACCACACGTTTTCGAAGCATAAGCGAATTACGGGTTTTTCAATGCCAACTTTGAGGAATATTCTGCTAACTGTAGTTTAGTTATGCGTGACCTTTGAAATAACGGTTTTTGGTCACATCTTAGTATTTTTTGGTGTAGAATTCTGGAAAAAATTCAAAATGGGAGAAAACCTGTGAAGTTGGAATTTTTCATTTTCGTTTGCCAAATTGGATAGCGTTATTTCAATGTACTCGATTTTATGAGATTTTCCGTGAGAAAATTTTTTCGAACTTCAAACTCAATTTTTTTAA
Organism: Myrrha octodecimguttata; assembly: GCA_958510865.1. Taxonomy (NCBI): domain Eukaryota; kingdom Metazoa; phylum Arthropoda; class Insecta; order Coleoptera; family Coccinellidae; genus Myrrha; species Myrrha octodecimguttata. The sequence continues at coordinate 60,083,724 of OY294056.1, forward strand.
CATGTCTACAGTGAAAACATAATTTCACCCAAAATTGTTGAGATCTTTCAAGGTTGAACTAATCTTCATTCTATACACTAGTGTGAAAACAGAATAAAAAATATTCATGGGTTTTCATTTTGTTGCCTTCCAAAGATTCCGGTCGGAGTGCTAACATAATTTATATTCAAAGAACTGGTGGCTTTACGAAGGCCAAAATTGTACAATCGACCTTCCGACTCACCTAAATAGAAATACGGATTTATCAACAGAAAATTTCGAAAAAACCGTTATTTCAAAGGTCACGCATAACTCACCGTACAGTTATCATAATATTGCTCAAGTTGACATTAAACACACTGTATCTCGCTTATGCTTCGATACACCCTGTATATGAGTTCACATGAAAAAATGAACCTAGAATGTATTTTCTTCGAGTAAGCTAGTTATATTGTTTTTGAAGGCCTTGTATTTATAAATATGCTACATTTATCTCATAAAGAAGGAAAAAGTCAGCAAATCAGTTGTTCCATCAATTCAAGATGACGGTGAAATCAAACGGACAACTAAAATTCACATTCACAATGCCACAGAGTGATGAAGCAGAGAATTATGATTAATTTCTATATTCTAACCTAATTAAATGTCGAATTTGAAATATTACCTAATATTGTCCGTATCCAAAAATAGAAGTCAAAATCCGTTTGTATTTCACAGGAAAGTGATGCAAGTGGCGGTTTTTGCTTAATTTTTCCTAAATTCAGTCAATTTTCGCTTTATATTTTTATAATTCATCCAATCAGACAAAATGTCAGCCCCAAAAGTAACATCATCGGTAGCTAATAAATTGGGCCTGAAACCATTGAATACACAGACGCTCTTGTACTACTATGTACCTTTCCAGGGAGTTTTGAGTTACACAGCTTTATCTATTAATGTAATGAATCCATCGTTGGTCTTGAGGTAAAATTACATCGACCTTTCACCCCTATTTCATATGTATTACTATTAATCGAGAACATTTGTTTCAAGGGTGTTTCCAAGGAAGGATATAACGAATATTTTGTTGCTGAATACTTTGTTAGGATCAGGATTGTATCTTTATGATAGAACGCATTTGAGAACTCTAAATCAAAAGGAGAGGATCTTATACAGGTAATTTGTTAGATTCCATATCAGTATCTTGATACTACTGATCCCTGGATATTATCAACAAACTTTTATGTTCCAAATAACCCTGAGTATTATGATGATACCACTGAGAATTTGTATCTCAATTTTTTCCTCACAAAGTTACATGAATCTTGTAAGATCACACCGTCTACAGGATTCCTATATTTCATTGTACTTTCAAGACAGATTTTGTCATATTGTTCTTGAATAATGACCGAAATAGATTATCGTTGCTCTCATTGAAATATGGATTTTCAATCTAAAAAAATGTGGCAATTCATGTAATTCAATATTACTTTTGATTGACTATTTCTCATATTCCTCCGAAAGCTTAAATAATGCTTAACTGAAATAGTAAGTAAGTAACTCAAACTTTGTGAAAATCCATAACGAAAATGAAAGCAAATTTAAAAAGGCTCTTGTCTTTGCCCTACTGGAGTTATTTTGGGGTTACTTCAGGCCACTAATAAAAATCACTTCATTGGGCTATGGTGTCTTCATTACCATTCACAATGATGAGAGCATGTTAAAAGCCAAGGAGCTTATTGAAGCTTTAAAAGAACAGCACTACTGGCCCTATCGTGATCTACATGAAGAACTGTTTTACAATGTGGGCTCATAAAATACTAGTCCGGCTGAAACTTTACATTAACAGGCATAAGAGCAAGTTTCCTAGGAGGATCGCCAATTATGTGAAGAAGATATCTTTCCCGGGCGGAACATACCAATAATTTTATTGGAGGCAATAGAGACATGGCTTTATTATGGATCAAAGACTAAACCTTAGATTAGAGAACAAAATAGACTAAATGCATTTGAAGTACAAAATCATCATCTTCACATCATCTGAAAATACTTTTTTAGGTGATCATTACAGAAATAGAACAGTTTGATAAATGTATCACTGCAGGTGTTTTTCATAGTAATCTGAAACACTTCAATCTAATTTTTTTATTACCCAAATTTTACTTTTTCAAATCAATAATGGGAATTTTTCATTCGTTTTTTCTTGTCTTGAATATGTGCTCAAACTGTAATGTCCCTAGTTGTAACCTTCTAAAGTTCTGAACAAGAAGTTATTACTGACAGGCTATATGTTCCACTGAGAAGCTTACTGAAATTGAGGCTGGTGGCCTTGCAATAAGAAATCAAGAAAAGCCTAATGGCTTTACCACTAGGGCTTAGTGGAATTTTTAGGAATATAAAAACTGAAATTCATATGACTATCAATAATGTCAATTTAATTTAGAATTAATATTTTTGGTAATGAATAGATTATTTAATAAAGATAGGAAATGGTTTCATGGAGAAGAAAGAGCTCCAGTAGTTTTGGTTGATTGGGTGATTAGCTCTGATCAAGGGAGAATATTTGTTGATTTATCGACGGATATTCGTCCTTGTGATTATGTTATTTAGATTATTTAATTTTCAGCTGAGATGAAAGTCCCTCATTTTTCTGTTATTTTATCTTATTTTAGATTTATACATTATATTTCAAAAAGATTCACCCTCCCAACTTCGTCTTTTTGTTCCTTATTTTGTGTTGTTTGAATTCACAGTATGATGAAATAAGAAGTTTATGATATTTTTCATTCTTCAAAATCATCAACTAAAATTTCAAGAAAGATATTCATTATAGTTCTCAATTGCAGTGCATTTGGAGCAGTTACCTTTTCACTTGGTTCAGTTTTGATTTGGGCAATACTAAGGAGTGTTATACCGAAAAATGTACCACTATGTACCATTTGTGGCTTGGGTACATCTCTGGCTTTGATAAAAGTTGGAAGTGGATATGCGAAACACTTAGATTCTCTTGTGAAAGAAACGTAGCTTTATATGTTTAAGACATTTTGTGCTTTAAAGAACCATGTAAATTAGTGCTGTTTTACCACTAATAATAAACATTTTTATTCGTTTCCAATCATTTGATATTCTGAAACCTAGGAATGCAGAGATGTATTATAGGTATAGTTCTTCTACACTATTGTCTTGGATCTCTTATGACAAACTTCATATTTGTTTCGTTTTCATTTTCGATTTAAAATAAGGAAATCACAGATATTTGGGGAAATGATAATTCTCCTGTTCTGTTTACGAGAGCGCGAAAAATGCCTATCAATTTCTGTTTTCAGAATTTTTTATGTGACTATTTCCCTCGTCGTAATTTCCACCAATCAGAAACGCGCAATTTTGAATTAGAAATGGTTTCTAGGTGGAAAAACTATTTGGCAGGAGCTGTCAGCAGTTTATTCGAGTTTACCCAATGCAAAACTTGACAGTTGTTGCCACCAAAAATTACAATACCTATACATAATGCATGCAGAATAATCTGTTACTCCTGAAATAGTCTTGTCAAATACCATTCGGGTATCTAATTTTTCCTGTGAAAAATTAGATGCCCTTTTGATATCACTTACGAAAATAAAGTAGCTTATGTACAAGGGATTTAAGTCACACGTGCGTTATTTCACCCGGTCGGTTGACATCTCTAAATATATTGGGCTGAATTTTACACACGGAAAGGCCCCGGCAAATAAACAGCTATCAAATTTTAATTTGCATTCGCAGATTCACAGCAAGCAGAAGGTGAATTATCCGGACTAATTGTTAAAATACATGCAGCTTTGTACTAATTGAAACACGAACGGATCCATCGTCATATGGTGCACTTCTGGAATGGATTTGAGCATTTCTGAGCGGAAGAGAATTCTTTGTCAGGGTTTCTGGATCAGTTTCCACGACTAGACGTGTTACTAGTGGGGTACCACATGGATCCGTTCTGGGACCACTGTTGTTTCTTTTTTAAACGTCTGATATGCCTACTTTGTTGAGAGTTCGATGTTTGCGGATGACACTAAGCTTTTTGCGCCTTCCTCGGATCATAAAATATTGCAGGAAGATTTAAATACTTTACTAAGATGGTGTAACGATTGGCTGTTACCTTTGAACTTCGAAAAATGTGTCGTCCTCCACATTGGCAAGAGGAATCCCCATACTCGCTATGTGTTAGCAGGCCGTCAACTGACGCAGACTTCCTCGCTTAATGATTTTGGTGTCATTGTTTCTAGTGATTTGAGTTGGTCTGAACACATCCAGAACATTTGCGCTAAGGCTCGAAGGACTATATATCTTATCTCAAGATCTTTCCGCTATTGCGACCCTAGAGTATGCAGCAACATATACAAGATCTACATCCGTCCTATTCTAGAGTTTGCCGGTCCGGTCTGGTGCCCCAATCTCAGAGGTGATATTGAGTTGTTGGAGTCGGTTCAGCGCTGGGCCACCCGAATACCATATGGACGCATAAGACCTGCTTATGATGACCGCCTGAGGATCATGAATTTTCCGAGATTTACTGACCGTAGAAATAGAGGTGATCTAATTTTCACGTTCAGAGTTTTGCACAGGGGTCTTGGTCTCTATTTATCGCAGCTATATACACTCAATCTTAACAACCTGAGAGGACATAATTTGAAGCTCCGCAAGGAAAATTTCCGGAAAACACCAAGACAGTATTTTCTTACCAACCGAGTTTTTCAAGGTTGGAATGCTTTGCCAAATGAAGTAGTGAACTCGCCAAGTGTTAATGTGTTCAAAAATAGGTTAGATCTCCTTGGACTGTTGTGATGTTTGATTTAGGTCAGTGGTATATTGTTTATTTAATTTTATTTCTATTTTTTTGGATGGGTGCTGTTTTTCACATGTTTTGATTAATTATTGAGAATTTTGTGTTCATTTTTTTGATATTATATGCTGAGTCTTTATAGGGTTTTACCTCGACTCTTTTCTATTAATAAATAAATAAACAGTATCATTTTCGCTGTACTGTTCTTCGAAAATTGGAAGTGTTTAATATTGGAATCGAAGTAATCTAGTCAACTCCTAGTGCAAGTTTCATTCTTCCAAACCCTCGAATATGATGGAAGATATATCAGAATCGATAGATCTAGTTCCGTCTGGTCGCTAGGATGTTGGATCATGGACAAGATACATTGGCTAGGATCGTATGAGAGGAAAGGGTCCAGTACACATGGGTAATTGAATCACGCTAGGTCAGCATCGTCAATAAAGAATATATGTGTTCTGTGGCATGGCCGACTGCTTGACTAAATGTCTAGGCTGCCTGCGGAACGTGGACGTGAGTTTCATTACGACTGCAGTTATAAGTTTGTATACAGCTACTATGGGACTGCAACAAATGTCACGAAAGACGGTATTGAATTGAACACTGGATTACTGTGGTGAACACTACCATAATTCTTTAAAAGTGTGTCAGACAAAACCGATAACATCGCTGGCGCGCCACTATTCATATTGCCCATAGGCATTGTCATCATCATTAACCATCGCGAACATTACTGAATGATGAAGGCTTGTGATGCTCATTATGAATTCTTGTATACTGTTGCACAATTACAGTTTAATGGCGAATGAACATCTCATGTGAGAAAAACCTCAGATAGAGTCAAGTTCGAGTGAAATAAAATTTATTAAAAAGTTTTCATGAGTATAATTACCTTCAGTAATACATTGACAGTCTCCCCCTCCAACTGCAGAGTATCGTTTGAATTTTTCAAATCATTTGATTTATTGAACTCTTTTTTTCAATTTATAATTAATAGAATCGTTTAAAAGATGATACGCGATGCGGTTTGAACACAAGTCATAAAAAAAGTGATAACGAAGGAACAAAAGTAAGTACTTACATTGAGTATCAAACACTTTATTTAATACTCAGTAAAGACTGTTAGAAACTATCGAATCATCTTATTGATACATTCGCCTGTTTTAAGAGATCAGTTGAGCCGAAAATGTGAAATACCTGGCATTTTCTGGCGCCACAAAATGGCGAATGCGGCCCGTTTCCAATTTTTATATTTTTGTATTGAAATTAACTTTTTGCGATTAGCGCATATCGTGAAGGGATTCTTGACAATAACTTATACTAACCATTAATTATTATAAACTCCACATCACGTTATTTACAAACAGCCATGATTTATTCTCCAGAATTCTTCTCAGATTCTCTGGAAAATCGTTATTCCAACAGTATGATCCACATGGTATAGATAGGAAAGGAAAAAGAATATTATAAGTCTTCCACAAGCGAATGAAACGACTGTTCTAACCATAGGATGTTCTGGTATTTTACTAACTAGCCAGCTGAATAGTTTCACACTTGAATGATTGAACATCAACGATCCAAGTACACTGAAAAATAAATATATCTATATGAATAATTTTCTGTTCGACTTTCAGGGGCTCAGGGTGCCCCCTCCTTGGATCTGATTACTCATATTTTTACGGAAAATAAAATTGAAATGGATCCAAGCCAACTAGGGTTGATCATGGAAAAGCCGACTCTAGAGATAGCCTAGAACACAGTCCGACAACGTCGCAATAAACCGAAACTGAGAGGCCGGCCGCGTAGTAAGTGGAACGTGAATGCAACAAAACTCCACCTTTCACTTTACAAACCAAATGGAATGACTTTATTTTCGAAAAATACCTAAAGCAATAATAGTATAATGCTTTACTCAGTCCATAAACAGCAGCTTTCATTTCTTCTCGATAATAGTGAAATGATGTTGAAGTTGTTATTCAATTTATTTTTCAGTAAGAACCACGGAAAGGTCTAGGGTCATCTCTTACCAAAAAAATACGAACTTATATAATATTCTCAAAATAAAACTATATTCTAAAACTTAATGGATATATTTATCGATCAGGGCGAATGTAAAAGTTGACATAATCGAATTCAAGTTTCTATTATTTGTTTTTTTTAGGGGTGAATTTTCATCATCTCCCGCCAGATTTTTTAGAAAATGAAACAAAGTGAATTTCGAATTCAAACCAGAACTACGAGTTTCTGTGAGTTCTGAATAATAAGAATCTGATTCAAAGCTTTCAACAGTAAGTTCACATATAATACATTTTTGATACCGACTTTTCCAACATGTTTAAAAGACCACTTCATCATTAAAAATATATTCCTGAATTTAGCTCATATGTATGAAAATGAAACTGATTCAAAAACCCGTTTCGCTGTTAGTTGTCGAAATATTCATTATTAATTTTTGACTCATTTATCTCCTTTCATTAATAAAATGCACTCGATCATTATTGCATGGGATTTTTCAAAAATTTAATCATACCGAATTATTTCGTTCTCTTCGGAATATTTCTTGCAAACTACTTTTGGTAGATTCATAATCACTTTTATAGGATAAGACGCAACACTTCCTAACCATTTTTTTAAGCTGATAATCTCAAAACGATATAATAAAACGAAGTAATCGAAAGGGAAATTCACTATTTACACTACGACATCTAATAATGGGGGCTTTTCCTGAATTTGGGTTTTATTACTGCAAATGCAAATTTGAACACAACTATTATGGGTTTGATTCATCATTTTCCCAAATTAGGTTCAGAAAGTATTCAAAATCAGATTTCAAAATTGGTGTTTGGGATTTGCCAGGCATGCACGAAGTGACAACGGTGTTTAGTAGAATAGCTTTTTCTGCTATAGAATAATGAAATATTTGTTCCTATTCTGTGGTACACACGTGTTCTTTGTCAATATAACCAAACAATTTCCGTTTGCGATTTGTCAGTATTATGACAGTCTGTGCTCTTCTTTTTGCTATTCCTTGGTCGTTGTCTTCTACTGTAACCAGATCGAAGTATAGCTATATCTGTTTTCCTAAGCAAAGTACCACATTTGACGTCCTTTTCTTTCCGAGAAAGCTGAATTCGACGTTGCCATATCGTGCACTCAAGACAAATCCCTTTAAATGCAAATCCCCATTTTTATTTTTCATTTTTTCAAAAATATAATAGAAATTATATGTTTGAAATGTGATGTTCTAAGGGTTTTTCATGAAAATAACTGCATTTTCGTTTGAAGGAAAAACCCCTATTACAGCACTGAAACACTTGGTATTGGAATATTGCACTGATTTCACACACTCATGTTAGTTAGTTTCTTCAGACAAAGATGTCTCGGAACAAGTTTTTCTCTCTTCAAAGTGAAAGGGAAGTCGGCCATATGCCGAACATCCATCCCGGACCCACTTTGTGAGGCATTATGCTCCTTCCTTATGTTCTTTATTCGGAGGTTAAAACTAAAAGAAATGCCGCGAAATGCATAGGGTTTGGGGTCTATCATAGATAGACAACCTTCTCAGCGTTGCCACATTTCTGGTGTTCCTGGCTTGTATTAAAGACGGCTTTTTCTATAGAAATCAACATTTTGTGTACACTGGACGTGTATTAATAATTCCCATAGAACTCTTTACTACGCTAGTATAAAGTTCATTCATTAGTCCATATGCATTCGAAAAATTCGGCGTCAGACTGCATTTCGAGACACAGTATACGAGACTTGAATACTAAATGATTTTTACTTAGTTTTTCACTAGTGAACTTTACACAGTGAACTTAGTCAGCGTGACACTTTACGCCCAATGTGGACCCTCTCTTATGATCTAGGTTGTTTTCAGAGTATTTCCTCTGCAACAGTGAAAAAACGTCCATTATATTCTCTCTCAAATTAAGTGTTTGCATAAGGGGTTATATCATTGGATACAATGGTCATATGTAGTTAGAAGGCCGGAAGAGACTTTTCTCATAATTTTTCCAAGAGATATTATTCTACAAAAACCAAAAGATGATTGGTATTATCAGGAAACCAAAAAGATTCCTCTAGTGGATAGATGAAATAAGATATTGGCCGAAGGACCATTAACTAAAATTTGATTTTCGAACAAATTGCCTCGTAAAATAAAAAAAGAAATTATTATTAGAAATCTTATTCCTTCCATTAATACCTGATGGATATACCTGAGAGGATTGTGTAAAATATCAAACCGATCGGTTGAGACATTTTCCAGAAATCTTGGTCACACACTCGGAACATATACATAGTTCTCAGGAAAACGGAAGAAATATACGCTCATGTTTCAGGAAATATAACCTCTGATACCTTTACATTTCGGAAATGCAAGAAAATTAAGAGATTTTTTTGTAAATCATAATTGCGCACAACCCCTTAATCAGCAGATATATTATTTGCAATAAAAAAGAAACGGGAGCTCCTTTTCATTAGAAACTCAATAAAAAGTCAATTCCACCAACCATGACCATTTTGAATACGGAATGAAGCACAGTCAATGCATATCTACGAAATAAAGGAAGTCTCTGAACACCTACTCATTCAGGCAGGCTTAAACAGCGATCTACTAAAAAAATTAGTGATGAAATTATTAAAAATGATTAAAATTATATAAGAACGAGTGGTCACCAGCTACTTCCCCATCAAGCCTCGAAATTTACTCTTGATATGAGCATTGTTAAACAATGATATAAGACCAAAAAACAGTACCAGTCTGATAAGTACCTGAATGTGAATCGATGGAACCCATATATTCTCTGCATCGATGGACGTGTATACAACATGAGTGCCATTCCATAAACCATATTGTAAAAGAGAAATGGAAAAAAATATTCTCCAGTGAAACTGAAAATATGTGTGGTTAAATTCTGTGTAAACATATAGGTTGAGTAAATGTGTCGAACTTCTCTAAAAAGAAATTCAGGATATTCAATTCATTTCAAATCAATTCCTTATTCGACATTCTTGGACCTTTTTCATTCAGATTAGGAGTGACCGTACACAATAGAAAGCAAAATATTATTTCAGATTGAAAAAAAAACACGTAATTTAATATACTAATTTAATTTCAAGCATATTTCTGATAAAAAAATTTAATAAACTGAATTCATTCCAAGTTAAAGACTCGCACTTATTTAAGATCCGGTGTTCACTTCCGGTTGTTTCAGCTCCGAAACTGTAGCAGTGCCGTTCTTACGGTCTGAAGTACACATCATCAGATCAGAGAATGCACATATTTTATGTTTATGTTTTATGCACATTTAATGCACCTAAAACACTCAATGAACCGGCCCTATCGAATCCGATTCTGAACGCTCAACAGCACACTCCACAGATCTTCTTTTCGATCAATTATATATAGTAGGTTCCAATTCTTCAGGCTGATTGCTATCAACTGCTTTTATTTGGTACAAATTTCAAATGAAGCTTGTCGAAATACTAGTCATGAGAAAACTTTGCCTTTTGCAGAAGTTGTATGCGACAGTTTGGCGGTATTTTCAGGTTTGCCCCTTACATTATTTATCGGCTAACGTTGTTACAAAATGGCGAATGCGCTGCCGCCATATCAATTCAAAATTCGATAGCCATTTAAGTGTTTAAGTTGTTCTATAAAACACGGCATTCATTTCGAAGAGTTTTCCTACCAGTTTTGTAGAAAATTCGCGCATTAAAGACTCACTTTTTTCGAAATATTATATATATTTGACTGTTTTAGTCCTCCTTATATACTGCTCAACGAGAAAAAGAGCATTCGAATTTCGGAGGTGTCTAAAGATTGGCTGTTCAAACGCTCGGTACTTTGCGGCATTCAGTGCATTACATGTCAGACACACTCTCTCTCTCTTGTCGTTTACCTTCCACTCCGCCAAGCTGATGGACAGCATAAGTTCATCGATCGAAGAATGGTACTTTGACGAGGGAGGTACGAGGCGATCTACCAATCAGGAGAGTTTCACTTAATTTGAATTTGCGTCTTGCGTTTTAGCATTATTATGCCGCATTATTCAAAATTCACGTTGGTTTTCCCTTCACCCGTCAATATAAAGATAAATATATGCTAGGAACGAAACTGATAAATCATTATATGTATATCGTCAAAAAATACAATCCATACATACTTTTATTTGGCTCAGAAAAATAAAACATTATTTATTTACTAGAGCAGGAATACACACAGGTGATTTTCACACCCAAGAAGAAATTATGTTTTGCGAAGATTATATAGTTCAGAGACTTTAAGCCAACTGAAATTTATAAGGATATGTCTTAAACTTACTCAACTACTGCATCATGATGAACTTCTAATATAGACATCAAGATATACGATGCACTTCCTTGTAAGTATGATAAATACTCTATCTTGTCGAAAAATACGCTCAACTGTTTTTCTTGTGTGGTCGTTGAATAAGTCATTTGAATTAGCTCTTCAGTTCACTACAAAGGATAATAATCTATTTGACAATAATTTATGACAATAGTTGAGTTCCGATATTCCTGGCCAGTACTTGTCAGTAAATTTTGACAGTCGATTTTACTGGCACTGCTTTGGTAATTCAACGTATCAGTACGAAGCGTTTCGAAATTACTGACACTGGCCAGTACTGATTGGGAATATCGGAACGCAACATATATATGAAATATTGATCTATGGCAGGTTTTTTTGATACTTCATCTAGATCAACATCATGATGTAAAAAACATGGTGTGCTCATCTGAAAAATGAGTGACGTCGATAGCATGATTAAGGGCCGTATTTATAGTTGCTCCTTGAGGCTTCCTCACTGAAGGCCGCCTTGAATCTGAACTGATCGGGAAGCAAATTCAAGGTGGCCTTCAGTAAGGAAGCCTCAAGGAGCAACTATAAATACGGCCCTAAAATACAAAGAGTTGTATATTCTGTGCTTTGAATTTGCATGTTAATTCAAAGCACAGATACGATATACGCAAAAACATAAAAATATGATGTTTCGTGTTACATGTAAAGTCCTAATGAGGTATCAGAAATAAGCCTTTCTCAATGCTTTCAATTTATTCATTCGTAAAAGAGTTGTGTTGACACAAATTCCATGAATTATTCAGAACTACGAGAATTGGTCATCATCCATTGATTCACATAAATAAAACGACGAACCTCCCACATTCGAATACAAATTTCGTAAGGCATAACAAATAAATAAACCAATCGACTGATACAAACAAATTTTCTGGACGGTAGACCGTTACACAAGTGACGGCAGAAAATAGAAATGACTCAAACTTGTCGATTATTTTATATTATTCTTCTCAATTGATCGTAAACGAATCAATATCTGAACGAGGTGCTTCATTGTCGATTCTGCGAATCGTTCTCCGTCCGTGATTTTTTCGCTTCAAGTTCAGTCATACGCGCACCCAAAAATGGTGTTTAAATAAACAATTGGCGACTGGACCTCTGCCTACTTGACTCCTTTGAATCTTAAGAGGCGTCTGCGCAGTCTGATCCTTGGCCTACGCGCTGACATTCGAACGGCGGATACGAAAATAGCATATGAACACTTTCATCTGCATAATCTGAGATATGTGTCTTGTGTGTTGAGTGTTATCTCGTATTTTGGATTATTTCTGAAGAAAAGGCAAGTTGTCATTCGATTAGGTTCATGTTGTGTTGATTTTAAAGATAAGGCTTTGATATTATGTCGGTTGTTGAGCGACACATTTTTGATCTTGTCTCTCAATAGGTGCTTCCTTACCCATGGTCAGATTTCGCACCGGTTATTCGTACTGGAATCGGGAAATTTAAAGGAAAGAGGAAAGAATGTACGCTTCAGTATCAGTTAATTCGTGAATCTTGTTTTATTTTATGTTGATCCATAATTTTTAAATATTCTAGAAATATTTGATTTCGCATCTTTTTTTACCGCATAAAAATAAATAAATTATAAATATATTACATTGTTTATGCTATATTACTTAGATTCTTTGGCATGGATTCTTCTCATTTATGTTCATTTTCTGCTTCGAAATACATCTATAAGCAGGGTTTTATATTAAATATTTGAGTATAATGAATATATGATTATTTTACGGAATATCATCCGGCTATGAGTTTGTTGGAAGAATAAAGTTATACCTATGTCCATAGCTTTTTCGAACTATTGCTGAAAGGATGAACTTTTCTACGAAATAACAACAGTGGAAATTTCATACCAAAGCTTATTTTGTTGTCATGAATAGATTGTAATCCGCCAGTCGACCACATTCACGATTTCTCGGAAAAAATGTCATCGAAAAAGTACGCACCGATGTTCTGGGGAACAGCGTGCTATCGTTTCGTACAAATGTCTGTAATTTTCGATTTTTCCTCCGAAAGTGGTCTCAAACGACTAGGTCGGACTCATTGATGACGAATCCGGTGTCAAAATCGATTCTGTCCGGCCCGCCGGTTGACGACACGATAACTGTCGAAAGAAGCGAGCTAGCGACTTGAAACTTTCAGATTGGGTCGCGCATTTGAATGCAGCGGTTGAGTTCATTGATGAGACAAATAGGTTGATATTTCAGGAACTACTCATGCGATTGAATTGAAACTTGACAGTTCGTTGATGCATAAAAACGCACAACTTTTCACAAAATTTTGTTGAGATCATACATACGGTCAGCAATTTTTTTTTCGGAAACTGTTCATCAAATCCGAAAAAACTTCTGCACATACCTTGAACCAAATTTCAGTTCGATATACGACCATAGTTTCTAGAAATATTTGGAAAAATATGAAAAATTTCGTGTATGCAACTTCGTGCAAAACTTCGTGATGATCGTGTCGTTACAACAATTTGAAAAAAAAAATTTTTTCGAATATTCAATATTCTGTGATCTTCTGAACATGTTATACTCATAAAATTCTGTATTAACCTGTATTCTGTACTGGATTTCAATTCGATCTAATCTGTATTTTTATAAATATTTTAAAAATAAAAGTTTGAATGGATATATCTACGGAATCATTGGGCGGATAAAAATTTTTACACTTGACGGCAACCCCACAATTCTCGATCCACTACCTGTGATCCGTTCAAAGATAATAAGTTACGAAAACTTTTACGATCGAGACCAAGCGGCTAGATGAACCCACCCTTGTCTGAATACTCCTTTCTAATAAGTGCACAACAGTATATATCACATTATTTCAAAAAATACATTATATGCAATACTGTTATCCAAGGTCTGAAAATTATTCTTGTTGGAAAAGAGTTTTCAAATTTCACTCATGTATATTTAACTTATTGGCTCAATTAATATCTGGTAACTGTACCAGCATAATTTATGAGTCTAGTTATAATATTCATGACAATTTTTGTTCGTTCCACGCTCATTCTAGGCGGTATCATATCATTTAGACTAAGAACATGTGCGCGTTTTGACAAATTTCAGAGTTTTAGAAATGGGTCGTTCTCATTGCTTTCAATTTATTCATTCATAAAAGAGTTCAAATAATTTCGAAGAAGTGTATTGTCTTTAATGAAAGAGTTTTTATATAGGCACAATTTCTATTGATTATTCGAATAATTGAAAGGAATGACCTCCCACGTTAGAATTGATTTCTTGAGGTGCAATTAAAAAATCAATCAAAATATTCAGATAATTATTTTCTCAGATCATCTAAATTTCCCGGAATACTTCATTCTTTATTCTTTGTCTTGTTGCCAATTTGTAAATTTGATTCCTATTTAGAGACTTCACCTGGGGGTTTAGGTTTATTTGTCAATTTACAAAAGCCATATAATTTCACCCCGAGTATTTTCCTCCTTATTATAAATATGCCCACTAAATCGAACACTTTATGTACAGTATGGATTTTATCATTAAATTATGATTCTCAAGAATACAAAAATTATTTATAGGATATGAATATCCTTGTTTTCACTTAATATTGCATTAACTATCGGAAATATAAAACAATATAATTGAACATTTGCATTTTTTCATTATTATAAATTATGAATTTTTCGAAGTTACATAAAGGATTGTTTGTTTTCATGATTATCAGATTGTTATATTGAACTGTTGGTGACCTTTTCGAACCCACGACATAATTATATCCCCGATTTAATAATAAGTGTTCATGCCAATGAGTTTTCTATTCCAGTAGCTGTGTCATAAGAGGAAGAACAAATTTTAAGAAAAATAGTTTTCATAACAAATGCTGTTTTTTTTGATTAATTTATATAGAATTATTATTTTTAGGCATTATTTCGCATTAATTGAAATTTTTAGCGCCACATCTGTTTCGAAGGTATATTTGAAGGATGTTTATTGGACACTGGCATTTATTCTAGAAATGTGAGAGTATATTCTGGAAATTATCATCGGGGGATAACTATCGAATATATCATTTGATTTTACTGTCGCCTTGACCTACTGGTGTAATAAAAGTTGGTTTTACTGATATGGCAAACTTCGAATCATTTCGTTGATCATCTCCGATAATAACACACAATCGTCGTAATTTTGGATTAATTAGTTGACCATGAAAATAAATAAATATAGTGATCTTTATTGAACTCAATATTAGGAATCATTTTTTTTTTCATTGCGAATTCGAGTTCAGGAAAACCCACAAGCAGTAATGAATGGAAATGGATAATATCCTTCAAATATGTACAGGAACAAAATAACAATCAGGAAAAAAATTATTTATAAAAAAATTGAATTTGACAACTTACATAGCGCAAGTATTGCGTAAAAGAACGTATTCAGCCATAAGTTCGTTGATTCTGATCCATACTTCAGGGAAACCGATCTCTATTCAAGTTCTGAAATATAATTTTTCGAAAAATTCGACTAGTTCCAATTTGTATCTAGTATATCACATACTGACAGGAAGACTTATGCAAAATTTCGTGAGGATGATACCACTAAAAATAAAAAATATCGGCTGTTGGGACAATACAAACTTCCGACATAACAATTTTTTGAAATTTTTTTGAAGACATTTTTTTTTCTCGGGATTTATTTATTGATCAAGGTCAGACGAAGATTTGCACTCACTTCGAACTGTATATTTTAAAACAGTGTACTGAATTTCTGTGCGATCCCGATTCAACTTTCGGAGATATCTTCGAATCATATGTTGAATTTTGTGTATCGGTGATATTTTCGATATAACTCAAAAACTGCTGATCCTATCATGATGAAACTTAGCAGCTAGTCTTGAAATGCTGATGGCAAAACTTTGTGCGAAATTCTATGATGATCGTGTTATGAGAACAGTTTAAAAAAAAAGTTTTGTTGAAACGATTTTTTTCCAGGAACTTTTAGATTTCAAACGGAATTTGGCAATGGCGTTGAACTCTAAATTTTATGATAGTGTACCAAGTTTCAGTTCAATCCGCTCTTTATTTTAGGAGATATTGGGAAAAATACGCAAAATTTCATTATTCTTTCCTTGGACCTTTGGAATAACTCAAAAATTAATAATCCGATACTGATAAAATTTGGGAACTAAGTAAAAAACGCTGATGCACTAGTTTGTGGAAAATTAAGTGATGATGGTGTTCGGGGGAAGAATTGGAAGAATTTTTCTTTGAATTTTTTATGAAAATTTTTTTGTTTTGAATTTTTACGAAACATTTTTTTCGGAACTTTTCATCAGATTTCAAATGAATTTCGCACACACCTTGCACCCAATATTTCACAACAACGTACCAATTTTCAGTATGAGCCGATTATAATTCTTGGAAATATAAGGAAAAACGTTGCGAATTTCACACAAAGGTTTATTATTTTCTCAGTTGAATAACCCAAAACCATTGATATCTCAAATAAAACTTATATATTATTCATTACTGATTGGTTTTTCACCACACAGTTTGCAGCGTTTTTCTTCATAACTCGGGGACCACTGGTCGGAAATCATTTGGGTGAAAATTTTCAAGTTGAGTTATGCAACAGTAATCAACGTTGAGAGTTTCATGAAAATTCGGTGGTAAGTTTTCGAGGAATATTTTTTTTCCTCCTACCCTCAGTTTTGAGCCCTTAGGGTACACCGATCCTGCTGAAAAGCTTGGAGGATCAATCCCGAGCGACACACGATTTTTCTAACAAGTTTTACGGATTTCGGATCAGTACTTTCAAAAGAAAGCCCATGATAACGGACGGACGGATTTTTCCTTATTAGTTCATCCAAATCTAAATACTTCAAAATGTAAACTGTGAAATAATCAGGAGGGGTAATTTTTTTTCTTTTGGTTGATCACTAAGGTTTCAAATATGTCAAATTTCGAAGTTTTTAGCAAGGTATCGTAGTTATTTCCGGAGTATCTGGAAATATTTGGCTATGTTCTTTCAATATAGTCCTCATGAAAATCTGAATGAACCTTCAAGCTATAATTTTCCAATCAAGAACCTACTACATTTCAATTCAATCCGAACAGTATTCTCTGAAATATTCGAATGGGTATATATCTACGGGATCATTGGGCGATTTGGGTGGACATATTATCGTTTCTGGTATAACGAAACTTGTAGGGGTCTGAAAATATTCTAGAGAAAAAGTCATTGTCGAAAACCCTCCAAATGCAAATTTTCAGCACAAATTTATGATCTGTTCTACAGAAACGCTGCAAATTTTACACAAGGGTTTATTATTTTCTCAGTTAAATAACCCTATATACC
Organism: Myrrha octodecimguttata; assembly: GCA_958510865.1. Lineage (NCBI taxonomy): Eukaryota > Metazoa > Arthropoda > Insecta > Coleoptera > Coccinellidae > Myrrha > Myrrha octodecimguttata. Next base: position 60,101,206 of record OY294056.1, read on the forward strand.
ATTGATATCTTAAAAAACTTATATATTATGCATATAACTCATTGGTTTCTCACAACACAGAAACCAATTCCATGAAATGATTCATGTGAACATTAAAATCTCAATAAATACACTTGTATAATTGAATAACATTTCCACATGCAGAACGCTAACTGAGTAGCAAAATTTAAAATAATATTTTGAATGAAAGAGACGTTCCACAGTCGTTTCACCTCTTTGAAAATCTAACTATTTTCCACAATTATTAAATTTCGTGTCGGTATTCTACAACTGAAAATGAACTTCAAATCAGATAGGGTTTGCCCTTTTTGAGATATTAGGGAAATAACCTCGAAATTCGAAATGGCCACGAAATTTTTTGCCAATATCTGCACAAATAAATATCGGTCAAAACTGAAATTTGAAACACTGTTTCTAAATGTTGACTCTGAAACCTGTACCAAATTTCATTCCGAAAAAAAATGTTTAAAAAAGAAATTCGATTTTTCCAATACAATTCTCACGAAATTTTGCTTTGAATCGAGTGTCCATATTTCACAATTAATCATGATGTTTCAATCCGAACGCGTTTGTATTTCTTGATACTGAGGAAATAAACTCAATCTTTCCAACTAACACCAATACGTAAAAAAAAATCAAGACTTTCCATTAATATCAAATGTGTAGATGTGATTTCTACTAGGATTCAACTTTGTTCTGAAAAATATTAATGAAATGAAAAAAAAACTCAACCTTCCTGTGCAATTGATCTGAAAAAAATTTTTTCCACAACAGATATCCGATTCACTTGATTCACAAAGTATGCACCACACAAACTGAAGAACCAAAGTTATTTTCAATAACATTTCTGTAACAATTAAATATATCGTGAAACTCATCAGGTTGAATTCGAAAGAATAATTCTAGATTATAAATTTCGTTCGTTGTTATCGTTGTCAGATACACTCAACCAAGAGGGTGTCAAATCCGAAAGTCTGTTTGATGTAAAGAAAGACGTGAAATTCAAACAAGTAGTTTGCCGACTACCAGATGATACATACGGAATATTTTTGTGTACGCTATATCCCTTGTCTTAGGTCACGACCAGGCACAGACCCCATTCAGAACAGGTAGAAAGATCATCGGCTCCTAACTTTAGTCTAAGGCTCCAACCCTCAGTATTAGATTCTCTACAATCGACAATTGATGAGATTTGCGGTTTGTTATTGATTTTTTTGCATATTATATCATCCGATTTGATTTATCATATAAATGCTCATTATTTTTTATATTCACGCTAATTTCAAACTGTCAGTGCGAAAGATTTTTGGATCTCGATTGAAACCAGTAACGGATATCCACGTGTTGACGATAATCGTACTACGCAAACCGAAATTGATGGAAACCTCCGATCAACCGAATTTTTTGGAAATCTGCATTATTTTAAATTATGCTACTTAATTCGCGTTCTGCATGTAAAAGTGTTATTCAGTTATAAAAGAGTATTTATTGAGATTTCAATGTTTCAAATGAATTTTTTCATGGAATTGGTTTTTGTGTTCTGAAAAACCAATGATTTATGAATAAAATGAAAGTTTTACTCAAGATATGAATGAGCTTCATGAAGAAATTCAATCTCAAATCCCGTAATCCGCAGGTTGATTTCTATAAATAATAATTTGATCCGATTTTCAGTAGTTATGTTCAAGATATTGGGAGAGAAAACCCAAAAATATTTAATCTGAACTACTTACGATTATGAAATTGTCAAGAACATCGATGGGGCATTTGCAAAATGTGTTTATAAAATAATTACCCCACCCATTAAAAATTTCTCGATATGTGTTGAAAATTTAGTAATCAATATTTTCATCTACTTTTAGATGTATGATTCTGGATGAAAAGTAAACCGATTATTCCAGTGAATTCCAATCTTAGAACCGAATGCGATGATGTCATTTTCGACAATATTGGAAATTTGTAGCGTTTTTCTTTATAACTCAGGAACCACTGGTCGGAAATCATCGGGGTGAAATTTTTTTGGTTTAGTTTTGCAACAGTACTTAACTTTCAGAGTTTCATGAGAATTCGGTGGTAAGATTTCGAGAAATAATTTTTTTTTCTCCCCAACCCCCCATTTTGAGCCCTTAATGTACACCGATTCTGCTTAAAAGCTTGGAGGATCAATCCCAAACGACACACGATTTTTCTACCAAGTTTCACTGATTTCGGTTCAGTACTTTCTGAGAAAAGTCCCGGACAACGGACGGCGGACGGACGGATTTTTTTTATTAGTTTGTTCAAATCTACATACTCCAAAACGCAAACTGTGAAATTTTCAGGGGGGGTTAAAAATTTTTTTGTTGGTCGATCACTAAGGTTTATTATTTGATTTTATCAAATGATAAACCAAAACGTCTAATAGGCTACCCACCGTGTATAGTACTCTCATGACCCATGTGTTAATCTGCCGTGCTCGAGGGAATCCCAAAATCCCTCGTTCTGCTCCCGTACTATTTATGAAGCTCAAATCTATACCTATTAATTATAATTGAACAGGTGACATGACCCCTATCGCACCTGAACTGGCATATGCCGTGGTCGCCTGTTACTTAAGCAGAAATGTTGAAAATGATGCCATCTCATTACATCACAACTTCCATTGGGATCCATCAATCATTTAAAATAAATTCAACTGATGGACGATGTCCTACTCATTGTTTTCTGGTGAACTCGTCAGTCAATAGGTGAATCACTTCTTCCAAACGATGTCATGTTAGAAGGTGTGGTTTCCACATCGTAGCGGAAATCGAGATCCAGATATTTTTCTGCAGAAATGACAAAGTTTACGTTTCCCCGCAACCACCCACATCTCATCGTCACTGACCCAGTGTGGGATGTTAAAAATAAAACGGATCGAGATCACCTCATTCATCAGATGTGTGGTTTGCATTGGGACTTGGAGACCTTGTTTTTGCAAGGCTCAGCAGACCTGCCAAGGCGCCACTCTGTTGTTTAATATGCACAAAGCGTTACCAGCAGTCGAATGCGATGTCTTCGTATGAACTTTCTCTAATCTTGAATAGTTTCGTGACAATCGGATCAGTGTGTGGTTGTACGTCGGCATATTTTCTGCTTTCATAAAAACTCTCTCATCTGTTTATTAATTTGAAGTGATAAACTTCATATACTCCTATAGATGATATATTTCTTATTCAACTGCTTTGGAGCCATTTATAGTATCTGTAAACAAACAACGTGAGACAGTCCTGGATTTGTCAATAGGGCTTAAAGGATGTTTTGACCCGAATTGGTTTATTCAGGTGTTTGGGGGGTTTCAATAGTAGAGACCCCGTTTGGTTGAATTAATCGCAATTGATTAATTCTGTCGTTATCAAAATGAAGACACGACCGACGAATATTTTCTGATCTTTATCAGAAATGTTGATGCTTCTAAAATGAGCAGATAATTGAAGAACTTATTGACCAATTGATCAATATCGTTGCACTTATGACACGAAAATGGTGTTGAGGTGTATGAAAAACGCACTTTTAACACGTAACAAAAAATGTATTTTCTTGTATCTGTATTAGATAATATGACCCAAGTGGTATACAATTTATACAATAGAATCTTCCTTCTATATCTTACGATAGCAAGGTCGAAGCGACTTTCAAATGAGAAGTTACGATTTTTACAATACAAAAATTAACGTATAAGTCTTGTTTGTAAATTCGAAAGCGAATTGTTGTTTACTATACAACGGTCAGATGAAGAGTGTCTAAAAACTAACTAAACCCAAATTAATAAAATTCCCTTCTTCACATTGTAGAGGGAGAATATAAATTTTGATTGGTTTTTTGAATAAAGCGACGCCCCTCTATAATCCGAAAAAACACCTCGGATTGGCTGGTGTGAAAGAGAGAGCACAAATGTGTGAAGGAAATTTCCCTAAATGGTCTAAGACGATAAATTCTATAAACTGTCACATGTGATGTCTGGATTCTTTGAATAACCGAAGTATACCACCCATCAAGCTCCGATTCCTGGAATGCTAAGAGCTTGAATTTTATCTGAGTGTTTTCTGTCATGCAAAATTATACTTTATTGTTGGCTTGAGATGAAATGCTCTTAAAGCCGGTGTCAATTGATTTAAACCAAAAATATTGAATTTTGGGCATATTCCTGGGAACCAAAGAATTCAGACTCCCACGTTGCAGAAGCAACAGTGGACTCTTGTGTAGTCACCATAAAGCCGGGTCGAGATGAGTGTAATCCGAACAGCGAATGCAATAAAATTTGATAAACGATTTGGCGAATACTGTGGACGACACTCGAGCTCAGTCTCGACTAAAGCCGGGTCCAGATGAGTGTAATGCGAACAGCGAATGCCATAAATCACAGGGAGTCTTATGGTTCGAGGCAGCGTTCTTTCTGCTCCATCAGGACTCCATCAGGTTTTCGTCTCGAACGATGGATTTGAATGTATTATTCGAGGCTGAGCTCGAGTGCCATCCACACTATTCGCCGAATAGTTAATCAAATTTCATTGCATTTGCTGTTCGGATTACACTCATCTGTACCCAGCTTAATACCTGGCGGAACAGAAAGAGCGGTGCCTCGAACCATAAAACTCCCTGTGATTTATTATTGCATTCGCTGTTCGCATTACACTCATCTGGACCCGGCATTAAAGGTGGCAGCGTTCTAGGAGTAGCAGATTTCTTTAGCTCTTCTCTAGGTAGAAATTTATTATTCTAAAACGGTGGAAGGGGCAGCGGAAATAAACTGGCCTACATCCATGAAATATTTAAATCAGGCCCTGACGTAAGGTTTAAAACTCACTACTATAACTGACCATAATTACGAAAGCGTAGAGCGGCCACCTGAAAAAAATATTTATAATTCTGAGAAAAAAAAACAGAATTATTCATGATTCGGAAATAAAAGTCCGAATTATTATAATTCTGAGTTAAAAGTCAGAATTATACAAAATTCTGAGAAAAGAGTCCGAATTATTATAATTCTGAGAAAAAATCCCGAATTATACCACAGAATAACTCTTCTAGATAATCACAGAGATAGTTTAATTTTCAGTCAAATTCACTATTTCTATGATGATTATACCGTGTCAGTTAGCATGTCACTTCTGTTATTTTTCATACATGTCTTTGCTCTCGATTTATGTTATAAACTACTCTATTCTATTGGCATCTGAATTTAAGATTGCAGCGCCACGGAGGCCAGTTTTAGAACCTTACATACAGACATAGATTTTGTTTTGATAGTCGATTTTGTACTGTTTGTTAGTGTTTGGTTTGATAATTTTTGATTTCACGATTCATTCAAAGACTTTTTAGATTTTTAAAGTTGACGAGAGTGTTACTGGGAGTACATTTTTCATTCTTATAAAGAAGGTATGTATCATCCTTCATTCTAATAGAGTGTAGCAACTCTAAAATTACGGGGATATCTCCAAAATTAGACAGTATTTTAATATCATTTATTTTCAGATCCAAATGGCAAGATTGACTTTGTAAAACATACTCTTTGGAATAATCAACAAATACTCATAACTTTACTATTTTATAGGGAAGCACTAAATACTCAATATATTGTGAATGAAATGAATACATTCACATGTAACTAATGCTACTTGTACCGTAAGCCTTATTCATTATGGATTGACAAATAAATTTTCCAACACTCATATGATCGGTCTTGAAAAAGCTGTGATAAATAGGCCTTGTACAACTTTGCTTTCATCGGCAGAAGCACTTTGAGCGAAGAGTATTATTCATCACCAGATATTTCCTTGTCGAGACTCTTGTTTCGATTGGTCAGTTCTATCACTAAAACATTTGCGTTGTTCCTTAATGATCAGTTCAACAGGCAGATTTCTGGAAGGCATAGCTTTTCTCTTAAGTAAATTTCTCTGCTTGGATTATGGGCCTGGAAAAAAATTGCCTTCATGAATGTGATCTAATATTTCATGAGCAATTCGTGCTTACCTCTAAAAAAATGATCGTCATTGGTAAAATGCAGGTAACAGACTCATAAATCTTGTTTGTTGGTTTTTATCGATTCTTCAACACTTCCAGGCTCGACTGGTCAAAGGAAGTTTCCTTCACCCTAACTCCAAATTTTTTACCAGGCTGTAGAAATCTATGGGAAGGGACATTTGAGTTTGCTTTTCCTCAGAAGAAGCACTTGTAAAATTACACAAACGCCAAAAAAAAATGCATTAACTTTCTTATTTTCTTAACATTTCCTTTAACTTGTCAAGGATAATGTCTGTACCTCGGGTTACTCGGATAGCCACCAGAGGGAGTAGCGCTTATCTTCATTCGCCAATAGTCTGTTTGCCTTTTTAGCGAGCATTTATTTGTATTCGTGTAGCAGAAGTGACATGCTAACAGACACGGTATAGTCATCATAGAAATATTAACTGTTTTTCTATTATTCTATGATTATTTGATTATCTAGAAGAGTTATTCTGTGGTATAAATCGGGCTGTTATCTCCGAATTATAATAATTCTGACTTTTTTCTCAGAATTCGGTATAATTCGGAGTTTTATCTCAGAATTATAATAATTCGGAATTTTATCTCCGAATTATGAATAATTCTGACTTTTTTCTCAGAATTATGAAATTTTTTTTCAGGTGGCCGCTCTACGCTTTCGTACACAATAAATCGGCAAAGGAAGAGAGAAAAATCGGCAAAATCATGGGTTCTCAGTTTGTACTGAGAGTGGGGTGAGAACCTACCACAGATAAAAGTTATCTGTGGAACCTACACTGACCGGAAATTTTATTCCTCGTAAATGAACCTGAAAGTTGTATAAATATACAATGGTTTGGCTCAAAGTCTTCGACCATATTAGGGATTGATTCTAATTTTCGTTCTCACGGCCGCTCGTAAAACCAATAATTTCCGAAAGAAAGCACTTGAAAACTCGATATTTATAGAGTAGGTTCCGACTTAAATTACGAAGGCCGAACTCGTGATTGGGTAAAATTCACAAAATGATTCCGCAGATATACCCATTTAAAATTTTATTTTCTAAATATTCCCGAAACTACAGATCAGATTGTTTTGAAGTCCAGTACTCAATTGAAAAATGATAGCTTGAAGGTTCTTGCAAAATTACGTGAGGATATATTAGAGGGTCGCAGAATATAGATAAAAAAAAATTCTCGAATTATTCTTATGACACGATCACCACGAAATTGTTCACAAAATTGTGCATCAGCATTTTCAAACAAGTCACAGAGTTCCATTATGAGTGGATTTGTATTTTTTGGGTTATTCCGGAAATAACAATAATACCTAGGAACTGTTGTCCTTGTCGAATGTTCGAAAATTAAGTGTCATTGGTTTACCATTGTTCATATCTCGTTCATTCCGTAATAATGAATTCTGCGTTAAAGATTCCTATAGTTGACTTTGAGCAGAAATTCCTCTTCAGAATGTTTACATTATACGAGCGGAGCGACCATGGAAAAAAACTTACTTTTTGTCTAAGGAATGAGAGAATTTTTGTAGATTATTGGATTTAGTTTTCATGAAACATTCCATGAGTGGAGAATCCTTCTGATTGCATCTGTTGTCAATAAGACAACTTGCATAAAAAGTCAACCCTTTCTATTCAAAAGCATCTCCAACAGAAACAAACACATTTTTTCCCAATATCTCAAAAAATTATGATCGAACTGTAATTTGGTATCTGATGAATTGTTTCATTTGGAATGTACCGAACACAAGAACTCAGCAAACTTTTGCAAAAAAATTTCGAATCTGCTTCAATTAACTGTCAGGTTTCAATCCTATTGCCCAGGTATTTTCTGAAATAACCTAAATATTTTAAATCATTTTAACTCCGAAAGCGTTGGGTCGATTTGACCCATTAACGAACCTAAACGTGGCGTCGTGGCATTTTGAAATACAAAATTACTTTGAAAGATTCAAGTCGATAGGGTATTCTGTTCTCACGTGCCTTCAGCTGGCTAGCCAAAATTGATTTTGACACTGTATTCGTCATCAGTGAGTCCAACCATTGTATGAAGTTTAACTTGAAATTAATTTATTTAAAATTTATTCGATGGTCCAATCTAGTCGTTTCAGCCATTTGCGGTTCGAAATTTGGACAAAACAATAGCACACCGTTACCCAGATCATGCGCGCATAAACTTGAAGGTTGGGATATTCTTCTACTTGATACTCTTTGGTAAGGAAAGGAACCTTCACATGTGTTGATTCTATATCTTCATGAAACATTTTTTGAATGAATTGAAAGGTACCTTTGAGATCTGAACTTGAAAAATAGAGCTTTTACAGCCTAATTAAAATTTCATAAGACTAATTAAGACATTAATTGTAATGTATCATATAGGCCGAAAAAAAATATCACATTGAAACAGAACGTGATGATAAAGCCGCATGAGAATAGTATAATAAACTGGTCAATTTAGGAAACTGGAATTAGATTGATGAAAACACTTTTGTTGAAAACATGTGACACGCCATTAATTGTTAGTTAGATTGCTTTATGACTATTATATTGGAATATCTGTGATTCAACAATATTCAACATGACTAAACGGCAGTGATTGTTTAATTGCAACAATTCATAATCAGACTCGACATATTTTGATGCAATTTGCCTTATCAGATCAAGTTTGAACATAATACATGAATCATCCCTGTTTAGGCCTATTTGTCTCCAGAACCTTCAGTTCAGTTGGTGTCTGCTCTCAACGTCTTTATCTCACTGGTTCCACAGCAGCAAATATTTACGCACTATAAAATCTCCATTATTTAACTTTATCGAAAATGAGCGAAACTTTGATACGGCTAACAAACAACCTTCCTTAATTTTGTCCAGACCAGCTCAGACCAGAGCACAACGTCAACTATTCCTACCATCGGATGGGGACTCTTTATTGCTTGTTATTTTTCTTTTTGACTAAAACAGACATTGCATTCATGGCAGTAGCTTCTTTACCAGTCTTGTGTAGCTGGTATTTTGTCTCGTGGCGCAGCCTAAGAGTAGAGTTCTGTGAGCAGGATTAGTTTCTTTGATGATGTTAGTCGAAATGGAGCCTTCTGTCTAAGACTGTCAATAAGCTTCTTGGCTTGTATTTATTCTGGATGGTTATTCTAGTGCGAGCTCTTTTCCTTTTCATCGACCTCATTTCTTATTCTTATAGTGCATATTCGCAAGTTTTTCCCGGTCTGGTGAAGGTGGCATTCGCTCATGTTCAAGAGGGCATTCGTTTCAATATTCTTCTCAATAATCTAGTGATTGGCACTCAAAGGGATAATTATACTGCTCCACAAGAGGTAGGGATATTGTATTCGATGGTTTTTAAAAGTATGTAATCTCCGAGATAATCGCTGTAAAATCATTTAAAACTCAATAACAACTTGAATAGATCCAATAAAATCAGTATGAAACATTTCGTCAATCTGGTCGCCTTTTTTCTGAAGTTTTGTTCTTTGCATATGCTTCATGAATGTTCTTATTTTGAAATGAAGTCAGTTCATCAACGGCTTCGATTTGAAACGAGTTTTCTGAAAATGCCAAGACTTAAATTAACAAACGCTGAGGCTAATAGAGCTATCGGAATGCTACAGGGTGGCCTAACTCAGATTGTTGAAGCGGAAAGGCTCCAAGTCAGCCAAAGTGTGATATCTCGACTTTGGAATAGGTTCAGGGAGACAGGTTCCGTGTTGGAAAGACCCAGGCTTGGTGGGCGACGAAAAACAACACCTGCTCAGGATCGTTTCATCACCGTTTCGGCGAGAAGAAACCCTACATCTACGTGTGGAATGCTACGGAATACTCTTCAAAATGCAGATGGGGTCCAAGTTTCCATCGAAACTATCAGACGACGTTTGAGAGAGGTGAATCTAGGTTCTAGACGTCCATTAAGAGGAGTTCCATTAACGTGTGACCATAAGCGTCAAAGACTGGAATGGGCAAGGCAACATATCAATTGGAACGATCAATGGCGTAGTGTCCTTTTCAGATTTCATTTTCAGATTCTCGAAGAATAAGGGTATGGACAATCCCACGCATACCCCGTAATCGTCGCTATGTCCAAGAAGTCCATCCATTCCGACGGGGTAGTGTTACGGTATGGGCCGGGATATGTTTCAACGGGCGCACAGATCTACACATTTGTCCTGGGAATATGACTGCCTTACACTATAGGGAGCATGTCATTGACAATTTTGTGCCAAATTTTCACGCTGCTATTGGTGAAACTTTTCAATTTCTAGACGATAACGCTAGACCGCACCGTGCAGCCATAGTTGAGAATGCGCGCGAGGAGCTTGGTATTGCACATTTACCAATACCTCCGCACTCACCAGATTTGAATTGCATAGAACATGCATGAGATATGCTCCAAAGAAGATTAGATAATCATCAATCTACCCCAGAATCCATAAATGATCTGAGAGAGCTTCTGCCCCTTTTATGGAACCAAATTCCTCAAGAAATGTTCAACAACCTCGTGTGTAGTATGCAAAGAAGATGTCAAGCTGATACTGATGCCCGTTGAGGCCATACATTGTATAGATAGTCTTAAAATGCTTGAATTCTCTGGAAATAAAATTTCGTTATTTGACTCGATTTTTCTTAACCACCCTATATACGCAGCAGACCTACAGGCTTAAATTAATTTGCAACTTGAAATCATATTAATATGAATTTTCATCACAAAAATCTTATTTTAACTATATTTTTTTGGAATTTGAGTTAATATCCCTAACTCATGTGGAGCAGTTTATTTGTTACTGTATGTCAGCTGTTTCATAGAGCAAGTTGGTCCTGAAATTGCAATCAAAGACCACCAGGTGCATCACTGCTATCAGGTCGTCAGAGGCAAAGGAGATCCTTCCTCGCAATAGCTTTTAGGAAAGGAGACCTCCACATATCTCTACACTGCCAGAATACAGTTTCCAGAAATTCAAAATGTGCTTCCAAAAACAAAGGACCGCATATGTTCATCCCTGCTTCTTCTTTCCAGAAATAAGATAACCTATTCATGTTTTCTTGGACATGGATGACCACTTCGTAACCAAGGTTTAAAAAAAAAAGTGCTCAACCATATATAAAACTGCACCGAAGAACTGTTCAGATGAAATGAAATATTTTACCTCGTTAATTTATCAAGGTCAGGCCCCTGAACGCGGTCTACATGCTTCAACGTTGCCAATAGCCGGGCGAAATATTAGAATTCGGAGAAATTTCGACGTCTATAGGTGAAAACGGGATGTCACTCTGCAGGATTCAGCGAGTATTTTTGAAAATTTTTGTGAGAATGCGCAATGTTAGTTCATTTTCCATTTTTCACTCCATTTCCTTTTTTATTTTCCCGGAAATTCTTCAATATAAAAAAGTGACAGTATTGCGCATTCTTACCAATTTTTTCAACCATCTGCACCAAAAGAATCTTTTGAAAAAAACCCGATATATTCGAGGTATAGACACAGTGACCAGACTATATAAGGAACGACACGAGGCTGAAGCATTGAATATAGTCGGTTTGTGGATATCCGAAGGTCGTCCACTATTACGTTATTAGAATTTTATGTCTCACCTACTCACCGATGGGCGATCTTCTCAAAGATTGCCTGAAGACCACATTCCACTTTAATGTATGTTTATGATGTGAAACGTCATGATGGAAATTTGCATACATTGGTTGGAGATGCTTGTTTTGAATGAAATTGATTGTCATTTCTGAAAAACTCGTTCACGGTATTCGGCATTCTCGACTATTTGCAGCTATAAACCCCCAAGCATATTGATCGTAGAATGAAAAAAATTCGATACTGGTAATGGTACTTCGATATTCCAGTTCCAAGTTGGTTTATTGGATACCTATCCATGAAATTCTTAAAAAAGCACTGATGTGAAGTCAGCAGTTTTGCAAGCATGTTGAAATACGTTGCCAAGAAGGTCATCATTTCACGTATTGACCCAGCCAAACACACCTTTACTTCCTAATGGAAATATTTGATAACCTTCTAAAAGAAGAAAGAAACTTTCAGATTAGGTCGCGCAATGGAATGCGGCTGTTAAGTTCGTTAATGGTACACATCGATCGAATGGTTTCGGAGTTATAGTCATTTGAAATTTTGAGATTAAATCCCTGATATGTCAGGAACTACTCATGCGATTGAATTGAAACTTGACAGTTAGTTGAATTTCAACAACGCACAGCTTTTCACTAAATTTCGTTGAGATCACACTGTCAGTAAATTAAAAAAAATTTTTTTTGCAATTTGTTTCTAAATTTTTTTTTCATCGGAAACTGTTCATTGAACCCGAAAAAAATTTCTGCTCTTACCTTGAACATCATATTCCACAGCAGTGTACCAAATTTCATTTTTATACGACCATAATTTTCGGGAGATATTGGGAAAAATTTTGTAATTTCGTGGTTTTTTTTCTCGATATCGTTTTTCCAAGAATGACTCAAAAAATACTAACTTCATGGAAATAAAACTTGGAAGCTCTTTTGGAAATGCTGATGAGCAACTGTGTGCAAAATTTCGTGATGATCGAATCATTAAAACAATTTGAAAAAAAATTTCAAATTTCTTTACTCCAAATATTCAATATTCTGTGATCTTCTGATCTTATTATCCTCATGATATTCTGTATAAACCTTCGAACTGTTATTTTTCGATAAAAAACTGGATTTCAATTCGATCTAATCTGTATTTTGGGAAATATCAGAACAAATTTTAATGTGTATATCTGTGGAATCCTTAGGTGTATTTTACCCATTTCAAGTTCGGACTTAGTAATTAAGGTCCAAACTTAACGGCCGACCGTAAACAGAATAACTTCCGGAAGAAACAACTCAGAAATTCGATATTTGTAGAGTAGGTTTGGATCTCAATTACAAAGGTCGAATTCGTGAATGGGTAAAATCCGTCCAATTATTCCGTAGATATATGCATTAAAAATTTTATTTTTCAAATATTTCCAGAAATACAGATTAGATCGAATTGAAATTCGGTAGTTTATTGAAAAAAACCTAAAAAGTCTGCAGCTTTTCTAGTTTTTATTGATTATATTCATACGCTTCTTACGTGCCTTATAAACTTTTCATCAGTGAGCTAGGAAAATATGATTTATTGGCCTTTTATTTGAGGTGGAATCCAATTATTTTCTCCTTTTCAGGTGGTGTCCATTATGCCCAAGGTTGAACGGAAGGAATATCAAGAAACGAAAATTTTGAAAACAGTGTCCCCACTTCGAAGTCAGTCAAGCCAAAACCTGTCACAATTCGATAGTAATTTAGGTGGGTTGAAAAATCTCAGAGGGGATAACGAAGAAGTAGAACTCATTTCATTTTTATGAGCTTGTTGTTAGGAACGAGAGCGTTATGGACTTGATTTTAGAATTTCAAAAATGGTCTTCTGGTTAATTGATTCAAAACGATTTTCCATGATTTTCAAAAAAAGTTTATATGGGGTGTATATATTGTTTTGAGAGAAAGTGCATTATGTAGTTTATCAAACAAGAAAGCATTATATTTGTAGACATCACAGCATTTGTAGGGGAAAGCCGTTATTATGAAAAGTAATTGAGTTAACAATGGGCTGGTAGGCCGGCCGTAATACGAGCTAAAAGTTTTTTCTTTCCAGATTATTTACTCGATGATCTACAGAATTCTGTATCCAGACCCGGAAGTTCACTAGCTGTTAATAACGATCATGATCATTATAGGACTAACGGATTCAATTCACATAAAACAAACTCCCTCAACCGAGTTTTAAGAGTGAATGCAGCGAATCCAGTTTCAGAATACAGCAGTGATGATGCATATAGCTATAAGGTGAGGTTTTTTATTATTCCGAACATCACTCGAAGAGATTATGAGAATTCTAACATTCTTAGTAACTACCACAAATACTAGATTTTTCACTCCGCCTATTTGAAAAAAAATTTTTACAACGAGCTATCGACGCATTCTTACGGCACAGCACCCTGAAAAATTCTCATACGATTTTAAATGCCAAGTGAAAAACATAAATATGTACAATGTACATGTCATAAGCTTTGTTTTGGTTCTAAACATAGAATAACAATATCCTAGAAGTGCTAACTCACTACTTAATCAGAGAAACAGAGTGGCCGCCATCTTTTGGGGTCGTGGCGGGAGAAATGACAGCGATTCAAATATTCGTGCAGGTGTTGAAATATTGGAATTTTAATTGTCTCCTGTGAATCATAAAATCAAACATATTAACAACAATATATATAAACAAACATATTATTTGAAAATTTAATTAATTCAAATATATCTGACATATTCGCTAAAGAATGATTATTTTTCATGATTGAATCCAAAGATAAACTGTTTAGATGGGTTTATTTTTTGAAGGATTCTCGTTGATCCAAAATCTAATACTTTACTTCAATGAAGAGTGATCACACAGTCTATGAATATACGGAAATCTTATTACAATTTATTTATTTATTACATTTTAATCAACAAATCAACTAATAGTTGTTCTCGCAAATGTAAGATTTTATACATTTAATGAATTTTGAATAATTCTCACACAACCTTAAGGATAAAGGTAAACAGTTGTATTGCCTCACACTCGCATACACAGGAGATCTTCTGCTCAGTTCAGTATTTACCTTTATATAATAACTATCGATATTAAGAATACATATTACGAGGGGATGTAACTGAACTATTGAAACATTTAAACTTCCTGTTATCACAAAACATTTTTGTATAGTTTCGAAATTCACAACTAGAAGTGGCCATTAATAAGACTTCAAGAAATCATCTTAAGTGTTTCTCGATGCTATGAAATTTTAAAGCGAGCTCTCTAACACAAATAATTTCAATCCAATAAAATCTAGTTCGTTTACAGAGACTAGTGTAATATGCAAATGATAATTGGTCTCCACATACGTCAAAGATTTCTATTCGAACTATTCAAGTTCAATCATTATTGAACAGAGCTTCCAAACAATAAATGAAAACTGATTTTTGGCAACTCAGTTCATTGGATCCGATCACAATCTGAATGAACCTCTGATTAGCTTATAATCTGGAATTGAACAGAACAATTAATGCTTGAAGTGAATTCATTTCATAATATAATTACCTTCATAGGCCATAACTGATCATAAATTTTTGTTTCCTTTTAGCGAAACGTGTCTTTCTACATTTCGGTGCAGTTCTCAATTATAGGCAATAGACTTCGGTCTAAGTTGTCACCCCACAAATTCCTTCCAAATATCACTGGGGAAGGGGAATTTCAGAACAAATTCGACATGATAAGGTTCGCGTTATTTATAATTATCCGTAAAAGATGCCTCGGCTCCTCAAACAAGATAATTCCTCCCAAATATAGATTTTTGTTAAGATCATCTCTGATTGGCTGAAATTTTAGTTGGGATTACTGATTTCTTGATAATAGTGTCGAGTTTATATAGGATATATTCCGCGAGTCAACTTGATTATTTCGGATGCCGCATTTCTGTTCCTTGAATATGAAGTATTCGGTTGGTTCTTGAAAAAGAAAGATTAATAAATATTCAATATTTTTTCTTGGCATCTCTGAAAATAATGACCGTATGTATAATTGAAATTTGCTACACTGCTATGAAATATGATGGTCAGGGTGTTGGCTATTTTTTTTCAAATATAATGAATATTTTCCAAAAAAAATCTTAAGAATGCACAATGTTGCCAGTTTTCTATATTCAAGAATTTTTGGGAAAATGAAAACTGAAATGAAGTGAAAAATGGAAAAATAACTCATTTGCACATTCTAACAAAAAAATTAAGAACATCCCAATAAAAAAAGACTCCCTAGAGCTTGCAGAACGACACCCCTTTTTCTTCTACAAACATCGAAATTTCTACGTATTCTAATATTACACCTAGCTATTGGCAAAGTTCAAGCATGTAGACCGCGTGCAGGTGCCTGACCTTGAGACATTAACGAGGTTTGATGAAACTTGTATGTGGCTGTGTTGCCTAGCCGTTATTGAACACCATGTGGTATTGCTTACAATAATAATTAATCGATTTCGACACCGGATACGTCATCAATGAGCACAGAAATTCTATCATGACAAAACAAAAATAAAAAATCCTACATGAAGATTTTACATTTTGGACAGATCGAAATGATAGTGCTTATCAAGTTAAAAATATCAGCATCATTTTCTAAAGTGGCAAAATGGCGCCAAAGGCGTACTGTGCCCATTAAGAAATTTTTTAATAATATTATTGCTGGAGCTCTTTCCTCTCCATTAGCCAATTAATCTCTTTAATAATACTCGGAATCGTCAATGGATCACGTTCTTCAGATCACTAA
The DNA here is from genome assembly GCA_958510865.1 of Myrrha octodecimguttata. Classification (NCBI taxonomy): domain Eukaryota; kingdom Metazoa; phylum Arthropoda; class Insecta; order Coleoptera; family Coccinellidae; genus Myrrha; species Myrrha octodecimguttata. Next base: position 60,117,562 of record OY294056.1, read on the forward strand.
TAATCTCTACAAAAGTACAAATGTCGTCAGAATTTTTCTATTTCGAGTTTTAGATCGCTTGTTCTGGGGAACAGCGCGTTATCATTTCGTCACGATGTCTGTAATTTTCGAGTTTTGAGCCGAAATTGGTCTCAAATGGTCCGGCCGGCCGTCCGTGTGTGCGATAACTTTTGAAAGAAAGGACCTAGAGTCTTGAAATTCTCAAGTTAGGTTAAGATCCTGGATATCTCGGTAGAGTTCGTTAATGGGCCAAATCAGCCGAATGGTTTTTGTGCTAGTCATTTGAAATTTTGTTTTTTCAATAACTCGAAAAATATTTATCTGGTCGAAATGAGGCATGGTTGGTAGATGTACAGTAGCAATATGAAAAATTATGAATAGAAAAATTTGAAAAAAAAATATTTTTTTTCGAAATTTTCACCACTTCATAACCGAGTTCTTTATTTCAGCCCAATCAGATTTCCTGATTTTCCTGAGGAACAAATCAATAGAAAATTCAGCAAATTCATTTCAGAAATTCATGTATTTCAAAAAGCATATCTCCGATTCCGTTGAAATTTTACTCTTATCGACAGCGTAAACTCGAAGACTCGGTTTCAGTCTAAACAGATATGTATTCTTTGAATTTTCCCAAACATAAAATGTGTAGAATATTCCTTTACATCGACCGTTCACGGTATCTACTGGTTAATAGTCGAAGCATTTACTGGATCCTACAGTCAGATTATCCAGGATAGCGGCATCTGTTCACTACATATATGCTTCATGTGGCGATTCCCTGGAAGTTTTACCGGTACTTCCCCGTAGCGCATGTGAAGTTTATCGAAATCGTCACTACTTAACAACAGTGTTTCAAATTTCAGCTTGATCGGATATTCGTCTTTGGAGATATTGAAGTTAATATTTAACAACTTTTCAACTCGATCAGATATTCATTTTATTTAATGAAACATATTGAGCAAAAAATTATTTTCTTTAATTTCGCGCTTGTTCTATGGATGTCTTCATGGATTCAAAAAAACCCTAGAAAAGCACTGACGTGAGGTCAGGAGCTTTTACGCGCTTGTTCCGTTGCCAAAGCGGTCATCTGTACAAGTATTGACCCTGCCAAACGCAGATTTTTTCATCAAGGGGGAGGTCCCAATATTAGTGATGTTCTTTCGTACTGAACGAAGTGATTTATATAACTTCAATCAGAAAGATCAGTTGAAGCGATCGTTCTTTCGTTTTCAATCAGTTCCCCCTTCCACAACTCTAAAGTGATTGCAAATGATTATTCTAATCGCGGAACAAGTTCCATCAGTTCAATCAGTACGAAAGAACACTACTATTATTTCATTTTGTTTTTTCAGAGCCCAGATGGATCAAAGAGGATTGAGGGATACAAAAAAGAATCATATTCATACAAAACTACCGGAGGTGGCACGGATATTAAGCCAGAAAAAGTGCGCGTTCAAAATAGTATAAACCAATTGGACTCCCTTCTCGATGATTTGAAAGAAGCAAAGAAAGCACCACTTCTGGAAAGGGGTAAGAATAAAGTGAAGGTTCAATTATTATACCTGGTGTCACACGAATACTGTTCGCTAGAATATTTTTGGAAAGGAATCAAAAATCACATTTGCAATTTCGGACTTAAGCTTTGACTAAAGAGATGACTGGCTGTAAATTTTTGAGATTCGTGGACAATTGAAAATGGCGCTCTGCTGAAACATGGATAGCTCCCAGGTTTTTCATTGAAAAAATTCCGTTTTAAGGCTTCCGCGTGAAGTAAGAACAATTCTTCTGTCGCAATAGGTAGAATTAAAACTCACGATACAGGGGGTCACTGAAACGGTGTCAAAGTTGGAAATTTCGAAATTATGTGGAGAGAGGCAGAGGTGGGTCGGAAACTTGGACCGTTAGATCACCATATTTAAATCCTGTCGATTATTTTTTGAGTTGGGAAAAATCTTAAATGTTCAGCGTATTCGTCTTAGTAGGGAAATAAGGAGATAGGAAGGAAATATATCGAAGCCGCCTACGATAAAACACATATTAATCCAGACATGATCAAAAAAACTGTCAGTAATATTTTGAGACTGGCAAGCATTACAATTCAACAAAGCGGGAATACTTCGAAACTCCTGTAATTTTTATTGGAATTCTGATTTATTGATTTATTTATGTATTGATTGTTGTTAGTTTCGGATACATTTTTCAAAATTAATGTTTTTCCGGAAAATATTCGAAATAATCCTCCTAAATAACAAAACACTAATTTCCGAGGAGTATGACAAGATTTTTTTTCAAATCCATCACGAACAGATTCGAATTGAAATTATTCTGCTTTTTTAAAATATTGAAATCCATTTTTGAAATTTCAATATACAGGGTGTTGAATCTCCCATATTTTTCTAATACGGAGCTGGAATTTTTCAATTTAAACGGAAATGCAGTTATTTTCATGAAAAACCTTTAGAACATCACATTTCAAACACCTGAAACTGAAAAATAAAAATGGGGATTTGCATTCAAAGGGATTTGTCTTGAGTGCACGATATGGCAACGTCGAATTCAGCTTTCTCGGAAAGAAAAGGACTTCAAATGTGTTACTTTGCTTAGGAAAACAGAGATAGCTATACTTCGATCTGGTTAAAGTAGAATACAACGACCAAGAAATAGAAAAAGAAGAGCACAGACTGTCATACTGACAAATCGCAAACGGAAATTGTTTGGTTATATTGACAAAGAACACGTGTGTACCACAGAATAGAAATAAATATTTCATTATTCTATAGCAGAAAAAGCTATTCTACTAAACACCGTTGTCACTTTGTGCATGCCTGGCAAATCCCAAACCCCGATTTTGAATACTTTCTGAAGGTGATTTGGGGAATTGATGAATGAAACCCATAATAATGATGTTCAAATTTGCATTTGCAGTAATAACTCAAGTTCAGGAAAAACCCCCCTTATCGAAAGCCTTATGCTACCATGAGAGAAATACACGTGGTAAAGTGAACAAGTTCGAATGATGATAGGAATTCCAGAAACTGATGGTTCATAGCTCATCGAGTTATAATTTTGAAATCTGATTTTGAATACTTTCTGAAGGTTATGTGGGAAAATTATGAATCAAACCCATAATAAATATGTTCAAATTTGCATTTGCAGTAATAACCCAAATTCAGGAAAAACCCCCATTGTTTGAATATGAATCGATTGAACTGTATAAGTGGATCCTACGTTCTAAATATCAACGGATTATACTGGGTGGTTCCAAAGTCATGAGCAATTGAAAATATTGATGACTACAAAACACCCTGTATCTTGGTTATGGAATTGATCAGATCTTAGATCTACCATGCTTGACTAATACTTAAATTTTCGTTTCAGATACATACGGACATTTCGAATCTCCAGATATATCGTGAGTATATATTATGCAATTGATCAATCTACAGCAGATTCAGGTGGAGCCATTTCTATTCTCGGAAATAACAATTTTCTCAAACTTTAAAATGGGCTACCTTTTCACTCACTTGTTTAGTTTGTTTTCAGAACGGATCAGAACTAAACTTTCTTATCGAATTCCTATTAATTCTTGTTGGAGAGCACTTGTAGATCTTTTTTCATGGAATATGTACCAAGTTTGAAACATTTTCGACACGGGAAAAAGTATGCTTTTCGATTGAAGTTTTTGATACTTGATTTATCATTCAATATTTCCCTTTGTAGGGCGGCCATATTTTCACTTGCATGGTTCATTTCATTGATGGTTCATATCTGTTAGTGAACAAATTATGATAATTTCAAGATTAGCCTATTTTTTTCCAGAAAATAATATTATTTACCAACTAAATTATTGTCAAGGTACTTCTGGAAATATTTCAATGGTCGAAATAGTTTGTCTTATTATGCTAAAACCAGAATTTCTTCAAACCTATATTTTGAAGCTTTTTCTCGGTATATTCTCAATGAAAGACCATCAAAACAGTTTCTTTGTCGGTGTGTTCCATGATGTAAGTAAGTAAAACATGGTGTGCTCATCTGCTCATCTGTAATCATATTTTCCAATGATGAAGTCACTTTTCTCATTCAAATTCAAAGCACAGAATATATATTTCCTTGAATTTGAATGGAAAAAGTGACGTCATCATTGGTAAATACGATCACAGATGAGCACACCATGTTTTACTTTCATCATGGTGTGTTCGAACTAATCGATTTTGACTATTCTCTGCTCCAAATTGGAATATTACAGACACTAAGGAAAAATTATCACGCTCTATGTTCCATAGAAACAAAAGCGCGCAAATAATACAGCCTTTCATTGAGTTTTCAAATACTATTTGTATTTGAAAACTCAATGGTCCGTTCCAGGATTTTCACTGGATTTTCCATGTTTCAGAGAAAGAAATGAAAGAGTCAGTTCGGCAACAGTCAAAAGAGAATTACACTATGGAGATACGCCTCAGAACCAACGAAGTGCTACCCTGAATAGGCGAATTGAGAAGGAACATGTTGTCTCGAGGGACAACGAATATAGAACAAACGAAGGTAATAATGAATAAAATCAGGAAATTGTCTAAATGCCTAGAAGAAACTCTTTACGTTCAACCTGTTTCCTGTTGGCCGGGCGGTAATAAATATTTAACCATGAACTCTTCCTGAATCAGTATACCTAATGTTCTATACTCCATTCACTTTTATAATGTAGCCCGGTTGGCCATGACATCGTGACAGATTTCACCGTGTATATTTTGAAAATGTTAGGTTATAGTCATTTTCCTGTCAGATAACTATGCAACGTTGTCCTCTCTACAAAGAGGTCGTAGTAATTACTTATTTTTCAAATGTCAATCTACATTGATAAAGTAATGAAATTGAGAAAATATTATTTGAATTCAATAATTCCAAAGACCTGGCGAATGTTATGCTTTTTTCTTGTACGGAAATCAAGAATCGAGTGTTTTGGAATTTTACTGAAAAATGATGGATAGAGTAATTCGTTACTTTGTGAGAGATCATTAGAAAAAAAATAAAAGCACCCGAATAACCCTGCAGTAAAACTATATATAGTGTATTAATCGAAAAGTGTTCATTTCTCAAATTATAATTCCAAATTTGTCGTTGCAGATCTTTTTTCAAAATAAAGTCTGTAATCAGTGTCATTTTGGGTGCTCCAATAGAAGGAAATTCTTTGTCGTCTCTTTCACTTAAAATCTTCCTTATTGAGTTGATGTGCAGCTAAAAAATAAATATCTATTCATATAAAATATAATTCCTTGGTTTTCACTCACATACGTCGAAAATGTTGGATAGCTTGTATTGAATTATTGATTCCAAGTTATCAGGGTCAGTATCAGAATAAGCAGATTTCAATTCGACATAGCACTTCCTGATACTTTGCCTCTGCTTCTTCAAAACTACCTTCGGCATTTTTAGTTTGCAAGCGTTATTATGCTGAGATTTAGAAATCTAGAATCGATTGATATTGATAATAGTAGAAATTGAAATTTGGCAACGTCCTTTGATATTGCCGATATTTCATGAGTGCCAACCTGCGTCAGTTTTAAGGGAAAAAACTTGATAAACCTAAATCATGGCCAACCGGGCTACATTATAAAAGTGAATGGAGTATATTTGAGATTTTTATCTGCTCGATATGGGATAAAATTAATAAAAAACAACTTTGAAATTGGATTGAAATTTGAAAAATTAAAAATATTTCCGTATATACTTCATGCGTTGAATGTATTTACTATATTTATTACATTCCAAAAATGAATCCTGTATTTCTTTATTGTAGATTACTAGTGGTGTTTCACTATATACTCCATTCACTTTCATAAAGTTTCCTGGTTGGCCATGACATTCTGACTTATTTCACCGTGTATATTTCAAAAATGTTAGGTTATAGTCATTTTCCTGTCAGATAACTATGCAACGTTATCCTCTCTACATATTCATCAAAATGTTCATTTACACAAATCTGATATTTTCATTCAACAATTCATACTGTAAAAATTCGCGCAGGAAAATAATTTTGGCTGCAACAACATGTTTTTGTTCATATAAAGTTTTGCGTTCATTTACTCTTTCAGTTAGAATCATTCTTATTGTGTTGCTGTGCAGCTAAAAAATTAATATCTATCGATATAAAATATAATACCTTGGTTTTCACTCGAATACGTCGAAATTGTTGGATATCTTGTGATAAATTATTGATACCAAATTATCAAGGTTACTACCAGAATAAGCAGATTTCAATTCTACATAGCACTTTCTGATACTTTGTCTCTGCTTCTTCAAAATTACCTTCGGCATTTTTAGTTTTCAAGCGTGATGATTATACTCAGAATGAGACTATTGAGAGTAGAAATTAGCATTGGCGACGTCTCTGAGAATTGTTTTGACATTGCCGATATTTCACGAGTGTCAACCTGCGTCAGTTTTAAATAAAAAAACTTGATAAACTTAAATCTTGGCCAACCAGGATACTTTATGAGAGTGAATGGAGTAGAGAAATTATTTTTTGTACTGAGACCACCAATATTGTTTATGTGTTATCATTTTTCTGTGATAAACCCCTACTTTACTCCACAAAGCGGCAGGTCAAATTGGGCCTTTTCTCTAGAAATCGAACAAAGCTCTCTGTTGTGTGGTTGTCTGGTAGTGTCCATGCGTTGAGAGGTCTTTCATCATATCAACCACTCACCATTTTTTTCCAATGTAGTAGGTGAAGGTGTCCATGATCAGGAAGATTAATACCTAATGCTAAATATGGTTTCTCGTAGTCATGCACCCCTCGGCTGGCGCTGTTTTGAGGTATTTTGTTCCATGACCTTCATTTCTCTAACAAGATATAGTCTGGGGAATAAAGCTATTATTCTTTGAGCTTGGTATCAGCACTGAAACCACTGAAATCGCGAATCCAAATCATTCAAACGAGGTATATTATATGGAATGGGTTTATACTTTAGCGTCTGAAAACCATGGCCACCCCACGTTAAGACTCCGTCGACTTCTTACACTGTCCCTGCTGTCCCTCACCAGCAAAATAAATTAGATAGATATATTACATGGCTTTTATGGACGCTTGCTTAAGGATAGTATCTATCGATGTTGCGTAGTATGGCATAGTGGTTGACTTTTCAGTTTTTCCAGAATACTTCCGGGAGATTGCTGCTCTCAAACCTACCTGACGTGGCTTCGAAATACTTCAAAGCAATAAAGAGATTGATCTGCTGCTGAACCAGCTAAATGAGCCTTTTTCTGCCATTTTTCATTTCTCGCATATAGCTTCAAACATATCTAAATGAAGTTTTGCATTGAACGATAGTGCGAACGTCGTGGTAACAGTTTATACGTGTTCCCAGTTCTATAGGAGACTGTCGAACGTCGCGGTATATATTTGAAAGTCGATCTGTATACATGCTACGTTCGAAAATCTCAATTTGCGTTCAGAAGTCTTACTTGACGACGCCTAACAACGTCTCCATTACTACTCATGAATTTTAATTTGACGGGTTCTAAAACCTCCACTTAGGCGCGAACGGCTGTTTTCACACTATACCAGATATTTTTTATTTAAGTAATACCGAGTGGTGGTGGACTAGAGATTCACCATCACATTAACCATATACCAACTTAACCGATCAGACCACTCAGCCTCAATTAGCTCTAAAAGATCTTCCATCACAGGATTCTACAACCACACAACCTCGAGCTCTCCACCCTCCAGATCTTCAACGCTCTCCCGCCAAATGAAGGTCAAGAACGTGCGCGCCTCTCCTGTCGAAGTAGTCCAAACAACATGTCCAGAAATCAATCCAGAAATATTGGAACATCTCGATCCAGCTCTACGTCCTCCAGAGAACACCAAGGTGACCACGACTATCAAAACGTACACGTACGAGATCCCCGGTACGCTGGACTACAGAAATACTTCAGATTTGTCCATGGATACGAAAAAATATGTATATTCCCCGAATGATTCCCATTCAACCCCCAGCAAGAGCTTCGTGTACGAAAAAGTGGAGAACATCGAGAACAAAAGAACGGTGGTGCAGCCAGAGGTCAGTTATGAAACAAGGCACCTAAAAGAGTCTACTTTGGAAAATTATAAGCCATATAAGAAGCCCAATCCACCTGGATTCGATGAAAATATTACGGAGACCATAACCACGAGGAATTATCAACCAGGGTGAGTGGAAATACATGTCTTCAATAAGCCAATTCAGGGATATTTTAGGCCTGGCGTGTACATCCGGTTCAATTCAATGCACATGTGATTTTGAAAGCTCCACAGCCGTTGCGGAACTTCGAAACCGGATGTGCACATAGGGACTTAGGGTCAGTCTCTTGAAGAAAGAATATGAAACTCAATAAAATAATCTATCCACGAGTAATCGTAAGATCTTGAAGGTATAACAGAAAGTCCGCCTTTTTCTATGGCTCGAAATAAATTAATAACTTTATAGTAACATGCATCATACCATGGTTTTCTCGCCAAGTACTAGATTTCAATTCGATCGGATCTGTATATTTGGAAATATCGGTCTATACATTCGTAGCATCCTGAAGAATACAGAGACCGCTGTCGAAACGTAGATGGAAAATTAAGAGTGAAAGAGAAAAATTTAGCCACCATTGGAGGTGTTATTGGCCCTGAAACTTGAAATTTTCGGATAGATGTATCTTCAGAATTATTGGGCGGATCTTAGCTATTCACGCTAACCACCGCCTTAGCCTGAAACCTCTTGCAAAATTATATATCAATAGACGACTTCGGCCCAAGTTGCCAACCCACAATTTACTTAGCAAGTTTACTTCCACTGGGGAACGGGAAATTCAGGACAAATTCGACATGATAAGGTTCGCATTATTTATAAATAACCGTAAAACATGCCTCGGCTCTTCAAACCAGATAATTCCTTCCAAATATAGGTTTTTGTTAAGATCGTCCCCGATTGGCTGAAATTTAAGTTGGGATTCCTGATTTCATGCAAACAGTGTCAATTTTCATAGGATACGTTCCGAAAATCAACTCTGTTGTTTCGGTTGCCGATTTTCCGCTCCGTAAATATGAAATATTCGGATGGCGCGTGAAAAAGGTTATTTACGGAATCTGGTTGATGAAAATGCGATCGATTTACTGTCACCAGAACGATTTTCTATGGTAAATATCCATAGCATAGAACAATCTATGTTTACTTTAGGTTTGTTTTGGTTCCGACTTCAGAACCACAGACTATTGGTCTATGCTAGAACCGTCCCGAACAGATCTGAACTCGGAACCAAAACAAACCTAAAGTAAACATAGATTGTTCTATGCTATGGATATTTACCATAGAAAATCGTTCTGGTTACAGTCAGGCTGGTCGTCCACTGCAAGCGTTTTCGAGAGGCGCGATAGGAGCGTAAACGAACGAATTTGCGCGACAGATCCAAATGAATGGAATTCTAGGTACCCTCGTCGACTGGCAGCGACTTCATACGGGCGACTTCGAGAGAATTCGAGCGGCGCAATCGTATCCCGATCACTTTGGATCTGCCGCCTCTATACGCTCGAAAAGAGGAGCTATCCGTCGGAAAGTGGAATGTATGGTTTGTGAACGGAATATTTGTTGAAGCTCGTTGTTTATTGTTGGTGAATTTTAGATGGATCAGATTAAAAGGTTAATAAATGTTGTCTTTTTTCTTACATTAAACTCACATCCAGAAGTTCTGTAGGTGTATAGTAGCCTACCTGAAGTTGGACTGTATGGCAATAATCGGCTGTATAGCATTCCAAATATAATTAATCCAGCGTATTTCGCCATTATCTCGGGTTTTATAGCTCTTATTATCTCAATATCTATTATCAATTTGTTTTTTAGTCTCCGACCAATTTTATTCCGAACATTTTTCTATATGCTCAAGTGTTTTTGGCCCATACGTACTCTAATGATTCAACTACGTTTCAATCAATCTCATATGCAGAACGATCTTTTCGATCACAAAATAAACATAGTTTTTTCTTTATAAAACGCTACGGATTTTTACTAGTGACCTGTTTTCTAAAATACACATGCACTTCTGCAAAATTTTAAGAATTTCTGAATATCTGTGTCACCATCATTTCTTTCGATGTTTGCAGTTTTTAAAGTTTTGAAGTCACGTTCTAGATACATTAATAACATATTTACCTTCTGAAGCTGACTTTTCACAGATAAAATTCAAATCAGCCATAATTTCGAAGTTCCACATCCTTTGTTTTCAAAGTACCCAGGTCATCAACATTCACACTTCAACTTCCATTCCAGTATTATAAATGAGTATATGATAATAATCATTCATTATCTAGATGGTGAATTGTTTCCGATAATTTCATTTTTTCTAAATTTGAATCTACCTTAGCTCAAAAATTTTCCCCATTCCATAGCTAACATACGCCTGATCAAGTGAGATTTATCCTTGAAATGAATTATTAATCTTAACATTAAAACAAATAAAACACTTGACTTCGTTCACAATTTTCAATTTAAAATATTTTGTTGACATGCATGTTTCGGGTTTTACTCCATTATCAAAACTGAAACGAAAATACATGGGACTACACAAATATACATCAATGAATTATTAATTCTAAATCCATCCCGTATCACAATTTCTTCAATAAACACGGAAATCTGAAGTAAAAATCCTCTGCTACGCAAGAACAAGAACGAACCGAAACCTCGCGAACTATCTGCCAGTGGACGATCCCGAAGCCTGAGACCGCTTCGGTCGTAAAAGCTCCTCGGCGCTCGTAAAACGCGTAGCTCATAAAAGCCCCAAATCGCTTCCAGTGGACGGCCAGGCTAAATCGACCGCATTTTCATCAACCAGATTCCGTAAATAACTTTTTTCACGCACTTGTTCCAGGAACCATCCGAATATTTCATATTTACGGAGCGGAAAATCGGCAACCGAAACAACAGAGTTGATTTTCGGAACGTATCCTATGAAAATTGACACTGTTTGCATGACATCAGGAATCCCAACTTAAATTTCAGCCAATCGGGGACGATCTTAACAAAAACCTATATTTGGAAGGAATTATCTGGTTTGAAGAGCCGAGGCATGTTTTACGGTTATTTATAAATAATGCGAACCTTATCATGTCGAATTTGTCCTGAAACTCCCGTTCCCCAGTGAAAGTAAACTTGCTAAGTAAATTGTGGGTTGGCAACTTGAGCCGAAGTCGTCTATTCGTTTCTCCCGGAAGTTAAGGGTGAAATCCTCCTAATGATTTCGCAGATGTACCTACCCATTTGAAATTTCATTTTCCCAATTTTATTTGTTTCAATTTTTTCAATGATCCCCACAAAATTCTGCACAAGGTTGAGCCGAGTCCTGATGTGCGTAATCCGAAAAGCAAATTTGATGATTCGGTTAGAAGTACATGAACCGCACCACTTATCTATTTGCCATGCTATTGACTCTAGACGGAGCAGATCGAGCTCTGCCTAGAACATTTCAAACTTGAATCTGCCGCTTATTGCAATTTTCGTTGTCCGAATTGCAGACATCTGGAAGCATCAGCATGTCACAAATTATGACTAAATTTCAATTAAAAATGATCAAGAAATACTGACAAAGTTCGAGTAGATTCAAGTGAAAATACCATATTGTGGATTTCACTAACCTCGATACTTGCACTCTAAATATACCCTGAAAATGTCAAGACTTTATAGGCCCCTTCTTCGGAAGGTACAAAGTTTACGACCGGTCAGACACATAAAATAAAATGAGATCAAGAAGTTTAGACCAGGGTGGATAATTTTTCAAACCAAAAAAACTAATAGTATAATGAAACCCATCGGAAAAGGAACATAATACTACAAAAATGGAAGCAAAAATTATTCAAAGGCTATAGGAAGTCGGGAAGTGGGAGGGGGTTAGTGTTGAAGGGTAAAACTCGGTTTATCTCGGTTTAAACTACACGTCAAATGGAAAAAAGTTTAATGGCGAAGTTGTGGGTAATAAATAGATCTACAACTTCAGTATTCACATTTTTTTCACATAACCTCAAAATTCATGTGAAAGATTCAAATGCCCAAGTTTTTGGTTTTTATCTCGCACAAAAAATTTCTTTTCCACGAAATTCGGTGAAAACTTATCTTCTTATAAACTAACATAACCACAAGAACGATAAATCAACAAATATTCCATCTTGAACAGAGCTAATCATCCAATCAATCAAAATATATGCACCGAAGAAGCAGTGTCCAAGGAGAATGGTTACAGCTGTTTCACGGTTTTTACTGATCTTTATACCACCCTACCTGGGTAAACCACAGAATAAGCCTGGCCGTCCACTGGAAGCGATTTGGGGCTTTTATGAGCTACGCGTTTTACGAGCGCTGATGAGCATTTACGACCCGAGCGATCTCAGGCTTAGGGGTCGTCCACTGGAAGATAGTTCGCTAGGTTTCGGTTCGTTCTTGTTCTCGCGTAGCAGGGGATTTGTACTCCGGATTTCCGTGTTCATTGAAGAAATTGTGATTCGGGACGGATTTAGAATATTAATAAATAATTTCTTGAATAAATCTTACTTGGTCAGGCGTATGTTAGCTACGGAATGGGGAAAATTTTTGAGCTAAGGGCAAATTTAGACGAAAAGAAATTATCGGGAAAATTTCACCATCTTGATAATGAATCGGAAAACCCTTCAAAACTTCACATATGTTGGCGGCATAGTTTAACTGAGTTGCCAGAAGACCGCCAAACAGATATTATCGTATACTCATTTATAATACTGCAATGGAAGTTGAAGTGTGAATGTTGATGACCTGGGTGCTTCGGAAACAAAGGATGTGGAACTTACTTATGGTGACACAAATATTCAGAAATTCTTAAAACTTTGCAGAAGTGCATACGTATTTTAGAAATCAGGTCACTAGTAAAAAATCCGTAGCATATGATAAAGAAAAACCTTTGTTTATTTTGTGATCGAAAGTATCGTTCTGCATATGAGATTGATTGGAACGTAGTTGAATCATTACAGTACGTATGGACCAAAAACACTTGAGCATATAGAAAAATATTCGGAATAAAATTCGTCACGAACTAAAAAAAAAATTGATAATAGATATTGAGATAATAAGAGCTATGAAACCGAGATAATGGCGAAACGCGCTGGATAAATTATATTTGGAATGCTATACAGCCGATTATTGCCAAAGAGTCCAATTTCAGGTAGACTACTACACCTACAGAACTTCTGGGTGTGAGTTTAATATAAGAAAAAGACAACATTCATTAACCTTCGAATCTGATCCATCTAAAATTCACCAACAATTAAAAACGAGCTTCAACAAATATTCCGTTCACAAACCATACATTCCAGTTGCCGTCGGATAGCTCCTCTTTTCGAGCGTATAGACGCGGCAGATCCAAAATGATCGGGATACGATTGCGCCGCTCGAATTCTCTCGAGAACGCCCGTATGAACTCGCTGCCAGTCGACGAGGGTACCTAGAGTTCCATTCATTTGGATCTGTCGCGCAAGTTCGTTCATTTACGCTCCTATCGCGCCTCTCGAAATCGCGTGCAGTGGACGACCAGCCTTAGACTCTAGATACTTCACACCTGTTAAATTAGCTCTGATCATTGTGACATATTTGTTGATTTATCGACAGATATTCGTTCTTTTCGTTATGTTAGTTTATTATTCTGAAGCTCTTTCTTCTCCATGGACCTACCTTATCTTTTTATGTTTCAAATGAACTATAATTTCCTGATTTGAAATATTTATTTGTTCGCCTCAGTTTATGAATATAGGAAAAGCCCTATTTTCAATCACAGGAATTCACGTCAATATATCTACTTCATCAGAAAAGTTGGTGGGCTTTTTGTTCGTTGAAATCTCGATCTGATTGTTTAAAAAAAATAACCATTACCGTGTTAAATTTCCTCAGGAAATTCAAAAATATACTACTATAATTAACAACCAAGTAAATTAATGAAGTTAAAAATACATCTACAATATTTCGAGAAAGTTGTGAAATCTTCTTCAAATTTTATATTTCTGAGTGACCTCGTACCCCATCAAAAGTTATTTCATAGAGAGGAAAAAACTAGGAGGGTCTGGGCCTTACTACATGTTATTTTTTGAGAAAATTTACCATAGTAATGTTTTTTTTTACCATCACAAAAAAGAGGTTTCAACGAATAAAAAGAACCCCAAACTTTGGCAAAAACAGATACTTCGACTAAGACTTTCCAATTGAAAATTAGGGTGCTTTTTCGATATCTAGTTTAAGTAAAGGCGAACAAATGAATAATTTGAATAAAAAAATTAAAGTTTATTGGGAACATAAAGAGGAAAGTTTTTATCGAATTTCGTGAAAAAGAAATATTTTTTGTAAAAGATAAAATACAAAACCAAAAACTTGGTTATTTGGTTTTTTCACATGACTTTATTTATGTGAAAAAAGGGTGAGGACGAAAGTTGTAGATATTTTTATCACCTACAACTTTGCCGTTTAATTTTTTCCATAGGCTTGTAGTTTTGCCGGAAATCGAGATAAACCGTGTTTTACCCTTAAACACTCACTCACTTCCCTAACGACCTCAGAACACCTCTAAATTATTTTTACTGTCATTTTTGTTATGTTCTCTTCCATTTAAAATGAGTTCCAGCCTACTATTATTTTTTCACTGTTCATAATTTTTTAAGGCTTCAGCCCTGGTATATTAGTGAGTCCAGCCTAGACTATTTTTGGATCAAAATTATGAAATAAGAGACATTCGGATAAATTGACTCGTGCCTAAGAACCAGCGCATAAAAAATATTTTGGTCGCAATCTCCCAAGAACTTACTTTATATCTGATTTGTGTTGTCATAATGATAAATTTCAAAAAATATTTCAACAGGTATCCTCGATCAAACAACGAATATGTCTACAATGAGACCGTAACCACGAAAAACATAGATGCCGGTTATCCAATCTCCCCACCTCAAAAGAAAACCTACATAGTAGAAGAAACAATTGACGAGAGAAATTACATCGACAACTACCCAGTCAGGGAGCCGCCACCTCCAAAAACATATATCGTGGAAAAGACCGTTAATGAAAGGAACTATATTAACGATTATCCAGTGAGGGATCCACCAAGAAATGAGACGTATATCTACAAGGAAACCCACAACACCGTCAACAAAAATTATCCCGATCAACCTAGGGATTATTTGGACAGAGACACCACAAGAGGTAACTGAAAGCATTTCTCAAAGAAGCAATTTGAAGCAAAACAAGACACAGTTATTTTGTGCCTGAATTATGTCGATACTTTCCGGGCCAGTGCAAATTGTATAAAATATTCTATTCTCTAGTTTGGGTCAAACACATTTCCAATGTGTGTGTCCGAAGTACATGAACATCCTAACAGAAACATTTTAGACACAAATGTTCAAAATAGCTCTACTTTAGTGCCGGTTTGCAATCTTCAAAATTATTTGTGTACTTAACAATGCACATCAATGTCTATTCAAGGGGCATACTCAGGGACTGGCCCAAGAGGGGGAAGGGTGTACGATCCCCCCCAATGTTGAACTGGGTTGGCAAATTTTCAAAGCATTCGAAAAACTTTCAAGGCTGCTGGAAAAATTTCAAAGCAGTCGGCTAAATTTCAAAGCAGTTGGAAAAATTTCGATGGATGGGGTTGAAATACATATTTCCAAGAGAATTGTGAAATATGAAGGAATTTGCATCTTTCAAAAATAAAGTTTGCAGTCAGTGCTTAACAAACCCACAAACCGGATAAAAGCATGCAGAGAAGGGAGAAAGTGGGATAACATGAAATAACTCCAACTGAACAAAGTTGTGTTGACATAAATTCAGGGTTTTTAGTCCGATATGTATAGCAGCCAATAAATAGTATTCATCCCAATACCAATAGTGTTTGAAAAGATGAAACATTTTTCCCCATTTACGTCAACCCGCAGCAGGTACCTAGTTGTAGATTTTTCAGTTACGTCGCATGGACTGTCATCGAAATCCATCTGGTATCATTAATTTAAGCTGCTTTAATCAGTACGACCGAATTCATCATTACGCTCTACGTATATATTGTGTTTTGGGAAATAACAGCGTGAAAATAAATGAAAAATGAACCGAAAAGAATTTACTTTGCTCAAAGATGTAAATTAGGAGCAGGCACTTCCTCTTCTAATGAGATTTGTGCGCGCATGTTCTGGAGAACAGTGTGCTATCATTTAGTCCAAATGTCTGTAACTTTCGAATATTTTCCTGAAAATGTTCTCAAACAACTAGGTTGGACTCACTGATGACGAATCCGTTGTCAAAATCGATTCTATCCGGCCGGCCGGTCGTCCGTCTGGCCGATGACACGATAACTGTCGAACAGAGCTAGCGACTTGAAACTTTCAGGGCAGGTCGCGCATCGGAATGCGGCAGTTAGGTTCGATAATGGGTTGAAACGGCCAAATATTTTCGGAGTTGTAGTCGCTTGAACTTTCGAGATTTTTTCCTGATTTTTCAGGAACTACCACAGCGATTGAATTGAAACTTGACAGTTAGTTGGTGCATAACGACGCGCAACTTTTGGGGAATTTTGTTGAGATAGTTCTGTTTTTTTTCGGAAACAATATCATAGGTATTCAATCAAAACACAATTTCCCATCCCTTGAGCTCCATATTTCACAGCAATGTACAAAATTTCGGTTAGACACGATTTTAATTTTTTGGGATATTGGAAAAAAATTATGTCAAATTTCGTGGGTTCTTTCTCGATTCTATTTTTTCCGGAATATCTCGAAAAATACTGATTCAATCATCAGGCAGCTTATTTATAAATGCTGATATTCAACTTTGTGGGGAATTTCGTGATGATTTCGTGTGAAATTTTTCATCCAATTATTCAATATTTTGCGATGTTCTGATCATATTATCCTCAAGAAATTCTTTATAAACCTTCAAGCTGTCATTTTTCGATAGAGTACTGAATTTCAATTCGATCCAATCTGTGAAATATTTTCATAATATGTATTTCCAAAAATAAAGATTGGATCGAATTGAAAGCCAGTATGTACTTGATTGACAAAATGACAACTTGAAGGCTCATGTAGAATTTCGTGAAGATAATATGATTAGGGGATCAACAAAAGTGTGATGACGGTTTCAGCAACGAATTTAAATATGCGCGCAGAAGCTGCTGACTTCACGTCAGTGCTTTTTCATTTTGATTTTTATTTTAAATTTTTCGATAGATTACTTGTTCAATAAGGTACCATACTTTTTATCTCAATAAATATTGAGTAATCCGGCTATTTTTCACTTTTTCCACAAGCTTAAAAAGTCCCAAATTATTTCTAAGTATTGCACCTTACCTGTAATAAACGTCATTGGATAACCTTCGGCTATCCTTTCCTTCAACGTACAGTTGGAAAATTTTCGATGCTCCTCCCCCCCAAAAAATTGGCTTCGGCCCGTCCTTGGCATACCCTGTCTCTTATTCATTTCGGGATGTCTTCACCAGATTAAATGAGACCATCTGTTCCCATTGCACATTATTCAAAATATGAACTATGTTGTACTGTATCATTCAGTAATTCCGGAACTGGTTAAGCCTGGATGGGAATTTCGGAACTCAGCATACAGGGTCTTTCACGAGGAACCTCACCCATATTTATACGGGAAACTACTGAACGTATTTTCATGAAATTCAGCACTTATAAGTATTTCACGATGCTGATGAAATCTAAAATATTTTCAAGGCATGAGCTTCTCCGGTTTTTCCGGAAATGACGTCAACTTCCGTTTTTCAAATTAGAACACCATTTTTTTATTGCAGAAATAGATTCCTTAGAAAATTTCAATTTATTTTGATGTAACAGTTTTGGTTGGAAAATTCTCTCTGAGCGGGAAAATTCGAAAAAAAAATCGAAAATAGAGCTCCGCTGAAACAAGAATAACTTCGAGGTTTTTGGATGGAAAATTTTCATTTTTGGGATTTTTCAAGATGTAAGATTGATGTATCCACTTTAAAAATCGAAATCGCGATTCATGATACAGGGGGTGAAAAAATCGCTTTCAAAGTTAGGGATGACAAAATCGTGAAAAATCAATTTTTTCAAATTAGAACCCCATTTTTTTATGGCAGATATTGAATCTACGTTAAAAAATAATGTGAGTGTATGCATCACACCCTTGCCCTAAAGTGGATATTTTCTGAGTTATTCACAAAAAACTGTTTTTCGTCTTGAATTTTCAGCTATTTCTTTTCCCTTCACGCCAAAAAGATGACATTTTCAGGAACTGTTATTTGAACCATGCTGTAGATTTTTCACCCCTTCTTGAAATCGACTTCAAGTTACTATTAGGAGAACCATGGCAAAATCTCGCAGTTATAACTAGAGAAGATGCTCAAAGTTTTGACCGTTAATTTCTAGACATTTATTTATACGTCTCAGGAATGCTTCGTGCGTTGCTCTTCTTATTTCATCGGGAGGAAGAGATCTGCAAAAGTGTTTAAAAACCAAATTGAGTTTCAAAACTATGAATCTAACAATCTAAACAAACCTGAACGCATTTCTGACTCGTTCTATGCAGTCCTCTTTATCAGTCAGGGGAGTTGAGTAGACAATATTTTTTATCCTACCCCAAACATAATAGTCTAAAGGAGTTAAATCGGGAGAACGTGGTGGCCAAAGATGTGGACCATTGTTCGCCAACCATCGATCTTCAAATAGCCTGTAGAGGATATTTGACACATTGAGTGAATTGTGTGGAGGCGCGCCATCTTGTTGATACCATAAGTCATTATGGTTCTGTACTAGCGGCTCAATTATTTGAGTCAATATGTCAGAATGTCTATCTCCTAAGGGAGAACATTCTTTAAATAATGCAAACATGTGTAGTGTTCTATCTTACCAGTTAAAGTCCCATCATAAATGTGAACATCGAGAATTGCATTATTTTTGATGGCGCAAAAAACATTGAAACTCCAGGTCTCTTGAAAGTTCCATTGTCTGAAGTGGTGGTTGTTCTCTTCATCCCAATAATGACTGTTATGCCTATTGAAAGAACCATTCTTTGAGAATTTAGATTCATCTGTCCAAATTATACAGTCCAAAAAGTTTTCATTCTCTTGAAATCGAATCATCATAGCTTCGCAAAACTCTGTTCTCCTGACGAAATCAGTTTCCTTCAAATGCTGTACCCTATTGAATTTATATGGGTGCATTTTATGTTTTTTTAATATTCTCCAAACACTCGATTGAGATAATCCCAGATCAATCTCGGCATCTTTGAGAGAATTTTGAGGATTCACACGAAAATATGCAAGAACTGTAATTTCGTTGTTCTCATCTTCTACTACACTTTTTTCTCTGTGTGTAGTTTTCTTAACGAAAGATCCGACATTTCTCAAGTTTGTCATGGTTCTGTTAATGGTATCTCTCGTTGGTCTGGGTCGGTCAGGAAACCTCTCAATGAACAGTCGAATCGTTCTATCTACAACTTTATTACATTCTCCATGAAGTAGAATGAGATTTAAATAATCTTCATTGGTAAAATTAGGCATAGTGATCGATTTTATAACTTAATACGAATTATCACCAAATTAATAGTAAACACAAAATGCTACTGAATAAAGAGGAATTTGGCAGATGTAATTAATGATATCTATCATTAAAAAAAAATAATGTAAAACAAAAAGGAATTATTTATTTATCACTGGAGAGAAAACCGATGGCCGATTAGTTGAAATAAAGAGGTTTCCGATACAAATTCGAATCCAAATTCGCCATCTATTTAGGAACAACCTGTAACTTTTTTCTCTTGCATATTAGGGTAGTAAAATCTAAAACATGGTTTAAGTAACAGTTCCTGAAAATGTCATCTTTTTGGCGTGAAGGGAAAAGAAATAGCTGAAAATTCAAGACGAAAAACAGTTTTTTGTGAATAACTCAGAAAATAACCACTTTAGGGCAAGGGTGTGATGCATACACATGCACATGCATACATTATTTTTTAACGTAGATTCAATATCTGCCATAAAAAAATGGGGTTCTAATTTGAAAAAATTGATTTTTCACGATTTTGTCATCCCTAACTTTGAAAGCGATTTTTTCACCCCCTGTATCATGAATCGCGATTTCGATTTTTAAAGTGGATACATCAATCTTACATCTTGAAAAATCCCAAAAATTAAAATTTTCCATCCGAAAACCTCGAAGTTATTCTTGTTTCAGCGGAGCTCTATTTTCGATTTTTTTTCGAATTTTCCCGCTCAGAGAGAATTTTCCAACCAAAACTGAAAAATGTTACATCAAAATAAATTGAAATTTTCTAAGGAATCTATTTCTGCAGTAAAAAAATGGTGTTCTAATTTGAAAAACGGAAGTTGACGTCATTTCCGGAAAAACCGGAGGTGCTCATGCCTTGAAAATATTTTAGATTTCATCAGCATCGTGAAATACTCATAAATGCTGAATTTCATGAAAATACGTTCAGTAGTTTCCCGTATAAATATGGGTGAGGTTCCTCGTGAAAGACCCTGTATGTAAAGTGGAATTTTTGTTTAAGTTTCAGTGAGAGAAACCAATACAACAAATATCAACGAACCACCTTATAGAAACAATTACCAACCACCTCAGCAACCAATCAATATCAAATATAAGTATACTACGACGAGTTCATCAACCAATAACTACAAAACTGGTTATCCCCCAAATGAAGAAGGCGAACTCCTTTTGCCACGTCCGTTCCCAACTGATGAAAGGGTAGATGGACCACCCAAGAAATTGGATGAATTAATGAACACAATAGGGAGAGAAGTAAGTATAATATGTATGGAGGGCACACTTAACTGATTTACTACACGGGTAATACAGAGTGGTTCTTAAGTATCGATTGAAGCTTATTTTGGGAGGATTTTGCATTATTTTTTAGGTTTTTATGGGTTTTCACTCCCAATTTCTGAATCAGAACTATTATAAATTAAATAAAAATTGTTTTTTTCATGAAAAACGCCCTTGCGGATTGCTGTATCAACATATTTGTCAAGGGGAGTTTTTTGCAGAAAAGATATATTTATTATAGAAGATATTGCCTAATGAACAAAACAGGTACAATACAAACGATAAAGAAAACGAACTGTGACGTTTCAGAGTACAAATCTGAATCTTTCATCAGACAAAGCAGAAAATTTCAAGTCAGATTTGTACTCTGAAACGTCACAGTTCGTTTTCTCTATCGTTTGTATTGTTCCTGTATTGTTCATTAGGCAATTTTTTCTGAAAAAACTGCCCTTGACAAATAGTTTGATACTGCAATCCGCAAGGGCGTATTTCATGAAAAAAATAATTTGTATTTAATTTTTAATAGTTCTGTTTCAGATATTGGGAGTGAAAACCCATAAAAATATAAAACATAGAGTGGTTCTTATTAAGAAATCTCGGCGATATATTTTCAGAACATTTCGAGTTCTTCCTTCTTTAAGAGGCCACAAAAACCTCCTGTATGTCTTCCTAATGTTTAATGACGTAGGAATCCTTGAAGAGGTCTGTGAAAATTTCCCTTATATTTCCCAAAAGAAGCAAGATTGAGAGGTCCCTGATCTCTCATGTAATCTTCTTCATATATGTTTATTCCGTATTCCTGCAAATTCCCTGTACCTCATGACATGTATTGATCATTTTGAAAATATTCACAGCCACCCACGAGTCCACTTAATGCAGGTTTCCAGCAACACGAACGAGAATTGGTAAACGAAAGAAAGGCGAAAGCTATGAAGCAACAAGCTACAGAAGTTGAAGATCTTCAGAGGGCTGAACCACTGGTAAAATCAAAAAATGTGAATGGACCGCCTGTCTATTACCCTCCAGGGCATGAGATGTTCGCTAAAAAAGAAGAAGCAGCAGCAGCATGGAGAGCACAGGTGAAGGAATTTTTTCATTATACGCATGAATGCTTATTAACAGAATGCGAAGTTCGTTTTGAACGCATATTCCCAGCTGCAAAGTGATTGGGCACCCCGAAATGCTTGTAGTATACGGCTACGCTCGATTCACGGTCACGAACACGTGCACATGGATTTCCTAAGTCAAAGATGCTAGTGGTTTATCTGTGCACAGCCTTCTTTAATGAAGACGTCAGCGAATTTACAAGGAAGTGTAAGAGTGGATTCGAGCTGCGCAATCGGACTCCGATCAGTATGGATTTGTCGCGTCTGAATACTCATATGGTGAAGTATCCGACGGAACACGGAAACTTGCGAGTGAACGAGATATTACGATATTAGTTGAATCTTGTTCCTGAATTCGAATGTATAAGTATTTCCTTTTTTGTTCACCTCAAACTGACACCCAGATGTTCTGTATGCGTAATGGCCTTCCTGAAATTGGATTATTTGGTAATAATCGGCTGTTTCAACCCTTCGAAATTTATTTATTTCAGCGTAAAACCCCGTAATGAGTCTTAATGAGCTGGAAACTTGTGTGCACCTTCAATTTTTGCGTTCTGAAAGTGTCATCAAAGGTAACGTTGGATCTCGTGTCTGCGTTATTGACGGTAAACAGTCACAAAACTCATCTCAGTTCCTATCCATAAAACTTTTTCGGAATAGGCTCCTCTCGAATTAGCCAGAGTCCATTGTTTTTCAGTTTTTGGTACAAATTCGTAGATCCATGATTCGTTAACTGCTACCATCTTATAGGCGTTTTTAAAAAGTTACTTCGCACGAATATTCAAGAGCTTTTTCTGAGCGATTGTCGTATTATGCTATATTTAATGCGAACAAAGGTTTTCAATAGCCAAACGTTCTTGTAATATTGAATGCATACGAGTGGAACTATTGCCCAATCATGCCTCAATCTCAAGGTATCTCATGTCATGCGACACAATACCAATTGACGGCATTGACGCCCAGCATCCATAGTTACCGACACAATAGTTGATTTTACACATCCTTCCTGAAATTCTTCCTGCAGAGAAGTTCGATTAAGATTGGATTGGAAACATCAAACTTCAAGGAGACTATCTCAGATTTGTCATATCTCCAAGCTTATAGCAATTCTCGTATTAATTTTACATATTGTTTTCAGGGCGCTTACGCGAGGGAATCAGGAAAATACGAGTATGAAGCCGAAAGCAAAAGTAAATCAAAAAGTTCATCAGGTGCAGCTATAGTTCCTGTTTGTCTTCCATTATGCTGTGGCCTTCCATGTACAATAATATAAATAGTAACTCTTTTTTTGTTTTCATTCAATGATTCAAATTTATAACTATATTTTAAAAAAGCATCTTAACAGAGTTCATGCTCAGCTTGACAATGTAAAATATAATTTATTAATACAAAATATATATTATATGTTTTACGCTAAGAAATCATTCCGCTCCTCATACATTTTCACTCAATCTAGCTGCATTATTTTAGGAAATAAGGTGAAGAAAAAAAATCGTTCAGTCAATATCAGTCGTTTATATACAAAGACAATATCAAACCCTTTCATTTGCAACTTTCACAATAATCTGTAAAAATAATCCTATTTTTAAATTTCTTATAATATTCAATTTCGAATGACAACCTTTTTCAGTTAATTAGAGAATATGAATGAATATACATATGTACACATGAGATGATGAAATAAAAAATCATGATAAAATTACGAGAGGTAATGGTAAACTAATTCAATAGATTGCAAACTACTATGACGATAGTCTCACAAGTACCTGGCCTGATGAAAAGAACACCTTCTGGTAAAAATTTACCTCAACATATTAGTCTTTCAACTCCATACTCAGGATGGATTTTCCAATTCCTTGTTTTAGAAGAACTTATATCTATAGCTGGAGCGCTCCAGTTGAGTTCGAAGTATATAACCAACACTAAGACACACACAAGTAAGGGTGCGAAAAAAAGAAAGAACATGCCAAGAAAGCAAGGCCAATAGGATCTGAAAGGGATTCACTTGACAAGTGAGATAAGTATGTTAAATATTGCGAAGGTGGAATACACGAAATGCATCGGTTCGCTTTAGAGTTTTTCAAACTGATTAACAAAGTATTCGGTAAACCCGCAAGATTTCCCGTCGCCGAGATACTAAAAAGATATTTGCATCATTGTGCGCAGTGTGTTTTTCTGAATAAAAAATGTGAAATCGAACATAGGCGGCCTCCCTTAATTTGGAAGATATGGGCCCCCAAAGTTCCAAAACGAGTCGATTTCAGGTCCCTTTTCCACCATAAAAACGATCTCTCACTACATCTGTATAGTTCACAAACCACCTTTGAACCTTCAACCAACAATAAGCAGCACTTTTTTCCAAGAATAATCAATATTTAATGAAAAAACAATGAAATTACCGGACAACCACTTAACCTCTATTCCTTCTGATTTCGACTCAGTCTAAAAGTGAAGTTTGGCAATGGCGCGAATTTCATCGGTCGGACTCGTGTCATCGTGCGTATTCGTGAGTTACAGTTTATTGGTGGCGAAAAAAATGAAATATGAAATATCTACTTAGTTCTTACTGTTTATTGCGACACTCTAAATCTTCCAATAGGAGAATTCGTTTCTAATGAAATCTACAAGGTTGAAACACATAGTATTAGTATGAGAATACACCCTGATATAAATTTCAACGTACATTTTTTTCATATGTGATAGGTCGCGCCCTTCGCAGATTTCCAATGAAATCGAGCTTATTATATAACCCATTTTATTGGAATACCCCGAATGTCATTCTAAACTGGGACCATCTCGAAGACACAACAAAAAACGAAGTAGATAACAACCTCCCTATTTTGAGATGATAGAAAGAAAGTTCAAACGAAAATATTGAGAGTGAAACCTTAAACAAATATTCTCAATGATTTTGTTTTGATATTAGAAAAACCACCTCTATTCAGTGACAGAACAATTTTCCTCACAATCATATCTTACAACTGTCCATCATTTCATATTTCCCGCCAGCAACTACTCTTTGGTCATAATACGTTGGCCAGCGATGAAAAGACGCTGTTGCCAAGCTCCGCTTCATCATTGAGAAGTATTTCGTAGAAATATAGGTTAAGTGGTTGTCTAATATTTTCACTTTTCTTCCTTTAAATTATGAATTTTCTTGAAAGAAAGTGTCGCTATTCGTTGGTTGAAGGTTGAAAGATGATTCATGAACTAGATTTGAGAAGAGAGAGATAATTTTTATGGCGGAAAAAAGGATCTGAAAATGCATCAATTTGGAACTTTGGGGGCCCATATCTTCCAAAAAAAGAGAGACCGCCTATGTTGGCCTTCATATTTTTTGTTCAGGAACTCACACTGCTTACAATGATGTGAATATCTTACTTGTAGCTTCGCGACGGGAAATCTTGCGGGTTTACCAAGTATTCAACTTGTTTATACAGTGCATATTTAGATGAACTTGAACAGTGAATTTGCCAATAATATATCTTTAGTTATAGCTTAGTGAGCAAAATTAAGTCTTCTGCACATAGCAAATACTTCTAATATTTTATTTATTGAAAAAAAAAACATCAGCCAAGGAGAAACTGAATTTTTGATAGGAATGATTATCAAATAAAAAATGTTTAATAACATGAATGAAATCGTAAGGGACACTAACATTTGCAGAGAGTTATGTTAGAAAACTTTAATCCCTGAAGATGAATGCTTACCTTTCGATGGTCACGAAAGGTACAAATATCAAGTCTCGCCTGGTTCAAGTAAAGGGAAAAAATGTGAACAAATTACCTTGACAAGAAAGGAACTTCCATTACTCAATTGTCAGTAATTTCTTCCCATCAAGCCAGTCTTGCTAGTTTGTAAAATGAAGTTATTAATGGACTTTATGTGACAAATAGGAGGTAGGTAAATTAATTTGAACTTCCATCAATTGATTTTCATCATCAACATAGCAGACTATCTTAGCGTTTTTGTTTTCTTCATAGATTTTTCCACTCCAAATCAGATTCCAAAACACTTATATTACTTGGTAACAGGTCTATAAGATGCAGTGACAATGCAATGGTCCTTTTCATAGGGTTCTAATGTGAGCTGCTCTATCGGTTTGAATTTATCAGCCTTCAATTTTGATACTTCAGACGCAAAGACCTGTTCAGGATTTGCAGTTGAATCAATACAACTTGCTTTGATAGAAACCACACAATGTCCTCCATTTTTGAGGAATTGCTGGGCGTTGATAGTAACAATTCTCGCCTGATCTGGTTGTGCTACATCGGCGAATATGGTGTCAACCATTCCTACGAGCATTCTATACTTCAACGGATGTCTGGCGTCCTCGATAATAGGGATAATATTGGTTCTTTTTTTGGCAACATTAATCAAATCTCTGCCAGATCTATGTGAAAATTCGACAGCATATACTAATCCTAAAATAGAAACAGAAGATCAGTAAAATATACCAACAGACATACAACTAGCCTCTAATTCTATTGATTTTCAGCAGAAACATATGCTATACAGGGTGGGTCTTTGACCTTGCAGAATATTTTAACAGAAGATTCCTGAAGCCAACAGAAACACTTTTTTCCCTTACCATTTTTTCCGATTCGGCTTGGTTCTTAAGATACAGACTGTTGAAAATCCATAAAAAAATTTAATTTTCGATTATATCTCGCGAACGATCTCATCAAATGAGATGATTTTTGGAATATAGTTTTTTATTGATACGATGAATGTTCCTGGATTACAAAATTTCATCCACATCCTCCAGTTTCTTTGATATGACCATAACATTTCATAAAAATACCAGAAATTCAAAGAATCCAACTTTTAAAAATAATTTGAATGCTATTCAACGAATTTTTGACCATTTTGGAAAGTAAAAGTATTCTTTATTTTTTTTTGTATGATGCGCCGTTTTCGAGTAATCTGAAATTCGAAAATAAAATATATCTGTGAAATTCCGAGAATTGAGTACTTTGGCTGAATGCAACTCTGTTCAAAAAATTCACAGAATTCAATTTTTCCGCGTTGCCACGTCTAAAAGTTGAGAATGGAAGCCTAGCATCTTTTATTTGGAATGATTTGTAAGCGGAGTAGCCGACTTTGGCCAATTCACAATGTACGTAACCGTAAGAATCCCGCAACTCGTGCGTAAAAATCAAAGAGGTAACTACAAAATTCATAAGAACCAAAATCTTCACAATAGGTTCAACTTTGCTTTTGACTTTGACCATAAGTCGAATGCAGTTCTATTCTTATTCCTTATGATTTCTGTTGTTTAATTCTTACATTTTATGTATAAGTAAATTTACGGTTAAGTTATGTCCATTGTAAATTGGCTGTTAGTTCGAAAGTGGAGTAATATGAATAAGCTCACCTCAACTTCTACAATTTAAATACTCTTAATGTTCGAGCAAATTTCCACACCACTTTCCATTCAAGAAGCTTCCTTTTCAATTTCGAGCAAATTTGTGTAGTATAATTGATCAACTTCTCACTTTTCCATGATAATGGGGATTCTTACTGATTTGAATGCAATCTTTCTGCTGACCCATATTTCTTGAAATTATGTACAGAACTTTGATAGTATTTATTTTGAGGTATTCTTCAAATGCGCTTTCATAACATAACAACCGATGGTGGAGGAAAACCAACATGACATAACCTTAAAACCACGGAGCCACAGATTCACAGATTCAGTTCAGAATCATAGACTTTACAAGTGTATACATAGAATAAGCATATTGTGTGTTGTTTGATTTCGAAGAGTTCTTTCTTTCTGTTCGTCAATCTGGCAACGTTTGTACGTTCATAGAAAAATGAGGTACATCTGTTTCATTTATTTATGAAAATGAAAGTTTGAATGGGTTATGTCTGAATCTGATCAATCTTCGAGAAAATGAAATAAACAAAGAAAATTAATAATTACAAATTGAAGATGAATCTCAAAGCTGATATGAGTGATAGCTAGATGAATTCCCCATTATCGAAAATGAAACCAAGAGAAGAATATTCAACTTTTATCGCCCACGAAATTTGGAATACCTAACTTGTTTATTGTACTTATAAATACAACTTTTCTCACCAACTGGAATGTAAAAAGTAAGTTGACGCTTGTTTTCATAACAGAGTTGCTTATTTCGAAGATTTGAATGGTATATCTTAGGCTTCAGTGTTCAGGTTTCCAGGGGCGGCTAGCCTATTATGAAAATTTATAATGCCTATATCTTTTTATCTAGGCCTAATCGGAAAAAATGGTAGAGGACAAATGTGTTTCTTTCAGCTTCAGGAATCTTCTGTTAAAATATTCTGCAAGGTCAAAGACTCACCCTGTATAAACTTGACACTACCGGCTTTAATCAGGAATCCCAACTTAAATTTCAGCCAATCGGAGAAGATCTCAACAGAAACCTTTTTTCGCAAGGAATAAGCTTGTTTGAGAGCCGATATTTATAAATAACGAGAACCTTATCATGTCGACTTTGTTCTGAAATTCTCGTTTCCCAGTGATAGTAAATTTGGACAAAATTTGTGGGTTGACAACTTGGACCGAAGTCATCTATTGCAGACATTTCTATGAAATTTGGTATAGATTTTGACTGCACCAAAATACAGTGGTGTTTGTATGGGACCAGCATGACTTGAAATGATTGTAAAATAAAACAATTTTTATTTTTTTGAGGAAAAGCTGTGTTGTACGAATTTTTCTGCAAAAATATTCAATGGGAAACCCATACAGAAGCCATTGGTGAAAATAATCAAACCGTTTGTACACCAGAAAATGTATTTTGATATGTTGCAAGAATGCGCCAAATTTCATATAAATATTTGCAGTTGCATCTGTGTGGATATTGAAAAAAGATTTTTTCTAGAAACTTCAACAACCTGTATCTCAAAAGTTAGCATGTTTACGCCATGAATTCATATGACATTTTTTTCTCAAAATGGCTCCAGGAATCACTTCCTTAAAAATTGGCATATCATTAAGGAACACCCTGTATAGATTTATGACAATCTAATTAAATCCAATAGAAGACATTGTTCTTACTGAAAATATTGAAAACACTGATTAATTGAATTATGATATCTCACCTTCTGGTCCAACAATATCAGAGACATGGGACACTGTTGTTCCTGATGCACCACCCAAATATAAAACTTTTTTTCCAGGCGAGATAAAGACATCTTCAACACCTCCAATTATAGATGCAGCCAGTTTACTCCTGAATGGATTCCATAATCTGTATTCAATTTTCTCTCCTTCATTCTGAAAATTTCCAATGTATTAATAACGATGAGCTGTAGAGAAAACACAGAAAATATGGATTTCATCACCCATATTTTCTGACGCTAATTGTCAGTGACATGAAATGTCTGCGTCAATGGTTTCTTATGGTTTTATGGAAAGGAAAATGGAATAGACGACTTCGGGCCAAGTTGCCAACCCACAATTTACTTAGCAAGTTTACTTTCACTGGTGAACGGGAATTTCAGGACAAATTCGACATGATAAGGTTCGCATTATTTATAAATAACCGCAAAACATGCCTCGGCTCTTCAAACCAGATAATTCCTTCCAAATATAGGTTTTTGTTGAGATCGTCCCCGATTGGCTGACATTTAAGTTGGAATTCCTGATTTCATGCAAACAGTGTCAATTTTCATAGGATACGTTCCGAAAATCAACTCTGTTGTTTCATTTGCCGATTTTCTGCTCCGTAAATATGAAATATTCGGATGGTTCCTGGAACAAGCGCGTGAAAAAGGTTACTTACGGAATCTGGTTGATGAAAATGCGGTCGATTTATTGTCACCAGAACGATTTTCTATGGTAAATATTCATAGCATAGAACAATCTATGCTTACTTTAGATTTGTTTTGGTTCCGAGTTCAGAACTGTACGGGACGGTTCTAGCACAGATCTACGGTCTTTGCTAGAACCGTCCCGAACATATCTGAACTCGGAACCAAAACAAACCTAAAGTAAACATAGATTGTTCTATGCTATGGATATTTACCATAGAAAATCATTCTGGTGAAGGTAAATCGACAGCATTTTCATCAACCAGATTCCGTAAATAACCTTTTTCACGCGCTTGTTCCAGGAACCATCCGAATATTTCATATTTATGGAGCGGAAAATCGGCAACCGAAACAACAGAGTTGATTTTCGGAACGTATCCTATGAAAATTGACACTGTTTGCATGAAATCAGGAATCCCAACTTAAATTTCAGCCAATCGGGGACGATCTTAACAAAAACCTATATTTGGAAGGAATTATCTGGTTTGAAGAGCCGAGGCATGTTTTACGGTTATTTATAAATAATGCGAACCTTATCATGTCGAATTTGTCCTGAAATTCCCGTTCCCCAGTGTTAGTAAACTTGCTAAGTAAATTGTGGGTTGGCAACTTGGGCCGAAGTCGTCTATTGAAGGTATCCAAATAATATTATGATGCATGAACCCTTCTAATATTATTTATATACTCATGAAATATTAAGTTTGAAAGGAAAAACTTTGAATTATCAGATGTTTTTATCTCACGATGCAAAAAGTACCAGGTGTGGACTATTTTCTACTATTACCCACTAAAATTTTGGGTCAAAAACGAGTTGCCAAATATTTTTTTATTCCTATCTGTAAAAGTGGATGGCGCTTAAGTCGCCTTGTCAAGTCCAGACAGTTCCCCTGATCAAAAATGATTGATTTTATATATTTAGCAGTAGTTACGTATGTAATTAATTCAAACTAGTCTTTGATAAAAATATGTAGGACATGAAAACTTCTCACTGAATTATTTTGACCTTGACAACTTTTCACCAACCTAACTTAATAGACTGATTACAAGACCTATCAACTGACTTCATAACCGTGAATGGAGTATAGTTGCTACCATCAATTGACCGAAGACTTTTTTTCCATGAACCAAGTATGGAAATATGATTCCTTTAGTAATATTTATTCGAAAATATCAAGCTCCAAATTTGTGTATTCAGAGATGAAGGGTACCTAAATATATATTTTCGCCATTCTGACTGGAGAAATGAATTTATTATTTCAGAAATTCTTGAGAATAGTGTACTGTACTGCTTGGAAAATAATAAGAAGCTCTGATTTGAGTAGTTTAAATGTGTGTTGGTAACTTTCACGAAAATTTCAGATTTTGTATGGCTGATTTCCTGATGCTGGTATCTATTGACGTAGAGAGAGAATAATAACTCTGTATTACCACTTTTCAAACCAAATTATGTCAACCATATACTCTATGTACCTATGTTCATCATATTCAGCGAAAATCATTAGAAATTCTACAAACACACCAATCAAAATGAAATCCAAATTATACTCACTTCCACAGATATTCTCTTTTCTCCATAAACTTCTGAGCCTGGCACCAGGTTCAAAGTAGCTAGTACGTCCTCTTTACCCCTTGCTACGAAAATTCCAGGCAATCTATGAGACTCAATGACTGCAGTCTTTCCTCCTTTGAAACCTCCACTGGCTCCTCCACGTCCACCACCACGACCTCTGCCTCCGCCACGACCACCACGTCCCCCACGATCTCCGCCACCCCCGCGGCCTCCAAAACCACCACGTCCTCCACCACCTCCTCGGCCGCCAAAACCACCACCTCCTCCTCGACCTCCAAAACCACCACCTCCTCCTCGGCCTCCGCCACGGCCTCCAAAACCACCCCGACCGCCTCCACTGTTGCGGTCACCCCCTCGACCGCCTCCACTGTTGCGGTCACCACCTCGACCGCCAAAACCACCTCCCCCTCGAGAGAATCCTGGAAATTGAACAAGTTAGAAAAATTGATTTCCAGTATTACTAAAAACTCGTGACCCCTCCAATATGTTTTCACAGAACAACACAAATGTTACCTGAACAATGTTAAGTTAAGATTCACATGTCACAATATTTATCACAATTTCCAGTGTAATACGTCCATTCATAATATTTATAAACAGAAGCAGTAGAAGACATGCTAGTATTGCTACACACGTGTGTAGACCCAGAGTCTTTGTACAAAAACAAATAAGTATCGATAATTCGATACTGTGAGGTAAAAATTCATCACAATAATAAAATCTTGCACTAAATAATGTAAATGAAACCAGAGATTAAATTTTAATCCAATAGAACCTTTTAGATGCTGAAAATCGATTGAAAATGTTATAATTTTCAATCACATGATATATTGAAGCTAAGCAATAACTCATTTGATGATAGTAGAAAAAATCAGGATAATAAAGATTACTCACCTGGTTTGCCCATGTTTAAGATATTTTAAAATTACACAGCACAAATGTAAAGTATCAAAATACGAAGACGCTTACACAAAACACGTGTTTATTCGCCGACACAAATTTGAGGTTAGCGTTGAAAATTTTTGATCAACTGACATAGAAAAACATTATCAATCACAGAAAGAACTACAGATTATGAATATAAGAATACTATGAACTTGCCCTGTGGCAGTGTTGCCACCTTCCGTACCGACAGTTTCGGTAGAAAGTTCGGAAAAAATCGGTAGATTTCGGTAGATTTCTGAAAAACATAACTTTTCACCATGTATGGGTTATTTATTTAGTCTAAATACCATTTATCCGAAATATTGGGAATGAAATTTACTACTAATGAAGCAATATTAAAAATAGATTTTATTAATTAAAAAATCATTATTTGAAAAATTAAACTTGTGAACGAAAAATCAATATTATAACAAATAAATGAGTATCAGAAAAACTAATACCTATTGGAAACAACAAATATGCAAAAAAATAAATATGGTGACATGCCCTCATTGGGGATTCACAAAATTTATGAAGGGGAATCACAAACTGCTCCCAGTATTGAGCGAGGTATTTATTAACTTTATAAAGAGACAACCTGTAATACATGAATCTGTATTACGTGTGGCATGCTTTGCGTTATAGATCTGCGACGTATAACCATTTAGAACTTAAATTATGTATCAAAATATGTAATGGTAAGGAAACCTTCAAAATAATATCGTAAAAGTCATGATTTCCTAGGATACCAGATGATACATTCACTCCATCAAATTGCGGTAGATTTATATGCTTTTTCGGTAGATCGGTAGATTGAGGAGCAAATCGGTAGATCTACCGAAAAATCGGTAGAGGTGGCAACACTGCCCTGTGGTTGCATACACAGGATACAAATATATTTTTGTTGCATATATTTGTATTCTGTGGTTGCAAATAACAAGACCATTGATTTTGTTATTCTATGCGTTACCATAGAATAACAAAATCCGCGTTACTCTTCACTTGGAATCATTTTTTTGGCTGTTCACTCGTTTGACGCCAAGAACATTCGGAATTTAAGTTCGTGGGACCAAAAGTCCCTCCTGCATCAATTATGCATTAATTCAAGTCGATATATTTAGGGCCGGTATTATTCGCAACTACTGCTAAGCGATACGCCCTCTGGCGATAGAAATTTGAACACTTCCAAGCTAGTAGTTTTTCGACGTGCCTGTTATTCTAACGTAATTTGCTTACTTTTGGAGTTCATTTTCGAGCTGTTGTGTTGTTCTCCGAGTTGAAATTTTGGTATACCGAAGGTGTTTGTAATATTCATCAATCGATTCCGTTCTTTCCGATGAAAATTTTCGATTGTATTAATTCGAAATGGCATCCTCCCGAAATGACTATTGTTGTGTGCCTCAACTCAATGTTATTCATGGTCAAAGAAGAAAGGATCATCTAGTGCCCCTAGTTTTCATTTTTTTCCAAAGCCAAATGAAAGTAAAGTTAATTTGGAAACAGCATTTGGCAGGGAACTCAATGATGGAAGAAAGGCCTAGCTTTAGAAATTGAAGATT
The DNA here is from genome assembly GCA_958510865.1 of Myrrha octodecimguttata. Taxonomy (NCBI): domain Eukaryota; kingdom Metazoa; phylum Arthropoda; class Insecta; order Coleoptera; family Coccinellidae; genus Myrrha; species Myrrha octodecimguttata. The sequence goes on from OY294056.1 coordinate 60,151,363, forward strand.
GGAAAACAGGTCACGAATAACATGAAAGTATGTTCACTGCGTTTCTCTGAAGATGTTTATTTTCATAAAGGTAAATTACCTACAATGTATTCATTTCGAAACAACTTCATGTCGTGGATGTTTTCAGGTGTAAAAGAAAATAAGAGAATTTTGAAGAGAAATGCTGCGGAGAAACTTCGAGCGCTTCTGCAGCTACCTAATTCACATACTACACAAAAATCATATTCTAAAAGAGTGATCTTGTTGAAAACCTGACAAAACTAGATATACTGTTAGAGTTAATAATAGCTGAAGTTATTCATAAAAATACATTATACTTTTCATTTCTATGTATAGGTATGTTGAACCAGCTGTGACATTTTTCATTTTGTATGTGTATCTTGAGCTGCTGTAATATGAAAATGAAATCAATTATATATCTGTTTCCTTTTCTTTAGAAATACGATGCAAAAGAACTAGAGCAGAAAATCTGTTTTCATTTTATTGTTTCACTCGTTTGTAAACATAGAACAAGTCATATCATTTGGACTGATTCTAGATTCACCATATAATAGAGACTGCATTCAGCACTTCTTCACACAAATAAGAGTCCTTAAATTACTTATTGAGGTGCCTATTTTTCCAGGAATTCAAGTAAACTTAGATATTGGTTCATTTTGATCCACCAAGCAACATACACTAAAATAACACCGAAATTATCCTCCAGGAACCATTTAAAGTACGATGTTATATCGTGATCCAAACGAAAAGTTCCTTTTCAAAATCTTACACAAAATTATAATAATTTCTTTAAATATTCAAGCTCTGCTTAAAAAACATTCGTTCTCCAACACATTTCTAAGGTTTGTTTACATAAAACTACTAGCTTGGACAGGTTCCAAATTTAACCGTTAGGGCGCTGGTATCTTCGCAGAAGTTCCCAATAAAACCATTCATTAAAAATATTTCGACCAGAGAAAGAAGTTGATTTCTGAATCACATTTCATAACACACAGAATGATATATACTGAAAAATTACGTGAATTTTACGTTTACGAATACCACGATTTCATTTCAACTATAATACCCAAACCAGATTAAGATAAAAAATCTCTTTGAATTCGTGACGTCATGCCAATAGTTAATTCCAATTCATCTTTCAAAAAAGTTTTATAATACTCTTAGTTAAAAGGCTCATTACGCTACCCAGTATCCCGGGCCAGGCAGGAAGGGACCGTGTAGTGTAATAACATTGAGTATTAATTTAATACTCAATGATAATAACGAACCGGCAGCCAGGATCCTGATCTAGGGCGACCAAGTGGACCTGATCTACTAACTTCCTACCGCCTGACATACAGCATACAGGGCAGTATCATAGCATTGTATAAAAAAAAATCTTTTTACAATGATCATAGCGACTCCGAGAGCGTTCATTCACGAATAGAATAGAAGCGCTCGGCATATAGGGTGCTGTAATAAGCAACACCCGACCCGGCAGATTGGGCACCCGATATGCAGATTGGATAGTGTAATAGGCCCATAAGAGGCATGCAAGAATCATATAAAAAACTCATGATGTAAGCAAAACATCTTACTTACATCATGCAAAAAACTCTGATTCCAATAGCACTGACGGAAAGAAAGGCAGTTTTGTGCGCTTGTTCAGACGCAGCCAGAGCGGTCGCCCATCCTGGTACTGACCCCTGCTCAGCGCAGCTTAGCTTACTCAGACTTGTATTTTCCAGAAACTCATATTATACAAATTTTACATTTCTAATAATTGGAATCTAACTGATAGGGAGCTGAATTTTCTGAAGGGAGCTGCTAATGTGTGCTGCTGTACTGCTTGTACTACGAGCGAACGTATTGTAACGTTTTCTTAGTTTTCAAAACGTTTAGAATATTTAAACTATTTATTTACACTTATTTACACACTACTGTTCCAATAACTAAACAACTATTTCTATCAAAGTCTGTTCACAATTTATTTCCACAATTTATTTCAACTGAACTCTTTCCGCTACGGATCACTCTGCTGAATTGGTCCCTGGGCTGCTACGCGCTCCCGCTTATATCACATGTGGAATTTCCAGCAATTACCGGAACACTCTCGAAAGAGGGTGACTCATACGCGCCTAGAGTATTCAGGCACATTCTAGAATAGACAGGGCCGTACTCGTCACACTGTCCCCTCCTTAAGCCTGTTCTGTCCCAGAACAGATTCCCTGAATTCCTCAGAGGACCGTGGTGAAATCTGCAATCGTTACCATTCCTACAGTAGCCCCTCTGATGGAAGTAGCAATCTACGGTTTTGCTGGGCTTTACGTTTTGCTTTGGGTTGAAATTGCATACCAAAATCTCTATACCTGTCTTCTGGAAGACTATCTCAAGCATGCTTCGCACAACCCTCCAATTCAGTTGATCCAGTCCACAATCTAGTTTGGGGACAGCTAATTTCCTAATCCCAAAGCATTGAAGATCTTCTTTCAAGCCATGCAGTGCTGTCCATAAATTCTGGTAGGTGGGCTTCTGATATGAGTACTGTTTGGTGACTATGTAATAAATGAATCGACCCTCTGACTTCAGTCTCAGGCATTTTCCGATTCTGGGCTGCTGTCTCATCAGTTCCTCTTGACGTCCAAATTTATTTCTGAATACTCTTGCTATTCCCCTACTCATCCTTAGATCCGCTGCTACACAATGAGCAAGAGAGTATTCCTCGGGAACTGTAAACAGGTCTTGATGAACTTCCTTTGTAACGCCAAACCGTGCAACTCGTGTTCCCCCATAGCTATTCATGAATTCCTGAAAATCGTCACTTTCCTTCGCCGGAACCTCGATGAAACGTACTTCTTCTTCGTCATCCTGTGTTGACGCGTACGGAGCCAATCGATTGAAATGGACGACCTTCGGTTTTCCTCTAGGAAGCTTCCGTATCCGGTAAACTACATCATTTATCCTTTTCATGACTTCATACGGTCCTTCCCACTGTCTCTGCAGCTTCGGAGAAAATCCTCTTTTTCTTTGAGGGTTATACAACCACACCAGATCTCCTGCTGCGAACCCTCCTTCAATGGCCTTGATGTCATAGCGCATTTTCATCCTATCACTTGCTTGCTGCATTTGATTGCGCACCTTGTCATGGATGTAATCTAGCTTACTCCTCAATTTACTGACGTAGTCCTCCCCGGCTACATCTTCTCCAGGCTTACAACCAAACTCTAGGTCACAAGGTAGTCTAATTTCTCGGCCGAACATTATATTGGCTGGAGTTTCCTTGGTGGATTCTTGAACCGAAGATCTATATGCCATGGTGAATAGATGCAAATACTCATCCCAGTCCCGCTGATGGTCGAAGACTACTTTGGCAAGATGTTTTCCCATGGTCCTATTCATTCGTTCTACCATGCCATCTGATTGGGGATGTAGAGCTGTTGTTCTTGTCTTATTAATCCCCAATTTCCTACAAACTTCTTGGAATAATGTCGACTCGAAATTTCGGCCTTGATCACAATGCAGCTCTAGAGGTATTCCAAATCTGCAGAAGAATTCTCTGACCAATTTATCAGCAACCGTACCTGCCTCTTGATTAGGAATACCGTACGCTTCCACCCATTTGGTAAAATAGTCCATGGCTACCAATATGTACTTGTTTCCGTGATCTGTTTCGGGAAAGGGACCCGCGATGTCGATAGCTACTCGTTCCATGGGAGATCCGACGTTATATTGCTTCATTGGAGCCTTTCCTTTGCCATAAGGATCATTAGCTGCAGCACAAGTTTCGCATGTTCTACACCAGTCTTTAACGTCTTTCTTGCAGTTTATCCAATAAAACCGCTGCCTGACTTTCTCTAGCGTCTTAGTAATCCCAAAATGTCCACCTGAAGTTCCATTATGTAGTCTGGTTAAGACGTCTGTCACTCGACTCTTCGGCACAATCAACTGAAGCCTCTGTTCAGATCCATCGTCATTCTCCCAACAACGCTTCAGAAGACCTTCATCGATCTTCAACGTTTCCCATTGTGCCCAATACGACTTAACGTTTTGACTCAGTCTGGATACTTCTTCCCAAGTAGGTCGTCTACCACTCTTCTTCCAACTCAGGATTACTTTCAAGTCTGGATCTTCTTCTTGCGCCCGTTGTATTTCTTGGGGTAGCCAATCATCTTCAATTACTGTGGTCCGTCTCACATCAGCTTTGTCTTCCACACGTGAGCAATGGCTGCAATCCTCAGGGCAAGGTCGTCTTGATAACGCATCGGCATTTCGATGGGTTGCTCCCGTTCTATGTTCGGTATCAAAGTCATATTCTTGCAGTCTTTCAATCCATCTGGCCACTTGTCCTTCCGGGTTCTTGAAGTTCAGGAGCCACTTCAAAGCAGCATGGTCCGTTCTCAGCAGAAATTTTCTTCCGTACAAATATTTGTAGAAGTGTTCTACGGACTTGACGACTGCTAAAAGTTCTCTTCTGGTCACGCAGTAATTTCGTTCTGGCTTCGATAAGACCTTGCTGAAATATCCTATCACCCTTTCTTGTCCATCCTGAACCTGCGATAGAACGCCCCCGATGGCTGTATTACTAGCATCCGTGTCGAGCACAAACTTCCCTTCAGCTCTTGCGTAGCTTAAAACTGGAGCTGTGACCAGGGCCTTCTTCAGCTGTGCGAAAGCTTCAGCGCAATCATAGGACCATATGTACTCCTGTCCATCCTCTGTTAATTTAGTAAGTCGTTTGGCAACTTTGGCGAATCCAGATACGAATCTCCTATAATAGGTGCATAAGCCTAAGAAACTTCGCAATTCACTCTTGTCTCTCGGTATACGCCATTCCTGCACTGCTTTGATCTTATCCGGGTCGACTTTCACGCCCTCTCGAGAAACTACATGTCCCAAATAATTTACCTCTGTTCGGAATAAATTGCATTTCTTTGGACTCAGCTTTAGGTTAGCTTCACGAAGTCGCTGGAAAACCTCGGATAGGTGGTGTAGGTGGTCTTGGAATGATTTTCCCACCACTATCACATCATCTAAGTACACCAGGCATGTCTTCCAGGAGAGTCCTCTCAATATAGTCTCCATTAAACGCTCAAATGTGGCAGGAGCGTTGCATAAACCAAAGGGCATCACTTTGAATTGCCACAGACCCGTTCCAATACTAAAGGCAGTTTTCTCTTTGTCTCTTGGATCCAAGCCAACCTGCCAATACCCACTCTTCAAATCCAAGGTGGAAAACCAACGTGATCCCGAGAGCGTATCCAGTGTATCATCTATTCTCGGTAAGGGATAGCTGTCCTTCTTCGTAACTTGATTGAGCTGCCTATAGTCTACACAGAACCTAGTGGACCCGTCCTTTTTCTTCACTAACACTACTGGCGACGTCCAGGGGCTATTGGATGGTTCAATGACACCCTCTCTCGCCATGTCCTCAATAATCCGTTCAGCCTCTTCTCTTTTTGCCAGAGGAAGACGTCTAGGGTGCTGTCGGATGGGTTGTGCATAACCAGTATTGATTTTATGCTGCACGATATCGGTCTTCCCCGTTCTTTCGTCAGTGGCGAAAACGTCGGAGAATTTCTGAATCAGTTTTCTCACTTCGGCTAGTTCATAACGGTCCAGATCTTGACATTTCGAGGTGAGAAGAGTCACCAGCTCTTCAGTATTCTTCTGGCTCTGCGAGACTCCTGCATTGCCAATCCCACCAGAAATATGGTACACTGGTACCCCTTGTCCAATCAAGGTATTCTTCTTCAGGGTGACCGGAAACCTGTTGACATTGAGTAATCGGATGGGAATACTGTCTGTTATTCGTACCAATGCCTTTCCCAGTAACATTCCTTTAGCTAGGATTGCATCGTCACAGGGTTCGATCACTTTAACGCAGCCTTTTTTCGTAACGTCATCACATATACCACTCACTATGCCTTCAGTTCGACCTGGCAACGTGATGTCCTCGGCCAATCGAATCCGATATATCTTATCATCCACATCATTGAACGGGATCTCTTCATTTCCCAGTCGAAGCACATCACTCTTCATATCCAGTTGGCATCCAAGTTTCTTAACTAGGTCCAATCCCAGGATAACTTCTTCCGTGATTTCAGCCACTAGAACTTCGTGCCTTGCTGTTGTATTTCCCAATTCAATAGTGGAGAGGACCGATCCATAAGTTGGTATTTCCTGTCCAGACGCAGTTCGAAGTTTGATCATAACTGGACGAATTTTAGATCCTTTAGCTATTTCTGGACGCACAATGGTTCTGGTCGATCCAGTGTCTACCAGGATTTTCACATTTCGATCATTTATTTTTCCAGGAACTACTATGCTGGATAAATCTGTGGACATAATTCCTCGGATTATCACTTCAGGGGTATCTACAGCTTGAGAAGATTTATGCCCCCCATCACCGGACCTTTTCCGTTTACCTGCTGCGGCTCTTTTCCTACTTTTTGAGCCATTCTGCTTAGTATGCCCACCTTGATTGCAGTACCTGCACACAGCATCTTTTTTTTCATTACTCAATAATCTGCTGACTTCTTCTCTTATGACTTCTCCAACAGGTCGGTCTATTTCTTGGACTTGTCTTACACGAACGTGTCCTCTATGCGACGCCTGCTTCGCTGCCTCGAATTCTAAGGCCTGAGCCAAAGCATCATCTATGGTTTTAGGGCGTGCAAGTCTCAGAACTTGTTGTGTCTCACCGTCCTTGATTCCGTCTACAAAGGTCTGGATTGACAGCTGTTCAAGGAAGCTGTCTGGGGCTGTAGGGTAAGCCAGCCTGACTAATCTAGCCACATCAGCTTCAAACTCCTGGAGATTTTCTCCTGTTTTCTGCACCCGGTTCTTTATTTGAGCATGATAAACTTGTTGTAGATGAGCATCACCATATCTCATCTGAAGTTTCGATGTTAGAACTTCATAACAGGCTTGTTGGCTCTCCGGAATCGTTTGCAGGATGTTAAGAGCCTCTCCTCTTAGAGCTATTATCAATGCTGTGGCTTTTTCGTTATCGCTCCAACTATTTGCTAGCGCAGCAGCTTCAAATTGTTTTTGATATGTCGACCATGGGACTTTTCCATCAAATGTCGGAGGCTTGATCTTCATTTTTCCACTTTCGCCGCTATTTTCCATTTTCATGTTGCTTAAGGGTGATGAAGCCGGATAATCTTTTCCAATTGACATTCTTTTCAGGGACTCTATTATTTTAGAATGCTGTTCAATTATTCCTGTTATTTCTTGGAATTTTCCGTTAACTTCTTCATATACTTCGTCAAATTTTTCGTCAACTTTATCGAATTTTTCATTTACTTCGTCAAATTTTTCGTCAACCCTATCAAATTTCTCACTTACTTCGTCCATTCCTTTCTTCATTTCTTCCTTGATGGTTTCCATTACTTTGAGGGAATTTTCTTCCATTTTCTGTGAATTTTCTTCTGCTTTGTTTTCCAGTTTATCCATTTTCTCATTAATTTTCTGAGAATTTTCTTCCATTTTCTCATTGATTTTCTGCGAATTCTCTTCCATTTTCCGTGAATTTTCTTCTGCCTTATTTTCCATTTTGTCCATCTTCTCATTGAGTTTACTCAAGAATTCCATTATTGCTTGCGTCTCCATTGCGTTCTGAAGTCTTGTAGTCACTGGCATAAATTCGAATCAATAGAATTTATTTATTCAATTCGAGCGATGTCGAACCGCACAACTGACACCAATGTAACGTTTTCTTAGTTTTCAAAACGTTTAGAATATTTAAACTATTTATTTACACTTATTTACACACTACTGTTCCAATAACTAAACAACTATTTCTATCAAAGTCTGTTCACAATTTATTTCCACAATTTATTTCAACTGAACTCTTTCCGCTACGGATCACTCTGCTGAATTGGTCCCTGGGCTGCTACGCGCTCCCGCTTATATCACATGTGGAATTTCCAGCAATTACCGGAACACTCTCGAAAGAGGGTGACTCATACGCGCCTAGAGTATTCAGGCACATTCTAGAATAGACAGGGCCGTACTCGTCACAGTATTTTACCCAGTAACTCCGGGGCCGCTCGCGCGATTTCGCCGACTCCGTCACAGCCTTTCACACTCCAGGTTTTCCATCGGATGGGCCTCTGACGGTTCAACATTTTAACGTGTTGATGGAGCGGATGATGGACTTGTCGTCGAGTGTTGGGCGAATTGAGAAACGTCAGGACAAATTGTTCGACCAGCTTTCCGCATGTACCGAGACTTAAGCCAAACATTCGAGAATCCTATCTGATCATGAATTGTCTTTGGCATTACATGGTTCCCAGATTGAGTTACTCCAGCGCGATCAGTTGGTAGTGTCGGACAAGGTATCCGAAATTTCGAAGGGTCTGAATGAGGTAAGGTGTCCATTATCTCTTTCCATTCCTGAGGTACTTGAGCGTGTTGAAAAATCCCATAACCTTCAGGCCCTCAATGTCCCGAAGGGAGTTTATAGGAATTTCCTGAACTCTACTTTTGTATGTTTAATAACAATAATTCAATTTCAATTTCAATTTTATTCACCATGAAAGTTACAAACTAATAATATTACATACACTCGTACATTAGTTATCTTCCACACAACCATAAAAAAAAACAACAATCAATGAATGTACGTACCATCGGTAAACGGTTTCACACTAAAAATAATAATAACAATAATAATCTAAGACTACTTCACAAAATCGAAGGTTTAAGCAGTTTATTCTGAAAGGTATTCAGTCCTTTATGAGTGGGTAAAATCCACCTAATCAGGCCTATCCTGGCTGCTTGCAGATAGCAATAATTTCCTGTCATGGTGAAGATGAACATCAACATTCCAATATTGACGTTCTAATCAACGGTTCTGGGCAATATGATGTGTCATTTCAAAAGAAAACTTTTGCTATCATTATTGCCATTGTATAAGGACAACAAGAAGTTGTCTTTATACAATGATATTGCTATCTCAGTAATATCAAGATTGCAGGTATTATCATTGTGTAAGGACAACACGTGGTCTTTATAATAATGGTATCTTGCTGTGAAAGAAATATCTTTTTCTTTAGTATGTTGCTAAGTGCAAACATAATGGATCAGAATGAGTCCGCAGATAAACTCATTCGATATGTTATCTCCTCACAACATATTTCCTGGAATACATATCCGATAGAATTGTAGAAATCAAATTGTTTTCAATTGATAGACTGCTAGGCCGATCATAAACACAATAACTTCCGAAAGAAACAACTTGGAGGCTCGATTATTGTAGAGCAGATTTGAGGCTCAACTACGAAGAACAAATTCGTGAATGGGCACGATACAAATACATGTATTTGTATCATGTGAATGGGTAAGGGCCGGATTTATAGTTGCTCCTTGAGGCTTCCTTACTGAAGGCCGCCTTGAATTCGCTTTTCTATGCAAACAAACTTGTATTTGTTTCCATAGAAAAGCAAATTCAAGGCGGCCTTCAGTAAGGAACCCTCAAGGAGCAACTATAAATACGGCCCTGAAACCCTTCCGATGATTCCGTGCATAGATCATTTCGAAATGTTGTTCCAAAAATACAGATTCGATGGAATTAAAAATATTTTACTTGGTTGAAAAATGACGACGTGAAGGTTTATGTTTAGTTTCGCGAGGAAATGGCTTTTTATTTGAATTGATCATTGATCTATCATTTTTTAAGGAATAATAAATAATAAAGATTAACCTCTATCTATGACATACGACAAAAAGTTACATTATGTCAATGTCAAGTCAATGGTGTTATTACTGTTATTGGTGTTTGTGTTTATCTTTTTTTAATGATTAGTAGTTTCAGCCTAACAAAGGTGTGACGAATTTATGGCTAGATAAGAGGACGGAAATTCATAAGATGAATGTATCTGATAAACCTTCCTGTATAAATTCGCAGAATCATGGAGGAATACTTGAATACATCTCAAAACACTCTGGAACAATTGTGTGCTGATAAAATTTTTTTGCGAAAGTGTTAGGATATGGATAAGCATTAGGAGATTTGCATCGTTTTGCGTGCTCCTCGTTTACTTATATTCCTGAAAATGTCTGGTGGTGCCAAGAAAAAACCTGCCAAAACCCAAGGTTGGGAAGAAGCAGGTTCAGAATTTTACCAGGAAAGTTACCCGGCCGCAGATGGTGAACTTGATGTATTTCAAAAAGATCCACAACATTTAGCTACATTATTACCTAGTAAACAAACTAGAGCAGGTAGGTATTTCACATTTTTCAACATAATTATTATTGAAGAAAAGGCAGGAGGTCTGCTCTTGTGAAGAATTATTCAAAATCAATTATGAAGGAATATTTCTGTTAAATCATTATGAATTCATGATCTTATTGTTTGTATGTTTCAACAGTGACAACTTTGCAAGCAACAATACGTATGCGAACAAATAGAAGTACAACTGAAAGAACAATTAGAAGGCAAACCACCTTGAGATCAAGAAGAGATTCTACAGTTCATCGTAGGGCATCAACCACTCAAGATGTTCAAGTTTCTATGTTACCTGATCTTTCAGAGAATATTTCAAATGAACAGGCCATATGGGAAGAGATTATGCAAATAAAAACAATGCCTATTCCAATGGCTCAAAAAAAGGATTTGAAATCCAAAATTTTGGTGAGTTTAAGCACAAGAAAGTTTCTGTATACTTCTATGTCTAAAGAGAAAATGGAATTTGGGTCAATATTTTCTAAATTGAGAGCCTTATTGATGTAGGCCTCCATAGAGTTTTTTATACTAATGGATGAATTTCAGTAGCATTTATGACGGAAGTCAAGTATTTATGAGAATGTAGAGGCCAAGAGACAAATAAACATGATCGCAAAAGCTTCTGACTTCACCTCGGAGCATTTCTTCTTTTTTGCCTGCATATTCTTGGAGAACATGCTATTGTTTTGTCCAAATGTCGGGCATATGTACCATTACAGGCATAATGAGTTTCCTATCAACTTGAAACTCAGGGTAGGTTTTATTTCAAAATGGGACGGTCAAGCGCGTTAATGGGATAAATTGGCCGAATGGTTTTGGAGTGCTGTCAGTACAAAGAAGTTATTGTGTTTACGTTCGGCCTTAAATACGAAGGTCGAATTCGTGAATGGGTAAAATCCGCCCAATGATTCCGTAAACATACCTATTCAAAATTTAATTTTCCCAATATTTCCAAAACTACAGAATAGATCGAATTGAAATCCAGTACTTTATCGGAAAAAACCTAGAAGAGCACTCACGTGAAGTCAGCAGCGTTTGCGCGCCTATTCAAAGGATATCATCAAAAGTGAATATGCTTGCATAAGCTGCTGACTTCACATCAGTGCTTTTCTAGGTTTTTTTTTTTTCATTTTAGTTTAGTATGCTTCATGTGCACATCAAATGAATATGAACTTTTATTGATGTTAATAATGCTCCCTCTAAAATACCTTGGAATAATTCCCAAAAGATTGCATGAATTTGCCCAATTCAAAATTAATTGTTAATGAATACCTAGCTCATCCAGGTATAATTATAATATTTTTGTTCCCTTTATCTTCTATCTCAATTTTTTGCATATTACATAATACCTCAAAAATTACTTAACATTTCTACAGAATCAACCCAACTTACGCTTACAAGGTTATGAGCAGTTCAAATGGAAGAGAAGAAAATTATGGAAGAAATTCCATACCAGATTATCTGAAATCTATGACAAAATTGAATTATGGAAAGGGGATCTCAAAACGATAGAGGGGCGATTTGGAACAGGAGTGGTATCATATTTTCTCTTTCTCAAGTGGCTTTTATTCTTAAATATTTTTATATTTGCTATTGTATTCAATTTCATCACCCTGCCATACATGCTGTGGAATCCTGAATCGAGAGATATGAACTATACAAATATAAGTTCAGCGTGTTCAGAAGATATAACTCCAGTTAACATAGCTTTGAATTTGGTTCAAGGTACAGGTTTTATGGAATGTACATATTTTTTTTATGGCTATTATCCATCTGAAATTTTGACTTATGCGGTTGGTAATACTTTCATGTTTTACAATTTCCCCCTAGCGTATGTACTGGTTACATTAGTATATTTGGTGGTATCATTAATGTGCATGGTTAAGGCAGGCGCAAGGGGATTCAAAGAAAGACTGATAGAAGGCGAAGGCCAATTTTACCTTTATTGTAATATAATTTTTGGGGGATGGGACTTTTGTATACATGATGCCAAATCAGCTGCAATCAAACATCAAGCTATATTCAATGAAATAAAAGGAAATTTAGAGGCTGAAAGAATAGAGGAAGAAAGACAGAACAGAACGAATAGTGAAAAATCGAGATTATATTTGATAAGATTTCTTGTGAATTCTGTTGTGTTAGGTATACTGATTTTTTGCGGTTGTTCTATCTATTTCATATTCAACTTTTGTACAGATAAACTTAAGGAATTAACAGAGGACGCATCAAATTATGAAAATCTGTTCTATGAATTTTTACCTTCTTTGACTTTGGTAGGTTTAAACATAATAATACCTTTTATTTTTCGATACCTTATAATTTTTGAGAATTACACACCGGTATTTGTTGTCAGATTGACATTATTCAGGACGGTATTTCTCCGAATGGCAGGGCTGATAGTTTTTTATGCCACATTATATTACAAGATTACTTGTACTGGAGCATCTTGTAAATTCTTTACAAAATGTTGGGAGACTTACGTGGGACAGCAAATATACAAGCTGTTCCTGACTGATTTCGCGATAACGATTACAGTTACTTTCTTTATTAACTTTCCAAGGTCTCTTCTGGCACATCATTTTAACAACAGGTTCTGTCAATTCATTGGTGGGCAAACTTTCGATTTACCTAAGCATGTCCTGGACGTAGTTTACTCTCAAACACTGATTTGGATTGGTTGTTTTTACACCCCTCTCCTTTCAATTATGGCTGTTTTTCACCTGTTTTGTATATTTTATATCAAGAAGTTTGCTTGCTTGGTCAATTCTAAGCCAAGCGGAATAATATATAGAGTATCACGCTCAAATTCAATGTTTATGATTGTACTACTAGTATCATTTATATTTGCTTTATTACCATTAATGTTTTCAATCTCTGAACTCACACCTTCTGCCAGTTGCGGTCCATTTCAAAATGTTCCTTATGTATGGTATACGGTGGAAAAACTTTTTTACGATACACCTGCATGGTTACAGGACTTCATTTCTTTTACAAGCACTGCAGGTTTCGCAGTGCCGGTAATTATACTATTATCACTTTCTTTGTATTATTTCACTGCAGTGAATTCGGCTAATAGGCAAATGGTTAAAGTGTTGAAAAACCAATTAGTGCTAGAAGGACATGATAAACAATTTCTGCTGGAAAGACTCAGTATGTTCATAAAACAGCAACAGGAAAATCAGAAAAGAATGAGAAGGATCGAAATGGCCCAAGAAGCTGAAAGAAATAAGAGCAATTCTTGAACAAAGGTGATGGTAAATCATATCATAGCAAGTTCTATTGAAATTGAACATTCAATAATGGTAATTTCAACTTCTTTTCTCAGTGCTTCTCAGTTTTTCTTCATTTCTATGAAACAATTTGTATGTCAACTTTGAGTAAAATACCTTTTGATTTTTTTTTGAGGACTTTGTATTGTTTAGAGGATAGAATTAGTTCATGATGGATTTGCCTGAATTTTCAATATATTTTCGTCATGCTGCTCAGACGTGTTCATTATACTAATTCATAAACTGAATGCGAGAATATCGATTTTTGCTGGTCAAAACATGTGAATAAAAAACGACTCTGTCTTTTTATATATTTTCCTGCCTCTGGTTCATTCTGCAGAGGCGGCAGTTGTTGGATATAGTAGTCCTAAAAAGCTTTGTTGGAATGCTCTCCCAGTATCTGAAATAGAACTCATACTGCTATTCATAAAACTGCAAGCTCCTTTCAAAGTATACTTTAATCGATACTATATTCATCATGCTGAATGATTAAGTTATAGGAACATGACACAAATCTTTCGAAGCATTTCACAGAATCAATTTTGGAAGATTCATTTGAATTGGATCAAAACTTTTGGTTTTTGACTCCCTCTGTGGGATGTCATAATTACTGAAGATGTTTGAGGTTTTTCTTATTCAATTCATTTTGCATATTGAGTAGGTTCATACAATTTTATTCAGCAGAATATGCCAAAGGAAGATAGTTTCATATTATACAAATAGAATTCAAGCATACCAATTCTGGTTCATTGGAATGCGAGATGTTAGTGAATGTTACCATAACAGCTACTTGTAGATAGGACAAATTAAGCCATTAGTTTAGGTTCTCAAAGGTAAAATAGAGTTCAAGAATGTCACGCCTATTTTTCCAGGGATTTATGTTGATTATTAGGAATTGCGAATTATAAAATCCAGGTGGTTGTTTGTTGATTTCGATATTTTTCAATCGAATATTTTTTCGGTGCGAAAAGTGAGAATCTGGAACATTAACACACATAGGGGGGTCCATAATTCAAATCCTGAACAGTGATCAGATATTGGACTTCAGATTTATATTGGCTAAATAGATTCGTTAATGGATGTTATTATCAAGATACTTTGATATTAAATGACCAATATAAAATTGTATATATACAAACTACAGCCCATGTTATATCTGCAGGTGCACGTTATGGTAACAAATGATTTTCTCAAGTATTTTTTCAGTTGAAAACTAGAGCTTCCCAGCCGGCGCTGATTGGTGAATGAGAATTGATTAACTCGATTCTAATTTATTTTGAATTTTCTTATCTCAAGGACTTTCAAGTACTCATTTCAAGTCTGACAGAGCACTTAAATCTCAAAACATCCTCAAAAAGGTTCTCTGTATTGTTATTCTAAACTATATTTATCATGTTTTTTCATCAAGATGCGATTTTTTATTCATCAGAAATGTCATATTTGAATGTACATTTTTCTTTTCTAAGATGTTTATATTTATCTTAGGTATTTCATCTCTATAGTAATTGTACTTGCTATATTTATCAGTTAACAGAAATTTATATTTTTATTAGAAATTTATGGATTGCTCTATTCATATTTCTTTATGAATATTAATATACTAGTCATACATGTGATGCTGCAGAAGCAGAATAATTTTACTTTTCAATCCAAAAAGCATAACTTTTGTTGGAAGTTTTTTATTTAATGTATAGTATTTTAAGATATGTGATCATACGTAAACATTGAATTAACATAGTTAGAAGCTTTAATATTCTATAAATGACTTTCTTCGTATTCTTCTACTCCATTTCTGGATGCAAAGTACTAAATAAGATCGATCAAACATTTCAGTGGTGTGACTATCCAGCAAAGATATTTTTCAGTGTTGGGGGAAAATATTCTCAAAATAGACACCTTACATACCTTCAAAGATTGAAAATAGACTTCCACTCAATATTCAACTCTAGGCAATCTTCGAACTGTTTTCTTAATATTTGGAAGAGTTATATCCTCTGTAATTTGTGATTTGGAGTAGAGATAAAAAATCTAGATAGTCATATCTTGGTAGAACTGATTATCAGGTTTTAAACAGTTACACAAGTAGTCTATGAATTCAATGTTTGTGTACACTTTTTGTGAAAACTATACTCGAAGCTGCATAACTCAACTATGTGGAAAACAACCAAAATATATATAGACTGATTGTTTTTTTTATTCATGAAATCAATAAAATTCCGAGAATAACGATTTTTTGTTATTGATCACCTAAATGTAGTTCTATTGGTTATAATTGTGGAAATTCACTCGTGAAAACATGAGCTAACCATGAATGATGTCCAGTCTATTTCAGTAGTATTAAAATCGTTACAGCATATTGTTATGAAGGAATTCAGTGGAAAAAGAGAGAGTCGGACTTGTGATGAAAAGCTTCCCGATTCGATTCGGGACTAGAAAAGAAATTTTCTAGTGAGATGGCAACAGCCACCATTCACGGTTTGGTCGAAAATTAACAGTGCTTTGCCAAGAGTGGCGTTAGGACACAGTAACAAATCCTATACAGAAAACACTTTATATCCTTACTTCTGAATGGTGTCATCGAAATTGAGATTAATTGGTAAAATACAAAAAAAATACCCTCCTATGGTTATCAGGTAAATATTTTATTCGAATTAGTGATATCTGCTAATTATATCAATTCTGGACAAGGAAACATACACAGACCTTGGAGAATTCATTTACTTGAATTTTAACTTGATTCCAGATTATGATCTTTTCAGTATTCAATGAAGGAAGGTTATAAACGCTTTTGTTTAATATGAATGATGCCTAAGATATCAGAAACAACTTTGACAATAAATGGTACATGCTAAAATCAGGCAACACGAATTTTGAGGCAATTATCGTTCAATGAAAACTATACTAGGGACTTGATCAGCAGGATTACGCCCCAATATAAATTTATTATTTGTTGAGATTAAAAGATTTAAAAGTCCAATGTTGGCTAACCACCTATTCAGGTGGGAATAATGATTCTTTTATTCACAGGTGAGCTTTGGAAGTAATCTTTCGAATGGTTCAATTGAAGGGGCTTCTACTGAATTTACGTAGACAAATGAAGGTGTTTTCAGACTGGTCACTCTCTGAATATTGCATTTTACCATCGATATCTGTTTCAATGTTTGGACATCAGTACTGAGGAAGAAAAATGGGAAGTAGCAGCGTGTATATCAGAATATCCACACATTTTTACGGTCAAGTTCATAGTTTTCTCGACCGTATCACTGATAAATGTCGACGACCCAATTCACACAAGATAAATAACATTTATGAAATATTTTTAATTTTTGATTGAAAATGTCAAATATAATCACAACGAGCACAAAAAAGTGTAAAAGTTCTTTTTCCCGTTATATTATGGCGACCCCTGAACAACAGCAACTCGATCATGCCCACTGAATAAACTACCTTTTGTATGACGTCACCAATCTGGTTGGTTGCAAGCGGGCTACGACATACGAACACGGATATTCGCCATTTTCCAGGGTACAGTGGCGGGGTCGAATGTCGTAGCTTGTAGACGAAAATATGTTCAGTTTCCCCAGCCATCTTGTTGAAATCTGAAAGTATGCTTATTCGAGGTGTGTGTTGATTTTTTGAAGAATTCTGAGTGTTTTGGGTGTATTAATGGGTGAGTTTCGTAGTTTTTCAATCAACGTTCTTATTAGAGAAGTTCTTCCGGGTCTCAGTGCAGTGGAATTCGTGCAAAATAGTTACGAGGAATCTTCCTCTAGCTTTCTCTTCGTTTAAAAATATTCAAATGAAAAATTCGACTTGGAGGACACACAGCAGCTGATTTGGCCGATTGAGAAAATAATGTTATCGGTAATTTATTGGTTTTAGAGGAATATCACCGTTCGATTTGGTTAGTGTGGATAACTCAATAGGGGTCAGTGCAGCATTATTTTATTATTAGTGTAGGTATAACTATTTAACTGTTCCTTATTAAGACACGACCCCGGATCGATTTTTTTGTGTGGTGTACATACATAACCTTTGAGGAAGTATTGCTCACATTTGGATTCTTGAGTTTGTGATCTTTTAGGCAGGTGGGCTGATTCACTGAAAAAGTCAGTTGAAAAATCGCCCAAGTATCTCCTCAAAGTGACTCATTCACCGCTTCGGGTCCTTTTGCGGTGTAAACTAGTGTTGTCGTTTTCAATCAATGATATTCATTTAAAATGTATTTGTCCGAAGTGCTAATCGATCAATTGATCTTAAGTTCAACAAACACGAGAAATCTGACAGTTACAGCTGAAAATCTGACAGATTGATAAGAGTTGTGGTCGGAAACGAGTACAAACAAAACAGTCAAATCGTTGGCTGTTATAGAATCGGTCTCTAAATATTGGAAAGTGTTCCTCCTTGAATTTTACACCCATAATATGTTGATTACTTACCTACATCAACGGAAAAATTTTGTTTGTACGAATATTTTTGCTTTCCAGTTATTTATTTTCATATACCAATTTCATTCGTTGATTTCAAATTCCATCGATGTTCGTATTTTTGATTATTGTCACTACTTCTGTGGTAGTTTCTAACATAAATTGTCCCACTTTCTCTAGTAATTTGATTGATTTACAACTCCATATTCTACTAATATCCAATGCAAAGTTCCATATCATTTTTTGTGTTTGTTGGCCGAATTATTGAATTGTAGTTTATTATTTCCCAAAATCAGTACGTATTGTGCAAATATTGTGTGTGGAAGGGGCGTGTTTGGATACTTTTACACTAATCGTTTTGTATTTTGATATCGAAGGATGTATTTATTACATTGATTGAAGTGTGTGTAATTTTTTTATTAAATAACTAGTCAGTCATTGAAAACTTTTATCTTCTAATTCACCTCATGATTTTTTCTTTTAACCCTCATTTAGCCATCATTCAAGGTTATAGGATATTGAAATCATGAGCAACTCTAAAGAATATCCATAGTTCGGATAAACACCAACAAGATTGATGCCCAAATACTCATTAGTGCTCATTCATAATCAGAGATATATACGATGGTTTCAGGAATAAGTTTTCATCCAGTTTTTCCCATGTCTCATTCATATCTGTGGGGGATACCTATTCGACTATTTCACTAGATCACTCAAAAGGTCTTGGACTATAAGTCGATATTATTCGAGGGGGTACTCACTCCCGAAATCGATGTACTTTTGAGGTCCGAAATCCCGAAATCACCATCCGAAATCCCGAAATCACTCCGAAATCCCGAAATCATCCACCGAAATCCCGAAATCATCGTCGAAATCCCGAAATCTTCTCCGAAATCTCGCAATCATCACCGAAATCGCCCTTCTCGCAATCAATAGAGAGTGCGCACTAACGTATTCGATCTTGCGCGTGCTTTACAGTTTTGAATATTTTTAGGTTATGGTACATACATACCTACAGTTTTACCTCGAATTCTATATTTCTGGAGTGAAATTAGTGGAAATAATTCGAGATACTTTGTGAAGTGATGATAAAGTAAGTATTAAGAATTACTTAGTAGGAATTATTCTATTCAATACAAATAGTGAATCAAAATTTTGCCTGAAGTAAAAATCTCGAGAGAAATCTTATCTTCAAGGTGTTTGAAAATTTGGGGGCATGATTTTCGGGGTATATTTTTCATGTCAAAATCATTCGCAGATTTTTGTTACTGATATACAGAGTGTTACATATTTCATTTAGTTGTGAATGGTTATATGAGATATCAAGTATGCATTTTGGAATTCATATAATCCAGTTAGCTCAGTAATTCGGAGAATTTGTGAGAGTATAATATGTGTACTTTTGGTCCTATGAATTTCTATGTGGTACGTTGATGGTGAATTCTGAAATACAAAATGATTTTTCTAAGCTATGCACAAAATTGCTAAGGGGGTTTCAGGAAAAATAGAAATTGCTGTGATCAAGTTCTGAGCCTCAGTCATATCACCTCTTCTTTTTGAACGCTCGTTCTACCTAAACGAGTGCTATATCGTTTTGCTCAGATATCTGTTATTTTCGAATTTTGGGCCGAAAATGGTCTCAAACGATAGGGTTCGACTCCCGGATGACGAATGCGTGGTCAAATTCAATTCTGTCCGCGCCGCCGTCCGGCCGTAAACACGATAACTTCCGAAATTATTGTTCTGGAGACTTGAGATTTTTAGGGCGAGTTCGGTTCTCAAATGCAGCGGTTAAGTTCGTAAACTAGCAAAATCGTATAGTGTGTTCCATAATATGTCCATTCAAAATTTTTGTTCCTCAATATCTCAGACAAAACGAAACCAATCGAAATGAAATTTTGCGGGCATAGTGTCAACAGAACCATAGAAAATTCAATTGGAATATTTAACATTTTTTGAATGAAGATTGATATACTGAATATTCATGCAAAATATCAAGAGGGTCGCATCATCTGAACTATAAAACCTATTTTTTTTAATTATGGATTTTTCACATATTTTATTTTTTGAATAATTACCAGAATATAATTTTGTTGAACATTGTTTTCAGAAAATAAAATATGGCTAACGAATTTGAAGGAACGGAACTGAAAACAATTTTGGAAAAAATTGGGCCAGAATATCAGTTACCAACCTATTTATTGAAAATTTTGAATTATGCGGGGTACGACAATATTCCTGCTTTATCGACATTGAACGAGGATGATTTCCAAGAAATGGAATCATTTGCGAAAAATACGCTATCACAGATTTTGAAGGAAGGCGAAAAGAAAGAAATTTTCGGAATATTTTCCGAAAATATTGAACTTTTCAGAATTCAGCCGGGACACAAAAAACTGCTGAATATTTTATCCGAGTATTGCAAAGCATATCTTGGTCTTGGTAAACGGAAAAGAAAAAGTGGTCAGAAAATCAACGCTGTGTTGGTTGTTTCAAGAAAAAAGAGGCCATTTATCAAGCGATAGGACCATAAGATGCAGAGGAATGACAGAAAGGAAAAAAAAAGTGATCAGATTTGTGACATCAATGAAAATAGGGTTATTTCGGAAAGGTATGAGAAAGAAACCCAAAGTGAGGAAGATAGTATCGAGTTAGAGAAATACTACTGTGTATATTATGACACATACTCCAATTTACATTGGTATGTTGGTCGTGTCATCAGCCAATCTGAAAATCAAAAATATAAAATCAAATTTCTGAAGGAAAATTTAAATTATTTAATTTGGCCGAAGACTGACGATATCCAAATTGTAGAAAGAAAATTCATTTTTTACGGACCCTTACAACTGCAAGGCATGAGACCATTCCACTTAAAAAGGGAAGATGTAATCAATATACAGAATACTATCAAAAAAATCAAAAAGACTGAATATACCTAGACAGAAGGCTGCTTTATATATATTTTATTTTCATGATTTTTATTCTAATTCATTTTTATTTTATATATGTATATATTTTATATTACCTTTATTCATTTTATTTTTTCGAAGGGGGTATAATATTGTTTTTCATTCAAATAAAACTTTCAAATACTGATGTTTTATATGGAGCTTTAACTATAACATATTTCTATCATATTTCTATTTTTATTTATTTTAATTTTATATATATATATATATTTTATATTACCTCTATTTGTATTATTTTTTACGAGATTTTTTCGAAGCCGATATTTTTCATTCAAATAAAACTTTCAAATTTTGGCACTTTTCATTACTTTTTTGACATTTTCGTACAAGCAATCGTTTTAGAATAAATAATCATGATAATAATAATCAATCAATTTATTGTTACGTCTCATATACCTTGTGGAACTACAAAGTGCCTCCATTAATAAGATTTCAAGTAACCCGGGCTCTGCTTGAACATTAAATTAAAAGACAGAAAAATCTACAGCTACCAATTACAAGAAAAAAAATACAAATTCCAGAAATTACGATATTTTGTCTGGAAGCGGACGACATAGATACATGAAATAAAAGACTACAGAAAATTTATATTAATAAGGAATAGAAGTTTATTATTAACAAGCCTATTTATTACCTGTTCAAAATTCTATAAGAAGCAATACTTTTCGAATTAATTGAACTCTGTTTGACGATTTTTCATTCGATGCTATAATGTATAGTCGTTCGAAGTCATAAAAAATCACTCGCAATCATCCGAAATCACTCGCAATCATCCGAAATCACTCGCAATCATCCGAAATCATTCGCAATCATCCGAAATCACTCGCAATCATCCGAAATCATTCACAATCATCCGAAATCACTCGCAATCATCCGAAATCATCATGATTTCCGAAATCGCTGTACATTTTTCATAGAGTGAGTACCCCCTCGATATTATTATAATTAACCGGAGAATGTAAGTGAATATGAACTCCATTTTTATTTCGTTTTGTGGGAATAATGAATTATTTTTGCCGGCAGGAATAACGGTGAGTTTTCGTTCCTTATGGAAAAATTATAGATGCCTCTATAAATTCAATTCAGGACATACTTTGTACTTTGTAGCGACTCTGCGAAACGATTTTCTTTCCATGCCGTCGGCTTCCTTTGAGGTTAAACTTGCGCTCCTCCTAAGGTTTTGCCCAAGTGCCTGAATTTTTAAATTATTCCCCGAAAATAGTCTTGAACGACTAGGTTTATCTCAGTGATGTAGAACCTGATTTCAAAATCGACTCTATTCGGCCGGACTTAGCCACTATAACCTAAGAATGGAAAAAGCTAGCGGCTTGTCACTTTTTTGAGGTTATTTCTTCAATATCTCAGGAACTAAATACTTATGCGATCGAAATGAACCTTCGTAATTGTACGGTTGACATCTGATATATTTTTGAAATCTGGAAAATAAGATCATTTGATCAGTTATTTTTGCAGCTCATAAAATCTCCTCGCCAAGGTTTTTTATAACATTTTATCGAAATTCAGATGTACATAAAATTAGCAGAGCCACTTCTACGGAAGTCAATGAAAACCATTTCAGTAGTAATTGTCGAGAATTTGTCGTGCAAAAAAAAATTGTCGCGCTTTTAGTTTTTTATCAATGTTGATGTTCTGCGGACTTAATATTGAGTTAGCAGTGCCATTCCACAATATGCATCTAATTCACTCACAATGGTTATAATGGTCGTGTATTTGTGGGGTACCATCTGAGGGACCAGCGTTCTATAGTTTTGTCCAAATGTCTGTAAATTTCGAATTTTGTGCCGAAAATGGTCTCATACGACTAGGTTGGACCCACTGATGATCCGTTGTCAATAAGGAATTTTGTCCGGCCGGCCCGCCGTCCGTATGCACGATTACGGGCTTACGGAGAATCCTATGGACCTGAAACTTAGGAAAGGTTGCATTTTGCAACGGTCAACTTCTTTAATGGGTGAAATCGGTCAGGAGGTTCCGGAGTTACCGGAATTTTGAGGTTATTTCCGTGATAATTCAGCACGAGCGGCCGGACGGGCAAAATCAATTTTGACCACGGATTCTTCATCAGTGAGTCCAACCTAGTCGTTTGAGACCAATTTCGGCTCAAAATTCGGAAATTACAAACATCGTGACGAAATGATGACCCAATATTTCGAAAACTACAGAATAGATCGAATTGAAATCCAGTACTTTATCGGAAAAAAACAAGAAAAGCACTGACGTGAAGTCAGCAGCTTTCACGCGCCGCGCTTTTTCTTGGTTTTTTCCGATGAAGTACTGGATGTCAATTCGATCTATTCCGTAGTTTTGCTAATATCGGAAAAACAAAATGCTTTTCTAGGTTTTTAAAGCTTTTTCAGGTTTCAGCCGAATTTCCTGGTTTCTGCTGATATTTCGCAAAATCAGCAATACCGCATTGGTAAGTTGGTAATTCCGATTTTTTCCCGTATCATCAGTGACTGACATTGGGTTGTACATTGAATCTTCTATTTCGCGAAACGAACAATTCACGTTTTAATGCTAAGTAATGGAAATATGTGTTTCATCCTGACGAATTAACACCGACGTAAGTTTGTGATACGGAAAAGTATCTCAGATGAACGTATTTTATTCAAGAAATGAGATTATAAAAAAAACGACAAAAATGTGAAAGAAAAAAAGTTTTCGCGCTGTTAGTATTCTTTTTCGAAGGCGTGACTCTTCCCTTTTGATATTAAGTTAGCAAAGCTCATTTCCGGAAAGAAAAAACGTTCGTCTTAGTTACTTCTTCGTATCACAAGGTTTCGTAGGTATTGTTCGTTTCAGGAATTGAAATATTCAACAAACAACCCAATATCGGCCAATAATGATTCGAAAAATGAACCTGAAATATCAATATGCAAATGCAGTGCTGCCGAGTGTGCGAAATATCCTCAGAAATCAGTTAATTTTATAAAACTTGAAAGAAAGCTGAAAAAATGATATTTTTTTTTTCACGTTAGATGGTCTTCGATAAATACTTGACAATTATTCATAATCATTGTGATACCATTCGATGCATATTGAAGAGTGGCATTGTTTACTTGAAATTGAGTTAGCAGAGACACCGATTTCAAGAAAAAATTCTTTCTTTCGCGACAAATTCTCGACAATTAATGGGATTGTGCAAATGGATCTTCTTACGTTATGGACATGATATCAGGGGGATTTACGTAATTTTTTTGATTTTCGATTGTCCAACGCCATCTGAGAGAATTACAAATCAAAACGTCGTTCGAAAATATTCCTAGTGGTTTATATCTCGAGTGTATTTCTGAATCATTCTTCGTAAACTAGAAGTACAAAATATTCCAGATCGTTGTTATTGTCATGCATTTATTCGAGACTTCGCGATGATCTTGAAATTGATTTATATTTATACCGACCTTAGTCTCGACGCTTCTCCAATTTAAAGTTAATAATTTACAATAACAAATCAAATAGTGGACTATTGCTCACCTAATATTTGCATTGTTTGAAATGAATTGTATATCATAACATTTATCTGATGTTACCAATCAATTTGTGCTTCAAAATGATACAATCTTGTTGCTAATGTACTCATTATATGGGGTTCTGCGAAACAATCAGTTATTAAGTCGGGTTATTGAAATTATTGGTAAAAGTTAAGAAGTGGTTTATTTCGACTTTTAAGTCGATTTCTAGAGTCGCTAGAGTAGGGTTATTTTTATCGGCCTTACAACCTTACAACACAATAACTTCCGGGAGGAATACTAGGAAACTGTATATGTGTATAGTAGGTTTGGACCTTGATAACGAAGGCAGAATTCGTGAATGGGTAAAATCCACCTGATGATTCCGCAGGTATACCCATTCAAAATTTTGTTTTCCCAGTACGTATTTCCAAAAATACAGATCGGATCGAACTCAACTGTAGTACTGCATTGAAGAATGATAGCTTGAAGGTTCATGCAGAATTTCATGAGGACCATTTGAAAAAGAGATCGCCATATCTTTCCATCAAGGGTTGATCATGATAAGGTCAGTATTTTTTGATTCATTTCGGAAATAACAACGATTCCGAGAAAATAACCACAGAATTTGTCATATTTTCACCCGATATCTCCAAGAATTTGAATAGGATATATTTGATTATTGGGCCACTATTGTGAAATGTGGGATCCAATGTCTGTGTAGAATCTATTTGAAACTGATAGTTTCCAAAAAAAATCGAAATTTCATTCTCAATTGTTTTTTTTTGCATTCTTCACCTATTTATCAAGTTTCAATAGGATTGCATTAGTATTTTCCGAGATATTCCCGAAATAACAATACCGAGTTAGGAATCCCGAACTTTGACATCAAATCATTTCGTAACTAGTTGAAAATTCTGATGCATATCCTTGTGATGAGGTTCGCCTTATTTAAAAACATCCGCAACGGTGCCTCGAATCCTCAAACCAGATAATTCTATACTAAATTATTCTTTCTAATATAGGTCTTTGTTAAGATGATCTCTGATTGGCCAAGATTAAGTTGGGATTCCTGATCTCTTGTCAAGAGTGTCAAGTTTATATGGGAAATGTTCCGTAAATCCACTTGGTCATTTTGGTTGCCGATTTTCCGTTCCGTAAATATGAAATATTCGGTTGGTTCCTGAAAAAAGGGGCGCGTTTTTTGATTCACCAAACTGGTGTGGTTCTGGTGGAGTCTGGTGGACATTGAACATAAATGGGTGGATGTTCGACTAGATAATTTGACATTTACGTCATTCAACCAACAATAAAAAAACGAATTGATGGATCCATTACTCTTTCACTACACCAATTTGGTGAATAAAAGAAATTCGGCCAAGTTATGGAATTTGAATAATGAAAAAGCGATCTTCCTGTCACCAGAACGACAGTCTATATGCTATGGTAGCATAGAACAATCTTCATTCACTTTATGATTCATAGAACATGGAAGAGACAACAATCAACAATGAAAAAAATACTAACTATGGTCTATGGATCATAAGGTAAATACCTTTGAATAAAGAACAACAGGAAGGAGCATAACGCTTTTCTACTTCGTATAAAAGTGGGACATAGGCGCCCATATTGAACCTCCAAGTATGACTCATATTAGTTCGTTTCTTCAAAGAAGTCTCGGAACAAGTCGTTCTCTCTTCAAAGTGAAAGGAAAGTCGGCCATATGCAACATCCATCCCGGACCCACTTTGTGAGGCAATATGCTCCTTCCTTATGTTCATTATTGCAGAGGTAAATACAGATTGTTCTTTGATATTCATGACAACAATCAACAATGAAAAAAAAAACTAACTATGGTCTATGGATCATGAGGTAAATAAAGATTTTCCTATGCCATGGATGTTACCATAAAAAATTGACTTTCCTTCTTTCAGGTGACAGAAAGATTTATTCTTCATCAATAAAATTCCGTAATTAATCTTTTTTCGAAAACCAACCGAATATTTCATGTTCACGGAACGAAAAATTGGCAACCAAAATAACCAAGTTGATTTGCGGAACATATACTATGTAAACTTGACACTGTTCGTCGTAAAATCAGGAATCCAAACTTAATTTCCAGCCAATCAGAGATCAACTCAGCAGAAATCTATAATTGGAATGAACTATCTGGTTTGAGAAGCCGAGGCACCCTTTACGGATATTTGTAATTAACGTGAACCTAAACATGTAAAATTTGTTCTGAAATTCCCCTTCGCCAGTGATAGTTAATTTGACAGAAGTCGTCAATTCGATCCAATCAGTATTTCTTGAAATATTGGATATGGATTCAAAATTTCATTTTTCCAATATGTATTTCCAAAAATATAGATTGAATCGACTTGAAGTCTAGTATTTGAAGGCAACGAATTTGATTATGCGAGCAAATGTTGGTGATTTCACAATAAAACGAACCATCGTGTTCCGGTGATATTCGGAGAGCCTTATGTCTTTCTGTTCCCACGGTTATTGTTATAAAATACTCCAGTGGAAGTAATGATTCAATATTCGAAAATGAATATGCGATTATATAGAATTTCATTTGAATGAGATCGTTTGATGAGTGAGGGGTATTGGATAACGACACGCCAGCAGTTGTTGATGGTTTTCGACAGTTCATTCATTGGAAAATCAAATTATAATACTGGAAGTCTACCTGTTGCATTATGGATTTTAGTCTTAACGCCTCCATTTCATGGATATTCATTTAATTTCACGAATAAATTATTCGTCCATAGTTTAGGGTGATATCTTTTGTTCAGAAATTCCTATTGGTCAGGGTCGTTGTTTTAATGAATGAAAGGCCTATGAAAATACCTGTTGTAAAGGACCAATTAAAATTATATCAAACTGCAGGGTTGAGGATGGTTCTCAATATACGTTCCCTCGCTTTTCCATATCATTCTCATTCTGTCAATCATTTCCGCTTTCGTTTCGTTTCCGTGTTCAATTTTTGCCCACATGTCTGTAATTTTCGGATTCTGAGAGGCGCACATGTTCAAATTCGTTGCAAAAGCGGCAATCTTTTCACCTATTGACCCCGCCAAACGAACCTTTACTTCCTGATGGAAATATTTGTTTTTTTTTTCTCATTATTTATCAGATCATTTTATCACGAAATTCTGCTCAAACCACTTAATGTTGGTGTGGTGCATGATGTGCTCATCTGAAAAAAAGTGACGTCAGCAAGATTAAATTACAAGGAAATATATATTCTGTGCTTCCAATTTGAATGAAAAAGTGACTTCATTATTGGTAAATACGATCATAGATGAGCAGATCAGCACACCATGTTTTACTTACATCTTCGTGTGGTGTTTTCCATAACTATGACACCTATTTTTACCAACTATTAGTTTTCCTTCTCCAATTGCTGGTTTCCTATTCACGTCGATTCATAAAACAATAAGGAGTTATCATGAATAAATCATCTGAAGGGAAGCTTGGGTCATGGCAGGAATCTCCAAATTTTCCTCATCATATTAGAGAGATATTGCAGTGTCAAATTTGTGTGACGTTATTAGAGCAAACGTTATTTTTGCCATCTAAGCATGCGCAGATTCAGTTTCAGAATAACGCGACATTAATAGCGTTAGCGTATAACGCGCTATTCTGTATCGGAAGGATTCGTTAAGCTTCGGGTCCTTCCGGCTCCGATCATTGTTATAGAAAAGCT
Organism: Myrrha octodecimguttata; assembly: GCA_958510865.1. Taxonomy (NCBI): domain Eukaryota; kingdom Metazoa; phylum Arthropoda; class Insecta; order Coleoptera; family Coccinellidae; genus Myrrha; species Myrrha octodecimguttata. The sequence goes on from OY294056.1 coordinate 60,179,423, forward strand.
GTTTGTTTATTTGTTTCTTGGTGTAAATAACAAAATTTCCTCAGATTTTTTAAATCTATGTATTTTAAAATACCTATTATACACAACTGATATCAGACATTAAGATTTCAAAACGTGAGTTTGTAACACAAAAATCTGACGTCTCACATGACCTAACCAACCAAACTGATAACTAATCCAACGGTAACAAAAACGTGTAGCAATAAGTCTACTTTTGGAACGACCGTTAAACCCAAAACGTAATATTTAGCGTAACCGTAATAACATAATGTTTGAGCTGTTCAAAACATGCAATATCTCTCTATTTACTCTGGAACCTACGGTGTTCGAGTTATTCAACATTGAATGTACCCAATTGTGAATCCACCCTGAGCAAAATAAAGACCACAGAATATATTCCTTTACTGTGTTCGGCTGAACATCAACGTGTCATTTACAAGTATGGCTATGGCGACAAAAAGTTTCAAAGCAAGGACTTAAAGGGTTGAAATTTTCAGGTTAGGTTGTGATCCTGAATATCTCGATTAATGGGCCAAATCTGTCGAATGATTTTTGTGATGCAGCCATTTGAAATTTTGATTTTTTAATTACCCGAAAAATATTTATCTAATCGAAATGAAACTCGGTTGCTCATCGAAATTCCCTGGCCTTCTACTGGACGAAAACCTCAAATGCAACCTTCACATTGACCACATATGCAGTAGACTTAACTCGGATATATACAGCATTTTCGTACTGAGCACGCAAGTTCAAATCGAAACACTCAAGACTCTCTACTTCTCCAACTTTCAGTCCCTAATAAGTTATGGTATAATCTTGTGGGGGGGGGGTCAGCTCCCGTACCGAAAAGGTCTTCATTTCACAGCAGAGGGCTCTTAGACTAATGCTCAGGAAGGGATATCGAGAATCATGTAGAGGCGCATTAAAAAAACACAAGATCCTGACAGTATACGTCCTTTATATCTACAAACTACTATTATTTCTGCACAAAAACTCACATTTATTAGCCGGGTGCAAACGCCGTGAAGATGCAAGACAGGTAGTCCCTTACATGTACCCTAAACTCTCGCTAGCAATGTATGAAAGGGGTGCCTTCTAAATGGCTATGAAATGCTACAACGCCTTGCCGAAAGATTGCCAAAACGTTCCTAACATGGATAAATTCAAGAAAAAAATCTTCAGTTATCTGGTCGACAGCGAACCTCTCTCACTGACCGAGTATCTCAATAATTAAATTTTATTTTGACTTACTCTCTCTTTATTTAACTATGTAGAATCATTGTGAGAATGAATAAATTATTATTATTATAATTATTAGTCCATAGAAATCTTCTTAGTTAGATTATCTATGATAGAAATGAGACTTATAATTCCTACATTTCTGAGCAAAAGTTTAACTGTCAGTTAAAGATAACTTCTGCGAATCTTTATAATACCTGCCATGTTTGATGAAGGTTGATGGCTTCTGAAAATACTATTGTAGCTATTGTAACCCCATTTTAACCCACGTATTTGTATTCCGGGAAAGTTCGAAATACGTAACTGAACATACGTACAACCTTCTCAGGGCCAATTTATATATCCTTACATTGACGTTTACGTGCAATAAGGGGAAATGGACGGGTAGCAAATTCCTTTTACGGCTTATTTCAACAATAACAGCCCCTTGAATAAAGACCGATGTTGAGAGCTTTAGCCGGCACAGGCGTTGGAACACACCCCTGATATGAAAACGGAAAGCGGGGGAGGAAGACAAGGAAATTGAATGCATGAATGATCATGGGAAAATTCATGCTGTTTCCGATGTTATCAGAACGCTTCGCAAATTTATTTTTCGCAAAGTTTTACGAGCACCCTGTTTTTTGTTCATTTGTACCGGGTTTTTCCCTATAAATTACTTTTCATTATCATTATAGCGGCCTTTAGAAGGGAAAGTTTCACTGAAAAGGTTTGTTCGTTGTACCTACATGAACTACAATAACTCCACTGATTCTGTTCGGTGTGTTTTGTTGTAAACTTGCACTCTGTTCGTTGCGGAAATATGGTCAGTGTAGTTACAGATTACGTGTGCAGTGCATAGACTGAGCTTATCTTCTGTGATGGTTATGTGTAAATATAATTCTTAATCATACACATCTGTGGTTGTCTCTGGTTCCTGGTTGGACGTGTTTTGTTCTCTATGCGTTGTTATTTTTGGAAGAAATTAATTTTCATCATATCGCTATTTGAAATGGAATTTTTGTCCGTGGCGACTTTAGAAAAACTTCACGACGAATCAACATCACCTACATGATGTAAAAAACATGGTGGTCTCATCTGAAAAATGAGTGACGTCAACTAGCAGAAAGTTCAATATTCTGTGCTTTGAATTTGCATGGTTATCCAAAGCACAGAATATACAACTCTTTGTATTTTCTGCTACCACCTAGAAGTGTTAGCGAAAACAAAAGCATAGAATAATGTCATCTTGGGTTTGCGTAAAATCATCCATCATATATTTGTATTCTGTGGGAATCATAGAACAGATTGAACTACACTGTGGGTTTCACAAAACTTTTGACTTCTGATTAACTCGTTGATTGAGGTTTGCATTCGATGGTTGGGTTGAAAATGAACTGAAATCGAGCACAGAATTTACTGTTGACTGACAATCAAGCCCTTGATCTGGCAATCAAAGTAAGTCCGTAAGTCCACTCATTCAGTTATATGTGACTACACTAAGCTGCACTGAGAATTGGAAGTCAGTGGAGTTGGTGTAGTTAGTGTAGTTCATGCATGTACAACGAACAAACCTATAAGTTGTTTGGATATGATTTCGATGAATTACTATCAAAATACAGTGGCTTGCAGATTTAATTTTTGGAGTAATATTCTTCCTCCAATGTAACTCATTACGTCTATCTTGAACGTATTTGGAGTTATTTAACGTTGAATAACAACATAAAATTACCTAAACTCAGTTGGTAGACTAACGGCCGGTTTCACAAAACTTTGATTGCCTGATCAAGGGCTTGATTGTCAGAAAAACAGTGAATTATGTGCTCGATTTCAGTTCATTTTCAACCTAACCATCGAATGCGAACCTTAATCAACGAGTTGATCGGAACTCAAAAGTTTTGTGAAACCGACGGTCAGTTTATCAAGATTTTTTTGACTCAAACGAGTCAGATACGCGCTCGTGATAACGTCAAATAATTTCTGCCTGACGTTGACAATTCCTTTACATATTTCATCAAGAACTATGATTTGATTTATTTACAAATGCATCATTACGACCTTCATGTAGAATGTTCAATGCGTAGAATGCGTATTTATCTGACACCAAAATGAAATCAACCTCGCTTATTCCGCCTGTATTTTAGGCAACGGCTTTTGGGAACAGAAACAGCTAGCGACTTGAAGGTAGGTTTCGCATCAAAATACGGCGATTAAGTTTGTTAATGGGCCTAATAGTTTCAGAGTGTGACCGATTTGAATTTTTGAGAATATTTTCTCTGGATCTTAGGAACAACTGACTGGATCGAAAAAGTGTAAAAAGTCAAAATAAGAAATTATCGAAAATTCATTAGTTACCCACTTTGAATAATAGCTGGTATTTTCATGCAGAGTTTTGTCTGGATTGATGTTCGGAAATTGAAAAAACCTAGTAAAGCACAGCTTTTGCGCTCATGTTCAAATTCGTTGCTAAAGGGGTCATCTCTATTGAAAATACGCTCAAAAGCTGCTCACTTCACGTCGTTGCTTTCCTAGGTTTTTTTGAGTCATTACGGAAAAAATCAATGATACACAAGGAAAAACCTCTAAATTTGACATATTTTTTTCCAATATCTCTGTGAATTATGAAGGTATCAATCTGAAATTTGATACGATGATGTGGAATATAGAGCTCTAGGCTCGAGACTAGAGGCTTCGAATATTTTTTGTTTTTTTTTAATTCACTGACGATCTCAAAGAAATTTTGCTTAAAACTGCGCGTCTTTTCAAATTACTGCCAAGTTTCAATTCAATCGCTACCAGTTTTTGAAATATCAGGGAAATAACCTTGAAATTTCAAGTGGCTGTAACACCGAAACCGTTAGTTAGCCCATTCGTCATCCCCCGTTTTTCCCCTAGAACATGCGCGCAAAAAATATATCGAAAAGTTATTATCCATCAGGTTCCAATGAAATTGCGGCCACAAATTTTGGAAGTTTATGTTAAACGACAGTGTGCAAAATTTCAGTTGGCAAGCAATTTGAACATGCGCGCTAAAGCTGCTGACTTCACATGCCTCTTTAGAATTTTTCTATTATACATGGTGGAATTTGCCAAATTTCCATGGCCAGTCATCTAACGTTCAAAAAATCACAAAGATATTTTTACACGTTTATTCTAGGTAACAGCGCTTCATCATTTCGTCACAGTGTCTGTAATTTTCGAATTTTGAGCCGAAAATGATCTTGGGTATCTCGGTTGACCCCAGTACTTTCATCTTAGCATCCTAGCCGATCTCTCAATCAACTAGGCTACCGAGACATCCTCGAAATATCAGCGGAAACAAAAATAAAGCATAGAATGGGGGTTTTTCCTGAATTTGGGTTATTACTGCAAATGCAAATTCGAACATAATTATTATGGGTTTGATTCATAATTTTCCCAAATTACCTTCAGAAAGTATTCAAAATCAGATTTCAAAATTGGGGTTTGGGATTTGCCAGGCATGCACGACGTGACAACGGTGTTTATTAGAATAGCTTTTTCTGCTATAGAATAATGAAATATTTATTCCTATTCTGTGGTACACACGTGTTCTTTGTCAGTATAGCCAAACAATTTCCGTTTGAGATTTATCAGTAATATGATGAATATGATGTGCTCTTCTTTTTCTATTTCTTGGTCATTGTCTTCTAATCTAACCAGATCGAAGTATGGCTATCTCTGTTTTCCTAAGCGAAGTAACACATTTGACGTCCTTTTCTTTCCGAGAAAGCTGAATTCGACGTTGCCATATCGTGCACTCAAGACAAATCCCTTTAAATGCAAATACCCATTTTTATTTTTCAGTTTTAGGTGATCAAACATTTTTCAAAAATATAATATTGAAATTATGTGTTTGAAATGGGATGTTCTGAAGGTTTTTCATGAAAATTACTGCATTTTCGATTAAAGGAAAACCCCCCATTCTGTCATCTTGTTTTTCCGCAGTCATGGAACAGAAACTAGACTGACTACACTCATTCTGTTATCTGTGACTACACCCAACTACACTCATTTGCGCTGAGAAGTGGAAGTCAGTGGAATTAGTGTCTACTGAAATTTTTCTGCAAGTACATCGAACAAACCTTATGTCTGTGGTTCATACTGGGATTTTCAGTTAGACAGCATACAAGCATCGGCCGGTTTAATCCTAAATGTAGTGGTTGCAGTATTATGTCCATAGTAAACTCAAATATCTCATATTCTTTTTCAATTTCAGGTAATGTAATCTAGTCGGGAAGCCCCCAGCTCCTGTCATCGGTGATCAGATCAGGGGACCAGCCTAACTTCGAGCTGTCGTCAAGCAGTCAAGTCGTCATGTCGGCAGCCATGCGATCCACGCTGCAAACGGTCCCCGAGAGCTTAGAGGTGACGAAGAACGCGGATGCCACTTCTGGCGTCACCACCGCAGCAACGGGCGGGGGCGGCAGCAACAAGACATCCGTAAAAGCGTCTTCGGAGGTCAACAAGCCATCGCGATCCTACAATTTTCACACGTCCACGAATAAGGTAAGAAAAGTTTGATACCATTCGGCTGGATTTCATATGGTGAGGGTTTCTAGAGCTTCAATTGTAGGGGAAATATCGATGGTGGTAAGTTTGGTACTTCGGCTGTAATGCCGCCATTCCGGAGTCGTTAGATTCTTCAGCGAATACAGTAAAGCCACACCAGCGTGACCAACGTTCAAGAAGCGAATCTACCTCGACGGCGACAAAAATCGACTAAGATCTACCATATTAGTTAGCATGCTCAGAGGTCTTCGAATATTTTCAATATGACAAGTCAGTGTTAGGTGTTTAAAGATACTGATCAACAAGTCGCACTGATTACTGTGTAAGTTACTTAAATAATTCTTTGGGACCTTAAATCTTCAAATAAACACACACGCACAATGCAGTGAACGAATTTGTTCAAAGCGAAAACAAATATCAGATACCTCATGAATCTGAATTTGAAACCGTTTTGGCGGTTCTCGTGAGTTCGTGCTATCTGCAAGACGGCGCGCTCTTAGGTAAAGTTGTTTCGTCCCAGTGCCAGAGGTGAACTCATCAGATAGGATGAATCCTCTGGCACTTGCCTATGAGAACCGCAGAAGCGGCGTAGTGAGCGACCATGACCGACGCGCTTATGCTGTATTGGGATGAAGTACCTAGCGTGCGTTGGTCAGTGGGGCCACCTTCTGGCAATTCAGTTAAACTACGCCGCCTACACACTCCCCCATAAGCGACGATGATAACGAATCGCCATGTTCAAAGATAGAATAGCACATAGATAAGTAATCTCACTGGGATTAGCTTATCTATGGTATCACGTCGGGGTCACCACTTTGGCGCTTCTCGAGAGTTCACGCCATCTGAAGGACGCCGCGCTCTTAGGGGTAGTTGTTTCGTCCAAGTGCCAGAGGTGGACTCATGAAATAGGCAGGTGCCAGAGGGTGAGTCCAACTCTGGCACTGGGACGAAACAACCCCTAAAAACGCGCTGTCCTTCAGATGGCGTGAACTCGCGAGAATCGCCAAACCGTCATCATATATAAATGAGATTATTACATTATCACAGGCAGTGGATCCACCTGAACCAGAGCCTTGAGACCTTGAGATATTGGGTAAAGGTAATTAGGTCAAATTTCATGTTTTTTTTTCGCTCTTATATGCGAGTTGAATACTGTGTCCACGACTTCATTGGTGAAATTGGAATAATTCTGCATTTTCACCATCCTATAATAGAGTTGTCAGAATGGTCTACTTCATTGTATATGATTGTTGGAAATTGTCAAGCTTACGAGAAACGTCAAAACATTTACTTGATCTATGCATGGAGTGTATAAAATCCCTTATACACTCTTATTATTATCTACGTGCTTGATTAATGACTGTCGTTATTCTTCAACAAGAGCCATCGAAATCCCTGTTCAGGGTCTCAACGAAAGTGACTATCCTTTGCGAAAAAACTTCGCAAGAACAATGCTGGGTCGTTTTAGGGCAGCACACAAGCTTGGAAACATTTAATTCAGTGACGAAGCACATTTGCATATCGATGGATGTGTTAATTAGCAAAATATGCGATTCTGCTCCCCCACCAACCCTAGGCAACGGCATCAAAACGTTAACAGTGTTCAAAAACCATAGTTTGGTGTGCCATTTCTGCCAGCGGAGTAATTAGCCCAATTGAAGCTTCACCAAGTTACAACAACCGAAAACTATTTCAGCAAGTTGGTGCAACCCTTCACACAGCTAGGGTGTCGATGAAAATGTTAAGATCAATTTTCCCGAATAAACTGATAAGCAAATTCGTAGACATTCCATGGCCGCCTTTGTCGCCTGACACCTTGCGATTTTTTTATGGGGATACCTAAAATCAAAGATTTACAATAATAATCCTCTGACAACTCAGGCCTTGTAAACCAATATTCGCCGTGAAATGCGACATTAATCCTGCGCTCTGCTGTTGCGTGATTGCAAATGTAAGGGTGAGACTGCTAGAGTGTTTTGGAAAAAACGGTCATAATTTGGACGATATCGTCTTTAAAAAATCTAGAAAAGCACTACCGTGAGGTCAGGAGCTTTTACGCGCTTGTTCGAAATCTAACTATTAGATCAGCACGAAATTCTGTACCTAGTTGCTTGTTGGTAATCTCCACCTGATTACGAAGTTTCAATCTGATTGCATTCGTACTTCTTGAGATATTGCAGAAATGAAGTTAAAATTCCAAATAAAAACGAAATTTGGCATATAATGAATATAGGATCGAATGGAAATTTGGAACATTGTTGTTCAATACTGACTCTGAGGTTTGTTCCGAATTCTATTGAAATCAAATCAATATTTTCAATATTTTGTTCCCTAGAACAATCGCGTAAAAATGAAATCCGCTTTGTAATGCTGTACTTCACTGAAATAAAAAAAAATTAAAACGATGTTTTTTTTGTACGTTGTATTTTGAAGTTGAAAAACATCCACTGGACACCCTTTATCTACATATCAAAACGAATTCATGAGCTTTCACAAGTTCTTGGACTCTATTAGCAAGAAAAATAACCTTTTCAACTACACTGAATATCTCAACATTTTTATACAAGTTCTCCAATATTGTAACAACAGTCTCTCGCGGCTGGTGCTACACAAATAATCTCTTACGAAACGGTATTGCTGCATCTCGACCTCATGTTTCTGCATCAACATTCTGCAATTACGTCTACCACGAGAGAGACCTTCTAACAGGAGATATTGCTTGCCGGTTTTCCTTCATACTCGACATTACCTGTTCCCTGATCGATCGTATGGATCGGGTTTCATTTCTTGTGAAATCACAGTCGAAACGTAGTTACGATAGTCGTTTATGAATCGCTTTTCTTCTTGCACATGCACTTGAAAGTCTCGCCTCAGGTCACCAATATTAGTAACGAATATGAGACAATCTGTGCTATGAGTCATTGTGGTCGACCGTGTTGAGTGATAGCGGATATCTCTTTCGGTTTCTGTTTATCTAGTCGCCTACTGGGGAGGTCTTCGTATAGACCGTTTATGAATGGTTCAACTGCCTGAGACAACTCGATTATCGATGAAATAGAGCTTGAGGCACGTTCCCATAAGTCAAGAATCACAGCGATATTACCACGTTAATTCTATTATATTCAGGCAACAGCCCTCCGGGCCGATCGTAGGCACAATAACTTAGAATCTCGATATTTTTCTAGAATAGCTTTGGACCTCAAAAACGAAGGACGAAAAGATGAATGGTTGAAATCCATTTTCCATGATTCCGCAGATAAAACCATTTAAAATTTCATTTTTCCAATATCTCCCAAAATACGGATGAGATCGAATTGAAATCCAGTAATTGATTGAAAAATAACAGCTTGAGGGTTTATGCAGAATTTCGTGAGTATAGTATGATCAGAATTTTGCAGAAATTTTAATACAGTCAAAACTGTAGTGAACTGGGTGAAAGAGGAAACTCTTCAAAAGAGTCTGAACCCCTCATTTTTAGCCTCTAAAACCTCTATGTACGAGAAATAGAAGCCTCAATAAGAGAAAGTGGCGAACCGCTAAATATAATTAATTGTGCTTGAACCTCTACAACTGAGAGTGTTATTTGTCTTTAACTCAATCAGCGAGAGTCTAGAAAACAGTGCGCGTCAAAATTATGGAACATATTCATTTTCTCAGAAGAAAAGTATTTGGCAACAAAATCCTAGAACAGGTCAATTCTTGTTTAAATTTTTCCAAATTTTTATGCATTTTTGAAAGATTTTTGTTGCACCCTGTGCCATCCCCATCAACCCTCTAAATTTTTTGAATCGGGAAAGTGGGTCATGTGGTACTTTTTTGGCAAGGTCTTTGTATCTTTTTTACAGGCATGCATAAATTTTCAAGAAAATGTTTTTTTTGAAAAATTGGTTACTTCGAAGAGGTTTTCAGTATGTGCACTTTGTCATGGCTCATTCACTTCGCGACGATGGTACCTGATGAAATTTGTCTCCGAATGAAAGTCGACCATTCCAGTTTTGTTCATGCACAACTTTCAACCCCTACGAACCCTTTAATGGAGAAAAAATTTGTTTCACGTGATGGGGTTGAAAGTTGTGCATGAACAAAACTTTAATGGTCGACTTTCATTCGGTGGCAAATTTCATCAGGTACCATCGTCTCAAAGTAAATGAGCCATGACAAAGTGCACATACTGGCAACATCTTTGAAGTAACTAATTTTTCAAGAAAAAAATTTTTTCTAGAAAATGTCTGCACGCCTGTAAAGAAGATTCGAAAACCTTGCCAAAAAAGTACCACTTGACCTACTTTCCCTATTCAAAAAATTTAGAAGGTTGATGGGGATTGCACAGGGTACAACAAAAATCCATAAAAATTTGGTAAAAGTGAAACAAAAATTGACCTGTTTCAAGATTTCGTTGCCCAATATTTTTCTTCTGAGAAAATGAATTTGTTCCATAATTTTGACCAAGACTGTATATGTATATTTCGAACTTCCATTGTTCAGTTAATGAAGGTCTAATATCTCGATTGCTCTTATTTTTCCTGAATTACTTGCGTATGCGGCAAGTTATTGATATTTACAAAACTTCTCTCGAACTTTTATTATCCCATATATGATTTAATTATTATTCAGAATCAGAGACAACTTAGCATCTATAAATTAATTATCTACCAATGGATTATATCCTCGCATGTTACTAGTATCATTAACCATTCGTTGTTTGGAGAACAATTACCTAGGCTACTCCTGATGTGGCGTAAGGAAACAGTAACAGAATCGGCAACAATAGCAATTGTATACTGTACATTCGTACATTCGATTTTAGTATACAAATAAATATGCACTCGATGAGTCTCGATGTCATATCGTAATATGAATCTTATATCACGTTTAGAGCATTATGGGGACAATGGAGGTTTTTCCTTTAAATGAAAAACCTTCAGAACATCACATTTCAAACATATAATTTCAATATTTTATTGTATTTTAAAAGAAATGTTTGATCACTTAAAACTGAAAAATAAAAATGGGGTTTTGCATTTAAAGGGATTTGTCTTGAGTGCACGATATGGCAACGTCGATTTCAGCTTTCTCGGGAAGAAAAGGACGTCAAATGTGTTACTTTGCTTAGGAAAACAGAGATAGCTATACTTCGATCTGGTAAGAGTAGAAGACAACGACCAAGGAATAGAAAAAGAAGAGCACAGACTGTCATACTGTCATATTACTGACAAATCGCAAACGGAAACGAATAAAAAATTGTTTCTTTATATTGTCACATAACACAGAATAGGAATAAATATTTCGTTATTCTATAGCAGAAAAAGCTAAGTGACAACAGTGTTTAGTAACACTGTTGTCACTTCGTGCATGCCTGTCAAATCCCAAACCCCAATTTTGAAACCTGATTTTGAATACTTTCTGAAGGTGATTTGGGAAAATGATGAATCAAACCCATAATAATTATGTTCAAATTTGCATTTGCAGTAATAACCCAAATTAAGGAAAAACCCCCATTGCCGTCATTTCATATTCAATTGAAGCTACTTGAAACAAGCACGTAAAAATGAAGAAATAACGACTCGATAAAAAGAATTTCTAGCGATTTATAGTTGTTCACGACGGATATAAAAATGGTTGCGGTGCGATATTGATGCAATATACCTATTTGGCAATATACATATATGGCGACGAGGAAAGAATACAATTTTTCGAGAGATTCGATGCAGTTAATAAAGAATCTACTATTAAAACGCGGTCTATTCTGGTATATTTTGTATAAATTATTCATCGAAACTGGAATGCCATCTACTATTCTTACGTCAGCGAGGAACTCGTTTTCCCATTGTCGTGAAAATGAGCTGCATTTCCCAATTTCATTTCTCAGTTTCGTCGGATTGTCTGAATAAACCCGAGGGGAGCTAGAATTTTTTTTACACTCTCTTGTCTGTGGTCTCTCTTATCACGATGGCTCGTGAGATTTGAACTCCCACAGTATTTCCCATTCCGAAATTCCTGCATACAAAATCAAATCGAGCTGTGTGGGATTTTCCACATCAGTTTTGAGCATAAAGTTCCTGGAAAGTATCGATTTTGCCAATGATAGTTCTGATGATTCCTGGAACAACGGCGAATACATTATCTAGTGTCAGGGCTCGTGAATAGAGGGGTTGCGAAATGTCATTTGTTTTATCCTATACTCCATTCACTTTTATAAACTATCCCGGTTGGCCAGGATTCAGGTCTGTCAAGTTTATTTACTGAAAACTGACGCAGGTTGACATTCGTGAAATATATAGGCAATGTCAAAATAATTCTCAGCGATGTTGCCAAATGACAATGCCAATTTCTACTCTCACTTTCAACATAATCAACCCGCTTGGAAACCAAAAATTCCGAAGGTACTTTTGAAGAAGCAGACACAAAGTATCAGGAAGTGATACGTAGAATTCAAATCTGCTTTTTCTGATAGTTCTGATAATTTGGAATCAGTAATTTATCACAAGCTATCCAACATTTTCGACGTATGTAAGTGAAAACCCAGTGAATCGTTCACATAGATTCCCAAGAACTTCGTAAATTGAAATAACAATTTGAGTTCACTGTGGATAGAATAATGATAACAGAACAGTGTGTAACTACTCTCTAATCCACTTACACTTTCTGCATCTAACGCACGTTTCGGAAACGAAGTTTCCTTCGTCAAAGACATATCGTTACTAATTAAAGGTACAAGTGTACATGTTGAACGAGTGAGAGGATGGTATACAGGACCAATGGGAAAGGGTTGTTAAAGGCCATTAGGGTAGTGCTGGGCTATTAAGGGTGAGTCAGGTAAATATTTGGAATAATGGGTTACTAATGAGGGGGGTTGTAGATCATTGTTTACCAATCTGTCTTTTCTCCTGAACGTATGTATACCTTCAGGAGTATTTAAGTGAATTTTGCCCGAACTTCTCAATAGCTTCTCAGATTTTTCTGAAATTAAATGACCGGTTGTTAAAACGGGTTCCTCGCTGTTTGTCCGATGGAAGATTTATCGCATTCTGAACTTTTTATTTCGTATATTCCCGATTTTAATTCATCCGGAATTTTATCACACGTATTTCCCAAAAGTTGTCTGGTTTTCGTGGCGGTTGTGAATGCTAACTTGATATTTACTTTTTCGAAAATGTTCAGCAGTTTCTTGTAGATTTCAGAGTGATAAGTAAATGCCCTGAAACCGTTATCTTTTTCCGTTTCTTTCATTTAAGTTATGTCTCTAAAAAAATATTTATCTTTATTTTTTGTAATCAATTTTCGTACTAAGTGGAGAGTAACTAATTTATTATTCAGTATGTCACTGAATATGTGATGTCTATGGTCCATGTTATAGACAAGTTTATTACGCCTTCATTTTGAATATGTAGACGAAAAGCAGAACAAGTGTTTAAAAGACAAGGCCACCCCATCACAAACCATAAATATAGAAACGAGGTGAGCAATATCTGTCATCTTCTCGTCTTCTTCTACCTACTTGAGGCGTGGATAGCTCCGTCTCTCTCACACCTGTATCTCTTCTCGTCCGAAGATACATTTGTTTTCCTACTGAATCATTAGACAGACCAAACTGGGGCATAACAGTTGTATTTCATGCTGTCACCACCGACGCATGACTCTTTTGATGGTTATTCGGTAATTGTTATTTTGCTTATTAATGGAACATAAAATGTTAATCGAGACAGACTGTTGCTTTGACGATTGGTCATAATTTCCAAATAGCGCCACTTTTTGTGAAGAAACCGAATTCTAGCGATATCCTAAACATAGGCGAAACAAAAGCGCACCTTTGAATTCACCTTATTTCCATCTTCGTTGTAATGCATACATCTTTTTCTGTGTTCTCTCACTATCGTAACTGATTTTGTTAGGTTATTGTGAAGTCTATGGTTTATGTCATAGCCATAGAGATGTAGATTATGTCGTATTCACATTTTAGGGCGAAAAGCTCTATGAGGGGAAAATAGGTTTTTCTCTTTCCAGAGTTTGAAAATTTCCTGGAATTAATTATATGTCTATGATCTATGTATCATTGTTCATGCATAACAGAAACTCAAATCTCTGTTTACATCACTTACGGTTCCGTATCCTACATTTATTTTGATCATTTTGAACCGATCAAAATGTAATTAAAATCAAGTAACATAAGAATGATTTCATCTAAGTTGCTGACGGGGTGCTTATTCTCTGATTAGGTCGATGACGAAATGACAACGTTGTCATGTGTATTATTGATTCTTACTATCCAAAGAAACATGCAGACCTGAATGTACCCTCCTTCATATCTATAAAATATGATGCCAACCAGTCTCTTTCCGTGAATCACCGGAATGCCCATTGCGTGGAATTTGACACTGTCTTCGTAATATTCATGTCGTAATTCGAGGAAAAATATTAAAACATGGTTTGTACTGTTTCGTTATCTCTCTTTATCGCAACAAGATTTAAAAATCATTAATATTTAATTATGGAAACCTCATAAATTTTGCCACATTATAGTTTCACGTATGAAAGAATGATTCTTGATATTCTATCATAATATACCGGGTGACCTACGAATACCGTTCGTTAGAATATTTTTGGGAAAGAATCGAAATTCACGTTTGCAATATCGGACTTGAGCTTTTACTAGAGATGAATGTGATTTTTTTTTTAGCTTCGTGGAACTTCCGGTTTCACCGGAAGTGACACCAACTTTCGTTTTCAAATGGGAAGCCTCATATTTTATAATGAAAATAGATTCCCGGGTTGTCTTGATGTGAATTTTTTAAAATCTATCGGAAATTCTTTTTCAACATGAAATTCCAATAAAAAATCGAAAATTGCGCTCTGCTGAAACATGGATATCTTCCAGGTTATTCTTTGGGAAAATTCCCCTTTAAGGCTTCCGCGAGAAGTAAGAATAATGCTCCTGTCGCAAAAGTCAGAATTGAAACTCAGTATACAAGAGGTCACAGAAGCGGCGTCAAAGTTTTTTCGAAAACATTAAATCTCAATTTCTTCAAACTGAAACCTCATTTTTTCATAGCCATATTGGAATCTACGTTTGGAAATAATGTAGGTGTGGAAATAATACGAATGCCCTAAAATTCATATTTTCTGAAATAAGCAGTCACGATTACATTTCTAATATCAATCTTCTGAAAAATACAAGCAAAACCAAAAACTCAGAATTTCTATGAATACAATCTAAAATAAATGTTCGATATGTCTTCCATTGATGATTTTCTTTCTGAGAAGAATAAAATTCGAAATGTGATTGCGTACGTTGTTTTTTACGAATATCTCAGAAAATGTGAATTCTAGGGCATTGGTATTATTTCCACACCTACATTATTTTTCCACGTACATTCCAATATGGCCATAATTTGAAGGGATTGAGTTTTCACGTTTTCGAAAACTTTGACAGTGCTTTTGTGACCTCTTGAGTATTGATTTTCAATTCTGACTTTTGCGACAGAAGTATTATTTTTACTTCTGGCAGAAGCCTTAAAAGAGCATTTTTCCAAAGAAAAACCTGGAAGATATCCATGTTTCAGTAGAGCGTCATTCTCGGATTTTTCATTGGAATTGTTAAAAAGAATTTTTCGACAAAAATTCAAAAATTTCACATTGGGACAACTCAGAATTTTATCAGGAATCTATTTTCATTATAAAATATGGGGCATCCCATTTGAAAAACGAAAGTTGGTGTCATTTCAGGTGAAACCAGAAGCCCCACAAATATTAAAAACTTTACATTCAGTCATCTCTTTAGTGAAAGCTTAATTCCGAAATTGCAAACGTGAATATTTATTCCTTACCAAAAATATTCTAAAGAACGGTATTCGTGGGACTACCGGTTAAATATTTCGGAGTAGGTACAGGGGAAATAAAATTCTTCGGATCATTTGCTTCTACAACAACATTATGTCCATACCATACTCTTTTCACTTTCTCCTGCCATAATTCATCGATAAAAACATATGAAGCGGCAAAAAATGGATCTGTCTAGCCATTTCTTCCAGTCGAAGAGAAACAAACACGTTCGTAGATATTCTTTCTTAGACTTTCTAATCGTGCCAAATAAAAATTGATGGATAGTAGTAATTTTCCTAGCCGTTAAATACTCTGGTTTGGTATAAGACGCTTATAATATGTATTTGCTTTTAAGCCCAAATGTATGTCAGTTTCGAATTCTTTGCCGAAAGATTCGAACAGCTAGGTTGGAATCACTGAGGAAGGAAGAATCCGTCTTTCGAGGGAGAACTCCTAGCGTCCTGAAATTTTCAGAGTTGAGTAGTCGTTATAATTGTACAAATAGTTCTTGAATTGACTGTATTTCATTATCGTCAAAGTTTTTCTTTTATGCTTTTATTTTCAGTATATTCATTGCTGGAAGTAGTTACCGTTTCGTCACAATGTCTGTAATTTTCGAATTTTGAGCTGAAATTGGTCTCAAACGACTAGATCGGACTCACTGATGAAGAATCCGTGGTCAAATTTGATTCTGTCCTGCCAGACGTCCGTTTGCTCTAAATTTCGAAAGGAAGGACCTAGAGTCTTGAAATTTTCAGGTTGGGTTTTGATCCTGGATATCTCGGTTGAGTTCGTTAATGGGCCAAATCTGTCGAATGGTTTTTGTGTTACAACCATTAGAAATTTTTATTTTTCAATAACTCGAAAAATATTTATCTGATCGAAATGAAACTTGGTTGTAAGATGAACAGTATCAGTAAGAAGAATTATTCTTGGAAAAATTCGAAAAAAAAATTTTTTTTCGAAAATTTTCATATTTCATCTAAATTCCATTGAAATTTCCAAGTCGTCATTTCGCAATGTGAACAAGCGCCTAAAAGCTACTGACTTCACGTCAGTGCTCTTCTAGGTTTCTTTTAAATTTATTTTTGTATTGTTTTTCACTTCACGATCGGACGTTATGCCGACTGTAAACAGAGGTTCATTAAAAAATCAATGGTCGAAGTTCATTATTTATTGGAGATCTATGTCAGAACTATGCTGGTTCGGTTTGTAGCCCTTTCATTGTAGAAAGTGATTGTTTGGTTTGTTCCAACCATGTTGCTTCAGGCCGTACGTCGAATTCGGAACATGGCCGTTAATTATTCGCTTGAATTGAAGCCAGCTCTGTGGACGCAACAAGATCGTTTTGGATTATGGATAATGCATAAGCGTGTGTGTTATCCTGATCTGGAAATAATCCTTTTAGGGCGAAGTATCACGTTTCTAAACGTATTTTATTTCACTCTGAATAAGGATTTGATTTTGAGTGTACTTCGTATTAATATATTAATATTAGTTTGATTTATTCGTTTTAATATGAACTGCTTTCATTTTTGTCATGTAAAGTTTTTAATTTTTTCTGTTTTATTGGCAGATTTTCTGAGTTCTGTAACTCAGATGGCTTCTGGAGCTTTAAGTGCATCAAAAAATATTGAAAATGGATCAAATAAGAACGAGAAATTCAAAAATGGATCAAATTTATCATATTTCGAAAATAATTCGTTAAGAAATCATTTGATTTGCTTGATGCTAACTATTCTTAGCTTCATAACATGAAGCAATATATGAAATATCGGAAAGGCCGTTATGGATTGTACACATCTTTCATCGGGATCACAAATCCGTATATATCCGTATATATGGGATAATAAAAGTTCGAGAGAAGTTTTGAAAATAACAATAACTTGCCGCATACGCAAGTAATTCAGGAAAAATAAGAGCACTCGAGATATTAGACCTTCATTAACTGAACAATGGAAGTTCGAAATATACATATACAGTGCGCGTCAAAATTATGGAACAAATTCATTTTCTCAGATGAAAAATATTTGGCAACAAAATCCTGAAACAGGTCAATTTTTGTTTCACTTTTACCAAATTTGTATGCATTTTTGAAGGATTTTTGTTACACCCTGTGCCATCCCCATCAATCCTCTAAATTTTCTGAATAGAGAAAGTGGGTCATGTGGTACTTTTTTGGCAAGTTCTTTGTATTTTCTTTACAGGCGTGCAGAAATTTTCAAGAAAAAAATTTTTTTTTTTGTGAAATCAGTTCAGAGGTTTTTCAGTATGCGTACTTTTTCATGGCTCATTTACTTTGAGACGATGGTACCTGATGAAATTTGTCACCGAATGAAAGTCGACCATTGCAGTTTTGTTCATGCACAACTTTCAACCCCCTCACGTGAAAAATTAGTGTGAAACACTGCGTTTCAGTTATGATCTTACGTACGTTTCTACTGACGTTGAAACATACTAATAACATACCTACTTAAGATCATAACTGAAGCGCAGTGTTTAATACATTCTAATTTTTCACGTGAGGGGGTTGAAAGCGATTGCAAGTTGTGCATGAACAAAAATGTAATGGTCGACTTTCATTCGGTGACAAATTTCATCAGGTACCATCGTCTCGAAGTAAATGAGCCATGGCAAAGTGCACATACTGTTAACCTCTTTGAGCTAACAAATTTTTCAAAAAAAAAATTTTTTTTCTTGAAAATTTCTGCACGCCTGTAAAGCAACTACAAAGACCTTCCCAAAAAAGTACCACATGACCCACTTTTCCTTTTCAAAAAATTTAGAGGATTGATGGGGATGGCCAGAAAGCAACAAAAATCTTTCAGAAATGCATACAAATTTGGTAAAAGTGAAACAAAAATTGACCTGTTTCAGGATTTTGTTACCAAATATTTTTTTTCTGAGAAAATGAATTTGTTCCATAATTTTGACGCGCACTGTATAATTCACAGAACAGTGTATTCAAAGAATTAAACTATCAATTTATTTTATCAGGATAGACTTTTATCAGACATTAAAAAATAATACTTCACTGCGCGCATGCGCATAAATTCTGTTCAAGTCTGATCTTGTCATCCCTTTCTATAGGGTTTTCTATTTGGAAATAGTTATTAAATCGAAATTTATATATCGGAAGTAAGAATCTGACAGACATACTTCATACCGAATTTCTAACAATAGGAACTCGATATTAACCCTGATTTAGGGCCTCTCACAGAAGAAGAAGAGCCAGGTAGTGATTCACGTTTTCGAAAGTGAATTAACCATTTTCTAGACTGTTGCTCTTCTGTGAAAGGCAATTTGTTTGCTGTGAAGTGAGTTGTGACGCAGAATAGGGTGGATTGCGGATATGTCAAATTCGAAGAAATTCAGAAGAGTAAGTAGAATTGTCTTGATTCATGTACCGTTATTTAGACGACAATTGACAGTAGACAGCTTCGACTGGTTAAAGTCGGCGCGTGATGAAGTATTTCGGGCTACGGGTCTACGTCATAGTAGGGGCTCTTTTAGTCTTCTCTATTATGGAATGAGATTGTGAACAACCAAATTAGATTAAAAGAAATTCCAGTAAGATATAGTGTGTTGACTTCAAAAGGTACCACTCTTAACATATCGACCCCCATGTAACCCCAATATGGTTTGTTCCAATCAATTTGTATCAACTCTGTAAATGTGGTGACAGCAACCCCTGAATCCATAAAGGTAATTGGATTGCCTCTTGAAAAAAACCGCACACTGGACGATTTTGAATATACTTTCGAAAATATAAAAAGTGTAAAATACTTAGGGTAGCAACATTTGCAGTTGAACATGAAAATAATGAAATCATTTTCTCGAATGAAAAAAACAGAACCAGCAGATGTGATGATGAACATTTTTCCCACAAAATTACTGAGCTCGCTCTTGCATTTTCACGCGCTTGTTCTAGGAAACAGCGCGTTATCATTCCGTCACGATGTCTGTGATTTTCGAATTTTGAGCCGAAAATGGTCTTTAACGAGTGCTTTGAACTCTGAAGAAGTATCCGTGGTCAAATTCGATTCTGTCCTTCCGTCCGTATGTGCTTCAACTTTCGAAGGAAAAGATTTAGCGACTTGAAATTGTCTGATTAGGTTTGGAGTCCAAATATCTCGGTTAAATTCGTTAATGGGTGGAATAGGTATCTTGCATGTAACGCGAATCTTCATATTTTTATGTTTTTCTGATTCTATATCGATACAAAATCATAATGTATGCTATCACACACTTCAATCATTCGCGAATTTTGAATAATTCGGTATTAAAAATGGCCATATATATAACGCGTCATATCGCCTCTACGTCACTCGTTATTGTATACGAGTCACCGTCGTCACCGATCGATACAGCCCGACGCTGTCTTTTGGCTTGCTAGAGAGAAAAGTACACGAGAAGAGGGAGAGAGTGGATATATCCCCATACGTCACGGAAACCGCGAAGTTTCTTCCGTTCAAACAACCGACATGCGGAGCCAAATTTCAAAGAGCATTTTCTGGTTAAAAATTGAAATTTTTTATGGCGGTTAAAGTTTTTCAGTGGTCTTACGGATAGAATATGTCATTCCAATAATAAAAAAATTCATGCAAGAGACCTATTGGTTCGATAGTTTCGGAGTTGGACCCACTTGAAATTTTGAGGTTAATTACTCGATATCTCATGAAGTATTGACTCGATTAAAATGGAACTTCGCGCAACTTATAGAGTGGACCCAGTTGTTCGAAAATTGTAAAAAAAAAATATTCGAAAATTTTCAAAATTTTTGATGAAAATTTTTTTTCTCTGAAAATGTTGATCAGATTTCAATTGAATTGGGCACAAACCTTAGGATCAGTATTTAACAACAATGGTCCAAATTCCAATTCGATCCTATATCCACTTTCGGATATATAAGGAAAAAAATGTGCCAAATTCCGATGTTGTTTGGAATTTTAACAGTATTTCCGAAATATCTCAAGAAGTTCAAATACAATCAGATTGAAACTCCGTAATCGGGTGGAGAATACCAACACGCAACTAGGTCCAAAAATTTCGTGTTGATCCAACAGTTAGGATTTGAACAAGCGCGAAGAGCTCCTGACCTCACGTCAGTGCTTTTCTAGATTTTTCAGTTATTTTCTTCACTACTCCTGAAAAATAAATTGAAGAAATAGGTACTTACAAAAAAGGCCAAAAGGTCCATCTACGAACCGAGCTTTGCCTCTTTCTGTAGTATTTCTCATTTTTCGTGAGGGCCGAGCATTGAAAGTGATACCATTTTAAATTGACACAATAAACAGGGTATATCTGAATAATACCGAATTAAGGGGTGAGGGGTGATTATGTGATGAAAATTAAGGTAGGTATTTGGTATAAAATTTTTTGGAAAACCTCCCCCCGAAAAAGTTACACACCCTCCGAAGATTGAGAAAAAAAATTGTTTCTCTTTTTTATTTTCCCTGTATATTAAGCTGAAGACACGAAACTTGGTAAATATTATTCGTCAATAAAACTACACATTTTGGAATTTTTTAACCCTGAATTATGTCAACCCCTAAGAAATTTTTTCTTACACATTTTTTTGGATTGAAATTTTCCTTTCAAAAAAACTTGGCTTGAAAGTTCAATTCATTCCCTAACTTTTTCACCTCTACACCTTGTCTCGAAACTTAAGCATTTACTCGATAACTCAAGTTAAATAGCATTTTATTAAACAACAGCCAACCAAATTTTGATTCTACTAGGCTAAGACTTTCACAACTGAAACAATAGCGAATAATGAACAAAAATCTGTCGAATATTATCAATACAATTATAATAAATGTTGAGAAGGACTGCTTTCAGCTCCAAACAAGCATTTACTCTTTTCTTCATTGAAATGCGTATGCGATGAAATATGCCTGCTCAATTTCTTATCGTTTAACACCCTGCTACAATGCGGTTTCGGAGATCATCGATATGTATTTATCGTAAGTTAGTAAATGAATTGGGCTTTTCGGGTATGTGATTTTAAAAGAATAATGTGTATCCAAAATAATGCTGTAAGAAAAATTATCTTAGGGGTTGACTATTCCAACCCCCTTCTAAGCATACTTCCGCGTTCAACAATTCCGAAATGTGTACTATTGACAAATAATATTTACGAAGTTTCGTGTTTTTAGCTTAATATACAGGGAAAATAAAAAAGAGAAACAATTTTTTTGTTGATCTTCGGGAGGGTGTAACTTTTCCGGTAGGAGGTTTGTCAAAAAGTTTTATACCTACCTCAATTTTCATTACAGAATCATCCTTGAATTTTTTCGTTTTTAATTGAGTTCTTGATAAAAGTAACTTAGAATTGGCAACGTCCCGCCGAATTATTTTGATCTTTTAGGACATTTTACGTAACTAGGTTTTAGTAACTAAAACTCGATAACACTGTTTCAGGGTCTACCGACTGACATAAAAATGAATGGATTATATTTGTTATGTCATATTACAGGCAGGTTACAGAGCACAAGTTTTATATTTTTTGCTGTACTTATTTGAGCATAATGAAGATATTTAGTAAACACAATACCAATTTTGAGATTCCGGGTATATTTAAGCGCAATGAGGCAGTTTGACGTATTCGAGTAATGACCTATTCACCATATTCGATAATTATTCAGATGTCCTGTCTTTTTTTAATTCCAGCAGTACACTTGAGCATGTCCCTGTTGTTTATAGTTCCCCCCCGTATAAGGTTATTTCGTTATAGAAGGAGTTTCCATTCTACTTATTCCTTGAACAAATGGATAGGTACAGCAATTCGCACACAGATGGCGCAATGATGTTCAATGCGCATTGCGCAGGTAAACATTTTAGAAGAGCAATGACGTGAGGTCGTGAATTTGGATGTGCTTGTGCAAATCCGTTACTTACGCGGAATTTAGTCTATTTATTTCTGTTACGTAGAAGTATCATTCTGAATATGGTCGATAAATTCCGAAAAAAAAACATAAAATTGACAAACAAACCTGGATACGTTCGATGTAATGTCAATAGACGACTTCGGCCCAAGTTGCCAACCCACAATTTTCTTCACAAATTTACTATCACTAGGGAATGGGAATTTCAGGACAAATTCGACATGATAAGGTTCGCGATGTTTTTAAAAATCCGTAAAAGATGCCTCGGCTCTTCAAACAAGATAATTCCTTTCAAATATAGGGTTTTGTTAAGATCATCTCTGATTGGCTGAAATTTAAGTTGGGATTCCTGATTTCATGTTAATAGTGTCAAATTTGTATAGGATATGTTCCGAAAATCAACTTGGTTATTTCGGTTCCCGGTTTTCCGTTCTGTAAATATGAAATATTCGGTTGGTTCCTGAAAAAAGGTTAATTATGGAATTTGATTGATGAAAAAGCAATCTTTCTGTCACCAGAACATAGACATATTAAGTCTATGCACCAGAACGACAATCAATGTTTTATGGTAACATATCCATAGCATAGAACAATCTTTATTTACCTTATGATCCATAGACCATACCAAGTAATTTTTTCATTGTTGATTGTCGTCTCTTCTATGTTCTATGGATCATGAAGTAATTAAAGATTTTTCTATGCTATGGATATGTTACCATAGAACATTGACAGTCGTTCTGGTGACAGAAAGAACGTTTTTTCATCAATCAAATTCCGTAATTTACCTTTTTTTCAGGAACCAACTGAATATTTCATATTTACGGAATGGAAAAACCGGCAACCGAAATAACCAAGTTGATTTGCGGAACATTCCTATATAAATTTGACACTATGAACATGAAATCAGGAATCCCAACCTAAATTTCAGCCAATCAGATATGATCTTAACAAAAACTCTATATTTGGAAGGAATTACCTTGTTTGAAGAGCCGAGGCATCTTTTACGGATATTAATAAATAACGCGAACCTTATCATGACGAATTTGTCCTGAAATTCCCGTTCCCAAGTGAAAGTAAATTTGTGAAGAAATTGTGGGTTGGCAACTTGGGCCGAAGTCGTCTATTCCTTGGGTACCATTTCATTTTTTTTTAGATGACTTGAACTTTTTCAAAACGAACTATATGATTTCAAGATATTATTTAGCAATAATCAACAAAACTATTATTATCCACAAATCGTTGTAAAATAAGATGAAAAATACCAAAATATCATTGAGCACCAATTTTTGATGAATATGTTAATCGTAATATCGTAAATCGATCAACAAGTACTTTCCTTCTTATTGTCCAACATAACCACAAGGACGAATATATGTCCATTGATCAACAAACACCTTGATTCTAATTTATTAAATAAGAGAAATTTACCTTAGGAGCAAATAGTACCCCGAATAAAACTGGGTGAATTATGGGGGCCAGATTTAGTTTTTTTCAAAATGAATATTTGGGTGCTAATGGTTGAAAAAAATTGTAGGAATGCGCAATGTTGCCAATTTTTCATGTTTCAGAATTTTCGGGAGAAACTGGTATGGAGTTAAAAATGGAAAAATATATAACATTGTGCATTTCCGCAAAAGAATTGAGTACATCCCAGAACAAAAATTTAAAAAAATAATCATTGAAGCCTGCAGAACGACACCCCGTTTTCTCATATTAACGTCGAAATTCAATATTTCTCGCGGCTGTTGACAACGTTAAAGCATACAGATCGTTGTTGATTAAACTTTATTTTTGTATACAGTGCGCGTCGAAATTATTGATCAAATTCATATTCTCAAAAGAAAAATATTTGGCAACAAAATCCTTGAAACAGGTCAATTTTTGTTGCACTTTTACCATGCATTTTATATGCATTTTTGAAGGATTTTTGTTGCACCCTGTGCCATCCCCATCAACTCTATAAATTTTTTGAATAGGAATAGTGTGTCATGTGTGTACTTTTTTGGAAAGGTTTTTGTATCTTCTTTACAGGCGTGCAGAAATTTTCAAGAAAAAAATTTTTCTTTGAAAATTAGTGTCATGGCTCATCTACTTTGAGACGATGGCACCTGATGACATTTGTCGCCGAATGAAAGTCGACCATTACAGTTTTGTTCATGCACAACTTTCAACCACTTTCAACCCACTCACGTGAAAAAATGTTTTTTCTCCATTAAAGGGTTCGCAGGGGTTAAAGTGGTGCATGAACAAAACTGTAATGATCGACTTTCATTCGGTGACAAATTTCATCAGGTACCATCTTCTCAAAGTAAATGAGCCATGACAAAGTGCACATACTGAAAACCTCTTTGAACTAATGGATTTTTCAAAAAAAAGAAATTTTTTTCTTGAAAATTTCTGCACGCCTGTAAAGAATATACAAAAAACTTGCCAAAAAAGTACCACATGACCTACTTTCCCTATTCAAAAAATGTAGAGGGTTGATGGGGATGGCACAGGGTGCAACAAAAATCTTTCGAAAATGCATATAAATTTGGTAAAAGTGAAACAAAAATTGACCTGTTTCAGGATTTTGTTGCCAAATATTTTTCTTCTGAGAAAATGAATTTGTTCCATAATTTTGACGCGCTTTGTATACTCGGTTAAATAATAGCACAGATTAACTTTTTTCGCCCGAAAGAATTAGATTTATGTATTGAATTCTCTTCAGTATTTGTCTTCCTCACAATCAATCTTACTTAATCCGTTATTTCGTTTCAAAATTATAGTTTTGATATTGTAATAATCAACATTAATTATTATTTCTCGTAGAGATAAATCCTCATAATAAACAAGCGGAGATGAAACAATGGCAATGATAATTATAACTGTT
This sequence comes from Myrrha octodecimguttata, assembly GCA_958510865.1. Lineage (NCBI taxonomy): Eukaryota > Metazoa > Arthropoda > Insecta > Coleoptera > Coccinellidae > Myrrha > Myrrha octodecimguttata. The sequence goes on from OY294056.1 coordinate 60,204,749, forward strand.
TGCAGAAATGATTATCACGGTTCTAGGAGAATTTCCATCTTCGCATGGGATAGTCGGATCATTGACATCAGAGAGAATTCGTTACTAGGTTATGTGAAGATGTTGCATGATCGATTCAATAGGTTATTGGCTTCATGATTTTTCTGTAAAATCTGTGAATTGTGACATGGGACTTATTCGAGAAACACTATACAAGACAGAAAGATTCATTATTATTATGTGGAATATATGGAATTTATATTTCGAATATACCGTGCGCGTCAAAATTATGGAACAAATTTATTTTCTCAGAAGAAAAATATTTGGCAAAAAAATCCTGAAACAGTTCAATTTTTGTTTCACTTTTACCAAATGTATATGCATTTTTGAAGGATCTTTGTTACACCCTGTGCCATCCCCATCAACACTCTAAATTTTTTGAATTGGGAAAGTAGGTCATGTGGTACTTTTTTTGGCAAGGTCTTTATATCTTCTTTACAGGCGTGCAGAAATTTTCAAGAACAAATTTTTTTTTCGAAAAATTAGTTACTTCAAAGAGGTTTTCAGTATGTGCACTTTGTGATGGCTCAAATTCAGAGGGTTGATAAGGATCGCACAGGGTGCAACAAAAATCCTTGAAAAATGCATATACATTTGGTAAAAGTGAAACAAAAATTTACTTGTCTCTGGATTTTGTTGCCTAATATTTTTCTTCTGAGGAAATGAATTTGTTCCATAATTTTGACGCGCACTGTATATAAAATCTGAAGTTTCTGTATTTATCACTCAATCTTGAATCGATTGTAGTCTCTATTATTATTTTCCACAGATGATGAGGTTTCGTAAACTAAATGCGGGCATTGAAAATAATTGCCACATCTGATAAGTAGTTTTTATCGTATCAGAATTTATGATGAATCAGTTAAATCTTAGGCTAATCAACCTTGTATCATAAAAATCTTGAATTATAAATTGCTTAGAAAGCAATTATTTGCGATTATTTGGTCGTATATGGGCTCTTTCTTATTTAAGAGTATGTGTTTCCTTTTTTTCGACTGAACGATCGCGCGACAGAAAATCGCATGTACGTTTCCGGCTTAAAATACGAATGCACACATATTCTACCAAATAATCGCACATAATTGCTATCTTGACGATCGCGAATATTCAGTCGCGCGACAGAAAATCGCATGTGCGCGCCTAGCCTAAGGCGACTAAACGATCGCTTGACAGAAAATCGCATGTGCGTTCTTGGCCTTGGATACGAATGCGCGCATACACTACCAAATAATCGCAAATAATTGCTTTCTTGACGATCGCGAATATTCAGTCGCGCGACAGAAAATCGCATGTGCGCGCCTAGCCTAAGGCGACTAAACGATCGCTTGACAGAAAATCGAATGTGTTCCTGTCTTAAGAATCTCCGAACCGACAGTTCCAAATGTGAATATTCGAAAAAACGGTCCCGGTGTCGAAGCGACCGATCTTAAACTACCACTTGCTCACTCTGTTAACTCAGAAAAATCTGTTTAACTTTTCACCTGAGAAAAATCTGGAAAAATAGTAAATGAAAAAAATATCCGGTTTGATGATGGGACCCTATGGTTGAATATGATGTTCACCTTGAGACTCATCGTGTATACAGGGTGTTTCACCATAAGTCATTTTTGCCTTATGACATATATCCCGTTTTCGAAGCATAAGCGAGATACAGGATGTTTAATGTCAACTTTGAGCAATATTCTGATAACTGTGGTGAGTTATGCGTGACATTTGAAATAACGGTTTTTGGTCACATCTTAGTATTTTTTTGAAGGTCAATTCAATTGCGGTGTGGAATTCTGGAAAAATTAATTTAAAATGAGGGAAAACCTATAGAGTTGGTATTTTTTATTTTCAAATGTCAAATTGGATAGCATAATTTCAATGTACTCGATGCACTAGTTTTTCCATGAAAAAAATTTTCCAAAATTCAAACTCAACTTTTTTTACATGCCTACAGTGAAAAAAATTTTATCTGATATTTGTTAGTTAGAGGCTGCACTGTAATTTTCTTCCGTAACATAATGACATACAAATGGTGCTTTGAACGATGGGAAACAGCCCATTTCAGGTGCACACCTAGAAAGAAAAATTTATTTTTTTTGAAGATTGTAGTATTGTGTACTACTTGAACGTATCCAAATACGGAATCGATAAAACGTTTCGGCATCCTTGAATTCTTCTTTCCTACTTCCAACTTCTCATTTGACTCCGAGTAACTACCTCGGAAACAAAGCTGATGGCAATGATACTTAAAACGCTGGAGTGCACTTTGCGTGTTCCGTTTGAGAAATAGAGCGACACGCTCTTCAGGAACTTCTGCAATATTTACCTAATTTGAAAGGCGTTACGTAAGGAGAAAAGGTTTGATGAGGAAAAAGTCTGGACCAATTTGAATATTAACCAAATTGAAACCGTACTGATCTGATGTCGAGAAATTTGATACCTTGATACTTGAATATACAGGGTGACATTGAAACGGAGAGGTCTTTTTCCATAGAAAAATCGAGGTGTTGGAAAATTGTCATGAATTCATCTTACGTACGGAAACGAAGGAATAAACTCAATGAAATAACTGTCATATTTGGAAAGGAAAGACCCACGTCCCATCTTTTCCTTTCAAATTCAAGGGGTTGTGGTTGCTGTGCAGAGAGATGAAATAATATGATCATGGGTTTCAAGTTTTCTTCAGGATGAATTTTTTACTGGAGAAAATCTCCTTTTCCTTTTCAATGTGACACGCTGTGTTATTTTTCATGCTCACTATCAAAAGGCTCTAGTTCATTGGTTTTATTTTGCAGCGATATATTGAGCAACCATCGAATTTTTTTTCAACTTTTTCTTAACCCTTGCCTAACGGCCGGACAACTTAGAAACTCGATATTTGTAGACAAGGTTTGGACCTTAATTACGAAGGCCGAATTCGTGAATGGTTAAAATCCACCCAATGATTCCGCACATATACCCATTCAAAATTTTATTTTCCCAATACTTCCCAAAATACAGATTAGGTCGAATTGAAATGCAGTACTTTATCGGAAAATAGTTTGAAGGTTCATATAGAATTTAATGAGTATAATATGATGAGAAGATCACAGAATATTGAATATATGAAAAAAAAATTTTTTTTCAAATGGTTCTAATGACACGATCATCACAAAATTTCGCACAATGTTGTCCCACAACATCTTCGAACTAGCTGCGGAGTTTCATCACGATTGAATCAGTATTTCTTGAGTCATATCGAAAAATAAACATTGATATCAAGAAGAAAACCGCGAAATTCTACATATTTTTTCCCAATATCTCCAAAACTAATAGTCTTATCGAACTGAAATTTGGTACACTGCTGTGAAATATGAAGTTCAAGGTATAACTGAAATTTTTTTCGAATATGAACAACAGTTCCAGAAAAAAAGTTTTTTTCGGAAATTTTTTTTTTTATTGAGGAACCATACGATTTCAACGCTTTGCTGCTTGCGCGTCGTTATGCTCCAACTAACTGCCAAGTTTCAATCCAATCGATTCAGTAGTTTCTGAAATATGAGGAAATTAACCTCAAAATTTCAAATGGCTATAACTCCGAAACTATTTGGCCGATTCGGCCCATTAACGAACTAAACTTTCGTTTTTCGGAATGCAAACCTTCCTGAAATTTTCAAGTTGAAAATCCTCCGTACGCCCGTAATCGTGGTGACGGCCGGCCGGACAGAATCGATTTTGACCACGGATTCGTCATCAGTGAGCCCAACCTAGTCGATTGATACCATTTTCGGCTCAATCATCCAAAATTACAGACATTTGGACAAAACTATAACACGCTGTTCCCCTAAAACATGCGCGAAAAAATTGAGGTATCTGTTTGCATTATTCGTTTTCAGATATTCGGACTGAAAACCTAGAAAACACCTGAAAAATAATTCGAAATCCTCCCAAAATAACCTTTAATGAAAATGTCACTGTCGCGTCGGTGTGAAAGATGCTTTGGCATAAGGGCAAAGGCATCGGTTCAATTTCAGTGCGAAGTAATTTTCCGTACTGTATTTTATGGATTAAAAAAAGAGGAGTATTTGCACACTCGGTAATTGAGGTTGTGAAGGATATTAAGGGAGTGGATGCCGGTAATTACCGTCTAGACCACTAAGAAATGGGATCAAGTGGAGTTTTGGATTTATATCGCTATTCAGAGTTCCTGTTGTTTATTAACTAAGTGTTTCATTTTGGGGAAATGTTTCTTAGTTTCCTGCGGTGAATTAATCGCAAACAACTAAATCTAAAATGATGAAGGCGACACATTCGAGCTTAAATTTGAATTGAACACGAATTCTTCCTAAATCATTCAGGATAATTATCGGCTTCAAGGAACTCACAGAAATCCGGGCTGAATGCTTCGTTTTCATTTACAAACAAGAAGAAATATGTTCATGACTACCTTATTCACTTCATTATGCGTAATCGTGGTGCAAAATTCATAATTCGGAAATTTGGTCTTTACCGGCGGATTTGTTCACTCAGGCGCTAGATAACGCTCAGATACCGTATCTGTCTCAGCTTATGGCAAGAATTCTGATAATGAAGAAAGCTCAGTATCAACTTATTTTTCGTTTGGATTCCTCCCGGTTTTTTGCAGCCCTCCCATCTGTACAGGGTGGGCAAATTTTGATGTTTTAGCACTAGACCTTTTTCTGATACCCCATTCTCGTTTTTTTTTCTCGTGAGAAACAACAAAAGTGGAATAGATTTTTGGGTCACATTCTTTTGTTTCCGAGATATAAATTGAAATCTGAAAAAGCGAAATCGAAAAAAATGTAAATCGCTGCTGATACTGATGTTAGAGTTCTGAAAATAAAAAGTCTAGTAAATCACTGACGTGTCGTAGGGAGCTTTTTCGAGCTTGTTCAAATTTTTACTATTTGATCAACACGAAATTTTGCACCTAGTTGGGCGTTGGTTATTTTCACCTGATTACGAAGTTTCAATCTTATTGCATTTGTACTTCTTGAGATATTGCGGAATTATCGTTAAAATTCCAATAAAACTAGAATGGTAAGCTTTTTTCCCTTTTACTCCGGAAGTAAATGGGGGTTTTAACTGAACTTGGGTTATTACTGCAAATGCAAATTTGAACATAATTATTATGGGTTTGATTCATTATTTTTCCAAATTACCTTCAGAAAGTATTCAAAATTGGGGTTTGGGATTTGCCAGGCATTCACGAAGTGACAACGGTGTTTAGTAGAATACTTTTTTCTGCTATAGAATAATGAAATATTCATTCCTATTCTCTGGTACACACGTGTTCTTTGTCAATAAAACCAAACAATTTCCGTTTGCGATTTGTCAGTAATATGACAGTCTGTGCTCTTCTTTTTCTATTCCTTGGTCGTTGTCTTCTACTCTAACCAGATCGAAGTATGGTATCTCTGTTTTCCTAAGCAAACTAACCCATTCGACTTCCTTTTCTTTCCGACAAAGCTAAATTCGACGTTGCCATATCGTGCACTCAAGAAAAATCCCTTCAAATGCAAATCCCCATTTGTATTTTTCAGTTTTAGGTGATCAAACATTTTTTCAAAAATATAATATTGAAATTAGCTATATGTTTGAAATGTTATGTTCTAAAGGTTTTTCATGAAAATTTCTGCATTTTCGTTTAAGGGAAAAACCCCCATTCCGTTGAAATATAATCAATATTTCCGGAGAAAAGGGTTTTTCCATCAAAAATTTGAAAAGTTTTCGAATAATTATTTTTTTAAAACTTTCTATCAACGGGATCCACGCGAAATTCTGCACTGAGTTGCGTGTTGGTACTTTAAAACTATTGACGAAGTTTCAATCTGACCGATTTAGTTCTCCATGAGATTTCGGGAAATTAACTTCAGAAATACAAATTGACCTCACTCCGAAACTAATGGATCGATTTCACTCAACTACGAACTCAACCGAGATATTTAGACCCCAAACCTAATCTGACAATTTCGAGTCGCTAGTTCTTTTCTTTCAAAAGCTAGAGCACATAAGGACGGACGGATAGAATTGACTTTGAGCACGGATTTTTTTCCAGGGTGTTAAACTCAATCTTTTAATACCATTTCGGCTCGAAATTCGAAAATTACATACTTTGTGACGAAAGCTTTCAATCGATACAGTTATAATAAGATGGAGGCATCAGAATTGACAACGCTACGTAGTAATCTGACAGGAAAGTTACTGAAACCTAACTTTCTCTAATAATACAGAGTGGTATATATCAAACTTTCATGATAACTAACATAACTATTTGAGTTCACTGTGGATAGAATACTGATAAAAAACAGTGTGTATCTTCTCTCTAATCCACTTACACTTTCTGCGTCTAACGCACGTTTCGGAGACCAAGTTTCCTTTGTCAATGACATATCGTTATTTGCGTGGCCTACAAGATTTCATAAAAGTGATTCATACTTTGCCTGTTATCTTGGTTTATTATTTGATAAAATCAAATAATGAACCTTAGTGGTTTATTATTTGATAAAATCAAATAATGAACCTTAGTGATCGACCAACAAAAAAAAATTTTCAACCCCCCCTGATTCCACAGTTTACGTTTTGGACTATGTAGATTTGAATGAACGAATAAAAAAAAATCCGTCCGTCCGCCGTACGTTGTCCGGGGCTTTTCTCTGGAAGTACTGAACGGAAATCTCTGAAACTTGATACAAAAATCGTTCGTCGCTCGGGATTGATCCTCCAAGCTTTTCAGCAGAATCGGTGTACCCTAAGGGCTCAAAATTGGGGGTTGGAGGGAAAAAAATTATTTTTCGAAAACTTATCACCGAATTTTCATGAAACTTTCAATGTTGATTACTGTTTCATAACTCAACCTAGAAATCTTAACCCGGATAATTTCCGTCCAGTGGTTCCTGAGGTATGAAGAAAAATGCTACAAATTTTGGGGTGAAGAACCAATGAGTTATGAACAATATATAAGTTTCATTTAAGACATCAATGGTATTGGGTTATTCAACTGAGGAAATAAAAAACCCTTGTGTAAAATTTGCAGCGTTTTTCTGATATTTTCAAAAATATTCCCTATGACGGCTCCTGCATTGTTTACCAATCCTCTTTTTGTAGCTTTATGCGACTCAATCGATTTCCTTTTACCCTTGAACCCTGACCTTCGGTGTGACATTTCATATGTCATGATATTTTCTCCATCCTCTGGAGGTTATTAGATTCTGCAAATTCCGATGTCCCAATTTAATTTCATACTTCCATCCCGGCCGCGAACTTTCAGGCTATATTGTGGTCTAGAAGGGTACGTGTGTCAATTTTTACATGCGAAAATGTTGACATTTATTTGAATGGCTTTCAAGATGAGATTTGGCGAAGCGAAAAGGTCGTTTCGCATTAATATTTTTTTTGATATTCGATTCCATCAATCCCTAAAAATTACTTAGAAAGTTGATATAGGGTATAGGGGAAGGCGCTTGAGCACGTTAACGAACCTAAACCGTTCTATCGCTTCGGAACTAAAACCATCTGAAATTTTTTTCTGCGTGATTCTGGAAATAGCCATCAAATCTAAACTTCTTGAAGAGTTCGAAGTACCGATACCGGTACTTTCGGAAACTACTTAGATACTCGATATTTGTAGAGTAGGTTTGGGACTCAATTACAAAGGTAGAATTAGTAAATGGTTGAAATCCACCCAATGATTCCGTAGGTATACTCATTCAAAATAGTATTTTCCTGATATTTCCAAAAATACAGATTAAATCGAATTGATATCCAGTAATTCATCGAAATAAAACCTAGAAATACACTGCCGTGAAGTCAGGATCTTTTGCGCGCATGCTTAAATTCGTTGCCGAAGCGGTTATCTCCATTGCACATGCGCGCAAAAGCTGTTGCCTTCACGGCAGTGCTTTCCAAGTGTTTTTCGTTTATAACTCGAAAATGAAAGAAGATAGAGAAATACAGTTGCATTATGAATAGCTCGAAAAACTATAAATCGCAAATAGCCATAAATTATCATCCTTGTTCAATTATAATCAATTTGTACTATTACGTTGGAGGAGTTGAATCTCAAAGCTCAAAATCTTTCAAATTAACTAAAAAATCCAAGTAGATCAGGGGGCTGATTCTTGAATCTCGATCAAGAATTGAAAATTATGACAATTGCCATATGTTTGCGTCGATTTTCTAAGTTAAATATAAACAACAAGTAGACATGACCTGGGGCGCTATTTTCGAGCTCATCCGAATTCTATTCGTCTACGAGCTCTCGCGGCCATCCGACAGTTTGGCAACGTGGTGTTCACGATGTACTTGAGCAAGATTTATTCACGAAAACACCTTTTTTATTATAATTTTGAATGTTTCAATGATTATTCTGAACTCTTAAATATCTTTTGAATATAAAAAAAGCCGAATGACCTCAAAAAAAGGGGAAATGATCAAATGCCTCATTTTTTAGGTGTGATGATCACTTTGCACGGTACAAAAATGACTCATATGCACTTGCGCAGCAGTAAATGAACTTTCGCATAGCTTCGTTTTCGACTGAAATACATCGGATGGGTCGAGGCAGCTGGATTCAAATCCGCATGCGGATTCACTAATTTTTCCCTATTTCAAAAACCGTGTATTAATCCATAGAGCAAATCTATTCACTTCACGCACTTAAAAAGTATCTTATTGATACTCAATAAAAAATTTCAAATTTTATTCAAAAAACTTTCTTTCCGGATAGAATAGTTGATCCAGAAAAAACTTTTATAGATTCCTGATGAACTACCGTTTTAATTTTTGAATATTCTCCAACAATTTTTCCCTGTATAATATTAATCAACTGTATTTTAACCGAAAAAAATTCATTCATTTTTGAGAAAACCTCAATTTGGAAAAAAATTCGAATTCTCCTGCAAATGCATGAGCTGGAACTGAAACTAATTAATCTAGTTGAAGTGGATTTCTGATGAACTGAGTATCTACAAAATTACCATTTTAGTTCAATTTAACTATAGTTGCAACTTCTGTTGCGATCACAAAGTTCCAATTATAGGTATTTAAAATGCTTTGTTCAGTGTTCAGAACATTCAGTTCAACCATGGTTTTTTAAATGAAACGCTCCATATTGTATATGCTTCATTTATTTTGATATTGTTACCAATATTTTGTACATATAAATTACTAACAGTTTTTGAGCCTTCAAAGTATTCCTATGATTGTAGACATTTAAAAGTCTGCGTTTACACCTTGTGCAGAAACTGCTATTTGTCACCTCATATGTAGTATATTCACAGCATGATTCAATTCCTGAAGCTTTGAGTAATTGATTTTAGATATTCAGGTGACGATATATCCATTCGAATTTGGGTACAATATAATATATATCCTACCTTCAATCATTTTTTAACAAGGCTTTAATCCACATCGTCTTTCGTTCATCGACTTTCGGATATTCACTCCATCACTAATATTAGTTCACAAGAGGACAGCAATAATTATTAAATCAAAAGGAGTGCCCATAAAAACAATTTCAAACTGTAAAATCCATCAAAAACATTAATGAGTATCCACTGTGTTTTCGTTTGAATATCATGTCAGCTTCGGGCATGTAATAAGGATTGCCTACAAATACAAATTCTAAGGAAAAACAACACGTTGCCAAACTGTCATACTTACTGTCAAACCTCACTTTCGCATGCGAAAGTGACTCGAAAATAACACCCCTGAGCATGGACCGTTGATAAGGTTATGTTTGTTTTCCGATTTGAAATTTCTCGATATCTTGCATTCAGTTTATTTCTTGAATATTCGCTTGAAACCTAGTCGAAATGGCGAATAGAACTCTCACAAATTTTGCAGATGCTCGAGAGAACTTAAGAAAAGGACATAAACATAATATGACAATTGTCAAACTCTTCAATTCTTGATCGAGATTTAGGAATCGACCCCCTGGGGATCAATTTGTCTTATGTTCGAATGTTGTATCTCCTATAGTCCTTACCACTCGTTGCTAAGTCGAAGGAAACGGTGAAAAGGTTATGTTTATATTCCGATTTGAAATTTTTCGATATCTTGCATTCAGTTTATTTCTTGAATATTTGCTTGAAACTCTCACAAATTTCGCCGATGCTCGAGAAAACTTGAAAAATTGACATATACATATGGCAATTGTCATACTCTGCAATTCTTGATCGAGAGTTAAGAATCGGCCCCCAGATGCCAAACTCTTCCCGAAAAAATAGGACCACAAAATAAAATTTTCCAATTGCTTGCCGAGCAATGTTCTCTACTGCTTCAAACTTTGCTCGAGGCGAATTAAGCATATTCGATATAACTTCCAGATGTGATTGCTGCAATAATTTTACTAATGGAAGAAAACATAACTCCACGTCGGTGCAAATAAATTAATTAGAACGTGGCATGGTTATTACAATGAATATATGCGTTATGTTTCTCGATTTGTATCGTAACAATATGAAAGCACTACCAACTATTGTGTGGCATTTGGTTCAACTAAATAGCGTGTTATACATATTGTACTGCTCTTATTTAGCCAGTTATCTTAATTGATGTCAGAATCAGAAGAGCTCTTATGCAAGTTACTCTATTGCTTTCTACATGAATGAGATTTGTTTCTTAGAGACGATTGTACAATAGGTCTCTTGCATGATTTTTTGTATCATCGGAATCGAATATTCTATCCGTAAGAATACTGAAAAAATCTTACCGCCTTCCAAAATTTCAATTTTCAACGAGAAAATGCTCTTTCAAATCAGGCTCCACATATCGGCTGTTTAAACGGACGAAACTTCGCGCCTCTCGTGACGTAGGGGGATATATCCACTCTCTCCCTCTTCTCGTGTACTTTTCTCTCTAGCAAGCCAGACAGCGTCGACTGTATCGATCGGTCAATCGTAGAATAACGAGTGACGTAGAAGGCGATCTGACGCGTTTCTCCTCTCCTGGTATTCTCAAACCGAATTCTTCGAAATTCGCGAATTGTTGAAGTGTGTGATAGCAAACGTAATGATTATGTATCGATATATAATGGGTAAAACATAATAATATGATCATTCGTGTTACATGCTAGAGACCTCAAGTTTCAATAGGTTCATTCGATCCAGAGAATCTCGTTCAATGAGATTCAAACTGACGAATTCTTTATTGAAGATAATCCATTTATTGTGCGCATGTTCTAGGGGAACAGCGTGCTATCGTTTTGTCCAAATGTCTGTAATTTTCGAATTTTGAGCCGAAAATGTCCTCAAACGACAAGGTTGGACTCACGGAGGACTCCATCGACTTTCAAAATTTAAAGTTGCTCGCATTTCGAAATGCGAAGGCTAAATTCGTTAAGGGGCAAAATCGGTCGAAGTTTGGAGTTTATTTCACTGATGTTTCCAGAACTACTGGAGCGACTGTATTGAAATTTGGCAACTAGGGCATAAGGGTTTGCAAATTTGCGCGAAATTTTGTCGAGATCGTGCTGTCAGTAAATTTTCCAAAACCATTCATTACTTTCGAAATAAATTTCGATCATTTTTTGAGCTTCATAATTCATAGTCATTAGATCATTAAAAAAATCGTTCATTTGTCAATTTCATCAATGAACAACCAGCTGATTTTTCTCAAAAAATCATGTTTTCGGATGAAACACATTTTCAACTTGGTGGCTTCGTTAATAAACAAAATTGTCGTATCTGGGGTGAGGAAAATCCACGAATTATTTATGAGAAACCTATGCATCCTAAACGAGTCACTGTTTGGTGTGCATTATATAGTCAGGTGGTGTAATTGGACCTTACTTCTTTGAGAATGCTGCCGGTGAAGCTGTAACTGTCAATGGTGATCGATACCGTCGGATGATAATCGCATTTTTGTGGCCTGAATTAATGAATATTGATCTAGAGGACTTTTGGTTTCAACAGAATTGATTTGTTGAGACAAAAATGTCCTGGACAAATAATCTCCAGAAACGGTGATGTCAATTGGCCACAAAGATCATGTGATTTGACACCGATGTACTATTTTTTTGGGGTTATGTGAAGAGTCACTTCTATAAGAATAATCCACAATCGATTCGTGAACTGAAGGATGAAGTTATTCGTGTCATTACTGAGATAGAGCCTCAATAGACGACTTCTGCCCAAGTTGCCAATCCACAATTTTCTTTACAAATTTACTATCATTGGGGAACGGGAATTTCAGGACAAATTCGACATGATAAGGTTCGCATTATTTATAAATATCCGTAAAAGATGCCTCGGCTCCTCAAACAAGATAATTCCTTCCAAATATAGGTTTTGTTAGGCTGAAATTTAAGTTGGGATTCCTGATTTCATGTTTATAGTGTCAAGTTTATGAAGGATATGTTCCGCAAACGAACGAGCACATGCGGACGGACGGACACAGAGAATTGAATTTGACCACGAATTCTTTTTCGGGGAGTCAAACCCAATCTCTTAAGACCAATACAGCTCAAAATTCGAAAATTACAGACACCGTCACGAACTGATAACACGCTGTTCCCTAGAACGAGCGCGTAAAGAGGTTCAATAGGAGTGGCAGTTTTTCCGGAAATCGTCAAAATATTTTTAGGGTACACTTCATGAAGGCTCTCAGGTATGGATACAGTCATTGTGAAAAGGGGGAAGTGATTTTAAGACACCTTAATTCCAAAATGTCAGCCAGCACGAGGGCCATCTTTCATTATATTCGATAAAATATCGAGGAAAATTTCTGAGGTTATGGATCCTTTTCATCCGACTTTCAAAGATAATTTTCTACTAACTATAGTAACCAATTAAATTACTTAATAGACGACTTCGGCACAAGTTGCCAACCCACAATTTTCTTCACAAATTTACTATCACTAGGGAATGGGAATTTCAGGACAAATTCGACATGATAAGGTTCGCGATGTTTTTAAAAATCCGTAAAAGATGCCTCGGCTCTTCAAACAAGATAATTCCTTTCAAATATAGGGTTTTGTTAAGATCATCTCTGATTGGCTGAAATTTAAGTTGGGATTCCCGATTTCATGTTAATAGTGTCAAATTTGTATAGGATATGTTCCGAAAATCAACTTGGTTATTTCGATTGCCGGTTTTCCGTTCCGTAAATATGAAATATTAGGTTGGTTCCTGAAAAAAGGTTAATTACGGAATTTGATTGATGAAAAAGCAATCTTTCTGTCACCAGAACATAGACATATTAAGTCTATGCACCAGAACGACAATCAATGTTTCATGGTAACATATTCATGGCCTAGAACAATCTTTATTTACCTTATGATCCATAGACCATACCTAGTAATTTGTCCATTGTTGAGTGTTGTCTCTTTTATATTCGATGGATCATAAAGTAAATAAAGATTGTTCTATGGTATGGATATATTACCATAGAACATTGGCTGTCGTTCTGGTGACATAAAGAACGTTTTTTCATCAATCAAATTCCGTAATTAATTTTTTTTCAGGAACCAACCGAATATTTCATATTTACGGAATGGAAAACCGGCAACCGAAATAACCAAGTTGATTTGCGGAACATGTCCTATATAAATTTGACACTATTAACATGAAATCAGGAATCCCAACTTGAATTTCAGCCAATCAGAGATTATCTTAACAAAACTCTATATTTGGAAGAAATTATCTTGTTTGGGGAGCCGAGGCATCTTTCACGGATATTTATAAATAACGCGAACCTTGTCATGTCGAATTTGTCCTGAAATTCCCGTTCGCCAGTGACAGTAAATTTGTGAAGAAAATTGTGGGTTGGCAACTTGGGCCGAAGTCGTCTATTATATTAAAATGTCATTGAAAATTTTAACAAAATATTGGACGTCGGTAGAGCTGCAAGAGGAGGCCATTTGACAGATATTATCTTTCGTATATTAATGTCATAACTGATACTTCAATTACCAATAAAAAGTTTTCGGAAACGAATGCAAATTATGTATTTATTTATTCTTAAAAAACGCGCAATTCGAAACACCCGTCACTTGTTACGGTCCAGTTTCGATTTTGGAAAGCGATAGGCTTGCGTGTAGGATTCGCCATGGACCAGTCACATTACATAAGCTTTCGAGGGGGAATTAATTCATGTGGCTCTGTAGAATTATCCTTCTAAACCTAAACGAAAGGTCAGAAGTTTCCATCGATCTGTTGGTTGTTCAAAATATCTGTAGAGGCAGAGGTCATAAAGTGGAGTTTATGGTATCGTCGGAAGAGCGTTTTGGGAATTCGGTTGCCCTGATATTCCGACGCTTGTAACAATTCGCGTGAAAATGGTTTGGGAATTCAGAAAGAAAGAAAAAATTGGCGTGTGCGATGGATAACATTTTTCATAGCTTCTGTGAGTGAATATTGATGAAGTTGATGACTATGATGAAGGTTTGGTCATGATAAGTAGATTTAATTGTTCACGAATGCGAATCATATTGCATTTGAACACCTCAAAGTTTACTCAAAGAGGTCTTCATTTTATCAGAATTTTCGAAAAGATTTTCCTATTGATAGATATTCGAAAAATATTAAGGATGAGTTAGATTTCCTAAGGGTTGAATAAAATCATCTATAACTCTTTTGTTTTCCTCTGCTTTAACATTTTCTGAAAAATGATGGGGTTAAAATGTTTTCTTCATGAAAAATAGTACAGCAATTCGATGAAATAAACATTCGCAAGTAATTCGAAGTAAAGTTGACCAACACAATATTTATACACAAAAAATCCTTACGGTCGACCGCAAACACATCAACTTCCAAAAAGAAACAACTCTGAAACTCTAAATTTATAGGGTAGGTTTGGACCTTTATTACAAAAGTCAAATTCGTGATTGAGTAAAATACAGCAAATGATTTCGCAGATATACTCATGTAAAATTTAATTTTCCCAATATTTCCAAAAATAAAGATTAGATCGAATTGAAATACAGCACAGATTGAAAAATGACAGCTTGAAGGTTCATGCAGAATTTACTGAGGACTATTTCCCTCGTCGTAATTTCCACCAGTCAGAAACGCGCAATTTTGAATTACAAATGGTTTCTAGGTGGAAAAACTGTTTTACAGGAGCTGTCAGCAGTTTATTCGAGTTTACACGCGGCAAAACTTGACAGTTGTCGCCAAAAATTACAATACCCCTATCGTGTACCGAAATTGAAATTTATATTTTAATTGTACCATAAATAATTAAGTTCGTAGTATCTTTGATGAAATGAATTAGGTACCTGTTTTTCAGTTTTCAAATTGATATCTATACCATTGTTTAAACAATGCCTATACATAATGCATGCAGAATAATCTGTTACCCATGAAATAATCTTGTCAAATACCATTCGGGCATCTAATTTTTCCTGTGAAAAAAATCGAAAAATCACATTGCAAAGTAATATTTTTAAACAAAAAGCATTCGTGCAAGTGCAAAAATCCTCGCCTTTGACTCGGATTTTTGTTGCCACCAGCGCTCATGCTTCTTGTAAAAATATTACTTAGCAATGTGGTTTTTCGATTTTTTTCGGAACAATTAGATGCCCTTACTTATTAGATATACTGAGAAAATCGTAAAATATAGAATATATTCGAAAATAAATATGAAATTTTATTTCACATCGATCTAATGACGAGATCATCACGAAGTTTCGCACAAAGTTGTTGATCAACATTTTCCAACTGTAGATTCCAAATTTCATCATAATGGATTTCATTTACTTAATTTTTGTGATAATCAGGTAATAACAACGATACCGAGGAAAAAACGACGAAACTTGACATATTTTTTCCGAATATCTTCGAAAATTATATCCAGATAAAACCTAAATTTGGTACACTGTTGTAAAATATAAAGTTTAAGGTCAGTAAATTTTTTTAACATTTTGCTAACCACACAATCTCAACGAAATTATGCAACGAGTTGCTGGTCGTTATAACCCAACTTACTGCCATGTTTCAATTCAATCGCTCAATTAGTTCCTGGAATTTTAGGAAAATAACCTCAAAATTTCAAATGACTGTAACTCCGAATGAGTTTGGCCGATTTGGACTATCATAGAACTCAACAGTTGATTTTGGTTTATTGTTTGATAAAATCAAATAATAAACCTAAGTGATCGACGAAAAAAACAATTCTTCCCCCTGAAAATTTCACATTTTAGATTTTGAAGTACCTACTAACCAATAAAAAAACTCAAACCTAAATCCGTGAAACTTGGCACAAAAATCGTGTGTCGCTCAAGATTGATCCTCCAAGTTTTTCAGCAGGATTTTCACCCAGATTTCCGGCCAGTGGTCCTTGAGTTATAAAGAAAAACGCCGCAAATTTTGTTGTGAAAAACCAATGAGTTATGAATAATATATAAGTTATATTCAAGATATCAGTAATATTGGGTTATTGAACTGAGAAAATAATTTACCCTTGTGTAAAATTTGCAGCTTGAAAGTCGATAAGATTTCTGTTCTCAAGTAATCGTACGTACGGCCGGTCGGATCGAATTGCTTTTGACACCTGACTCGTCATCAGTGAGTTCAGTCTAGTCGTTGTACAGGGTGATTCATTAAGGGTGGCCACCGGCCGTATCTCGGAAACCGTTCATCGTATAACTTCCGGAAAAAAATTCTAATGACAAAATCGGCCCCTAGAAAATGATTAAAAATATTTTCAAGTTCGTAGTTCCCCACTAGAGGGCGCAATCTATCACTTGTAAAATATAATCTCATTTTTTACGAAATATTCTCCAGCTAATAGTGGTAGCGAATAATAAAATAAGAAAATACTCTTCCTATTCAACAACTTTTGTTTGAGTAATTTTTCCATATTTCCTTTTTTTTAGTGATGGGATGGAAAAACTTTTCTTCACAAAAAAAACACTCGTACTTCTGTATGCGTGAACCGATTTTCACGTTATTTGATTTTATTCGAAGGCCATTGAAAGCAGATCACAAAAAAATATGACAACAATATACCGGGTGATCCAATTAAAAACTACAGGCTGTTTTATGTCACTTCACCCTATTTGCGCGTTTTACTGAAGAATTTCAAATGCAATGCTATGATTCTAACCGACTAAGAATAAGCTGAGCATTATCACCTATCGACTTGTTAAAACCTCAGAGAGATAGCTCCAGTCATTCCGAAGATATTGACATTTTTGTGAATTTTGATAAGTGGTGTTCGACTCTGTGAGCTTGAAACAACAAGAAAGTGACTTTAGTCGTCATGACAACGCAGAAAAATACTAAACACACATGAAATAACAATAATACGATAAAATGAAACAAAAATAAGCAACAACGAAAATATTTGAACAAAAAACAACCCTCATACATAATCATTTCAAATATTCAAAATGTCTACCATTTTTTTCTATAGATAAATTAAGTCATTCTTTAGTTGATACTGGTCACAGTTTCAGCTGCCTGTCGAAACCTATTTTTTATATCCTCACTTGTAGCTGGGGGTGTTCGGAAAACTAAGTCTTCATTCTCCCCCAAAAATAAAATCTAATACTGTGAGGTCGAGTGATCTTACTGGAAAAATACTGTCTCGTCCAATCCACCTCTTTGAGAAGACGGTATCTTATTCCCTAACATTAGCAGCATAATGCGCCGGGCAACCATCTTGTTGATACCGCATATCTAACCAGATTTGAATAGCAATATCTTCTAAAAAATTTCGAAAATTTTCCGTTAAAATTTCAAGCACCTTTGTCCCGTTAAGATACTATCGAAGAAAAATGGTCCGAAAACTGTTCCATCAAAAATTCCGCACCACACGTAAACACTCCAGCGATTCTGATTATTGACATATCTTTGCCAATATGGATTGTTAGATGATCAGTAGTGGAGGTTGTGAAAATTTACTTTACCATTGCTGGAAAAAGTAGCCTCGTCAGTCCATAATATTCTATGAAGGACGTTAGGTTCGCCGTTAAGCATTCGTTTCAACCAATTGCAAAAGTCCTGTCGTCTCTTTCAATTCTTGGTGCAAGACAACATGATACGGATGCAGTTTATGGTCCTTTAGTATACTCTGAAGTAGCGAATAATTCGATCCCAAATCACTTGCAATTTTTCGGATGCTTAAATGTTATTCAGCATAAACATAAGCCAAAACTTTTATGATATTATCCTCATTACGGCTTCGACGTTTTCCATTTGTTCTTCCAACATATTGAATCTTCCAAGTTTGTCGCAGTCTTCGTGTCAATATTTTGAATACTTTTCTGGAAAGACGACGCCTTTCAGGATATCGTGTCGGGTATTCCCTTTCAGCTACTGCATTTTCTAAACATTCAGCATGCACATTAAGCATATCATATGCTTCTCCGTTTGAATAATGAGGCCTCATAAACTAGTAGTTTGCAATCGACCTAAATAAATTTTACAGCTATAGAAACCGAGAATGAACAGTAACGCCAAAGCTTACTGGATCTAGATCAGCTTGTTTTGTGAGTGAGATACATTTTTGATAAGTTTTTTTTTTTCATTTGATTGTTTAGATGATGAAATAACTCAATTCCTCCTGAATTTCACAGGGTTGATCAACACTTATCGAAATCTGCAAAAATGTTAATATCTTCGGAATGACCGGAGATATCTGTCTGCGGTTTTAACAAGTCAATAGGTGATAATGCTTAGATTATTCTCAGTCGGTTAGAATCATAGCATTGCATTTGAAATTCTCCAGTAAAACGCGCAAATAGGGTGAAGTGACATAAAACAGCCTGTAGTTTTTAATTGGATCACCCGGTATGTTGTTGTCATATTTTTCTGTAATCTGAGTTTAATGGCCTTCGAATAAAATTAAATTACATGAAAATCGGTTCACGCATACAGAAGTGAGAGTGTTTTTTTTGTGAAGAAAAGTTTTTTCATCCCATCACTAAAAAAAAGGAAATAAAGAAAAATTACTCAAACAAAAGTTGTTGAATAGGAAGAGTATTTTCTTATTTTATTATTCTTTACCACTGTTAGCTGGACAATATTCCGTATAAAATGAGATTATATTTTACAAGTGATAGATTGCGCCCTCTAGTGGGGAACTACGAACTTGAAAATATTTTTAATCATTTTCTAGGGGCCGATTTTGTCATTAGAATTTTTTTCCGGAAGTTATAGGATAAACGGTTTCCGAGATACGGCCGGTGGCCAACCTTAATGAATCACCCTGTATATCGACTTCGGTGCAAAACACTTACGGGCCACTGGTTGAATCATCCAAATATCCAATATCAAAGAGTGTCTTTGGATGCTTATAAGGGTTTTGTTTTATTATATAAAAATATCTGGGAAGATACTATTGTTACTAATACGAAGAACCAAATTTATCTTGTAACTTTACCATCGTGGAGCTCAAAAGTGATTACGCGTAGAACATAAATTTATTTGAACTTCTCATCCTGAAATCACCTAAAGACTCTGTACCTGAAGGATCAGCAAAATCAGCATGATATTCTGAAACATCCTGTATGTTTGTTTCCACATTTTGCGCCTTCATCAGGCTATATTTGGTGGTTTCAAGTTGAAAACATCAGCGTAACCGCAATATTACAGATTCCATAATATTTTGATCAGGAATCGAAGGTTTGTTTAAAATCCGCATATTTTTCCTCGGTTCGTGATGCAAAATATCCACACTTAGCGCGTCACCTCTGACGTTCCGACGATCTAATTACCATAACAATCTGTACTTCCGCCGGTCCTGTGCGCTTGTTTTGCCTGCCTCGTGCTCATGCAGCAGCATTCTATCAGACAATCCTTTCAGTATTTACCCGATTATCGAGATGAACAGCATCTCCCGTAATGACGCCATTGAATTTCAGTAGCTTCAGTGGATATTCTGCTTGGCGTACGAAAAGCTTTCCCTCGAGTTTCCGGTGCAGAAGCGGCTTTACGGAAGTTGATGACGTCACTGATCGGGGTGATGAGTGACGGTGATTAGTGTCAATTGTGCTGTGATTTTTTCGTTTGTTTTTTTTGGAATATCATCTTTATGGGTGTAGTTTTAGGATTTTTACTGTTTAACACACCTATCTAATTAGGGTTGATTTATGAACTATACAGTCTATATTTTCAGAAGTAATACCCCTAGGGCCTTGATAATACCGAGATAATTTTGTCATAAAGAATGCAACACCCTTAAAGGATTCTCCATGGCAAAATTTTGTGGATTTATCAAGGCGCGAAGGGTATTCGATAAGATAATTTTTACTTTGTAGATTTCGAAAAATTGATTGTCAATCTGACGTTTAATTTAAACTTGATGATCCCCTTTGTCGAAAACACCACATGTAGGGTATTATCGCTGTAATCTATAGTTGATTGGATGAAATTTGACACATCACTAAAAATAGACGACTTCGGCCCAAGTTGCCAACCCACAATTTTCTCCACAAATTTACTTTCACTTGGGAACGGGAATTTCAGGACAAATTCGACATGATAAGGTTCGCGTTATTTATAAATATCCGTAAAAGATGCCTCGGCTCTTAACAATATAATTCCTTCCAAATATAGAGTTTTAGTTAAGATCATATCTGATTGGCTGAAATTTAGGTTGGGATTCCTGATTTCATGTTCATAGTGACAAATTTATATAGGAATGTTCCGCAAATCAACTTGGTTATTTCGGTTGCCGGTTTTTCCATTCCGTAAATATGAAATATTCAGTTGGTTCCTGAGAAAAAGGTAAATTACGGAATTTGGTTGATGAAAAAACGTTCTTTCTGTCACCAGAACGACTGTCAATGTTTTATGGTAACATATCCATAGCATAGAAAAATCTTTAATTACTTCATGATCCATAGAACATAGAAGAGACGACAATCAACAATGAAAAAATTACTTGGTATGGTATATGGATCATAAGGTAAATAAAGATTGTTCTATGCTATGGATATGTTACCATAAAACATTGATTGTCGTCCTGGTGCATAGACTTAATATGTCTATGTTCTGGCGACAGAAAGATTGCTTTTTCATCAATCAAATTCCATAATTAACCTTTTTTTCAGGAACCAACCGAATATTTCATATTTACAGAACGGAAAACTGGCAACCGAAATAACCAAGTTGATTTTCGGAACATATCCTATACAAATTTGACACTATTAACATGAAATCAGGAATCCCAACTTAAATTTCAGCCAATCAGAGATGATCTTAACAAAACCCTATATTTGAAAGGAATTATCTTGTTTGAAGAGCCGAGGCATCTTTTACGGATTTTTAAAAATATCGCGAACCTTATCATGTCGAATTTGTCCTGAAATTCCCATTCCCTAGTGATAGTAAATTTGTGAAGAAAATTGTGGGTTGGCAACTTGTGCCGAAGTCGTCTATTAAGTAATTTAATTGGTTACTATAGTAAGTAGAAAATTATCATACCTGAGAGCCTTCATGAAGTGTACCCTGAAAATATTTTGACGATTTCCGGAAAAACTGCCACTCCTATTGAACCTCTTTACGCGCTCGTTCTAGGGAACAGCGTGTTATCAGTTCGTGAGGGTGTCTGTAATTTTCGAATTTTGAGCTGTATTGGTCTTAAGAGATTGGGTTTGACTCCCCGAAAAAGAATTCGTGGTCAAATTCAATTCTCTGTGTCCGTCCGTCCGCATGTGCTCTAACTTACGAAGTAAACGTCTAAGCGACTTGAAACTGTCAGATTAGGTTTGGAGTCCAAATATCTAGTTTGAGTTCGTTAATGGGTGGAATTGGTTGGATAGTTTCGGAGTTAGACCGATTTGAAATTTTGAGGTGAATTGCTCGATATCTCATGAAGTATTGACTCGATCAAATTGAAACTTCGTAGACAGTTTGGAAATACCAACACTCAACTTGGAGCAAAATTATTCGAAAATTTTTAATATTTTTGATGAAACATTTTTCTTTCTCTGAAAATATTGATAAGATTTCAATAGAATTCAGCACAAACCTCAGGGTCAATATTTAACAACAATGTTTCAAATTTCAGTTCGATCTGATATTTACTTTTGGAGATATATGGAAAAAAAATGTGCCAAATTTCTCAAAAAGTACGAACACGCAACTAGGTGCAGATTTTCGTGTTGATCTCATAGTTACAATTTGAACAAGCACGTAAAGTTTGAAAATTTGAAAAATAGTTATATGGTTTAATTCGAAAATCTTCAGTTTTGATGGATTTGATTTGTCATGGTTGATGATCCTCACTTGAGGTCTGTTCGTTGTACCTGCATGCACCTCACTAACTATAATAACATTGATACTGTTCGGTGTGTTTTTGTTGTAAACTTGCACTCTGTTCGTTGCGGAAATGTTGGCAGTTAGTGAAGTTACAGATTACGTGTGCAGTGCATAGAGTGAGGTTATGCGCATGATGTAAAAAACATGATGTGCTCATCTGAAAAATTAATGACGTCAGCTAGCAGAAATAAAAAGAGTTATATATTCTGTGCTTTGAACATGCAAATTCAAAGCACATAATATTTAACTCCTTGTATTTTCTGTTAGCTGACGTCACTCACTCTTCAGATGAGCACACCATGTTTTTTACATCATGGTTAGGCGTGAATATCATGATGAAAAAAAAATTTTTACATAATGGTGAAAATGACCTGGTTCCTGGTTAGACGTGTTTTGTTCTGTATGTGTGGTTATATTGGACGAAATTAATTTTCATCATATGGTTATTCGAATTGAAATTTTTTTTCGGGGTGACATAAAACGACAGATAAACATCATCTCGAAATGGTAGAGAAAACAAAAGAAGCATAGAATTCTGTCATCCTGGATTTGCGTAAAATGATCTATCATATATTCTGCATTCTGTGAGAATCATAGAACAGAGTGAACTACACAAACTCCACCCATTCTGTTGTCTGTGACTACACTCAACTACACTCAGCTGCACTGTGAATAGTGTAGTTCAGGTAGGTACAACGAACAAATCTATAAAATGCCTGTAAGTTTTCGTTCTAAATGACAAACTCCGTTTTCATTACTAAATATTATTTATACTGAAAATGAAGAAGATGTTTTCGAAAAGGACCTCTAATGCAGCAATGTTAAAGAAATTGTCCCCGTCCAGAGCGTTTTTTTTTCATATAAATTCAAATATCTCCAAAACACTAGGTATGTCATATAATTGTGAATGATACCAAACGGGCATCTAATGATGCAATAGACATATCGAATCCTTGTAATTCTTTGGTCTCAGTTTTATTTTCCGAGTAATTGAATAGTCAGTATAAGTTATATCATCAACATTATGAAAACGCTTTTCCCAAAAATGGAAGTATTGTTTATAAACGCCAATTGTCCCGAGATTGTCATGATCATAATCCTCATTTTGAATTTCGCCAAGTAGTAAAGCCTGAGAATTATCATTTCTGATAGTTAAAATATTGTAATGTGGTTGTTTTCTGAAATATATTTGGAAATCTATAAACTATTCCTTAACACCGATTAACGGATTTCTCTGTGAAAGGTTTTCTTTCGATGTTATTAGTTTTATGGATATATTTTTAATTGTTGATACTTAAACAATCGATAATATCCATTAGATACGGGTACAACATGGAACTGTTATAAGATGATCAGTTGTGTGGGCACTTCCCAGTCGAAAGCTTCAAACGAAGCGTGAAATGTTTACATAATTGTCTGATAATGCTAATACGCCAACTTGAGGATCATTTGAGGAGATTCTCTTGAATTGTATTTTCATAAGTTCCACCTATTCTATATCTGATTTACTGTTACATTGTCCGAATGTGTGTGTAATTCAAACAGTGGATTCCTCACTGTAGTGGTGCGTTTACATGAAGCCAAAAGACTACTGCCAATGGTGTCTACACGATTCGACAGTTATTGACGCTAGTTAACTGGCTCAAGCCAGCTGGACTTTCAACTGGCTCCGTTTAAACGCTCCATAATATTGGGAACTTCTGCGAAGATGCCAGCGCCCTAACGGATAAATTTGGAACCTGTCCAAGCTAGTAGTTTTATGTAAACAAACCTTAGAAATGTGGTGGAGAACGAATATTTATTAAGCAGAGCTTGAATATTTAAAGAAATTATTATAGTTTTGTGCAAGATTTCTTGAGAAGGAACTTTTCGTTTGGATCACGATATAAAATCGTACTTTAAATCGTTCCTGGAGAATAATTTCGGTGTTATTTTAGTGTATGTTGCTTGGTGGATCAAAATAAACCAATATCTAAGTTTACTTGAATTTCTGGAAAAAAAGTCACCTCAATAAGTAATTTAAGGACTCTTATTTATGTGAAGAAGTGCTCAATGCAGGCTATATTATGTGGTTAATCTAGAATCAGTCCAAATGATATGACTTGTTCTTTATTTATAAACGAGTGAATCAATAAAATGAAAACAGATTTTCTGCTTTAGTTCTTTTGCATCGTATTTCTAAAGAAAAGGAAACAGATAGACATATAATTGATATTTCATTTTCATATTACAGCAGTTTAAGATACACATACAAAATGAAAAATGTCACAGCCGGTTCAACCTACCTATATAAGGAAATGAAAAGTATTGATGTATTTATATGAGTAACTTCAGCTATTATCAACTCTAACAGTATATCTAGTTTTTGTCAGATTTTCAACCAGATCACTCTCTTTGAATATGATTTTTTGTAGTATGTGGATTAGGTAGCTGCAGAAGTGCTCAGTAGTTTCTCCTCAGCATTTTCCTTCAAAATTCTCTCATTTTTATTTACACCTGAAAACATCATGACATGAAGTTGTTTCGAAATAAATACATTGTAGATAATTTACCTTTATGAAAATAAACATCTTCAGAGAAATGCAGTGAACATACTTTCATGTATTTCGTGACCTGTTTTCCAATCTTCAATTTCTAAAGCTAGGCCTTTCTTCTATCATTGAGTTCCCTGCCAAATGCTGTTTCCAAATTAATTTTACTTTCATTTGGCTTTGGAAAAAATGAAAACTAGAGGCACTAGATGATCCTTTCTTCTTTGACCATGAATAACATTGAGTTGAGGCACACAACAATAGTCATTTCGGGAGGATGCCATTTCGAATTATTATTATACGATCGAAATTTTTGATCGGAAAGAAAGGAATCGATTGATGAATATTACAAACACTTTCGGCATACCAAAATTTCAATTATGAGAACGACACAAAATCTCGAAAATGAACTCCAAAAGTAAGCAAATTACGTTAGAATAACAGACACGTCGAAAAACTACTAGCTTGGAAGTGTTCGGATTTCTATCACCAGAGGGCGTATCGCTTAGCAGTAGTTGCGAATCAAAGAGAGTTACAGAGTTCATGACAAAAATCTAAAAGGAAGGAATGGGTTTACAAATTTGCGAGAACCTGTTAATTTTGAAAAACGTATGAATGGCGGAATTCATCATATTTTCTATAGATTTTGCATCCTGTTCGGTATATTATCTGAATATAAGCATAGAATTTTATTTCAATGGAATTACAGTAGCATAGTAATACCACATTGCCTATGTATCAATTCAGGTGCCATAGCAGGATATTAGGTCAGTTTTCAATTTTGGTTTATTATTCAAATGATATACTTGGAATTCTGGGAAATGGCGTTGAAATAGAAAAAAATCGGAGTTCTCTAAATACGAAATACATTGAATTGAAAGGTTCATGCGGGAAGCGTAGAATTTGAAGCATTCGCTCTACAAAGTGATATTCTTGTGTGGAATATACCGAAGGAAACGATACGTCGTATATGCTATGAAACGAACTTCTAACCTAGGGAATGTTGTCTCCAGTACAAAGCAATGCATATTGAAGCAAATGATTCCTCCATGCTAATCCAGTTATCTGTAGGGAAACGCTCTCTGCTCCTCCTTTCATGTGCCGATGTTAATGCCCTAAATAAATGATCATCAAATCAACACAGTAAGAGTACAAGGGAAACTGTTCCTAAGTGGAAGCGCCAGCGAGCGAGGTGTTCACAAGTTTTCCATACTCCCTTCGCTTTTTGAAGTCAGTCGGTTGGCCTTGGATTCTTGGACTGAATCAGGTTGGCATCACTGGGAATAGAATTAGTATATTATATCCTCTCTAGTTGGCACTCGCGAAGAGTTATCAAGGTCAAAATAATTAGTCAAGACGCTTTAAAGTCTCACATATTTTTATTAAACACTTCTTTGGATAATGAAATGCTTTTGTTGTTTTAGGGTTTTTGATATATACGTAATTAAGAAGAAAAATCTGCTTGCAAATTCAGGGCAGCAAAAAGAAAAAGTATAAATTTGCCCGAAAAGTTACCTTAACACCTCATGGTACCTTTATTTAGTTTATTGGGTCCGGCGAAGTATGTAGGTATCTATATTCGGAAATTTAAGTAGTTTCATTGAGTTTTTTATTTTTTTTTTCAAATCTTTATTTTATATTTTGTTGTGATAATTTTGATACTTCCTCAAATAAAAACATTTTCGAATTCTAACTGTTAGATCAACAGAAAATTTTGCTCCTAGTTGCGTGTTGGTTATCCCCACCTGATTATGAAGTTTCAATCTGCATTTGTTCTTTTTGAGATATTGCAAAAATTACGTTAAAATTCCTAATAACAACAAAACTTGGCACATTTTTTCGATATATCTCCGAAAGTAAATATCGGAACGAATTGAAATTTGGAACATTGTTGTTGAATGCTGGCTCTAAGTTCGTGGTAAATTCCATTTCAATCTAATCAATATTCTCAGAGAAAAAATTTTTTTATCAAAAATTTCAAAAATTTTCGAATAAATTTTTTTTATTTTTTGAAATCTGGATCCACACAAAATTTTGCCCTAGGTTGCGCGTTGGTATTCCGAAACTGTCCGAGAAGTTTCAATAAAATCGAATCATTACTTCATGGGATATGGAATTAACTTCAAAATTTCAAATGGACCCTACTCCGAAATTATCTAATCAATTCCACCCATTAACGAACGTAACCGAGATATTTGGACTCCAAACCTAATCTGACAATTTCAAGTCTCTTTTTTAAACCATTTTCGGCCCAAAATTCGAAAATTACAGACATCTTGACGATATGATAAAGCGCTGTTCCCTAGAACACGAGCGTGAAAAGCAACTTTTTCCTATTACAGAATTTTTTCGCCCCGGCAATGCTTGATCTTACACACACCTACTCACTTGAGCAACACAGCTCATTGCACTCACTCGATCACTCTCCTGTTAGTTTCCTTTCAATCAAAAGATGATTAGAGCGGTTCATAAACCGCTGTAAAATATTGAAATTCAGATTCTTGACTTGTTTTTGAATACTATCTTCACTTGTTGAAGCTGTCAATTTAAAAAGTTACCGAACTCATCCCGGACCTCAGGCAAAATTAGAAAAAAAACAGCAAAAGGTAAACTTTGGTTCGTGGGAGCATTTTATACGGTTTGTTTAAATTTATCAGTATCAACCCTGCGAGCGATGACAGCAACCCCTAAAATCTTAAATGGGAAGAGGGGTTGAGTCACACCTCGTTTTTGAGGCAATTCGATAACCTTTTTCAAAATGCCATACACTCTACCTTTTTTGTTTGTACTTCCGAAAAGAACAAAAAAAATAAAATAAAAGAATAGTTACTTTGAAAGAAATGCAATGAAACTCGAGATCCATGAAAATGTTTTCAATAATAAGTCCAATAATAGAATTTCCTATAATATCACGTGAGGGAAAAAGCAGATACAATATTACTGAATTTGTGGTTGCATTTATTTTCTTCAGTCCTTCAGAATAATAATAAATTAAAGAAGAACCACAAAAGAGATCAAGTGTAAGAATTTTTGAAAATGCTATCATCGAATTACATTCAAACCAAGTTATCACCCAACCCCCCTTCCCTTTTGAGATTTTAGGGATTGCTCTGTCATCACGATACCAATAGGTCTCTTGCATGAATTTTTTTTATCATTTTTTATCACCGAGAAAATGTTCTTTTAAATTTGTCGGTTGTGTAAACGGACGAAACTTCGCGGTTTCCGTGACGTATGGGGATATATCCACTGTCTCCCTCTTCTCGTGTACTTTTCTTTCTAGCAAGCCAATAGACAGCGTCGGGCTGTATCGATCGGTGAATCTTACAATAACGAGTTATGCAGAGGCGATCTGACGCGTTTCTCCCGCTTCGACCTTGAGTCCCGATTTGGCCGTTTTTGAGACCCAATTATTCAAAATTTGATAATTGTTGAAGTGTGTGATAGCATACATTATGATTTTGTATCGATATAGAATGAGAAAAACATAAAAATATGATAATTCGTGTTACATGCAAAAGATCTATTGATCGGAACTAACTGTATAACCCCAATAATATGAAATACATATACTCCATTCACTCTTATAAACTATTCCGGTTGGCCATGACATTCTGACACATTTCACCGTGTATATTTAGAAAATGTTAGGTTTTAGTCACTTTCCTGTCAGATAACTACGCAACGTTGTCCTATCTACATAGAGGTCGTAGTAATTACGTATTTTTTAAAATGCAGATTTACTTTGGGAAAATAATGAATAATGATAATCTTTCACTCAAAACCTTTCTTATTGTGGCGATGTGCAGCTAAAAAATTAATATCTATTCATATAAAATATAATTCCTTAGTTTTCATTCACATACCTCGAAAATGTTGGATAAATTGTGGTAAAATATTGATTCCAAATTATCAGGGTTACTATCAGAAAAAGCAGATTTCAATTCTACATAGCTCTACCTGATACTCCGTCTATGCTTCTTCAAAACTACCTTCGGCATTTTTAGTTTCCAAGCACGATAATTATGTTGAGATTGAGAGTAGAAATTGGCATTGGCGTTTGGCAACGTCTCTTCGAATTATTTTGACATTTCCGATATTTCCTGATTGCCAACCTGCGTCAGTTTTAATAAAAAAACTTGAGAGACCTAAATCATGGCCAACCGGGATAGCTTATAACAATGAATGGAGTATATTCAACGCAATACATAAATCAGTATCCTTATTAATTTATCACTAATCCAATCAATATATTGATGTATATCGATGTCGACGCAACAATATTTCGTGGGATCGTACAAATCCATTAGCGACTAGGGAAGTTCATGATTTTTTCCGAAACCTGGTTTATTTCCATGCCTCGTTTATTTATCATATTCGAATCATTGGTGAACGTGTTCACAAGGTTAATATAATATATTCACTTACCACGTTCCTGGTTAGATAGATGCGAATTAATCTCTGTTTATTATCGCGATGAAAATTTGCATGTACCTACATTATTTTATATTCGATCATCGTCAGCCTCTAAATTTATCGCCATTGTCATTATTCCGTTGATGATGTTAGGGAACTGTTGGTTTAATTTTTCCGTTCGCAAGTGTTGGAATTTGAAGTGATATTTCCTTAACCGTTTTATTTTATTCCAACGACTGGGTTGGACTCACTGAGGACGAATCCTGTGTTTAAATCGATTCTGGCCGGTCGTAGGCACGATTGTGGGCTCCGGAGAATCCTATAGACATGAAACTTCCAAGAAAGGGTGCATACCAAAATGGTAAAGTTCGTTGATGGGCAAAATGGGCCGAATGTTTTTCGAGTTAGTTATTTGAAATTTTGTGGCTATTTTCCTGATATTTCAGGAACTACCTGACGAATGGATTGAAACTTGGCAGTTAGTTGAAGCATAACTTCGCGCAACTTTTCTCTGTTAGTTACTTTGACAAAAACCATTTGGAAAAAATTTTTTGTTCGGAAACTAGCTACCGTATTCGAAAAAAGATTTGCTGAGAGCTTGAACTACATATTTCACAGAAGTGTCATGATTAGTTTGATTATAATTTCAGGATGAATTTGAAAAAAACATGTCAAATTTTGTGTTTTTTTCTGGGTACCGTTTTTTTTCCGTAATATCTCGAAAATACTGATTGGCTCATGATGAAACTTGGTAGCTAGCTTGTGAATGCTGATGAAAAACTTGGTGAAAATCATCGTGATGATCGTGTTATCAGAACAAAAAATATCATATTTTTTCCTCAAATATTCAGTCTGCGATCTGATCATAGTATCCTCACAAAGTTCTTTCTGAATCTTTATGGTCGCGCATTGGAATGCCGCGGCTAAGTTTCGGAGTTATAGCCACTTGCAATTTTGAAGTTATTTATTTTTTATTTCAGAAACTACTTGAGCAATCGAATTTGAACTTGGCAATTAGGTGGAGTATAACGACGCGCAACTTTGAGCCAAACTTTGTCAGAATCATATCGTCAGTAAATGAAAAAAAAACAAATTTCTCAAAAAAATTTTTTTTTCGGAAACCGTTCATCATATCAAAAAAAAACATTCGACTTGGACTTTGAGCTCCATATTTCACAGCAGTGTACCAAATTTCAGTTCGATACGATCATAAGTTTCGGAGATATTGGGGAAAAAAATGTCAAATTTCGAGGTGTTCTTCTCGATATCGTTGTTTTTTTCGGTATAACTCAAGAAATACTAATTCAATCCTAATAAAACTTCGCAGCTAGTTTGAAGATGCTGAAAGACAACTCTTTACAAAATTTCGTGATGATCGTGTCATTAGAACAATTTGAAAATAAAATTTCTGTGATTTTCTTATCATATCATCCTCATTAAATTCTGTATAAACCTTCGAACTGTAATTTTTCGATGGAGTACTGGATTTCAATCCGATCTGATCTGTGTTTTTGGAAATATTGGGAAAATAAAATTTTGAATGGGTATACCTGCGGAATCATTGGGTGGATTTTACCCATTCACGAATGCGGCCTTCGTAATTAAGGTCCAAACCTTCTCTACAAATATCGTGTTAACGCAGTCGGCTCAACGGCCGACCGTAAACACAATAACTTCTGGAAGAAACTACTTTGAAACTCGATATTTGTAGAGTAGATTTGGGGCTTAAATACGAAGGTCAAATTCGTGAATGGGTAAATTACGCCCAATGATTCCGTAGATATACCCATTTGAAATTTTGCAATATTTCAAAAAATATAGATTGGATCGAATTGAAATCCAATGCATGATTGAAAGACGACAGCTCGAAGGTTCATGCAGAATTTCGTGAGAATAATTTGATCACCAAATCTTCCCACAAGAGAGTAAATATGCGTTTGGCGGGATCAATACGTGAAACGATGACGGCTTTAGCAACGAATTTGAACATCCTCGAAAAAGCTGCTGACCTCACGTCAGTGCTTTTCTAGATTTTTGAAATCTTCGTCACACAGCTCTTGATGAAGTTATCAATTTTTCGCGAGAATGTAGAAAATGTAAAGAAAGAATAAATTCCCGCTTCGAATACTACAAAGAATAAAATACATCCTGGTAATACAAGTTTCTTTCCACGAAAAATGGGTTCTTGTAAATTCTGACTAGCAGAGGCCGAGCCTGTATAGTTCAATATGTTTCTCGTCTTATTTTTAGCTTATTTACTATTTAAATATAGAACAATTAATATCCATTTTATCTTAGGTGCAATAAATTATAATCAGGTGAGACGCGTTCGTGTAAATAGTAAATTGAATGCCACATAAACAAAATATTCAGATCAACTTCTTCTCAGAAGATACGGAATTCATCGGAAAATTTTCGATCCGAATAGATTCTGTTATTAAGGCACAGAGAAGAAACGCAAAATCTTGTTCATGTATATGCCCATCACGATGTTTTCTGTTTCTCATATTTTTCCATTTTTACTTTCTTTCATGTCTGAAGTTTACGAATTATATCCCGAAAATAGTTTCAAACGACTGGATTGGACTCACTGATGACGAAGCCATTGTAAAAATCTATTCTGTCCGGCCAGCCGTCCGTATACACAATTACAGGCGTACGGAGGATCATATCGGGTTGGAACTTCCTGGGTAGGCTGCATTTGAAATTTTGGGATTATTTCGAATAACATAATATGAGTAATCAATAGTTGATAGTGTCATGAAAAGAATATGGCTATTTAAAATGAACTCATGAGAAATTAATTTCTAAGTTTTTTTTCTTCTTCCACATTATTTCAATCGGATTTACAAATTCTAAATATTAGATCAAATTTTGCACCGAGTTGCGTGTTGGTTATCTCCTCCTGATTACGAAGTTTGAATCTGATTGCATTCGTTCTTTTTGAGATATTGCGGAAATAACGTTATAATTCTAAATAACAACGAAATTTGGCACATTTTTTTTCCTTACATCTCCGAAAGTAAATATCGGATCGAATTGAAATTCAGAACATTGTTGTTTAATACTGAATCTGAGGTTTGTGCCAAATTCCATTGAAATCTTATCAATATTTTCAGAGAAAAAAAATTTCTAACATCTGGGTCCACACGAATTTCTGCTCGAAGTTGCGCGTTGGAATTCCAAAAGATATCAAGGAATTAACCTCAAAATTTCAAATGGGCCCAACTCCGAAACTGTCGAACCGATTTCACCCATTAACGAAGATATTTGGCCTCCTAACCTAATCTGACAATTTTAAGTTGCTAGGTCTTTTCCTTCGAAAGCTAGAGCACATGCGGACGGACAGAATTGAATTTGACCACGGATTGTTCTTCAGGGGGTTCAACCCAATCGTTTAAGACCATTTTCGGCTCAAAATTCGAAAACTACAGACATCGTGACGGAATGATAACGCGCTGTTTCCGAGAACAAGCGCGTAAAAAGGTTTTCATAACATGTATTTCTCTGAAATTTCCATTCACCCCAACCGAGTTCATCAACTTTTCACAGGAGTTCAATATGAAACGAAAAACTCGCCTTGTTATTTGGAATTTGCTTTTTAAATAGTATCCGGTTCCATCGAAAATTTCAGTCTGATTTTAATCTTGCGATTCCTGAATCCCGACGAATCATTTTTTGCATTCTGATTCGAAACAGTCAAGTATTCGATCAATTTGACAGCTGCTTTGTTTCGAGAAAGAAGAAGTGTGGCTATCTATGTTATTTTTCTCAATGTCTGAAAGATGCGATTCTCGTAAACGATGAAGTGATTTGTCTTGTAGGTTTGTGTCCAAACGCTATGAACCTCGAGCATCGAATAACGGCAGCACTCATGAAAGTGCCGGCTGCATGTTAAGCGGGATACAGATGAGTGTAATGTGTAATGCGAACAGCGAATGCCATAAATCACAGGGAGTTTTATGATTCGAGGCATCGCTCTTTCTGCTCCATTAAGCCGGGTCCAGATGATGTAATCCGAACAGCGTGTGCAATAAAATTTGATGAACAATTCGGCGATTAGTGAGGACGGCATTCGAGCTCAGCCTCGAATAAAACATTCGAATGCATGGTTCGAGTTGAAACCGAGTCCTGCAGGAGCAGATAGAGCGCTGCCCCGAACCATAAAACTCCCTGTGTTTTCAACTCGAACGATGCGTTTGAATGCATCATTCGAGGCTGAGCTCGAGTGCCGTCCACACCATTCACCGAATCGTTTATCAAATTTTATTGCATTCGCTGTTCGCATTACACTCATCTGGACCCGGCTTAAAGCCAGGTCCAGATAATGCGAACACCGAAAGCAATAAATCATGGGGAGTTTTATGGTTCGACGCAGTGCTCTTTCTGCTCCGTCAGGACTCGGTTTTCAACTCGAACGATGCATTTAAATGCATTATTCGAGCACATCTGGACCCGGCTTAACCATATCAGGCAGTCGAAAGCTCCTACCGATCGAACATTCAAGAGGGCTCATTCGATGCATTCATCGAAGCTGTCCGCTCGAAACGCCCGAAAAAAGCTCTCTTGAGTGTCAAGCATAACAGACACACTAGCTTATTGCAGATCGATCTTGTGTGTTGTTGCGGCGATCGGAGTATCCACTTCACGCTTCAGCCGAGCCGGCGTGATTGCAAAACAACAAACAAGAAAACAATGATTGAAATTCTGTTCCGGCAATTCGTTCTTATTCCCGGTTTCCGTATCGTGCTGTTCCCGATGTACTTGCTTATTTTTGTTACGTACACAATAATTGCACTCGCCTCGATAACCAACTGCTGGAACGAGACAAGGCTAGGTTCTTTTTATACAGGGTTGGGCAATAGTCTTGAATAAAATTCATATTTTTTCGACCAATAGCGTTAAATGAAAATTCTAGAGAAGCACTGACGTGGAGCCAGCAGTTTTTGCGTGCATGTTGCCAAAGCAGTCATCTTATCACGTATTAGTCCCACCAAACGCAACTTCACTTCGCGGTAGAAAAATCTGGTGATATTCTAATCATATTATCATCACGAAATTCTGCGAGAATTTTCAAGCTGTCATATTTGAATCAAGTACTGGATTTCAATTCGATCCAATCTGTATTTTTGTGAATATTGGGAAAATTAAATTTTGATTGATTTTTTTTACTGAATCATGTACCCATTCCCTTAGAAACTCGATAATTTTACAGTAGATTTGGACTTTATTAACGAAGGCTGAATTCGTGAATGGGTAAAATCCACCCAATGATTCCGCAGATATATCGTATTGAAAATTTTACATTCCCTTAATTTTCAAAAATATGGATTAGATTGAATTGAAATCAAATTCTCAATTGAAAAATTATATAAAAGTACTGACGTGAGATCATCAGGAGCACTTACGCGCTTGTTCGAATTCTAACTATCAACACGTGATTTTGCACCTAGTTGCGTGTTGGTAGTCTCCACCTGATTACGAAGTTTCAGTCTGATTGCATTCGTACTTCTTGAGATATTGCGGAAATATCGTCAAAATTCCAAATAACAACGAAATTTGACATATTTTTCCTTATATTTCTGAAAGGGAATATCATATTCAATTGGAATTCGAAACATTGTTGTTAATTACTGACTCTAAGGTTAATGTCAAATTTCGTTGAAATCTAATCAAGAGTTTCTGGGAAAAAAAAGGTTAAAAAAATTTTTGAACGTTTTCGGACAAACATTTTTTTTTCAATTTCGTGACAACTGGATTCACACGAAATTTTGCACTAAGTGTTATGATACTGTCTACAAAGTTTCAATCTGATCGCGTCGGGAAATTACCCTAAAAATTTCAAATCGGTCTAACTCCGGATCTATTCAATCTATTCCACCCATAAACGGGTAAACCCGCAAGATTTCCCGTCGCCGAGATATTAAAAAGATATTCACATCATTGTACGCAGTGGGTTTTTCTGAATAAAAAATGTAAAATCGAACATAGGCGGTCTTCCTTAATTTGGAAGATATGGGCCCCCAAAGTTCCAAAATGAGTCGTTTTCAGGTCCCTTTTTCCACCATAAAAACGATCTCTCACTTCATCTGCATAGTTCACAAACCACTTTTGAACCTTCAACCAACAATAAGCAACACTTTTTTTCAAGAATAATCAATATTTAATGAAAAAACAAGTGAAATTACTGGACAAGCACTTAACCTTTATTCCTTCTGATTTCGACTCAGTCTAAAAGTGAAGTTTGGCAATGGCGCGAATTTCATCGGTCGGAGTCGTGCCATCGTGCGTATTTGTGAATGACAGATTATTGCTGGCGAGAAAAATGAAATATGTTCTTAGTTCTTACTGTTTACTGCGATACTCTAAATCTTCCAATAGGAGAATTCGTTTCTAATGAAATCTACAAGGTTGAAACACATAGTAATGGGATGAGAATACACCCTGATATATATTTCAACGTACATTTTTTTCATATGTGGTAGGTCGCGCCCTTTCCAGATTTCCAATGAAATCGAGGTAATTATATAACCATTTTATTGGAATACCCTGAATCTCATTCTCAACTGGGACCATCTCGAAGACACAACAATAAACGAAGTAGATAACAACCTCCCTATTTTGAAGTGGATAGAAAGAAAGTTCAAACGAAAATATTGAGTGAAACCTCAAACAAATATTCTCAATTATTTTGTTTCGATGTTAGAATAACCACCTCTTCTTCAGTGACAGAAGCATTTTCCTTACAATCATATCCTTCAACTGTCCATGATTTCATATTTCCCGCCAGCAACTACTTTTCTGTCATAATACGTTGGCCAGCGATGAAAAGACGCTGTTGCCAAGCTCCGCTTCAACATTGAGAAGTATTTCGTAGAAATATAGGTTAAGTGGTTGTCTAATATTTTCACTTTTCTTCCTTTAAATAATGAATATTCTTGGAAGGAAGTGTCGCTATTCGCTGGTTGAAGGTTCAAAGATGATTTATGAACTAGATTTGAGAAGTGAGAGATCATTTTTATTGTGGAAAAAAGGATCTGAAAATGCAACAATTTGGAACTTTGGGGGCCCATATCTTCCAAATACAGAGAGAACGCCTATGTTGGCCTGCATATTTTTTGTTCAGGGACTCACACTGCTTACAATGATGTGAATATCTTACTTATAGCTTCGCGACGGAATCTTGCGGGTTTACCCATTAACGTACTAAACTGAGATATTTGGACCTCAAACCTAATCTGACAATTTCAAGTCACTAGGTCCTCTCCTTCGAGAAATAGAGCACATACGGACGGAAAGAATTGAATTTGGCCACGGATTCTTCTTCAGGATGTTCAATCCAATCTTTAAAGGCTCTTTTCGGCCCACAATTCGAAAATTACATTTTGACGAAACTATAACGCGATATTTCCCAGAGAAAGCGCGTAAAATGACAGCCTGAAGGTTCATACATAACGAACCCAACCGTCAGATTCTGATGCGCGACCTACCCTGTATGTTTCAAGTCGCTAGCTTAATCCGTTCGAGAGTAATCGCGTCCCCTAGAAAAATTGCAAATTCATCAGGTTCGGAATTAAATCAAGAATTCGAAATCCGACACGAAGCTTAAGTCTACGTTCGGCTATTAGGCCGCCCTCAACACTAAAATTTCCTAAATAAACGAATAAGATACACGATATTTGTACAGTAGGCAGGCGGCTTGGTACAGTAGGTCGAATTCGTAACATTCTTCTGATATGTTGTAAAATAAAAATCCGATATTGTTGAACTATTTGGTATTTGATGAAGCTGTGTTGATAATTAAAATCGAAAACATTTCTTGTCTACGCTCATGAACGTATCCATTACTCATGGCAGTTAATTGCCTACCTCCTGACAGATGACTAATAATTTGTACTTTTTACTTCATTACAACTGGTTTATGATCATTTGCAATGCACTCCAGGGAATAATGACATTTGAAATAGTATGGACAGATTTATTATATTGCAATAGATAATTAAGACATCATTATAGCTGGTAAAGAATAGACTATGTAATTTTCAGTAAACTCAAGAAATATAAATTTCATTAGCATTCCAATTGTTTCATAAATGAAAGGTTTGTTCGTTGTAGAATACTAAAATCACTGAAGATTTTTAAGATGACTGTAATCTTTATCTGTATCCTTCACTCTTATTTGTTATACAGGGTTTTCCAATAAGAGGTGTTATTTTGAATAACCCGCTGTTTCGGTGGATGACACTTTTGAAGCTGTCATTTTTTGACATTTGACAAGTAGAAACTACGCCATTAATAAAAATGCAACGATATACACTTCAACAACGCATTGAAATTATTAAAATTCACTATAAAAACGGTGAAAATTTGGCAGAGACGGTTCGTAAAACTCGAACATTTTTGGGTCGTCGTGAAGCACCTTGTCGAACCGCAATAAAGAAATTGGTGGAAAAATTCGAGCTGTTGAGACAAGTTAGTGATGTGAATAATAAAACCCTTGCACGTCGCTCAATAACAGCCGAGAATATTGCTGCTTTAGCCGAAAGTGTTGAAGAAAACCACGGTTTGTCCATTCCTCTTCGTTCTTTGGAATTAGGCATTCCACAAACGTCATTACACCGTATTTTGCATAAAGATTTGGGTCTTAAGGCTTATAAAGTTCAGTTAACACAAGAACTCAAGACGGCCGATCATCAACAACGTCGTGTCTTTGCTGATTGAGTCGTTGAAATGAACCGGAATTCCATCGAAAAATCATCTTGAGTGATGAGGCCCATTTCCACCTCGGTGGCTTCGTCAATAAGCAAAATTGTCGCATCTGGGGCTCGGAAAACCCGAGAGTTATTGTTGAAAAGCCTCTCTATCCTCAACGTGTGACTTTTTGCATGCGGTTTATGGTCCGGCGAAGTCATTGGACTTTTCTTCTTCGAAAATGAGGCTGGAGCAACAGTTACGGTGAATGGATTGCGCTATCGAGAGATGATTAATGATTTTTTATGGCCGGAATTGGATGGTATTGATCTGGACAACGTTTACTTTCAACAAGACGGCGCTACGTGCCACACAAGCAACGAAACCATTGATCTTTTGCGGAAAAAGTTTCCGGACCGTGTTATCTCTCGAAGAGGTGATCGCAATTGGCCACCGAGATCTTGTGATTTAACACTTTGCGACTTCTTCCTTTGGGGCCACGTGAAAGAGAAGGTCTACGCCAATAGCCCAGCGTCGATTCAAGACCTCAAAGATGGAATTCGTGAGGCTTTCGAGGACATAGGACAGCCACTTTGGCGATTTGGTTATGGAAAATTTCATTAAAAGGATATGGTCCTGTAAGCGTGGTCGTGGTGGTCATTTGCCTGATGTTATTTTCCACTATTAACGGCATAGCTTCTTCTTTATAATGAAATAAACATCCGATAATTTATATTGAAAAATGGACATTTTTCTTTGAATATCAAAATAACACCTCTTAATGGAAAACCCTTTAGTTTTATGAATCAGTGTCTATAACTAGAAAATCTTCTTCATCTGAGCCCAAACTGGAAAATTAGTGAATTAAAAAACTGTTTAAATCAATCAGGTAAATCTTTTGCTAAATTTTATGTATATACAATTAATTTTATGTATATACCATTCAAAGACTCACCTTGTATGACAGTCGTTATACATTCATTATCCAATTTCATGTGTATCTAAAAACATACCAGCGGATAGGTATTTATCCAAAGAATTCAACTAGAAACCGCGTCTGGGCGTTTAAAGCAAACAGGAACCATCCCACTTCGACCTGGTGTGAATGGAGCATAACACCACGACAATAGCCACAGTGTGTATCTAATCGAAAAATATTTCCTCTGAAACAGGCTTTACTACCAATATTGTCTCATCGTATCATACGGATTCAGAACCAAATCAACTAAAAGTTTCGCACAATTAATTAATCAATTCTAGTTAATGGAGAAATACTACGATTCCATGCATCTAATCTGCTATAGTTGAGTAATCAATTCCTCGATATTGTGTTTTCCACTCAGGTGTTCCCATCGATAGTCCTTATTGCAGTTCCGGTGTGTTACTCGCTAACTCATACGAGAAACTCTGTGGTTTTCCTGTGCGAAAATCTATCTTTAGTGACAGTTCCGATGTGATAACGCCATGATGTTCGAAGTGTCGAGTGTTGGTATAGCTAGAGTAGACGCTGCCGCCGCCATGCGGCAAGCGGACGAACATAAAACGAGTAGAGTGAAAAACGGAATACTGAGGATGCTAAGAAGGTCAAAATCTGCAGTGCAGCATCCTTCGACCAAGATTGAACGTAGGGTGAGCACAGACAATCGTTACCCTTTGAAAAGGACAGTGGCGGACGATCGTAACAACGCGCGTCACAAGGATGGCATGGTTGTGAACATGGTGGAAGGGTTGCCTTGCGTGGTGGCAACTAGACGAAAAAAGGTAAATTGACGGCGATAATCAAGTGAAAACTGTTAGAAATTTAAATTTGGATGTTTTTTTTTGACTTATCGAAAATTTTGCTTATTATGAATTTTCTTCATTCAAAAATTCTTCAACTTGCATCCATACTTGAATGAGTCAGAAATTGCCCTTCTATAAATCAGAATATCTGCCTGATGATCAAAAATTGTGTATTCAAGAGGTACATGAGGAAGGTAATGATATGTCAACACTGCATAGTGCGTAAGTGTTAGATGCGCAGTTCGAGATTCAGCTTCGTAGATCCATCACGTGAATTTTTCCATCCACCAGTTAACATGTTATATTTGTGTGTTTCTCAAAAATGATGTAGCTGAATTAAGAGCAACATTACTCCTCAAACAAATAACTTGTTCTCGGGGAAGAAGAAGTTGCGGAAGTAATAAACTGACAATAAACACAAGGACGAATATGGGTCGATTAATCGGCAAATACTCCACCTTGATCCGATGTATTCGTTTAGTGTAGTTTCACGGTCATTACCTATCATCAGAACGAGTCAACTGTGAAACGCAGCGAGTAACTGTTTGTTAACTGTTGGATGACTGTTTTGAGAAGAAAAATATACAGCGGCATCTCAGGTGCACTACACGGACCCTGAACTTTGAGTACAGAAAACTTTTAGCGATATGCATGACGTTCATCCAGCAGGTTGCATGTGTTTTGGTTGATGTTGAAAGTTGCCGTCTTTAAGAAGAACCACATGTATTGAGTGTTTCCTCGTACTTTCACTGTTCGACAGTGCGGGTTTTTCCTGAATTTGGGTTATTACTGCAAAGCAAATTTGAACATAATTATTATGGGTTTCATCATTTTCCCAAATTACCTTCAGAAAGTATTCAAAATAAGATTTCAAAATTGGGGTTTGAGATTCGCCAGGCATGCACGAAGTGACATCGATTTTTAGTAGAATAGCTTTTTCTGCTATAGATAATGAAATATTTATTCCTACTCTGTGGTACACACCTGTTCTTTGTCATTATAACCAAACAATTTCCGTTTGCGATTTGTCAGTAATATGACAGTGTGACAATCTGTGCTCTTCTTTTTCTATTCCTTGGTCGTTGTCTTCTACTCTAACCAGATCGAAGTATAGCTATCTCTATTTTCCTAAGCAAAGTAACACATTTGACTTCCTTTTCTTTCCGAGAAAGCAAAATTCGACGTTGCCATATCGCGCACTCGAGACAAATCCCTTTAAATGCAAATACCCATTTTTATTTTTCAGTGTTAGGTGATAAAACATTTTTTTCAAAATATAATATTGAAATTCTGAAGGTTTTTCATGAAAATTACTGCATTGAATAAACGTAATACAAGTCGCTCAAAGTTTTCTGGACTCGAAGGTAAGGGTTCGTATGGTGCTCCTGAGAGGGCTCTAGAGGCATTCCTCCAACAGGTGTCTTGTATTTAGAATCTTCTTTGCGTTTCCAAGGTGAGTCTTTTCGATGAGAAATAATCAGCAATCTGCATCGTTAGAGTTTCTTGGATAGCTCTTCTTCAGTGAAGGTCTTTGGTTGATTGGATTAACTCAAAACAAGGTGAACTATTAGGCTCTGTATTGCATTTGGACAATTTTCTTATGTGGTCCCTGAATAGCCTTATGGGAAATGTTTTTAATCAATAGGACAAGTTTTTCGCTGACATAGGGAAAAGTTTAATCCTATACGCCCCCCAAAAACCTGATCCAAAAAAACAAGGACAAAGTGCGAATTTTTTCAGAAAAGAAATTGATTGAATAGAATTTCCGAGAAGGTCTCCCTTCACTGGATATGTAATGCAGTTTGTGAAGTGAACTGGATCTATTGCAGGTAATCGCGTAACTGGAAAATATCTGGTGTTCCGTTGACTTTCCTTTGTTGACGAGTTTACAGGTCACTGGTTTTTTGCTCAACCGACAGTACGATGTACCCACAAATGAAAACAATCTCGCTGATGATGGAGTAATGAGAAAAAGTAGAGCTTATTGAAACGGTTGCATTTATTCTCGAATAAGAACTTTATCGATTTATCAGAAGTTGAAGCGTGATGTTGAAGCCTCTTCTTTAGATAGATTTCTAGATAATCAGGTCGATTCTGTTTGCAAATGGCAATATTGCTAGGAAA
This sequence comes from Myrrha octodecimguttata, assembly GCA_958510865.1. Classification (NCBI taxonomy): domain Eukaryota; kingdom Metazoa; phylum Arthropoda; class Insecta; order Coleoptera; family Coccinellidae; genus Myrrha; species Myrrha octodecimguttata. The sequence goes on from OY294056.1 coordinate 60,246,531, forward strand.
AAGATATAAGATTGGAATTATTGTATTCTGATCAACGATTTTGAGCAATATGATCTGTTACTTCAACATCTTGCTATTAGTATTGCTATCTCAGCAACCTCAAAATAGTACTTGCTTTGCTTGATAACAAGATAGGTTAGAAAGGGAATCTTACAGAGATAAATTTGTTTCAGTATTATTTCTTTCAAGAATTCGAAAATACTGAAAACAAGGGAAGTATGTGGTTACAGAAATTTGTTCAAGATTCTCTAGAATATTTAATTTTGAGGAGAATTCTTTGACTAAAATACCGGCATAGTAAGCAACAGCTGATATGATTATTTTAATGATCTCAACAACAGCCATCCCTTTGAGTTGCCAACAAAAAAGTTCATCGAATTTCGACTCATTATGCTGTATTTGATTTCTGTAAACCAATATTTTATTGGTATCCGAGAAATTGGTTTCTTTCGTAACATTTTTGAATAAGTTGATATTTACATGAATAAAAAAAGTATAAGCTAATGGAAATGTGTTCAAGGTTCTCTAGAATATTCAATTTCAAGGAAAGCTCTTGAACTAAAATATAGGCATAGTAGACAACAGCTGAGATGATTATTCTAATCATCTCAACAACAGCAATCCCTTTGAGGTGACAACGAAAAAGTTTATAGAATTTCGAATTATTAACGCCTGAATAAAATTACTGCATTTGATTACTGGTTACCAATATTCTAAGGGTATCCAGGAAATTGGTTGTTGGTCAATTTGACTCTTTTGATTTCCTAACGTTTTTTATGTCGATGTTTACATGAATAATGAAAGACAGAAGATAGAAGTTATGTATGCAAAATCATTAAAAAACTCAAGAAGTACTGTTATTTTCTTCTTCGTTGCAGCTATAATGTCACAAAATACAGTGTTGTGATGATAGCAATATTGCTATGTCAAAATTCATAACAAACATTGCTATAACAAATAACACTACAACGACGAATATCCGTCGATGAATCAACAAATATTCTACCTTGATCAGAGCTAATTATCCAATCAACCAAAACACCTTCACCGAAGAAGCGGATCCAAGGAGAATGACTACTGCTGTTTCACAATTGTTATTGATCGTCAGGTCAATTTACCTTGGATAAACCGCAGAGCGATCTCTCGATACTTGTCACCTTTCAGATGGACCGCTGCAGCATAACAACTTACAGTGCGCCATTTACCAGGAGCATCTTGCGAGTCCCACCTTCGAGTGCAGAATACTCTGATCAATGTGAATAACGTTCATCCTTTAGTCGCATCAGGTCGCTGTAACTGCGATATTGCAGCTTTACAAAAAACCACATGAACCGAGTGTTTCCAATGTCGTGACGGTTTTTTGTAAAGCTGAAATATCGCAGTTACAGCGACCTGATGCGACTAAAGGATGAACGTCATTCACATCGATCAGAGTATTCTGCATTCGAAGGTGGGTCTCGCAAGATGCTCCTGGTAGGTGGCGCACTGTACGTTGTTATACTGCAGCGGTCCATCTGAAAGGTGACAAGTATCGAGAGATCCCTCTGCGGTTTATCCAAGGTAAGTTGACCTGACGATCAATAACAATTGTGAAACAGTTGTAGTCATTCTCCTTGGATCTGCTTCTTCGTAGTAGGTGTTTTGGTTGATTGGATGATTAGCTGTGATCAAGGGAGAATATTTGTTGATTTATCGACGGATATTCGTCCTTGTGATTATGTTATTTATTGATATTACTGGAGCTCTTTCTTCTCCGTGAAACCGATTCCTATCATTGCTATAACACTCTGAACAGAATACGTAGCATCATGGGCATATTGCTTTTAATTAGAAAGATAGCAAAATGACTAGAATAGCATTCATAACAATATGCAAACAGAATCGCCCTGATTATATCAACAGTTTTATAAGAAGGAACTAGTGAACTGAAAATCTATCTCTCTGTCTGAATGGATTTACAAATACATTGGCATTTCGGTAGAACTAACTCATTGCGCCATTCAATCATGCTGATAGCTCAGCTTTATGGTGAGTAGAAATGATTTTATTATAATACGTTAGCTGGAACATCATTGATAAACCGATTAACTATTTTTACGTTTTAAGCCGCGTTATGATGTTCTAACGAAACAGCAAGTGTTATATTTATGATTGCAACAATGCCTTTGATATGCGTCGAGGAAAAAACTCTAGTCGGATAAGATCGTGCGATTTCTTCACGCTAAATACATGGATTCGCGTAATTATAAATCACATTTGCTGTTCGATGTTTTTGAACGCGACTTTGAAGTTTAAACGCTGCCTTTTCAACTATCAAAGTTTGACTAGTTATCAAAAAGGCATTCAATACATATTGTTTGAATATACCGAAGAAACTGAAAGATTCGATACAGTGTGTTTTTCAACGCCATGTTCGTATTTAAGGAGAGGAGGTTATTACATTGCGAAGGTCGAATTCGTGAATGGGTATAATCTGCTCAATGATTCCTCAGATATTCTTATTTATAGTTTTGTTTTGCTCATATGTACAAAAATACAGATGGATCGAATTAGATTTTAGTACTAGGACCATAACAGCTGAAAGAGAGGTTGCCAAATCCTTCAGTCAGGAGGTAAAAGTGCGTTTGTCAGGGTTAATACGGGAAAAGATGATCGCTTTCACAAGGAATTTAAATGACACGATCTCCAATGAATTTTACACCAAAAGTGCATCAGCATTTTTTTTAATACATAGTTACCAAGTTTTATAATGATTGGATGAGTCTTCTTGAAGTTATTCCGAAAATAATGATACCACGAAATAGGTACGACAACATTTTTTCAGATCTCTTCAGAATTTGAAATTGGATAAAACTGTTTCGATGTATAGTGTTATAATGCTCAAACATTATTCATTCGAAATCTGATGGAAGTTTCCGACAAAAAAAATTTTGTTAGTGAAAACTTCGATTATTTTTTATTGTTCGAATAACACGATCACGAAATTTTGTACGAAGTTGTGTATCAGAGTTTTCCAACTATTCATATCAGTTTTTGTTGAGTTATTCTGAAAATTCACGAATTTTAACTAATTATATATCTTCGAAAATCAAATCTAGATCGGACTGAAATTTGGAACGCTGTTGTGAAACATAGCGTCCGAGGTATTTGCATGATTTCATCGAAATCTTAGTAATAATATTCGAAAAAAAATATTTTGAAGAAGAATATCAAATTTTCTTATTTACCAACCATATGGTTTCAACAAAATTCTGCGCGTCGTAGTTGTAGTTGCGCGTCGGTAAGCTACAGCGAACTACCAAGTTCGAATCCGATTGCTCGAATAATTCCGGAGATAATGGGAAAATAATCTCAAAACTGCAAATGACTTAAACTTCGAAACCATTTTGCCGATTCGGCTCATCATCGAACTCAACCGCTGCATTCTGATGCGCGACATACCCTGAAAGTTTCAAGTAACTAGCTTACTCCGTTCGATAGTTATCGTATCATCGGTCAGACAGAATCGATTTTGATCGATCGGATTTGTCATCGGTGAGTCCAACCGAGTCCTTCGAGACTATACAGAAATTTGAACTACTATTAGCACGCCTTTCGTCAAAACATACTCGCAAAATCAAGTCAATTTCCATCTCGATTTGGTAAATTATTGATTAACTTCAACGTCCAATTTCTTTCATCTAAAGGGTTTTCCAATAAGAGGTGTTATTTTGATATTCAAAGAAAAATGCCATTTTTCAATATAAATGATCGGATGTTTATTTCATTATAAAGGAGAAGTTATGCCGTTAATAGTGGAAAATAACATCAGGCAAATGACCACCACGACCACGCTTACAGGACCATATCCTTTTAATGAAATGTTCCATAATCAAACCGCAAAATGGCTGCCTTATGTCCTCGATAGCCTCACGAATTCCATCTTTGAGGTCTTGAATCGACGCTGGGTTATTGGCGTAGACCTTCTCTTTTACGTGGCCCAAAAGAAGAAGTCGCAAGGTGTTAAATCACAAGATCTCGGTGGCCAATTGTGATCACCTCTTCGAGAGATAACACGGTCCGGAAACTTTTCCCGCAAAAGATCAATGGTTTCGTTGCTCGTGTGGCACGTAGCGCCGTCTTGTTGAAAGTAAACGTTGTCCAGATCAATACCATCCAATTCCGGCCATAAAAAATCATTAATCATCTCTAGATAGCGCAATCCATTCACCGTAACTGTTGCTCCAGCCTCATTTTAGAAAAAGTAAGGTCCAATGACTCCGCCGGACCATAAACCGCACCAAACAGTCAGACGTCGAGGATAGAGAGGCTTTTCAACCATAACTCTCGAGTTTTCCGAGCCTCAGATGCGACAATTTTGCTTGTTGACGAAGCCACCTAGGTGGAAATGGGCCTCATCACTCAAGATGATTTTTCGATGGAATTCCGGATTATTTTCATGCATTTCAACGACCCAATCAGCAAAGACACGACGGTGTTGTTGATCGGCCGGCTTGAGTTCCTGTGTTAACTGAACTGAACTTTATAAGCCGAAAGACCCAAATCTTTATGCAAAATACGGTGTAATGACGTTTGTGGAATGCCTAATTCCAAAGAACGACGCGGAATGGACAAACCTGGGTTTTCTTCTACACTTTCGGCTACAGCAGCAATATTCTCGGCTGTTCTTGAGCGACGTGCACGTGATTTATTTTTCACATCACTAACTTGTCCCAACAGCTCGAATTTTTCCACCAATTTCTTTATTGCGGTCCGACAAGGTGCTTCACGGCGACCCAAAAATGTTCGAGTTTTACGAACCGTCTCTGCCGAGTTTTCACCATTTTTATAGTGAATTTTAATAATTTCAATGCGTTGTTGAAGCGTGTATCGTTCCATTTTTATTAATGGCGTAGTTTCTACTTGTCAAATGTCAAAAAATGCCATCTTCAAAACTGACATCTATCGAAATAGCGGGCTATTCAAAATAACACCTCTTAGTGGAATACTCTTTAGTTTTCAAGGATTCCTTTTCCTTTCCTTATTTCCTCGTCGAAAGAGCCCCGTTATTTGATTGGCACTCGATATGAATGTATTTCTGGATTTATATTGTCAGTAAGTAAGGTCGGCAGAAAGACATCGCATGGCGATATGCCCATCTTTTGCACATTTATTTCAAACATGATGTATTATCCTTGTTATTATAAGCAATAAAGAGTTCTTATATAAATAAAAATAAATTAATATGAGGAGTTTGTTTGTTGGTTACGAATTCATCAACTATTGTTCCCATCTCGCATTAATTAATACCAGATATCTATATTGGTCCTGTTTGTATATTCACCCGACTCAAATTCACGATAAGGAGCTCCAATAGGTCCGGTCACTCCCATCAGTGACATCAATTCAGTTTTATGCATAACCGATCGCTTCCTCTCGTTCCGTATCCAGACCGAGCGAACGTCAGCCGTCGCTTTTCGTTCAAGGTCAAGAATTTCCTCACTATTACGTCCATTTCCATAGAACCTGAAAATTTACGACCAAGTTAACATCCCACGCTGAACTATCGGAATATAATTCCTCGCCCGCATCAGCTGATTTTCGTCGCTACGCTGTTTAAACATTATGATTGAATTCTCGGTGTTCCACCTTGACTAATATAATTACCCAACCGGTAATAGGGGATCCTTAGTCACTCGGTCGGCTGGCTGCAGATAAACTTGCACACGTCGTCGGCAATGTGTCCAATTTAGATTTCGTTGCAAGTAAATTTTGTTTGATTTGTAGGAGATAATCGTCGATGATAAAACGCCGATAAACTCGCAATCTTGGATGTGATAAAAACGCCCGTCAGATCTAAGTAAACCTTTCCATTCGACGCGAGTGTTTTTCCGAGTTTTCCTCGTATTTGGTGAAACTTGTGCGAAGTATGTACGTGCGTTTGTTTCTTCAGTAGTTGAAGTGAATTATGCCACACAAAGATAAGTCGCAGAGGAAGACTTGGGACGCTGGAGACAGATTTGATATCGGAATTAAAATGTTGAAGGAGCAACGTGAAACCAGTCTTAAATCTGGGAAATACTCAGAACGTCACTCGAAATTAACTTTCGATCGGGATAACAACAAGGAGTTTCCTTTGGTGGAAAGTTGCAGGGCAATCAGGAGCAACTCCTTACGGGACAAGACCAAATCAGATAGACTGTTCCAAAACAGCTCGAACAGCAACGCGACAAACGATCTGAACAAAGGTGAGAACGTTCTGATTCGGTACAAACCGATCGATAACGATAACGTTAAGATACAGCAACCTTTGAACGTTTTCAAATCTCCCGTTACGTCACCCAAGGTCGAGAAGAAAGTAAGGAAGGAGAAAAACATCTACCACATCGACAACGAGGTGAAACCCCTTCCCAAACCTCCCTCCATAGCGCTCAACCTCATCTTGAACCCTAAGAAGGAGAACGAAGCAGATAATACCTTGAACCATTTGAACCAGATTGAAAGTCTGATAAGCAAGATCGACACGAGGGAAAAACAGGAGGAGAAACTGAGGAAATTCGACGAAATAATCCGCAACTTGAAGATCGACGTCCCTATAAAGACGATTTCGGACAGGCGGTCTGAGAAGTCGCACGATTTCCTAGACCCTGAGGAGACGCTGTTGAACCCGATCAAGCATTGTGCAGAAGTTGACGATCTGCAGGCCAACGGACTGAGCGATGCCGAAACGGCGGAAAAGCCCTTCGACAGGAGCGCCATCGAGCGTAAGAGCATGGAGGTTGGCAGCAGGAGCCATCAGAGGAAGATAAGCGCGGTGATTCGGGCCGCCTCTGATGCGCAGGGACGTGCCCATCCCGTTTCCGTGGGACCTCCGAGGAGGAAACTTGGTCTCAAGGTAAAGCGGATCTCCCTGTATCCGGTTTGCGATAATGCTCTTCAACTATTAGTTCTGAGGATGAATGTGGTATGCTTATGCCACATTGGTTTGTCCATTGTCCACTCAGTTCATTTAATAAGCGTTTTTACGTACCAGGAGGGAAACTGTGCTATCGTTTCGGACAAATGTCTGTAATATTCGAATTTCGAGCCGACAATGGTCTCAAAAGACCAGATTGGACTCACTGATGACGAATCCGGTGTCAAAATCGATTCTTCCCGGCCGGACGTCCGTCCGTTTGCACGATGACGGGCAGATGGGGAATCCTATCGACCTAGAATTTTTAGAGTGGGCTGAATTTCAAAATGTGACGGTTAATAAGTTCGTTAATGGGCGAAATCGGGCCAAACTTGGCAGTTAGTTGCTGTATAACGACACTTAACTCCGTGCCGAATTCTGTTGAGAATCAGAAAAAAAAATCTAAATTTTTTTCGAAAACTTCATCATACTCGGAAAAAAGTTGTGGTCAGGCCTTGAGCTTTATATTTCGCGGTATTGCACCAAATTTCAGTTTGATCCGGTAATAATCTTTGGAGCTATTTCGAAAACTACTGAGTTCAATAATAATGAAACTTGGCAGCTAGTTTCAAAATGCTGATTCGTGAAGTTCGTGTCATTAGAACCATTTGGAAAAAAATTCAATTTTTTTTAAATATTCAGTTCTGTGATCTTCTGTTCATATTATCCCCATGAAATAGACGACTTCGGCCCAAGTTGCCAACCCACAATTTTCTTCACAAATATACTATCACTGGGGAACGGGAATTTTAGAACAAATTCGACATGATAAGGTTCGTGTTATTTATAAATATCCGTAAAAGTTGCCCCGGCTCCTCAAACAAGATAATTCCTTCCAAATATAGGGTTTTGTTAAGATCATCTCTGATTGGCTGAAATTTGAGTTGGAATTCCTGATTTCATGTTGATAGTGTCAAATTTATATAGGATATGTTCCGCAAATCAACTTGGTTATTTCGCTTGCCGGTTTTCCATTCCGTAGTTATTTAATATTCGGTTGGTTCTGGAAAAAAAGTTAATTACGGAATTTGGTTGATGAAAAAACGTTCTTTCTGTCATCAAAACGACAGTCAATGGTTCTATGGTAACATATCCATAGCATAGAACAATTTAATTTACTTTATGATCCATAGAACATAGAAGAGACAACAATCAACAATGGAAAAATTACTAGGTATGGTCCATGGATTATTAGGTTAATAAAGATTGTTCTATGCTAAGGATATGTTACCATAAAACAGTGAAACAGTGTCGTTCTGGTGCATAGACTTAATATGTCTTTGTTCTGGTGACAAAATGATTGCTTTTTCATCAATCAAATTCCATAATCAACCTTTTTTTCAGGAACCAACCGAATATTTCATATTTACATAACAGAAAACCGGCAACCGAAATAACCAAGTTGATTTGCGGAACATATCCTTTATAAACTTGACACTAATAACATGAAATCAGGAATCTCAACTCAAGTTTCAGCCTAACAAAAATCTATATTTGAAAGGAATTATCTTGTTCGAGGAGCCGAGGAATCTTTTACGGATATTTATAAATAACGCAAACCTTATCATGTCGAATTTGTCCTGAAATTCCTGTTCTCCAGTGATAGTAAATTTGTGAAGAAAATTGTGGGTTGGGACTTGAGCCGAAGTCGACTATTCTGTATAAACTTTCGAACTGTCATTATTCGATGAAGTATTGGATTTCAATAGAGGACTTCGGCCCAAGTTGCCAACTCACAAATTACTTCCAAATTTACTATCGCTGGGGAACAGGAATTTCAGGACAAATTCGACATGATAAGGTTCGCGTTATTCATAAATATCCGTAACAGATGCCTCGGCTCTACAAACAAGATAATTCCTTCCAAATATATGTTCTTGTTAGGCTGAAACTCAAGTTGGGATTCCTGATTTCATGTTAATAGTGTCAAGTTTATAAAGGATATGTTCCGTAAATCAACTTGGTTATTTCGATTGCCGGTTTTCCGTTCTGTGAATATGAAATATTCGGTTGGTTCTTGAAAAAAAAAGGTTAATTACGGAATTTGACTGATGAAAAGCAATCTTTCTGTCACCATAACATAGACTATGCACCAGAACGACAATCAATGTTTAAGGTAACATATCCATAGCATAGAACAATCTTTATTTACCTTATGATCCATAGACCATACCTAGTAATTTTTCTATTGTTGATTGTTGTCTCTTCTATGTTCTATGGATCATGAAGTAAATAAGGATTGTTCTATGATATGGATATGTTACCATAGAACATTGACAACCGAAATAACGAAGTTGATTTGCGGAACATATCCTATATAAATTTGACACTATTAACATGAAATAAGGAATCCCAACTCAAATTTCAGCCTATCAGAGATGATCTCAACAAAACCCTACATTTTGAAGGAATTATCTTGTTTGAGGAGCCGAGGCATCTATAACTGATATTTCTAAATAACGTGAACCTTATCATTTCGCATTTGTCCTGAATTTCCCGTTCCCTAATGATAGTATATTTGTGAAGAAAATTGTGGGTTGGCAACTTGGGCCGAAGTCGTCTATTCGATCTAATCTGTTTATCTGGAAATATTGGGAAAAGTCTAAGTCACAATCGGCCGTGAGAATGACGGGAAATTCAGAAATACTATTGCTGTATGAATCTTTCACCAAATTTCATATCTTCAATAGTCAAGGGGTTGAATCCCTTCATTTTCTCACATCCACAGTATTTCAATAACTTAAATACTAATTGAAATCATTGAGTGGTATTGATTGAGATTTGGCGTGACACATTCCATTAACATTTCGATTTTCATCTTTTTGTTGATTAATTTTTTATCAGTGAGTTTTGTTCCATTTCTACCAGCTTTTTCTTAAAAAAATTCAATCTAGAAGTATTAATATTGATGATGAAAAAGCTTTTTCAGTGGAGTCGGTCGAAAATAAAACTGTCAATTTTTTATTGTTATCTGAATTCCATGCAGACGTAAGAAAAAGTAAAAAATATGAATATTAAAAACAAGGAACGGTTTCACCAGCCAATAAAAATTTACGAATCAATTATGAGATTGATAAAAAAATTTCATTATACCACTTTGAATAATTTAGGTTGAAATTTAATGAAATCAACCCACAGTCAGCTGAACACAATATGAATTCTACCGCATAGATTCATTAGCGTGTTAATTTTTCGAATTCAATATTCGCCCAAACATGATAATACCGCCTATTTTATGCATAAAATCATTTTATGACCTACTTTTCAACTAATATTTCTATTTGTTGTTGATATTTCATTTGTGATGGGTTCGGAATTCAATTACCCTTCAAATGAGTAAACAACAAAAAATTTAAATAAACGACCTAAAATTTAGTTCTATATTTTCTCAAGTGGGTAAAGCTGATATCAAAGATATCAATTTTTGACTTTGTTATATTCGGCGTATACCCAGATAATAATTGAGAAATTCGTAAATGCAGGGAAATGAAGTCGAGGATTTGTTCAAATTCTTGGCCAGTGTGGTTACTCATTCAGATATCAATACTTCTCATCACAGCTTGGTTTCATAGAATAATGAATATTCCAATTCAATGAGAGCTGTACTTTTAGAAAAACATATTAGGAAAATGAAATTTGTAGTATTATATCTACAGAGTCATCGAGCAGATTTTGTCCTACTATTCGACCTTCGTTATTGAGCCCTGAACCTGCTTCACAGAACATGGAATTTCTTTGTCGTTTATTTTGGAAGTTACAGTTCTTACTATTGACTACTTATATTCGATGAAAAGTCGAAGTTACTTGGTATTTTCCTTCGAAGTACGATAGACTAAATTTTATTTTCGAATGAAATTCTTCAGCATACTTTGTTTTCAGAATAATTTCAACCCAAAAATATCATCTTTTTGTAAAAAGCAGGAAAAAGGTTGCCTATGAACAATGCAAACGATCAACAAATCGAACTGTAACGTTTCTACAAATCTGACTGCTTCATCATACAAACGAACAAATTGGCAGAAATATTTTCTTATGATTTTTCGTTTTTTGAGACTTTTGTCAAATTGAATTCTTATTTAATTGTTAATAGTTCTGTTTCGGATATTGGGAAAAACCTACGAAATAGAGCACCATTGTTTAATTTTTAATTCAGGGCCTGTGTCAATTTTTTCACCGATACAATCTCAAAATTTCGCATTATACTGCACGTCAGTATTCTTCAATTAGGTTCGATCTGATCGCTTCATTAGTTCTAAAGATATTCAGAAAATGATCTCAGAATTTCTAATCAACGATCAAGAGTTTTCAATCAAAATCAGTATAATTTTCGAAAAAAAAATTGTGAAAATACCAACGAGAGGATACCCTTGATATTCTTCACAAAGATGCTCGTTGGTATTCTTCAATTTCGAGGATTCAAACTGATCACATCAGTACTTCTTGAGATACTGCAGGACTAACATCAAAATTTTAAATAGGCATAACTGCTGAAACGAACTTAAGCGAGATATTGGAACCACAAGCCTAATCTGACAACTTCAGTTCACTTGGTCATTTCCTTCGAAGTTTAGAGCATATACGGATGAATGGACAGAATGGGGGTTTTTCCTGAATTTGGGTTATTACTGCAAATGCAGATTCGAACACAATTATTATGGGTTTGATTCATCATTTTCCCAAATTACCTTTGCAAAGTATTCAAAATCAGATTTCAAAATTGGGGTTTCAAAATTTAAAGGGATTTGCCAGCCATGCACGAACTGGCAATGGTGTTTAGTAGGATAGCTTGTGCTACTATAGAATAGTGAAATATTTAGGGCAGGTATTATAAAACTTAACTTTAACTGACAGTTTTGACAGTTGTGTTATGACATAACTGTCAAAACTGCCAGATAAAATTAAAGTTAATTTTTATAATGCCGGCCCTTATTCCTATTCAGTGGTTCACACGTGTTATTTGTCAATATAAACAAACAATTTGTTATTCGTTTCCGTTTGCGATTTGTCAGTAATAATGACAGTATGACAGTCTGCGCTCTTCCTTATCTATTCCTTGGTCGTTGTCTTCTACTCTAACCAGATCGAAGTATTGCTATCTCTGTTTTCCTAAGCGAAGTAACATTTGACGTTCTTTTCTTTCCGAGAAAGCTGAATTCGACGTTGCATATCATGCACTCAAGACAAATCCCTTCAAATTTCAAATCCCCATTTGTACTTTTCTGTTTTAGGTAATCAAACATTTTTTCAAAAATATAATATTGAGAACACATATATGTTTAAAATGTGATGTTCTGAAGGTTTTTCATAAAATTTACTGAAGTTTCGTTTAAAGGAAAGACCCCATTGAATTTGATCACGGATTTTTGTTCAGGGAGTCCAACCTAATCGTATCAAATCATTTTCGGCATGAAATTCTAAAATTGCAGACGAAAACGATTCCTATCTGTTTTCCAGAACAAGGGCTTAAAAATGATACTATAACTCGTGATCTCTTCATCTTGCAATCTCGTAGTAACTATTATTAATTCAAGTCTTTCGTGTATCAACGCCACTTCCACACTTTCGGAGTTTGCACGCACCGAAACCCTCAGGCCGGAAAAACTTTTTCAATTTTCCGGCTTCCTACGTTCAACTGGTTCGTGGTGAAGCTTGTCTCCCAAATGGCGTCAATCGATACAGAGGCGACATTGAGGAGTTCTCCTCGGAAGCTCTCCTTTACGATCAAATTGTGTCAAGTGTGTCTTATCAGGAGAGGAGCTCGCGACGTTCACCATGTATCAGGGTCGGAAATTCATGAAAAGGTCACGATAGAAGGGCAATTTAGTTTTATCCGAGCCCTAAGTGACGGAAGGGAAATATGCAAATTTCAGCGCATGGAAGAACTTCCCCTCGTCTTGAAATATCTATCTACGTCAGGACCTTGCAGATTTCGTTCTTCATTGCCACTGTGAAAGCCGTCTTGTTTGATCGTCATCCTACTCAACGCACACACTACTCGAAAAACCGTTGGTGAATCACAACAGTTAATTTCATAGAGATGAGAGAGGAAAGACAGTTGCAGCAATAGCTGCTGAAACCGATTAAAGTTTACATTGGGAAGATTTTGCAGTATTTTTACGCGCTTGTTTTAGGGAACACGGAAACCTGTTCGTGTCATTAGAAAAAAAAAATTTGAGAAAAAATTCAAATTTTCAATATTCTGTGAGCTTCTCATTGAATAGACGACTTCGGCCCAAGTTGCCAACCCACAATTTTCTTCACAAATTTACTATCACTGGGGAACGGGAATTTCAGGTCGAATTCGACATGATGAGGTTTGCGTTATTTATAAATATCCGTAAAAGATGCCTCATTGAGAAGTTTTTGCATTATTTTACGCGCTTGTTCTGGGGAACAGCGCGTTATCATTTCGTCACAATCTGACAATTTCAAGTCGCTAAGTCTTTTCCTCCGAAAGTTAGAGTTTCTCAGAAATTTTGGTCATACACTTGGAACTCATATATTTCAGGAAAACACAGCCAAAATTTTGGAAGAAATATTCGCTCTCCAGGGAATATTATCAGATACATGTATATTTCGAAAATGCAAGAAAATTAAGTTATTACGGGCGTTATCATTTCGTCACGATGTCTGTAATTTCGAGCCGAAAATGGCCTTAAACGATTGGGGTGAACTCCGTGAAGAAGAATCCGTGGTCAAATTCAATTATATCCGGCCTTCCGTACGTGCTCTATCTTTCGAAGGAAAAGTTTAAGCGACTTGAAATTGTCAGATTAGGTTTGGAGTCCAAATATCTCGGTTAGGTTCGTTAATGGGTGGAATCGGTTGTATAGTTTCGGAGTTAGGTCCATTTGAAATTTCAAGGTTGATTCCTCGATATCTCATGAAGTATTGATTCGATTGAATTGAAATTTTGTTACCAGTTTTGGTATACCGAAGCACAACTTAGAGCAAAATTTCGTGTGGACACAATTGTGAAAAAATTTAATTTTTGACGAAAATTTGTTTTCTCTGAAAATATTGATTAGATTTCAATGGAATTCGGCACAAACCTTGGAGTCGGTATTCACCAACAATGTTTCAAATCAAATTCGATCCTATATTTACTTTCGGAGATATAAAGAAAAAAATTTCAAAAAGCACTGCCGTGAAAATTTTGAATGGGTATATCTACGGGATCATTGGGCGAATTTTACCCATTCACGAATTCGACCTTCGTAATTAAGCCCCAAACCTACTCTACAAATATCGAGTTTCTAAGTCGTTTCTTCCAGAAGTTATTGTGTTTACGCAGTCGGCCGTTGGGCTGACCGTAGATATACCCATTCAAAATTTTATTTTTCCAATATTTCCAAAAATACAGATCAGATCGAATTAAAATCCAGTACTTCATCGAAAAATTGCAGTTCGAAGGTTCATACAGAATTTAATGAGGATGATATGATAAGAAAATCACAGAAATTTTTTTTCAAATTGTTCTAATGACACGATCACGAAATTTTGCATAAAGTTGTCTTTCAGCATCTTCAAACTAGCTGAAATGTAAGGCCGCGTACATACAAGAGAACTGAGCGGCTTTCGAGGCAGTTGCGAGGCACTTCTGAAGCAGACTCGCGTTTTTAAATGGCTCGCGAGACGCTCAAAACAATGTACACACTTGCGAGGCAGCCCAATTAAACTGCCTCGAAAGCCGCTCAGCTCGCGTGTCTGAACGCAGTTTTACACTTCGTTGGTCGTTTGCATTATTCTGATATTGTTTCTTAGGCAACTTTTTTGTAGGAACTGCCCTTAACAAATTGTTTGAATCCTGCAATTTGCAAGGGCATTTTGTATAAATAATAATTTATTTCATTTTAAATAGTTCTTTTCTAGATATTATTATTGAAAACTCAAAAAAACCTGAAAATAATGCAAAATCCCCCTAAAATGTCTCTTACTCAATATTTTTTATTTTGCAATTTTCTAAAACTATTATCCTCACGAAATACTGCATGACTCCTCAAGCAGTTAGGTTTCAATCAAGTACTGGATTTCAATTCGATCCAATCCGTCCTTTCGAAAATATTGAAAAATATTAGCTTGAAATATATCTGCGGAATCCTTGGGTGGATTTTACCGATAAATGAAAGGTCTATTGCACCCAATATCAGGGGTCTGGCAGTCAGGGATCCGGGAGTGTAATAAGAAACCGGCAGCCAGGGTCCTGATCTAGGTCTATCGGGTGGACCCAATTTGATTAGCTCCCTAACACCCGGCCTTCAGGGCAGTATCATGGCAACGCCGAGAGCGTACATTCTTTCGTTATAAGCGACACCCTATCCGGCAGATCGGGCACCTGATAGATCTGGCCTTGAAATAGGCTGGTGTAACAGGACTTTTTTACATGTATCATGTTTCCAAGTTGTTCCTATCGGAAGTTATTGTGTTTACGATCGACCATTAGGGGACTCAACAAGCAACTCGTAATGCTTCAGACTCACGGGTCATCGATTTACATGGCAAACTGGCACACAAGTTTGTTTTCGTAAATGATTTGAACGCAATTTATCAGAGTTGAAGGGTCCTTCATAAAAACGGAACTTAGGGATTGAATGCTCGGAAAGCTGATTGATTATCATTTGGAAGTTCTATGCAATAAAATATCTGCCACATGAAAGAGTCAATAACGTCCATTGTCTAGAGACAATCTACCTGAATTAAATTGCCACTTCTTATTGCTGCAGTCGTGGCATCATGATCTACCGTCGAACAATAGATGAAGACAATAACGTATTACATTTTGATGAGGTAATGATTATAGCCCTTAAGTTAGACTTAATTGAATGCTGGCAAGCATAACGACGTGTGTTCTCGTGGAAGAATGAGCCGGTCTGGTGTACAGATGACATTTCATGTTTAGAAAATGACAGTAGTTGAAAGCATGATGTAAAAACATGAATCGATTTCAAGCGATGGACCAAAAGCTCCGGTTATAGTTTCGGTTATCCAAACTGACATATAGGCAAAGGATTATCTATCAATGTGGATAACCGTAACTTTAACCGGAGATTTTGGTCCATCGCTTGAAATCGATTATGGTGTGCTCATCTGAAAAATGAGTGACGTCAGCTAGCAGAAAATACAAAGAGTTGTATACTCTGTGCTTTGAATTAACATGCAAATTCAAAGCACAAAATATATTACTCTTTGTATTTTAATCTTGCTGACGTCACTCATTTTTCAAATGAACACACCATGCTTTTTACATCATGGTTGGAAGGATATATAAATCGATTTCAAGCGATAGACCAAAAGATCCAGTTATAGTTACGGTTATCCTAGCATAACGGCCGACCGTAAACACAATAACTTCCGGAAAAAACTACTTAGAAACTCGATATTTGTAGAGGAGGTTTGGGGCTTAATTACGAAGGTAGAATTCGTGAATGTGTAAAATTCGCCCAATGATTCCGTAGATATATCCATTCAAAATGTTATTTTTCGAATATTTTCAAAAATACAGATTAGATTGAATTGAAATCCAGTAATTCATCGAAAAAAAATCTAGAAAAGCACTGCTGTGAAGGCAGCAGCTTTTGCGCGCATGCTCAAATTCGTTGCCGAAGCGGTCATCTACATTGAACATGCGCGCAAAAGCTGCTGCCTTCACGACAGTACTTTTCTAGATTTTTCATTTTGAAAAGATGCTACCATTTCGAAAAAAACTGATGCAACTTCAAGTCATTCGCGCTCTCGTTACCATCACATCCTGCAGCCAATAAACTGGCTTTGACTTTTCATGGTGATAAAGCAGCATGTCGAGTCGCTGTCTTTAGCTGGCTTTCGGAATACCTAGACATGTTGCCACAGTTCTGTAATAGCAACGTAATGAGTTCTTCTTATCCTCACAGAACTGAAACTAGTTTGGAGGTTTACGATTTTCCGAAAACTCCTAAGTTATGTTACGATATCGAAATAATTGTTCAGCAATCCCCAGATCTGACATTCAGTTCAGATTTCAACCTCAGTGGATCTGCATCTTCGGAAATATCAACGTTTTTGTGGAGCTCTACTACCCTCACCATAATCAACCATAATCAAAGTATCGAAGCTGTTGATATTCTAATGATTCTAATGCGATCTTATTTGTAATATCTTCTTCTTGATTTCAGGGTAGCGATGGAACAAGCGAACAAACTCGAAGCAGCTCGGCCTCGACAAGAAACAGGCCAAGGGTGGGAGAGGAACCGACAATCGGCAAATATAAGTTACTTAAAACCATAGGCAAAGGAAATTTCGCTAAGGTGAAATTGGCGAAACATGTGCCTACCGGCAAAGAGGTCGCCATCAAAATCATAGATAAAACACAATTGAACCCGGGCTCCTTGTTGAAGTTATTTAGAGAAGTAAGTATCGAAATTCATCTAATATTCCATCCTTCTAAGGGCCGGTATTATAAAACTTAACGGGAAGTTAACTTTAACTTTAACTGAAATTTTGACAGTTGTATTGGGACATATCTGTCAAAATTGGCAGTTAAAGTTAAAGTTAAGTTTTATAATACCGGCCCTAAATAGCATTTCACAAATGTATTTTGAGAGGTATTTCCGGTCCCCAAATCATGTCAGTGTTGTCATGATTTTACCTCTATCCTAATTTTCACAGGAAATAAACGGACATTCTCTAAAAAAGCACTGCGGTTCAATGGTATAGATTATGTATTTTTATCTTGGCCGAACCAAAAATATATAGATTTTGATAATTATAAAGATATCTACTCATTTGAGGAAGACCAGTTAACCATGTAAAGTTTACGAAATGGTGACGTGATGTGTTTTGATTGGCATTCAAACTGTCATGGTGGATGCTGTGTTCTGCAGTGATATTTTACCGAAAATTCCACATATGATGTATTTCTGACAGATCACCATCGCAACGGATGAATTTTAGTGGAAATTTTTTCCTCGTGGGTACCCAACAGCGAATTATACAGGACATTTTTTTGACATTTATATTGACAGAATATTTTCTCAATTCGTCTGCTGATAGTGCGGATGAACTTGGCTTTCTATTGGTTGGGTCTCTTTGTAGCTTCCGATTCTTAGCATTTTTGCAGCTCTTGAGTTGACAAATTCTAAGTCAGAGAATGGATTAAATTTGCGATTATACCTTTCGAAAAATATTCCTGCAACTGTTTGGCTGTAGAGTTCCATAGAACTTTGATAACAGTCTCCTTGTAGTCTTTGGAGTTCTTTTTTCGCATGTTGAAAGCTTAGTCTTCAATAATAAGCGCCAGTTGTTCCACAGGTATATCCGCTCTGTCGAAATCATACGCTTTTTCTGCCCAAAAGTTTATAAACTGCTTCCATACACTTGCCTTCGATTTCCTAGTATTCGCTGTCAACTGCTTAATATTGTGGCGAATATTATCTTTACTTTCTTGACCGAAGCGAGACATTTTTCTACGTCGTGCTGTTTTTGACAAATTCAAAACAGTGATCGAATTTTTTAATTCACCAAATTGGTGTGGTGGAAGAGTGATGGATCCACCAAATCGTTTTTTTATTGTTGTTTGATTGACGTAAATGTCAAATTATCTAGTCCAACATCCACCATTTATGTTCTATGTCCACCACACTCCACCACAACCACACCATTTTGGTGAATTAAAAAACGCGCCCAGAAATAATTTCTTAGCTTGGAGTTTCACTGAGTTGCCATGGTAACTAAATAATAAAGTGAACAAAACCTTCTATGTTTTGCAAGTACTTGATGAAGACGAAAATTGACGTTGTTGGAAATAAACGCATTTGGTGTGGAATTTTCTTACCGAATACTACACGAGGTAAAATTAAATCCGGAAATTTTTTCTCGATCATGAATATTTTTAGAAAATTATCCCTCGTCTTCGATTCGATTTTCAAAATATTCATGAGCTCGAAAAAATTTCCGGAAATTATTTGACCTCTAGTGGTATTTCTAGTGAAAATACTACTGATATGACTTATAATTTAAAATCAAATGCGTTTCTCATAATCCGTGAATCATTAAAATAAATCAAGAGTTTGATTCTCATTTATGTTAGTAACTGAAAATAGCCTGCCGTGTAGTGCATCAAGACATCTTATAATTATCGCGCCTATCAATAACGGTATGTCTCAGTGAAAATCCACTTTCCATTTCCCCATAGTTTCAGGTATCCAAGGACCAAAAGGTAGGACCATACTCCATTCACTTTTATAAACTATCTCGGTTGGCCATGATTTCGGTTTATCAAGTTTTTTTTTACTTAAAACTGACGCAGACTGGCACTCGATATCGGAAATGCCAAAATAATTTTCAGATACGTTGTTGCCAAATGCCAATGCCAATTTCTACTCTCAATCTCAACATCATCACACTTGGAAACTAAAAATTCCGAAGTTAGTTTTGAAGAAGCAGAAACAAAGTATCAGGAAGTGCTATGTAGATTGAAAACTGCTTTTTCCGATAAAAACCCTGATAATTTGGAATTTATAATTTATCACAAGCTTTCCAACATTTTCGACGTATGTGAGTGAAATCCCACTGTATCGTTTACATAGATTCCCAAGAACTTTGTAAATTTAGTAAGTTTTTTAAAGGTGACACAGGTTCTGTAGTACTACTACATTTTCATAATGGAGTATTTCAAGTTGTGCAAAAAGGTATTTAAATGTCTTCTGTATACTTTTTTTTGAGAATTTCGAAAAGTAGAGAATCGCATAGGTTAGTCTGTTCGTTTAGAAGTTTTACCGCATGGTTATTCGAGTACTTAATTTTTTTTTTCGAATGAATTATCACAAAGTAACGGAATACTCTATCCATTATTTTTCAGTAAAATTTCAACACTCGATTCTTGATTTCCGTCAAGAAAAAAACATAACTGAATCTTCCAACCATGTTATATACGTGAAATATTTCCAGTGTTGACAAAGAAAAAAGTTTCTTCAACATTCGCCAGTTCTTTGGAATTATCGAATTCTCATAATATTTTCTCAAATTCATTATTTTCTCAAAGTGAATTCACATTTTGAATAATACGTAATTACTACGACCTATACGTAGAGAGGACAATGTTGTGTAGTTATCTGACAGGAAAATGACTATAACCTAACATTTTCAAAATATGCGAGGTGAAATGTGTCAGAATGTCATGGCCAACCGGGATTGTTTATAGGAGTGAATGGAGTATACTTATCTAGGGGAAAAGTTCAGCAAGTAGAGTCAAATTGATGTGCCACTTAGGGATCGAAGCGCAGAGTTAAGAATGAACAGTGTCATCGAGTCCCAAGATAAGGAATTACATTCAATCGGGATACTCTGCATTTGCTGTCTCACGTCAGTGAATTATATTGAAACGAGTTTTAACTTTAAAGTCGATCAGGGGATGGAGCAGCAAACTGATGGAGTTACGAAAACAGTTGATAAAAGTTTAGACGATCATTAACATTTCGTTATTTTAAGCCATGTCTCTTGGAAAAGATACGACGCGATCTGTTATCTATGACGGTATGCTTTTCACAATGAACTCAAGTTCTCAAGCTGGTTTATATGATTGAAATTCAGCAAATGGACCAAATCATATTAGAACACACTTTTTTGCGGAAATTCCACTGGCCTTAGTTTAGGAAAAGCACTCAGTGTCGCGTGTCTCTGTTCTCCCAGACTCGACCAGACAATCTGAAGAAATTCCGCTCTCAATATGGGAGTATCTTTGGGATCATACAATAACGCGTCATCAAGTTGAGTAGGCAATGAGTTTATCAAGAAATGAGATGGTGAATTGGGGCTTCGTGGATTTCGACAACACAGCCATTCAAGGATTCTTTAGTCTAAACCTCTCAAATACAGGCACGGTCTGCATGCTGCAACGATGTCAATAGCAGCGAAAAATATTCAGATGTGTCGAACTTTTTGAGCCGCGACATAGGTATATTTCCATTATTTTGATAAAGTTATTCAAGATTTAATTTCTGAATTCACCTGATGAACTCAATTTTTTATTTGTTATTTCTGCCTGGCTACCACACTCTACAACCATGCAGGAAAATGGTATCTGAACTAAACTGAAATCTTCCTCAGCGTCGAGAGTATTCATTCCCATTCTTCCATTCGACAGAACCTAGTTATCGTTACCTTGGTTTTTATGCAGAAATTTAGGAAAAATTTTTTATTCCTCTCCATGAAAATTTTAAGGAAACGCTTTGAATTTTATACGAATATTAATCATCTTCACTGCATTATTTTGATTTCAAGCCCTCACTTTCAACTCCAAGAGTATATTTGCTTTAGTACTTCTGCAGAACAGTTTCAAACTGTGACTGTTTTTTTTTACAAATAGAAATAGGTTATTCCAACCTAAAATTGAGTTATATAGACGAAAATGAAAATATACAGCACTTCTTGAGACTGTAGCAATGTTGCTTTCATCCCACAGGAGAACGGAAGCTAGTATATTGGATTTGAGAATGTTTCAAAATTGAATGAATGAGTGAATATGTCCACCATATCAGGACACCAAGTACAATATTCGTTCTCTCCTGTCTCTCTGAACTCACAGAATTCCTCGTAACCCACTCGTTGGAATATTTTGGCTGTTGAAATAATTTTATTTTTTAGTTTTTTTTCTGGGTCTTCACTCACAGTATCTGAAACAGAACTTTTAGAAATTAATAAAAAACAACAAGGGGATCCAACATTTATAATTATTTGAGAAAGCCCATTGTCAACAAGAGTATTTTAATCATCTCGATTGCGAATTATTTAAGCAGTCAGTTCCAATTTTATAGGAATTTTCATTGTCTATAGTATACATTTTCCTCCATAAATATCAATTCAAGATATTCCAAATTTTCCACGATAACGCATAGATCGTGACAAGATAATACAATGAGGCAAGGTGAAACCGCGTGCTCTGATAAGAACCACGAGCGTCGAAAGGACAAAGAAATGGCATTAGGTCGTCGTTCTCGAACATCTATTCATGTAGCATAATCAAATCGGTATCTCGATATGGAATAATATCGGTAAATCTAGTTCTTGGAGGGGCCATTGTCGATGACGCAGTTTGTGTTATTATTTATGATGTGAACAATCGAAATGCAGAATACTCAGTGGCGGATCATTACGTAGGTGCTGAATAAGTTCGCTTAGGGTTGCAGTTACAAAAGAGTGCTATCAAATTGAAATGTTATTTGTCTTGAATCTAATCATAATAATTTTCATTTCGTTGGAATAATTCAAATTCTGGGGATAATGCTGGTACATATACGAGGTTTGTCTGGAAAATACGTATGTAAAATTCGGAGCGTTCTGTCAAGGCGTTGTGGAGGGGCGGCCTGGTGGACCCCCCTCTCTATGCAATCCCCTCAATGCTCAGTTCGAGCCTTGGCGCTCTACGAGTAAGTAGGATTTACGTGTGCTTGTTGAAAGTTACCCCCTTTTTAACTGCCGTCGGCATGGAGCTTTCTCTGATTGAGGAACTGCGCATCAACATCAAGTTTCTTGCAAAGCTGGGTGAGAATGGTCGTGAGATTTTTGAGTGTTTGCAACAAGTTCACGGAGACAATTTTCTGAAGGAAGCAACCGTCAACAAGTGGTTGTATAGGTTTCGGGAAGGCCGAGAAGATGTGAAAGATGACCAACGCTCAGGACGCCCCTCCACTTCGAGTTCTGACGAAAATGTTGAACGAATTCGTGGCTGTGTCCTTGAAGACCGTCGATTGACAGAATGATAGCTGAGGAACTGTCAATCCCCAAAACAATCGTCCACGAAATTCTGAGAGAAAAACTTGAGATAAAAAAAATCAAAAAGCACTGCCGTGAAGGCAGCAACTTTTGCGCGCATGTTCAATGTAGATGACCGCTTCAGCAACGAATTTGAACGTGCGCGCAAAAGCTGCTGCCTTCACGGCAGTGCTTTTTGACATTTTTTTCTGATAAATTACTGGATTTCAATTCGATCATATCTGTATTTTTGGACATATTGTAAAAATAAAATTTTGAATGGGTATATCTACGGAATCATTGGGCGGATTTTACCCATTCACGAATTCAACCTTTGTAATTAAGCCCCAAACCTACTCTACAAATATCGAGTTTCTAAGTCGTTTCTTCCGGAAGTTATTGTGTTTACGGTCAGCCTAACGGCCGACTGCGTAAACACAATAACTTCCGAAAGAAACAACTTAGAAACTCGATATTTGTAGAGAAGGTTTGGACCTTAATTACGAAGGCCGAATTCGTGAATGGGTAAAATCCACCCAATGATTCCGTAGATATACCCAATCAAAATTTTATTTTTCCAATATTTCCAAAAATACAGATCAGATCGAATTGAAATCCAGTACTTCATCGAAAATAACAGTTCGAAGTTTCATACAGAATTTAATGAGGATGATATGATGAGAAAATCATAGAAATTTTTTTTTTCAAATTGTTCTAATAACACGATTATCACGGAATTTTGCGTAAAATTGTCTTTCAGCATCTTGAAACTAGCTGTGAAGTTTAATCAGGACTGAATCAGTATTTCTCGAGTAATACCGAAAAAATCAACGATATCGAGAAGAAAACCTCGAAATTTGACATATTTTTTCCCGATATCCCCGAAACTTATCATCGTATCAAACTGAAATTTAGTATACTGCTGTGAAATTAGAAGGTCAAAGTGTGAGTATAATTTTTTTTGGATATGATGAATGGTTTCCGAAAAATTTTTTTTTTTAAATTTACTGACAATATGATCTTGACGAAATTTGGCTCAAAGTTGCGCGTCGTTATACTCCACCAAACTGCCAAGTTTGAATCCAATCGCTTGAGTAGTTTCTGAAATAAAAAATAAATAACTTCAAAACTTCAAGTGCCTATAACTCCGAAACTATTCCACCGATTTGGCCCATTAACAAACTTAACCGCGGCATTCTGATGCGCAACCTATCCTGAAAGTTTCAAGTAGCTAGCTTGCTTCTGTCGACAGTTATCGTGTCTACGGCCGGCCGGACAGAATCAATTTTGACACCGGATTCGTCATCAGTGAGTCCAACCTAGTCGATTGAGACCATTTTCGGCTCAATCATCCAAAATTACAGACATTTGGACAAAACGATAGCACGCTGTTCCCCTAGAACATGCGCGCAAAAACTGTGTGCGAAAATCGTTCGGAAGCTGCTCACACGTCTCTAGTTGTGCATGAATTTTTGGCCCAAAGCTCAATCACCGTAACAGAACACCCGATTTAGCTCCTTGCGACTTCTTTCTGTTCCCGAACTGCAAAATGGCGCTCCTGGGGCGGCGCTCAATCTTGAATTGAAGTCTGGCAACAATGGCTCATCATCGCTGGCGAACACTCGAACACATAATGACTGATGAATATTTTCCGCCAGATATCATATACGTTTTGTCAGTTTGGAGTTGAGAATTTATCTTTGATTTCTAATAACAGTGAGAATGAGTATATCCTGAATTTAAATTGAGCCAGTGTTAGGAACAAAGAAAAAAATTCGAAAGTATATTTAATTTTATTTTCGTTTTGAAGACGTTCCACTCTGAAGTCAACGTATAATTCGAATATGCAAATATAAGCATCAGTTCATACTGGAAAATCAAAAGTTACGTCCTTTTCTGGTTTAACCGGAAGTCATAGACACACCTCATTTACCTTAGTCGATAGAAAACAATTTCTAGTATCAATGTCCGAAATTTCCATATCTTGTAAAATGGAGATTTTCTGGGGGCGAACCTGATTCTTTTGACACTCGGTATATCGATATTGAAACAATTATACGTTCATGTAATGATCATTTAAAATCATAACTACAAATTAATTGATTCTGTTGCATAAATGTTTATAATAATTGAATGTTACCACCTCCTGAATCTCATGTGACCTTGTAGTTGCCCTATCTCAGTATTTCTTCATTCCCAATAATACCAATCGGTCATGGTCTGTTCGTCAAGCCTAATTACTCTTATAGTCGATTATGTATTCTAACTTCATTCCATAATATCAACTATTTACATGTAACCTCGATACGTTTCGATAGGAACTCGTCCGTTATTTCCTTCCTATATTATTCAAATAATACCTTGTGGGTTTCGATTGTTATAGATGTCCATGTCCAATTAACCGCAATTGTACTAAAAATAAACAAGGTGAATGGTTCTTCGCAAGTGCCAAATATGTACCTAAGTGATGTCGATTTTTTTTATCCACTTGCCACTTGTACAATGAGCCTTGGTTTATTTTACAGACAAGAAAAGCACTATCTGTAATGAATGTTTCATCATAACTTATTCAATTTTTGGGGAACTGTCGATTTTATCTTCCTCTGATAAAAAATACTCGGGTTTTTTATGAAATGCTTTATCCAACCATAATGTTTCTCTTTAAAGGATTCTTTTGGTTGCTTTTCATCGATGTATTCACTTTTTAGTCAGTGAGTAGGCCTTGGAATAGGTTTATCAAAAGCGATTTCAAGCGATGGACCAAAAGCTCCGGTTACAGTTACGGTTATCCAAATTGACAGATTATCTTTTGCCTATATGTCATTTTGGATATCCGTAACTATAACCAGAACTTTTTGTCCATCGCTTGAAATTGATTCAATTTCTTGTAACTAACTGAGTCAGGTTGGCTCTTATGAAATGTTATCAAGGTCAAAAGAATTTGGCGAGAGTTATCATTTCTCACATATTTTTATCAACGACTCTATGGTTTTGTTTAGTTACAATACGTTATTACTATAACTTTTGTGTAGAACGAACAACGCCGTTTAGTTATCTGACAGGAAAATTACCATAACCTAACATTTTTCAATTATATTGAGTGGAATGTGTCAAACTTTCCTGACCTATCGACTGACTTGATAAAATTAAATGGAGTATGGATTCGCCTTATTCTACAGATCAATTGTTTAGGCTGTAGTTTAAACGACCCAACTGTTTTCTTATAAAAATGGTTATTTACTTCTTATTTGGTTAGTAGATAGTATAGACTAGCAATGGTGAATATAAATCTCTTTTCGTACATTGTAATACCAGTGCTCTGATGGAGGATCTTCTTAAATTCATCGAGTGACAGCAATCGAATACTTTGTCTTTTGATGTGTCAATTGGTACTGTCCCAGATTAGTGACCCAGTAAGGTTACGCAAACCTATGTAGTCTGTTTCATTAAACGATCCCTGTTCTATGGCCGATCAATTTACGGATTTTCCTGAATGTGTAATAAGGACTACTTTTTCCTTAAAGTGCACTTTTACAATAATCAGAAGTATTCATGCCTTTGGTAGGTGTTATAATGAGAATATACATAGTTTTCTGTTTCACTGAAACATACAATTTTTTTTCATATACCTTGGTGGCCAATCTGACACCCACTTATTTGTGATTTTAAAATTTTGTTCAAACATTAAGCATCACAATGAATTTTTCATTGAAAATGAATTTTCATACTCTCATTTCGTATATCTCTTCTTGTTACAGGTAAGAATAATGAAAATGCTAGATCATCCGAACATAGTAAAATTATTCCAAGTCATTGAAACAGAAAAAACGTTGTACCTGGTGATGGAATATGCGTCAGGGGGAGAAGTGTTCGACTATCTCGTCATGCATGGCAGAATGAAGGAGAAAGAGGCTCGTGCCAAATTTAGGCAAATTGTTTCAGCAGTTCAATATTGTCATCAGAAAAGAATAATCCATAGGTGAGGTCAACATTTGTTCAAAAGTACAAATTTAAAAAAAAAATAATTTAATTTCAATCTTTCAATCATTAATGCTCGGTTTCACACTTGAAGAATTAATGAGGAATCATGGATTATTGACAAATGCTCAAACAAATGATTTGCAAATAACCCTTAGGGTGAAAGTAAAGCAGTGTTCATCACATTATTCTGCATTGTAAAGGCGCATACAGATATGCACCCGAATTGACACATGAAAATATTCATGCGATATTCATCTGACATACAGTAATGTATACTCAATTCAACAACTGCTGGCCTTGGAATTAGTTCATCAAGCTTTTGTAACTAGAACTGAGTCTGGTTGGCATTCGTGAAATGTCAAGGTCAAAATAATTCGGTGGGAAATTGCCAATCCTTACCTATTTTTTTTATGAGCTCTATGGTTTAGGGCTGATATTATAAAACTTAACTGGAAGTTTAACTGACAGTTTTGACAGTTATGTCCTAACGTAACTGTCAAAACTGTCAGTTAAAGTTAAAGATAACTTCCAGTTAAGTTTTATAATACCGGCCCTTGGTCAATGTAAAACGGAAAACGCCGCTTAGTTATCTGACAGGAAAATGAATCCAAATTAACTTTTTTATGGGTGGAATGTGTCAAAACTCTATAGCCATCCAAATGACTTCATAAAAGTGAATAGAGTATGTATTCTCTATTCACTTTTGGAAGGTCAGTCGGTTGGTCATGGACGTTTGACACATTTCACGCTGTATAATAGAAAAATCTTGGGTTACATTAATTTGTCTGTGAGATAACCACGTGACGTTGTAGGTTCCCTATAAAGGTTGATTCTCACTATACGTTCCGTAACCTTCCACTATCCCTTCCGAATGATTCAAGTCGAAATTTAGTAGGCAAAAATGTCATGTTGACGGAACGTATGGTGTGCATACATCGATTCATTTACATGTTATAATATTCTACGGAAAGGATACTGGAAGGTTACGGAACTTATAGTGAGAATCATCCTTAAAGATAGTAGTATTTATATATGAAACTAAGCCAGAGTCTTCAAAAAAAATATATAAGAATGGTCAACGCCCCTCCGAATTATTTTTTGACCTTGATGACATCTCACTACTGCCAACTTGGACCAGTTTTAGTTAGAAAACTGGATTGACGTATTTCAAGGCCTACAAACTGACTTTAGGCGGTTTCGGAAACTTGATCGGATTAACACGGGTAACTTACCTGGGTCACTCAAATGACAGATGTTGAACGCTATATTTGTCATTCGGGTGACCCGGGTAAGTTACCCGTGTTAATCCGATCAAGTTTTCGAAACCATTCACATTCATTTTCGCTATAACGAGTAGTTAGACTTAATGCTAAACTTCATCTTGATCGATTCAAAAAATGATGAATATATGTGGGAAGGTGCATCCCACAGTACCTTAAATAGAATATGTATAACAACAGAAATAAAATCTAAATTTTCAAGATTCCCTTTATATAATAGAAATATTAATTATTTTCAGAGACTTGAAGGCTGAAAACTTACTATTGGACAGTGAAATGAACATCAAAATTGCAGATTTTGGATTTTCGAATGAATTCACTCCTGGTAATAAATTAGATACGTTTTGTGGCAGTCCACCTTACGCAGCACCAGAACTTTTCCAAGTAAGGATTGATAATTAATTTATTCCGTATATTCAGTTTGCTTCAACACATAAAATCCAACCAAAATAGGCCGAAGATAGTTTTAGCACATTTGATTTCATATAAAGTATTTCATTACTGTTTTTTGGTTGAGATTTACTCCATGAGTGTGTGAATGTGAATAAGAATAACTGAATAAAAAAATTATTCTATTGGTTATCGATAACTATAAGCCGTCACCAGGCCAGCGAAATTACTCAATAGCTCCAATGCTGGTGAGGCGAACTATATGGCCGTCCACTGGAAGCGATTTGGGGCTTTTGTGAGCTACGCGTTTTACGAGCGCCGAGGAGCTTTTACGACCGAAGCGGTCTCAGGCTTCGGGGTCGTCCACTGGCAGATAGTTCGCGAGGTTTCGGTTCGTTCTTGTTCTTGCGTAGGATTTTTACTTCAGATTTCCGTGTTTATTGAAGAAATTGTGATACGGGATGGATTTAGAATTAATAATAAAACATTTCAAGGATAAATCTCACTTGATCAGGCATATGTTAGCTACGGAATGGAGAAAATTTTTGAGCTAAGCTAGATTCTAATTTAGAAAAAATGAAATTATCGGAAAAAATTTACCATCTTGATAATGAATGATTATTATCGTATACTCATTTATAATACTGGAATGGAAGTTGAAGTGTGAATGTTGATGACCTGGGTACTTCGAAAACAAACGATGTGAAACTTCGAAATTATGGCTGATTTGAATTTTATCTGTGAAAGTCACCTTCAGAAGAGAAATATGTTATGAATGTATCTAGAACGTGACTTAAAAACTTCAAAAACTGCAAACATCGAAAGAAATGATGGTGACACAGATATTCAGAAATTCTTAAAATTTTGCAGAAGTGCATGCGTATTTTAGAAAACAGGTCAGTAGTAAAAATCCGTAGCGTTTTATAAAGAAAAAACTATGTTTATTTTGTGATCGAAAAGATCGTTCTGCACATGAGATTGATTGAAACGTAGTTGAATCATTACAGTACGTTTGGGCCAAAAACACTTGAGCATATAGAAAAATGTTCGGAATAAAATTGGTCGGAGACTGAAAAAACAAATTGATAATAGATATTGAGATAATAAGAGCTATAAAACCCGAGATAATGGCGAAACACGCTGGATTAATTATATTTGGAATGCTATACAGCCGATTATTGCCAAAGAGTCCAACTTCAGATAGGCTACTATACACCTACAGAACTTCTGGATGTGAGTTTAATGTAAGAAAAACGACAACATTCATTAACCTTTCAATCTGATCCATCTAAAATTCACCAACAATAAACAACGAGCTTCAACAAATATTTCGTTCACAAACCATACATTCCACTTTCCGACGGATAGCTCCTGTTTTCGAGCGTATAGACGCGGCAGATCCAAAATGATCGGGATACGATTGCGCCGCTCGAATCCTCTCGAAATCACCCGTATGAACTCGCTGCCAGTCGACGAGGGTACCTAGAATTCCATTCATTTGGATCTGTCGCGGAAAGTCGTTCGTTTACGCTCCTATCGCGCCCCTCGAAATCGCGTGCAGTGGACGACCAGCCTAAGTCGAAAAGTTGGAGTTGGAGTTGGACTTATCGTGAGTCAACTATACACGATCTACACTGTTCCATCCAAAAAATCAACAAACGAAATAATATTTTTGGCGTGAAACTTCAAATATGTTTCTCTCAGTGTACGCAAGTAGTTGATGCTTTTTTGTTTTAGAAAACAGGGAGAACGTGAAACTGTCCTAATATTTCTTCGAATATTGTGATCTTTATTTTGTAACTTTCATAATTTTTTTCCAGGGTAAAAAATACGATGGTCCTGAGGTAGATGTCTGGTCCCTTGGTGTAATTTTATACACTTTGGTATCAGGAAGTCTTCCATTTGATGGCTCAACGCTTCGGGAGCTCAGAGAAAGGGTACTACGGGGCAAATATAGAATCCCTTTCTATATGAGCACCGATTGTGAAAACCTTTTGAAGAAGTTCTTGGTATTGAATCCGGCGAAGAGAGCCAGTTTAGAGACCATTATGAAGGATAAATGGATGAATCAGGGGTATGTTGGGTTAGTCATATCGATCATTCATTTGATGTTGTTAGTAGTTTGTGTCAGTCATGTGCGTTGGGTGAATAACGGATGAATCTTTCACTTTTCTTTTTGTTTCTCTTTGTATTTTTGGATTTCATTTATGATTTTTTCTCATATAATTCATTCTACTCAAAGTTATTATTTTTCACAATTACATTTTTGCGTTTCTCTTCAAAAATGCTTTACATGTTAAGTGTTAGATGTCACCTTGAAGATTCCAGTGATATGGTCATAGGGAACTCTTATAGACAAAAACAAAAACCTATTCAACAGTAAGTCAACCTTTGCAGAATAAATGCAAATCATTATCGGGGATTTTGAAAACTGATTGGGTAACTTAGGCGGTATACTCAAATGATAAACATTGAATCCTCTATCTTTTAATTTCAACTAACCTGTGTACATGATGGGGCAAGATTCTGAAATCCTTTGATGATTGTTTTATTTTGAAGTTGAAAAATTTCTCTTGCAAATAGATGCCATTTATTGTAATTTCTGAGGAGCTCAGAAATTACTTTTTATCTGTCACTCTGAGGAGTCCACATTATGTAACTATTTTATCAACAGATTTGTGAAATCCAAATATTTTTATATCTGTACACAAATCTCCTAAGATAAAGGTTAGAAATCTCTTCACTTTTGTTGTGCAAGAAATAATCCTTCACTTGTATGAAATCAGGCGATGGAATAGGTTCATAAATTTTTTCTACCGAGTCAGGTTGACACTCGAGAATGTTGTCAAGGTCAAAATAATTCTGTAGGCTCTTGCCAATAGGTCTTTTCATGTATATTTTACTATTGGCATCGAATATTCTATCCAGAATAATACTGAAAACATTGAATCGCATTCAAAAATTCAATTTCTAATGACTAAAAGATCTCTTAAATTTGGCTTCACATCTTGACTGTTTAAACGGTCCAAACTTCGCGGCCTTGACGTATCGGATCATATCTGTCTTCCTGTGTACCTTCCACTCTACCAAGCCGATGGACAGCGTCAGCTGCATCAATCGTACAATCTTGCGGTAACACGGTAACCCCAATAGACGACTTCGGCCCAAGTTGCCAACCCACAATTTTCTTCACAAATTCACTATCACTGGAAAACGGGAATTTCAGGACAAATTCGATATGATAAGGTTCTGGTTATTTATAAATATCCGTAAAAGATGCCTCGGCTCATCAAACAAGATAATTCCTTCCAAATATAGGTTTTTGTTAAGCTGAAATATGAGTTGGGATTCCTGATTTCATTTTGTTGTTGTGTCAAGTTTATGAATGATATGTTCCGCAAATCAACTTGGTTATTTCGGTTGCCGGTTTTCCGTTCTGTAAATATGAAATATTCGTTTGGTTCCTGGAAAAAAAGGTTAATTACGGAATTTGATTGATGAAAATGCAATCTTTCTGTCACCAGAACATAGACATCTTAAGTCTATGCAACATAACGACAATCGATGTTTTATGGTAACATATTCATAGCATAGAACAATCTTTATTTACCTTTATTTATGATCCATAGAACATACCTAGTAATTTTTCCATTGTTGATTGTTGTCTCTTCTATGATCTATGAATCATAAAGTCAATAAAGATTGTTCTATGCTATGGATATGTTACCATAGAATATTGACTGTTGTTCGGGTTACAGGAAGAACGTTTTTTCATCAATCAAATTCCGCAATCGACCTTTTTTTCAGGAACCAACTGAATATCCCATATTTACGGATTGGAAAACCGGCAACCGAAATAACCAAGTTGATTTGCGGAACATATCCTACATAAATTTGACACTATTAACACGAAATCAGGAATCCCAACTTAAATTTCAGCCAATCAGAGATGATCTTATCAAAAACCTATATTTGGAAGGAATTATCTTGTTTGAGGAGCCGAGGTATCTTATACGGATATTTATAAATAACGCGAACCTCATCATGTCGAATTTGTCCGTAAATTCCCGTTCCCCAGTGATAGAAAATTTGTGAAGAAAATTGTGGGTTGGCAACTTGGGCCGAAGTCGTCTATTGAAACTTGCATCCCGATCTGACCATTTGACCACAGAATTATTCAAAATTCTCAAATTGTTAAAGTGTGTCATAGAATAATTTGTACCAAATAGAATGAGAAATAGGATCATGAAAATGTCAAATTTCCATGGTTTAATGTAGAAACCAGAGGAAAAATTATTTTCTTAGTAGATATCGCAATTGTAACCTTAATTCTATCCACTTGAATTAAAACTAAAAGAATTCTTATTTAAAAAAAATTATCAAGCATTCACCATACATTGGAAACATTTAAGTAGATTTGTGTAGTCGTTTTTTAAAGAATAAGAATGAGAATGTTCACATTCATATGTGAACAATGTACTAGAGAGACTTTTTATTTCACTTTTTCCATATTTATGGTATCGAATGCGATATGTCAGAATCATCTCCAAAAAAAAAATTCGTACAATAAGTACTTCAGATATGTTTGGAGTGTGTATGACATGCATATGGCCTAGCGTTAATGGGAACTTCATTATTTATTTTCAATTACCATTCAAGTGAAGTAATTTTTTGGAAACTGATTATTTCATCAAGTTTTGGCTATTTTTTTCATTTTCTTAAAAGACAGTTTATGTTCCTGTTGATAAACAATTGGGAATATCTAAAGGATGCAATTATATTCTTTTCAAAAGGCATTCATTCAATCAATAACTGTAGTGATTAAATGTTCTTGTGTTGCATGTTTTTTGAATTTAAATATTTATTTTTGAATTACAGGTATGAAAATGACGAATTGAAACCATATGTTGAGCCAGAAGCTGACATGAACGATCCAAAGAGGATTGAAGCTTTAGTATCGTTAGGATTTAATAGATATGATGTAGAAAATTCCTTAGACTCCCAGAAATATGATGATGCCTATGCAACTTATCTTCTCTTGGGCAGAAAGTGTATAGACGTAAGTAGATTGCATTGATGGATAATAATAGATTGTTGGGGACTCTTATGCGATGTGATGTTTAAGATTCAGGTGGCAACATGATGTTTTCAGTTTTTAGCGATTCTTATCAGTAGCCAAAAGTAGTCTTTGGAAGTGATCTGGATTTAGATTCAATAAAAAAAACTTGATTATAAAGCGATACTTAAACTGCTATCTCTGTCGGTAAAATGAAGAGAAAAGACCGCATTTTCAACTGAAGTAGACAATCGATAAATTATGTATCACTTACTTTTATGAAGTTAGTTGATACGCCTTGGAATAGGGATATGTAGTTTTTGTAACTTGGACCGAGCAAGGTTGTCACTCGTGAAATGTCATCAAGGACAAAATAATTGTCAATAGACGACTTTGGCCCAAGTTGCCAACCCACAATTTACTTAGCTAGTTTACTTTCACTGGGGAACGGGAATTTCAGGACAAATTCGACATAATAAGGTTCGGATTATTTATAAATACCCGTAAAACATGCCTCGGCTCTTCAAACCAGATAATTCTTTCCAAATATAGGTGTTTGTTAGGATCGTCCCCGTTGGCTGAAATTTAAGTTGGGACTCCTGATTTCATGCAAACAGTGTCAATTTTCATAGGATACGTTCCGAAAATCAACTCTGTTGTTTCGGTTGCCGATTTTCCGCTCCTTAAATATGAAATATTCGGATGGTTCCTGGAACAAGCGCGTGAAAAAGGTTATTTACGGAATCTGGTCGATGAAAATGCGGACGATTTACTGTCACCAGAACGATTTTCTATGGTAAATATCCATAGCATAGAACAATCCATGTTTACTTTAGGTTTGTTTTGGTACCGAGTTCAGAACTGTACGGGACGGTTCTAGCATAGACCAACAAGACAAATCACTTCATCCTTTGCTGGAATCGAGTCTTTCTGACCTTGAGAAAAATAACGGACATAACCACACTTATTTCTTCCGCTTAACAAAACAGCTATTCTTGCGAATATCTTGAATCGAAATGTATACCTAAATGGATTTGCAGGGATTCAGTAATCACAAGATTCAAATCAGACTATGATTTTCGAACACGAACCGTCCCGTACAGTTCTGAACTCGAAACCAAAACAAACCTAAAGTAAACATAGATTGTTCTATGCTATGGATATTTACCATAGAAAATCGTTCTGGTGACAGTAAATCGACCGCATTTTCATCGACCAGATTCCGTAAATAACCTTTTTCACGCCCTTGTTCCAGGAACCATCCGAATATTTCATATTTACGGAGCGGAAAATCGGCAACCGAAACAACACGGTTGATTTTCGGAACGTATCCTATGAAAATTGACACTGTTTGCATGAAATCAGGAATTCCAACTTAAATTTCAGCCAATCGGGGACGATCTTAACAAAAACCTATATTTGGAAGGAATTATCTGGTTTGAAGAGCCGTGGCATGTTTTACGGGTATTTATAAATAATGCGAGCCTTATCATGTCGAATTTGTCCTGAAATTCCTGTTCCCCAGAGAAAGTAAACTTGCTAGGTAAATTGTGGGTTGGCAACTTGGGCCGAAGTCGTCTATTCCTAAATTTTTTCATCAGAGACTATGGTTTGGATTAGAAGTGAAATGTGTCAAAATTTCATGAAGTAATAACTGACTTGACAAAAGTTAATGAATATAGTTATAGAGTTTTTCAATTTTTCCAGTCTCCAAATGATCCAGGGCTCATTCAGGGAACCCACGTAGTTATTTATAGTCATTTACCTTCAATTACTTGGTCGGTTGAATTTCGTGTGGATGCAGGACCAAGTAACAATGTAAAAGTTGTAATGTCCTGCTATTGTGAGCTTCGCGGAAAGGACTGCCTTGGATTCTCCCACACAATCTCAAGGACAACAGTGATGTGTCCAGAAGATTTTGTGTTTCTTCTTTGTACAGGACTTGGTTCATTGAGAACTGAACCAGTACACTCTAATCTTAACACCACACTGCTAATAGTTCTATTATTTGGCGCCCAAAAATGGAGTGAAACGGGCAAGACATTTCCGGAACAGGACACACATTTTGACAAAACAGTTTTAATATTTGCACCTGTTGTTGAACGCTATTTGTCCATGGTGATTTGACAAAACAAACCGAATGGATGATGGCCTATTCAGCAGATGTAGCTTCAGCAATATAACCGCTATCAACTGCCAAAGTTCTGAAGTCCTTATCTGAAGACCTTTATTAAACTGAATGATCTGAATTATTCGAAAATTCGAGATGAGCATTTACCTTAAGTCACAGCTTTTTGTATGCTTGATTCATTATTCAAATCGATTGAGATGATATCCTTTCTCCACTTAAATTGTTTGTGTCCAGCAATTATTGTCTCTTTTTTGTATTTCGGATGTATGATAAGTTTTTCTGGTGATTTTTAATTTTATAAACTTAATCATTATTTTTGATTTTAGCCCGAAAGTGATGGAAGTAGAAGTGGTAGCAGTTTGTCGCTTAGGCATACACCAGGTCAACAGCCAGGTGGTACCCCACAACCAACTGCACAAAGTCCTTCGCATCGTGGTGTTCATCGTTCTATATCGGCAACACATGCAAAGCCTAACCGAAGGGCCTCTAGTGGAGGTGAGTCGAAATAACCCATGTTATGTTGGTTTGCTAGTAGACAAGACGCATCTAGTAATTATCATTAACTGTTGAGAAGAAATTGAGATTGATTCGATTTTTTCATTGCTATAATGAAATAATTCAGTTTTGCTTCGTTTTTTCATGCAGGTGGCACAATAGGTATGTATGATTCAACTGAATCAATATTTCATTGCATGATCAACTGAAAAGAATATAGGCATAGACAAAAACAATAGGTCTCTTGCATGTATTTTTTTTATCATTAGAATAATATATTCTATTCATATGAATACTGAAAAACTTCAATCGCCGTCAAAAATTTCAATTTTCAACGAGAAAACGATCTTTTAAATTAGGCTCCACATATTGGTTGTTTGAACACTCAGAACTTCGCGCTCTCCGTGACGTACCGCGATATATCCACTCTCTCCCTCTTCTCGTGTACCTTTCTATCTAGCAAGCCAATAGGGAGCGTCAGCTGTATCGATCCGGGCATCGTGGAATAACGAGTGACGTAGGTGGCGATCTACCGCGTTTCACCCACTTTGGTTTTGCGACCCGATTTGACGATTTTTAATACCGAATTATTCGAAATTCGCGAATTGTTGAAGTGTGAGATAGCATACATTATGATTTTTTATCGAAATGGAATGAGAAAAACATAAAAATTTGATAATTCGTGTTACATGCAAGAGACCTATTGCTGACAATCTTATCATCTTGGATGGAAAGCGCTACCATAACAAAGTGTACATTTTTAGTTTCTTCCCTTCAATTCTGCCAAATGAAAATAATAAGTAACAAAGAATCATTTATTATTCATACTATCATTCAGGGAAAATATCATTAATCAATGGGAATGAAACACACGCCTGTTCTAATTTCTTTAAAATCTCTGTTTTTTGAAAACTAGTGGTAAATGAAAGAGCCCGTTTGTTTTGTAAAAACACCCTTTGTGAAAATCCTACCATTTTTTAGATATTGAATTTGCTCCTCTCAATAGATTTTTGCACTGTAAAATATTATAAAACATTTATTCCTAGTTCTTAAGAAAAAATGTCGCAATATTTTTGGTCAGCTGTAACAAATTATTTTTAGGACTTTTGGAGGTAGATTATCATCATCTTTATGAAAATGAGCTACTTCTGAACATATCATCAATGAATCTTATGATAATTATGATTGGGATGTAGGATGTAGCCCATTAAATTTTTTTCTTTAAGGACAAAACTCAATGAGCAAAGTAATATACTTGCATTACTTTTTAAAAAATCGGTTTTTGAAACCCCCTTCGGAATGTTTCGACAGATTAATTTCGTCAAGAACTTTTGATGAGTACTCCAAATTTTCATAACTGGCAGAGTACTTTTTGATCCACGTTGCCCTCTTGATTGACTTCTACTTAAAAGAACAGCCTGCTTAGCAACACTGTCATAGTAATAGAAATTTTTGAATCAGATTCTTTTGCATTGTGCACACAGAAGATGTGGTTACTACTTATGTCCTTACAATAAATCAATCCACCACATGTTTATTTGAGTTGTTGATTTATTTGTTAATTAATTACACAATGCAAATTGTTAAATTTCTACGCAAGAACCACAAAGTATATTACTCTATAATATATAAAGAGAAACATTTTCAATAGACGACTTCGGCCCAAGTTGCCAACCCACAATTTACTTAGCAAGTTTACTTTCACTGGGGAACGGGAATTTCAGGACAAATTCGACATGATAAGGTTCGCATTATTTATAAATAACCATAAAACATGCCTCGGCTCTTCAAACCAGATAATTCTTTCCAAATATAGGTTTTTGTTAAGATCGTCCCCGATTGGCTGAAATTTAAGTTGGGATTACTGATTTCATGCAAACAGTGTCAATTTTCATAGGATACGTTCCGATAATCAACTCTGTTGTTTCGGTTGCCGATTTTCCGCTCCGTAAATATGAAATATTCGGATGGTTTCTGGAACAAGCGCGTGAAAAAGGTTCTTTACGGAATCTGGTTGATGAAAATGCGGTCGATTTACTGTCACCAGAACGATTTTCTATGGTAAATATCCATAGCACAGAACAATCTATGTTTACTTTAGGTTTGTTTTGGTTCCGAGTTCAGAACCACAGACTATTGGTCTATGCTAGAGCCGTCCCGAACAGATCTGAACTCGAAACCAAAACAAACCTAAAGTAAACATAGATTGTTCTATGCTATGGATATTTACCATAGAAAATCGTTCTGGTGACAGTAAATCGACCGCATTTTCATCAACCAGATTCCGTAAATAACCTTTTTCACGCGCTTGTTCCAGGAACCATCCGAATAATTCATATTTACGGAGCGGAAAATCGGCAACCGAAAAAACAGAGTTGATTTTCGGAACGAATCCTATAAAAATTGACACTGTTTGCATGAAATCAGGAATCCCAACTTAAATTTCAGCCAACGGGGACGATCTTAACAAAAACCTATATTTGGAAGGAATTATCTGGTTTGAAGAGCCGAGGCATGTTTTACGGGTATTTATAAATAATGCGAACCTTATCATGTCGAATTTGTCCTGAAATTTCCGTTCCCCAGCGAAAGTAAACTTGCTAAGTAAATTGTGGGTTGGCAACTTGAGCCGAAGTCGTCTATTGATGAACGACTATTCAATGCTCACAAGTTAGTTCTCACCCTCAATATGATTTTTAGACTGCTTTTTGCGTCCGTCATTTTCCTTAACCACTATTCTTTAGTTCCTCTTAGAATACCATTGCTTGTTTTAATACAATATTCTTAAATATAGGTGACAACTTGAGGATAGCACTCCAACCCCAAGTACCCAGTACCCAAACCAATAACCACCAATCTTCCGGTTTTAAAAGACAAAATACTGTGGATAGTGCTACCATTAAAGAAAATAGTGCTAGAATTAATGCTAGACCTGCCAGTGCTCAACCTAAGACAAATACAGATAATAGTAAGTTCCAGTTTTGAGGTAACCCTCATTACCTTCCACCAATGAGCTTCAAAATTTTTGTGATTTCTTGATGCACTTCAAATTTAAGTGATTTAATAATTCGTTCTTCTTCAGGTATTACTGCTACTGCTAAGGGAAGAACGGTGTCCAAAAACACTGGCATATCTCTCGGTACTACAGTTGGTCGTCGTTCTACTATTAGCTATGATAACAAATCGGAAAGCATTGAAAAAACAAATCTAGCTACTGAAGCACCAAGGTGAGTTGATTTTCTTGAAAATTGAGAATTGGTGAATGATTTAGAAGCTACATCGATTATCTCATCTTATGAGAATGGTTCGAACCATTCGGGAAGCTAGCAGCTTATTATTATTAGCTTCCAAGTATTCTGTTGTGAATAATTGTGTCATCGAGTTCTTGGGGATTCTCCCAATACAAATTACTTCGCAGTGATATCCTGTTGAACATATACAGAGTGTCCCATTGAAGAGGAAAATAAGGATTTTGGAAAATCGCTCAGACCCATTGGTTTCGTCCTTTTAGGGATATTATTTGAATGCAATCTATCATTATATCACTTCATCCCTCTTCCCGGCAACCCGAACCCCTTAAATTTGAAAAGAGAAGATGGATGGTACCATATGTTGTTGTTGAAACAATGAATAGGACGGTTAAAAATTTTTGAGATTTGATCATGCGTTTATGTAATTATTCTACTTTGAAAATAAAATATCACTCAATTAACCTGGAGCTTAAGATGATAATAAATGCCAAAAGGAAAATGTAGGGGGAAAATTCGTTCAGAAAAATGTTCACACAAGTGTTCTGCATAGTTCTGACCTAACAATGCTCAAATTTAGCCCCACCAACTTTCATACAATTGGTTTCGTGCGTCCTTTGACATTTGTCATACGTTGGAGGTAAAACAAACTCACTTTCCCGCTCTGTTTATGTTATGAAATACAGCATTTTCAACAATTTCAGGATAAATTCACAAGTTAACATGATTTATATTCTTAGAATTGGTGAATTACTAGACCTGTGAGGCCAAGTTATTGTGTCGTTGTGAAATGCAACATAAATACACCGAGAGACCAAGGAATACATTCGCTTTGTTGACATTGGCGAAGATCGATTATTTGGAGGTTTTAGTGATTTTATCAATTTTACAAGTGAAATTTTGTGATAATGGATCTGATTAACTGATATTCAATCTCAGATGATAATCGTTCAAAACGATATAAATGAAAATTGCAGTATTTATCCTTGTCTTCTAAAGCCTAGAGTATCCACATCAGAGATAGCATTTATTATAGGCATAACTATTGAAAATGACACAGTAAAATGTTTGGCTCATTAATTCCTGAAAATAAACAGCAGAATGAAATCCAACAAATGTATGGAATGGAAAAAACATGGGTTCCAGAGAACTCCTCAGTACTATTTCAAATAACGTTCTATGTTGCAAATTACTACAATATTGGTCTACAGTTGCTATGTCAGTGCTATCATAATCTTCAATTATATATTTATCATACTAAATATATGTTACAAATAAAATAATCCATATGAAATTTTTTCCTTGAACACCGATTTCTATTCATCCTCAAAAAAATTCTTTACTATCCATATAAAATGCTTTTTTATTATGCAGATGCAACATTCGGGCTTTCATAATCTTTAATAA
Organism: Myrrha octodecimguttata; assembly: GCA_958510865.1. Taxonomy (NCBI): domain Eukaryota; kingdom Metazoa; phylum Arthropoda; class Insecta; order Coleoptera; family Coccinellidae; genus Myrrha; species Myrrha octodecimguttata. The sequence continues at coordinate 60,287,179 of OY294056.1, forward strand.
TTGACAATAAGGTCAATTCGAAACATTAGAAACAACAAAATGTAGAAGTTTCATCCTTGAGTAGTCGAGCCACATCGGAACGTGTTCGGTTGAGAACAGAGAAAGTTATCTGATTCATTATTATTATAAAATGCTTGCAATATTTTGACAAATTTATTACATAACGAATTGCCTTTATATATCATATGGAGATGCGAGAGGTAACCATTCAGGATGGGTTTGTCATTCATAACGCCAGCTATTGTAGTGTCGAGAAGATATAATTCTTGAAATGTGTATAACAAACACGAAATATTCTTATCATACTTATCTCATCATGAGTCAACTTATTAAACAGAATAAATTAAATAGATAGTCTAATATATTTCCTTAACTAGTGTGGAAATGCCTCCAACAAACTCTACCATAGTTTGTTACTTTGTCAGAACAGTTTTTTCAATTTATGGCGTGAATATAGGATGTTTGCCATCTCTGGGATGGTTCACATAGTATTCTGTTTCTTCGAATACCAGATAAAACTTAGGGGAATGGGTCAAAAATGCAAATATTCAAATATAAAATCTACACTACAATATATCTGAAAAATCGGATTCCTTCGTCTCTCGGTGTATTTATGTTGTATTTCACAACGAAACAATAACTAGGCCTAGTTATTCACCAATTCTATTAATATAAATCATTTTAACTTGTGAATTTATCCTGAAATTGTTGAAAATGCTGTACTTCTTAACATAAACAGGGTAAGTGAGGTTGTTTTACCTCCAACGTATGACAAATGTCAAACGACGCACGAAACCAATGGCATAGGTTTTACTCGAACTTCCGCCTTGCATTCTGGAGAATTTCGGCTACATTCGTCGATAATTCGCTGGAGTAACTATTCCAGTGTGTTTTTCATCAAGATGGAGCTCCGTCTGGTGACACCGCTTCTGCCACACAATTATTAGATACAAACTCTCCAAATAAGGGAAAAATCGCCAGCCAACTCTCCAGATCTATCCCCTCCAGACTTTTTCTGTGGGCCCCTCAAAATCGAAAATTTATACTCAAGATGCGCCTTTATATTCGTTTGTCGACGAATATAGCCGAATTACCCCCGAAATGCTCCAAAGGGGGAGGTGAAAGTTGGAGTCAAATTTACACAATTGTATGGAAGTTGGCTTCTCTTAAAAAAAAAAATTTTTCCATCCCTCATTAGCATCCGGTCGTTCGAATCTTCGAAAGATAAGGAAAACAATGCGAAGGCATATTGAAATTTATCAGTCTCTATGAACTCTGTGTGTTTCTACGATTCTCGACTGAATGAATTATATTCATTCACATTTGAAAAATAAAAAAAAAAACATCATCTTACAAATCAGTGGTTGAGTGTGAATCTCTTCTATCTCAATACTTCAACTACAATTATAAATATTATAAAAACTATTAATAATACTCAAAGAATATTTAGAATTACTATCCATATTAATATGATAATGAATACATGCAATAATACATTTTGTGAAAATAATAAACTTCCTTGGACCCTGTTTTGCAAAGGTCTCAAATAATTAATATTAAAATCAAGTATACTTCATTTATTGACTAAATTCAGGTGAGTGGACTAAAAGTTAAAATATTATTACATGTATTCATAGATACCAGACTGTAGTAGTGTATAACAATTTCCCTAAAAGAGGATATTCATTTGAGCAAATGTGCGCGCACGATTTGCTGTGCGGTAGAAATTCAATCATTTGTCATTTTGACACGAATTTTTTTTTGGACGTATCCACATTGTGCAAATTTACACTGACACTGGGCATTGCCGCATATTTGCTCAAATGAATTCTCACCTTTATTCGGTTGAATATAAAGTTAAAATGTTATTCCTTCTCCCAAATTAACCGCATGTTCAGCACTGGGGAAGGTGTTGGATCAGGAGATACTTTAAGGCCAGGAAAAGGCCATGTGAAATCTGCTTCGGTTAGTAGTAGTGGTCCTGAAGCTACTACTGATACATTACGCTCTAGGTATGTTTGGAATGCCTAGAGTGAATATCTTTCATTGAAAAAATGGCAGCATGTTATTCGAGAGTTATTTGTAAATAGCATTAAACTACTAATACTTACTTTTTAGAGCTTGTTGAAAGCTGTGCTTTAATTCTGTTAATCGATGTGATGGAGATTTAGAAAAAGTGTTTTTATATTATCTGACTTCTGATATCTAGAATTATGTTAGAGGATGGGTATTTTGCATGATGCTGGTGGATATGAGTGTTTCGGTGGATGTTATCCATTAGCGGTGTTGAATGGTAGTAGACAATTATATCTTCCTATTCATAAAGGGTTTTTCAACAAGAACTTTGTTTTTCAATGTGGTAGCACCGGCACTACATGACAGTTTTGACATTTAGTTTTTTGACATATTCGCAGTATATGCTTTGGCAATTGTTACAATGAATTCAATTTCGCTCGAAAATCGCATTAAAATAATTCAAATCCACTATGAAAATGGTCGTTCTGTTAAAGTTACATTTCGTAAAATTCGTGATATTTTCGGACAACATAAACGTCCTTCTGAGACCGCTATCAAGCAAAATTACCGCATTTGGGCTTCTGAAAATCCTAAAGCAATTATTGAGGAGCCTCTGCATGCTCAACGTGTCAACTGTGTGATGTGCTATGTGGTCTGGAGGTGTGATTGGGCCGTTTTTTTTCGAAGATGAGGCTGGAAATGCGGTAACAGTCAATGGATCACGCTATCGCGAGATGTTAAAAACTGAATTTTGGCCTATTATTGATGACATCGATGTCACTGAAATGTGGTTTCAACAAGACGGTGCCACATGTCACACAGCCAATGAAACGATCAATTTATTGCAAACCAAATTTCCCGATCGCATAATTTCGCGAAATTCAGCTGTTAAGTGGCCGGCCAGATCGTGTGATTTAACACCACTGGATTATTTTTTGTGGGGCTATGTTAAAGACAGAGTTTATACGGAGCCAATCGAATCGATTGCAGCCTGAAAACTCAGAATCCGTGATGTCATTAACGAAATAGACCCTCCATCTTGCCAAAAAGTGATTAAAAGTTTTGATGAAAGAATCAACGTCTGTCAGCGTGGTCGTGGTGGACATTTGTCAGATATCATTTTTCATTCATAATTGCCGAACTTTTCTCTTTGTAATACAATAAAAATTTTATTCATTTTCCACTAAATTCTTTGTTTTATTTTGTTTTAAAAAACAAAGTTCTTGTTGAAAAACCCTTTACAAAACATGTGAATGTATAAAACAACAATATAAATATTGGATCGAGCAATCCGTTACATTTTGATACTTCATTTGAAAATAGAATAAAATTGCACTATGTTTTATTGCAGATTTTACAGTGAACCGAGTTTTGTAGCACTACTATATTTTCAAATTAGTGTAATGCAACTTTTGTAACAAAAGATATTTAAATGTGTTCTGTTGGCTAATTTTTTGAGAATTTCGAGAAGTGGGTAATTCCATAGGTCCGTCTGTTGGTTCAGATGTTTAAGTGCCGAGTTATTGAGGTATTTGTAGATTGCCAACGGTTCCAAAATGTCCAATTTCTAGCTTTTCAGTACTAGATGTATCATACTTTCTCAGAACTGAATTGTGTCGTTATTTTACTTCTGGTACCGAAAAGCAAAAAATTGGACTTTTGGATTCGTTAGATCTACAAATACCTCAATAACCTGGCAGTAAAACTTTTTAACGAACAGGCGAACCTATGGAAATTCTAAAAAAAATTAGCCAACAGAACACGTTTAAAAACCATATAATAATAATAATATTTATTGATCCTTCGAATTTAAAATACAATATGGAACAGGTCATTGAAAGCAATAAGTGATGTTGCACAACTTGCAACACACCACTTTCAAAATGAAGGAATACTGCGAAAATCTAGTCACAGTAAAATCTTTAGTTAAACATAGTGATTTCTTCCATTCAATTCATAATATAAATATAAATCTGATGAATAAAAAATCTAAAACACAAGTTCCATTTGAGCGATCCTGCGTCTAGTTATTTGCTTGTCCCAACTACAGATTTTTCCAAACTGTAGAGCGGGCTACTCGACTGAATCTTTATTACTTCTACCTTAAAAGTTCTATGTTAAGACTTTCTAGGATACATAACAGTGAAAGTTTGCTGAAAGACGAGCGAATGACGTCTATATCAAAGCGAAGGGAGTTTTTGTTGCCGTGTGATTTTGTTTGTTTCTTGTGTGTTAACTTTGAACTCTTGGATGGCAAGTCTTTTACGTGCTTCTTCTGGGGAACTGCGCTTTATAGTTTCGTCACAATGTCTGTAATTTTGAGTTTTGAGCCGAAAATGGTCTTGAAAAATTGGGTTGAACACCCTGAAGAAGAATCCGTGGTCAAATTGAATTCTGTCCGTATGTGCTCTAACTTTCAAAGGAAAGGCCCTAGCGACTTGAAATTGTCAACTTAGGTTTTTAGTCCAAATTTCTTGGTTAGGGTCGTTAATGGATGAAATTGGTCATTTAGTTTCGGAGTACGGCCCATTTGAAATTTTGAAGTTAATTCCTTGATATCATGAAAAACTGATTCGACCAGATAGTTTTCGAATGCAAACGCGCAAGTCAATGCAAAATTTCGTGTGGATCTAGTTGATGGGAAATCAAAAAAAATATTTATTCAAATTTTTAAAATTTTTGTCCTTCCGAAAATACGGACGAAGTTTGGCACAAACCTCAGGGTCAGTATTTAACAACAAGGTTCCAAATATGCCAAATTTCATTGGTATTCGAATTTTAAGATCATTTCCGCAATATCTCAAAAATTATAAATGCAATCAGATTGAAACTTGGTAATCAGTTGAAGAATACCAACGCTCAACTAAGTGCAAAATTTGTGTTCATCTCTTAGTTAGAATTCGAACAAGCGTGGTAAAGCTCCTGACCTTACGTCAGAGCTTTTCAATAATTTTTTAATTTTCAACATGAATGTACACCAAGATGTCATTGTATCATCTCATAGTTTCCCTACTTCAAACTAGCCAACTCTGAGAATAATTTGGTATATTTTTGCGCGAGAAAATTATTTTTATCCTAGAGAAATGCAATCATTATCTGAGTCTTAGGAATGGGACTAGTTTCAGCAATCAGTTAATCAATCAGTATAGTCGATTCGAACCAGTTAGGTGAATTACATTAACTCTTTCAATCATTTATACTTATTCATAAGGATATGCTTCTTAAGAGTGATATTTACTTTTTTATCCTAAGGTTCGGTTCAATCATTTATATTTATTCACAAGAATATGCTTCTCAAGACTTACACTTACTTTTTTTATCATTAGCCCCAACTTCATACTTTGTATTATCTTCGATCATCCCTCTTGGTCTACTCCAAGTTCTATTTAATAGTTGCTCAATACTTTAATCCAAATCATAGCTGATCATGAAGAGTTCACAAGTATTTGACAATAACGGAGTTTCTTTATTCACTCCTCACTTTTCACTTATTTTAAATAACGCACCAAACTAAAATGAACTTATTTGAAATCAAATCATAAGAAAAGATATTTCGGTGTCTTAGTTCTACATGTTCCGTGACCAAGAGGAAGATGCTGCAACACAACTTTTCTCTTATTTGCGTTTATCATATTTCTAGATCTTCGCCAAATATTTCACAATTTATTCACTGTATGTGGTGAAATACATCTCGTGATACACAGCAAATGTAAACACTTCCAACCATAATATTCGATTTTGGAGATGAGTAATTGTGAAGAGAATTCTCCAAATTTTTCATAATTCGTTATCTGACAACGATTCTATTCTTTGTCATTCGCAGATATAACACTGAGTTTAGAAGTAGTTTCGATTTCGTCCCATATTATTCACAGCCGTTCAATCAAAATATACAGTGCATCCCATTTTCGGTGAGACAGCCTGGTTTCTCGCTTGTTATTTAAGATAGAGCCTTGCGGTTTTCACGTTCCTGTCCTACTTTTTTGTGAAACTCAAATTGGCCTAATCAGATTTCGCATAACTGTTTCCGTTTATGAGATACAGGGCGATTTTAGAAATTGATACTTTTCGGACCCCTCCTTTATCTCCGAAGTTATTAGAAATAATGCTCAGGTAAAAATTACGTCTGATACAGAATTCTGCGTAGAATCCAGTGGTGTATTCGATTTTTTTTCCGGGGTATGGTTTTGAAGATACGACACAAACCTATAATTTTTTCAATGAAACATCCTGTATCTCATTACTTCGTTGAATTTGTAATTTTTTTCCCTTCAAATTGATGTATAATACTATATAGGTAGGATGTTCAGAAATGCTAAAAACACTAAAACATCCTTGTTGTTATTATAGCTACTTTTTATTGGGAGTTTTATCAAGCAGGCATTGGAGAGAAAAAAACAAATCTGATCTATCTGTCCTCGCTTTGAATTTTTATTGGGTTTCATTGTGTTCGGGTTTGAAGGAATATTGAATATTGTAGAAAAAATTGTTTGTGAATTTGTTAATGAGAACTGATAATGGCTGGAAGAGATTTGATTTCTCAAAACAATGAGAAATAAAACTTCGGAGATAAAGGAGGGGTCCGAAAAGTATCAATTTCCAAAATCGCCCTGTATCTCATAAACGGAAACAGTTATGCGAAATCTGATTAGGCCAACTTGAGTTCCACAAAAAAGTAGGACAGGAACGTGAAAACCGCAAGGCTCTATCTCGAATAACAAGCGAGAAACCTGGGTGTCTCACCCAAAATGGGATGCACTGTGCAGCATGTAGAATTTTCGCATGTACATTATTACGAAATTATTCTTGAAATTAATTGTGCTTTATGTTTTTTTGTTATTATTGTTTAACTAATTTATTTAATTTTGAAGCAGTCGCACGAATGCTTCTCCAGCTACAACAAGACAACAGGCTTTCCCTAGGAACACCTCCTCGAGAAGTACTTTCCATTCTGGACAAACAAGACCCAGACCTTCGTATACTCAGGGATCGCCAGGAGACAGCCCCCATTCAAGGACATCTTTTTTTGCCAAGTTCACTCTCAAAAATTTTACTCGAAGGTAATTAATTCTTAGATTTTATGCATGTGGTATGTAAGATAAATTCAAATGAATCTGACTTTCATCGATCAACACTATATTCAAGATCCTAGAACATTTGAATAACTAAATCTGTTAGATTTTCCTTTTCCAATAGCCTAACCGCAGTACTATGTAGTCCCAGTTTCGAATTTTCACAAACATCTTTATCACACATAATAAAACTGTTTATGAACAGAAAATACATGATAATAGCCATAGCTTTCGAGAACTTGAGTGTTGCCACATTGATAGGTTTCAACAGAATGTTTCCTACCATTATTATATTCTGAAAAATAGTATATTTACGTTCTATCTCAGTTTCACTGAAACTCCTCATTTTTGTCTGAATGAAATCGATTTACTTTTATAAGGATTTTTGAGTGTGGGTGAGTACTTCAATTCTTTTATTGTTTGTTATGATGTGGTTATTCAACATGTAATAAGGACTGTCTACATTAGAGTTTAAAGAGATATTAATCTTTAATTTCGTCAAAACATGTTGACGTGAATGTAGAAATCAAGATTGGAGACTTACCTTTTTCTTGGAAATTTAACACACCCTTGTCCTACAATTGGTCATGAAATAGAATTCTTGGTAAACCCGCAAGATTTCCCGTCGCGAAGCTATAAGTAAGATATTCACATCATTGTAAGCAGTGTGAGTTCCTGAACAAAAAATATGAAGGCCAACATAGGCGGTCTCTCTTTGTTTGGAAGATATGGGCCCCCAAAGTTCCAAATTGATGCATTTTCAGATCCTTTTTTCCACCATAAAAATGATCTCTCACTTCTCAAATCTAGTTCATAAATCATCTTTGAACCTTCAACCAACGAATAGAGACACTTTCTTTCAAGAATATTCATTATTTAAAGGAAGAAAAGTGAAAATATTAGACAACCACTTAACCTATATTTCTACGAAATACTTCTCAATGTTAAAGCGGAGCTTGGCAACAGCGTCTTTTCATCGCTGGCCAACGAAGAGTAGTTGCTGGCGGGAAATATGAAATGATGGGCAGTTGAAGGATATGATTGTAAGGAAAATACTTCTGTCACTGAAGAAGAGGTGGTTATTCTAAAATCAAAACAAAATCATTGAGAATATTTGTTTAAGGTTTCACTCTCAATATTTTCGTTTGAACTTTCTTTCTATCCCCTTCAAAATAGGGAGGTTTTTATCTACTTCGTTTTTTGTTGTGTCTTCGAGATGGTCCCAGTTTAGAATGAGATTCAGGGTATTCCAATGAAATGGGTTATATAATAACCTCGATTTCATTGGAAATCTGGGAAGGGCGCGACCTATCACATATGAAAAAAATGTACGTTGAAATATATGTCAGGGTGTATTCTCATTCCATTACTATGTGTGTCAACCTTGTAGATTTCATTAGAAACGAATTCTCCTATTGGAAGATTTAGAGTTTCGCAGTAAACAGTAAGAACTAAGAACATATTTCAGTTTCTCGCCAGCAATAAACTGTCATTCACGATGAAATTTGCGCCATTGCCAAACTTCACTTTTAGTCTTAGTCGAAATCAGAAGGAATAGAGGTTAAGTGGTTGTCCAGTAATTTCATTATTTTTTTATTAAATATTGATTATTCTTGAAAAAAAGTATTGCTTATTGTTGGTTGAAGGTTCAAAGGTGGTGTGTGAACCATACAGATGAAGTGAGAGATCGTTTTTATGGTGGAAAAAGGGACCTGAAAACGACACATTTTGGAACTTTGGGGGCCCATATCTTCCAAATTAAGGGAGACCGCCTATGGTCGATTTCACATTTTTTATTCGGAAAATCACACTGCGTACAATGATGTAAATATCTTTTTAATATCTCGGCGACGGGAAATCTTGCGGGTTTACCGAATTCTTCTTTGTATCTTCAAACTACGATTCCGTTTCCGATTGTGCATCTATACTTGATAAGAAAACATATAATGACTCTGAATTTTCGCTAAAACTGTCATTATCTGTGTTACCTATCAGAAGAATATTTTTTTTGGAATTTTTGGAATAATTTAAATTTATTATAGTATGTATTACAGATTGATTCAAAATGAACCATACAAATGATTGAAATTGTATATATGCATTGGTTGTTGAATTTTCCAACAATAAGGTTATCAATAGGAAAATATTGGACTTGATCTGTTGGTATGGACAGAGATCTTGCACCACAATCTCTGCTAATAATGGTATATACGTGAAATTCATTTTGGTGCTTCATAAAATCATTGAATATTCCAATTCTACTTCCACATAATACAACAGGCAATTAAATAAGCAAAGAATGAGAATGGTTGACTATAAATTTCCTATAAATAATTATCTGGGGCCCAAATAAGGAGAAACAGTTTAGCAGCCACTTATTTATTGTGTTATTGTGCCAAATTGAAGACTTAATCTATTACATAACGGGCAAGGCAAATCTTGGAAGTGTTTTTTTTTTTCGAGATAGCTGTTTTCAATACTTTCGCATTGAAAAAGGGGAAGTAACTTGGTAGTTTGGTGTTTCGTTTAAATGAGCACCCCCTTCTACGATTGAAAACTGCTTGATTGAAAGTCTTTGAGTTTTCCTCTGAAACTACTGGACTTGTAATTCAGTACAAAATCGTAAAAAAAGAATAATTTCAATTTCGACATAGTTATAACCGTTATTTCACCATACTGTGGCTTCATCAGGTTCACATTTAAAACTTATATATCGTTGGATATTTCGAAGAAAAGAAAGAGAACAATTAAAAATGGTGGTGAGGTTTATTGGAGATGGCTGCCATGAAATTCTAGCTATTCATGATGACTCTACACTAAACGAATTGAACTACATGCTGATTGGGGCTCAAACCCGAATTAGAAAAAATTGGACGACATTTCGAGAGCAAACGAATAAACTAAAAAGCGCGATCTTTTGAATATTCCGAGTATTTTTGAAAGATTCTCAAAATCGACCTAGCATCTGGTCTATACCGATTCCTGAGCCATTTTGTGCGTCTAGAAATTCGCTCTAGCATGGATGTCTTTAAAGAGGCGAATGTGTCGCTAGGACTATTTGATGACCTTTACTGAAGTCTATAAGTTGACCAATGCTCTGTGGTTTCTATTGTCCAAATTCAAAAACCTTCCAAGAAGAGAAAACACCAAAACGATACCGAGCACTTCACATATGCGAACTATTTGAAAGAATTCGTAGACGATTTCCATCATAACTACGAAAAAAGTTTTAGAATAACAATACCAGAATCACCTGAAATCATTTGGTACAATTCCCGAAAATGTCAGATAACGAACAAAGAGATGTTAACAGATATCCCTCGTTGAATTTTTTTAAAACTATAAAAATTAAGGCTGCATCAGCCTCCAATAAACCTGAAGGCTTATTTGATGGTACTGTTCTACATCTTAATTAATTAAAGTCATACAGGTCGATTCTGTTTGCAAATAGCAATATTGCCAGTAAAAAGATATTTCTATCATAACAAGATTGGAATTATTGGTATTCTGATCAATGATTTTGAGCAAAATTTAGTAATTTCTCAAATATTCGTGTTCATATTCAACATGCATAGGACATTTTCAAGGTGAGTCTTTTTTAACAGCAGGTAGAACAAATCCAAATAAACCATTTCACCAAAATCTCCCACTCAGAATTTGTAAAACATTTGTAGTTCAGAACTCATCAATGAAAAAAATCCTCATACTACTACTAGCTTAAGGATGAATTGCCAGTGTTTTAATCGAATCCAAACGAGGAAAATTAAATAATTCTCAATGTTATATTCTAGGTGGAATGAAAATTTAAAAAACATAAGTCGTTTGAATTTTCAGATAACGTGGATAAAAATGTTAACAAACGGATATATTGGCTTGTTCGGCAGTTCGGTAAACTATCTGATTGTTTATTCCCTATTAAAAGGTTGAAATGAAAAAAAATTTTCTTTTAAAGTTTCTACTTTTTTAGATCACTATCCACCAGATCAGATAGATTATTCATTGTGAAGTGGTTTGTCTCTATGAGATCTCTTGTTGAAAAAAGGCTTTTCCTCGAAAACACTTCATATTTTATGATATGTTAAAGTTTCTCAACCATTTCAAAAGTAAAAATTGAAAAAACATTATTTGCGTGTGGTTAGTCCCTTTGTATGGCATCTACCTTATGTTCATCAAAATTATTTCTGGTTCAGGGCTTAGCCAGTGTCAGAGGGACCAACCACCGCAATCTGATGTGTCCCGCTTATATGCTGCCAAAGTAAACCGACCTTGCTGATACCAAACGGACCTCTCCTTCCCGAAGACCTCTCTCAACTGATACTCACTGAATGGAAGACTGTCTAGTTTCATTTGCATAAAGTGGAGACTGATAATTTAAGTTACGTTATATAGGTCTACTTGTTACTTTTAGTCACTTTGGTAAGTCCATAAGGATTTCTCATGACATCTTAAATAGTGTGTCGTCTTTTTACTTTATATTCATTTAAAGTGTGACCAAATAACCTTACTTGATTTATCAGTTTTTAAAAATTCACTTCACTACAACAATTCTGTTTTGTGTTGTGTGTGTATATATCTTATCTTAGTATCACTTTGAATATTTGATATTTTGTGAATATCATTAATAATATAGTCTGTGATTTGAAGGTTGTTTCAGAAAAAAAGACATAGTGCCTTTTTATTGATCGGCCATTTCTAATATTAGTATGTCGAAATGGTATACAACCGAACTCATAATCGAAAGAAAGAAAATGAAAAATAATATATTTGGCAAATATCCGTACTACTATAACACTCTTAAATATCATGGAAAAACTGCACAAATTCTATTAGGATTTTTTACATAAATTTTCATTGAGGTTTGTTTATATATTTGATATATGTCCACTCTCTTTTTAGTAAATTATATATTGTTTAATATAAATTATATGTGTAAAAGTTTAATGCTTGTTTTGAATACCCTCCTCTTCATCATCTACTAGAAATACCTCAGAACAGGAGTAGTAGACTGATTAATTACTTGTAAAATATTCTTTGTGTAGCGTAGTTCATTATAGTTTTTTCTATATTTTTCATTCCTGTTGTAGAATTGTTTTAGATTTATTTTAGTGTTGCTATCTTCATCTTCAAGACCTATAAACCATAGCTTAAGTTCAATTTATGAAACAGTGTGAGGTTTTCTTAAAATTCAGTGATATATTTCCTATTTTTAGCAATCATTTATCTATAATCAGATCCAAACACAACCTTAGTATTAAGTTGAAATGTGGAGTATGCTTTTTATGCAAAATTATAGATGATATGAGGTATTGAAAAAGTGGGCAGGATTCATTCAGTTGAGCAAGCTAATAGAAAGAAAATTTCATACAAAAATTATAAAAATTTTCGAAAATGTTCTTCAGAATCTCAGAGAAGTTGTTGAATCAGTTGGAAATCATTAATCATTATTTTCAAAATTTTTGTTGCATTGTTATATTTCCATTTTGTGGTTGATAGTTTGAGGTTTGAATAGAAAAAACTATCTCTAATAGAGAATGGTGTGTTCGATCTCTTCATCATGAGTTTAAAGGCATTTGTAGAAATAAGAAAAAATTTAGAGGGTAAATGATCTGGTCGATTTCATACACAAAGGAGCACAGCATTTTCAATGTGCACATAATTTTCGGTTAGTTAACCATCCAAATAATGAACTCGCAACATCATTTTCATGTTGTCGGGTGGCCAAAAAAACAAGCTTTCAAAAAACTATCGAATCAACTTTCATTTTGATAAAAAAAATAATTTTTCAAAAGTTTTTGAAATAACATGAAAATTTTTCTTCATTTTTCTACCTATTTTTTGAGGTGATCTACAAAAAAGTAGAGGATCTACCACTAAGGTCTTGTTGCAACTAATTTTCATTCTCTCATGAACTATTTCACAGTGAATTAAGACCTTATACCAAAGTGTTGGTAATTTTTTTCTATCATTTTTCAGGTTTTTTTCTGTGTTTTCACTGCCAATGTCTGAAACAGAAATTAAATTGAATTAAAATTAAATAAAAATTGCTTGTTATACACCCCTGCGTATTGCAGGCTGGAGCTATTTGTCAACGTCAGTTTCTTGGAAAACTGATTGCCTATTGAACAATACCGGAACAATAAAAATGATAAACAAAGCGAACTGTGACGTTTCAGACTACAAATATGACTTTCATCAGACAAAAGTGTTACAAAACGAAAAATCGAGAGATAATAACTCTGAACTTCCTTGTTTGTCTGATGATAGAGTCATATGTGTACTCTGAAATGTTACAGTTAGCTTTGTTTATCGTTTGTATTGTTCATAAGGCAATCTGTTTTCCAATAAACTGCCCTTGACAAATAATTCAATCCTGCAATCCCAAGGGCGTTTTCCATAAAAACAAATTTATTTAATTTTTAATAGTTCATTTCAGATATTGAGAGTGAAAACTAAAAAAAAAAAATCCTTGAGAATGATGCAAAATCCTCCCAAAATATGCTTTAATCTATAATTTTTATCTAATCCACATATACTTTTGGCATCTCATACACGTTGGGACAACAATAATATTTCCCTTGTCAAGGTATATTAATACAGTAAACAAATAACTCTTGAGGAAGGAAATATTATTTTGTGTCCCACCACCATTCTTGACTATAATGAAGATTTTATGGTACTGACTGAAAAGATTAACTATTGAAATCGTGGACATGGCTCAGAACAACTCTTTGGAGAATTGGCTTCAACCAAAAAACTAAAAAAAAAAAATAAACATTAGCATAATATCAGATCAATAGAATTTCTTTGTCAGTCATCCTTCCAGTCTACTTTGAAGTTCGCACCTTGAAATCATATCGAATATGTTTGTATTAAGAATGCTGATTCAGTATTTTCATTCATACTAAATTTTTATGAAATGTATACTTACTTTCAACCTCAGAAAATTCGTATAGATATGGATCAAGCTGAAATGGCCCGAAGAAGATTTATTACAAATTGAATGTCAATTTTTAATACTCACGTCAATCCCAAGAAATTAAAATATGATCAGGTTTGTACTGAGTACTCACGATATGCGATGTTTGAGGAAAATGGGGATTGGAAACCAATTAAGATTGCTCAGAAGGTGATAACTGACGATATGATTGTTTTCAAGTGTTACTGAAGGATAAGATTAATGCTATCTTCCATATCATGGCCTTTCATGAAATATCAAATGAGTTGAAAGTCCACATGCACTTAATAGGATCAATCTTTTACCTGGAAATCTATCATCAATGTGATACATGAGTAGGTAATATTATTCCATTGTGATCCAAAAAAATACTGGAAGTCTTCAAAGAAGATATAAATTCAGATGAAGCACCAACTTGAAGTCGGAAACTTTTGCGTCTAGGAATTTTTACATATTTATTACAGAGGTCCGCCCTAACCAAGGGATGATGGCTTCAGATAATTTTGAACTGGTTTTCTACAGTACTGTTTTTGATCAACTTGAACAGTATGGTATTTTCAACAACTCATGAACAAGAATTGTATCCTCTGTTATACTCAACTATTGAATAGTAAGTTTCTAACAAAAAAAAGATCAAGATGAGACAGACTATCAATGTGTCAACGTTTCAACAATGTATCAGACCAATATTATTAATCATAAATTCCTTTCTAGGTCGCTGTTTGTCAACAGTCGATCAAAAAATTTGCTGGAAGATTGTTCAAAGTAAGAATTTAGCAGTATACGAGAGTTTTAGCAAATAATTGCTTTGATTAGATACTTTTGAGGGACCTTGCATCCCCAAAATAAGAAAATCTTCAAAATAAAACTAGAGGCTTAAATTGAGGGTACAATTGAACTTCTGATCATAATCATCACATGCTGGGTTTTTTGTGTTTTAAATTTGTTCTGCGCTGAAACTAAAAACAACTACATGACACACATATGGCAAGTTAATTGATGAATAACTTTTACTTACAGAGCTCTAGAACCAGGTCAACAAGCTAAGCATGGAGTTTCACCTTTACCTAATACAGTTACAGGGTAAGATTTTTTTTAATCAATTTATTTTTAATGTGGTACTGGCATCTATCCTTAGGGTGGAGGTTTGTTTGTGATATTTGTTTTGAAATAACACTATTTCAGTTTTTCTTAATGGTAAGTCAGACAACGAAACCATGATAATCTTATGAGTGCTAGCAACGTTTTTCAAAGGTCATACTTCTTGATATTTGCTTTCTTAGGGCCAATTGCACCGTTTTCGTCTTAAGCTTCAGTTAGTTAAGCGACGATAAACTTATTAAACTCTGCTTTAAATATTCGGCTTGCACCGAGGCTGAATGTAACTAGATTAAAATTAATCTAGAAATCTGGTTACTTTCTCATGAATTGGTACTGGTGACTAGCTTCATGTTGTTTATTTTAACCCTAATTGAAGAAATATTTTAATTCAAAAGATGAAACCCATTATTATGGGTTACTACTACCATATTTCCATAAGTTATGAAAAATCAAGATGCATCTATTGAAAATCCCAACGAAAAAATATATATGACAGACTTTATAGCTTCCATAAAAATATTGCATGTAATGTTCCTGACTTGTTTATTATCATTAAGACTAGGGATCTCTTACCACAGACCTGTGCTCTTACCTCTGCATCAGGCTTTAAACCTTATTCAAATTTATAGTCATATACTCAAGTAAACTTATATTTTGTAATATCTTAAGATGTAAGCTTCTGCATGGAATTACAATCGTGGCGTTTGTAAGATGAGTAAATAAATAGTATTGATTTATCCGAAACAACTTTCCGATTAGGAACGGCTCACCTAAGAGTAGACTTTCTATTAAATTATTTTTGTAATAAGTATATTATGAATTGAGTTAATTTTTGGTCAAAGATAATGAAAACTCTGATGTGGATCCGCAGAGTAAAAAGTATTCTATATAAATATTGAAGTATCATGGATGGATTGACAAAGGTGTACGTTTGAAGATTGTCTAACACGAGAATGCAATTTCTTTCACATTAATTCGTTTGTAGTTATATTTTGAGTCCAGTTAATATATAATAGAGGATAATGATAGCACAGAGACAGCACCTGCCCAATAATGAAGTAGTATATGATAGCTTTCCACGTAATACATCACTGAATGAAATAGTACTGAAGAATCTTCATGAAACTATGTTTTTTCATTACAAATATGTCTTCGATTTCATTCTGCTATTTGCTCTTGGAAATAAATGAGCATATCATTGTAACTTTTTCATTTCAAATAGTTGAAGGCTTATAGAAATACCATTAAGTTTACGAACACAATGGAAATACTGGTGTTAATTCTTCATGCTTTAAAACATACGAATCAATGCCTACTGATGCCAGTTTCTCCCTATATCATTTTTCATAAATATCATCTGAAATTCAACCACTTTTAATCAAAATTTGATTATCAACTCGTAGGAGTTCTCCATCAATGTCCAATGTAAACAAAAAAAAACGTAAACAAACTGGAGGTTACGTCCAGAAAAATGTCAAACTTGTACGAAATCGCTCGAAAGTAGGGTTAGATTCCGAAGCTTACCATTAATCCTTCTTTTAAGCCCCCATATTCCAGGGTTTAAATTTAATAGTCAGTTAAGGCCATTGAACGTGGATTACGTGACGGTGCAAGATAATTTTTTACCTAAACCTTGGTTGTGGTCTTAATCTATGGTTTTGTAATACGGTGCAATTGGCCCTTAGTTGATAAAGGATGCAATGCAATACGTCTGACAAACATAAACTGTTGGTTTCATCCATGCACTATCCCTAATGCTCGGGGAATGGGCATTTTGAGAAAGTGTGAGAGAATTCCCCATAAATTCTTTAGGAAAATCTATACAAAGGTTGAATATTATCGAAAAGTAATCGTCCTAGCTTTAAATTATAATTCGCAGCTCTTCGGGATGAAATTGAAAAAAAAACGGCGGACAGAATTGAAAATACCAAGGATTTTTCAGTAGCAAGCCCAACTCTGTCATTCACGACCATTTTTAATTGAAAAATTGCAGGCTGGTAAATGGAACCATCCAGTGAAAAATTTACGTTTTAAAATGACTTGAATTGAAACGTTGCTAGCTCCTTAAAATACAAAACATCTCTTATTCTCATCAGTACCTTTTACACATTCAAATTTCTTTATTAATCCATCTAGCTATAAATTGCTTCAGATTCTTTTCAGTTTTATGATTAAACTGTGATTAAAACCTTCAATATAATAACAATATACATGTTTTATAGAATAAACAGAAGACTTCAACGCCTAAGGTTAAGAGGAGATATCATTAAAGAAGATTATCGTGAATACAGCTAGTTTAACATTCGATTATTCAACTGTAAAGGCAATTCTAGGATAAATATTTTCTGAACGTTTCACGAGGTTTTTTCATTAGCCTCTATATTTTGATCATTTATAATTTCAGTCTATTTTTGGAAAGTATTTATTATTATTGATGAAGTAACATGATTTGATATTTTAAATTTAATTATTTCTATCCACAAATTGCCAAATACAAAAATGCCCAAATTGTGTGTTGATTCTGCGCAGTTTTTAAGTGAGCAGAGCACATTTTCCTACTATGTGATTATATGCATTAAATTGGAAAAGGCATTGCCATGAAAAAAATTCAGACTAGATATTAATTCTTTAAATGAATAATGGGCCTTTTCTACTTTCATGAGAAATTTGGCATATAGGTGAAAATTTCAGTGGTTAATTTGAAAAATTGATTTTTCGATTTAAATTTCTTCATTCAATACCATTTCATTGAACTAACTACAGAAAAAGATCGTAAATGGGTAAAATCCGCTAGATGGTACAGACCTCCGATGGGATTGAAATCTTATACTTGATGGTAAAATATCAGCCTGACTGTTTCACTCAGAAATTTACTGAAACCTAGCTTACAGTTTCTTAGATATATAATTTAGAGCCTCTAGATTTTCCCTTTTCAAAAGCGTGTTAATACAGGACAGGATAGTATAGATAAACAGCTTCGAATTAGACCACATATTTTTCAACAATAAGTCCAATCTGATCGGATGGCCCTAAAATTATAGAAATTACAGACATTTGTGTAAAATTATATCGCTTCGTTCCCCAGAACCTCTATGTTTGGAATTTGGGAAGTGGCACCATAATATTATCTCTTTGAGTATTAACTAATCTCGGTAAAATGAAAGTGGGTAGGAAGAATTACCTACTTGAAATTCAACACAGTATTGCTACTGCGCTATGTTAAGTCACTGTTGGCTGACTTCACAACCAATAAGCGTTTTGGATACTGAACAGATCAATTTTTCAACTGAGATTAAATGGACATAAATCTCCTTAATATTATTATCTGATGAAAAAAAAACCATACATGGGATTTCATATTTTCGTCTCTGTATTTCAATGACCATTTTCTGGCAGAAATATTTCCATATTATAATGGTAGCGAATAATTTTAGCGTTTATTCAATGGGTTTTTTCGCGAAAAAATAATTTTCACAGCCAATAGCGTGTAAATTTTCATCCGGAATGAAGAGCTTGCTGATAAAAATCTCATTTGGAGCATCAGTCCTCAAAAAATCAAATTACGTTACTTCATTATTCATGTTACGAATCTAATACTTTGAACGTTCAAAATTATTCATCCTACCTAAATGAATATTGTATTTTGTGTAAATAAAACTGAGAGTAATGATTTTTCAAGTCTTTTTTTCTGGTCTGTTAATAATACCATCAAGAAGTGTTTTCAAGTCAAAGATATGTCATTGTGGACTAATGCCGTTCGGTTTTTGCTTGACCTAAAAACTTCAGTTGGAGCAAACTTCTGTAGAAATGTCTTTCAGTTTTGGCGGCTCATATACTTATATTTTTCACTTAGCTTTTTCCATAAAATACAAATAGAAAAATTTGAATCCGACGATGTTCATGCATACTGAAGTATACAAAGTTCAGTTAAATTGGGTGTATCTTTTCTCAGTATGACACTTGAGTATCATTGCTTAGCTTGTATGCAGAATTTAATGAAAGAAAGTATTTCTGACTTTTTACTTGAAATGCTCGCTTCAAATGCATTTTTTTTCTGTCATCAATTTTACTCTTACATTTGATTCGATTTTCATAGTTGCAGTTTTTCATTTTCTCAGAAGAAGTGAAGTAACAGAATTCTTATCCTTCTGCGCATAAATAGGAATGGAATATCTGATTGGAAGGAAATGAGACAAAACATTGGTTTTTCAGTGTAACAGTCAGTCCATCACAGTACTTCCCAACATCTGCGTATATTTTCTTCATTTTATAATAACATCTACATATTTAAAGGAGGTCCGCTCAGGGTTAAGGGGTTGATACTAATTGAACTTCAGAGATACATAAGGAAAATCTACATTGAAATAGGATGCCATTAGGTGAAGTTCTATCACCTCATAGTGGACTAGAGGAACGACATATCGGGCTGGCAAACTAGATTGAGAAAGCTATCAAATTTACGATCATTGTTGGAAGAATGATCCAAGAAGCAACTTCAGTGCTGCAATATATTTTTTATCTGGTATTAATATGGATCAAAATCCGATAAGAGCATATGTGCTGTGGTATATGAGACAAAACTGTGGATCTTCAGGACAAGGGCCCTCTATTTTACTGAAAGAGGCACTAGCTATCTTTTAAGCTGAAGAATGTCCGAAAAAACATCATAAAGAACAGCTAGATAACAATGAGGATCAGGCATAGCATAGAAACTTATTCGGTTTCTCACTGGTTTAGCAAAGAGTTTACTCATATTATCTGCTGAACGCCTTCAACTCAGCCCTACTGTAATTATGGACAAGTCTACTACGAAACTCAGGCTCAGAAGAAATATCCTTAAATATCACCTATCACACCGGCCTGTTACACTGAACAATGCATGTTTTGTTTGAATTTGATTCCATCTTTATCTTCATATCATACATAAAAAACACTCAACATCAGAAATAGGGTAGAAACACAACTCAAAATTGTGTTATTTCTGTTTGAAATGTGTTGAGTATAATTTTCTATTTCAGAACTACCCAAAACGAGGAGCATGTAAAACCACGCTCTCTCCGTTTCACATGGTCCATGAAGACCACTTCCAGCAGAGATCCCGCTGAAATAATGCAGGAAATAAGAAAAGTGCTGGACGACAACAATTGTGATTACGATCAGCGTGAAAGATTTCTGTTATTGTGTGTTCATGGTGATCCTAATACTGACAGTTTGGTACAGTGGGAAATAGAGGTGTGTAAGCTGCCTAGATTGTCCCTCAATGGAGTACGCTTCAAAAGAATTTCAGGTAATTCTTTCGAGAACAACTTCGCTGATTTTATTTCCATTCAAATTGTAGCAAAATTAGTTCACCCCATATCATATTTTTTTGAAATATTGAATCCTCAGGAACTCGTTTGAACTTTTGTGATAAATTGTTTGAAATGCCAAAATGAAAAACCAAATTCAAACAATAAGAATCATCGGCAAACGTACACATTATTTGGTTCTTTGACTTGCTTGTATTGCGAAATATCAATAATATGTACATGGTAGTGACGCTATTTCTACATCGACCTAACCAGAGAATAGCCAAGCATCAGATATTCGCATAAAATAATATTGTTTGTTCGTGTGACAGTTACCGAATATTTTGTTCATTGAGAATGGTTGGAATTGATGAGGATACAAAAGGCAATATTGATAACTGGTTTACGTTGGACAGTGTTGCGATGTTATGTTCACAGAATAGCAGATTACTAGCTTGTAATCTGAGTTTCCATTTTGAATGCAGCAACTGCTACGTGAGTCGAGTCTCATCCTCGACTCCGCTCTTTCTTTCACTACCCAGTGAAGTTTACTTGAACCTTCAACAATACTATTCTATTGGCTATATTTAAGGGAATGGTTCATGTTGACCATTTCACTTGAGAAAAAGATTAGCTAGCAGTCACAAGTCTTTTTCATATTATACAGTTTCAATTCCTGTGTTAACTCTTTGCATGATACTGCTAATTCTCTAAAAATTTGTTTTATATGTTGATATTGGTTGACAGGATATGTTTGTTTTATATGTTTCTAACAATGACAGAGTGATTGGGGTTGTTTGAGTAGAAGGAGAAAATAAATCATATTTGTAAACATATTATCTTACATTTGAAAATCTAGCCAAACAATTATGCTATACCACGAATGGTTCTCTGGGCCAATCCCTATGAAATGCTTTGAATTTTTCGATTTTTGATCGAAAATTGTTCGGTCTCTCAATTCAGGCTGGTCCTTAATGCATATCGTGACTACTTGCTAGAATATTTCATAGTGGTGTTGAATTTGATCATTCAATTCAATCGAAAAATTCAGTTCAGTTCGATGTGCTTCAAGTTTCTTTTGCAAATATGAAGTTTCATGATACTGAGCAAATTTTCAAAAAATTTGAACAATTTTTCAACGGGAATTTTCTCGCCATATGGTGCCATCGAATTTCACAATTGCCACTATATACCAGAAGCTTCTCAAAGAGAAGATCTCTTGCATGTATCACGAAACATCAACAGTAAGCCTTAAATCATCTTCACCACATCTTCACTATACATGTTTCTACATTTCACACCTAATAATGTTCGACAAAACCACGAAAATTTCTGGCCAAAACATCAAAGTAAGATTAGGGGCCGGTATTATAAAACTTAACTGGAAGTTATGTCCTAACCTAAACGTCAAAACTGTCAGTTAAAGTTGAAGATAACTTCCAGTTCAGTTTTATAATACCGGCCCTAGAAGTTTCCATCTGATTAGTTCGATCCCTCTCAGAGTAGAATTGATCCGATTAATAATCAGAAATTCAGCGTATTATTACGTTGAAAATAACAATGCCCTGCTGGAATCCATCGGAATTTCTCTGATGAAAGTAAAAACGCATTAATGCATTTACTAATAATCAATAAGATATTTCGATTAATATAAAAACTATGATCGATTTAGTAGCCGACACACTACCCAAAAATTCAAAGCAAATACCGTTAAATGGTAAACAGATGGTTCTAAAACCACAACGGGGGCCGGCGCTGGAGTATACAGGCCTAGAACTAAATGTACACTATCGCTAGGCTCCTACTCGAGTGTTTTTCATGCAGAAATACTTGCTATCGAAAGATGCATAGACATAAACCTGGAAAGAAACTATCAAGGGTGTGACATAGTGATCCATTCTGATAGTCAGGCTGCTATTAAAGCACTGAACTCCTATGTCATCGACTCAAAGCTGATATGGGAGTGCCAAAGGAAACTCAATGAAGTAGGCAAGAATAACAAGGTCTCCTTAGTCTGGGTTCCTGGGCACTCAGGAATCAAAGGAAATGAAGAGGCCAACACTCTAGCCAGAAAGGGAGCACAAATGCTACCTACTAGCCCAGAACCTTTCTGTGGTATAGGCAAATGTACCTATAAGAAAGAGTTTTTGGAGAAACACTCTAAAAAGTTCCTTCGGAACTTTGAAATTGCTAGATCCAAAAATCATCTGGATCTCAGTAAGAATAAGTTACGCCTCCTCACTGGTTTCCTCACAGCACACTGTTGCCTAAGGAAGCACATGATGAGAATGGGCTTATCAGAAACTGACGAGTGCAGATTTTTTGGGGAGGAGGAGAAAACCCCTGTTCACCTGATCACAGAATGCCTCGCCATTGTGAGCCTGCGCAAAAGATACCTTGGACAGGAGTATTATAGGAGGAATGAGAACTTAGCCTCCTTGAAGCCCTCACAGATATTAGAATTCATCAGAGCTCTTGAGCTGGAGGGCGAGCTGTAGGTTGCGAAAACAGCTCTGACAAGGGGGCACAATAGACCTTAAGGTCGCAGTGGAACGTAACCCCTTACCAACTATCAACTAGTAGCCGACACTGTCTATTGGCTTCTTGATAGAGTGGAGTACCGGAAAAGACACAGAGTGGATATGACACGAAACGCCGCGAAGTTTTCAAAAAGCCAATCTGTGGAACTAAATTTATAAGCTTTCTCGTTAAAAATGGAAATTTTTAAGGGTTTCAGTATTCTTATGTGTAGAATAATCGATTCCAATAACCCAAAAACAAATATGCAGGGGACCTATTGATTGATATTTCGGATTTGCGAAGTCGTTCAGATACAAAACAAAAATATCGAGACTAGCCTAAATTCTATTCGTCAAATGGCAGGGTTAGATTTATGAATGTTTTCTAGGAAATGTTCATAAGTAGTTAGACCAAATAGTGCTGAATTGTTCTTGTTCACCATATGTTGTATGATTTTATTGAATTGTTAAAATAAAATCACTCAAAAATTTCAATTTCCCAGGTACAAGTATCGGTTTTAAGAATATTGCAAGCAAGATAGCCAATGAACTGAAACTGTGACTGCTCATGAACGAACCCGGCGAGATTTCTACAAATCAACCTTCACCTCAACACTTGTAGTGATCAAGACTCGACTCAACATCTGGCTCCATTTCTAGAAGAATATGAATAACAGTATGGAGTGCAATAATAATAAGAGTATCGACGAATTCCTGAGATTGCTAAATTTCAGTTCTCAATGTAACAAAATTCAAGTCAATATCTCATCATAAACCAAAAAGTGTTTTCAGTGTACAATATGTGGAATTGAAGCTAATAGTCGAAAGGTACGAAAGTTCAACAACAAAAACTGCGATCTCGTATTTTTTTATTTTGGCGCATCGTTGAAATCAGTTGAAAGAAAAACTAAACTTATGGTGAAAATCACTGACACTTTCCAAGTGTGATACTTCATTAGTGTTCTAATTCAACTATAAATTAGGAGCAAATTTCATTTTAATAAGTCGATTAATTTCAGATTTATAAATAATACTTTATAGTAATTGTAAAAAATAAAAAATAAGTTATTGGTTCGTCTTTTTATTCTTTCACAGATGTTTTGTAAATGGTGGATTTACTAGAAGAATATTCCTCTTTTTTTTCACTCAAATATTCGGAATTAAGAGTGAGTAAAATTCTAACTTAATGACATCCTCTAGTGCTGTGGTTCCCAACCAGTGGTCCGCAGAAGCCTAAAAATGGTCCGCGAAATGATTTCAAATTTAGCGCGGGCGGTGAGCCAGTCGTCATTGTGTTTTTATTATACCTACATAGTGGTCCCTGCAAACAAGAAAGATACAAAAGTGGTCCTTGACCAAAATAAGGTTGGGAACCCCTGCTCTAGTGTGTATTTTTATTGACTTGTTAGATGTTGATTAACATAGAATACGCTCTTTGAAGAAATTGAGGTAAACCCGCAAGATTTCCCGTCGCCGAGATATTGAAAAGATATTTACATCATTGTATGCAGTGTGATTTTCTGAATAAAAAATGTCAAATCGAACAAAGGCGGTCTCCCTTAATTTGGAAGATATGGGCCCCCAAAGTTCCAAAATGAGTCGTTTTCAGGTCCCTTTTTCCTTCATAAAAACGATCTCTCACTTTATCTGTATAGTTCACAAACCACCTTTGAACCTTCAATCAACAATAAGCAACACTTTTTTTAAGAATAATCAATATTTAATTAAAAAATAATGAAATTACTGGACAACCACTTAACCTCTATTCCTTCTGATGTCGACTCAGACTAAAAGTGAAGTTTGGCAGTGGCGCAAATTTCATCGGTCGGAATCGTGCGTATTCGTGAATGACAGATTATTGCTGGCGAGAAAAATGAAATATGTCCTTAGTTCTTACTGTTTACTGCGAAACTCTAAATCTTCCAATAGGAGAATTCGTTTCTAATGAAACCTACAAGGTTGACACACATAGTAATGGAATGAGAATACACCCTGACATATATTTCAACGTACATTTTTTTCATATGTGATAGGTCGCGCTCTTCCCAGATTTCCAATGAAATCGAGGTTATTATATAACCCATTCCATTGGTATACCCTGAATCTCATTCTAAACTGGGATCATCTCGAAGAAACAACAAAAAACGAAGTATATAACTATATAACAACCTCCCTATTTAGAAGGGGATAGAAAGAAAGTTCAAACGAAAATATTGAGAGTGAAACCTTAAAGAAATATTCTCAATGATTTTGTTTTGATGTTAGAATAACCACCTCTTCTTCAGTGACAGAAGCATTTTCTTTACAATCATATCCTTCAACTGTCCATCATTTCATATTTCCCGCCCGTAACTACTCTTCGATCACAATACGTTGGCCAGCGATGAAAAGACGATGTTGCCAAGCTCCGCTTTAACATTGAGAAGTATTTCGTAGAAATATAGGTTAAGTTGTTGTCTAATATTTTCACTTTTCTTCCTTTAAATAATGAATATTCTTGAAAGAAAGTGTCTCTATTCGTTGGTTGATGGTTCAAAGATGATTTATGAACTAGATTTGAGAAGTGAGAGATCATTTTTATGGCGGAAAAAAGGATCTGAAAATGCAACAATTTGGAACTTTGGGGGCCCATATCTTCTAAACAAAGAGAGACCGCCTATGTTGGCCTGCATATTTTTTGTTCAGGAACTCAGACTGCTTACAATGATGTGAATATCTTACTTATAGCTTCGCGACGGGAAATCTTGCGGGTTTACCAATGTTTACTCTATGGAAATGGTGCACAGATTTGATTGTTCTGAAAAATGGTTCAATTATTTAAGAATATGATTTATTATTTTAGATGGCAAACTCAATCTTGAAAGGAAACTATTGCAAGTGTATTTTCCAAGTAGAGAAATTAGCTTTCAGCTTGAAACCTTAGATATACCTATTAAGAATTCATGGTCAATTTAGATTCTGTCAGACCAAATATACCAGGGGCTTGAATTTCGTAAAGCTAATATCATAATTTCTGCTTTGATTCCAATAGTCCACGGGAATGCTTGTAACAGTTAGTTTCATATTCCATGAATGTATGTACATTCGTACTTGTTGCTATCTCTATTCAGAAGGTGTTAATTCAATGCAGAGGAAAGTTGAAATCTGATTTTTTTGCTTCTCAGTTATTTCATATAATCCGCAATATAAAGAAATGATTAAATAGTTGATGTTCTCCTTTGAAATTCATTTGATTACAAACAATCAAGTGTCTGTGGTCCGTTGGTCCACACTCACTTTTTAAAGAGGACAAATAGAAGAACTTCTGCTTATGTATCCTGAAAAATAGAGATCAATGACATAAAGATAAAGGCAGGACCAGATTCTGATGAGGATATTTTTTCAAGGACGGATTTGTAATAGCAACCGATATCGATAATTTCTTCACTGATCAAGATTCGATTGGAATCTAAAAATTAAAGGCGTCATTTGAAGAATGCGTAAAATACTGTATTTGAAGCAACAAAGTTGCCCACGAACAGATGAGCTCATTAATGTACAGGGTAGGCCAAATTTGTCACTTTTGAATGGGATGTCCTATTCCTGTTTGGTATGGAAACATAGGTTTTTGAGGCCGCTGAATATGACTAAGGCATTATCTAATCGATATCTCCTACCTTTTAAATTTTCACCTGTCAAATGGGAAATTTCCAAAATTTGAAATTTCAAAATCATTTATTTTCCCCCTCGACTGACGGAATCATTTGGGAGTTGCAGATTATAATTCAGCATCAAACCCTCTTTGATTATACCAATTTTGAAGGAAATCTATTCTTTCAAATTTTCATCAGACCCCCCAAAAACGCTATATTTGGCTTATTTTCAGGAATTCAGTGGAACCTATGTGTAGCTTTTTGCTGTAAAATTCTTGAGCTCGTTGGTGTGAATGATAAAAAGCAATAATAGAATCGCACACTCATCAATTCTTCCTTGTAGAACCCTTCAAACAAAACTCGGAAATGAAAATGCGAAAGTTTCTAATTGAAATAGTTTTGAAAATATCAGAGTACCGGGCAAGTTTGGTATGCTAACATAGGTTTTCGAGGTTGCTGAACATGACTAAGGCATTATCTAATCGATATCTCCTACAGTTTAGATTTTCACCTGTCAAATGGGAAATTTCCAAAATGTGAAATTTGAAAATCATTTATTTTCCCCCTCAACTGACGGAATCAATAAGGAATTGCAGATTATAATTCAGCATCAAACTCTTTTCGATTATTGTACCAATTTTGAAAGAAATCTATTTTTTCAAATTTTTATCGAAACTTTACTAAGGGTCTAACCCCCTAAAAACGCTATATTTGGCTTATTTTTGAGAATTCAGTGGAACCTACGTGTAGTTTTTTGCTGTGAAGTTTTTGAGCTCGTTGGTGTGAATATTAAAAAGCAATAATAGAATCGCACACTCATCCATTCTTCCTTGTAGAACCCTTCAAACAAATCTCGTAAATGAAAAACGCGAAAGTTTCTAATTGAAATAGTTTCGAAAATATCATAGTTACCGGATAAGTTTGGTATGCAAACATAGGTTTTCGAGGTCGCTGAATATGACTAAGGCATTATCTAATCGACATATCCTACCCTTTAGATTTTCACCTGTCAAATGGGAAATTTCCAAAATGTGAAATTTGAAAATCATTTATTTTCCCCCTCAACTGACGGAATCAATTTGGATTTGCAGATTATAATTGAGCATCGAACCACAGCCGTCTTTAATGCAATGCAATTTAATGCAATTTCTAGAGACGGCTGTGATCGAACCCTCTTCCATTATACTAATTTTGAAGGAAATCTATTTCTTCAAATTTTCATCGAAATTTTACGAAGGACCTAGACCCACAAAAACTCTATATTTGGCTTGTTTTCAAGAATTAAGTGGAACCTACGTGTAGTGTTTTGCCGTGAAGTTCTTGAGCTCGTTGGTGTGAATGTTAAAAAGCAATAATAGAATCGCACACTCATCAAATCTTCCTTGTAGAACTCTCCGAACAAAACTCGGAAATGAAAAACGCGAAAGTTTCTAATTGAAATTATTTCGAAAATATCAGAGTTACCGGGCAAGTTTGGTATGCAAACATAGGTTTTCGAGGTCGCTGAATATGGCTAAGGCATTATCTAATCGATATCTCCTACCGTTTAGATTTTCACCAGTCAAATAGGAAATTTCCAAAATGTGAAATTTCAAAATAATTTATTTTCCCCCTCAACTGACGGAATCAATTAGGAATTGGAGATTATAATTCAGTATCGAAACTCCTTCGATTAAACCAATTTTGAAGGAAATCTATTTATTCAAATTCATCGAAATTTTACTAAGGGTGTAGACCCCCCAAAAACGCTTTATTTGGCTTATTTTCAAGAATGCGGTGGAACCTACGTGTAGCCTTTTGCTGTGAAGTTCTTGAGCTCGTTGGTGTGAATGATAAAAAGCAATAACAGAATCGCACAATCATCATTATCATTCTCGTTATTCTCCAGACTTCTTCGAATGTTTTTCGTCTTTAACCAGTCTTGGAAAAGTTCTTATAGAACTATTTATATAGGTACCTTCCTTCAAATAATCTTGGTTCCAATTTTTCCTAACACACAATACTACATGAATGCATTTTTCAGTCCCGAGAATCAGAAAATGTGAGATACATTGAGTCACCCACACCCTCGATATTCCCGTAGCTCAAGAATAGTATTCATAAAAAACAGTGTGTAACTACTCTCTTATACACTTACACTTTCTTCGTCTAACGCACGTTTCGGAAACCAAGTTTCCTTTGTCAAAGCATATCGTTACTGTATCCATCCATATCATCCACTAATATCCATGTTATGAAATTGATATAAGGATTCCAACTACTTCGATCCTCTCAATATAGCTTGATGAGTCACATTTCAAATGTCCCGTACGCGCTTTGAATGCGTCCGATGACACATAAAAGGCGACGCAGGTACTACTGAGCAAATAGTTCACACACGTGTATATAATAGTTTTAGTTGCATTATAATGAAATAATCCAGATAAGTTTTGTTTTTATCTTGTGAGCTTCATGTCAATGGGAATACATGGTAATCGCGATGGTGTTAAATAACAATGAAAAATGCTTATGAAGAACAATTGAGATGAACCATACGTGTGGCGAAATTCTCTACATGTTTGATTAACTAATTATTAAATTATGATTCCATTATAAATGAACAAAACCATCAAGAAACTATTTGATAGAACGCAGATTCAATACACCATCCCTAAATACACATTGAAATTGTCTTCTTGACCATATTTCGGAGTCGACGTTACGAATAAATCCGAGTTCAGAATAAAGCCAATTTCAAGGTCTAAGTCAAGTCGATGTAATTCTGGAATAGTAAAATGATTCCGATTTCAATTAATAATAATTCCAACTCTTAAGTCGGAGCTACACAGAACTACAGAATTAATTATATAACTATCTTATTTATGAATATATTTTTAATGAATTTGTGTCCTGTATAATGAAACACAAGTGAACTTTTTAATGAATCAAACTTTGACGATTCCCTTAAGTATACCTACTTAAGTGGGTATGACTCAATTAAACCATCTATAATGAATGAATAGTATAAAACTTCGTATGGAAGCTATGCTCAGATCAACTCTATCACTTAATAGTTGAACATTTAGGTATATACAGCCACGCTGAAATATAGGCCTCTTCCAACTTGAGAACGAAGATTTATTTTAAGATTGTAACCACCAACATTTCCATCAACTGTTGCATAGCCTCCCTGGCCATCTTTCGCTAAATCTTTCACCTGAAATGACAGGGCCAAGTTAATTACAAATAATGAAATATTAATTATGCTCTCAAATTGAGAATAAATCTTTTTCGTATAACATCAGAGTAAGTGAGACTGTTTACTACGTAAACGGGAAATTTCAGCAAACCGTTAATAAATTCTCGAAAAGAAGGGCCACGAAGTCAGCTATCATCCATTCAGATATTGACCACATCGGAGCTTGATCTTCACGATATTTCTCATGACCTCCTAATCTGCCATACTACTGGTTGATGCAAGAGCAGTTACTCCATCGAAAGTTGCTATAATTTGTGCAAATGCGATGGCAAATATCAATTCTACTTCGAAAAGATGAAAAATTCACATCAACGAGACATGGATCGATAACCTCCCTTATTATTCCACGCATTTAAATGCGTGGAATAATAAGTCGGTAATTTGACAGCAAATGCTTTGCTTAGAAGTTTTCCTTGAAGATATATTCTCATATTCTTCTAGGTCTATCGTGGCGGGGTAGCTGAAGATGTTGCAGAATATCCCGGGATTGTCCACCGGACGACGTTAAAAGCAGTTTGGCCTCAATCAGCGCTCTTTACATATAAATTTAGTGAAAGCAATCGAGGAGCCATCAAGGAAGATAACTTTTCATCCAGAACGACCTTGGTCGACTAGGCCCATTTCCATTTCTGGATATGTTGATATGTAAAATTCTCGATTCTGATGGACGGACAAACCACGAAGAGATACTAGACTCGCTCTAATATAACTTCATAGCTTTCTGTTCTGCCTGAAGAAATTATTGGACCTCATGGAAGAAATGAGGGGAAATACCGACGATTTTTATTTCGGTTGATTGGATGATTAGCTCTGATCAAGGGGGAATATTTGTTGATTTATCGACGGATATTCATCCTTGTGATTTTGTTACAGACGATTACCTTCTTCATCAGTTGTATGAATATCCTCTGGACGATAGATGGTCCCAATAAGGCGCAGCAAAGGTACATATTTCAAGAGTGTACATCGGCCACAACCGTAATACCACTTTTGGCCTACAAGCTTGTCCAATTTAACCAGTCCGGACTTTTTTTCACGAGTTCATGTCAACAAGCTGCAGAATCTTGAAACCCTCAACAGGAATATAGGTCAAAGATGCTAGAACCTATCGCCGGAAGTTCTAGCAAAAAAGAAGGAAAATATCATAAACCAGACATTGCATCTGAAGGCGGCTGCTTCAGCAACGTTAGAATTTCAAACCCAGGTGGACATTATTCAGTAGCAAAATGATTGTGCAAGCTTCACATCAGAGTAATAGTTATTTTAATTTCTCTTAATACAAAAAAAAATGCTAACCTAGCTTATTAGTCCGGCATGCATCTTTCTCGATGTGCATTCCACTGACTGAGGACAGATTAGGGCTCAACTTACAAATGCCACATCTCGACCAAGGGCCGATTATAAATCTGCGGTCGCCTGTCGCGAGTAGCAATTTAGGCAAAACTCACACGAACCACATTTCAGACACAAAACTAGGGCAGCTCTGTCGCTGGTATTGACCACTTGACAATCGCAACTATGCGATAACTTTCCCGTCAGGCAATGGTACGTCCATAGACAAGTTATATGGGCACGTCTGATGAGTAGACATGCCATGAATCAATTCCCCAATGGATTTCGAAAAGAAAGCACTGATGAGGATTTTGCTCTGACGAGGAGGGCGGAACAAATGGGAGATATCGACCTCGCCTAACACTTGTAGTCGAGATGGAACGCAGAATGATATGATAATATGCATTTCCCTACTAATAGGTCTCTTGCATGTAACACGAATTGTCATATTTTTATGTTTTTCTCGTTCCATTTCGATAAAAAAAATCATAATGTATGCTTTCTCACACTTCAACAATTCGCGAATTTCGAATAAATCGGTATTAAAATCGTCAAATCGGGACGCAAAACCCATGTGGGTGAAACGCATTAGATCGCCTCCTACGTCACTCGTTATTCCACGATGTCCGGATCGATACAGCTGACGCTCCCTATTGGCTTGCTAGAAAGAAAGGTACACGAGAAGAGGGAGAGAGTGGATATATCGCGTTACGTCACGGAAGGCGCGAAGTCCTGATTGTTTAAACAACCAATATGTGGAGGCTTATTTTAAAGATCGTTTTCTCGTTGAAAATTGAAATTTTTGACGGCGATTGAAGTTTTCTTATGGATAGAATATTTGATTCCAATAGTTGTCGCCGTGTTGTGGTTGGCAAATGGTCGCTACCTGCGACAGGCCGACCACAATTTTGTGACTGCGATGTGGTACGTATGAGTTCAGTCTAAGGATGAGTAAAGAATACTTGTCGCAAAGCCGCAAAGCGCAAAGATGGTGATCGATTATACCCATCTTACGTTATAAAATTGAGTATTTTAACTACTACCGGTTGAATACCTAATGTTTATAGGTTATAAGCAATAGATATTCTCATCATATAGAATACACTCAACACACCCTATATAGGTACTAACTCGCAAAAGCATCAGAGATGTTTTGTCGAAGGATAGAATAAATCAGCAACATGCAATTAAAAATACAATTACAAACCATAATACAAGTGATGGGATCCTTATTAACTCCAACCCCAGGAAAAGAAATTGTTTCTTCAATTACTGCAAACCACCTCCCAGCTCTTTGAACTTGTTTCTCAAATGCCATTGCAGACCTGAAAATTTGAATGCTGATATTTTTTGGACGTTCTCCTTCGCATGGAAGCAACGTGAAATAATCTTTAGTTTTTTTGAATGCATCTTCTTCTATAACATTTTCTTTTTTGCTTGGCCTATGGTTAATTTCACCACAGGAAAATGACTATTTCGAGAAAAAAAAGATACTTATTTATGCTTCAATTTAACTTGCAGTGTGTCGAGTCAATTTGTCAGGATGACTTCTCGAGATCGAGCTGAAGGCAAGCCTTCCTGTTCACCCTGTATGAATATTATGAAATATTTGCATTCGAGAATTCTAAGTTCGAAACAATTATAAAATTTTTCAGGTGACTAGCTCGGATCTCTAAGTATAATAATTTTGAATAACATAACAATAACGTTTTCGAGCCTAGGTACATAATCGCTGTGATACATAAAAATCCGAGAATAAACAGCGTCAAATAGAAACACTACAACTTCACAAAAGCGCCCGAGTTTCTCATTTCACGTCGGAATTAAAATTTTTCAATGAAAATATCGATACTTACGCTTTTGTGGGATCTGGACAATCGTTATAGTCATGTGGCATACTGCTTAGGGCTAGCCCTGCGTTGATTAAAACTAAAACAGTGACGTAGTTGAAACGCTTCATTATGTTTGAATAATATTCAATAATCATTGATTACATCGCTTTTATTTCGAAAGAAAAGGCAGGGGTAAATGGCTGAAATTTTTTTAATCCCCCCAATAAAAAATTATCTTTTCTGTTAGCGTGCCCAGTACCGTATTCAAGCCAATATGCATGCCTATTTCATGAGACCAAATCATTTTCTCAATTTTATATCAATGCTATGGAAGTAGGTGAGAAAATTTGGTTATATTATAGAAATTCTCGAGACAGATTTTTCATATCTATAGATTATTTCAATATCGAGATCTAGCTGTTGACTGTTGGAATTATAATATTTATTGAGCAGCAAAAAAGTTAGGTACACTTATTTCTAGTCTCCAAGGATTGAGAAGTCGAAGCATGTTCATTTACAAAAATCTATTGACAGAACGCTGCTTTTCCTAGGGTTTTTTGCATCTTTGTTATCATCTCACCCCTTTCTTCATTGCAGTCTCAGATGAAGATATTTTTTAATTTCGTGATTATTAAAGGGTGGGAGAAGTGAGTTTATATTCTGAAAAGGACCATGATTATATTATAGTTCTTATGCTCATTTTCCTATTCTGCTTATTGAAACCAGAGAAACAGGTGAACTAAATCACAAAATACATATACAGGATGATACCGGAGGAGACCGTCAGATTTTGGGATAAGTTTACACTAGTCAAGGCAGTCTCGGAACACTGTTTGGTTTATGGTTGGGGATCTCTGTTGAGGATATACAGGGTGATTGGTTCGATTCGACCGATTTTACGTTTATTGATAACTAGAGAAATTTTCAGCGAAGTATAATATTGATGAGGACATTCATTAATTTCAAAGTTTTTTTCAAAATAAGCGATTGTTATTGTCATAATTCCGGGTTAATTGTGCAGGTTGAAAAAACACCCTGTACATCGCATTTCCAGAACTACGCTATCTGTTTACGATTCTACTATAATAAGTCATTATTTGAGAGTTTCTAATTTTTTTGGCACACTTCTAGTTTTCTGAGAAAATTCCATCAGAAAAAGGCAATGTCGAAATTTCGCACTAATCGATCCTACTTTCATTGATAACTTTGGTATGGCTCATTCAATTTTGATGAAATTTGCAGTGTAGAACAATCTGAACGAGTACATTCAATAATCGCAAAAGTCCTCCAAAATACAGGGCTGTAATTGTGATAATTTTAGAATTTCAGATTAATTGTGCAGTTGAAAAAAAACACCCTGTACATTGCTTTTCCAAAAGTTTCTTATTCGTTTCAGATTCTACAATAATATGTCATCATTCATAGGTTTTTAGTTTCTTTGGCACACCTCCGGTTTTCCTAGAAAACATTTTTGAAGAAGAGCATGATCGAAATTTGGCTCACAAGCAGTGAGAGTATTCCGCACTAGGTAGGAAAGCTGTATTGTCCAAGGATGCAAAGCAGTTCTGAAGTTCTAAAATATTCTTTTCAAATTCCAAATTCATATTTAATTGCTAATATTTTGTATTAAATCATTCAATTCAGAATATATTTCGAATTTGAAAAGAATATTTTAGAAGTGACGAACATCCTTGGACAATACAGCTTTCCTACCTAGTGAGGAATACTCTCACTGCTTGTGAGCCAAATTTCGATCATGCTCTTCTTCAAAAATGTTTTCTAGGTAAACCGGAGGTGTGCCAAAGAAATTAAAAACCTCTGAATGATGACATATTATTGTAGAATCTGAAACGAATAAGAAACTTTTGGAAAAGCAATATACAGTGTGTTTTTTTTTTCAACTGCACAATTAATCTGAAACTCTGAAATTATCACAATTACAACACTGTATTTTGAGAGATTGTTGCGATTATGTAATGTACTCATTCAGATTGTTCTACACTGCAAATTTCATCACTATTGGATGAGCCATATCAAAATTATCAATAAAAGTAGAATCGATTGGAACGAAATTTCGACATTATCATTTTTTGAAAAATTTTTCTCGGAAAACTAGAAGTGAGCCAAAAAAATTAGAAACTCTCCAATAATGACTTATTATAGTACAATCGTAAACAGATAGCGTAGTTTAGGAAACGCTATGTACAGGGTGTTTTTTCAACCTGCACAATTAATCTGGATTTATCACAATAACAACCGCTCATTTTGAAAAAAAACTTTGAAATTAATGAATGTCCTCATCAATATTATACTTCTCTGAAAATTTCTCTAAGATCGAATAAGCAATACCAAAGTTATCAATAAAAGTAAAATCGGTCGAATCGGACAAATCACCCTGTATATTCTCGATAGAGACCCCTAACCATAAACCAAACAGTGTTCCGAGACTGTCTTGACTAGTGTAAACTTATCCCAAAATCTGACGGTCTCCTCCAGAATCACCCTGTATATGTATAGCGAAGATGAATATAAATGAGGTGAATTCAAAGATGCGGTTTTGTTTTTTCCATGTTGAGGATATCGCATTGTATAAAGACAATTTATACAATGTCGCTGGAATTCTTTGGTTCACTGAAGGTGGCGCTATTTGGAAATCACGATCGGTCGCCAAAGCAGTTTCCGATTTTACATTTCATATTTAATTTATAAGCAAAATAACAATTGCCGAATAACCATTCAAGTACTGATTGGTCGATTGGTGGCGTCTGCTTCGGTGACGTCAGTATGAAATACAACCAGTATCCCCCAATTTGGGCTAATTATTTAGTAGGAAACAAATGTAAAGTATCATTATTTTATTCATCTTATGTATAGCTACTTTGAATAACACACCAGTCACAGAATACGTATGCAGTATGCTGTGCCAGGGTTCATATACTCCATTCACTTTTATAATGTAGCCCGGTTGGCCATGATTTAGGTTTATCAAGTTTTTTCCCTTAAAACTGACGCAGGTTGGCACTCATGAAATATCGGCAATGTCAAAGGACGTTGCCAAATTTCAATTTCTACTATTATCAATATCAATCGATTCTAGATTTCTAAATCTCAGCATAATAACGCTTGCAAACTAAAAATGCCGAAGGTAGTTTTGAAGAAGCAGAGGCAAAGTATCAGGAAGTGCTATGTAGAATTGAAATCTGCTTATTCTGATAGTAACCCTGATAATTTGGAATCAATAATTCAACACAAGCTATCCAACATTTTCGACGTATGTGAGTGAAAACCAAGGAATTATATTTTATATGAAAAGATATTTATTTTTTAGCTGCACATCAACTCAATAAGGAAGATTTTAAGTGAAAGAGACGACAAAGAATTTCCTTCTATTGGAGCACCCAAAATGACACTGATTACAGTAATTACTACGACCTCTATGTAGAGAGGACAACGTTGCATAGTTATCTGACAGGAAAATGACTATAACCTAACATTTTCAAAATATACACGGTGAAATCTGTCAGGATGTCATGGCCAACCGGGCTACATTATAAAAGTGAATGGAGTATAGGTTGGTTGGTTGCAACAGACGACTTCGGCCCAAGTTGCCAACCCACAATTTTCTTCACAAATTAACTATCACCGGGGAATGGGAATTTCAGGACAAATTCTACATGATAAGGTTCGCGGTATTTATAAATATCCGTAAAAGATGCCTCGGCACCTCAGACAAGATAATTCCTTCCAAATATAGGTTTTTGTTAGGCTGAAATTAAAGTTGGGATTCCTGATTTCATGTTAATAGTGTCAAGTTTATAAAGGATATGTTCCGTAAATCAACTTGGTTATTTCGGTTGCCGGTTTTCCGTTCTGTAAATATGAAATATTCGGTTGGTTCCTGAAATAAAAGTTTATTACGGAATTTGATTGATGAAAAAGCAATTTTTCTGTCACCAGAACATAGACATATTAAGCCTATGCACCAAAACGACAATGTTTTATGGTAACATATCCATAGCATAGAACAATCTTTATTTACCTTATGATCCATAGACCATACCTAGTAATTTTTCCATTGTTGATTGTTGTCTCTTCTATGTTCTATGGATCATAAAGTAAATGAAGATTTTTCTATGCTATGGATATGTTACCATAGAACATTGACAGTCGTTTTGGCGACAGAAAGAACGTTTTTTCATCATTCAAATTCCGTAATTAACCTTTTTGTCAGGAACCAACCGAATATTTTATATTTACAGAATGGAAAACCGGAAACCGAAATAACCAAGTTGATTTGCGGAACATATCCTATACAAATTTGACACTATTAACATGAAATCAGGAATCCCAACTCAAATTTCAGCCAATCAGAGATGATCTCAACAAAACCCTATATTTGGAAGGAATTATCTTGTCTGAAGAGCCGAGGCATCTTTTACAGATATTTATAAATAACGCAAACCTTATCATATCGAACTTGAACTGAAATTCCCGTTCCCCAGTATTAGTAAATTTGTGAAAAAAATTGTGGGTTGGCAACTTGGGCCGAAGTCGTCTATTAAAGTGCAAAGAATATCTTCTATGCACCTTAGTTAAAATATCTTCTATGCACGTTAAAATATCTTCAATGCACCTTAGTTGCAATTATGACGTCAGTAAAACATGGTGTGCTCATCTGCTCATCTGTGATCGTACATACAAATGATGACGTATGAAGCTATTTCCTTGTATTTTATTCTTGCTGACGTCACTTTTTTCAGATGAGCACACCATGTTTTTTCATCATGTTCCTGGTTAGAGGTGTTTTGTTCCGTATGTGTGGTTATTTTTTTCACATCATGGTTGCAATGTAAGTGAACTTTTGAACTTGGGTGCTATCTGAGATAAAGGGGGGAAAATATGTTGGCAACCCTTCTCAATTTTCAGCTTTCATATTTCATAGGATATGCATGGAAAATATGATTTCATTGTCTAAACCTTTGTTTATTCACCTTTCCACTAAAGTAATTGAAGATGTGGAATTGGGAAAAGGTGTCGACACTTTAGAATCAGAACCTTTTTTCAGGTGAAATTTACCTGTTATTATCTTTCACAATTTGTTGAAAATTTCGAAGAATTATTTATCGAATAAACGTTTCTGAAATTGAAGTTTTCGAATTCAACTTTTGAATGATCGATTGTGTCACACTCAAAAAGAGTACCTACATATACATGAACAACATGAAATATATACCTACTTCATTCCTGACTCTGGATATGTGTATATAATGAATTGTTCCGAAAAATATTCAGGTGTCATAAGCAGCAAGAATGTTGAAATGATATATACTCTGTATGTCTTCGGTAAAAATCAATTTTGATAACTGGATTAAGGAAAACATGTTTAGGCTGAGGCACACCATATAGAACTCATTTTCGACTGATTCTTGATTGAACTCGGCCAAAAATGAATTGTTCAACAATTTGTATGTAATTTTGAATAGTGTTGTTTACATCATTCAAATATATCGCGCCTACCAATGACGTCACAACATGGAGGACAAAACTGATGGCATTTCGTAATCTCCCTGCTAAGATCTTCATTTCTATATCTGCCTCTTTTTTATATGTGCTCTATCATTGTGTTGTGTACAGTTCTATGCGCATCACCTTTCTTGCTCTTTTTCCTTTTGGTATTCCGAAATGATTTCTCGCTTGTTCTCTGTAACATCTCATTATATTTTTGCCCAAATGTCTAAATATTTGAATATTTCGCCCAAAATGGTATTAATGGAGTAGGTTAGAATTACTGATGAAGAATGCAATGTCAAATTCAATTATGTCCGGCTATCGGTCTGTTATAATATGTTGTAACCTCCGAAGGAGGGAATTTCAATCAAATTTTTGGGCTTATTTTCACAATATCTCATAAGTACTGCAGTGATTTGATTGAAAGTCACACATCTGCTGTATAACAACGACTCGCAACATAATACAAAATTTCGTGGAGATCGTAGCGTAAGAAATTGAAATAAAACCTTCAAAAATTTTTTTTTCGGAAACTATCCAACAAATTTCTATGAAAGTTGACACGCCTAATATTCACTTGTTCAGAAATGAGTCCAACCCATCCTGGTTAATTATCTGAACCGAACACAATGATATTATTTTCAATTTGTGGGAAATATTTGCATCTTCCATGAGCTTATCAAATATTTAGTCAGGTTGAGAAATCTCTAAACTAACGTTATTTCAATTCTTAGGCGACCAACTTATCATATGAGATAAAAAAAGAGCGGTCATTCATCTATGGAGTGACCCCGCCCAATGCAGCGAAAATTTGTATTAACTATAAAGCCTCAATTTCACAGCCGAATACCAGGGTTAATTCGTTTGTATACAAGGTGATTCCGGACGAAACCGTCAGATTTTAGGATACGTTTACACTAGTCAAAAGAATTTCAAAATAATGTTTGTTTTATGGTTGGTGTTCCCTATTGAGACTATACAGGGTGATTTGTCCGATTTTACTTTTATTAATGACTTTGGTGTGACTCATCCGATTTTGATAGAATTTTTATCGTAGTACAATATGAATGAGCAAATTAAAAAATTCTTACAATTTCTTTAAAATACGCGGTTGTTATTTCGGCAATTTCAGATTGGTTGTGCAGGATGAAAAAACAACCTGTACATTACGTCTCCAAAATTTCGCTCTCCGTTTCAGATTCTATCATTATTCAGGTGTATTAAATTTTTTTGGCATAACTCCAGTTTTCCGAAAAAAATTTTTCAAAGAAGGTGTAAATTTCGAAATTTCACTCCAACCGATTCCAGTTTTTTTGATAACTTTGGTATGGCATATTCAATTTTGGTGAAATTTTCATTGTAGTGCAATATGAATTAGTACATTCAATATTTTCAACGTTTTCCCAAAATGCAGGTATGTTATAGTGATAATTTGAAATTAATTTTACAGATTGAAAACACCCTGTACATTGCGTCATCCGTTTCAGTTTCTACAATAATGAGTCATTATTTAGTTGTTTCTATTTTTTGGTACACTTTTTTTGAAACATACATATTATCGAAATTTTGCTTCAAAGCAGTGAGAATATTGAACTAGGTAGTGAAAAAGTAAAGCAGTACATTCCAAGGATGGAAATAACTTGAACAACGTTGTTTCGTAGAAATAACCCTGTTATAGGAAAACGGAGGTGTACAAAAAATTAAATTAAGCAATTCTCTGAATTGAATGATTCTATAAAGAATCATGAATCAAAATGATAACGCGCACGTTTTACTACATATTGGATTAATCGACAGGAACGAGGACTGGCCGAAGTGAAAAAATTTTATTGAATAGCCAACGTTTCGTCTGTATATTCAGACTTTATCAGGGCTGAAAGATACATGGAAGTCAGAAATCGTAAAAAACACAAGATTCTAACTCACCTAAAAATAAACATTGTTGACACATAGGTTGTAAATAAATAGGACACAGAGCTCATACTACATATTATTCATTCTACAAGAAGGGCGTTTCGTCTAGCAAACTGTGGAACATGCCAATAAGGCATGGCATATCGCACTACCAGCTTAGGTCATAATAATGAAATCCGATACGGCTATTCTCAGGACGAAACACATGTGCTTCATTTTTTATTTCGGAATACCTTCGGACTTAAATTGGTTCTTAAAAAATCGATCAAGTCAACATGGGTGAGGGAGTTTTTGACCCCAGCGTTCGAATATAATTGGTCGGCAATAAATTTTGTTAAATTTACGACCCTTGAAGAAAGTGTCGGTCCATTTGATTTTCGAACGCATTCTGCCAGTTTTAGGCGACAAAATATTGTATCGCCACGGTATGGAATTCCGGAGGACTATTAATTTTTTTTCGTTTTTTTTTTAAATTTATGGTCGGCAATATTTCAATATCGTTTGCGCGTCACTTTTTACACGTGTTGAGGATGCAGTCTGATGAAGATTTTGTTACGGAAGCGATATCTGATTCCTTATACCTGAGAAGGAAGTCTTGTAGAATCTATTTTTGTGAATGGAAAATCTCAGTCTGAAGTTAAATGAATTTTATTTGGCAAGGCTGATCGTTGCATGCCCCTTTAAATTGTCTGAATTTGTGGATCTCACAAACTACGATGGAAATTAAGATATTGTATCATCCGAAAGTTAAGAAACATTTGACGATTGAATCGAAAAAAACTTGCCTTTTGTGCGCATGTTGTAGGGGAACAGCGTGATATCGTTTTATCCAGATTTCTGTAATTTTTCGAATTTTGAGCCGAAAATGCTCTCAAATGACTAGGTTGGACTCACTGATGACGAATATGGTGTAAAAATCGATTCTGTTCGCTTGGCACGATTACGGGCGTACAGAGAATCCTATAGACCTGAAACTTTCAGGGTAGGTTACATTTCAAAATACGACGGTTAAGTTCGTTACTGGATGAAATGGTCCTAGAAGTTTTGGAGTTAGAGAGCCCTTTGAATTTTTGAGGTTATTTCCTTGATAACTCAGGAACTACTGGGACGGTTGGATTGAAACTTGGCAGTTAGTTGGAGATAACAACGCGCAACTTTTTGTAGAATTTTGTTGAGATCGTAGTGTCGGCAAATTTTGGAAATTTTGTTTTTCGAGGACTGTTCTTCATATTCGAAAAAACTTTTGCTTAGGCATTAAGCTTTATATGTCCCAGTAGTGTATCAAATTTCAGTTCGATCCGATCATAATTTTCGGAGATATTTGAAAAAAATGTGTGAAATTTCGTGGTTTTTCCTCGATGTCGTTGATTTTTTCGAAATACCTCCAAACTTACAGATTCAATCATGATGAAACTTGGAAACTAGTTCGGAAATGCTGATCGACAACTTTGTGCAAAATTTTATGATGTTCCTGTCATTAGAATATTTCGAAAAAAAATTCAATTTTTATTTTTTCAAATATTCAATATTCTGTTATCATCTGATCATACTATTCTCATTAAATTCTGTATGAACTTTCGAACTTTAATTTTTCGATGAAGTGTTGGATTTCAATTCGATCTAGTTTGTAGTTTTGGAAATATTTGGAAAATAACATTTTGAATGGTTATATCTGCAGAATTCGAATTCGGCCTTCGTATTTGAGGTCCAAACCTACTCTACGGATATCGAGTTTCTAAGTTATTGTGTTTATTATTTCGTAGATATACCCATTCAAAAATACAGTTTAGATCGAATAGAAACCCAGTACTTTATCGAAAGAAACTTAGAAAAGCGTTGACGTGATGTCAGCAGCTTTTGCGCGCATGTTGAAAGGATATCACCTAAAGTGGACTGCTGTTCTAGGTGTTTCCTGGTGAAATTTTTACAAATTCGTGGTATGATATCAGAATTTTGTACTTTTTGCGCGCATTCTCTGGGGAACAGCGTGCTATCGTCTTGTCCGTCCGCCTGTATATTGACTCTAGAAACTCTATTGACACGAAAATTTTAGGGTCGAACGGTTTCGGAGTTATAGGCATTTAAATTTTTGAGGTTATTTCCTTGATATCTCGAGAACTACTGAAGCGATTGAACTTAAAACTTGGCAGTTAGTTGAATTCTGAGGACTTGCAACTTTCCGCGAAATTTTGTTGAGATCGTGGTGTCAGTAAAAAAAATTTTTTTCACAACATACCTTCTCAGGAACTATTCATTACATTTGAAACAAATTTTTGTCATACCTCGGGCTTCATATTTCACAGCAGTGCACCAAATTTCAGTTAGATTATAATTTCCGAAGAAATTGGGAATAATTATGTCAAATTTCGTGTTTTTTTCCTCGGTATCAAAGCTTTTTCCAGAATAACTCAAAAAAAAACTAGAAAAGCACTGACGTGAAGTAAGCAGCTTTGGCGCGCATATTCAAAGGAGATGACTGCTTTGGCAACGAATTTGAACATGTGCTCAACAGCTGCTGACTTCACGTCAGTGCTTTTCTACGTTTTTTTGAGTTATTTTGGAAAAAACTCCGATACCAAGGAGAGAACCACGAAATTGGACATCTTTGTTTACAATATCTCCATAATTTATTATCGTATCTAACTGAAATTTGGTGCACTGCTGTGAAATATGAAGCTCACAGTATTACCAAAATTTTTTCCAAATGTAACGAACTTTTTTCGAAAAAAAAATTTTTTCGAAAAAAATTTTGTGAAATTTTTCTTTTCACCTATCACACGATATCGACAGAATTTCGCGAAAAGTTGCGAATCCTTATGCTCCAACTAGTTGCCAAGTTTCAATCCAATCGCTTCCGTAGTTCCCGAAATATCAGGAAAATAACCTCCAAATTTCAAATGGCTATAACTGCGGAACCGTTTGTCAGATTTTGCCCATTAACGAAACTAACCTTCGCATTTTGAAATGCAATCAACTCGGAAATTTCAACCGAATTTGAATTTTTTCGTCCATCGCGCGTATACCGCAAAAA
The DNA here is from genome assembly GCA_958510865.1 of Myrrha octodecimguttata. Taxonomy (NCBI): domain Eukaryota; kingdom Metazoa; phylum Arthropoda; class Insecta; order Coleoptera; family Coccinellidae; genus Myrrha; species Myrrha octodecimguttata. The sequence goes on from OY294056.1 coordinate 60,330,617, forward strand.
ATTCGGTTTCATGCATGGACAAATAAATAAGTATACTCCATTCACTTTTATAAACTATATCCCGGTTGGCCATGACATTCTGACATATTTCACAGTGTATATTTTGAAAATGTTAGGTTACAGTCATTTTCCTGTCAGATAACTACGCAGCGCTGTCCTCTCTACATAGAGGTCGTATTAATTACGTATTTTTCAAAATGTTTATTTACTTTGGGAAAATATGTGAATCCAATAATTCCAAAGACCTGGCGAATGTTGAAGAAAGTTTTTTCTCTGTTAATACTGGAAATATTTCACATATGTAGACATGGTTGGAAGATGCAGTTATGCTTTTTTCTAGTACGGAAATCGAGAATCGAGTGTTGAAATTTTACTGAAAAATAATGAATAGAGTGTTCCGTTACTTTGTGATGGTACATTCGAAAAACAAATAAAAGTACCCGGCAGTTCAACTTCTAAACGAACAGACGGACCATATGGAATTCCCTACTTATCGAAATTCTCAAGAAATAAGCCTACAGAAGACATTCAAATACCTTGTTGTACAACTTACTCCAGTATGAAAATGTTGGATAGCATGTGATAAATTATGAATTACAAATTATCAGGGTCACTATCAGAAGAGGCATATTTCAATTCTGCATTCCAGATACTTTGTCTTTGCTTCTTCAAAACTACCTTCGGCATTTTTAGTTTCCAAGCGTGATGATCATGTTGAGATTGAGTAGAAATTGGCATTGGCATTTGGCAAAGTCTCTGAGATTTTTTTTGACATTGCCGATATTCCACGAGTGCCAACCCGCGTCAGTTTTGAGTGAAAAAACTTGATAGACCTGATTCATGGCCAACCGGGATAGTTTATAAAAGTGAATGGAGTATAAATACCCTCTTATAATCAGTGTCTTACCGATATCTTAACGAGCAGAGTAGGAAATGCGTGGCTTGTGTCTATCATGTTTCAAGAAAATCACGAAAGCAGTCTCAATGAGAATGAGACCAAATTATGGGTTGATATCATACAGACCAACAAGACAAATCACTTCATCGTTTGCGGGAATCGCGTCTTTCTGACCTTGAGAAATATAACAGACATAACCACACTTTTTTCTTTCTCAAAACAGCTGACAAATTAAATGCTTGACTTTGGAATATCTAAAATCGAAATGAAAAAACGGATTTGACGGGATTCAGGAATCACAAAATTAAAATCAAACTAAGATTTTTCGATGAAACCATTTGAAAAGCAAATTTCCAATACCAAAGCGAGTGTTTTGTCACATCTTAAACTCCTATAGAAGAACTCGGTTGGAATGAGAATTTTGGAAAAATGTTATGGAAAACCCGTTTACCTTAATCAGAGAATCTTTGTAGTGACACTTATAGGTCTTCAAGAAACCTCCCAGAATCTTGTGGGAGTTTGGGAGTGTTCTATTTCATTGCAAACCTTTTTCTAATATGTGTGGATACAATCGAATTAATGTGTAAGAAATGAAGAAACATTAAAAATTTAAACAATTAATAAACAAGAAATAGATTTTCTTTAAAAACTACATTGTCTTAACTTTTCCATAACACTTTCAATTATTACTCATATAAATATGTTATTCGTCAAGTTTTCAGTAACTATATTGTAGTAAATATACCATGTTTACGTGAAGTCTACCAAACTGTTTCAGACACTGTTTCTTACATAATTAAATTCAGCAAGTTGAGTATAATTGCTTCACTATTTTATCAATAAAGAATATATATAACAGTCATTTATGAAAAGTGGTATTTTTTTGGCGAAAACTTGTTCTTTGAAATCAATTTATCAAGCAAACAGAAACATATGATTGTATTACATGGAAAATGTATGGGTTGTGACACTTTCACATGAAATGAGATTCATTTCAATATAAAATCAAACTATGAATAGACCAACTTTGTTCGATTCCAATCCTTGTGGTTGTGCAATCATATACAATTTCATTAGACATCCCATCGTTTTAATTGAATAATGGAGGTTGTAATTCTTTTACTTCAGTTGCGATTCCTTTATATTATATAAAATAAACATTATGAATGAGTCCACCCAAGTTCGATTCCAATTCTTGTTGTTGTACATTTAAAACGTATAATGAGGACTGTCATCATAAAATACAACCTCGAAAATGACCAAACAATTGATTTGGTTGTAAAAACTATTTGGATTATATTCTAAAATGGAACAGATACAAAATTATTCATCAAATAAATAGGACAAAAATTTCATTTCAGTTTGTTTACATGTTCATAACCTCTTCAAGCGAGTCCAAAAGCGGCGAGAGTGACGTAATCCTATTCCTGCAAACTGATTGGCACCCCAAAGCACCCCAAACGCCTGCTAAAATTCTGATTAGCTCGATTCAGGGTCATATCTGCGTTGAGATAGATTTCCCAAGTAAATGAGGCGAGTGGTTTATTTGGTTGATATGTGTTGATATTCTCAAGTTGATAATTTTATAATGATAAAAAGGTTTTTTTAAAATTTTTTCTCGATAATGGCGAGTCGGACGGAAAATAGTCAAGACGCTACTGGTTGGAACATTAAAACATATTCTAAGTACATAAAAAATAGCTGGTGATGCTGAAGAGATTATGATGAAACCGGTATATGTTGTGTATGGATAAAACAACGATTATCTTCTACCATGTATCTGCAAAATTAAGAAGTTTATTTGAATTTTTCTCCCTTGAATCACTTAGGGATACACACTTTTCAGGATCAGCCTTTCATTCCGAAACACCTTGTATAAAGTATTTCAAAAATGATCCTTCTGTACCTCCATAGGCTTGTATTCTTCTGGCAATTTCCCTCACATTCGTATTTCGTTTATAACAAACATCACTGAGCATTCGAGTAATGATTCTTTTCATCTTTCTCCTACATCGCTTTTCACCTCACTCATCCTTGTAATTCAATAATATCAGTGGAAGGTTAATTAAACACCTGTAAGCCGTATTTGTTCCGTAACTATCCGGGGTTGTTTTCGGCTTCTGTAGCGAGTGCGCGCTGCTCCTCTGGAGCACATAGGGTGGAATTCCTAATTGAAATGATTGCCTCTCCCTGTGGAGCTAATTATAGGACAGATGTAACTGGATATCGGCGTTTCACGACGATAAATCACTGTTGTGCAGTTACCGACGGTGCAATTATGTTTCGTTAAAATTCATCATATGATGGAGTATGCGAACTAGGGTTCTTTAGTAGCCCGAATGTTCATATTTTAATGATATCGAGAAAGATTATTATTTGTGGGGTGCTTTAATAACGCCAGTCATTTCTCCGATTTTTACAACGCCTTTTCCGAGTTTCATTATTCTAACAAAGTTACGAAAAATGACAAAGTGAAATTAAAGACGGGTCCAGATGGGTGTAATCCGAACAGAGAATGCAGTGAAATTTGATAAATGATTGGGCGAATAGTGTGGAAGGCACTCGAGCTCAGCCCATTCAAATGCATCATTCGAGTTCAAAACCGAATCCTGACGGAGCAGAAAGGGCGCTGCCTCGAACCATACAACTCCCTGTGATTTATGGCATTCGTCACTAATAAATCTACCCTATTCATTCACCATTTTGTAACATCAGCAAAGGGGGTTTTTCCTTCAAACGAAAATGCAGTAGTTTTCATGAAAAACCTTTAGAACATCATATTTCAAACATATAATTTCAATATCATATTTTTATAAAAATGTTTAATCAACTAAAACTGAAAAATAAAAATGGGGATTTGCATTTAAAGGGATTTGTCCTGAGTGCACGATATGGCAACGTCGAATTCAGCTTTCTCGGAAAGAAAAGGACGTCAAATGTGTTACTTTGCTTGTATAGGAAAATAGAGATAGCTATACTTCGATCTGGTTAGAGTAGAAGACAACGACCACGGAATAGAAAAAGAAGAGCACACACTGTCATATAACTGACAAATCGCAAACGGGAATTGTTTGGTTATATTGACAAATAACCTCTATCTACGCAAATAACACGTGTGTACCACAGAATAGGAATAAATATTTCATTATTCTATAGCAGAAAAAGCTATTCTACTCAATGAACTCTATATTATATACCTGGAAGGGACCCGTTTTGAGCGACAAGTGAAGCCAATTCGTTGCTTATGCAACCCGCGAAGTGGACGGGTATCTATCTCTTTCTTCCTCATTGCAGTAAAGGGAACTTGTCGCATTTATTCTAAATATTTTTAATTTTTCGTTTCAAATTAGGAGAACCTGAATTTTTTTCTGACTAATTCGTGAATAAGGCAGGATTGAAGAAGATCGCACATGTTCAAGTGAAATTTCAACTTAGTGAGCGGTTTTTCTGGGGAACAGCGCGTTATCATCCTCCGTAAATTTGCATTTTTTTGCCGAAAATCGTTCCAAGCGACCAGGTTGGACTCATGATGAAGAGTTCAATGTCAAATTGAATTCTATTCAGCCGCCTGTTGCCACGATAACTTACTACCGAGAAAAGCTATAGCGACTTAAAAAATTCAAAATAAGTTCGTTAATGGGCAGAATTTACCTTACAATTTCGAAGTTATATTAATTTCAAATATATTATTTTATTTCCTCTATATCTCAAGAAGTACTGATGCGATCAGATTGAAACTTGCTAACTCATTGCATGAAGAATCGTTAAAAAAATATTTTTTTCGGAAACTAGCAATGAGATTTCAATGAAACTTGGCGCAGAACTTGAAGTCGAATCTGAACAGCAATGTTCGAGATTTCAGCTCGATTCGACACACATTTCCCAAAATATCGGAAAAAAGTATGTCATATTTCGGATTGGCAATGAATTTTAACCACCGCTTAAATTTTCCTGACTTCAAGTCAGTGCTTTTCGAGAAGTATTTTCCTATGTTCCTATTATTTAAATTTATTTTTATGATGATGAAACTATCGTCAATCGTCAATGCACAGCTCACACCAACATAATTCTTCACTTTTTGAACCACACGCGGTGAAGGCAGAGAAAGTAATGGCATATCAGACAAAAATAGATATTCATTTTCAAAAATATTGCTCTTTCTAAATGATGTAATACCCAAACCACCTGAATTTTCAAGTAAAACCAAATTTGAGCCGTTAAACACCATTTACTTCAACGGGTGTGACAGGGAGAGGTTACCGTCCATAGCGCTATCTTTGTTTCGTTGCCCCTTGTTACGCTTTAAGCTTAGTTGAAGAAGGGTCGGGTCCTTTCCAGGTAGTAATATAGAGTTCTATGATTCTACTAAACACCGTTGTCACTTCGTGCATGCCTGGCAAATCCCAAACCTCAATTTTTAAATCTGATTTTGAATACTTTCTGAAGGTAATTTGGGAAAATGATGAATAAAACCCGTAATAATTATATTCAAATTTGCTTTTGCAATAATAACCCAAATTCAGGAAAAACCCCCATTCATAGTATGAGAAATAAATAATTCATTCTTTAGTGGTTGATTGAGAATATCAAAAAAATAGATTTTCAAGATGCTATTGAAATGTTCAGAATATATTGCAAGTGAAAATATAGTCCCTAGTGACAAACTGAGTGTTTTCGAATAATTTATGTAAGTGGCTTGTGGCTCCTTATCTGTTATTTGAAAAAACTATTAAACTATGTACGCATATTTTCTCTGCTGTGGAGCATTCTACGGCAGGTTGGACATGAGAATATGTATATACGGAAAGTTACTAACTTGAAATTTCAATTACTTGGGAAGTAAAACCGATAATCATGTTTTGATTGCAACAATATCGAAAAATCTAGAGAAGCACTGACACGAAGTGAGGACTGGAAGAGAAGATTTTGAAATTTTCGAATTCTATGATCCTCCTAATGTTCGAAATTCTAAACTAACTGATAATTTGACATAATGATAACGATCCTGTGTCCTTGAAAGATTATTCATTCATAAAAATCAAATTCGAAAACGTATATCTTCCCAAGAATCATAAAGAAATGATTCAATGTTGAAATTTGATACAGGAAGGCGAACTGCAAATCCTCATGGTCAACGAATGTGTGAAAATCTGTTAATTCCTCAGATTTTATCGTGTCGGTACGACAGTCAATGACTTGAATGTGCTATCCCTGCGTTCTTGGTTGTAGGAAATTTTATTTTTTTTATTATGATCGGTTGATGTCCACCACTTTATGACATAAATAATTGTTAGGGTACTGAATACTGTTCTTGTCCTTAGATGGATAGAATACATAAGGTGCGGACACTCTTTGACATATTTTGGGTCCGAAATGAGGTCCAAATGTTGTCAAAATACGGATTTTTTGTCCTTCAGGTTTCGCCGATAGATGCCGGCATAGAAAAATCTGCCATATAAAATCTGAAATATTTACGGAAGTTACCGACCTGTCATAACAAAACTAGTCAAATCAGAACTTCTTTCTGATTTTCCGAGTTGGGCCATACATTATTTTCAAGAATTTCCGAAAATAAATACATTTTGACGAATTTAAATTATGATTATTCATTTCATTCATTAAGAATGGCGATAATTTATATAAAGGTTTCCTTCGTCTCTGAATACACAAGTCTGAATCTTGATATTTTTGAATACCGGTTCATTTCGAGAGGTATTTATTATCTCAATATTAAGCTCATGGAGAGGAAGTCTTTCAGAGTTGCGTTCTCAAAAATACCACAAGAAATCATTCGGAACGATGGGATACTACAATTAATTTGTCGGGTTTGAAATTCGTCTGATGAATTCGTATGAACATGAACAGCAAAGCTAAAATTCTTATATCAATTTCAATAATAATAACTATGAACATTTCTTCGAAATATTTTCATAAGTATGTAACAAAATTCATAACTTTTGAATTGAATATTTATTAATAGGTTCATACAAAATTTATAAACCATATTTTTATGAAAATAGATCCAAACTATCCAATAAAATCCATTATTAATATCAATTTCCTGTTCCGTTTTCACCGTTGTTTTGGCTTCGAAATAACTTCTTGTAACCATCCATGAAAGTGTTCTTACAATAAACCTCATATTGCTCCTTATTTCCTTATACATATTTCATATTATAAATGAGTAGATGTTCCACATTTATTAAACTATTCTTATATATTAGTACGAATCCATAATTTCAAATATCTCATTCATTTTTTGGGAAATAGTTTCATCAGGCTATAGCTCAATTGAATTTTATTCACCGGCATTAATTGTATGGACTTGAAGCAGCGACCTTAGCGCCATCATCGTTTACAGAGCCAAGTAGGACAATATTTGACAATTCTAGGACAGCGTTTTGAAACCAAAATTTTAGTAGGTAATAGTAGGAAAGTGTCGACACCTGATATATTCTATATGTATCTTGTTCTTGTTCTCAGATTGATAGGTACCTACTATACATTATACATTACATATTCATTTACATATTCAGGTGCAAAATGGAAGCTTGTTTCAAGAAATGAATCTAACAGCGTCATTACCATAAACACAGTTAGGTCCATGACGAGTCTGGAAAGAAAAATAGAATTTAAAAAAAAAATTGATCGTAGAATTCTCAGAATTTACAATAATAATTGTAGAAAAGTACTGACGTGAAGTCAGCAGCTTTTGCGCGCATGTTCGAATTCGTTGTCATAGCGATCACCTACTCACTACTTGAGTCCACCAAACACAGCTCAACTTCCTGATGAAAAGAATCATTCAAACTTTTATTTTCCAAAAACAAAGATAAGATCGAATTAAATTCAATACTTGTTTGAAAAGTGACAACTTGAATGTTATTGCAGAAAATCGTTAGAACTATATGATAAGAAAATTGCAAAATAAAAATATTACGACAGTAAAATTTTCCCGTCATGAGTTTATCTTTATTTTTCTTTCGTGAACTTATTGTTGTACTAATACTGTGATATCACAAATTGTTTTATATGAAAAATGTACTACTGTTTCTCGAAAGAATGTCACCCAAACCAATACACAAACATAGAATAGCAGCATAGTAAGCGGATTTCACTACTTTCATTGAAAATTTCCGCTTCAGGTTACGTAATAAAGAAACCTAGAAAAGCACTGACGTGAGGTCAGGAGCTTTTCGAATTCTATCAATTAGATCAACTCGAAATTTTGCACCTAGTTACGCGTTAGTTATCTCCATATGATTACGAAGTTTCAATCTGATTGCATTTGTACTTCTTGAGATATTGCGGAAATAAAGTTAACATTCCAAATAACAACGATATTTGGCACATTTTTTATCCTTATATCTCCGAAAGTGAATATCGGATCGAACTCAAATTTGGAACATTGCTGTTAGATACTGACTTTGAAGTTCGTGCCAAATTCCATTGAAATCTAATCAATATTTTCAGAAAAAAAAAATTTTTCATGAAAAATTTTAAAAATTTTCGAATGAAATTTTCCCAGTCCCAGTAATAATAGTAACAATTGGATCCACACGAAATTCTGCTCTGAGTTGCGCATTGGTATTCCAAAACGGTTCGCGAAGTTTCAATTCGATCGAGTCAATACTTCATGAGATATCGAGGAACTAACCTCAAAATTTCATTTGGGCCTAACTCCGAAAATATTTAACTGATTTCACCCACTAACGAACTTAACCGAGATATTTGGACTCCAAACCTAATCTGATAATTTTAAGACAGCATTGAATTCGATCACGGATTCTTATTCGGGGAGTTCAACCCAATCGTTCAAGACCATTTTAGGCTAAAAACTCGAAAATTTCAGACATCGTGACGAAATGATAACGCGCTGTGCCCTAGAACGAGCGCGTAAATACTTGATATTTTCCAGTCTTATGTGACTTGATGAAGTCAAACACGCATTCACTTTCATTCCCAAAAAATGTGGTGTTTGGAATGCAGAAACATATAGATACCGTTTTCTTCTACAAATTTTCTTCATAATTGATTCCCTTCGGCGTTAGGAAGACATGAGTTGAAAAATATTAATTTTCTGATGAACCAGAATGGGCATTTTCAACCCACCGCAGTGGCGTACTGGGAGGATATTACCGTCTTCTTTGAGTTTTAAGGAAATGTTTGTTCATACTTTGACGCACTGTTGTCTTGTATCTTCGTAGGGAATGAATTTGAGGGAAACTCATTTTCAAAGGAGAATTTGTGGGTTCATTTTGACCACATAACTCCAGAACACTACAATTTTCATTCTTAGAGACAGCCTAATAAAATTAACAGGGTGAAATGCGAATGAAATTGTCAAAGTTTTGATAAAGATTTTAAAAAATCTGCCCATTTATTAATTTATCATTAATTCGAATATTTCAAATCTGAACTAACTTATGACTCTATCATAGAATCTGATGATTGTTTTTTGCTCTGCCTACCATAAAATTATCTCGATAAAAAATATGACTGATAATGTATTGTGAGACTAGTTATGACAAAAATTCCTTCACATCTGGACTTTCACTCCACTCTATTTTTGAGGCAGTCCGTGTATGCCTATGAATATTGGAGAAAAGTTGTAATTATCGAGTAAATGCTCAAATAGTTTGAATACCGTAGGAAATACAAAAAATCGATTATGGATGGTGAATCTGAAACTGCCTACCAAACACGCCGTTTAGCTGGCATTAAAAGACTCTTGACAATACAATGAAATTTCAAGATCCTGAGATGAAGGTACGATGTTGTTTGTGAAATCCGATATTTCTGATATAACAGAAGAGATATACGGTACAGCGATTGGCCGAGAGCAGAGGGTGTATGCCTTTATGGCAACGAAATATCCCTCTCCCCATTGGCTGAGAGGAGGTGCTTGCACAAGGGTCTGTTAGCGGATTCCAATTTAGGATTTTATTCTGATTGAAACACATCCAGCATGAACTCAGAAATTAACATTAGTTGAATTTTCATATGACCTTCTCATCCTTTTTCCACATGGAAATCGCAGGAGACACCGATTCTTCGAATGAGTCCAGTGGCGTGCAATATATTCAGAATATGAGTTCGAATAGTTATCACGATAATCTTTTCTTCGCGATGAACGAGAAATTGGACCCTTATTATCTCGCGAACAAGTTGAAAAGGGACCTTATTTTAAGTCCCAGTAATAATAATAGTAACAGTGTACATGATAAAATGAAAAGTGACGAACTTGCGAAACAGGTTGTGTTGTACGATAGTTACGGAAAAAAAATTACCGAAAATCGAAAGAGTGCTGTGGAATATTTCGTAGGAAAAAATAATGTTGAAAGTAATGAAGTGATACAGTTGAGCAATCTTGGAGGTTTTGGGAAGAAATCCATCAGTTTTTCCTCAGAACAAGTAAGTATTATTAGAATTTATTGCTCGCTCAACACCTCGACACTTGGTAAAACTTTTTATTCAACATAAAAATATAAATCACTTGACTACGTTCACAATTTTCAACTTAAAATATCTTGTTGATGTTTCAGATTTTGATATAATGGGGTGAAACTCGAAAGATGCATGTCAGCAGGATATTTTGAATTAAAAATTGTGAAGTGTTTTATTTGTTTTTATGTTAGGTAAGTATTTTGTTGATCCATTCATTTCTATGTCAGAATGTTATCATATTTCTCAATTGAAACCCTACAAACAAAAAATTAGCATACACGTCTATAACAAAATAAGAAATTTCGAGCTACATGGGATAATCCGAGTAATTCATAATAAATTCGATAGGAAATATCTTAGACATTCAAAACTGCAATACTGAATGGTTGAAACTAATGGAAAAACTTCACGAATAGAGAAAACTGCTGAAAATAAACAAATTTTGTACCTACTTCATTCTTTTATCCACTCATATGTTTATTTCAGTTCAACTATAAAAGGGTATCAAATTTCTATAGGTTGTATCACTCTTTCATATGAATAATTCCGAAAATTTGACATGATTCTTTTCATGAAAATTTCTCTTTGAAGCCCTAAAGCAACACGAATGTGGTAAAAATTCTGCAGTAATTTTCTCTGTGAATAAAATACAAAATTGTCTTATTATTTTTGAACAACCTATTAGTCATTTTGAATTTGAATTCTTCAAATTTCGAAAATATTCCAAGTCAAAAAAATTGTTTGCTCTAATTCTTGACAATATCATACTGTAACAACTTCATTCAAGTTCCTTCAAGACGGTAATTTTTCAGCAAAATTATTTCTGAAACATTTTCATTTTTCCTATAAAATTTTACTGCAACTTCAAATTCAGTGCTTCAGTTATCGAATGAAAAACTATACAGGCTGTTCAGGAATGAGATGCTGTCGCGAAATTTCATCTTCTGAATGAACGAGGGTTGAGTTTGGCGAAAAATCTCGAATATTTTCCTAGAAATTTGTATAATATTGAACACAAACCCTCTTAGGGCCGGTATTATAAAACTTAACTTTTACTTTAACTGACAGTTTTAACAGTTGTGTTAGGACATAACTGTCAAAACTGCCGGTTGAAGTTATAGTTAAGTTTTATAATACCGGCCCTTAGTATCAATAGCCATTTAGATATTTTGGAAACATAATGGGAATAATTAGTTTAGGTATTCAAAATTCTACCATGCCTAAAATTGTTTTTACATGTTTACGTGATAATCGAGTGTCGGATCGAAACATCATAATGTCAAATTTATTTTCTATAATAAATAAAGACTAACAATATACCAAAACTAACCAGTCCAAATCTCTTACAGATGTCACTGGTTGAAACATAAAAATTATTGACACCCAAGGGGCTTGTGGCAAATTTCATAGAAATATCTGGGAATATGTTATAACTTTGAACTATTTTCTTAAAATGCTGTAGGTATTCACAACCAAGGGTAAACATCATGTTCTGAAACACCTGTATATTTAAGATATTTCGATAGAACTTGAAATAACGATCGCACTTGACATTTTGATATAATTCAACCTGGAAGTTCTATATAACGTTCTTGAACAGTTGTAACCAGAAATTTATTCCAGCAAAGCACCTATCAAATGAAAATGCCCTTTTTTGCTCTATTAAAATATCTATTCGGGCAAAATATTGATCTATTTATTGAAAACCACAGATATGTATGGTTATGAGAAAAATTACTCAGCGTTAAACTGATCAAAAAAATGGAATGCTTTTACAGTAACAAAAGAAATCAGCTATTACCATCAGTCAGAAATGGAACTTCCTGTTCAGAGGTGTCATATATTTCTCTAAAATCTTCAAAAATATTATGTTGCAAAACTGGGACATGTGCAGATTCTTTATCAATAAATACTATTATTGTAGCCAGTTACGCTGTCCCCAGCATATTATATAATAAAAACGACACGCCACTGCTCTTCCGATAACAATGAAAAATTTTATTTTTCATTCCTTATTTTTCTAATCGTTCTTCCAACGGAACTGAACAGGCAGTCAAAAATGAAATTTTATTTTCGAAAAAGCGATGGCATGTCATTTTTTTCGAATATGTCTGATAGAGTGGGACTCGTGTCACAAAAATTGACGGAAATGAAATTCATTAGTTAATGAAAATTTTGAGCAAGCTTTGGCTATCAGAAACTGTTAACTTTCATGATAATACCTCTGAGATTTTAAAAAAAAATATTATTTATCATTTGTAATATTTTATTTAGAAATTCAGATTATTTATGACCACCTTGACGCCTAACTACAAATACTTCATCAGTGAATCGATTGGCTCAATTCTTAAATATCAGAACCTTGGGCATACTCTAACAATCTCGTTTCAATGGAGGAACCAAGTTGCAAAAAAATTACTTTTTTTCATGAGCATCCTACCCGCCTATAAGTGTAGGCTTCCATTTTCATCCGGAAATGAAGAAGATCTCCTATTCTCATAAAAAATTGATATCGATGCAGAAAATGCTGAATAATTGTCGGAAATTTCTCTAGACGGTAATTCGATACTTCAGAGAGTCTATGTGAACTAGCGTTGCTTGCTGATACTTCTGACAAACCTTTGTGTATCATATTTCTACATATTCTGAAAAAATGTAACTACAAGATAAGAATGCGAAGTTAGATGTCCACTCGGATGATATCGAGTACTTGCTAACATAAACTAAACTTAAATTACCAACCATTTCAAAAGTATGTTTATGTTTTTTATGGGTTTTCACTTCCAATATCTGAAACAGAAATATTGAAAATTAAATAGAATTGTTCTTTTTTATAAAACACACCCTTTCAGATTGCAGGATTGAACTTTATTATTTAAACGATACATTTTGAAGAATTCGTGAAATTTGGCTAAGGCATGTACGAATAATACAGTGCGCGTCAAAATTGTGGAACAAATTCATTTTCTCAGAAGAAAAATATTCGGCAAAAAAATCCCGAAACAGGTCAATTTTTGATTCACTTTTAACAAATTCTTATGCATTTTTGAAGGACTTTTGTTGTACCCTGGGCCATCCCCATCAACCCTCTAAATTTTTGGAATAAGGAAAGTAGGTCATGTGTTCACAGGCGTGCAGAACTTTTCAAGATAACATTTTTTTTTTGAAAAATTAGTTACTTCTAAGAGGTTTTCAGTATGTGTCATGGCTCATTTACATCGAGAAGATGGTACCTGATGAAATTTGTCACCGAATGAAAGTCGACCATTACAGTTTTGTTCATGTACAACTTTCAACTCAACCCCTACGAACCCTTAAATGGAGAAAAAAAATTGGAGTGACATTGGAGTACCACTCATCATTGAATCATTGTGCATTACGAGATAAGTTAAATTAAATGTTCAAAATGACCACTATCGTTCTGGATGCAATAATCAAAGTACTTGACACATTCTGGAGAGTTTCTGGAGTTATTGACTAGAAACGTACTAATAAGTTAATAACATACCTACTTAAGATCATAACTGAAGCGCAGTGTTTCACACATGAACAAAACTGTAATGGTCGACTTTCATTCGGTGACAAATTTCATCAGGTACCATCGTCTCAAAGTAAATGAGCCATGACTAAGTGCACATACTAAAAACCTCTCAGAAGTAACTAATTTAAAAAAAAAAAATTTTTCTTGAAAATTTCTGCACGCCTGTGAAGAAGATACAAAGACCTTGCCAAAAAAGTACCACATGACCTACTTTCCTCATTCCAAAAATTTAGAGGGTTGATGGGGATGGCACAGGGTGCAACAAAAATCCTTCGAAAATGCATTAAATTTGGTAAAATTGAAACAAAAATTGACCTGTTTGAGGATTTTGTTGCCAAATATTTTTCTTCTGAAAAAATGAATTTGTTCCATGATTTTGAGGCGCACTGTATATCATATACGGTATGTGTAATTCTCAATTGAGTCTTTTGCCCAAGAAAAAAAAGTTACTGAATAATTATAGTAAGGCACTTGCAGGAGATTTATATCTTCATGCTATTGCAGAAATAAGTATTAAGGCTGAAGTCATATTGTTTTTTAAACAAAAACAGTTAATTCTGCCAGATATCAAATCAGGCTATGAAATAATAGTGTAAAACTTCAGAAAAGAATATCTCAAAGATATAATATTTGTGAATTCAGTTTTATACTCAATTAAGAAGGTTGAATTCGTGAATATATAGAATCCGTCCAATGGTTCCTGAAATTTGATATACGTGTTTGGAATTTTATTTTCCAATATTTCCAAAGGTACAAATAAGACCGAAAATATCATTCATATTATATCAAGGCAGTAAATGTTTGTTTTCTCAAAATTTCAATAAAGGGTGTGACAAGTTGATATATTTGTTTCTTCGGAAAAATATTGTATTTAGGGTTAGTTAACGGCCAATCGTACTCACAATAACTTCTGACAGAAACGAATTAGAGAATCGATATTCGTAGAGAAGATTTGGAGCTTAATAACGAATGCTGAATTCGTGATTGGGTAAAATCTACCCTATAATACCGCAGATATATATATTTTATTTTCCAGTAAATTCGAAAATACCGATCCGACTGAATTGAAATCGAGAACTTGGTCGAGAAATGACGACTTTCCTGCATATTTCATGTAATAATTCGTCAGTATCATATCCACGGAATGATAGGGCGGATTCTACCCATCTATGAATTCTTCTAACTTCGTTATTAAATCTCAATTTATTCTCAATTATATCGAGTAGGTTTCCATGTGATTTATTTCAGAAGTTAGATTAGTAGAGTATCTTGAATTGAAACCATCCCTTATCATGTTGTTTTTCAGTATGATGCATGTCAAATGGATTTTTAGTTTTATCGAAATTTTCAGCTTGTTTCAAGGTTTGTTCGTTGTTGTACCTGCATGAAATACACTAACTACACCAACTCCATCGATTTCCAATACTCAGTGCAGCTGAGTGTAATCACAGAATAAATGGAGTACCTAAGTATTGTTCAATCTGTTCTATGATAGATGATTTTACGCAAATCCAAGATTACATATTTCTATTTTTCTTTTGCTTTCGGTACCATGTAGATTTGTCGTAGTTTTTTCAAAGTCGTCACGAGAAAAATTCCATTTTGAATAATGATAAAATGGAAATTAGTTTCATTGAAAAGAACCACAAAAACAGAACAAAACACGTCTAACCAGGAACCAGAGAAAACAACAGATGTCTATGATTTCAAATTATATTTACGCATAATTATCACAGAAGATTACCTAACTCCATGCTCTGCACGAGTGATCTGTGAATATACCAGCCCTCAACATTTCCGCGACGAACTGAGTGCAAGTTTCCAAAAAAACACACCGAACAGTATTACTGGAGTGTGTATAGTTCATGCAGGTACAACGAACAAACCTTTAATCTTGTGATCCCCTGGAAATCAGTTTTAAATATGAGCAAAAATAGTCTGTGCTTTTAGTTTCACTTTCGGTTTTTCGTTTGAAGGTTTAAAATTGGATTCTCGCTAAGGGAGATAAATTTTTATATTTTGAAGCATGTTCATAAATTTTCACCGAAGTCAACATTTTTCGATGACCTTACGAATTTTTAGTGAATCTACGTTTCTCTGATCCTGTCGGAAATATCCAAAATAAATCCATAGAGAACACTCGACCTTCTCCAAAAGTTCTCTTTGGGTTGAGAGACTTATCAAATCGGAAAAAAATAATTTCAAACATTATAACTTCCAAAAGAAACAACTAAGAAACTCGATATTTTAGAGTAGGTTTGAGACTTAATAACGAAGGTCCAATTCATTGAAGGGTAAAATTCGTCCAATTTTTCTTCAGATATACCCGTGCAAAATTTAGTTTCCCAATATTTCCAGAAATACAGATTGGATCGAATTGACATCCAATAATTGAAAAATGCAGGTTAATGCAGAATTTTGTTAGGATGATATTATCCGAAAATCGCCAAATATTTTCATCGTGAAGTAAAGCTGCTTTTGGCGGGGTCAATACGTGAAAGGATGCCCGCTTCTAAAATGCACGCAAAAGCTGCTGGTTCCACGTCAGTATTTTTCTAGAATTTTATTGATTCATTTTGATAGTTAACAACTAAATTTCAATTCGATCGGATTTTTATTGTTCAAGTTGTTGGGAAAACAAAGTTTCCAAATTCAAAATTCCGAAACCTATCCTGAAAATTTTTAGACTTCAGGTTTCTTCCTTCGGCAGTTACATGACATACAGACGGATGTTGAATTAATAAATTTGACTACTGATTCTGAATTCAGTGAGTCAAGCCTAACTGATTAATACCATTTTCGGTTTAAAATGCGAAAATTAGAGACCCTAGCACTAACATTTCAACATTTTAGTGGATCAAATTAGTATCAGTATCATGTTCGTAAGGTCTGGGGTTCAAGCTCTTGGCCGGGAAATAACTTTTCTGGTTTTCATGGGACCGTCTAACCATTCGCTGTTGAGTAAACAATTAACAGTGCAGCAAACGTGGAGCAAGGAATTAGTAACAAAGCCTACACATAACACACCCGGTATCCTAACTCGCACAAGCTTCAAGCTTCTGAGGAGTTTCTTTGAAGCCTAGGATAGTCGGAAAATACAAATACAAATACAAATATTTTTCAGGTTCAGTGTATGTGCGAAGCTTTACACCAAAGAGGGGACATAGACAGACTAGCCTCTTTTCTATGGTCACTACCGTCATCAACTCATCTTCGAACCAACGAAAGTATTTTAAGAGCAAGGGCTGCTGTAGCTTTCCACAGGGGTTCTTATCACGAATTATATACAATTCTTGAATCACATTCATTCCATCCACGTTGGCACTCAGATCTCCAATCGTATTGGTTTAAAGCACATTACAGGGAAGCAGAGAAAGTGCGAGGAAGACCTCTAGGTAAATATTCAGTTGAATCAGTGTTTGTCCGATGGAACTTTCCAATATTTTTCATCGATTTTTCCCATTAAAAAGGGGAAATGGTTTATACAGGGTGATTCCGGAGGAGACCGTCAGATTTTGGGATGAGTTTACACTAGTCAAGGTACAGTCTCGGAACACTGTTTGGTTTAGGGTTGGGAGTCTCTGTTGAGAATACACAGGGTGATTTGTCCGATTGGACTGGTTTTACTTTTATTGATAACTTTGGTATGGCTTATTCGATTTCAATGAAATATTCAGCGCAGTACAATAGTGTTGAACACATTCATTGATTTCAATTTTTTTTCAAAATAAGCGGTTGTTATTGTGAAAAATTCAGATTAATTGTGCAGGTTGAAAAAACACCCTGTACATAGAGTTTCCCAAACAACGCTGACTGTCTACGATTGTGCCATAATAAGTCATTATTTGAGAGTTTCTAATTTTTTTGGCACACTTCTAGTTTTCCGAGAATATTTTTTTGAAAAATGATAATGTCGAAATTTCGCTCCAATCGATTATACTTTTATTGATAACTTTGGTATGGCTCATTCAATTTTGATGAAACTTGCAGTGTAGAACAATCTGAATGAGTAAATTCAATAATCGCAACAATTTCTCAAAATACAGTGTTGTAATTGTGATAATTTCAGAGTTTCAGATTAATTATGCAGTTGAGAAAAAAACACCCTGTACATTGCTTTTTCAAAACTTTCTTATTCGTTGCAGATTCTACAATAATATGTCATCACCCAGAGGTTTTTGGTTTCTTTGGCACACCTCCGGTTTTCCTAGAAAACATTTTTGAAGAAGAGCATTTTCGAAATTTAACTCACAAGCAGTGAGAGTATTCCGCACTAGGTAGGAAAGCTGTAATGTCCAAGGATGCGAAGCAGTTTTTAAGTTCTAAAATATTTTTTTCAAATTCCAAATTAATATTTAATTGCTAATATTTTGTATGAAATCATTCAATTCAGAATATATTTAGAATTTGAAAGGAATATTTTAGAAGTGACGAACAACTTTGCATCCTTGGAATATACAGCTTTTCTACCTAGTGCGGAATACTCTCACTGCTTGTGAGCCAAATTTCGATAATGCTCTCTTTCAAAAATGTTTTCTAGGAAAACCTGAGGTGTGCCAAAGAAATCAAAAACCTCTGGGTGATGACATATTATTGTAGAATCTGCAACGAATAAGAAAGTTTTGAAAAGTAATGTACAGGGTGTTTTTTTCATGCATTCGCTGCTCGGATTACACTCACCTGGACCCGGCTTTGTATGTCATCTTATCAACCGTCAATTGCTTACATTTTGTTGAGCATCTCATAATTGATGGTAGTAAAAAATACTAATGAAATCTCGTTTGAATTAGTCTCATTTCATTATCGTGCATGTTGAAAATTCATGATATTATCGAGACTTACTCAGATCGCAATAAATTTCAGCTTTACCTAGTGTTGGTGAAATCGTTCCTAAAGAAACAAATATATACAGGGTGATTCCGGAGGAGAAAATTTGAAAAGCCATTCGGTGAAAAGTATGGACGGCGCTCGAGCTCAGCCTCGAATAATACATTCAAACGCATCGATCGAGTTGAAAACCGAGTCCTGACGGAGCAGAAAGAGCGCTGCCTCGACTCATAAAACTCCCTATGATTTATTGCATTCGCTGTTCGCATTAAACTCATCTGGACCCGGCTTAATCCGAACAGCGAATGCAATAAAATTTTATGAACGATTCGGCGAATAGTGTAGACGGCACTCCAGCTTAGCCTCGAATACTACTTTCAAATGCATCGTTCGAGTAGAAAAACCAGTCCTGACGGAGTAGAAAGAGCGCTACCTCGAATCATAAAAAATTGTATACGCATATTCCAGAAGTTGCAAATAGCCATCTGCCCAATTTCTAGTCGGTTCCGCTGTGTATTCTGGTGAGAGCATGCGAGTATAGTTAGAATAGATGGCTGAAAATTTATGAGAGCGAAAGTTTCCTGTGAATATTTATAAGAAAAATAGTCGATAGGTAATTGTGAATATATCTTTGTGTTTCTGCATTTAGTTTTTTATGAAATGTGTTATTTTTAATTTCTTGCCATTGTTATAAAGAATGAAAAGAGAGCAGGTATCTACTATTGGTTGACTTGGCATATACTCCATTCACTTTCATATATTATCCCGGTTGGCCATGACATTCTGAAACATTTCACCGTATGTATTCTGAAAATGTTAGGTTAGAGTCATTTTCCTGTCAGATAACTACGCAACGTGAATAGAAAAATAATGAATTTGAGAAAGTATTATGTGAATTCAATAATTTCAAAGACCTGAAGAATGTTGAAACTTATTTCTCTGTTAATACTGGAAATATTTCACTTAGGTGTACAAACATGCATGGTTGGAAGATTCGGTTATGCTTTTTTCTTGTACGGAAATCAAGAATCGGGTGTTGAAATTTCACTGAAAAATAATGGATAGTGTAGCCTGTTACTTTGTGATTCGAAAAAAAAGAAAATTCTCGAATAACCCTTCAGTAAAACTTCTCAACGAACAAACAAACCTATGGAATTTCCAACTTTTCGAAATTCTCAGGAAGTCTACAGAAGACATTTAAATACCTTGTTGCACAACTTGAAATACTCCAGTATGAAAATGTAGTAGTACTACAAAACCCGTGTCACCTTAAAAGAACTAACTCAATTTACAAAGTTCTTGGGAATCTATGTGAACGATACATTGAATTGGGAGGAACATATTTCTAAACTGGGATGCAGCTAAGCTGCAGTCTGTTATCTTTGGGTGTACTGAGAAGGATGAGAAGATATCTGGATAAATTTTCCATGAAAACTATCTATCATACAGTATTCGAGTCAAAAGCAAGATACGGTCACGGAATTATGTTTATTGGCATTTGGCAACGTTTTTGAGAATTATTTTCTCATTGCCGATATTTCACGAGTGCCAACCTGCGTCAGTTTTAAGTAAAAAAACTTGAAAGACCTAAAGCATGGCCAACAGGGATAGTTCATAAAAGTGAATGGAGTATACTATGCTGATGAAATGCGTAGTCATGCCCCCTCACTTTATATGTCTGCCCCTGCAGATGTAACAAATATCCCCTAGAATGCTGAAATACTGTTCAAGAAACCGACCATCAAAGCCATCTCTCCGGTAGAAATAGTTTCAAAAACTGCTTATTGATGAAGCAGCGGATGATTCAAATATAAGCAACAACATTTCGGTCTCAGACATATATCGCCCTTACCGATCACTTCAGCAGAAAAAACGTAAAAGATATATGATAACAGAGATAAACGGGCATTAAAATACATGAAATGCCGGTAGGTAAATTCGAAGTTGCCGACTTATGTTTGCAAAACTGAAAATCTACTGTTTTATAAATTCTGAGTTTTGCATTTTTGTGCCTAGCTTCGAACCTTCGTTCATCTTCAGACAACTGACCTCCTAGCATGAAATAAGAGCCACAAGTATGTTTCTGGTTGATGAATGGAAATGGGGTGTGGATAATAATTTGCTGACCTAAATATAATCCTCTGAATCACGACCTTGAAGAATATTTAATTGAACCAAAATCTAAAACTGAGTTGTGTACATTGAGATGTTCGTGCCACCACATTCAAAATTCAAACCCACCCCGAATTGGGGGTAGTTTATTCTTGTAATTTTTCAAAAAAATTTGCTGACCGGAGGTTTCCAGTCGAGATATTTTATCGAAACGCTATATTATGATTAAATATAGCATACTTTTTGTGTCACCTGTGATTTTTCAGAAATCCTTGCTGATCGGAAATTTCCCGAGGAGATATTTTATTAAAACAATGTATTATGACTAACCGTAGCATACTCTCTGTGCCGCCATAAAAAATATTCAGATCCACCCCCTATTTAGGGTAGTTACTCCTGTGATTTTTCAGGAATCCTTGCTGATCGAAAATTTACCGTGGAGATATTTTATTGAAACGATGTATTATGACTAACCGTAGCATACTCTTTATGCCACAAAAAAAATATTCAGATCCACTCCCTATTAAGGGTAGTTTATTCTTGTGACTTTTCGGAAATCCTTGCTGATCGATATTTTCCAGTCGAGATATTTCATTGAAACAAAGTAAAATAATTGCTGAATTTTTTTCACGGTGTCACCAACCGTATGCTTCGTTTAGTCATAATACGTTGTAACAATAAAATATCTCCACTGAAAATTTTCGGTCAGCAAAGTATTCCGAGAAATTACGAGGATAAACTACCCTTAAACGAGTCGGACCTGAAATTTTTGTATGATGGCACAGAGGGTATGCGATTTACAGTTATTTTACTTTGTTTCAATGAAATATCTCCACTGGAAAATATCGATCAGCAAGGATTTCCGAAAAATGACAAGAATAAACTACCCTTAATAGGGGGCAGATTTGAATTTCTTTCATGGTGGCACCACGAGTATGCCACGCTTAGTCACAATGCATAGTTTCAATGAAATATCTCCACGGGAAATTTCCGATCAACAAGGATTTCTAAAAAATCACAGGAATAAACTACCCTCAAACGGGGGCGGATCTGAATTTTTTTTATGGTGGCACAAAAATATGCGTTTCGATAAAATATCTTGACTGGAAACCTCCGGTCAGCAAATTATTTTGAAAAATTACGAGAATAAACTACCCGCAAATTGGGGTGGATTTAAATTTTGAATATGGTGGCAAGAAGGTAATCCTCGATAGATATTTGGTTTGCATTATGAGTCTCATATTCTTACTAGAAGGCTGAAATTAACGGTATAATTCTATTTCAGTTAGCAAAGTTTTTTTACCCATGGAAATGCTTCACGAATGACTATTCGTGCCGGGTGTCCCACGAATACCATTCGTTAGAATATTTTTGGGAAGGAAATAAAATTCAAGCTTTTACTAGGGTGATGGCTGAATGTAATTTTTTTTTCCGCTGCCGCGGATACTCCAGTTGTTTCAAATGTTGCATGAATATGACTCAAGTTTTTAATTAAGTCGATGTAAATGGTTTTTCTCACTTCATTGACATTTAGGAATTCATAATTTCCATATTCTAGGTGCGGTGGACAAATACAGACTGAGAAAAAAATACCCGCTTCCGAAAACGATATGGGATGGCGAAGAAACAGTGTATTGCTTCAAAGAGAGAAGTCGGAATGCACTCAAAGAATGTTACACCAAGAATCGGTATCCAACACCTGATGAGAAAAGGTCTCTGGCAAAAAAGACTGGCCTTACCTTGACACAAGTTTCAAATTGGTTCAAAAATCGACGGCAACGTGATAGAACACCGCAACCTAGACCGTAAGTAACAGAGAGAACATGGAAGTAGCTGTTATATACTTTGAATCTCTCGGATCATACAGAATCATTATAATTGGCTTGTCATTTATGTCTTATATGAACAAATGTCCTGCTGATGGTCTTAACTTTTGAACTGGGGGGTAGTGAAAAAAGTCCTCAACTCTCAGACTAAACTGATAAAAACCGTGGCAAAATTCGATTCTATCCGTTCATCTGTGAAAAATCCAACTTCCGAATATACTTAGTAGTTAAAATTTTCATCAAAGGTCCGGAAACCCTTAGAGCGCCGGTTAATTCTTTTAATGGCACAAATCCTCGAAGAAAATTTAAACCGTTCGAATTGAAATGACAAGGTAGTTCTAGAGTAACAAGACGAAGAACAAAATTCCGTGAGGATCGAATTATACAAATCGGTCGAAAAATAAGAGAAAAATCATAAATTTCAAATTTGCAACTTCAATCTTAATCATTTTCAACCCAGTAGGATTTCAATTCAATCATGTATTTTGCGAATATTATTGATTTTCAAATGGGTACATGTGTGGAATCATTTGTTATATTTTATATCCATCCTTGAATTCTGTAATTATGTTCAAAGAATACAGAGTCTGAAGATGTTTTCTGTCGAAAGATAGCGGGGTTAGGGTCGGCGTAATAAAATCCGAAAGAATGACTGAGAGATTCGACAGTTTCAGATCAGGTTCGGCTTTTAATTACAGATGTCGACTTCGTGAATAGGAAAAATCCGCCAGAAATTACATATACATATAGGTAGACACCCATTGGAACTTTTACGTTCCCATTTTTCCAAAGTTCATTTAAAATTTTGTTGAGATCCTATGGTCACTAAACAAAAAAGTTTAATTGCTTGTACCTTGCTCTATATTTCACAGCACTGTTTCATATTTCAGTTTGACATGGTTATAATCTTCGGGATCTGTCAAATTTCTTTTTTTTTTCTGGGTATCGTTATTTTGTCCGGTATAACTCAGAAAATACTAATTCAATCATGATGAAACATCTTTGTGCAGAATTTCGTGATGATCGTGCCATACGAACAATTTAAAAAAACTTGAATGTTTTTTCGAATATTCTATATTCTTCGATCTTTTGATCAAATTGTCCTCACGAAATTCTGTATGAACCTTCAAGGTGTCATTTTTCAATCAAGTTCTTGATGTCAATTCGATCTTATCTGTTCTTTTGAAATATTGGAAATATAAAATTTTGAATGGGTAGGTATATCATTGGGTGCATTTAAACGCATTCACGAATTCGGCCTTTGTTGTTGAAGTCCAAACCTACTATACATAATCGAGCTTCCAATTTGTTCCTTTCGGAAGTTTTTGTGTTAACAGTCGGCCGTAAACACAATTACTTCCGGAAGAAACGACTTGAGAACTCGATATATGTAGAGTAGATATACCTAACAATTCAAAATTTTATTTTCCCAATATTTCCAAAAAAAAAGGGTAAGATCGAATTAAAATTCAGTACTCAATTGAAGGTTAATGCAGAACTTCGTGAGGATAATATGATTGTAAGATCACCAAATCTTCCCATCAGGGAGGTACATTTGGCGGGGTAAATACGTGAAAAGATGACCACTGTGGCAACGAATTTGAACAACAGCAAAAAGTTGCTGACTTCCTGTCAGTGCTTTTCTAGATTTTTAAACGATGATTTTTTTCGACAAATCAACCTAGTCGTACAACTTCAAAGGTACATTCAAATATGTATTAGAACCTCTGCCTTCGCCATTTATAGCACTCTCATCAGGAAAAAGTTTTCAGGCTATTTTATTGTCATCGAATCCTTAACTCTTGTTCAAATGTTTAAAAAGACGTACCTACCTACTGCAGTCGGTAGAAAAGACACCAATAATTTCTTAAAAAAGTTAAGGTCGAAATATAAAACACGTGTAAGAAACCTATCGACTCATTCACGTCAGCTACTTACTTTCAATATTCATTACTGAACTACAAAGAAACCCGAAATATACTTCATTCACTTACATAAAATCAGTCGGTTGGCCATGGAAGTTTGACACATTCTACTCGGTTTGATTGAAAAATGTTTGGTGAGATTTATTTTATGTCAGATAACTACGCAACGTTGTACGTTCATGAAAGTAGTAGTATAGTTAAACGTATATGATCGAATCGAACCATAGAGTATTTGATAAAATATGTAGGACTTGACAACGTTTCGCCGAATCATTTTGACTTTGACGACTTTTCAGGTGTTCCAACCTGACTCAGTTCTAGTAACAAAAAATTGATATACCTATTCTGAGGCCTACCGATCATCTTTATTATAAAAGTGTATACTGATACGCCGTCGTTGGTATATACTCCATTCAATGTCATTAACTATCCAGGTTGGCCATGATTTAGGTCTAT
Organism: Myrrha octodecimguttata; assembly: GCA_958510865.1. Taxonomy (NCBI): domain Eukaryota; kingdom Metazoa; phylum Arthropoda; class Insecta; order Coleoptera; family Coccinellidae; genus Myrrha; species Myrrha octodecimguttata. Next base: position 60,355,649 of record OY294056.1, read on the forward strand.
CAAGTTTTTTTACTGACGCAAGCTGGCCCTCGTGAAATATCGGCAATGCCAAAATAATTCTCAGACACGTTGCCAAATGCCAATGCCAATTTTTTCTCTCAATCTCAACATAATCATCACGCTTGCAAACTAAAAATTCCGAAGGTAGTTTTGAAGAAGCAGAGACAAAGTATCATGAAGTGCTATGTAGAATTGAAATCTGCTTTCCTGATAGTAACCCTGATAATTTGGAATCAATAATTTATCACAAGCTATCCAACATTTTCGACTTATGTGAGTGAAAACCAAGGAATTATATTTATATGAATAGATATTCATTTTTTAGCTGCACATCACCACAATAAGAAAGATTTCAAGTGAAAGAGACGACAAAGAAGTTCCTTCTATAGACACTGAATGGAGACTTATTTTGAAAAAATATCTGCAACGACAAATTTGGAATTATAATTTGAAAAATAAACACTTCTCGTTTGAAACACTACTCTCTTTTGCAAAGGAACATTTCGAATACCGAGGGCGGACATCACTTTTTGAAATTATAAAAACAATGGGTTACAAATACAAAAGGCTATATGACCGCAAAATTTTATGCGAACAAAAACATGTTGTTGCAGCCAAAATTACTTTCCTGTGCAAATTTTCACAGTATAAATCATTGGATGAAAATCTCAGATTTGTGTAAATAAACATTTTCATAAATATGTAATTACTACGGCCTCTATGTAGAGAGGACAACAATGCATAGTTATCTGCCAGGAAAATGACTATAACCTAACAATTTCAAAATATACAAGGTGAATTGTGTCAGAATGTTATGGCCAACCCGGATAGTTTATAAAAGTGAATAGAGTATACTGAGTACTGACGTAGAAATCTTTTCTAGGGAGCTGCTTCTGGGTAACATGTCACTCGCTCAAGGAAACATGTCAGCACATCACCAGGGTGGAATAGATATGGCAGCATTTCAAGCAGCGTCTAAACTTTTCGATCCAACATGTGGTGTCCCAAGTTGTTACCAGGATTACCAGTTACCGTGAAAATTCGTTGGAAATGTGAATTTTGTAATAAGTGTATATTTGTGTATTATGTGAATAAATTATATATTTCGTTGTGAATAAAATATCGAATGACATTACCCTATTTCTCACTCGATCAATTGTTGGTGAAATATTTCATGACCATTTGGAAATGCTCGAGGAAATGCAAATCATTTAAGTATTTAAGAAAAATATTTTAATTTTGATCATATAAATCAACAATCAAATGGAACCATTGGAGTTTTATGCTTGAAATCATCTGAAATTTCACATTTACGGTGGTCTACTGTCATCACAATATAATAATTGAAAAAAAAACCTAGAAGAGCACTGTGAAGGCAGCAGCTTCTGCGAGCATGTCCAATGGCCTAACGGCCGAACACAATAACTTCCGAAAGAACCAACTTAGAAACTCGATATTGGTAGAGAAGGTTTGGATCTTATTTACGAAGGCAGGAACGATGAACTCTTCAAATATCGAGTTTCTCAGTCGTTTTATTATAAAGGAAATAAAGAATTCGTGAATGGGTAAAATCCACCCAATGATTCGGGTAAAAATACTTTGCTGACTGAAATAGAATCATACCGTCAATTTCAGACTTCTAGTGAGAATATGAGACTCATAATACAAACCTAAGATCTATCGAGGATCACCTTCTTGCCACTATATTCAAAATTAAAATCCACCCCAATTTGGGGGTAGTTTATTCTTGTAATTTTTCAAAATAATTTGCTGACCGAAGGTTTCCAGTCGAGATATTTTATCAAAACGCTACATTATGATTGAATGTGGCATACTCTTTGTGCCACCATAAAAAATATTCAGATCCACCCCCTATTAAGGGTAGTTTATTCCTGTGATTTTTCAGGAATCCTTGCTGATCGGAAATTTCCCGTGAAGATATTTGATTGAAACGATGTATTATGACTAACCGTAGCATACTCTTTGTGCCACCATAAAAAATATTCAGCTCCACCCCCTATTAAGGGTAGTTTATTCTTGTGATTTTTCGGAAATCCTTGCTGATCGATATTTTCCAGTAGAGATATTTCATCGAAACGAAGTAAAATAATTGCAAATCGGATACCCTCTGTGCCACCATACAAAAATTTCAGGTCCGACTCGTTTAAGGGTAGTTTATCCTCGTAATTTCTCGGAATACTTTGCTGACCGAAAATTTTCAGTGGTGATATTTTATTGAAACAACGTATTATGACTAAACGTAGCATAAGCTTGGTGCCACCGTGAAAAAAATTCAGATCCGCCCCTGTTTAAGGGTAGTTTATTCTTGTGATTTTTCAGGAATCCTTGCTGATCGGAAATTTCCCGTGAAGATATTTGATTGAAACGATGTATTATGACTACCCGTAGCACACTCTTTGTGCCACCATGAAAAATATTCAGATCCACCACCTGTTAAGGGTAGTTTATTCGTGTGATTTTTCGGAACTCCTTGCTGATCGATATTTTCCAGTGGAGATATTTCATTCAAACAAAGTGAAATAATTGCAAATCGGATACCTTCTGTGCCACCATACGAAAATTTCAGGTTCGACTCGATTAAGGGTAGTTTATCCTCGTAATTTCTCGGAATAATTGGCTGACCGAAAATTTTCAGTGAAGATATTTTATTGAAACATCGTATTATGACTAAACGTAGCATACCCTTAGTGTCACCATACAAAAAATTCAGATCCGCCCCTGTTTAAGGGTAGTTTATTCTTGTGGTTTTTCAGGAATCCTTGCTGATCGGAAATTTCCCTTGAAGATATTTGATTGAAACAAAGTATTATGACTAACCGTAGCATACTCTTTGTGCCACCATAAAAAACATTCAGATCCACCCCCCATTAAGGGTAGTTTATAATTGTGATTTTTCGGAAATACTTGCTGATCGATATTTTCCAGTGGAGATATTTCATTCAAACAAAGTAAAATAATTGCAAATCGGATACCCTCTGTGCCACCATACAAAAATTTCAGTTTCGACTCGTTTAAGGGTAGTTTATCCTCGTAATTTCTCGGAATAATTTGCTGACCGAAAATTTTCAGTGAAGATATTTTATTGAAACATCGTGTTATGACTAAACGTAGCATACCCTTGGTGTCACCATACAAAAAATTCAGACCCGCCCCTGTTTAAGGGTAGTTTATTCCTGTGGTTTTTCAGGAATCCTTGCTGATCGGAAATTTCCCGTGAAGATATTTGATTGAAATGAAGTATTCTGACTAACCGTAGCATACTCTTTGTGCCACCATAAAAAATATTCAGATCCACCCCCTAATAAGGGTAGTTTATTCTTGTGATTTTTCGGAAATCGATATTTTCCAGTAGAGATATTTCATTGAAACGAAGTAAAATAATTGCAAATCGGATACCCTCTGTGCCACCATACAAAAATTTCAGGTCCGACTCGTTTAAGGGTAGTTAATCCTCGTAATTTCTCGGAATACTTTGCTGACCGAAAATTTTCAGTGGAGATATTTTATTGAAACAACGTATTATGACTAAACGTAGCATAAGCTTGGAGTCGGACCTGGAATTTTTGTATGGTGGCACAGAGGGTATCCGATTTGCAATTATTTTACTTTGTTTCAATGAGATATATCCACTGGAAATTTCCGATCAGCAAGGATTTCTGAAAAATCACAAGAATAAACTACCCTTTAACGGGGTTGGATCTGAATATTTTTCATGGTGGCACAAAGAGTATGCTACGATTTGTCATAATGCATCGTTTCAATAAAATATCTCCACGGGAAATTTCCGATCAGCAAGGATTCCTGAAAAATCACAAGAATAAACTACCCTTAATAGGTGGTGGATCTGAATATGTTTTATGGTGGCACCAAGAATATACTACGGTTAGTCATAATACATTGCTTCAATCAAATATCTCCACGGAAAATTTCCGATCAGCCAGGATTCCTGAAATATCACAGGAATAAACTACCCTTAAAGAGGGGCGGATTTGAATTTTTTGTATGGTGACACCAAGGGTATGCTACGTTTAGTCATAATACGATGTTTCAATAAAATATCTTCACTGAAAATTTTCGGTCAGCAAAGTATTCCGAGAAATTACGAGGATAAACTACCCTCAAACGAGTCGGACCTAAAATTTTTGTATGGTGGCACAGAGGGTATCCGATTTGCAATTATTTTACTTTGTTTCAATGAAATATCTCCACTAGAAAATATCGATTGGCAAGGATTTCCGAAAAATCACAAGAATAAACTACCCTTAATAGGGGGTGGATCTGAATATTTTTTTATGGTGGCACAAAGAGTATGCTACGGTTAGTCATAATACTTCGTTTCAATCAAATATCTCTACGGGAATTTTCCGATCAGCAAGGATTTCTGAAAAATCACAAGAATAAACTACCCTTTAACGGGGGCGGATCTGAATTTTTTTTATGGTGGCACAAAAAGTATGCTATATTTAATCATAATATAACGTTTCGATAAAATATCTCAACTGGAAACCTCCGGTCAGCAAATTATTTTGAAAAATTACAAGAATAAACTACCCCCAATTTGGGGTGGATTTGAAATTTGAATGTGGTGGCACGAACATGTCAATGTACACAACTCAGTTTTAGAGTTTGGTTCAATTAAATATTCTTTAAGGTTGTGATTTAGAGGATTATATTTTGGTCAGCAAATTATCCACACCCTACGATTCCGCAGATATACCCATTCAAAATTTTATATTCCCAATATTTCCAAAAATACAGATAAGGTCGAATTGAAATCCAGTACTGCATCGAAAAATTACAGTTTGAAGGTTAAAACAGAATTTTATGAGAGAATATGATGAGAAGATCACAGATAATCGAAAAAAAAAAGTTGAGATTTTTTTTCAAATCGTTGAGTTATACCGAAAAAAACAATGATATCTAGAAGAAAACCACGAAATTCTACATATTTTTTCCCATTTTCTCCAAAATCAATAGCCGTATCGAATTGAAATTTTATACAATGCTGTGTCAATATGAAGTTCAAGGTACAACTCCAATTGTTCTCGAATCTGAACAATAGTTTCAGAAAAAAAAAATTTTCCGAAAAAATTTTGAAAAACATTTTTTTTGAATCGGGTGACCATACGATTTCAACGAAATCCCCCTAAAAGTTGCGCGTCGTTATGTTCCAACTAACTGCCAAATAACCTAAAAATTTCAAATGGCTATAACTCCGAAACTATTTGGCCCATTAACGAACTTAACCGCGGCATTCCGATGCCCGAACTACCTTGTAAGTTTCGAGTCTCTAGTCTCTAGCTGGCTCCGTCCGACAGTTATCGTGTCCAAGGCCGGCCGGACTGAATCGATTTTGTCACCGGATTCGTCATCAGTGAGTCCAACCTAGTCGTTTGAGACCTTCTTCGGCACAATCATCGAAAATTACTGACATTTGGACAGAACGACAGCACGCTGTTCCCCTAGAACTTGCGCGAAAAAAGTTCTATGTCTAGAGTGGCGTAAGGACACACTAGTAGAGCCTTTACAGAGTATACCCGTCTCTCTCACATGCCTTAAAAGCTTCTGAGGGGTTTCCTAGAAGAACCCATAGGATAATTGGCACTGTCTCTATCGATTTGAAGAATACGGTAAGATTTTTCTCAAGTTTCTTTCGGAAATTTCCTGTTAGCCTGTAGGAATTATTAATGTTGCAGTTCTAATCAACAAGGTACAAAAACCACTCAATAACCATCCTTCTCACAATCGTTTTGAACGATTGTAGGAGAATTTTCATTTTCATTTATACATCAGTATAAAAATACTTCTTGTTTAAGCCCATTTATCATGATGAGCAAAAAATATTTCGAATATTTTCAGTGATCCATGAGAATGAGATTATCGTCAAAATTTCTAATACCCTAATCCATGCCATTTCTGAATATTATCTAACATCATTTCAGTTTCCCACTTTTCGGTTTTGAACAGAAAGATGTGTTCGGTCGATTTGAGAGGTGAGAAAGGAGATAAGCGCATAATACAGTAGCTGTCAAGTATTCACACTTCATATCTAGATGAATAAAACCCTCTTCAACCCCTAATAATCCGAATTACCACGCCCACCTTACAGCATTTGTAGAGTTGGAGCGGCGGTGATTATTTTCGTTGAGTGTTCATCACCTATCTTTCACCCTCTGTGATGCCTCACGACACAGGGGTGGATTGCAGAATTTTATACTGAGGCAGTTCTCAAATTCTTCCGATTAATTGGATATACAGTTCGCGTCAAAATTATGGAACAAATTCATTTTCTCATGAGAAAAATATTCAGCAACAAAATCCTGAAACAGGTCAATTTTGTTTCACTTTTACCAAATTCATATGAATTTTGGAAGGATTTTTGTTGCACCCTGTGCCATCCCCATCAACCCTCTAAATTTTTTGAATAGAGAAAGTGGGTCATGCGGTACTTTTTTGTCCAAGAATTTTGTATCTCCTTTACAGGCGTGCAGAAATTTTCAAAAATTAGTTCAAAGAGGTTTTCAGTATGTGCACTTTGTCATGGCTCATTTACCGATGGTAGACGATGGTACCTGATGAAATTTGTCACCGAATGAAAGTCGACCATTACAGTTGTTCATGCACAACTTTCAACCCCCTCCATTTTTTTTTCTCCATTAAAGGGCTCGTAGGGGTTGAAAGTTGTTCATGGACAAAACTGTAATGGTTGACTTTCATTCGGTGACAAATTTCATCAGGTACCATAGTCCCAAAGTAAATGAGCCATGACAAAGTGCATATACTGAAAACCTCTTTGAACTAATTTTTGAAAATTTCTGCACGCCTGTAAAGAAGATACAAAGACCTTGCCAAAAAAGTACAACATGACCTACTGTCCCTATTCAAAAATTTAGAGGGTTGATGGGGATGGCACAGGGTGCAACAAAAATCTTTTTCTTCTGAGAAAATGAATTATTTGTTCCATAATTTTGACGCGCACTGTATATAATTTGTCTGATAATCTTTCACATCGAGCTACGTCAACGCTTATGTGATCCCTCTGAAATTTATGCCCGCATGTTCTAGATGAACAGTGTAGACTATCGTTTTGTCCCAATGTCTGTTATTTTCTAATTTTGAGCCGAAAATGGTCTCAAACGGCATAGATTGGACTCACTGATGACGAATTCGGTGTCAAAATCGATACTGTTCTGCCGGTCGGCCGTCCGGTCGTATGCACTATTACGGGCGTACAGGAAATTCTATCAACTTGAAACTTTCAGGGTAAGTTGCATCACAAAATGCGACGGTTAAATTCGTTAACGGGCAAAATGGGCCGAATGGTTTCGGAGTTATAGCCATTTGAAATTTTGAGGTTATTTCCTGATATTTCAGGAACTAATGGAGCTATTGGATTGAAACTTGGAAGTTAGTTGGAGCATAACACAAAATTTTTTTGTGATCGTGTTGTCAGTAGGGACTGCAGTATCGGTTTACCGATTAACCGGTTTACCGATTAACCGGTTTACCGATTTACCGCCTTCTTCAAATTACCGACGAAGAAATCGGCATCTTTCACCGGTAATTTCGGTGAAAAATGCCAAGCTGCCAATATTCCGATAATGAGGAAAATGAAATTACGAAGCTGGCGGAACCATCTCTGTCAGTACCAACTTTCTTATCAAATATCGAATTAAATGGATTAATTTCAAAGATTCGTGAAGTCGTTAAAATTTTTTGCAAATTACCGACTAAAAATGACGAGGTTCTACAAAAGCATGTAACAGAAGAATTTAATAAGGAATATTCTTTAATACTAGACTGCAAACCCGGATGGAACAGTTTGTTAGCAATGCTGGAAAAATTTTAAATGTTATAAATTGCCTCTGAAAGAGCTTGAAAGACATTGAATCAAAAATAAACTTTACAGAAGATGATCATGAGTTACTATCTAGTACAATTTTAGCATTGCACCTAGTAAAAGCTGCAGTAGAGCAATTATGTTGCGAAGATGCAAGTCTTTTTATAGCTGATATTACCTTAAAATTCATAATTGATGAGCTCACAAGTAAGTATTGAACTGAAAATAGCATTATTTTTAGGTTTTTTTCATGGGTTTTCACTCCCGATATTTGAAACAGAACTATTAAACATTAAATGAAAATTGTTTCTTCTGTGACGGGAAATAAATTTGACATTTCATCTCTGTTAACAGGTAACAAAATATAAGTTTTCACGAAAAAAGTGAGTTATATCGCTAACATTCTGACTCAAATATATTGTAATAATATGTTCTTTCACTATTAAATTGTCGTTTTACCTGTCACAGAAAAAAATAGTGTATTATACACGGGAAAAATATTAAATTTTAGCTCTCGGTTTTTTGTCTCCCTCCGCTTCGCGTCGGGAGACAACATAACCTCGAGCTAAAATCTAATGGTTTTTTCCCAAGTATGATAAATAACTATTTTTTTCATGAAGTACGCCCTTGTGAATTGCAGTATCAGACTATTTGTCAAGGGCAGTTTCTTCAAAACAGAATGAACAATATAGGAACAATACAAACGATAAAGAAAGCGAACTATGACGATTCAGAGTACAAATCTGACTCTTTCATCAGACAAAGCAGAAAATTTCTAGAATTATTTTCTTTTGATTATTCGTTTCGATTTGAGACTTCTGTTCAAATTCCGCTGAATAAGTGTAGGCCTATTTGCACCTCTACAGATTCTGGTACAGTTAATTCACGAAGTTCTAGTTGCTTGAAACGAGTTGGCACAAGTAGACATCGACCAATTGAGACGAGTCTACTTGATGAAGGTTATTAAAAATACAATCGTCAGAAATACCGATACCTTTACATAATATTAAGCGATATAAATATCTTACGATATACTTTTGTTGTCATTCATACGTAGTACGTATAAGACAATCGGAAGATATTATGTATTACAGAAAAAAAATCTGTATTTAAATAATTGTATCAATAACCTTCATCAAGTAGACTCGTCTTAATTTAATGTTTGAAATGAAGCAAAAAGTTTTATAGAGTCAGTATCAACTGTCACATAAGTTTTAAAAATTTTTGAAAGTGTTGTTTACTACATTTCATTTATCAAACGAAGAAGATGGTTTGAAACTTGCTATCAAAGTTATTCTATGCACAAATAACCGCATTTTACAAGCTTAACAAAGGTTCTAAATCTGCTGAATCCGTTTGAAATCAGGTATTAGTGAGTATACCGTGTAAGATTTCGACATATAATATATAATAGATGCTACTGAAGATTCTAAATCAGAAGATAGAATATGAAACTCTGTGTCTAGTAATATTATTGTATTGTATTTCATTAGTTACTTTTTCCTCAGGTCTTTTACTTCAACCATTTTATGTCAGTTGATAAAATGATTACATTTGCAATCATACGTAATACGTTGAAGACAACAAAATCATTGTATAAAGCATTGTATAAAGTTGTCTTCATACAATGATAAAAGTACATCGAAAGAAATCAATCTCCAAAGATATTGTGTGAAGTTATTACAGAAAAATCTGTATTTTTAATGATTGCACATGAGTGTTATCAGCTACTGGCTTTTCAGACACCTTTGTTTATAACATTTTCTGAAAAATTTTATTTTCATTTTTGATGAAAGACTACCACTTTATTATTTCTGAGTGTAACTATGATTCGAAGTTTCAACGGATATTTCAACATGGCATCATTACGAAGTTTCCACCCATACCAAAATATTTCTGAATCAGCCTCTGAGCAGATGTATCCCTCCTAGTCCGATCCTCGTTAATCCGGTAACCTGAGTACTCCATTGTTAACCACGTAACAGTGTCGCAAATCTAGACTAGCCATGTTTTGGGTTCGTTACCCATAGCTGGGATTTGCTCGCCTTTTTCAGTCACTTGCATTCAATTTCATTATTTGGCTGCTCACAAAGCATTTACACTTGTCATTACCAATTGTAAGCTCACATTGTATATCGAGGGGGATCTCTCTTGAGTAAGAGCAATATGCGTTCCATGTGCATAATGAAATATTGGTGTTTTCTGCACACATTGTCATGACAAAAACAGGGTGGTTTACTATTGGCGTCTGAATTTAAGATTGAAGCTCCACGTTGGCCAGTTTTAGAACCTTAGATACAGACATAGATTTTGTTTTGATAGTCGATTTTTTACTGTTTGTTAGTGTTGGGTTTGATAATTTTTGATTTCACGATTTATTCAAAGACTTTTTAGACTTTTATAGTTGACGAGAGTATTACTGGGAGTGCATATTTCATTCTTATGAAGTAGGTACGTATCATCCTTCAATCTAATTCAGTGTAGCAACTGCAAAATTATGGCCGTATCTCCGAGGTTAGACAGTATTTTGATATTATTCATTTTCAGATCCAAATGGCAAGATTAATTTCAAATTATTTGGAGTATCTTCAAGGCTCAGAAGCTAAAAGTGTTCAGGAAGATGCATGTGATATTATATCGCATGGTATTTGCAAAACTAATAAACTTTATACCTTTTTACCTACCCAACTTGATTATTGATCAAATGCCCCCTCAGATCTACTGATCAAAAAAAAAAACAGATAGTATTGTAAAAAATACTTTTTGGAATTCTAGACAAATACCCATAACTTTACTATCCATATGGTGAAGGACTAAATCTACACAATATATTGTGGATAAAATGAATACATTCACATAAAACTAATGCTACTTGTACCGTAAGCCTTATTGATTATGGATTCACAAATAAATTCTTCCAACACTCATATGATTGATCTTGAAAAAGCTGTAATAAATAAGCCTTGTACAACTTTGATTTCATCGGCAGAAGCACTTTGAGCGAAGGGCTTTCATCAGCAGATATTTCCTTGTTGAGACTCTTTTGTTTCAATCGGTCAGTTCTAACACTAAAACATTTACGTTGTTCCTTAATGATCAGTTCAACAGGCAGATTTCTGAAAGGCATAGCATTCCTCTTAAGTAATTTTCTCTTCTTGGATTAGGGACCTGGAAAAAAATTGTCTTCATGAATGTGATCTAATATTTCATGAGCAAATACTGCTTACCTCTATGAAAATGATCATCATTGGTAAAATACAGGTAATAGACTCTCATAAATCTTGTTTGTTGGTTTACCATTTTTTAGTTACAAGTTGCCAAGGTTTTTATCGATTCTGCAACACAAGGCCCGACCTGTTAAGGGAAGTTTCCTTCATCCAAACTCGAAATATTTCACCGGGCTGTGGAAATCTATGGGAAAGGACATTTGAGTTTGCTTTTCCTCAGTAGAAGCACTTGTGAAATCACACAAAGGCCAAAAAAAATGCATAATTTTTCTCATTTCCTTAACATTTCTTTTAACTTTTCAATAGTAATGTCTGTACCTCGGGTTACTTTGATAGTCACCAGAGGGAGTAGCGCTTATCTTCATTCGCCAATAGGATGATTTTCGATGTGATCCATAGAAATAACTGAAACAACATCATATTTATAATACCTACCCAAATGTTCATTACTATCCAATCGAAATTTCGGATGAAAACATAAACAGAAAAATAAAATAATGTGCATATTGCATGAAATGAGGATTATTTTTTTTACGTTATCATTTAGTCATTATTTAAATAATTCATTTCTTATATGTGTATGAATATGTTTATGCATATTTTATTGAGTTTCTGTTAACTTCTTGATAAATATAGTTATTTGCATAAGTTTACAAATCAGTTTAGTGGATGATTAATTTTTCCAGAATTTCTTCAATATGTATTTGAGTATATTTAAGTATTTCTTCGATTTCTGTTAAATTGCGAATAAATGTACGAATACATGCAAACTTATTTGGATAGTCGATCAAAGGACATTTTGGGAGGATTTTATTATTCTTCAGATTTCGCATACGGATTCTGAATCTGCAACTGAGATTGATGAAGATTTGAGATTTCGGAAGCATGTTTCAACTTTAGTTAGGTCGGCGTTATAAGCTAAGAATTCTCTATTCTGTGCGTAAATATTTGACCTTTCAGATGAGAAAAAATCTATCAGAGGTATTAGTTTTGTCAACCTTCAACTATTGCGACATAATTTATGGACCATGTTTGGAAGATTTTCATAAATGAAGGATTCAGCTTGTGCAGAATTGGTGTTGCAGATTTGTTTTTGATCTTGGAAAATTTGATCATGTGTCTAGTAAGATTAGGGATTTAGGTTGGCTGAGAATAGAAAGTAGGGTCAAGCTACACATGGGATGTTTTGTGTTCAAACTCATGAAGAGTCCCATTGATAACGGATTCATGCATCATCTGGTTCCTAGGTCTAGTGTTCACTCCGTCAACATCAGATACCCATATAGGTTGACTGTTCCAGTGTTCCCGCTCATCGAACGGTTGGGTTTCGTAGTGTTTCTCCTTTAATGCTGCAAGGGTAATGAATACACTTGATATGGATGTTAGAAATTTCACAATCATTTTTTGCATTCAAGTCTCAGCTTAGATCTTTTTTATTTGCTAGAGAATAGATATACATTTTTTTAACAGTTTGTTTTGTGAGTGGTAGGGTTGATATTCCTTTATGTTTAACTGAAGTAGATTCTTTTTCTTTTCGCATCAAACGAAATTGTTCTTTTTCTTTCGGGCTGTTGGTTGTTTATATGCTATTCAATATGTGTGCACTCTGTACTTTATTTTTTATTTTGTAGGGGAGTCGGCAGAGTTAAGTGTAAGAGTAGTCTTCATGACTAAACTCCGCTCCGACGATTCTTCTCGATTTGTATGAATTTTATAGTTATTTACTCTTGTTAAATAGTGCCAATGAAGTCGATTTATTATTATTATTATTATTATTATTATTATTATTATTATTGGTCCTCGGCGTAAACAAATTTCGTGAATAGTCAGTAGCTACTGAGCTGATATTTTTCATTTCCTACATTTCCTTCCCCCCTACAACTGTAAAAATTATTTCGGTTCATTTACCTAACGATTCACCCATACATCTTGAGAAAGCTAAATCACCCTAAAAGTGGTACCTATTGAAACTAGAAAAATATATGCCAGAATCCCTGTTATAATTTTTTTCGTGGATAACCACTGGGATCTACTTCGAACTGGCAGGCAAGAATGTCCCTAGGGAACATCGTAGTTAAGATAAGACCTAGAAATGCACTGACGTGAGGTCAGGAGCTTTTACGTGCTTCTTTCGTCGCCAAAGCGGTCATCTATACAAGTAATGACCCTGCCAAACGCAGATTTTTTCTTCATATGGTCCTCACAAAATTCTACATGAACCTCAAGCTATAATTTTCGATCAAGTCCTCGATTGCAATTCGATCCAAAATTTTGAATGGGTATAACTATCTAAAGAATAATTGGCGAATTCAACCTATTTAAGCATTCGACCTTAATTAAACTTGAAACCTACTCTACAAATATATTCCCTATATCGACTCTACATAAAGTTAATGTGTTTACGGCCGGCCTAACCATTGATAGTGCACAAAATAACTTCTAATAAGAATCTACTCAGTAGTTTGATAATTGTAAAGTAAGTTTAGAGTGTAAATACGAAGGCCGAATTGGCGAATTAGTAAAAACTATCGAATGACTCAGCAGATATACCCTTTCAAAATTTCAGTTTCCCCATATTTCCAAAACATAGATCGAATCGCTCTTCAATGAAAAATGCCACCTTGAAGTTAGTATAGATGACCGCTTTGGCAACGGAGCAAGCACGTAAAAGTACGTGACATCACGTCAGTGCTTTTCTAGGTTTTCTTTTGAATATACTGATGAATTTCCACTAGAACATACAACCCGTTGTTTGCAATTTATAAAAGTCAGAAGACTGCAGAAGCAGACTTCTGAATATTGAACGGTATGGTAGGTATCTTAATCAATTGAAATATATTAACGGAGGAAATGGGGCACACAGATAAGAACTTTCCCTACAATTTTCAAGCTACTGAGTAGATTCTTCCGGAAGTTATTTTGTTCGTATCTGTGGTTATTTGTAAAGAAGGTTTGCAGTATGATTTCGATGGTCGAATGCTTAAACTCTACAAAAGTATCAAGCTACTGAGTAGATTCTTCCGAAAGTTATTTTGTTCACTATCAGTGGTTAGACCGGCCGTAAACACATAAACTTTAAGAAGAATCGACATAGGGAATATATTTGTAGAGTAGCTTTTCAGTTTAATTGAGAAGGTCGAATGCTTAAATGGGTTGAATTCGCGAATTATTCTTTAGATAGTTGTATCCATTCAAAATTTTGGATCACTTTGAAATCTAGTACTTGATTATAGCTTGAGGATAATGCAAAATTTCGTGAGGACCATATGAAGAGAAGATCTGCGTTTGGCTGGGTCAATACGTGTATAGATGACCGCTCTGGCAACGGAACAAGTGCGTAAAAGCTCCTGACCTCACGTTAGTGCTTTTCTAGGTTTTTTTCGAAGTTTATTTGATTGCACGCCATACACTTGACATTTTTTGTTAGTATTTTTGAAATATAGAATTTGTATAATAGTAAAGATAGCAAGGGTTGCAATAAAACATGAAAATGATGAAAGATTCCTAATAGGTCCAAAACGAATATTTACCAGAATACCAAAGAGTCCTAAGTATGGAAATAACTTTATTCAATGAGCATGTAATGACTGCTATTATCCACGAGCGTGAATTTTGCGACTCGAGCATGATTTTTCGTATTTTCCGACTATCCTAGGCTTCAACGAATCTCTCAGAAGCTTAAAACTTATGCGAGTTAGGATACCGGGTGTGTTCTGTGTAGGTGTTGTTACTAATTCCTTGCGCTACGTTAGGAACAGCACTGTTAATTGTTTACCCAACAGCGAATGGTTGGACGGTCCCCTGAAAACCGAAAAAATTAATTACCGGCCTCACCTCACGATCATGAGGCATGAGCTCTAACCACTGAGTTACAGCCGCGCAGTGTTACCACCTCTACCGATTTTTCGGTAGATCTACCGATTTGCCCCTCAATCTACCGATCTACCAAAAAAGCATATAAATCTACCGAAATTTGATGGGGTGAATGTATCATCTGGTATCCTAGGAAATCATGACTTTTACGGTATTATTTTGAGAGTTTCCTTACCATTACATAATTTGATACATAATTTAAGTTATAAATGGTTATACGTTGCAAATCTATAACGCAAAGCATACCACACGTAATACAGATTTATGTATTACAGGTTGTCTCTTTATAAAGTTGATAAATACCTCGCTCAAAACTGGGAGCAGTTTGTGATTCCCCTTGATAAATTTTGTGAATCCCCAATGAGGGCATGTCACCATATTTATTTTTTTGCATATTTGTTGTTTCCAATAGGTAGTAGTTTTTCTAATACTCATTTATTTTGTTATAATATTGATTTTTTGTTCACAAGTCTAGTTTTTCAAATAATGATTTTTTAATTAATAAAATCTATTATTAGTATTGCTTCATTCGTAGTAAATTTCATGCCCAATATTTTGGATAAATGGTATTAAGACTAAATAAATAACCCATACATGGGTGAAAAGTTGTTTTTCAGAAATCTACCGAAATCTACCGATTTTTTCCGAACTTTCTACCGAAACTGTTGGTACGGAAGGTGGCAACACTGCCGCCGCGATCCTGGAGCATTTCAGATTGTGGCTTGTTGACAAATATTTCTCTCCTGGAAATTTCAAATTCGAAACAATTTATGATAACTCTATTAGTTTAGACGTGAAAGGCTGATATCGATATGAGAACAAATTTGAACAATTATTGAATATATTATAATTTTGAACAACACTACAAACTTCTTAAATATATAAAGATATACATTGACGAATGCATTATTCACTCACATTCATGTTTGAATCTCTGATTCAATTATGTCTTCGATTTTTCACCCAACTGATTATTCAATATGCGTAATTTTTTCATGTTCTCAATTTCTCTAATATAAATATACAATTTCATTTATATACCTTTTTTAAATTACTGGAAGACGAACCATGGCATTTTCATATAAATATTTATACTAACAAAGTCACAAAAACAAGGTTGATAAATGAAAAATATTGGTTATGAAAATCCAGTCGAATTTATTTTGGCCATAAACATAAATTAGAAAAATGAATTCATCTTTGAATTGGAATCAGAAGAGTTCAACCCATACAGTATTTGGCATGTACTAATCTTCAGCAATTAATTAGAAATAATAATACCCTCTCATACAAAATATATTATTTTTTTAGGAAATTGAATGAAACCAAGAAAAATATATCTACTTTTTGCATCCTTTGTTGAAATCTCGAACCTCTTAAGAATTAGATACAAAAATCATCTCATTGACTGACAGCAATATTTCGGAAATGCAAAGACCTGTAGTAGATTTGAAAAATCCAAAATTTCGCTTTATTTGAGTCATTCAAACTTGAACTTTATGCAGGCTTAGGATTTTATTGCTCCAAACTATGCATATTCTTTGATATTTCATCTGTATAATGTTTCTGTTCTAATACACCTGATCATTTTTCAAAAATTTTTCAATGTTGAACTGCATTGAAACACCTTTGAAGTATTGCACATATAGTGCTAATTGATTGAATGCATCTTCCCAGAGAAAGAATGAGGCTAATTGAACATTCAGATTTTGACTCGTTTCATGAAATATCTTGAAAACATCAAATCTACGTAGGGCTCTTTATATCTCAAGATTTTAGATATAATTATTGGTAGAACTTAGTTGATAACACTGTACTCGATCAATTGATTCACATTAATCAAAGACAAGTTAGTACTTCAAACACAGTATTTTTTTCATTTGATATGATTAGAGATATCCCAAGAATATTGACTTTGTTGTATCATGATTTTGAGCTTATTTCATAATATGAATGAATGCAATTTTGGATATTTTGATGTTGTAAGTCTCATTTGAATTGAGAAAATATGCATGTCCTCTTTACTTCCTAGATTCATTGCAAATAATACTTACGAAATGTTTGCCCAAAACCAAGATAATATATATTACTATATATAATAATAATTATTGCCTATCAATTCACGTTGATAAACAACATAAAGTTAACTATTTTCAAAGGATTTAATTCAATACATTTATGTAATTAACATTCCATCATGAAATGAGAGAAATCATATGAGGATGAAAATTTATTGTTTAGTTGTGATAGTTTCATGATAATTGTTGAATACACAAGAACGTTCATAGGATAAATTTGAAAACTATTGCGGATTAATACATAACATCCTTATATTTCACATTTCACTTTATTCTGGTGTTATCATAGACAGTTTTTATCTTTTGTGCATTTAATATTTGTTTCATATGCGTATAAAACATCATTCTATAGAAATTCACTAAGAAAAGATGTAGAAATGAACCTTACAAATTTTTTCATTCATTCAAAGGATATGGATCAACTGAAGATTTTTTTGAACCTGAATAGAAAGTATACTCACAACAAACATGCACAAGTTGAATGTACCGAACCGAATAACAGAGTGCTTAAGATAGAAATATACAGGCAAAGGTAATTACTTCTTATTCATAGTAATTCACGAACTTAGTAATCAATAACTTCATGGATCACGTGAACTATGTAGAGTCAGTATTCTTTGTTGAATGTTTATGTCTGTACCTACTCGTGCATGTTTGTTTCGAATAAATAGATGATTTTGAGTTAGGATATTCTTCGAAAAAATAAACGATATAAAATTCACAAAATGCAGTAATCCTCTGCTAAGGAAAAGCTCCATCAGTTATTGAAATAGTCAAAGTTATTGGATGGTTCCTTTCAATTAAAAAATATCAACCTCGATGTCTTCAAATTATTAAAATCACATGTTGACCTCAATGTGAAACTTCGTTCTTAGTTGCCAATCCAAAAATGTAAAGAAACTTCTACCGCTGGGTAAGGGAAATTTCAGAACCAATTCTTCATGATGAGGTTCGCGTTATTTATAAATATCCGTAACCTAAGCCTCGGTTCTACTGAGATCAGGTGTGAGTGGCTGAACGATGTGTTGGAGCTTCTGATTTCGCATCAATAATGTCAATGTATTTCAAATAGGATATGTGCCTTAAACCAACTCAGTTATTTCGGCACCTAGTTCTTCATTCCGTAAATATGAAATATTAGCTTGGTTCCTGAAAAAGAAGGATACCTACGGAACTTGGTTATCCAAACTGCAGTATAATCTGATTTCTGATTCAGTCAGGCAAAAGATAACAATGACCAATGACAATGATATTCTAGACATTCTTCTAGGCACTTTCTTACTTTATTATGATTCTTTAGATAACTAACATTAAGTAGTGAACGGAGAGTAAACTTCAAATTGATTTTTCTGAAAAGCGGTGCAACTGGACGATATCACACTAGAGCATCGTTTTTCAAGAGAAGAAAATATCAAAGTTTATCAATCAAAAATGTTTAAAATAATGTCAAGAACATCCACTTGAAGCTTGTCGATCTAATTATGGGACACCTTGTATATTCCCTCGATAAACCAAAGTTACCATTTCAAATCGAATGTTGTTCTAGAGACAGAGAATCAGCCACGTTCTCGTTAACCAAGTTACGTTAATATACCTTTTTCAGGAACCACCCGAACATTTATTATTATTTTTTCACTAGCATAGCCACAAGGACGAATATCTGTCAATTAATCAACGAACATTGATTAGAGCTTATCATCCAATCAACCAAAACATTTACCCCGAAAAACGGCATCCAAGGAGAATGGTTACATCTCTTTCAACAGTTTTACTGGTCATCAGACCAACTTACCTTGGAAAACCGCAAAATAGGAATCTGGACACTTGTCACCTGTCAGAATTAATAAAGCAGTATAACTGAGTACAGTGCGCCGTCGGTGTAGATCTTTTGGTTGATTGGATGATTAGCTCTGATCAAGATGAAATGTTTGTTGATTGATCGACAGGTATTCGTCCTAATGGTTATGTTAGTTTATTACTACTGGAGCTCTGTTTTCTCCATGAACCAATTCCTATCATTATTATTCCATCTTTACGGAACGGAAAACTAGCAACTGAAATAACCAAGTTGATTCACGGAACCTTCACATTGAAGTAAAATCGGGAGCTACAACACAACTCTCAGTCAATCAGAATGACCTTTTCAATATCGATAGTTGAATCAAATTTCTTGATTTGATGAACCAAGGCGCAGTTAACGGATATTTCTTAATAACGCGAACCTCAACATGACGAATTCGTTCTGAAATTTCCTTCTCTAGTGGTGGAAAATGTTTGAAATTTCTGGGTTGGCAACTTGAACAGAATTTTATTATCAAATAATAATTTCTCAGTTTCCACTTCATTCCATAGTATTGTATTGTACATTCTTCACTTTGAAATACCTGTATATAGCGTAGCCAGATATGGTCATCAATACAAAAATTGCTAAGGTGGTACCTACGGCTAATGGCGCTGTTTCATCGCGATATGTTTTCATTTCTTTGCATTCCATGGATGGTTCGAATTGCTCGCTTTTATACATGAAGGGTTGAAGTTGCAGAGCTCTCAGCAGAAGAGAACCTCGAAGACCTGCCGGCGGTCTGTCCTCCTTGTCTGTTTCCAGGTCGATGTCCAATTCTTCGCAAGCGTAGGATTTTCCGACTGGTGTAGGAATAAGCATTGTTTTGTGGTAGAGCTTTATTGCGTTACCTGGAATTATATGAATCTATCAATATTATGCTTGGTCAGTGGCAAGATGCATAAAATATCAGGTCGATTCTGTTTGCAAATAGCAATATTGCTATGAAAAAGATATGGCTATCATAACAAGATTGGAATTATTGGTATTCTGATCAACCATTTTGAGCAATATGATCTGTCACTTTAACAAGAATCTTGCTATCAACATTGCTATCTTAGCAACCTCAAAATAGTACTTGCTATGCTTCATAACTAGAAAGTTTAGAAAAGGAATCTCTCAGAGATCCATTTGTTTCAGTATTATTTCTTCCAAGAATTCGAAAATATTGATGATAGGGAAGAATGTGCTAATAGAAATGTGTTCAAGATTCTCTAGTATATTTAATTTTAAGGGTTCTTAGACTTAAACACCGGCATAGTAAGCAACAGCTGACCTGATTATTCTAATGATCTCAACAACAGCCATCCCTATGAATTCCAAACGGAAAAGTTCATCGAATTTCGAATTATTATCGCCTGCATAAAACTGCATTTGATTTCTGGAAACCAAAATTTTATCGGTATCCAGGAAATAGGTCAATTTGACTTTAATTGGTTTTTCTGTTTCATAACATTTTCGAATAAGTCGATGTTTACATGAATAAAAAAAAGTATATGCTAATGGAAATGTGTTCAAGGTTCTCTAGAATATTATTTAATTTCAAGGAAAATTCTTAGACTAAGATAGAGGCTAGGCAACAGCTGAGATGATTATTCTTATCATCTCAACAACAGCAATCCCTTTGAAGTGCCAACGAAAAAGTTTATCGAATTTCGAATTATTAACGCCTGAATAAAATTGCTGCATTCGATTTCTGATAACCAATATTTTATTGGTATCCAGGAAATTGGTTATTGGTCAACTTGACTCGTTTCTTTTCCTAACATTTTTTATGTCGATGTTTACATGAATATAGAAAGCCGTAGATAGAGGTTATGTATGCGAAACCATAAAGAAAACTCACGAATTAGGGTTATTTTCTTCTTCCTTGTAGTTCTAAAGTCACAAAATACAGTGTTGTCAGCTCTAAAATCAACAATTATGGAAGTCTATGATAGCAATATTGTTATGACAAAATTCATTACAAACATTGCTATAACACTCGAAACAGAATACGTCACATCATGGCCATATTGCTATAAATTAGAAAGATAGCAATATGACTAGAATAGCAAGGTTTATAGCAATACGCAAACAGAATCGACCTGTATATCAGGTGTCGACACTTTTCTATTAAAGGTTGTTTTTTTTTTGAGGTATAGAACTTTGAAATGGAATAAAACAAGGATGAATATTTAAAATTGACATAAAATTGATTTTATTCAGAAGCTAATCTTTTGGCATTATAATTTGAATATAATTTCTGGCATATGACCGCCACTGCTGGCTCGTACGTAATCTTATCTGCAGGTCCAATTTTCAATCAATTTTTCCAACATTTGTGGCCAGATATCGGCAATAACGCGGCGAATGTTGTCCTCTGACTGGTCGATCGTTTCGGGCTCATCGGCGTAGACTAGCGGCTTCACATATCCCCACAGAAAAGTCTAGCGGCGTTAAATCGCACGATATTGGAGGCCAATTCACGGGCCCGGAACGTGAAATTATGCGGGTATCATACGTTTCCTTCAGTTAAATCAATTCTGGCACGAGCTGTGTGACATGTTGCGCCGTCTTGTTGAAACCGCAGCTGCTGCGCATCATGGTTGTTCAATTGAGGAACCAAAAAGTCAGTAATCATGACTCTATAGCGGTCACCGTTGACTGTAACGTTCTGGCAAACATCGTCTTTAAAGAAGTACGGACTAATAATTCCTTCAGCACCTAAAGCACACCAAAGGACGTCTCTGTGGATGCGTATTATCAGTAAGAGTAAACGTGGTGCGAAAACATTCCGCATAGTTATTCGAATTAATTGCTCTAATGGAAGATCATGTTGACCGTAAAATGGACGTAAAGCGAGATACGTATTTCGAACAGAAATTTTTGCAAGAGTTGGCCCCACAACTTTCCATGGTTCTTGCTGAACAATACATTGAATATCAACTTCCAAATCATTACTCGAGTTTCAATATTATCTCTTTGTTATTTAGAAGAAATAAATGCTGCTTTTAGATTTATTGACTTAGTAGGGCATAATACTATTAGTGTTTCAGGTATTTTTCGACAATGAAGTAATTAAAATCAGTATGACGAAGAGAAAAATGAAGCCTCTTATTTCATATTCATGTACTCCGCGTTCAACCTGCCGGCCTCTCGATTTCGGCACATAATGGAGAAGTTTCATGATTATACTTACATAATCAGAAGGACGAATATCGGTCGATTAATCGACAAACATTTCCCTTAATCAGAGCTAATCATCCAATAAACCAAAATTATCTAGATTCTTAATCAGCGGTGTATCCGAGGTAAGCTGGTCTGACGTTCAGTAAAACAGCTGTAACCATTCTCCTTGGACGCCGTTTCTTCGGTGTAGATGTTTTTGTTGATTGGATGATCATCTCTGATCAAGGTGGAATGTTTGTCGATTAATCGACAGATATTCGTCCTTGGAAAGTTTAACTGTCAGTTAAAGTTAAATATAACTTCCAGTTAAGTTTTATAATACCGGCCCTCAGCATGACTAGTTCAGATTAACGTGGAATTTCGCTTATTTTGTGATGATTTGTCATTATTGTATCAATATGTTTATTAATTTCAAAGTTCGGAAAATACAGCGGACGATTTGATAGATTTTTCAGAATCAGTGAAACAAACTCAGAAATTAAAATCAAATCAACAATAACTAGCTTCACTGAAATCAGGAATCACTCACCATGTATTTTCACTCCTTTGAGTAGAGGCAAGTCTGGACTTACTGTTAGATCAACTTTGTCAATGTACCATAATTCTCCACCAGGTGACTGCAATATGAAGAAAGTTAGACTAATGTGTTTATGACAGTTTGTAGAAAACTTTACAATTTTGGAAGTATGTTCTAGAAAAAAAAATTGCCTTCGTTTTGCCCAAATATGTATGATTTTCCAAATATCTGTGATTTTCAGATTTTTCCCCGAAAATTTTTTAACGGTTGGTTTCACAAACACAACACAACACTGTATTCTATGATCAATAATCTAATTTAATCGGCGATTAAGGGCCGACAGTAACGCGAGTCTGTAAATTACGGCTTCGTGGATTTTGGCAACACAGCCACAGTCAAGTTTCATAAATCCTTGTCAGACAAGCAGGCATGCCAATAGTAGCAAGAAATATCAGAATGCCTGAGATCTCGACGTTAATAGGAGAACACGGGGTGTCGTTCTGCAGACGTCAGTGATTATTATTTAAAATTTTTTTTTGGAATGCCCTTGATTATCTTGTTAGAATGCGCAATGTTTTTTATTTCTAACTCCATTTCAATTTTATTTTCCCAAAAATTGTTGGATATAGAAATTGATAAAATTGCTAATTTCCACTATTTTTTTCAACCATTTGCACCCAAAAATTTTTTTGAAGATAACGAACTCTGGCTCTCAAAGTCACCCCGTTTTCTTGAGGTATTGTATGCTCTCAAGGATATGACGGCTCGATCAACAATTGGTCGATCAACGGTCGTTGATTACCGATCAAACACTGTTTTGAATATTTTTGAGTACTGTTAAACATAAATACTTCACTTGAGGGTCGATCAAGTTGATTTGGGCAAGCACGCAGCCCGTTGATCACAGCATCGAAGTGAAATATACTGGATCATCGGTTTTTTTTGGAATGTTTTGCAATATAATTTCATCACAAGGAAATAATAACGAATACAAAATCATCAGAGCTGTGGAATTGTCTTAAATTGGTATATAATTCGCACCAAGCAATGCGAGATTGTAGATATCAGTTCCTAAAACTTTTCCCGTTTACTTCAGCAGATCATAACAATAATTAAGGATATTTTTGGTAAGATAAACCCACGACTATATGGTAATTTTCAATAAAGTTCCAAGTGAACTGTCGTTTGGCTAAATATTGGTTGTTGATTTCAATCTGCAATATAACCCTTTCAGCAGATATCTATATTCCCAGTCAAGTTTATTTCAATATATGTGTATACAATAGAGTTTCAAAAAAATATAGCTCAGGAACATATTACGAGTCAATGAACTTGTGAAATTGAAACAACCCACTTTTGACCATTTGGAATACAGCACTTTTATGTTGTTATGATCGTCTATCGATATTTGGAAATATAATGATGCTGAAAATCTGATATTGACTATCATCTGTAATTCCTGATTGACTGATTGATTACTTTTACTTTGGGTTGTGCAAAAATCGGATTTTATTTTGTGAACAATTTTGAACATAAATTGAAATGTTTTCAGCAATTTTACATTACATTTTATCGTGTGATAATGAATATCCTCGAATTTCTTCTCTCTTTTTGATCATCAAATTCATTTAACAATCACTTCACCTTGAATTCATTATGAAATGATACATCCACTGTCAACAGAAATAAAGTAATTTTCATGTTCACGCACGGAAATGTAATAAAATCCTTTTTTTCGGTTTTCACTCCCAATATCTGAAATAGACCTATTAAAAACTGAGTAAAATGGTTTTTTCATCGAAAACACCCCCCCGGATTACGTGAGAAATTCAATCAAATGCTGATTTGCCAGGGAAACATAGGTTCCGTTCACATATGACGAAGTAAGTTTGTAATCTGTGGTTCTCATGTGCGTATTCTTTTAATACGTTGAATTTGACACAAAAGTAAAGGAAAGACAGTTGAGTGCACTTAACTTCGCTTCAAAACATTGCTTGTTCATTTGGCATCGGACCAATCTAAAAATTTTCTCTCATCTGAGCTTGAATTTATTTTATCGTTGAAGGCAATGTACATAAAGATAAGGTGCACGCATGCTTGAGATATGTGAAAAATTCATTTGATTATGGATCGATTGTCTAATTTCAGGATAAACACACCTTCGAGAAACTGATTACCAAACTGTAACCAGTCCATGACAATCTTATGTAGGAATTGTCTTCATTTTTGCAATCTCCTTCCACCAAAGCTTTGGCTGGGATGAAAGAGTCAGCTTGCTCCTCTAAATCGTGCAATCTGAATTTCACCTGAAAAATGAGTGTATCATTAGGAAAGAATCTTTTATCATTAGAACTGCTGATATAAATCTATCAATTTATACCATTATACAAGCAAACTTGCTTCGGAAACCATATACATTAGGTATTTAAATAGTATTCTCCTTCAGGCTAAATATTTTCATAAGCATACATAATGAATATTGCCACCAACTTAGGGTGTCCTATTTTTTCTGAGCAGAACACAACAATGTTTAATGATTCAATAATTTTGGAGTGCATTTGCTAGAGAACAGAGTTCTATCGTTCTGCCAAAATGACTGTTTTTTTCTAAATCTACTGAATCGTCAGGCAGATTTGGTGTATTCTGAACTGAGCCTTCATATTCCAGCTTTGAATCTATCCTTGAAGTGTTTAGTCTTCAAGTTATTCCTTTGAAAAGTTATTGTGTTCACAGTCCTCCGGACGAAATGAAATTTTATATTCTTTGGGCCCAATGATTATTCTGTTCCCCAGTTACAAGGTCGAAATATAAAATGAATACATATATGCCAATTTCACACTATAACTGTAATAATTTGATTAACCTGAATGCTACTGGAGAGACATGCTGAGGAAATTTTCCACAATACTTTTTGTCTCGAAATGCTGAGCCTGTTTTATGTTTCAATGAACGAATGAATGAATAAATACATATCGTAAATGAATTAATGAAAAAATTAATGAAGGAATAAATCAATAAATATATCAATAAATAAAAAAGATGAAAGAATGAAGGAAAAGTTAGATACGGAAATAGAAACATTTGGACGACATTTCCATTTATTTGGGAAAAATTTTCGAGAATGAGGGAACAAAGCAAACATCTTCCGACGATTACGAGTTTTTGTAAAAAAGTCGCAATATACAGTAAGAAATTGATCCAGGATCCTGCGCCATTTCACAACTCTAGAATATTCCCCCATGTTTTTGATTAGGTTTTACACACTGAAATCTCAATTGAATGGTCCAAAAAAGGTTATCTACAGGTGGGATTAATTAATGGCTTTCACTAATTACAGTTTCATTGTAGTATCCCACCTTTTTAAACAACTTTTCCTAAATTCGAAACCCACCCATGGCCAATTCGCTCTGATCGTCTATCGTGAAATGGATAGGACTCTGGGTTTTGTTAGCAACCCAAAATACTTCTATATTCAGGGAATGAGAGAGAACGATTGATGAAAAGGCAGTTTAGAATAAATAAAACAACAAATTGGCAATACAGTGAGGTTCTCTTGAAGGTGGAAAATAGTGGCTTAGTAGAACCCCAGAACCGATATAATATAAAATGCAGCAGAGGAGTGAACTCGTTGATTCCCACATTCATAGTCACTAAGCTCAGTTAGATACACACGTAGTAGAAATAGTTACATTTTTTAACACTACCATCAGTGGAATAACAAAACGCAGTTTGAGTGCTCAGAGTAACAAACTCTATTACTCTGAGTTTGAGAGTGTTTAAAGGGTGCCTGGAGTTGAGAATCCGCAGTCCTCACATCACATTCGGCTCATCACAATCTGAATACTCCAATGTTTGAGTATAGGGTGAGGTGGACCCTCGATCTAGTCTAGCAAAAGGAGTCTCGAACCTGCCATATAGCGCTCACCCAAGGCGGTAAGTTTTGGTGCCAACCCAGAGCCCATCAGACCCAATCAGAATGGACAAACTTGTAGTAACTGTTATAATGTAACAAAGACTTCCTTTGTTCGTCGTAATTTCGAAGAAGGACAACAAGGACAAGGATGAAACAAGTAAGTGATTACTTGTTTCATTAGGAATTTAATTTAAGCAGATGAGTCTTGGCTGGTGTTTTGTATTCCCCACTTTCTAGGTTAGTTTATCGACCATCAAAAAATCAATGTTCCCTCCTATGATTGAACAAATCATGGTTCAATTCATAGGCGAGGCTTCACTAACACTATTTAAATAGTGGGCAATATTTTATTGGAAAGCTGGAATCTCACACTCTAGCACAATTGCTGTTTCAAGGGTATTTTGTGAAACAGTGAAATAACAACAGAACTCACCTCCACTACAGCATCAGTCTTCATCAAGATGCAAGTTGTGGCCGTGTTACTGTTTATAAAACGGTATGTTGCCACATCTTTATCATCTGTGTTTTGTGTGACGGCACCACTTACTGGAGCAACTGTTGAAGAACTTTGTCTTATTTTGTGCGGTCGATCAGTTGGCTGATTGGGTAGATGAATTGCGATTGTGTAAGACGCTAGAACGGTATCTGTGGAATAAAAACATTTAATTCATAAATTCAATAGAAACTTTCTCATAGTATTGTAATGTGAATTATTCATTCCTGTTGATTTTATCATTCGAAACGGTCGAAAAATATCAAACCCCACGAAGAGATCGTATCTGACATACATATCTTAATTTTTTTTTACATAATCTCATGTTTTGAATGCGAATCCCTATGAACTAAATATTGAAGTGGTAAAACCTTCAGTGATGAATATTCAAAACTTTCAAGTTTCAAATTTGTGTATTCGGAGATGAGGGGTATTCGAGAGGATTTCTTAATTCAGTTATCATATTCTAGCTTTCTGACTGAATTTTTATTAATTGTATGTTATTAGTTGGCTAATTTGTCATTTGTATTATTTAGAAACTGTTTTTAACTGATTGACATTTTTATTATGACTAGACACAGTGTTCTATTTCCATTTCTTGAGTCTGCATTCTTATTTATTATAAACAACCAATAAAACTAGGTGGGACACATTTTTTTTGTTAAATTTCAATGTATCTAATTTATAACTACTGTCTTTTTAGTCTTGAGAAAGTCGAAATATATCGACGAAACGTCGACTGTGTTTTAAAAAGTTGTTATTAAAGTCCTAACCCTATGATATTCATTCCTAATTTATTATTAGTTTTCATATATATTTTCCTGATCTGCAATAATGATTCATAAAGACTCGATAAACTCCATAATCTCCAAATTATAGGATATAGTATTTTCATCAAATCGAATTATTTTTTATTAGCGCAAGAGAAACCAGATTTTTCATATACCGTAGCACAAGGGCGTATTCAAATTAACGAAGAATTTCTTGATAATGGACTGAAGAGAGAATTCATTCGTATCCATATAATTCATGCAGACGAAGTTCAAGAGCTGTTGCCTCGAAATAATTTGAAGGCAACAAAATGTATTATTCAAACTTTGAAGTGTCTAGTTATTGCGGTTTCACACCAACTGTTTCATTCACAAACGTCTTATTCCCGCATGGAGGTTGTTTGCATCCGCTAGGTCCTTATGGGAAATTCAGTCTTAATGAACCTTTATTCATGCAGGGCATGCCGAAAATTGTTTTATACAAGCAGTTCCTTTCCTGCAGAATAACTTCACAATCTTCACAGTACGATTTCCATAAAAAATGTCCGATAGAAATAGCTGAGTATATGTTGACTTTTTCAGATTTTTCTGATTTTATTCTTTTCATTCCTTTTTTTATATTTCCCTGATTGTTTTCGTACTGGGGACCATTCACGAGGAGAAATCTCCTGCATTAATTCTATGTTATGTTTATTCTTTCTATGTAATTGAATTGGACAGCGCGACCTCGACCGCTACCGAACACGATTGACCCGGTCGCCGCGGCCGGAATCCCGGAATTCTCTGGAGAGAGCACTTTTGCCGTTGCCGGCATCCCCACTCCTGGCACTATACTGTACGATGATGAATCAGCTGTTAGCAGCGTGACCAATTTTGGTGGAAATCTACTTTTTAGGTAGATTTTCGTTATAATTTCATCACTGTTAGTAGACATAAATTGAGCAGTAGATTTTGGTAGTATTTCGAACTATCTTAGAATTCTACTTTCAACTGTTGAAGCAGTAGAACACTTTTGTCTGAGTTGAGTTAACCTAACCTAACTATAATCGCATGAATTATGTGAAAAAATAGCACAACTCGTATAGATGGCTCTGACTGACATTGGGGTATTTCACACTCAATAAGTATATCGTATTTCCCATCATAGGTGCGTGTGTCTGCTACATTTTTCCGCATTTTCATCGTTTCCATCTAAAAAGGAAGAGCCTTTCATTTAGGTGAATATATAAGAGTATCTGCGGAATCATTGGGTGGATTTTTCCCTTTCACGAATTCGGCCTTCGTTATTAAGGTCCAAATCTTCTCCACAAATATCGAATTACTAAGTTCTTTGTTTCGGAAGTTATTGTTTTTACGGTCGGCCGTTAACTGCTGGAAGGAACAACTTAGAAACGCGATATTTGTAGAGAAGATTTAGGGATTAATTACGAAGGTCGAATTCGTGAATGGGTAAAATCCGCCCAATGATTCCGTAGATATACCCATTCAAAATTATATTTTCTCAATATACTCAACATACAGATTTGATCGAATTGAAATCCAGTACTTCATCGAAAAAAACCTAGAAAAGCACTCCCGTGAATTAAGGCAGCAGCTTTTGCGCGCATTTTCAAATTCGTTGCCTAAGCGGTCATCTCTATTCAACATGCGCAAAAGCTGCTGCCTTCATGGCAGTGCTCTCTGAATAAGGAACAAGTTCTTTATTCAAAGGCAGTGCTTCTTTAGCTTTTTTGCTTATCGAATGTTAATTACTGCGATATATTTTTTAAATACATACGAAACATTAAAGTTTTCTACTTTCCTTCCAACATATAGTGCTAAAGACTGCTCTTAGGTAGCGGTAGACTTTTAGTAAATTTCTGTAATTGACTTTGGTAGAAAAAAGTAGATCTCCACAGAAGGTTTGGTAGATTCTGAAAAAAATAATTGGTCACGCTGGCTGTTAGCTGTAGGCAAGTAGGCGTACATTTCGTTCTGCAGGGGGTCGTATTGTCGTTTTCTGTAGTCATGAATAGAGAGTGATAAACATTACTCAAATCAAGAGAGGAAAAACAATTGTTGGAAGAAAATTGGGGAACAGATGAACCAACGGTAAATTCGGGTGAAAATACTTTTCTGACCCTCCTCGAATGATTTCAAATCGACATCAGAATGCAAATAATAAGATGTCTGGAAGACTCTACCGCCATTCATGATGGATGGGTTTCATACTTGAAAACTTCATACTTGAATACGGAAAACTTTGTTGATTGGGGTTGCTTTGTTGGTTGGGGTTGCCAAAATATATTTTAATTACTCCTAGCTCACTTTTCGTGCTACCATGAGAAAAAGTTCATATTGATTGATATTTTGAAACGAAGTTGAAACAACACTGAAGGCCGAGTTGATTTGAATTTTTTCTATGGTGGCACAGAAATTACATATCGGGCAATTACCGTTCCAATTCTATATTTTATATTACAATTGAAAAATCCCAAAAATAATGAAGCATCTTCATGATATGTTTCGACAAAAAGTATATTTTTGACCATCACAATTTAGTGTTTCAATGAACCATTTCAATCTGCCAATTAAATTTTTCAAGTTTTTGTTCACGTTTCGCTTCCGCACACAGCAAGATAACTATAATTATATTCGCGTCCACAAGAGTTTTCGTCGACACTGACTAAAATTGCCGGTCAAGTGCGCGCAGGAGGAATAAAATTCCGGTCGGCCCCGGTATGCCGCGGTCCCGGCTATTGCCGATAAGTGAGCTCTGGCCTTTATCCTCACGAAATTCTGCATATATTTATGCGTCGGCGTTTTATTACAAACAATGAATTTTAATCTTGATAGCGTCAGTTCTTATAGAAATATTGAGAAAATTATTTCGAAATTCCAACTATTTTTTGAGATATCTGTGAAAATATGAATCAAATCGAATTCCACGTTTAGTTATTGAGTGTTTATCTTATTGCTTTAGGATTTCTCGAGATATTGCGGAAATACTCTCAAATTTTAAAATTGGCAACGAAACTTTTCATGATCTTTTCCAATATCTCAAGAAATAAGAAACGGATCGAATTGAAATACTGTTGTAAAATATTGACTCCAAGGTCAGTGTCAAATTTAATCAAGATCTAATGGACAGTCTTCGAAAAAATAATTTTTTCCAACAAAAACCTGCAAAATTCTCAAAAAAAAATTCTGAATTTCCCAACGAACACGTAAAATTCTGCGAGAAATTGCGTGATGGTTATCTTCAACTAATTTCGAAGTTCAAACTGATCGCATCAGTGCTCCTCTAGATATTGAAAAATTTACCCCATATTTTCAAATTGCCATAAGTCTGAAACCTTGAAGTCCGTTTCACCCATTAACGAAACCAACCGGAATATTCTAAACGTTACTTCAAAAGTTTATGTCGCTAGACCCTCTCTCTCGAACTTTATAGTGCATACGGAAGGCCGGAAGAAAAGAATTAAATTTGACCACGAATTCGTCATCGGTGAATCCAACCTAATCCTTTAAGACCATTACTGGCTCAAATTTCGAAAATCACACACATTTTACAAGACCATAACGCGCTGTCCCCCAGAACAAACTATATTTTATGTACATATGTATTTTACCAGGAATCTAAGCAGTATTGAGAGGGGACACTATAAATACTAGAATTGTTGACGGATATTCTCAAATCTTCAGGGTATATTGAAGACACGCATAAGCAAGCAAAAGCTACTGTTTCATAATTCAAAGTGATGTGGAATTCTGGATATCGAGATCTATGTCCCATAGATAAAAAGTTTCATTAAATCGGATATTCGAAGAATGTATTCCTTGCCCATTTTCGAATAAATCAAGATTCGAAACTTTACCGGAATATACACATCCCTTATTCATGAACCACCCACGCTCTGAACGTGTGGGTGGAAAATACTGAAGTTTTCTCTACTGCGTGGGAATTCCAAAACCCACTATTACCGTGGAATCACCCACGCAACCTTGAATTATTTCAATGATGGGAGAAGTTTTCGTGTTGGTTTCGAGCCAATTTCATAGTACGGGGTATAGTGACCATTTATTGTACTATACTAATTAAATGATTCGTGAATCGAGGAAGGTTTAAACCCGAAATAGAAAAACTCGGAAGACAAAGTACACTGAAAAACGAGATCTTGCGACGATTCCGTGTATTTTCAAAAAATCTAGAAAAGCACTGACGTGAGGTCAGAAGCTTTTACGCGCTTGTTTAAATTATAACTTTTGGATCAACACGAAATTGTGCAGCTAGTTGCGTGTTGGTTATCTTCACCTGATTACGACGTTTCAATCTGATTGCATTTGTTCTTATTGAGGTATTGTGGAATTAAAGTTAAAATTCCGAATAACAAAGAGATTTGGCAACATTTTTCCCCTTATATCTCCGAAAGTAAATATCATAAGCATAGAACATTGTTATTTGATACTGACTCTGAGGGTTGTGCCAAATTCCATCGAAATCTAATTAATATTTTCAACGAAAAATGAATTTTTCATAAACAATTTCAAAAATTTCCGAATAAATTTTTTTTTTATTTTCTAACAACTGGATCCACACGATATTTCGTTCTTAGTTGCGCGTTAGTGTTTCATATCTGTCCACGAAGTTTCAGTTCGATCGAGTCAATACTTCATAAGATATCGAGGAATTAACCTCAAAATTTCAGATGTGCCTAACTCTATATAACTATCCAACCGATTTCACCCAACTCAACCGAGATATTTGGACTCCAAAAGTAATCTGACAATTTCGAGTCGCTAAGTCTTTTCCCACAAAAATTAGAGCACATACGGGCGGATGGACGGACATAATTGGATTCTTCTTCATTGAGTTCAAATCAATCGTTTAAGATCACTACACCTGCACCATTTTGCATCTCTAGAAGGTCTCTTTACGGTTTACTGGCTTTGTTCTGGGGAACAGCACAATGACTGTTATTTACGAATTTTTTCCTGAGGATGGTCTCGAATGACTAGGTAGGACTCAGTGATGTATAAGCCGTGGTCAAATTGAATTATGTCCATCCGTCCGGCCGTATGTGCTCTACATTTCGAAGGAAAGCACATAGCAACACGAAATTTTGAGTTTAACTTTGAAGCTTGAATATCTCGTTAATGGGAAAAATTGACCAAACGGTTTCATAATTAGGCTCCTTTGAAAAAAGAAGTACGGATGCGATCTGATTGAAAATTTTTAACTAATTGGAATAATCCAAAATTCTACAATTTTTTCATTGAAAATTTTTTTTCTCGGAGACTATTGATCGGATTTCCATGAAATTTGATACATACGTTGAATTCAATATTTAACGATAATATTGAATTTTAACGATATTTCCTCAAAATCTAGAGAACTGCTGATGCTGATGATACTTCTTCAATAGTGATGTTAACGCATAACTTTCGATATTTCTGTTGAAAAATTGTTTTTTTGCCATGGAATTTGGCAAAGATCTTGAGGTCACTATTTAACAACAGTATATCAAATTTCAGTACGATCCGATATTCATCTTGGGAGATATTAGGGAAAAAAAAGGTCCAATTCCGTCTGATTGCATCGATACCATTGTAAATAATTTTCGAAATAATTAAAAAAAAACATATCCGAACATCCATTGAAAGAGTATGTAGATCTGCGGAATCACAGGATAGATTTCAAGAATTCGGCCTTCGTTCACTCTGAAACTGCTCCCCAATTTTTAAGTCTCTCGGCATATTCTCTCGGTACTTATTGTGTTTACGATCATCGGTTAGGCCAGACGTTAAGAGA
This sequence comes from Myrrha octodecimguttata, assembly GCA_958510865.1. Taxonomy (NCBI): domain Eukaryota; kingdom Metazoa; phylum Arthropoda; class Insecta; order Coleoptera; family Coccinellidae; genus Myrrha; species Myrrha octodecimguttata. Next base: position 60,389,183 of record OY294056.1, read on the forward strand.
TTAGTTATGGCAGTCGAATTCGTGAAATTGAACAGGTGCGTAAAAAAAAGCTCCTGACTTCACGTCAGTGCTTCTCTAGGTTTTTCGTCTTTCATTAGATTTTTGTACTATTATTTCAATTGATTGGTCCGAGAAGGAATATATATCGCTTTAAATGGAAAGATTCGAACGACAATTCGACTTCTTTAGAAAAACGTTGCGAGATAGAGCTAACAAGTGAACTAAAAAACGTGGTCCTTTGATAATTCCGGGTATTTTCGAAAAAATCTTAAAATAAACTCAGTTAGGGAGCGAACGCGACTCCTGCGCCATTTTGTCACTCTAGAAAATAGCTTGGTTGCAGATGTTTTTCACTAGGTTTTTACACTGACATCCCAATCAAATGATCCAAAAATGATAAATGAAAGCCTTCACGGGCCGAACGGGACATTGTCATGAAATTTTTAGTGGTGTAAAATGGAAAATTTACCCTTTATTCAATTGGCTTAAGTTACACTCAAATAAATCAAGGAATAGATGATCAGAAATTTCTTTCTTAGAGAAATATATTCGATTCAACTCAGTTGATGATTTCAAGTAAGAATTGAACTCTGGTTGTTTTTGCGCGCATGTTCTAGAAGACAGCCTTCTATCGTTTAACGCAAATGTCGTATTTCTTGAATTATTCGCCGGAAATGGACTCGGAGGACTAGGTTGTACATATTGATGTCAAATCCGATGGATTCCGTCCCGCCGGCCGGCTGAGGCACAATTTCGTTTGGACAGAAATTTCATCGACTTCAAGTAGGTATTTTTTTCGAATTTCACTGTCGTGAAAATAGAATATTTTTCAAGCAAATTCAAATATTCTTTTCAAATTGTTTCAATGACATGATCATCACGAAATGTTGCATAACGTTGATTATCATTCTCAAAATATTCACCAAGTTCAATCCTGATAAGATCCGTATTTTTTGAGAATTTTATCGAAATTAACAATGATACCGAGAAAAATCGACATTGACAATTTTTTTACGAATATCTCCGGAAATTATAATCGGATCACACTGCAATCCGATACTATGGTGTGAAATGAAGAGTTCAAGGTTCTTGCAAAATATTTTTGTAAATCTGATGAGAAGTTTCCGAAAAATTTTTTTACAAAAACATTCAGGAAAATTTTCATTGAATTTTACTCACAATCTCAACGAAATCTTGTGAGAAATTGCGCAAACTTACAGCAAAGTTTAAATCCAATCACTTTACCTACGGCCAGCCGGACAGAATCGCTTTTGACACCGGAACCGTCCTCCGTACAACTCAGTCGGTGGAGATCAAGTTCGTCTCAAAAATCGAAAAAAACAGACATTTGGACAATATAACACGCCGTTTTCCAGAACAGGCAAGCAAAAGTCTCTTTCAAAGCGGAACTCATCTGGTCAGCTTGATCATGAGTAACTGCGAATATTAGTCTTATGTGAGCTTGCTTTTTGTAAAAGGCTCTATCTAAATATCTCAAGTAGCATAAAACATGAAAATCTGATCTGATCTGATGAAAAGCTGCATTTTTTCGCGGATCTGGAACTTTGTTGATAGCCTGATTGGAAAACCAGAAAACGGAAACTAACGATCTCCATGAGAATCTCAATTTCGTTCCATGACGCTGGTCTATTTTTAGAGATTTATGTAAACGAAACAATTTGTGTGAATCTTCTTCAATCATTATTATTTGATAAGCTTATTTCTAGTGGTGGCCTATTCTCGAAGCAACAACAAGAATCGCAATTAAAATCTCCATTTCGGTTCATTTAATGTGAGCTTTCAGAAACTGCAATTCTGATGTAGTATGTGGACTCAAAATTTGAATTGAATCATCATATTCATAGGTGTCCAACCGATATCAAAACTCCGATTGAAACAGCCGAGAATCGAGACAGGCTGGGGTTTTGAAATTATTAGACCGTGGTGGAAAAAAGTGTCCATTCATGAAACATTCAGCGATTGAAAAGTTTTATAATTCAAGCTGAAAATATTCTCAAACTATGAATTTGAACTTAAATATTGATCAAAAATTCTTAACTATTTTTTTTTCTACTAATCGCCCGTGACTCAAATTGTACAACTTAACTATACAGGATTTCGGATAAAGGAATAAAAATAATCTAGAAAAGCACTTTGCGGCGGTAGCTCAGTGGTTAGAGCGCTTGCCCCATGATCCTAAAGTCTGGGGTTCAAGCCCTTGGCCGAGAAAGAATTTTTCTGGTTTTCAGGGGACCGTTCAACCATTCGCTGTTGGGTAAACAATCAACAGTGCTATTCCTAACGTGGCGCAAGCAATTAGTAACAAACCCTACACAGAACACACCTGGTCTCCTAACTCTGAGGGGTTCCACAGCGGAACCTAGAAGAATCAGCAACAATACAATGCAATACAATACTTACGTGAAGTCAGCAGCTTTTACGCGCTTGTTCACATTGCGAAATGGTGACTTGGAAATTTCAGTGAAATTTTATGAAATATAAAAAATTTCAAAAATAAACATTTTTTTTGGAATCATGGATAATTCTCCTTATTGACCTTCCAACCAAGTTTCATTTCGATCAGATGAATAGTTTTCGACTTATCGAAAAATAAAAATTTCAAATGGCTGTAGCACAAAAACCATTTGGCAGATTTCGCCCATTAACGAACTTAACCGAGATATTCAGGATCTTAAGCTAACCTGAAAATTTCAAGACTCTAGGCCCCTTCTCTCGAGAGTTACAGCGCACACGGCCGGGCGGACGGACAGAATCAATTTTGAGCACGGATTCTTCATCAGTGAGTCCAACCTAGTCGTTTGAGACCAATTTTGGCTCAAAATTCGAAAATTACAGACATCGTGGCGAAATGATAACTCGCGTAAAAAAATTTAAGACAACTTTTCACATTTAAAGTTTCGACAACTTTCGTTCTCTTCTTCAGGCTGGAATCGGAATTTTTTATCAAGTCGCTATCTGGTAAAACGAACAAACTGTTGTAAATAACGAACACTACCAAATTCTACTTTTTGAAAAAAAACTCGAATAGAGAAGAATACATAGATAAAACATCCAGAAGAGGTCCTTAAAACAAACTTCGAATGTGTATGAAATATGCCACCATAAATTGAACTACCAGAAACCCAACGATCGAGGGTAAATCAAGAAATTGTTCATTTCCTTATAATTATTAAATCAGCTAACACGACTCGCCAAATGAATTTCTTAAAAGATCACAACATAATATCTAGTCATTAAAATATTTCGGGAAAACATTGAGGATTTCCTTCTAATCTATCTATGTATTGTTCTCTATTCGAGTTTTTTTTTATAAAGTAAAATTTGGTAGTGTTTGTTATTTACAACAGTTTGTTCATTTAACCTGATAGTGACTTAATAAGAAAATTTTCGATTCCAGCCTGAAGAAGACAATAAAAGTTGTCGAAACGTTGCATGTGAAAGTCCTCAATTTTTGTTCCTTTGTCCGAAATCCTGTATAGTTAACTATTTTTGGAACGATATCGAATTATTACAAATAATTGTACAACTTAGTTAGGTAAGTCTCAGACTAAATTACTATGTGAAAATCAGTTAGGATCATCACATGTCCATTTGTTTCGATTACAAATATCTCTCCGGGTATTTGTTGCATGCAAAGGTTCATTTCAGTAAAGTTGTCATACTTTTTTTTTTATTTTTTTGTGAGCAATTTTCTGTTTCTGTGAAAACATAAGGTTTCTTCCATAATCCTTAATTCCGGTGGTTATTCATATTTTTTTTTCAATGGAATATTCTACATATTTTAAGTTATTTCAATAAGACTTGAATTGCGATGGCATTAATATCGCCCACCTCATATTTCGGTGGAATAATGGAATAATCCTTTAAGCGTAAAAGTTACAAAGATTTAAGCTCATAAATACTTGAAACGAGTGGTGTTCGGCTCATCTGTTGAAAAACAAATCCTAAATGTTCAGTAGTTGATATATTGGAAAAAAATTATAGATAAATTGTAATTCAAACTCTTATTTACAACGAGGTCATGAAAATCTGATATACATTCCTATTCATTTTAAATAGGTCTAATATGTGGCATTTCTTGGAAAAACCAACTCTTTCGGAATAATTTTCTTCTGGTAACATTATTTGCCATGATATACACCTACCCAAATTGTCATCACTGTCACTTGAGTATTCAAATTCAGATTATGCATAGGTCTTTGTTTTCAATTATTATTCCTCAATATTTGAGAAAAGATACCTATATGTCCCCATGATCTGTTATTTGAAGCACACATATAAGAAATTTTTGCGAACTGAAGAGAAAAACAATTTCAAACAATTTCTCTGAATAAATCGTAATCGTATTTATCCTTTATATTTTGCATTATTATTTCATCTCTTTTTGTAACAATGTGGTCACTCAGAAAAACAGTCAACCAGACAAATACAAAATTTTCCATAATTCTCTATCAAAGAAAGAATATTTCATCCTAATAATGACCCTAACTCAAAACTCAAGAAGTATCATCTTTTCGGGTCATTGTCAGCATTTCATATCATTTTGTAACTTGAACTCTAAAATTTTTCAACCTGTCAAATATATCAAATCGGCATCAGTATTTAGAGGGTTGATTTCTATTCCAATGTTCCATCAAGTCTTCCTTTACAAATAGAGCATGCAGAATGTGGTATCATATAGACTTACAAATAATAAAATAATTGAAGAATGTTGTCAATCTTGGTTTGGCCATGTTTCCAAATTTATTTCACTATACTACCACATCCGCAGATGTTGAAGGCCCTAGGTTTCAACCAGTAGAATGATAGAAAGACGAAATAGGTTTAGTCCTTCAGGACGCAGGACACTCGCCATTATGTCCATATCAATAAGTGGGAGCATGCGCTTCGTCACAAGCAGAAATTGGGTGTTGAAATTATTTTTTCAACAGTTCTTCGAAACATTCAATAGGAGCATCGGTATATGTATTGAGATAATTCCCTGGAGAATGTTTCCAAATTAACGATGTAGATATTGTATGTAGAGATATAAGATTCAACTTTGGAGCAATCATTTTTCCTTTTTGCTTGTTTTCGTGAACGAGATTGTTTTCAATTGACCATAAATATTCAAAACAGTTGATGCGGGCACTTTCTGACATGTGCATGTCCGAAAAGTGGACCAAATAATGTAAAAAAAATTGGGTAATCTTATTGTGCGTATGTTATACAGGGTGATTTCGGAGGAGACCGTCAGATTTTGGGATGAGTTTACACTAGTCGAGACAGTCTCGGAACAATGTTTGGTTTATGGTTGGTGGTCTCTATTGAGAATATACAGGGTGATTTGTACGATTCGGCCGAATTTACTTTTATTAATAACTTTGGTATGGCTTATTCGATTTCAATTAAATTTTCAGCAAAGTACAATATTGATGAGGACATTCATTAATTCCATTTTTTTTTAAATAAGCGGTTGTTTTTGTGATAATTCCAGATTAATTGTGCATGTTGAAAAAACACCCTGTACATCGCGTTTCCTAAACTACGCTATCCGTTTACGATTCTACTATATAATGAGTCATTATTTGAGAGTTTTCAATTTTTCTAGTTTTTTCAATTTTTTTCAAAAAAAGACTATGTCGAAACTTCGGTATGGCTCATTCAATTTTGATGAAATTTGCAGTGTACAACAATCTGATTGAGTACATTCAATAATTGCAACAATCGCTCAAAATACAGGGTTAAATTTGTGACAATTTCAGAATTTTAGATTGATTGTGCAGTTGAAAAAAAAACACCCTGTACATTGCTTTTCCGAAACTTTCTCATTTGTTTCAGATTCTACAATAATATGTTATTATTCAGAGGTTTTCAATTTCTTTGACACACCTCCGGTTTTCCTAGAAAACATTTTTGAAAAAGAGCATAATCGAAATTTGGCTCACAAGCAGTGAGAGTATTCCGCACTAGGTAGAAAGCTGTTTTGTCCAGGGATGCAAAGTTGTTCATCACTTCTAAAATATTCTTTTCAAATTCGAACTAATTCTGAATTGAATGTTTTCATACAGAATATGAGTAACTAAATATGAATTTGGAAATTGAAAAGAATATTTTAGAACTTGAGAACTGCTTTGCATCCTTGGAATAAACAGCTTTACTACCTAGTGAAGAATATTCTCACTGCTTTTGAGCCATTTTTTTCTTCAAACATTTTTTTCTCGGAAAACCGGTGGTTTGCCAAAGAAACTGAAAACCTCTGAATAATGACACATAATTGTAGAATCTGAAGCGAGTAAGAAAGTTTTGGAAAAGCAATGTACAGAGTGTTTTTTTTTCAACCGCACAATTAATCTGAAATTTTGGAATGATCACAATTGCCACCCTGTATTTTGAGAGATTGTTGCAATTATTGAATGTACTCATTCAGATTGTTCTTCACTGCAAATTTCATCAAAATTGGATGGGCCATATCAAAGTTATTGATAAAAGTAGAATCGATTGGAGCGAAATTTCGAGGTTATCTTTTTTTGATGAAATTTTCTCGGAAAACTCAAAGCGTGCCAAAACAATTGAAAACTCTCAAATAATGACTTATTATAGTAGAACCGGAAACAGATTTTGGTAGTTATGTACAGGGTGTTTTTTCAACCTGCATAATTAATCTGGAGTTATCACAATAACAACCGCTCATTTTGAAAAAATTTTAAAATTAATGAATGTGCTCATCAATATTGTACTTCGCTGAAAATTTCATTAAAATCGAATGAGCCATACCAAAGTTATCAATAATAGTCAAATCGGTCGAATCACCCTGTATATTCTATTCTCAATAGAGACCCCCAACAATAAACCAAACATTGTTTTGAGACTGTCTTGACTAGTGTAAACTTATCCTAAAATCTGACGGTCTCCTCCGGAATCACCCTGTATAGTGAACAGCGTGCTATCGTTCTGTCCAAATGTCTTTAATTTTCGATTCGAAAAAGGCTCTCAAATGACTAGGTTGGACTCACTGATGACGAATCCGATGTCAAAATTGATTCCATCCAGCGGATAGGCCTTATGCTGAATTACGTCCCAAAAAAGGCGTTTTCTAAACTTTCATGAAAGTTTGCACTTAAAACTTCAACGGTTTAGTTCATCAATGGTCAAAATCGGCCAAACAGTTTCGGGGTTGCAGTAATTAGAATTTTTGGGGTTTTTTCTTCCAGAAACTAATTGAAGGATCATATTGAATCTTGGTAGATAGTTGAAGCATAAGCACTGGCAAGTTCCCAGAGAATTTTATTGGGATCCTTTGGTGAGTGAGTGAATTCAAAACATTAATTTTTTGAAACATTTGGAAAAAATTTCGCAGTGGTCTGGAACTCTCTATTTCACAAAAGTGTGATTCTTTGAACGCCTATACCTACCAAGGCAAGTACTACCTTTTACATGTATTAAAAAAACACTTTTTATTTGAACATAACTTTATTCATACAACATATTATTCGCAACATATCTATAAAAATAAATTCAATGAAAGGTATCACTTGCTCGTATTTTTATCGAGAATTTTTACACAAAAAAAGAAAACGTCTCTTGTAGTAGGAATTGACGATTTATCGATAATGTTTTTATATATTCTTTCTTATCCTACCTAAATCTATGTTACATTGTAACTGAGTTAAATTGATTTCATGTTGGATCATTTTCGTAATTTTCGTAATTACACAGTTTGACAAAATTGTTATTTCGTCACGATGTTTGCCATTTTTGAATTTCGAGCCGAAAATGGTCTTGAGCGATTAGATTGAACTCCCTGAAAAAGAATCCGTGGTCAAATTCACTTCTGTCTGGCCGTCCGTCCTTATGTGCTCTAACTCTCAAATTGAAGGATTTAGCAACTTGAAATTGTCAAATTAGGTTTGGAGTCCAAATATCTCGGTTATGGGATTAAATCGGTTGGCTAGTTTCGAAGTTAGCCTCATTTGAAATTTTGAGATTAATTCCTCGATATCTCATGAAGTATCGACTCGATCAAATTAAAACTTCGTGGACAGTTCTGGAATACCAACGCGCAACTTAGAACAATGTGTGGATCCAGTTGTTAGAAAGTTTGAAAAAAAATTTCATTTGAAAATTTTTGAAATTTTTGATGAAAAATTTTTTCTCTGAAAATATTGATTAGATTCCGATGGAATTTGGCACAAGCCTCAGAGTCAGTATTTAACAACAATGTTGAAAATTTCAATTCGATACTATATTTACTTTCGGAGATATAAGGGAAAAAAATGCCAAATTTCGTTGTTATTAGGAATTTTCACGTTATTTCCGCAATATCTCAAGAAGTACAAATGAAATCAGATCGAAACTTCGTAATCAGGTGGAGATTACCAACACGCAACTAGGTGCAAAATTTCGTGTTGATCTAATAGTTACAATTCGAACAAGCGCGTAAAAGCTCCTGACCTCACGTCTTTTTCTAGATTTTTTTTCTTGGGATTGACTTGAAGTTAAAATCAGCTACAATCCGACACGAAATCTTGTAGGTTTTACGTACATATCCTGGACCTATTTCGGCTTGATAGTCTGAAAATATGAGAAATTTGATCCAAAAAGTTCTAGCTTATGTATTCACAACTTAAGTAGCTATCACTATAAATGCTCACATGTAGCTAAGAACATTTTATTACAAGATATCCCACCATTACTGCTCAACACTATGTAAATATTTTTTCTTTCATGTTCATCCGATACCAATATCTATAACTATAAATTACATTTCCTAAAGCAATCTCATTCGGAAAGACATCAAGAACATCTTTTTCTTAATTCTTCTATTACAACCTCTGCTCACTATATCGAATTTTGATATGGATATATATCAGAATGGAATATATACATACTTGTAATAATATATGGATATAATCATTGCAGGATTCCAAGAGTACTAGGAATATGTATTTCTATGTTTTTTTTTAATTATCTATATCTTTGATGGACAAATGTTTATTGGCACTTTCTGGACTACTCTTGTAATGTTTTTTAGGTGCTTGCTCCGGCGCCATAGCGGAACCGGAAGTTCCGATGCTGCTGCGGAGCCGCATCAATTAAATGCAATTTTGTTTATAAAATACTTGTGATGGGCATAATCGAATGAATCGAAATATCCGTATCCGATAATCAATAATCGAATGATCATTCGAGAAATAGAAAGCGCCTAGTATGTGATACCTAGGTATTCTGTGATGCTACTGTATTTGACTACTACCGGCACAGGCGTGTTGATGAGGTGTCAACGACAAAGATATCATTTGAAGGTTTGGAGAAATTTACTCTGAATTTTCCAGTCTCAATTCTCAGGAGTAGACTATATCCTATACTTGTTCTTGGAATACTTAAACTGAAATCAACATAAGCATTTAACGATTTAAGGTTGAACGAATTGCTAACGCATTTCAGTCTAAGGGCCGATATTATAAAACTTAACTGGAAGTTATCTTTAACTTTTTTTATGTTTTGACAGATATGTTCTAACATAACTGCCAAAACTGTCAGTTAAAGCTAAAGATAACTTCCGGTTAAATTTTATAATACCGGCCCTAAGTGATAAGCATTAAATGTTGAACGTTCAAAGCATGATGTATAAAACATGGTGTGCTCATCTGCAAAAAAAAGTGACTTAAGTAAGATCAAAATACAAGGAAATATATATTCGGTGCTCCGAATTTGCATGAAGTTTCATAAGTTATCATTTGTACGTACGATCACAGATGAGCACACCATGTTTTACTTGCATCATGGTTCAAAGCTGCCCATCAAAATCAATCAAATAACATAATTTCTAAACGTAAACAGTAATACCTATGAGATGCAAGAGAATCGCATGCATCGATTATTAATAAGTAATAAGGGCCACTTTCACCGTATTACAAAACCATAGATTAAGACCATAACCAAGGTTTAGGTAAACAATTATCTTGCACCGTTACGAAATCCTCGTTTAATGGCCTTAACTGACTGTTAAATTTAAGCCCTGGAATTTGGGGGTTTAAAAGAAGGATTAATGGTAAGCTTCGAAATCTAACCCTACTTTATCATTGTGCATGTGCTGTCTCTGTGCTATCATTCTCCTCGATTATATATTAACTGGATTCAAAATATAACTACAAACGAATTAATGTAAAAGAAATTGCATCCTCGTGTTAGTCGATCTTCAAACGTACACCTTCGTCAATCTATCCATACATGATACTTTAATATTTATATAGAATACTTTTTATTCTCAGGATTGTAATTCCATGGAGAACCTCAAATCTTATGATATTACAAAATATAAGTTTACTTGAGTATATAACTATAAATTTGAATAATGTTTAAAGCCTGATGCAGAAGTAAGAGCACAGGTCTGTAGTAAGAGATCCCTAGTCTTAATGATAATGAACAAGTGGGGAAAGTAACATGCAATATTTTTATGGAAGCTATAAAGTCTGTCAGATATAGTTTTTCGGTGGGTTTTTCAATAAATGCATCTTGATTTTTCATATCTAATGGAAATATGGTAGAACCCATAAAATGAGTTTCATCTTTTGAATTAAAATATTTCATCAATTAGGGTTAAAATAAACAACATGAAGCTAGTCACAAGTACCAATTCATGAGGAAGTAACCAGATTTGTAGATTAACTTCAATCTAGTTATATTCAGCCTCGGTGCAAGCCGAATATTTAAACTAGAGCTTAATAAGTTTATCGTCGCTTAACTAACTGAAGCTTAAGACGAAAACGGTGCAATTGGCCCTAAGTAAGGTAAACCAAACCCCTTGATTCGGTGCTACAATACAATCCTAACATCCAAGTAGTAAGTAATACTTCTCCATTTTGTGATCGAACATCTCGAAAGAATAAACCAAGAATCGACGCAACACCGAGATCCCGAGAGGTTTCATTCATTCGAGAGATCAAAAACAGTAATATGAGATATGAGAGAATCGCTAGCATCGATTATCAATAACTCGAATGTACCGACAGAAAATCGACGACCGAGAGGTTTCATTCATTCGAACGATTCATCAGAGACAACACAATCTTTGCGTAGATTGTTGATTCGGCAACATTCGGACTCCTCGGCTGTCACGTACCGATCCAACCAGAAGGGAGAGAATCATTCGAATGTTTGAAAAGATCTCGAGATAATCGAGAGGTTTCAATAATCGAATGAATCGACTATGCCCATCACTATAAAATACCTCCAACCACCAGTGTGTATGCGATCGCCGCCCTGTGTGAACGTCTCGGTATATAACATGGAACTGTATCCCGGTACCGATGAACACATTCGGATTTACAAATTCCGGCTCCGTTGCGGGACCGCACTTGCGGTCTGAAATTCACAGTTTTAGATCAGAGAAAGCAAAGATCCGGTTAGCCCGTCTCGGCACCACAGCAGATACGGTACAGACATCCGATTTTTCAAGTTCCTGCACCGTTGCGGTACCGTACTCGCAAGGCGAGACACACAGTATCATTCGGAGAATGTACACATCCGACCAGCCCGTTGCAGCGCCGGAGTTCGCTGGCCTGTGTATTCTCCCAATGATACTTATGTACCGCACTGCAAGCCAGGAAAGTTCTAGGCAAGAAATAAACCTGTTACCGTGCAAGAACGACCTCGCAACGGCAAATATTTCGTTATTCTTAAACAAGGCCAAATGTCCAACAAATACAAGTTTTGGAAGACAAGGAATCGTCGGCTATAGATATTACTTTATGAATGGCATTGAAACTTGATATGCAATCTTCATCGAATAGCGATTTCTGAACAATGCCAGTTAGAAACTCGGCAAATACAATAATATAATAATCGAAAAATAAACAACATTTTCCAGTATTAAAATAGAAACATCAGAGACTGAAGTTCATAACAAAATGATAACTACAAGGACGAACATGTCAATAAATAGTGTAAAGATTTGTAAGATGACGAATCGGGAAAGATGTCGAATTCCCGATATTTCCCCAAAGTACGAGTTTGGCAACGCTGGTCTCTGCCTAAACCGAAAACCTGGTGCGATTGTTCTATCGTTTTATTATGAACATAAACAAAGTACTAAAATAACCAAGAGACTACTGGAGCTTTCTTTTCTTTATGAACTTATTCCTATTCCTTAGTACGCCACGAATTAAGGCTGATATATGCTTTCTTACCGATAGGCTGTTGATGCAAAACATATTTGTGCTTCCGACAATACGCTTTTTACTGTTTTTGGTAAGTATTTAAACTGCTATAATTTTTTTCTGAGACATATCTTTTCCGAATAACTTAATTATAGCAAGCATATTCTGTAAATAATGAATTTCGATTAGTGATTTTTGTGATTGAAAATGGCACTTGCAGGTAGGATGACAGATTGCCGTCTCTCGTTATTCATTATAATTAAATTATAAAAGGGGAGGAAAGGCAAATAAGAGAGCAGAAGGAAAGAGAAAAAGAAAACAGAAACAGAAACTTCTACCTACAAAAAATAATAAGAAATCCACAATGGATGAAGCTAAACAAAAAACAATAAAGAGAAAAGTTTAACAACTTTTCTGAATCTTCAACGGATATTGAATATGGTATAACCATGGGCTTGTGATTGGCGCCATCAAAAATGTACGTTGAATAAGAATGAATTTTACTCATCTATTTGTTCACTTTTGTGGATGTGGAAATGAACTTAATGAATGTTGCTCTCGTGCAAATATAAATGTGTTCTGATTTCATCTGTTTACTTTCAGAATCACTTTTTTTTCTCAGAATAAGTACCTCTTCATCTTGTTTTCCAGATTTCGTCATCTTACCCTACACAGGTTGATATATTTCTAATTTTTCTTTCTAAATATTCACCATTAAATAATCTAAATTTCATATGTAAAGTACTAACATTAGCAGATGACCAGGTGACGATTCTTTCGATTTACTGCAATACTGGCGATAAATCTATTGAGGTAGTAGAGTAGAAGACTCAGTAGGAGTTCGATAACAGGTAGATCTTCTAGAGTTGCAAAATGGCGAAGGATTGGGGATCGATGTTCTACCAGGACAATCTAAGAAATTTTTGAAAACTTACGGAGACATTAAAGAAAGACGTTATCTAACCAATGTGTGGGTTTGACTTTCAGACATCGAACAAATGAATGAAATTTCAGAAAATGTTTATCTTTTTCTATAATAAAATGAATTTGATCACAGCAATACTCATCATAGAATCGAACAATGAACAAATTATGCTACTCATTCTACCCCATAAGATTTCTTCCTAGCTTGTATAAATAAAAATTCAATATTCATTTTGAGCGTTCGACCTGAAACAGATGAATTTAACATCTAGAAAAATTAGGAAGAGTTCTTTAAATGGCGGTACGTGGATTCGAATAAAATACGCAGTGTTAAGGTGAGCTCATGGAAAAATATTTCTTATCTTGATTTTCAATTTTCTTTCTCCAGTAGTCTGTCCGTTGATATTCATCAGGACCTTCCTTAACGAGAGTGAATACTAAAAATATTACATCTCTAAATTTCATAAATTTCGATATGCTATAATTCATTCCTCTGGTTTTTTCCTGGTCGAATATTTATGATGAATTCAACATTTTTTCATTTATATGGCCGTCATCTGCACTTTTTTTCCTGCACCTTCATTGTTAGGCAATAGCTAGGAGTGGTCAATAGAAACACTCACTGAACCCTTCATATTCTGGTTATGGGTTGGCTTTTCGTCCATAGAATCGTACAGGGGATATTCGCAACAAATGATGAATTTGATGAACTGTGGAACTTCTTCGTATATGTTTGGAGGTATTGGTATCAGAGGTGAGGTCGAAGACTTGTAATAACGATATTCTGATATGCTGAAAAAGAGATTAATATGTCATAGATAAAATATCTATCATTCACACCAAGAAGTTATTATTTTTTCTTTCGAAATTTTTCTGAAAAAATTTGTTTTTTCGAAAACGTTTGATAAAAATCCGACTAAAGGTCCGTTACTCAAACTCCATATTTTACAACAGTGTGCTAAAATTGAGTTCGAACGGGATTCAAATTTCAGAGATGTCAATTTTTTCCTAGTTATCATTTCCCGAAATAACTCAGAAGATAGTGCTGCAATCATGATAGAACTTGGCAACTAGTTCGAAGTGTCAATTTTATCCTAGCTTGATTTCTATAAATAACGGGAAAAACCATAATTTTTTTCCCTGCATTGTTGTTATTTCTGCCATTACTCGAAAACTAATAATCCAATCACAATAAAACTTGAAAAAAAACTTGAAATATATTGATGCACCAGGTTGTTGAAAACTTCGTGATTATCATGCAATTAAAATTATTTGAAAAACATCTTTTTTGAAATATTTCTCGAAAAAAGATATTTTTTCGAAAACGTTTCATCAGATTTCAAGAACGTTCTGCACAAACCTTGAACCTGATATTTTATAACATTGTAACAAATTTAATTAACGCACCATTTCCTCTTGATGGCGAGATTAGCGAACTTTTTTCCATGGAGCCTCATGAAAATCCTCATGAACGTTCAAGCTATAATTGTTGAATCAAGTACTAGATATAAATTCGATCCAATCTGCATTTATGAAAATATTAGGAAAATAGTATTTTCGATGAGGGCCAAATCTTTTCATCCCAAAATAAATATGCGTTTGCCGGGGTCAATAAGAAAAAAAGGATACCGCCTTGACAACGAATTTCAAACTGCCGAATTCACGTCAGTGCTTTTCAAGAATTTTCATTGAATCATCAATCCCAATTACCAATGGAATGTTTATTTTCAAGAAAAATAGTGGCGTAACAATGTTTCTCTTGAAACTGTCCAGTCGCGTGCTGGCAAGGATGCCACTGGTAAGACAAAAATAATTTTTTCCACGACCATTGAATAATATATATATTTCGATGGCTCTTGTTGAAGGCAAATGATAGTCATTAATCATGATGTAAGCAAAATATGGTATGCTCATCTGCTCATCTGTGATCGTACGTACAAATGTTGACGTCACTTTTTTCATTCAAATTCAAAGCACACCATATTTTGCTCACATCATGGTCATCAATCAAGTAGTGGATAATAGGTGTAAATATTTCACATTCCATGCATAGATCAAGTGAAAGTTTGGACGTTTACCGTGAGCTTGACAGTTTTCAGCAATCACAGAGAATGGAGTTTAGCATTCTGACAACTCTACTGTAGGTTCTTCAAAATGCAGAATTATTCCAATTTTACCTATGAAGTCGTGGACAAACTAGAGTATTTAACTCGCATATAATTAATTGTTATTATTCACTTGGGTGATTTGCGGCTCGTGTCGCAAACTTCACCCTCGTGAATAATAGCATTATATAATGGTTGAATAGTTTACTTTCCACCGAAAAGAATTTTCCGGATGAAGTTCATTAAGCAAATCATATTATTTTTCGATTCTTCATTGCCTCACGGATTTTCCACCTTTCATACTAGACCACCCTGTATTAGAAATGCTTACCCATCCATCTCGCAATAAACCTTCGGACATGGCATCGAAAAGACGTCAACGCTCTTGAAAGTTTAATTACTAGAATGCGAAAGACAACTTTCTACTTACTCTCTATATTTTTCGTCTGAAGATTTCTCGAGTGGTGGTATTCCAGAAAGAAACAATATTATTAACGAGGTGAAGATGGGAGATGCGATGGCTACCCATTCTACGCCATCAATCACATTCAGAGATATCACAAAAATGCCCCACCACAAAACAATTTCTCCGAAATAGTTCGGATGTCTAGATAGCCTCCATAATCCTGGAAAAGGAAGATTACATAAGCTCTTTCTATCTTCAAATTCAAATGAAAAAAGTTTCGGAGATATATCATCATAACGTTTTATTCATTTGAACGGCCTATCGATGCCATTTTATATGAAATAACGCACCCTTAGAGTGCGTTTTTATTTTAATCGAAATATCTAACTGATTAATCGTAAATGCATCAAGGCGTTTTTATTTTCATCAGAGAAATCCCAATGAATTTCAGCAGTTCGTTCTTATTTTCAACGTAGTTTAATCGATGAATTTCCGATTACTAATCGGAGGTCGATCGAACTGATTAGATGGATACTTCTAACCTTACTTTAATGTTTTGATCGGAAGTTTTCGTGGATTTATCAAATTTTGTTAAGTGTAAAAAGTAGAAAATGTAAAGTGAAGATGATTTTAGGCTAACTGACGAGTCCACCACTAAAATGTTGGAACTTTGCTACAACAATAATATATCAAAATATTTAGGTACATTTTCCTCAATATAATTCTAGATGTTTACATGGCTTTCATTCTTTTTCCTTCCTGAATCAAATATTGAGAATTCTTCATCACTAGTAGAAATATCATCAAGTTTCTAAGGTACTTTTCACAACGGGAATAATGTCGCATGATCTTTGGTGAAAATATGTGCAGAAACAGCAAATTACTACCAACGAATGATACGATAACTGCAAAATAAATGAAATAATGTGTGTTTTGGTTGATTGGGTGATTAGCTCTGATCAAGGGGGAATATTTGTTGATTTATCGACGGATATTCGTCCTTGTGATTATGTTATTTATTACTACTGGAGCTCTTTCTTCTCCATGAAACAATTTCCTATCTTTGTTAGATGTTGGACGTTTTCGTCTTGTGGGAATCCACATGAACCGAGTGTTTCCAATGTTGATCGGTTGTTTGTAAAGCTGCAATATCGCAGTTACAGCGACTTGATGCGACAAAAGGATGAACGTCACACACATCGATCAGAGTATTCTGCACTCGAAGGTGAAACTCGCAAGATGCTCCTGGCAGATGGCGCGCTGTAAGTTGTATACTGCAGCGATCCCTCTGAAAGGTAACAAGTATCGAGAGAACTCCCTGCGGTTTATCCAAGTTAAGTTGACCTGACGATCAATAACAATTGTGAAACAGCTGTAGTCATTCTACTTGGATCCGCTTCTTCGGTGTAGGTGTTTTGGTTGATTGGGTGATTAGCTCTGATCAAGGGGGAATATTTGTTGATTTATCGACGGATATTCGTCCTTGTGATTATGTTATTTAAATGAAATAATTTTTCTCCTAATTTCTGTACATTATGATATAAAGTGTTCGATATCAATCTTCACACCAGAAAACTTTTTATTCAAAATTAAAATCCAATAACTAAATTCATCGAGAATTCTCTGATTCTTGTCTTTATTTTCACCAAATTTTGAGTTAATTTTCGATAGATCTGATGACGTCAAGTAAATCGTATTTTCATCGATCGATCGATTTCATCGTTTCAACTGATTGAAATAAAAACGCACCCAAAATTATGTTGCAAATATCCGTCGCTGGTTGGCGCTCGTTGTTACCATAAGGAACGATCTCTGGTTGTTACCTGTGATGGCCTTACTAAAGGCTCATCGGCAAGAGGCCATAAGCCCTCAGCACAGAATAGAGAAGTATTAATACTTCTCTATTCTGTGCCCTCAGGTTGCTAAACGATTCCCCCCTTGTTATCGGCAAGAGCCCGGACCACGACATAATAGTAATTTATTTGCCTGCTAATCTGCCGTGTTCCGTTTCCGTAGCGATCTAGTGCGCTCTTGTCCCTTTCAATAGGTCTCTTGCATGTAACACGAATTATTATATTTTCATGTTTTTCTCATTCTATATTGATACAAAATCATAATGTATGCTATCACACGCTTCAAGAATTCGCGAATTTTGAATAATTCGGAATTAAAAATGGTCAAATCGCGACTCAAGGTCGAAGCGGGAGAAACGCGTCAGTTTGCCTTCTACGTCACTCGTTATTCTACGATTCACAGATCGATACAGCCGACGCAGTTTATTGGCTTGCTAGAGAGAAAATACACGAAAAAAGGGAGAGAGTGGATATATCCCGGTACGTCCCGGAAGCTACGGAAATTCGTCCGTTTAAACAGCCGATATGCGGAGCCAAATTTAAAAGATCATTTTCTTGTTCAAAATTGAAATTTTGCAGGCGGTTAAAGTTTTTCAGTATTAATACGGATAGAATATTTGATTCCAATGATAAAAAAAAATTACGCAAGAGACCTATTATATGGAATTTTGTTGATTGGCCTACCCGTCCATCCGAAAATTGGACCACTGAAGATAATTTTTTTATGAAAATTACGGTCAGTTTCCAAATGTTCCAAAGCTCATTCAACAAACACACGTCGTTTTGAATTGTCGTTTACCTGAGTCAGTTCAATTTCATACTGGTGCATGCTGAGGGCACGGTGCAAAATTATTGCGGTATATCTGCCCTGAATTCTCACACACTTTCATGGGCAGCGGCGATGTTATCGTCAGATCATGCGTTTCGTCATCGTAGGGGTGTTGTTTCATTATTAACTGAACCAGTGGACAAATATTCATCCGCCACACTTCAGAGAGTCCTGACGGTAGGACGATTATGTGCCCGAACAGAATACCCATTTTGGTAAAAAAATGCAAGTTGGAGGTTGAGCGGTATACCTTTCTGCCATGGTTATATGGCACGCCTCTTTTTCGACCTAGAAGTCTAGCTTCAGCCTATGGAGCTATAGTTACTGATACTATGGAATTTACGATGAAGTAGAGTGTCAAAATATGTCTTTTACCTATCTGTCTGCCGAACCCAAAAAAGTTCAGTTCATTAAAATGAACTGAAATAGACAAGGATGAATATATGTCGATAATTCAACAAATATTGTATCTTGATATGAGCTAATCATCAAATTAACCGAAAAATCTACACCGAAGACATACCTTGGGCGCCGTAGATAGGACTCTGGATACTTAAAACCTGTTCGATGGGATGCTACAGTATTAACAACATATAGCGACAACTCTAAGGAGCATCTTACGAATCCTTACCTGCATGACGTTCATCCTATTATCTTTTCAGGTCGCTGCATCTGCAATATTACAGTTTGTACAGCAACCGCCACGATGTGAAAACACATGGTTCATGTGGTTTTTCCACAAGACACGTTGTCTTGTGGAAAAACGTCCTACATCAATAAAAATGAGGAATGATGAATGGAGAAAAAGGACCTCCAGTTTAAAATAAACTACCAAGGCATAAGGAAGAATATCAGTAGATAATTCTACAAATATTCCCCCTTGATGTGAACTAATCATCCAATAAAAATAGTCATTAGTATCTAGAGTCCTATCAGCGGTTTCCAAGGTATGTCGGTGTGATGATCGGAAACAACCGTGAAACTGCAGTAACAGTACTTCTTGGGTATTGCTTCTTCGTTGCAGATGTTTTGATTGATTGGATGATTGACTCAGATCAAGGTGGAATTTCTGTTGAATTATATTCGTCTTTATGTCAGGTTAGTTTGTATTAAATTGGATCTCTCTTCCTCATGAGCCAATCCTCATTAGAATTTAACTGTCTTGTTTGCATATTTCTCGTGGTTATCAGACACCGTCAGTCCGGCAAACATTATCTATGAATAAATATAACGAATACCTATGTGTCATGTTAACAAAAATTTCGTAATTTCCAGTGTAAAATACTCATGCACTCTTACCGTCATTACACCATTTTCCCTGATTGACTGGATCTGCTCTGAAAGAGAACTTTTGCAAATCAGCATAAGTTTCTGCTAGCAAACCCACGACGAACATACAAGTTCCACAGGAATCCAACGGCGTCATTGTTTTCGGTGCATGTGGTATGGAATGACGTGGGGAGTTTATAATGATTACTGGTAAACTGACAACATACACCCAGATTGCCTGAAGAAGAATTCAATGATAGATAGGATTCACTGAAATGCTTTTCATTATAAAACCCAGTACAACTACAAAGAGTTATTTTCGTCTAACCAATCATCAGCATCAGCGCGACTAATCTATCCGATACCGGGAGAGCTCTAGGTATTTATCCCCTGGTGGATGCTACATAGCTTTCGTGAAAAAAAATTCACTAGTTTCATCTCTGAATACCTTCACGATTGAGATTAGGGTTAGAGAACCCTCAGAGATGCAGAAACCATCGGAGATGGTCTTTTCAGTGCGCTAATTATGCGCTATCGCTTTATATTTTCGATTTTTGACTTCGACTATGCCTTCTTTCGGTAAAAATACGTGGACCGAGAAAAAAGTAAGCTTGTAGTCAGTTTCCTTTCAGAAAGCTGCACAGCGTTGCCTGCACTACATGCAGATTGTGGTAGTTACACACGTAACTGAACCAAACCATAGAATTCTTGATATATAGAGTAATGACATATCTAGTAACAATCTGCTCATCAGGGCTCATTCTTAAAGTATCCAAAATTGAACACAATGATTTTTTTTCAGTACCATGCACAGTGGCATTATCATGGATCTGCCGATGTTTCATATACACTTGAGTATAATAAAATTGTTACATAGTATGAAGACAATGATTGTACCAACAATTGAATTTATATCTACTAGTTGATCTTACCTGAAAGGTCCAAAATATTGCGAATCTGATATTGTTACTTTTTCTATCTTCGAATTTCTTGTCTCTTCCTATCTTCATAATCCTGTAGAATAGATATCCTGATAGTCGTACACCCCAGAGACACACACAAGCAGTCACCATCAGTTGTCGACTGTCATAATTTTTCTTAAAAAATATATAATCATATCAAAATCATGATTATCCGATGCCAATAAATAATAGTAGGAATTTCATTCTTCTGGTATGATCGATATTTACTCTGAATTGCAGCCAAATAAATCTGAATTGAAGAACCTAAAAACTAAAATGAAACCTAGAATAGCACTGAAGTGAAGTCATCAGCTTTTGCGCGCATGTTCCCCTTTGGTGTTATCCTTTGAGCATGAGCGCAAAAGTTGATGACTTCGCGTCAGTGCTTTTCTAGGTTTTATTTTAGTTATTCCGGAACATGCAAGCAAAAAAACGATACCGAGAAAAAAACTACTAAATTTGACATATTTTTTTCGAATATCTCCGGATATATCAAACTGAAATTTGGTACACTGCTGTGAAATATGAAGCTCAAAGTCTGCATAAATTTTTTTCCCAAATATAATAAACAATTCCCGAAAAAAAAATTTTTTCGAAAAAAATTTTGAAAAGAAAATTTTTTTGAATTTACTGGCACTATGATTTCAACAAAATTTCGCGAAAAGTTGCACGTCCTTATACTCCAACTAACTGCCAAGTTTCGATCCAATCGTTCCAGCAGTTCCCGAATTATAACGGAAAAAACCTCAAAATTTCAAAAGGCTCCAACTACGAAACAGTTCGACCGATTTCACGCAATAAAGAACTCAACCGTCGCATTTTGAAATGCAACCTCCTGTGAAAGTTTCAAGTTGATAGGATTCTCCGTACGTCCGTAATCGTGATTACGGACAGAATCGATTTTGTCACCGGATTCGTCATAAGTGAGTCCAACTTAGTAGTCGGCTCAAATTTGAAAATCACAGACATTTTCACAAAACGATAGCACGCTGTTCCTCAGAACATGAGCGCAAAAAAGCGGGAAGTCAGAAGTTTTAACTCACTAGTTCAAATTCAAAGCCGGAAGCGGTCCCGCCTACTTTATGGTTTCTCCTAAAGCGAATGTCTGATCAATTGATATTCACGAAAAGCAGTGTTGGGAAAATGACATTTCAATCGGTTTATTATTATTATTCGTCAGATTTCACCTATTCGAGAATTTGCAATCAACGCAATAATCAGTATTGAAAAACATCAAGCAGGTGAGATCATTTCAACGTGATGTTCACACGCAATAAAAATGTAGAGTAAATTTTAATTCGAAATATACATAAGCACTTTATACTGATATTTTTGTTTATTTTTCCCAATAATTCGGAAAATACAGAAAATCATCTTGAGGGGTACATAAAGGATAGTTTCTAGACTTGTCGAAATATTTAACAATAATGTAATAGGAATAAGGTCGTACAAAGGAAAGAAATATAGTTTTATATAGTCTTGTCGAATGAAACGTATATACGAAAAAATATTTCTTAATTGTGCTATACATGGGAAAAACTCAAATATCAAGTCGTACCTTCTGTGTATTCCCAAACTTTGAATCGAGGAAAACTTTTCTTGAAAATTACTTATATACAGGGTGATTCATGAGTGACCATACATAAGTCAATGGCGGATAGAGGACTTCAAGGCGAGTCGAGATTCACCGAGAAAAAATTCAGTCGAACAATATTCATTCGTATAGGTTATATCCGGTCGAAAATTCAACCTTCGTTACAAATTTTTTTTTGTCAATTTTTTCTGTTAAAACAGTTTAGGTGTGCTTACCAAATTTGGACGAGCTATTATTGTAGCATTTTTCCTTGGCATTTCGAATCCAATAATAGTTTTTCAGAAAAGCGGTCAGAAAATTAACTTTTTCAACATATAACTGGAAATCACAATATTGCCAGCCAGGCCTTGATTCAGATTTACCTCGAATGGCATATTGACAAGTTCTAACAGAGGAATATTACTAGCAAATTTCAACAAAATAACTTCAAGCATTTCAGATATATCGCTGATCAAAGTTTTATGTCAAACATACGAAATCTGTATCTTCGTAATCAATGAACAAAAAATTTTTTTCGGTAGCGTATGTAAGGTCACTCATGAATCACCCTGTACATATACACAACATGGTTTAACTACATCCAAGCTATCAGCTTTCTCAGTCGTTGCGGGTATTCTTATTCTTAACTTGACTTGAATGTTTAATTATATTATATTATGAAACGCCTTGATAGCTTACCTTATCTTGATCTTGTCCTAAGAAAAAGGTCAGTAATGCTATTATAACGAAATTGATACCTCCAGCAAAGTCTGTAACTTGGTCTTTCTGAAAGGTAGCAGCTATTGAGAAGAAAATGATCTGCATTGATACTGTTACTATAGCAGCAATGGCAAAATGATCTTCATCTAGGATTTTCACAACCATTTTCAATCAGTTATTGCCCACTTCTGGTTTATCTGCAACAACGAAGAGTTCGTAGCTGAAGTGGTATTTCTTGAATTATTTAGGATAACGTTTTACCGAGGAACTAACGAAATTTGAGTAATTATTTTTTTCCTAGCATTTCCGAAAGTGAATAATGGACCAACTTAAAATTTGGCGCACTGTTGTTGAATACTGCATTCAGGGGTGTGTGTCGAATTTTATATAAGTCTGGTTTTTTAAGATTCGGAAATTTTTCAAAGCATCTTTTCAAATTTTCCAACGAAACGAACCTCACAAATTTTGAGTGAAGTACGGCGTCTGTATACGACAACAAATAACGAAGTTCCAATACGATCCAATCAGTTCTTCGCGAGATATTGGGAGAATAACCAATTGTCCCTGGAATAACCTCCAAAACCTTTCAACCGATCGATCCTCATCAATGAAGTTAAACGTTACCTTAATAAATTAAGTCGCTATAGCCAGTTCCTTTCGAACGTTATCTTGACAACTGGTGGAGGAATGAATGTCGAGTCGGATAAAATTGAATTTGACATCTTCAGCAGTAAATGACAGCCATTTGAACAAAATGTTTAGGTCCACGGTGTTCCTCAGATAAATCGCATTCAAGCTGAATAAGATAAACTGCTTATACACAACATGTAAAGATATGGTTGCCGAAAAATATTTTTCATGGTTATAACCAACTTGAAAACATAACAACGTGTTGGTAAATTACGGCTCGGCAACACAGCCACATTAAAGTTTCATTAATTAACCTCGTTATGATATCTCTCAAGGTCAATATACCTACCCGTTTTCTGCCTAATTTAACGTTGCCAAGAACCGAGAGAAATATTGGAAATGCGTGCAATTTGAGATAAAACGGGACGCCATTCTGCAGGCTTCAGTGATTATTTTTTGAAACTTTTTTTTGGGATGTACTTAATTCTTCAATGAGAATGCGCAATGTTAGTTGTTTTTCCATTTTTCACTGTATCCCAGTCTTTATTTTCCCGAAAATTCTTGAATATAAAAAAGTTCGACATTGCGCATTCTTACAATTTTTTCAACCATTTGCACCCATGAAATTTTTCGAAAAAAACGAACTCTGGCCTCCAAAAGTCACCCCGCTATGCAGATAGGCAACACAGCTACATTTAAATGTCATCAAACCTCGCTTATATCCCAAGGTCAGGCCGCTGGAGCCGGTCTACATGCTTAAACGTTGTTTATATAGGGAGATGAAATATTAGATTTCGGTGAAATTTCGACCTTTGTAGGAGAAAACGGGGTGTCGTTCTGCATGCTTCAGTGAGAATTTTTTTGTAAATGTTTTTTTTGGGATGTACTTAATTCTTTAGCGAGAATGCGCAATGTTAGTAATTTTTCCATTATTCACTCGATTTCAGTTTTATTTTCCGGAAAATTCTTGAATATAAAAAAGTGGCAACACTGCCCATTCCTACGATTTTTTTCAACCATTTGCCCCAAAAAATTTCCTTGAAAAAAAAAGAACTCTGTCCGCCAGAAGTCACCCCGTTATATTCGAGGTATTGTTTGCTCTTAAGAGGAAACAATACCACGTGGTAGTGAATTACAGCTGGGAAATATTTTTTGATTTCAACGAACAGTCAAAAGAAAAGCATTCAACATACAAAATATGGAACCACACAGTTTTTATCTGCTCCATTTCACCGGTACTTTCGTAGGAAACGACCTGCTGTTTTGAAATTTTCAGATTAGGTTATTTTGATTCCTTTCATTAATGAACCAAATCTGCCAAATGTTTCGAAGTTTAAGCTACTTGAATTTTTTTTTCCCAATCAGATACTCTGAAAATTGCATTCAGATCGTATTAAAACTAGGTAATTGGTAGTAGAATACACACGTGAAAACTTATACAAAACTTTCCGATTAAAGTATCACTAGAAAAATATAAAAACTCAACACTGGTTTTGTGACGAAATGCATTCGAAGAACGAAAGAACCCTAGGCTGGGATTCTCTTTACAGACACAATTGTGTCCATCATAAACAGTGCACGTCAAAATTAGTGTACAAATTCATTTTCTCAGAAGAAAAATATTTGGCAACAAAATCCTGAAACAGGTCAATTTTTGTTTCACTTTCACCAAATTTATATGCATTTTTGAAGGATTTTTGTTGCACCCTGTGCCATTCCCATCAACACTCTAAATTCTTTGAATAGGGAAAATGGGTCATGTGATACTTTTTTGGCAAGGTCTTTGTATCTTTTTTACAGGCGTGCAGTAATTTTCAAGAAGAAAATTTATTTTTGGAAAAATTAGTCAGTTCTAAGAGGTTTTCAGTATGTGCACTTTGTCATGGCTTATTTACTTTGAGACGAAGGTACCTGATGAAATTTGTTACCGAATGAAAGTCAACCATTACAGTTTTGTTCATGCACAACTTTCAACCCCTTCACGTGAAAAATTGGAATGTGTGAAACACTGCGCTTCAGTTGTGATCTTAAGTAGGTATGTTATTATTACGTTTCTACTGACGTTGAAACGTACTAATACCTACTTAAGATCATAACTGAAGGGCAGTATTTCACACATTCCAATTTTCTACGTGAGGGGGTTGAAAGTTGTGCATGAAACAAACTGTAATGGTCGACTTTCATTCGGTGGCAAATTTCATCAGGTACCATCCTCTCAAACTAAATGAACCATGACAAAGTGCACATACTGAAAACCTCTTTGAACTAACTAAAAAAATTTTTTTCTTCAAAATTTCTGCATGCCTGTAAAGAAGATACAAAGACCTTGCCAAACAAGTACCACATGACCCACTTCCCCTATTCAAAAAATTTGTAGGGTTGATGGGGATGGCACAGGGTGCAACAAAAATCCTTCAAAAATGCATAAAATTTGGAAAAAGTGAAACAAAAATTTACCTGTTTCAGGATTTTGTTGCCAAATATTTTTCTTCTGAGAAAATGAATTTGTTCTATAATTTTGACGCACACTGAATAATATCAGAAGCAAATACCTATCAAGAGTATGAATCATTCTAGAATTGCTTGTAAACATCGGTGAAATAACACCAATCTGAAATACCACTGATCTGAATGTAATCATCCCAGGAATATCAGCATGAATTGTTCAGCTTTCGTCCTACTCCAATTTTTACATAAAATTCTTGAGGATGACCCTTAAAATACTCACTTTGCTTTCGATGTGTTCATCCCTATTTTTTTTCTGCATAACGTTCATGTGTAAATATTGATAGAAACATCTTGATCCGCTTCCAACACTGACGTTTCTGGCACACACAAGCGTCCCGACGTTGCGTACGTCGGTATAGATTAAACAGTCTGAGAGGAGAGAGGAAAGCTAGTTTGGTATCCCGCTTTTCCTGATCTCATGCGCATAGCGCATCCCGAATTCCATCTGGGTTTCGTTCTGCGTTCTGGACTATCGATAGATAATGAACGTCAGCATCTCCTTGATATCGTAAGTAAAGGGTGTCCAGTAGATATTTCTCAACTCCAGAATGCAATGTAAAAGAAACTACATCGTTTTCATTTATTTTTGCGCGCATGTTCTAGGGGAACAGCGTGCTATCGTTTTGATCAAATGTCTGTAATTTTGGATGATTGAGCCGAAAATGGTCTCAATCGACTAGGTTGGACTCACTGATGACGAATCCGGTGTCAAAATCGATCCTGTCCAGCCGGCCGGCTGGCCGGCCGTAAACACGCTAACTGTCGACAGAAGCAAGCTAGCAACTTGAAACTTTCAGGATAGGTTGCGCATCAGAATGCCGCGGTTAAGTTCGTTAATGAGCCAAATCGGTCGAATAGTTTCGGAGTTATAGGCAGTTGAAGTTTTGAAGTTATTTATTTTTTATTTCAGAAACTACTTGAGAGATTGGATTCAAACTTGGCAGTTGGGTGGAGTATAACGACGCGCGACTTTGAGCCAAATTTCGTCAGGATCAGATTGTCATTTAATTTGAAAAAAAATTTTTTTCGAAATTTTTTTCCAAAAAATTTTTTTTTTCGGAAACCATTTATCATATCCAAAAAACAAGTCCACCAACACTCTGAACTTCATATTTCACAGCAGTGTACCAAATTTCAGTTCGATACGATCACAAGTTTCGGAGATATCGGGAAAAAATGTGTCAAATTTCGAGGTTTTCTTCTCGATATCGTTTATTTTTTCGGTATAACTCGAGAAATACTGATTCAGTCCTGATGAAAGTTCACAGCTAGTTTTGAGATGCTGAAAGACAACTTCATGCGAAATTTCGTGATAATCGTGTCATTAGAACAATTTGAAAAAAAAAATTTGTATGATTTTTCTCATCATATCATCCTCATCAAATTCTGTATGAAACTTCGAACTGTTATTTTTCGATGAAGTACTGGATTTCAATTCGGACTGATCTGTATTTTTGGAAATATTGAAAAAATAAAATTTTGATTGGGTATATCTACGGAATCATTGGGTGGATTTTACCCATTCACGAATTCGGCCTTCGTAATTTAGGTCCAAACCTTCTCTACAAATATCGAGTTCCTAAGTTGTTTCTTTCGGAAGTTATTGTGTTTACGCAGTCGGCCGTTAGGCTGACCGTAAACACAATAACTTCCGGAAGAAACAACTTAGAAACTCGATATTTGTAGAGAAGGTTTGGGGCTTAATTACAAAGGTCGAATTCGTGAATGGGAAAAATCCGCCCAATGATTTCGTAGATATACCCATTCAAAATTTTATTTTTCCAATATTTCCAAAAATACAGATTTGATCGAATTGAAATTCAGTAATTTATCAGTAAAAATTTCAAAAAGCACTGCCGTGAAGGCAGCAGCTTTTGCGTGCATGTTCAAATTCGTTGCTGAAGCGGTCATCTACATTGAACATGCGCGCAAAAGTTGCTGCCTTCACGGCAGTGCTTTTTGAAATTTTATTCCAATGCAGTAGAGCATTACAAAGAGGATTTCATTTATGCGCGTATGTTCTAGTGAACAGCGTGCTATCGATTTGTCCAAATGTCTGTAATTTTCGAATTTTCAGCCGAAAATGGTCTCAAACGACGGGGTTGGACTCGCTGATGATGAATCCGGTGTCATAAAACTTAGAAAAGCCCATTGCGTGCATTTTCAATGGAGATGGCCGCTTTATCAACAAATTTGAATATGCGCGCAAAAACTGCTGCCCTCACGTCAGTGCTTTTCTAGATTTTTTTCGATGAAGTACTGGATTTCAATTCGATCGTATCTGTATCTGTAATCTGTAAGTCGTTTCTTCCGGAAGTTATTGTGTTTCTACGGCCGGCCGTCATCAATGAGACATTTGGACAAAACGATGGTAAGCTGTTCCTCAGAACATGCACGCAAATACGATTCTCTCCGGCCGGCTGTCCGTAGGAACGATTACGATCGTACGGAGAATCAAGAATCCTATCGACCTGAAACTTTCAGGTTAGGTTGCATTTTAAAATGCGACTGTTAAGTTCGTTAATGGGCAAAATCGGCCAAACAGTTTCGGAGTTAGAAGTTTTGACGTTATTTTGGCGATAATTCGTACTAGAACTAGATTGAATCGATATTTGGCAGTTAAGTTGGAGTATAGCAACGCGCAACTTTTCGCGAAATTTTGTTGAGATCATACTATCAGTAAATTTTGATGAAATTTGCTTTCAAAATTTCTTACGAGGAGCATTTTTTTTCGCGAACTGTTTATCACATTTGAAAAAATTCAGCGCATACTTTGAGCTTCATATTGCACAGAAGTTTACCACAAAATAAGTAAAATTTCGTGGTTTTCTTCTCGATATCGTTGTTTTTTGGTATAACTCAAGAAATACACTGTAGCTAAACTTCAAATTTTTCTTCAAATACTCAATATTCTGTGATCTTGTTATCATATTATCTTCATTAAATTCTGTATGAACCTTCGAACGTTACATTTCGATAAAGTACTGGATTTCAATTCGATCTAATCTGTAAACACATATCATTTATGAAACATTTCAACGGAACCGTAACTCGTATCATTTGAAACATTCTGAATATAAAGATAATAAACATAAATTGGCCATTTACGGTCAGCCGTTAGGCTGACCCTAAACACAAATAAAGAAACATATTAACTCAAAAACTCGATATTTGTAGAGAAGGTTTGGATCTTAATTACGACGACCGAATTTGTCAGTGATTCGGCATATATACCTACCTATCCAAAATTTCATTTTCCCAATATTTCCAAAATTCGGTCCAAAGCTTCTCTACAAATATCGAGTTTCTTAGTTGTTTCTTTTGGAAGTAATTGTGTTTACATGGTCAATTTTTTTGATGGTCATGATGTCAGAGGAATCAAAAGGGTATATATGAATGTAATGCCTTGAAAAATTTAATCAGAACAAGTACTCGACCTACTTGTTGAAGTACTTATCATAGAACAAGTATAGATAGAATGGAAACTCCCATGCTATGATTCGGCACAGTTTTAAGCGACCTCATGCGGGTGATTAGGGAAGTATTTGGCCCTCTGGCGGTGTTTTTCGGAACGAATGCCCGCGAAAATTTAAAATGCTGCCCATTGTATACACAGATTTGATATCTTTGATTTCAAGAGGGAAACAAACGGTAATCGAATATATCGATAATAGAGCATTAATTATAAATAAATTTGATTACATTGAAGATACTAAATGCTATCGATATATTACGATCACCATTTGTTTCATGTCTTGGTGAGGATAAAATTTCGAAAAAAAAACACAAATGTTTACGAAATATCATTTTATTTTCGCATTGTTGGGTTTTTAGATGAATTGATAAACTTTTTTGGACAATTTCCTTGATTGGGTCAACCATACCATGTGCACTTTGATATAAAAAACTATTAAATTTTGAATCAGTGCCTTTCTTGATTGCATTCACACGTTCACAACAAAAAATTAACAAATAATTTACAGGCAGCAGTTCCTGATTCAGGATGTAACCTGCAGTGAATTGGTTTAAATTCTTGAAATTCTTACTTTAGAAATGTTGAAATCATAGGAAGGCTGAGGAACATAATCAATTTAACAAAATTCGGAAAAGAATTGAGTTTATCTGCCTTTTCTAATCTTTCTTTGAATGAGGCCAACCAATTATTAGTCCAACACAATTTGCAACTTTAATCAATAACATTCTTAGAAAGATATTTTTTACGGTCACTCAACCTTGCTTGTCCTCTCCAGTTAATTGCAGATTTCCTTGGTCCTCTTCAAGTCCAAGTTTTAAAAGGCCCTGCCAATTCGCTTGGGACAGCATCCAATAGAGGACCTTGGACATGGATATGTATCTTCAGTTTGACCTGTAAATCATAATGAAAAATGGTTAAAAATGCGTGAAACCCAAGTTTGACGTGAATTTATCTTCACCTTCATACTAATGAAAAATGTGTAGGTGGAATTATAAATAATGAATCTTACCAGTAAGAAATAAGACAGGTTCAGCTGTATTCCAAATACCTTTTCGACCTAATTTCACTTCATCTGTGGAATGTCTATCACAGACATACTACATTTTTCGTATTTGTTCCTCTGTTTATACTTCGAATAACGGATTATTCACTTTCCAACCCAAAGTTTGAAAAGTTCAGGTTTTTTATCTGGTCCAGGAAAACGATGGCGTTTACTATACCGATCTTCACAATTAGGGACGCAACATTTGTCAATTTCAACAGCTCCAGACACCGACATATTTATAAATTTATAAAATTCGAAACAACGAGCAATCAAGGCGACTGTTGAAAAAATAAAACGAGAACGAGGTTATGTTATTGTTATGGAAACATATAAGCAAACTTAAAATCAGAAATCGGCGATGTGAGCGGCTCCCCGCGGGTGATTATGGAACTAAACTATTGTTCCAAAGCTTAGTAGGCAAGTTTCCTCTCTATCTATATTTACTTTATGGTACTTATATCAATTCACCAGTCCCACCTGAAAATGAATTCAAACTTCAAACAAAAATTTGACATTCCATACACAATCGCGCCATAACAAATTCCAGACACAAATTATTGACATTTTCAAAAAATCGCGTGATTTTTTTTTATGTCGCGTCGATGAGAATGAGCCTTAACAAAGCTGTTCTGTGGTCAAACTGTCAAACCCGACTTTATAATTGTCAAATGTCAAATAAAAATAATAAATCTAATGACAAATGTGAGAGTTGAAAGGTGAGAAGTTTAATTTTATCTTTTATAACAGGCTGAGATTTTGGTGATCAGAAACATCATAATAATTTCTTTTCAATGGCTGAATATTCTGGTAAGGTGGACATCTCTGTGTTTCGATTACAATCTGATCTGCCAACTTTCAGGTGCTTGGACTTCACCCATATGTTTTGAAAACCCCATACAGCCACAAAATGAATCAAAAAATAAATATGTATTTGTTAACAGAAACAAAGAGCATGCATCACTCAAACCAAATACTGTGCTCATTAATCCACATTTCAAAGAAAATAAAAAAGTATTCATAAACCCAAATTTCCAAGTAACAAAGAATGATATAAGTTCACGTCCTAAAGTTCATATTAACCCCAATATATTGAAATCCGTATCATCTGCATCGCGACCAGTGGCAACCAGCGAAAATTACAATATAGGAAATCCTTCGATAGCAAATTTTGCAAATTGGAAATCTGAAGCTTTAATGCATACTGAAAGAACCAATATTTCAATTATCAAATCAAAAACAGATCAGGTTCCAACATCAGATAAACCGAATCCAATTGCTACAAATAATTATTTCCAAACACAGAGGCCTAATTCCTTCTGTAAGATCAATTTCTCTATGGATACTCGAAAAGTAGATTTCTCAAAGAGCAAGATTAATATTCCAATAAGGAAGCAATCTCTAGAAACACCAATTTTCCATCAGAAAGCTGCAGTATCAATTGCTAGTATAACAAAATCGAATCAA
The DNA here is from genome assembly GCA_958510865.1 of Myrrha octodecimguttata. NCBI lineage: Eukaryota > Metazoa > Arthropoda > Insecta > Coleoptera > Coccinellidae > Myrrha > Myrrha octodecimguttata. Next base: position 60,421,107 of record OY294056.1, read on the forward strand.
GAATGTAATCCTCGATTGATTCCCAAGATTTCAAAGCCAAACCAAAGAATGGTCGACACAAGATTAAAAATTGTGAATGCTTCTAAGATTAAACAAGGTGATATTGATCCACTGAGAAAACAGAAATCAGATCAACAAATGAGAGATACATCAATTTGTACTAGATTCAAATATATAAGGAAGACAGAATCACCTAGCACTTCAGAATATGAGATTAAGAAATCAGGATTGTCAAAAACTACACCTGCAGATTTATTTGAAAGGGACAGTTCAGTCAGAAAGAATTCCATAATAACCAGGTTCAAGTATATAAGGAATGGAGCTAAATTAGTGAAAATCAATAAGACTCCTGTGAAATCGAAATATAAAATCGTTAATAACATGACAAGTAGGTCTCTGCCAGCGAAGAAAGTAAAAATTAATTCATCTCCATATCGTAAAAAGTATGTGTATTTGAATAAATACAATAGTTCCAGTTTCTTAGCGAACAATGTGATTCTGAAGAATTCTAAACAACGAAATCTAATAAAAATCAATGGTATATTATATCAGAACTCCCCCTGCCTCTTGAAAAGAGCCCCATTACCCTCTAAAACTAACCAAATATCATCAGGATTAAAGAAAAACGTTCCTGTAGGACAGCTAGTGAAACGTCCAGGAAAATATAAAATTGTTAGGTGAGTACAAAATGTCTTACTATGAGCTACACTGGATCTTGGATGATTTAGGAAGCTCATAAGTTTATATTCTCCCATTTTCAAAGTTTGTCGCATTTATTAAACTTTTTGCATTGTTTTAATATCAAGTCTATCATTATAGACCAAACATGACCTTTATCTTTCACTTTAAATTATAACTGATTTCTTATCGTTGATACAACTTTCTAACGCTTTCAGTAAATATGAGCAATGAAGGATGTGAATTATGGGTATGGTTCGTATATCGTCGAGAATTTCAGAGCTTTTACTAGCGGTTTTCATTTGTTTGGAATTTGATATTCACGGAACGCCCAGGTTACTAGCTATAGTAACAGAATATATATGGACTATACCCAATATTATTCTGCCCATAGGTTTCGAAATGAAAATTCAATCATGCTTGATGAACTGTGCCGTTTCATTTCCTAACCGTTTGCTTCATTTTCAGATTTTAATTTGTTTATTGAATTTCATTTATTATTAAATATTTAATTCTAGCTGGTTGTGGAGTGTGACAATTAACACAAATGATAATATTAGGTCCAACTTCTGAATGTGTACTGAACTGGAACTATTATGGAACTGGTTGTAGATGAGTCACATCCTGAAAGCAGTAGTCAAGATATGAGCATTGTGAAACAATGGTGTGTTCTTGCGCATCAATTCCCTCCCAAACTGACATAGGCTGGTAGCTTTTCAATGCAGCTACAGCAGGCACTGCATGAGCTGTGATTTTAGGACAATTTTAACCCGTTACTGGTGATCTGGGGTTTAACAAACCCCAAGCAAGATATGAATTGTGGCTGTGCAGTTTTGGGTGGGGCGTAGTTGTTGAGATTCTACATGGCTTCCAATCAGTACGCTCTCGATACCCTTAGTTACGCACGTGTCGAAATTACACTTCTGTTTCGTGGAATTCAAATTCTAGTCGTATTTGGGGTTTGCGAAACCCCACCTTACGAATTACTTAGCAAATTATAATTGGGAAAGAATAAGAAAGAAGTACCGCAGGGACAAAATAGGGAAGAGAACTCTGCCCTTTATGGATTCACCAATGATCTGACCTTAGTCTCTTTCGTACCAGAAAAAAATAAAGCTGTTCTATTAGTTTCCTCCATGCATCATGATAAATGTGCTGATCCCCAGACAACCCAGGCAACCCAGAAATGATCATGTTCTATAATGAAACAAAAAGAGGAGTTGATGTCTTGGACGAAAAGTGTACCATGTATTCCACAAGCCGTTGAACCAACCGTTGGCTATTAGCAATTTTTTTCACATTGCTCAATATTAGCCTCGTTAATGCCTACGTATGTTATTATAGTTTTCCTGGACATCCTGCCAAAACGAGACTCGAATTCATAAAAGGTCTTGCTTGGTCTCTCGTAGAGCCCCATCTAAACATGGGGCTCATCAACAGCCGTGTACCTCGAGAGCTTCAGCTAAATATAGCACGAATTTCGAAAAAACCAATTTCAAAAAGTATTTCTCAACCTCTCACGAAGCAAGTTAGATGTGATAAATGTCCGAGAAACCAAGATGAGAAAACCAGATATGAGTGTGTTGATTGTCAGATCCCTATATCTGCGGGAGCTGTACTGTAAACGACTGTCATGACTGCGCCTGATTGGGGCCTGTTGAAAACTGTTTTCCCAGATTTTTTTTTTATTTTTTTCTGTTTTTTCATTTTACCAGTATATTTATCCTAATTGTGCAATGATATTTATCTTGAGTTTATTATTTTATTCTTTTATTTACGAAAATGTATGAACATGTCATTTTGCCCCATTTTTTTCAACTCTTCGAATTCAATTTGAATAAAGAACCATATTTCATATTTCTTTGAACTATTAGTCATAAACCATTCATATGAGAAACAGGCCATATAAAAATGGTTCGCAATAATTTTTTTTTAATATATATCTGAAATTACATAGTTTTACAATTGGGGTTTATCAAACCCCACCTCATCAGTTACGTGACTAAAATTCCACCTCACCAGTTACGGTTTAAAGGGGAATGTCAATGAGAATATGTTCAGTTGATGTCATGTCCCAAAACAAGTGATTTTGGATAAGCTTGCAGGCACACCATTGTTATGAGTCATAACACCCTGTTCCATGCAACAATTTGTCTACTGAATGCTGAAATATTTTTTATTCTAAAAACTATGAGTCATATGGCATTATGGGATACTTTTGCTTTTACCTATATTTGATTAAAATATTCCCAACTTGAAAACTTTCAGGTCACAATTAGCTTCTGCCAAATTGAAGAAGAGTAATATGGCATGTTCAATATACAAAAAGACTGGAAAATGTAACGGACAGAAGACTGGCACTTGTATCAAGGTTCATAACCCTGATCAAATAATTCTTTGCAAAAGGTGAGTAACCTTTGATTGGTAAAATACAGGAAAAATAATATAGCCTAATTTGACATCAAGGCCATAGTAAAGGACCTCACAGTTTATTGAATGTGTGGCGGAATCATGTGGCCACCCCTATTTGAAAAAATGTTTTCAAGCCACCTAACTGGGATTGTGTATTCACTCTTCTACTCTTAGAATCGGGAGCACAATCTTGAAAGACTCTCTTGAAGAAGAGTGTCTGCATAATGGCGAATAGAAAATAATTTCAACCCTTATTTTTTCCAAATAATTTCGATATTCTTCTAATAAAACGATGAGTTCAGATTGAATTTGTTTTTTTGAATTGGCAATTGATTATATTCTATTCTTGTATTGTATCTATGTAATTAATTTTTCTTTCCTCAACAGCTGTTATTTTAACACGTAGAATGAATTATATCTAAACATGAAGAGGAAAAAACTTTTCATGTTTGTTCTGTGAGTATTTCCGAGATTTTTGTGAACCATTTGTCATTTGTAGGTTTTTACAAGGAGTATGTCGTAATAATAATTGCCTGCTATCCCATAAAGTATCGTCCGAAAAAATGCCAACATGTAAATATTTCTTGGAAGGACTATGCAACAAAGCTGAATGCCAATATTTACACGTGAAAATTAGTCCAAATGCCGACATTTGTAGAGATTTTCTCGAAGGATTTTGCAAGGAGGGAATAAAGGTTAGTGAGAAAAAACTTCAATTAACTGTATTATTCGTCATTATTTTTCAGAAGATAAGATGCATGTCAATTAATCACTTCCCTTTGCATTCATCACTGAAAAAATAGTACAAGTAAAACTTTTTATCTGTTTTTTTCTAAAATACAGATCTGATCGAAATCTAGTACATGGTTGAAAACCTTGAAAAGCACTGATGTCAAGTCAGTAGCATTTGCGAGCATGTTCGAAGTAGATGACTGCTTTAGCATTGAATTTGACCATGTGCGCAGAAGCTGCTGAGTTCATGTCAGTGCTGTTCTAGGTTTTTTAGGATAATCTGTTACAAAACCACGATACCATGGAAAAAACACAAATTTGACAGATTTTTCCCCAATATTTCCATAAATTATTACCGTATGAGCAAATTTTTTTTCGAATATGATAGATGGTGTCGAAAAAAAATTTTATGCTTTAACTAACTGATTTGACCCATTAACGAACTTAACCGCGGCATTCCGATGCGCGAACCAGATTGAAAGTTTCAAGTCGCTAGCTTGCTCCGTTCGACAGTTATCGTGTCCACTGCCGGACGAACAGAATCGATTTATTTATTTATTCATCCAAAGTGAAGTTATTATCTATTATCAATCATGAAATTCACGATGCCCAATTCTTTTTCGATTTTTGGTGTTCTTAATGATCCATAGACTGTTAATGGACATATCGCATCGATTACTTCTGTGAAAATAGTCAGTAGTTACCTGGACCTTGTCTAAGGTAGTGACAATGGTAGTAGTTCCTCCGATCATATCACGTGTCATGTCAAAGAAGTTTTAAGAAGAAGAAAGTTGTCATATGTCAGAATTGTCATAATGTTCAATGTTGAAAAGATTGCATTGTTGGTTGTTCAAGAAATTTGGTAAATGAACGATTCTAGCGAGTTTGTTTTGAATTGAATGAAAAGATATCTAAAATGACTTCGCAAAAGAGTACGAAAGAGAAGCTCTTTGATATACTTGATGATATAGAACTTATTTCAAAGTAAGTATTGGAATCAGTAATTGCAGAACAACAGTTATCAATATTTCATTTTTAGAGAAGTTATAGAGAATGCGATCGCTCCAAAACATTTGAAATTAAGCGGTCCTGACTATTCCCAATTGACTGATTTACTTGTGGCTAAAGACAAAGAATTAAAAGCAACATTAAAATTAGCTTCGGAACAAGCAGTAATCGAAGAAAAGATGGATATTCTTAGGGCTGAAGTGGACAGACAAGATCAAGATATAAACAGTTTGCAAAGGCAATTAAAAGAAGCAGAACAAATTCTTTCAACAGCAATATATCAGGCAAATCAAAAGTTACAGTCGATATCTAGAGCTAATAAAAAACCAGTTTCTTCAGAAGAACTCATCAAATTTGCTCATAGAATTAGTGCGTCAAATGCTATATGTGCACCATTAACTTGGCAACAAGGAGATCCTAGAAGACCTTATCCTACAGATATTGAAATGAGATTAGGGTTATTAGGAAGAATAACAGATTCTGCCAATGGCCATTTGTTGACTCAACCAAACATGGCTGAATTGCACAGAAGTGGACATCCTGGTGAAATTCCTGCAGCACAACAGAATCAGTTTGCATGGCATCCCTCAGGGGAAATTCATATGACAGTAGGTCAAGGAAGTGTACCAATGGACACTAGAAATCACAAACAGGAGACTGAGGATGTTGAGGTTATGTCAACTGATTCTAGCAGTAGTTCTTCCAGTGATTCTCAATAAACAAATAGTGAGGAGAATACGATTCAGTGGATTTGCTGACATTAATTTATTATATATAGTGAAAATGATTATATATCTTGTATAATATTACTTGAGTTTAATGTTGTGAACTCCAACAAATAAATGATGTTCATTTTATTTTAACACAGGGTAATGTATGGTATTTGGTCTTAATGGAACTAGTTTATGATATCAATTTCAAGTTTGTGAATACAATTTTCTTATTTGTACAGCATTTCTAGATGTATGAAATAAAAAAACTTCAAAACATATCGTATTTGCTGTACTAAATTTCCATAATAGATCTTTGAATGTCATTTTAACAAAATAACTGAACACATGAACAATGGACTGATGAATTAAAGAACTAAAATCACAGGTTCATGTTAAAAAGTGAAATATCCCGAGGAATGCGGAAGTTCGGTGAATATAACCGCATACAAGCCCCAACCATTTCCATATGGCTCTGTGTTACTACAAATGTGTTGATTCTAAAACTCAACAATCTCTTATTCACAGAGAAACATATAGTAACTTCATATGGGTTCATTATTTTTCTGATTAATACAGTTTCACGAAATGAACAATTGGTTTCGTGCGTCGTTTGACATTTGCCATACGTTGGAGGTAAAACAACCTCACTTACCCGCTTTGTTTATGTTATGAAGTACAGCATTTTCAACAATTTCAGGATAAATTCACAAGTTAAAATGATTTATATTAATAGAATTGGTGAATAACTAGGCCTAGTTATTGTTTCGTTGTTAAATACAACATAAATACACCAAGAGACGAAGGAATCCGATGTTTCAGATATATTGTAGTGTAGACTTTATATTTGAATATTTGCATTTTTGACCCATTCCCTTAAGTTTTATCTGGTATTCGAAAAAAAAGAATACTATGTGAACTATTCCAGAGATGGCAAACATCCTATATTCACGCCATAAATTGAAAAAACTGTTCTGACAAAGTAACAAACTATGGTAGAGTTTGTTGGAGGCATTTCCACACTGGTTTAGGAGTTATATTAGACTATCTATTTAATTTGTTCTGTTTAATAAGTTGACTCATGATGAGATAAGTATAATAATATTTCGTGTTATACACATTTCAAGAATTAAATCTTCTCGACACTACAATAGCTGGCGTTTTGAATGACAAACCCATCCTGAATGGTTACCACTCGCATCTCCATATGATTTATAAAGGCAATTCGTTATGTGATAGATTTGTCAAAATATTGCATGCATTTTATAATAATAACAAACCATATAACTTTCTCAACCGAACACGTTCCGATGTGGCTCGACTACTCAAGGTTGGAACTTTTACATTTAGTTGTTTGTAATATGTTTCTAATTGACCTTATTGTCAATTACTAAAGATTATGAAAGCCCTAATGTTGCATCTGCATGATAAAAAAGCATTTTATATGGATAGTAAAGAATTTTTTGAGGATGAATCGAAATCGGTGTTCAAGGAAAAAGTTTCATATGAATTATTTTATTTGTAACATATATTTATTATATTAAATATATAATTGAAGATTATGATAGCACTGACATAGCAACTGAAGACCGATATTGTAGTAATTTGATAATTTGCAACATAGAACGATATTTGTAATAGTACCAAGAAGTTCACTGGAACCCATGTTTTTTCCATTCCATACATTTGTTGGATTCCATTCTGCTGTTTAGTTTCAGGAATTAATGAGCCAAACATTTTACTGTTTCATTTTCAATAGCTATACCTATAATAAATGCTATCTCTGATGTGGATACTCTAGGCTTTAGAAGACAAGGATAAATACTGCAATTTTCATTTATATCGTTTTGAACGATTATCATCTGAGATTGAATATCAGTTAATCAGATCCATTATCACAAAATTTCACTTGTAAAATGAATAAAATCACTAAAATCTCCAAATAATCGCTCTTCGCCAATGTAAACAAAGCGAATGTATTCCTTGGTCTCTGGGTGTATTTATGTTGCATTTCACAACGACACAATAACTTGGCCTCACGGGTCTAGTAATTCACCAATTCTATGAATATAAATCATTTTAACTTGTGAATTTATCCTGAAATTGTTGAAAATGCTGTATTTCATAACATAAACAAAGCGGGAAAGTGGGTTTGTTTTACCTCCAACGTATGACAAATGTCAAACGACGCACGAAACCAATTATAAGTAGATACGCTAGTGATAAACCTTATTGACAATTGAACATTACTGATCTCTTTGTGTTCGAAAAATTTTACATAGTCATGATTTTTTTTAAAAAAATCATAAAATTAATTATTAAAAAACCGGTTTTCACTCAATAATTGTTGAATGAAACTTGGTGTTTGGAATGAGGTACCTACTACTTTTTCATATGCATCCTGCATAAGTTTCTTGTACCTTGGAAAACTTCTAATTATTTTCAACAGATTTAGAACAGCCAATATTGAGGAAATAATTAATTAGCTAAAACGTGTAATCCAGATACAATTTTCATGTTTCAGTGTGACAAAAGACATCAGTTCCTCTGTCCAGAATATGAAAAAACCAAAAAGTGTCCCAAACCTAAATGTGAATATCCACATGGAACATCCGAAGTGAAAAAGCCAAAAACTGAGAGGAAGAAATCAAAAAAAGTTTTACCTAAAAATCTACTGAAGAAGACTAAGAAGATAATTCCGGATATCTCAGAAAATTGCCAGAAACGTTATTACAAAGGAAACTCTGACGAAGCTGAAGAATGTGGAACTTTGAAAAGAACCATTGAGGAAAAAGAAATCTTAGTTCCTAAAAGACAGAAATTGGGATCACTACCATCATTCATACCCATTTCGTGATAAAATATTGGTGGTATCATAATTTAAATGACACAAGAAAGTTTCACATTGAGATAGAATTCACTTATATTTTTATTTGAATATAAATTCGGAAATCAGTTTTCACTTAACTTTTGACAAATTCAAAATTGATCCTATCAAATAGATGTTTTATCTCTTTGATAAAAGTTTATTTTTTGCTTTATTGACAGTACTCGCTCATAACTTGAATTGTTGTTTTTATTCAAATATGTCATTTTAGATATTTTCAAAGAAGTTTGGAAAATGCCTTGTGTTGAGTAATAGGTTTCAAGGTGCAAGTTGTTTCTCCACTTTTATTGGTTCATAACTTCTGGAAATATCAGTTTTCACCACATGCCAGGAAGATCAATTTGAGTAAATTTAAATCACAGTGCTTATTATATGTTTTGAAAATCGGGGTTTTTTTAAATATTTCTCACAGCATACCCATTTCATTGCAGAGTCTCATTATTCACAAGTGACGTGTATACTAATATGCAGTTTTTTTCAGCCAATCTCTGTGAGTTAGTGTGATGGTGCTATACCTTCAAGTGATAAAATAATGTACATAAACAATTGAAAGTGATTTAAATTATATATATTTTTCCAATAAACTTCTTCTATATTATTTGGTTTCAATAACTTAAACATATCACAAAAGTCACAGAATCTGTTTTTTAGTATTAGCATAAATAAGAGTCCAATTAGAAGGTTCATTATATCCAATTAAAATGGGACAGTGAAGTAATAGTGATGCACTATCAGAATCGACAGTTTTAGAAACTTTGATCCACTTGTTCATCCAAATGATCATGTCTTCATTTTTCATATTGGTTGGGTTCAATCCTGAAACAAATCAAAAATACAGAATAACCCATAAAAGTTAACATACTACTGTAAATACAGAGTGTAACAGCCAAATGGAATAAATTCGATAACGGATAAATGTTGGGAAAAACGCTCGGACACGTCGATTTGTAATTTTAAATGCGCATATTTTTCGAGAAAATAATATTATATAGGGTGTTCCATGTGACCCTGGTCAATACCAACTTTCTTATTTCAAATGCAACCCCCTGTATATTATTTATTCTTTGGATTCTTCAGAAAATTCTAGTCACAATTCATGCACAATGTCCCATACCTATCTTTAACTATTTCGGAAATATTAAGTGTTTTCAGATTTAGTGCAAAAATCAACGTTTTAAATAAAAATTATGTTATTTCACAAATTCGGTACATTACACTTAAAACCTAATAAGTAATACTGATTATTTCTTAATAATTAAAAAAAAACAAAAACAAAACATTAATGTCAATGTAGGAAATGTTCAAAATGCTCGCCGCGAACGTCTTGGCAACATGCTAATCTGATGTAGAATTGTCTTCTTACGTTATTCGACATTTCTGAAAACACTCAATATTTCCAAAAAGTTGAAGATAGGTATAGGACATTGTACATGAATTATGTCTAGAATTTTCTGAAGAATCCAAATAATATACAGGGGGTTACATTTGAAATAAGAAAGTTGGTATCGGCCACTGTCGCATGGAACACCCTATATAATTTTATTTTTTTGAAATCTAAGCGCATTTAAAATTACAAATGGACGTGTCCGAGCGTTTTTCCTAAACCCCCTCATTTATTCGTTATCGAATTTATTCCATTTGGCTGTTATACTCTGTATATCAAAGAGTACTTTGAAATATTGAAGAGCATATAGCAGTTTTATTTTTCTGGGTCCACACCTAGCAAGTTTGAAGTAATATTATTTGAAATTGTATCATGAAGGGAGAAAACATTTTGTTTCAATTTTACTCAGAATGCTAGGGTATATCCATAGAGCTCGAGAATGCAATATCTTGCATCTGAGAAATTTTTTTCAACAATTTAATGTCCATATGAGATGTTCATTGAGTAGGTAGAATAAATACGATAAGTCTTGAACCTGGATTCTCAGGAAGACATCATGAGATGAACTCTAATTGGTTCATCACTTCAAGAGGAGCCAACGTGGAATCTCTTGGGCACCTTTGCTGTACCCTAAGTCTTAGAAACGTTTAAAGGCTTTATGCTATCTGGTATTTTGCTTCTACAAACAAGGAGACTGAAAATGGACTCCCAGTGGTACTGGTGGGACAAAGCAATTTGAATTGAATGAGAAGTGAATAAAGCAAAACCTACGATATCTTACCCCTTATATAACATGACATTCTTAAAGCTTCAATAGGCAAGTTATGCACACCGCCTTCCCTTAGAATAGCCAAATCCATTTCTTTAAGGATGATTGCTTTATTAGTCAATCTTCTCCGTCTAAACCAGAAGGATGTATTCATATTGTGTAAATGTAGCAAATGTTTCTTAAATAAAAAGATAAAATAAATTTATTTTTCATTATTATACGCATAAACTATTAACTCACAATATGGCTTCCTCTCAGGTAATTTAAATTATAAGGCTCATTAATAAATAGTTCTCGACATTTCAATATAAGATCTAACTCTGGCTGAACACCACTGCCTATTTTTCCTAGTACATCCCTCCAAGGTTCATACAATTCATGTCCTTTCAATTTGCTCAATTGTTCTTGTAGATGCCTAAATATAGGCTTATTATGCAGTAATCTTTCATGTAAAAATGCTCTGCTGAAATCTACCCTCTGCTGAATAGTCCAAAAATGTTGGGAAAGCAGTTGCTTTGGGAAAAAATAAATCAAGGGAAATATCACATAATTAGTAAAAGGTAATGCTGAAAACAGTAGTATTGGAGTCAACTTCAACATATCCCTGGGTAACTGATCGAAGAGTTCAATTTCTTTTCGTGTGAAATCCCGAAGAAGTTTTTGTTTTTTATTTATGGCACGGACAATGCTATAGTATAGTTTCACATCACGTATAAAGTTTCTGGTTCCTTCCATAAAAGATCGATACAATCCCACTGCGTTAGGAAAACGTTTCTCAATATGTTTTTCATAATCTTTCAAGTATAAAATGTATCTGTTGACAACATAAAATTTAATTTTTTTCTCACGTGTTTTATCGTGAAGAAATTTAGGAGTAGAAAATCTGAAATGTAAATTATGAATTCAAAAGAACCTTCTGCTCATAAAATAATTTTACCCATTGTTCCGTACAAGAAACTGTGATCTAGATGAACATGATAGTGTTTTTAACAGAAACATTGCCATATACTGCCAGGAGTATTTATCACATCTTTGAAAAATTAGGAATCAATTATAAAATGGTTATTTATTTCTACCAAGGATCTTTGACTAGAATTAATACCGAATTCCACAGAATAGAGAAGATGTATGAAATGCTGTCATCAATTGATGGAAAAAATTACAAACATCAACAAAATCGGAAATAAAAGATTGTCAAAGTCATTTCATAGAATATTATAATTTTTGCTAGAAAAACATACTAAATAAACAGTAATAATTAAATTTCACTACGTCTGTTATTGAAAAATATATAATACACTGAATTATCTATCGTAATTCTAAAAACTTTTCCTAAATAAATCTAAATGGTCTTCCGGAACGAAGTAAAAAAACAAGAAAAGTAAGATCTGTGGTTCTCTCTTCATTCCTAACGGTTGGTACAAATTAGAGCTCATTTATCCTCCATCTTGGCGTGATTCTTTCGGGAAGATCACTGCATCGTGTGGAATAATGGTAAGCCAAATATTCAATATGAATTATTCTTTGATTATAGAAAGTCTGAAATGACACGGATTGTACTTCAAATAAAAAAGCTTCTTCAGATATTGTGTTTAATATCTGAATATTCCTGTTATAATCTTCAACCACTATGTTCACGTGCTATATTGTAATTTAAGTTTTGTTTATTCTAGCCATTCCAAAGATTTGTGGAAACTGGGCGCATCGCTCTTGTGTCCGATGGACCGAATAAGGGCAAATTGGTCAGCATTGTGGACATAATTGACCAGACCAGGGTAAGCAAAATATCCACGTGCATAGTTGCCTTTGTAGGTTATCTGTTATGATGATCCTTTACTTTGATAGGAATTGCCGGCTGATACATAAATGAAGCTACTTAGAAATCTGAATGAGTGTGTGCTTGCTCATCACAAGATGACGGTTTTACTTCCATTAACGAATGTGGGTTTTTTCAGGTTTTGGTCGATGGACCATGCACTAATGTACCCAGACAAGCAATAAGACTCAATCAGTTACATCTGACTAAGTTCAGAATCAAATTCCCATTTACTGGATCTACCAGGGTTGTTCGAAAAGCATGGGTTGCATCCAAGGTTGATGAACAATGGGCTGAATCAATGTGGGCCAAAAAGACTGCTGCTAAAGCTAAGGTATGTGCTAGAAAAGAGATTTTTTTCTGATAAATTAAAGCTTGCTGTTACGTTGAGAACATTTAAGATGAGGGGTATTCAATTTGGTAATATATTTCTGGGTAATCTTTGAGTTTCGACAAGTCGAAATCAAAACAAGATGTACGCATGCACCAACAGTGTCATTTCGGGATCATCGTTGCCAGATTGTGCGGAGCCTAATATTAGATTTGTGTGATAGCATTGTTTAAGACTAATTAAACAATGGTGATAGTATCTCGATTCATTTGAGATGGTTCATTCTGACTTGAAAATAAGTACATTAAGTAATTATCGAGTAATGTGATGCATTCTGTCAGGGGTTAGAATAAATGGTTCAATTCAGGACATTGCCAGTCCAAATCAAAATAAATAAAATTTGGGATAGTGCACTTGAATTTCGTCTTTCCATTCGTCCTAATCCAAATCGGAAAGTAAAAATAATGGTGTCCGATCATTGAAAACATACTATATCACTGTTTCAAACAAAATAGGGCCATAATTGCCCTTATTTACTGATTCAAACATTCGTTTCATATAAAGTCTTCTCATCTTATATTCCATACAACTTATGATTAAAAAACTTACTATATCTCTATTTCAAATAAAACAGTACAGAATTGCCCTTATTCACTTCTTCAATTATATTCCTTTGATATTCAATTTCCCAATCACATTATTTCTATACGACATATATAAATGAAACAGCATTTCAAATGACATGACATTCTTGTGGCATCGGATTGATTTTACAGTCTGGCAACGATGCTCCCTAAATGACTCTGTTGGAGCATGCGCACATATTGTTTTGATCTCCACTTGTCGAAACCCAAAGATTACCTATTTCTGAGCTTGTTCAGAATTCATTGGTGGGGATCAGGGAATGTATTCTTTTGTTGTTTTTTGGAGGAAGATTTTTCCTTCTGTGAAGTGATATGAGGTGAACAGATGTTATACAAGATGACAGTTGTGTTGGGTTCCATTAAATTTTTTTTGTGAACCTATTATTTTGTATCGTCTAGATTTCAAATAGATTGTGTCCTAAACACAAATCAACTGAATTGTCTCAAAGTAATGATTCCTTGAAGCATCCATGAATATCTGGGGTCTTACTTTATTTTTCTGAATTAATAATTTTTTTTCTAGTGGAGAATTATTTCTTTTATGTTGAATGAACTCATCATCTGGCAGGTGTCGTTTGATTTATTAGAAAGTTATCGAAACTCAATTATAGGCCAGGCCTTGCAATAAAAGATCCCTTGTCGTTGGTTCGACAATCGACTATCCAACGGACTTGTTTCCCCTCAACTAGGATTACATTTTTTATGTGGTTTTCGTTATAGACAAATAATAGAGTTTTTCTGTGGTCAGGTATTAGATGTGGGATTAAATTTTTACAATATTATGGCTTATGGATATTGAAACTGTATTAATGGAGAAAATCAACATACAACTTGATTCAGAATTTCGTGAGGATCTGAATATAGAAAAATTTGAATGAAATGTATATATGGAAAAATAATTATGTACAATTTTTTTGGGAAGTACTGAAGAATATCAATGCGCAACTCGGTGTGCAAATGTTCGACCATACCACTCTTTGCTAAGTCCAAAGAAACGGTGATGAGATTATGTTTATATTTCAATTCGAAATTTCTCCATATCTTGCTTTTGGTTTTCTAAGTTAAATATAACCTACAAGTAGACATGACCTGAGCATGGAACCAAATGTCACTGGTCAATCGAATGTTGTATCTCCTATACTCCGTACCACTCTTTGCTAAGTCAAAGGAAACGCTGATGGTACATGTTTATATTCCGATTTGAAATTTCTCGATATTTTGGATTCAGTTTATTTCTTGAATATTTGCTTGAAAAAATAATCTAAATGGCGAATGGAACTCTCTCAAATTTTGCAGATGCTCGTGAAAACTTGGATAATTAATTGACATTAACATATGACAATTATCCTACTCTTCAATTCTTGATCGAGATTCAAGAATTGAAGGGTATGACAATGTCGATTTTCTAAGTTTTTTCGAACATTTGCAAAATTTGTGAGAGTTCTATTCGCCATTTCGAACATGTTTTCACTGTAAACTGAATGCAAAATATCGAGAAATTTCAAATCGGAATATAAACATGTACCCTATCAGCGTTTCCTTCGACTTAGCAAAGAGTGGTACAGAGTATAGATATAACATTCGATTGACGAGTGAGATTCGGTTCCATGCTCAGGTCATGTCTACTTGTTGCTTATATTTAACAATCATGCGATTCCGGAGTCCCTATTCTTGAATAGGGGAAGGAAGAAAATAGGCGTGTCGACGCTGTTGTCAAGGAAACGCGGTGCATTTTTAATGGAACGAGAGAGAACGTTCATTCAAAAATAGGGTCCCGGAACTGATATCCGTTCGAACGCCTATCGCGCAGCGCCGTGCAACCGCCCTAATGAACGGACATAGTTCGAACTTTCAGTACAGCGCTTCTGCTGCAAACCTTACAGCGGCTAGCTGTATAGAGGGATAGAGGGATTTTGTGGTCGAAAATGCGAACTGAAGATGTGGCATCTTCGGAGCTTTGGAGGCCCAAATTTTCGAAACTAAGAGAGAGTGTCGAGTTTTGACTGCAGATGTGTGTTCAGGGGAACGAATTGAATAAAACAAGCCAAAAACCAGATCAATATCTGCGAGACTCCGAAATTTTGAGGTTTACCCAAATAAATCAAATGCCACAACATTAAATGGCATTTGAAATGTATGAAGAAAGGATGAGCTCTTACCTCCAGTCATAACAGAATTAGATGAATTAGAAGGAATGACAGGAGAACTGTCAAATAAAAGGGATCTTTTAGTTGAGTAAGCCTCTCTTTCATTACTGTTTAAGTTAGAGAGGCATATAGGCCGCCCTTAAATGTTTTGTGGGTACAATTAAGGAAACTTCATTTAAGGCAAGCCTCTATTTAGGTTTCGATATCTCTGTTTATATGGGGAGCATTTTTCTATTTTTTATACAATGATGAGCCTTTCGTTGATAGGAATTGCCGTCTTATACATATGTGAAGAAAGCAGAACTTAACTGATTCATTATAATATTCAAATAATTATTTATCCTCTTCTGATGGGAATTTGAAGGTCTTATGTCTAATTTCAGAGGGCTGAGTTGACCGATTTCGATAGGTTCAAGCTTAGGCGTGCCCGTAGTCTAAGGAACAAGATTAGAACAGCCGCTTTCTTGACACTCAGGAAGACCGCAAGCCGAAATGGTACCCTCTATGGAAAGAAGAAGATGGCTAAGGGTGGAGATAAACCAATTCCTAAAAAAGCCGCTAAAAAATAAATATAATTTGTAAAAATATTTTATATTTTAATGAAGGTTTTATTTTTTTCCTTTCCTTGAGCTACATAATAACACGGTAATGTGCAAAGAGATAATATAATTAATTATAAACCCCATCAATAAATTAAAGGTCATTAATAGTTTATTCTATCTCAATTGTAAAGGATTTGGTACATCTTGGTAAACAAAAAATTTTCTTGAGGGGGCATTTTCTCAAATATTCATCATAGTATCATTTCTTTTCTCTACGTGACAACCCCACTTTAAATTTGAAAGGGAAGATGGGCCCTTCAATTTGTTGAGAAGATCTTCATGTTCTGAGTCAGTTTTTCAGATTTTATTATTCGTTTATGTAATATTTGACATCAAAATGAAATATCAGCAAATTTATCAGTAGCTTAATAAGATTATCACAAATGCGAAAACTAAAAATTTAATGAGTAAAAACCGATGGGTGTCCTGAAAGGTTTAATCTCACAAATGCACAATTCAAGCCTTGCAAAGTTCCATAAAATGGCATACATTTTGTTGAAACTTCCGCCTCATATTCTGGAGTATTTCGGGAATAATTCGGCTACATTAGTTTTCCAAAAGGAAACCTTTTCTGGCATAAATTTTCAATTTGAAATGGCCAGTGGCTCCACACAAAAAACTGCAAATTTTACACAAGGGTTTATTATTTTCTTAGTTAAGTAACCCAATATACCGTTGATATCTTAGACAACTTAGAACCCAATGCGATGATTCATTTTCGATATAATTGGAAATTTGCAGCTTTTTTCTTAATATTTCAGTAACCACTGGTCGGAAATCATCCGGGTAAAATTTTGTAGGTTCAGTTCTGCAACAGTAATCAACGTTTAGAGTTTCATGAAAATTCGGTTTAAGTGTCCAGAAATCATTCCTTTCCCCCATTTAGACACCTTAGGGTACACTGATCCTGCTGAAAAGCTTGGAGGATCAACCCCGAGGGACTCACGATTTTTCTACCAAGTTTCAAGGATTTCCGTTCAGCAGTTCCAGAGAAAAGCCACGGACGGATTTTTTTTATTCGTTCATTCAAATCTACATACTCCAAAACGTAAACTGTGAAATTTTAAGAGGGGCTTAAAATTTTTTTTTCGTTGGTGGATCACTAAGGTTCATTATTTGATTTTATCAAATAATAAATCAAAACGGTAAATTTTTGATTTCATACCTTTCCACCTATTTTATGGATTATTCTAGTTTAAATACAATTCATCCGAAATATTGGGCATGCGAATGTTCACCATTGAGCTTTCAAATACTATTTTATTTGAAAACTCAATGTTATTACGCATGAGACAAAATTGAAAGAAGATTTTAAATTCCCTGAAACGAAATAAATAAAATAAAAAAATTAGGCGATTTTAATCATAAATATGAGAATCAATAATAAAATAGATATAAACTGAAACATATCTTCTAATAAAAATAATATTTTATCAACTTTTTTTTTGGATACCAAAAATAACTACAACCAGTAACGAATTACTAGAACATAACTAGAATGACACTGATAAATGTAAGTGTAAGTAATGGTGACATGCTTTATATAAGTCCTGATTGGGGATTCACCTAAATATCTTGAAGGGAATCACGAATAGCTTCCAATTCCCAGCGAGGAATATCAATTTCAGGCTCTGAATCTTTATTCAAAGATTTTAGGAATCGGCAACCTGTAATACATAAATCTGTATTACGTATAGTATGCTGTGCGTTTTAGATTTGTCAACGTATAACTCGAATTATGTTATGGTAAATATATTCAAAATAATATCGTAAGTGTCATGATTTCCTAGAATATCAGAACATACATTCATTCCATCAAATTTCGGTAGGTCAGTAGATTGAGAAGAAAATCGGTAGATCTACCGAAAAATCGGTAGAGGTGGCAACACCGCTTGAACCGATTCAGCCACAGCCACTGGAAGTGTCAGCACAGATCAATTAGTCTGTGGTGTCAGTGTGGAAGCGAGACCTTCGTGAACACAGGCACAGATCTGTGTTCGTGAACGTGAAAGAAAAGTTTAAAGAAATCAATCTTTGCGTGAAAGATTACGTAGGCTACGGTAAAAGATACATGAGAAGAAATAGAGAGGGAGTGTTGAGTCAAGGAACGCCTCGAAGTTTCGACCATTTAAATAACCAATGTGGGTGCAAACTTATTAAAATATCGCATTCTAATTGAAAATTAAAATTTTTGACGGCGATCGAATTTCATCAATATTTTTATAGACTGTTAGATCCCGATACTGAAAACCTAAAAAAACACTGACGTAAATTCAGCACCTTTTTACGCGCATATTTAAATGAGATGACCGCTTAGACAACGAGTTTGAACATGAACGCAAAAGCTGCTGACTTCACGTCAGCGCTACTACAGTTTTTTCGAGATATTCTGGAAAAAACAACGATACCGAAGAAAAAATCACGGTATTTGACATACATATATTTTTCCAATAATTTCATAAATTATAATATAATATCGAATAGAGATTTGGTACGCTGCTGTGAAATATATGAAGCTCGAAGTCTACGCAAATTATTTTTTCTAATATGAAGGACAATTTTTTTTGAATGACATGACAGTACGATCTCACCAAAATTTCGCAAAAAGTTTCGCATCGTAATACTTAAACTAACCACTAAGTTTCGATCCATTCGTAGTTCCGGAATCATCACGAAAATAACCTCAAAAATTCAAAGAGTTCCAACTACGAAACCTTTAGACCGATTTTGCCCATTATTGAACTTAATTGTTGCATTTTGAAATGCAACCTATCCTATCCTATTCGAATTCATACAATCGAAAATTTTAATCGGAAAGAAAGGAATCGATTGATGAATACTACAAAAACTTTCGGTATACCAAAATTTCAACTCTGAGAACAACACAAAATCTCCAGAATGAACTCGAAAAGTAGGCAAAATACGTTAGAATAACGGACACGTCGAAAAATTACTAGCTTGGAAGTGTTCGCCAGAGGGCGTATCGCTTAGCAGTAGTTGCAAATTATGAATATCATTCTACTCGCCATAACATTCAAATCCTATTATTTATATTCCTGATCCTCTTGGTGGGGGGGCATTATCTGTTGAACTCTAAGTTTTATATCGTCTGGTCGGTGCTGAAAGTTTGATAATAAACTAGGTACCTACTTGAGAAAACTTTCTCAAACTTTGGGTGTTCAAATTTCGTTAGATCACAATAAATTTCCCGCTGTACGTGTTCTAATATTCCAGGCATGCGATAAAGGAGACTGGGTATAATGAAAAGTTATGTAGTTTAGGTACTCGATTCACATGTCTGCTCTTCAGAAATTGCGCTTATACAAAACACTTCTGAAATTTCCACATGTTAAAAGGGAAACTACGGAAAACTTTCATCATCGGTTCTCCGATCAGACTTCGTTTATGAGTCTTTATTCTGCTATTAAAGTTAGTTCGAATTTTGGTTGCCGCGTTCTATCGAATAGGTATACGGTTCACACAACGGTACAACCCGATTCTTTGATTAGGAACTTCTGCGAAGATGCCCGCGCCTTAACGGTTGAATTTGGAACTTGTCCAAGCTATTAGTTTTATGTAAACAAACCGTAGAAATGTGGAGGAGAACGAGGATTTATTAAGCGAGTTGGAATATTTGAAGAAATTATTATAATTTTATGTAAGATTTCTCGAGAAGAAACTTTTCGTTTGGATCACGATATAAATTCGTGCTTTAAATCGTTCCTCGTGGAGGATAATTTCGATGTTATTTTAGTGTCTGTTGCTTGGTGGATCAAAATGAACCAATATCAAAGTTTACTTTAATGTCTAGAAAAATAGGCACCCGAATAAGTAATTTAAGGACTCTAATTAATTTGAGGAAGTTCTGAATGCAGGCTATATTATGTGGTAAATCTAAATCAGTCCAAATGATATGACTTGTTCTCTTTGTTCACGAACGAATGAATTAATATCAGTATCAATGAAAACAGCTTTTCTGCTTCAGTTCTTCTGCATCGTAGTTCGAAAGAAAAGGAAACAGACATATAATTGATTTTCTTTTCATATTACAGCACCTCAAGATACACATACAAAATGAAAAATGTCACAGCTGGTTCAACCTACCTATACCTATAGAAATGAAAAATATTAATGTATTTATATGAATAACTGCAACTATTATCAACCATAACAGTACATCTGGTTTTTGTCAGGTTTTCAACAAGGTCACTCTCTTTGAATATGATTTTGTGTAGTATGTGAATTAGGTAGCTGCAGAAACGCTCGGTAGTTTCTCTGCAGCATTTTTTATCAAAATTCTCTTATTTCATATACACCCAAAAACATCTGGACATGAAGTTGTTTCGAAATGAATACATTGTAATTAACTTTCATGAAAATAAACATCTTCAGAGAAATGCAGTGAACATACTTTCATGTATTTCCAGACCTGTTTTCCGATCTTCCATTTCCAAATATAGGCCTTTCTTCCATCATTGAATTCCCTGCCAAATGCTGTTTCCAAATTAACTTTACTTTCATTTGGCTTTCGAAAAAATGAAAACTTGAGGCAGTAGATGATCCTTTCTTCTTTGACCATGAAAAATATTGGGTTGAGTCATACAACAATAGTCATTTCGGGAGGATGCCAATTAATACAATCGGAAATTTCAATCGGAAAAAAAAATCGATTGATGAAGATTACAAACCCTTTCGGCATACCAAAATTTCAACTCTGAGAACAACACAAAAGCTCGAGAATGAACTCCAAAAGTAAGCAAAATACGTTAGGATAACGTGCTAAACAACTAGCTCGGAAGTGTTAGAGTTTCTATCGCCAGGAGGCGTATCGCTTAGCAGTAGTTGCGAATATCCGAATGTATATTTTCTGCACGCATGTTTTAGGGGAACACACAGATAACAGAGAGAATCTCTCTGTTATCTGTGGAGGAATAGCTTGCGTTTTGTCTAATGACGGAAGGACGGACGACGGCTACGATGATGGACGGAATGGATATGGAAAGGACTGTGGATAGAATGACGGAATAGACGGGTTATGTGTGAGTAGGATACAAACTTAATTTTGTAAAAATGTCAGTTTTGTGTTGGTTTACTTGAGAATAGTATTAGAATTGAGATATTGAGGACAAAAGTTAAAAATATAGCGAATTGTAATTTTGTTTAATTTGTATATCTGTAAATGTTTAGATGTCTGGTACTACGTACCAAAATGGCAAAATGTTGTTCAGGTTTGTATATTATACACTCAATTGTAGTAAATTTGGAAGTCATTTCTGGGTTGGCAACTCGGACCGAAGTCGTCTATTGTTTTTTTTTTTTTTCCTTTATATGTGCCGGGATACTATGTCCATCTACACATTCTCAAGTATTTACTTTTTAGATTCTTACTAAATCACCACCACCTATACACTTTACAACATCCATGACCTCGCCGGGATTCGAACCCGGTACCTTCAGCATCCTAGAAAATGTTTCCACCCTCTAGTCTACCGAGGTAGTCTCGTCTATTGTTGATTGTTCTCTCGTCTATGTTCTACGGATTATGAAGTAAATAAAGATGGTTCTATGCTATGGATATGTTACCATAGAACATTGACTGTCATTCTGGGTGACAGAAAAAACGCTTTTTCATCAATCAAATTCCGTAATCAACCTTTTTTCCAGAAACCAACCGAATATTTCATATTACGGAATGGAAAACCGTCAACTAGAATAACCATGATGTAAAAAACATGGTGTTCTCATCTGAAAAATAGGTGACATCAGCAAGATTAAAATACAAGTATATATATTCTGTGATTTGAATTTGAATGAAAAAAGTGACGCCATCATTGGTTAATACGATCACAGATGAGCACACCATGTTTTGCTTACATCATGGAAATAACCAAGTTGATTTGCGGAACATATATGCTAAATAAACTTGACACTTTTTACATGAAATCAGGAACCCCAACTTGAATTTCAACCGATCGGAGATGATCTTAAGACCTATATTTGGAAGGAATTATTTTGTTTAAGGAGCCGAGGCATTTTTTACTGATATTTATAAATAACGCGAACCTTATCATGTCGAATTTATTCTCAAAGTCCCCTTTCCCTGTGATAGTGAATTTGGAAGAAATTTGTGGGTTGGCAACTTGGACCGAAGTCCTCTATTCATTTTTATTCAGCGGAATTGGTTGTTTGAAATTGGCAATGCGACTTTAGCGCCGTCATCGTTCAAAGAGCCAAGTAAGAGAATATTTGACCATTCTAGAACTGCGTTTTGGACCCAAAATTTTAGCTCGTAAAGGGGCCTTTTGTGCGAGGGAGATTCGGGTATTTGGGGAATCGGAGATTCACCCTATTGATTCAAACTTTTGGCGGACGACGATCACTTGATTGTCGTCAGCCAATAAGGAAGAATATCCGATTACCCAAATACCCGAATCTCCCTCGCACAAAAGGTAGCTTAAAGGGGCCTTTTGTGCGAGGGAGATTCGGGTATTAGGGGAATCGGATATTCTTCCTTATTGGCTGAGAGATTCACCCTATTGGTCGATGACTTTTTTTTCAATTGTCGAATTTAATTTGACGAAAGTCTCACGAAACGAAAAATAAAAAAAACGATCAACAAGCGAACTGTATCTTTTCAGAATACAAAACTGACTTCTCCATCGGACGAACGAGAACAATTGCAGAATTATTTTCATTTGATGTTTCGTTTCGCAAAACTTTTGTGTTTTTTACGGTCAGCCTAACGGCCGATCTTACACACTCGAATTTCAATATTTGTAGAGTAGGTTTGGACCTCAATTACGCAGGCCGAATTCAAAATGTTGTTCTCTCAATATTTCCAAAAATACAGATAAGATCAAATTGAAATTCAGCTATCGATTGAAAAATGACAGCTTGAAGGTACATACAGAATCTCCTGAGGAAAATATGATCAGGATTGCAGAATATTGAATATTTTAATGATAAAAAAGTGATTTTTTTTCAAATTGTTTTAATGACACGATCATATCGAATTTTTGCACAAAGTTATTCATCAGCATTTTCAACCTAGTCTATAAGTTTCATCATTAGTTTGGAGTTATTCCGGAAAAATAACGTTACCGAAAATAACACCTCGAAATTAGACATATTTTTTCCCGATATCTCCGGAAACAATGACCATACCAAACTGAAATGCAGTACCTACTCTGCTGTGGAATATGGAGCTCAAGGTATGAGCAAATTTTTTCTCAAATACGATGAATGGATTCAAAAAAAAAATTTGCCAGAGAAATTTTGAAAAATAAGAGGTTGCGCGTGGTCAAGCATCTGTCAAGTTTCGATTCAACCGCTCTAGTAGTTCCTGCAATATCAGGAAAATAACCTCAAAATGATAAATGGCTATAACTCCGAAACCGTTCAGCCGATTTTACTCATTTACGAACCTTACCGTCCTATTTTGAGATGCAAGTCGATAGAGTACTCCGTACGCTCGTTATAGTGCATCCGGACGGACGGACATGATCAGTTTTGACAGCGGATGCGTCATCGGTGCTTCCAACCTAGTCAATTGAGACCATTTTCGATCAAAATTCGAAAATTATAGACATTTTTACAAAACTATAGCACGCTGTTCCCTGTTCCCTAGAAAATGCGCACAAAAATGATAATTTATTGTCAGTAGTCATTTTTCATTGCAGATACCAATGCATTTTGGATACCTTGATTACCTTGTATAATATTTTGTGAAATTACTTCTAGCAAACCAAAAATATTATAAGTTCTCAAATATATAAATTACATCTTTCATTCCGAAAACAACATAATAAGTCTTCGTGTGAAATTCATAACTTTTCTTCAATCGATAAAGTTTGTTACAATTGTTTGTATTGCTTGATGCAGTTTTAAATCTGAAAATCTGGAATTCGCATGCAACGAAAATTTGAATACCTTTGTCGTGCACCATGCGTCGCGCGCGCATGCGTTCCTCTCATATTTCAGATCTATGCGTTCGGGTTTTCCTGCTTTTCATCATTCTCCGTTAGTTCACTTTTAGCGCTAGCGGTTTTCCAGGCCGGTCCGATCACGTGCGGAAACGAAACCGACGAAATTCGTTCCGTTCGCGATTTTATGCCCAAACTTCCGGTTTAAGAATCCAGGGTGCTATCGAAAGCAGCGTTGGGATATCACTCTCAAGATCAGAAATGAAACTTTTCCACTGAAAAAGGTACAAAACTTCGTTCGATTGAATTTGCTAATTACTTTCGGAACTCTGTGCAATCGCAATTTTCGGAGTTTTTCAATTTTTAACGCTGAATTGAATCTGGATTTGCGGTGTCCATGGAAATAAAATCTGTGCGATTTTAGTTAGTTGTGAATTTAAAAATTGGAGTTGTAATCTAAGAATTAATGAGGTTTGAGTGCCACAGCCAAAGTCGTGGTTCATTCTTTTCTACTTTTGCACCGAAAAAGTTTTGGTGAGTGGAAGGGTTTGGTACGGTTTTTTCATTCTGTTCGTCGGCTCCAAAGGCGATTTGTCTACTATGGATTGAAGGATATTTTTGTAGGATTTTTCAGTTCTTTTCAAGGTTTTAACTCCCGAAATCTGAAAAACAACGATTAAAAATTGAATAAAATGATCAAATAATCAACAAGTGAACTGTAACGTTTCAGAGTCTAAATCTGACTTCTTCAGACAATGAAGGAAAAATTTTAAGAATCATTTTCTTTCAGTATTTGAATTCTCAGACTTTGATCAATTTTTTGGCGAAAGTCTTAAAATAAAAAAATATAGCAAAAAAGAATTCGGCAAATTTTCCCTTTGTTGTGTGAAGTCAGACGAAGAATCTGAAACGTACAGTTCACATCGTTGATCCTTCACATTTTCACGGTTTTGTTCATTAGGAAACATTTGTTCTAGAAACTGCCCTTGACAAGTAGTTTGAATCCTTTGATAATCGCAAGGGCTTTTACTATGAATAATAATTTTATTCAATTTTTAATTGCTCTTTTTCAGATGTTGGGATTGAAAATCCAGAAAACACCGAAAATAATCATTTCTCGTGTATTACGGGTTCGAATGAAATTTCGGTAGATACATCCCTGAATTGTTTGTGAGAAAAGAAAACATGGAGAAATGCAACAATTCATTCTGTAGATTTCTACTGATGCATGAATCTTGCTCATAATATACAAGTCATAAATCTGACTGATAAAACAGACAATGTTTCTTCGATGAGAATTTCATCATTGAAAATTAGGAGTATGTTGATTTTCAAAATCTTTCTTTTTCATCGTACACCCTTTCAGTTTTGAAATTGAAGGGGAAGTCATGCAATTTGGTACCGAAGTCTTGGCTCCATTTGCACCACTTCTATGCAAATCAGAAACATATTTCATAAGAAAACATCGAAAATTTATAGGGTTTCGAAAAGTCGACGTCAAGCCGGAATTGGATATATATTTATATACACTTTCGTGAGAGAACATTACATTTGCAATCAATTGCATCAAACAATATAGAATATATAGAAAAATCATAGTATTGGTAGAGGAAATATAAACGGAGGCCATACATTTTTACATACAGTATAATTTGAAAAGGTATCATCAGAAAAAATGCTAAAAAATTTAACTTTTGTTCGCAAAGGGCATTCATACGGTTGGTTCCACTCAATTTTTATTAACCCTTTATGAGCATGATGGCAGTGACCTCTATTATCTTGAATGGGCAGGGGTTTTAAATGATACCTTGTTTCAAAGGAAATTCGATTGCCTTTTAAAAAATGGCATACACTATTTTTGTTAGAACTGCCAGAAAATAAAATGGGGGTTCAATATTTTCGAAAGCAAGGTTGCAGTGAAATATGAAAGCTAATAGGTCCTATAAAATCATATCCTAGAACTCCAGCGAATCCCAAGTGTGAAAAAAACAGAACATCCTTGATCAACATATTTTCAACAATATCACCGAATTTGTTGTTGCATTCTCGAGTTATTGTCTTCACTTCTTCAGAATAATAATTCGATGAAGTAATAACGAACAAGAAGTGCGTTCGGAATTTTGGAAAAAGCCATCAAATCACTTTCAAAACAAGGTGTCCTCCAACCCCCACCTATTTAAGATTTCAGGGGTTGCTGCCATCCCGCTCACAGGGTGGATGCGAATTGATTGAAACCAACCTTATAAATGTCCCCCTAAGAATCAGAGCTTACCTCTTTTGCATTTCATCGAGGCGAACGAGATATAGAGGGTGGTATCTTTTTCAAATGGACACACTGTATAATTCAATGTTCCACTGATATGAGTTCAGGTATCAAATGTGGAGGAATGACATCTCTTCAATGTATGCTTATGAAATTATGAGGTATTTATGATTAGGTGACAGATCATTTATAGAAAGTGATGAATAAATACAAACCTTCAAGATTTCCTAGTCCTAAAATTGACCTATCAGTAGGAAATCCTACCCTGCCCCTTCGCCATTTTGAAACCCCAGAAAATTAATCCTATATGGATCTTGGTACACTTACAGTTTAATTGATTAGAAGAAACGGGGTCCTAGAATTCGGTGATGACGCTAAGGTCGCTTTGTCAAGTCCATATAATTAATTCCGCTGGATGGAAATGAATTGAGCTATTAGATCTAATGAAAATTTTCCAAAATATCAATTAGATTTGTGAAATTATGAATTCTTACTAATAAATAGGAAGAGTTCAACAAATGTGAAATATCAACTCAATAATAATATGAAATATGTATAAAGGAATTGAAAGCAATCCATTTAATAAGCCCAATGATTTATTGTTGGATTACATTCAATGATACAAGAAGTCATTCCAGAGCCAAAACATTGGTAAAAGCGGAACGGAAGATTTATATCGCTAAGATTTTTCGTTTGAAAAGTTTTTTCAAAATTTTTTTTTTAAATGTCTCCAGTTGAAACCAACCCTCATTCTGAAAACTGGTGTCAAAACAGAATGAAAAAATATCCATTGGTTTTCATTTGAAGCTTTCCAAATATTCCACTCCGAGTACCTAAATAATTTTATTTAATAAATGGTTGCCTTTAGGAGGCCAAAATTGTGTTCATGGGTCTCCAGAATGATCTGGATGGCACTATTAGTTCAACAAAAATTTTTTCACTAAAACTTCGATGGGAATCGAACTCCCTTACATTCGGACATTAGGAACAAATTCGATTAACCACCGTTGCTTGGTAACGGACATTAGTATGATCAGAATAAATCTATTTTATACTCTAGAGACAACGTGACCCTACTGTTCGAAAGTGGATCGAGCTCCATTCCCACCAAATTTTTTTTTTATGAATTCATATTTCCATCAAGGTCATTCTTGGGTCCCAATTTTGAACACCAGTTTTTCAAATGAAAATTATTGAAATACTCCGAGCTGAATTTTCGGAAGGCTTCAGAATGAAAACCAATGAATATTTTCTATTCGGTTTTCACACCATTGTTCAGTATGGAGGTTAGTTCAACATTGAGAGATTTCAAGAATTTTTGTGAGTTTTTTTTACTGTAGACATGTTGTGGATTTTGGTAACATTTTTCCAGAAAAATTCTTAGTAAATCAAGTATATGAAAAAATGCTATCCAGTTTGACAATCGAAAATGAGGAATTTTAGCATTGCAGGTTTTCCGCCATTTTTAATTTCTTTCTCCAGAATTCTACACCACAATTGACCAAAACCTTTATTTCAAAAGTCACGCATAATTCACCACGCAGTTATACAACTAATGCTCTGAGTTGACATTAAACACCCTGTATCTCGCTTATGGTTCGAAAACGGGGTATATGTCATAAGGCAAAAATAACTTTTCCATTGCCATCTACATGGCTATATACGTTTGTCCAGTCTTTTGTGAAACACCCTGAATATTCATCCGGTGAGAAAGAAAATCCCACTTTCGAACTTATGGATGGACTTTACGGACGCACGGAAATTCGATTCACTACACGAAAAACTCTGCCAACTCATGAGTATTACGGAAATAAAACTATAACACTCAGGCTTCTACCGAACGAAGTTCAGAGCAGATGTTGAACAAATATATGAAAACAGCTCTCTGAATTTTCTGTTTCCACGTTTTGGGAAATCATGAACAGGGAATTAAGCGCAATTGTGGTTCGTAATTCGACTGTGTCTGCTGCTGGTATATCCTTTATTATATAATTCGTACAGCCCGGAACACAAATGTCGAAATTTAGAGGAACGTTAAAGATTATCGTAAATAGATAAATATTTAAATAGAGCAAAAACTAAAAACTCACATTGTTCGTCAATCAATACGTGAAATGAAAATTCATTCCTAATAATCCAAATCAAACGGATCCAATCGATAGGATATATATATATATATATATATATATAAAATATGCATATTGCTATAGAGTGTTCCGCAAGGTCTATGACAAACTTTGGTAGAGCCGTGTTCGTTTAGAAGATATACTCCATTCACTATCATAAACTATACCGGTTGGCCATGATTTAGGTCTCGTGGAATATCGGCAATTTCAAAATAATTCTCAGCTACGTTGCCAAATCCCAATGCCAATTTCTACTCTCAATCTCAACGTAATCATTACGCTTAGAAACTAAAAATGCCGATGTTAGTTTTGAAGAAGCACAGACAAGAAAGTGCTATGTAGAATTGAAATCTGCTTTTTCTGATAGTAACCCTGATAATTTGGAATCAACGATTTATCACAAGCTAACCAACATTTTCGACGTATGTGAGTGAAAACCAAGGAATTATATTTTATCTGAATAGATATTTATTTTTTAGCTGCACATCACCACATTAAGAAAGATTTTAAGTGAAAGAGACAACTAAGAATTTCCTTCTATTGGTGCACCCAAAAAGACACTGACTGAAGACTTTATTTTGAAAAAAGGTCTGCAACGACAAATTTGGAATTATAATTTGAAAAAGAAACACTTTTCGATTGATACGCTACTCACTTTTGCAAAGGAACATTTGGAATATAACGGAGGACAGACATCACTTTTTAAAATTATAGAATTAATGGGTTACAAATACAAAAGGGTAAATGAACGCAAAATGTTATGAGAGCAAAAACTTGTTGCAGCCAAAATTTTCACAGCATAAATCGTTGAATGAAAATCTCAGATTTGTGTGAATGAACATTTTGATAAATACGCAATTACTACGACCTCTATGTAGAGAGGACAACGTTGCGTAGTTATCTGACAGGAAAATGACTATAATCTAATATTTTCAAAATATACAGGGTGAAATGTGTCAGAATGTCCTGGCAAACCGGGATAGTTTATAGAAGTGTATGGAGTATATAGGTATAAACATTAGAAAAAACATATTTTATGTTTCGATTGAAAAAAGGATTAGATAATGAAGATACCGGTTGGTATGGCAACTTATATTTTCAGTATTTTTAATAATCAAATATTCGACAAAAAGCTCACATTCTATTGAGAACGCAATAGATAATGCAATCCTTCAGTATTCAGATATTGTGTTTGTATATACGGATTTTGTTTTGTGGACATGTTATTGACGTAACCATCGACAAAATTCTAACAGTTTTGGGGCATATCCAGCATGAAAACGCTTGTAGCGGAGGAGCGGGTAATGCCAACCAGTTGGTAGTCCGGTCACTGCTATTTTTTCAATATAACTGCATTCAGCGCTATATTTACATACTTTAGGTACCGTGACACTTTCCCGCACACTTAGCCCTGGTGAAGAAATCCGGCTTTTCAAGTTGCGGCGCCGTTGCGGTGCCGTACAGCAAGATGTGTACACCGGACCTAAGGGAAGACGTACAAGGTCAGCCGGAGAACAAAGATGAAAGAGCAAATAGCAACCACCAAAGAGCACAGTGGCAATTAAACACTGTTCTATAAGGGCAGGCATACAGAGTGGAGCTACCGAAGATAGGACAAATCGTCTATCAGAGATCAGAGCAGCGAAACCAAACATGTTTTTTTTCTACGCTCGCACGTTCCCATGAAGTTACCCGTATCTTCTTCATTATAGTTGAATATTTTGCTTTCTTCATTAATTTTTGGTTTATTATTTGCTGAAATCAAATAATAAACCTTAGTGATCGATAATAAAAAAATCCGTCCGTCCACCGTCCGTTGTCCGGGGCTATCATCTGAAAGAACTGAACCGAAATCCGTGAAACTTGGTAGAAAAATCGTGTGTCACTCGAGATTGATCCTCCAGATTTTCGGCAGGATCGATGTACACTAAGGGCCCAAAAGTGGGAGTGGGGGGGAAAAATATTTATCGAAAACTTACCACCGAATTTTCATGAAAAACTCAACATTGATTACTGTTGCATAGCTCAACCTAAAAATTTTCATCCGGATGGTTTTCGACCAGTGGTCCCTGAATTTTAAAGAAAAACGCTGCAAATTGTGAAAAAGCAATGGGTTATGAATAATATATAAGTTTCATTTAAGATGTCAATGTAATTGGGTTATTTAACTGAGAAAATAAACCCTTGTGTAAAATTTGCAGCGTTTTGGTTTATTATTGGATAAAAATCAAATGATAAAGCAAAAAAAAATTGCGCCCCCTGAAAAGTTTTCATTTTGCTTCCGACAAATCGAAATTGTAGTAGTTTATGAGTAGAGTATTGAAAAAAACCGCTATGGGATAGAAAATACTTGGGATCCAACGAAACGCGATTTTTCAATTAGACAGAATTGTTTGATTCGGTTATTTTGACCAGACCGAATCAGATTTAAAGGCGAAACTTTTTAGTAATGGCAATGCGAAGAAGTTATTGCTGAGTCTTTGAACCGAAACATTAATTCTTGAACATTTAAAATTATTCGACTTGAGTAATAGAATTGTTTTTAATTCATCATATTGTGATGAATATACCAGATTTTCTCCTAGAAGACAGTTTATTTTCATTTTACCTTACATACGAATCAAGTTCATATTCGGAATATTTTGGATAAAAATGTGACTACATCGAGAACAGAAGAAAAACTATTTCATTTTGTTATATGATTTGAATGGTCGATTTTATTTTGCTTGAATAAGAAACATTTTTTTATCATTTCGTCTCGATGTCTGTAATTTTCCGAAATTGGTCTCAAACGACTAGGTTGGACTCACTGATGAAGAATCCGTGGTCAAAATCAATTCTGTCCGTCCGGCCGTGTGCGCTGTAACTTTCGAAAGGAAGGACCTAGAAACTTGAAATTTTCAGGTTAGGTTAAGATTCTGAATATCTTGGTTAAGTTCGATAATGGGCCAAATCTGGCGAATGGTTTTTGTGCTACAGCTATTTGAAATTTTGATTTTTCAGTAACTCGAAAAATATTCATCTGATCGAAATGACACTTGGTTGGAATATGAATAGTGTCAATGAGAAGAATTACCCATGGAAAATGAAAAAAAATTTTTTTTTTGAAAATTTTATTATTTCATTGAAATTTCACTGAAATTCTGAAGTCACCATTTCGCAATGTGTAACTTTAAGATGAAATAAGTTCTCTTGTTGTTCAACATGACAATTGAATTTTTGCGAGCAAATAATCGAAAGTTGAACATGATGGGATCAACTCGTGGCTCGTCGAATAAATTCGATCGATGAATTAAAACAACAAACACTCCTGATAGGGTGATGCCGGTGAATGATGCTGGAAATAATATTTCGGAAAGATTAACTTACCGTTCGTACTTTGGTTGTTTTTTCACTTCCAGTATAGTTGAAAGTCGAAACATAACATGTTCGAAGGCTGAAGATGACTCGGAAAATGAATGTTTTCATTATGTGAAGACTACGGACGAAACAATGAACTGTGGTATAGATATCTGATATAATGTGGCCTTCGGACTGATTTCTTAGGATGTTAATATCCTGAGGGTTATATATTCGATTTATGCTTGAACAAAGCTTGACGGGTATTATCAAACTAGTGACTGGCCAATACCGGTCAAAGCTATATTTTCTTTAGGAAGTCAAAATTCCGAAAATGTAAATTTTCAGCATAAGATTATGATCCATTCTCAATAAACGTCTAATAGGCTATCCTGTAGAATTGATATCACAGTCTTATTTTGTATCGATTGGATAGAATTCTTGGTTCATATATTTTCCTTCGCTTTTTCATACTTCGGGAACTTTGATCATCTTATACTTCCTGGCTGCCTATTGTGAGTTTCCGTCCCCAGTAATCGAAAAACTGATTTTTCTTTATGCTCTAGGAGAGATGAAGATGTTCTTTCTTCCTCCTTTTATGCTCATTGGAGTTCAGCGTTCCCACCAATTCTCGTTTTTTTTTTCATTCTTGGATCTCAATGAGACCTTTCATAAGATGTACAGCAGCTTTTGTAATATTGGCCTGGATTTCTCACAGGACTTTTTGCAACCTTTGATTTAACATATAAACAGAATCTCAAAGCGTTTCAATTTCGAAGGGATTCTCTGAAGCCTTCGTTCAACACCATTGTAAGCGGTCCTGCAAAATGAAATAGTATCGGGTATGCAGGATAGTGATATGTCCATAGATAGTTTAAACTTCGGGGTATCCGAATACCCCTCGTGTATTTCGAGCTGCTATATTTTTTGGCAAAACCTTTGTTTACGAGACAATATTGGTCACAGAGACATATATACCTATACAGGGTGATTCCGGAGGAGACCGTCAGATTTTGGGATAAGTTTACACTAGTCAAGGCAGTCTCGGAACACTGTTTGGTTTATGGTTGGGGTCTCTGTTGAGAATATACAGGGTGATTTGTCCGATTCGACCGATTTTACTTTTATTGATAACTTTGGTATGGCTTATCCGATTTCAATGAAATTTTCAGCGTAGTACAATAGTGTTGAACACATTCATTGATTTTAATTTTTTTTTTAAATAAGCGGTTGTTATTGTGATAATTCCTAATTAATTGTGATGGTTGAAAAAACACCCTGTACATAGCGTTTCCCAAACTATGCTATCTGTTTACTATTGTACTATAATAAGTCATTATTCAAGAGTTTCTAATTTTTTTGGCACACTTCTAGTTTTCCGAGAAAATTTCTTCAAAAAATGATAATGTCGAAATTTCGCTCCAATCGATTCTACTTTTATTGATGACTTTGGTATGGCTCATCCAATTTTGATGAAATTCGCAGTGAAGAACAATCTGAATGAGTAAATTAAATAATCGCAACAATCTCTCAAAATACAGTGTTGTAATTGTGATAATTTGAGATTTCAGAATTGAAAAAAAAAACACCCTGTACATTGCTTTTCCAAAACTTTCTTATTCGTTGCAGATTCTAAAATAATATGTCATCATCAAGAGGTTTTTTATTTCTTTGACACACCTCCGGTTTTCCTAGAAAACATTTTTGAAGAAGAGCATTATCAAAATTTGGCTCACAGGCAGTGAGCGTTTTCTGCACTAGGTAGGAAAGCCGTATCTTCCAAGGATGCAAAGTTGTTCGTCACTTCTGAAATATTCATTTCAAATTCGAAATATATTTTGAATTCAATGATTTCGTAGAAAATATCAGCAATTAAATATGAATTTGGAATTTGAAAAGAATATTTTATAACTTGAGAACTGCTCTGCATCCTTGGACAATACAGCTTTTCTACCTAGTGCGGAATACTCTCACTGCCTGTGAGACAAATTTCGATCATGCTCTTCTTCAAAAATGTTTTCTAGGAAAACCGGAGGTGTGCCAAAGAAATTGAAAACCTTTAAATGATGACATATTATTGTAGAATCTGAAACGACTAAGAAACTTTTGGAAAACAGGGTGTTTTTTTTTAAGCACAATCAATCTGGAATTCTAAAATTATCACAATTACAACCCTGTATTTTGAGAGACTTTCGCGATTATTGAATGCACTCATTCAGATTGTTCTACACTGCAAATTTCATTAAAATTGGATGAGCCATACCAAAGTTATCAATAAAAGTAGAATCGATTGGAGCGAAATTTCGAAATTACCTTTTTTTGATGGAATTTTCTCAGAAAACTAGAAGTGTGCCACAAAAATTAGAAACTCTCAAATAATGACTCATTATAGTACAATCGTAAACAGAAAGCGTAGTTCAGGAAACGCTATGTACAGGGTGTTTTTTCAACCTGCACAATTAACCTGTAATTATTACTATAACAACCAGTTATTTCGAGAAAAACTTTGAAATTAATGAAAGTCCTCATCAATATTGTACTTCGCAGAAAATTCCTCTAAAATCGAATAAGCCATACCAAATTTATCAATAAAAGTAAAATCAGTCGAATCAGACGAATCACCCTGTATATTCTCAATAGAGACCCCCAACCATAAACCAAACATTGTTTCGAGACTGTCTTGACTAGTGTAAACTTATCCTAAAATCTGACGGTCTCCTCCGGAATCACCCTGTATATACCATTGGTACTTCAACAAAGTGTTTCGGTTTTTTTATTCTGAAAAATTTTCATGTAGGAAATAATAACCAATGAAATTATGACATCCAGAAAGAATAACTTCATTTTCTGTTGTCAGAATTACCATATTTGAAGCATACTGTGATAATAACACTATCAATTTCAGTTTACAAAAACTTTTTTCCTCATTTTGTTAGCGTTTTTGACAGGGGTACAGTTGTTGACTATTGAGATGTTGGTTTGACATTTTTCGAAATAAGCCATCGTGGTAATTGTACTGCAATGACATATTTCAAACTGTCACATTCGTCACTATATAATTGCGATTGAGTATATAAATACATAATTCGTCTGAGACAATAATAGCTGAAAAATTACTCTCCAATATACTTATAATTCCTCATCCATTATAGTCAACCTTATATGACTTATATGAAATTTTTTCGAAATTTTTTTCCAAAAAATTTTTTTTTCTGGAAACCATTCATCATATTAAAAAAAAAACTTCCACTCACACTTTGAGCTTTATATTTCACAGCAGTGTACCAAATTTCAATTCGATACGATCATAAGTTTTGGAGATATCGGGAAAAAATATGTCAAATTTCGAGATTTTTTTCTCGATATCGTTGATTTTTTCGGTATAACTCGAGGAATACTGATTCAGTCCTGATAAAACTTCACAGCTAGTTTTGAGATGCTGAAAGACAACTTTATGCGAAATTTCGTGATAATCGTGTCATTAGAACAATTTGAAAAAAAAATTTCTATGATTTTCTTATCATATCATCCTCATTAAATTCTGTATGAAACTTCGAACTGTTATTTTTCGATGAAGTACTGAATTTCAATTCGATATGATCTGTATTTTTGGAAATATTGGAAAAATAAAATTTTGATTGGGTATATCTACGGAATCATTAGGTGGATTTTACCCATTCACGAATTCGGCCTTCGTAATTAAGGTACAAACCTTCTCTACAAATATCGAGTTTCTAAGTTGTTTCTTTCGGAAATTATTGTGTTTACGCAGTCGGCCGTTAGGCTGACTTTAAACACAATAACTTCCGGAAGAAACGACTTAGAAACTCGATATTTGTAGAGTAGGTTTGGGGCTTAATTACGAAGGTCGAATTCGTGAATGGGTAAAATCCGCCCAATGATTCCGTAGATATACCCATTCAAAATTTTATTTTTCCAATATTTCCAAAAATACAGATTTGATCGAATTGAAATCCAGTAATTTATCAGTAAAATTTCAAAAAGCACTGCCGAGAAGGCAGCAGCTTTTGCGTGCATGTTCAAATTCGTTGCTGAAGCGGTCATCTACATTGAACATGCGCGCAAAAGTTGTTGCCTTCACGGCAGTGCTTTTTGAAATTTTTTGAAGTTGAAATTATTAAACCCCAAAATAAGAGTCGCGTGATTTTGGCGGGAGAGCACCTGACAACTCAAGTGTCAAGCTTGAGCGACAAACGCGTTCATTAGTGTGCGCCTTTGAATGTGGTGGAGAAGGAATATTAATTGAGCAGATGAGCTACAAAATTTTATGACATTATTATAGTTTCGGTCAGATTTTTTGAGTAGGAATTTTTCGTTTAGGTCACGATATAAAATCGTGCTTTAAATCGTTCCTGGAGGATAATTTCGACGTTTTGTGTCGCTTGGTGGAGCAAAATGAACCAATACCTATGAGTTTACCTGAATTTTAAGAATAAGCACCTCATTCCCCAATAAATTATAAAGAAATTGGGAAGAGAAAATTGATGCGCTGTTCTATCCAGGAAGTCAAACGAAAATTACTTTCACTAGTAATACCACTAGAGGTCAAATTATTTCCGGACATTTTTTCGAGCTCATGAATACTTTGAAAATTATCCCGAATCGAAAACGAGGGATAATTTTCTAAAAATATTCATGAGCGAGAAAAAATTTCGCGATTTAATTTGACCTCGTGTGGTATTCGGTAAGAAATTCCCACACCAAATGTGTTCATTTCCAACAACATCAATTTTCGTCTTCATCGAGTACTTGCAAACCATAGAAGGTTTTGTCGACTTGATTATTTTGTTACCATGGCAACTCAGTGAAACTCTAAGCTAGAAATTATTTCTGTTTTGAGTTTGTCAAAAACAGCACGACGTAGAAAAATGTCTATCTTTGGTTAAGAAAGTAAAGAAAATATTCGCCGAAATATGAATCAGTTGACACACGCGAATACTCTGAAATCGAAGTCAAGTGTATGAAAGCACTTTATAAACTTTTGCGCAGAAAAAGCGTATGATTTGGACAGAGCGGATATACCTGTGGAAGAACTGGCGCCTATTCTTGAAGACTATGCCTTCAACATTCGAAAAAAACCTCCGAAGACTACAAGGAGAGTGTTATCAAAGTTCTATGGAACTCTATAGCTAAGCAGTTGCGGTAATATTTTTTTTAATTTGCGGTTGGGTACCCCCGAGGAAAGAATTTCCACTAAAATTCATCCGTTGCGATGGTGATCTGTCAGCAATACACGTGTGTGGAATTTTCTCTATAATTCATTTCCACGGAAAACGCCAAAATAAAGAATGAACCTTCTCAAATCTCCAGTTTAACCTGTACTAAAGCGCACATATGTCCCTTGTCTTTACCTGAGTGCTATCCCACTGGTCACTAGACACCCTGTATAAATTTGACTTTTCTGAGAACTAATAAAATTTTTCATTTTCCAATGAATTATAAAGAAATTGGAAAGAAAAAATTGATGTGCTTTCCTATCCAGGAAGTCAAGCGAAAATTACTATCTCTATAATTCATTTTCACGGAAAACGTCAAAATAAAGAATGACCCATCTCAACTCCGCAGTTTAACCTCTACCAAGATATGAAACGCGGAACTCAAGAAATGAGGGACGTATGAGAATGGCATAATTTTATTCATATCGCTTCTGAGCCCGAATACCTTATATGAAAAACTTGTGCAAAGTTACCCGGAGCGTGTATTTATTGCACCACTGGATAAATATGAAAAGTTTCAGATAGTCGCGTCTTCAAGTTGTTTTAATACCCAGCAGTATTTCGAGGCATGACTTAGTGGATTGGCAGGTTTGGTTCTTGAATTATTTAGCAGATAAGAGAGAGTTTACTGAAGGATGTATGAGCAGGCGAGTGGAAAATATTGTGGTGAGAAATGAAGTATAGTCAGTGATATTGGAAGCACTACAGAATGACCATACTTAAAGCATGCTAAGATAATGATAAGTTTCAGTTTGCATGAATAAACTTTTTTTAATTATATTATTATATTATTATATTATATTATATTATATTATATTATATTATATTATATTATGTCGGGCCTGTTTACTCTTAATAATAACCACCTGAGAGGGCATGATTACAAGCTCAGTAGAGAGAAGTTTTTCACAAGGAGCAGAGAGAATTTCCTGAGCAATAGGGTCTTTCGCATATGGAATATGTTGCCTAGCAGTGTAGTCAACGCAACTAGTGTAAATGGCTTCAAAAATAGATGGGACTCGTGGAGAGCTGGTGGTCCATTGTGACTAGTGATTGTTTCCTTGTGTTGTGGTGAATGGAATTTTTTTTTTTTTTGTGATATTGAGTTTATTTTTAACAATTGTTTCTTCACACTGAAGTAATTCATTTAAGTTCTATGAGTTATATAGGTTATCCTTAACTCTTATATTGTAAATAATAATAATAATGATAATAATTCGTGATGGAAGCAGTTTATGAAACTTGAATGCATTGACCTCTGTTGAACGGCAAGTAAGCGCTAACAAAATGAAGGGATTTCGAAGAAAGGAATAGAATTACTGCCTATCGAGATGTTGGTTTGTTATTTCGCAAAATGAGACGTACTTCAAAATGTAGACTGTGAAATTTTCAGGGGGGTAATTATTTTTTGGTCGATCACTAAGGTTTATTATTTAATTTTATCAAATAATATACCAACAGGCAGTAGGAGAGTACCAAATATCTAGTAGGTATTCGATTTTGGTTTATTATTTGATAAAATCAAATAATAAACCTTAGTGATCGATCAACAAAAAAAATTTTTAACCCCCCTGAAAATTTCACAGTTCACGTTTTTGAGTATAAAGATTTGAATAAACTAATAAAAAAAAATCCGTCCGTCCGCCGTCCGTTGTCCGGGGCTTTTCTCAGAAAGTACTGAACCGAAATCAGTGAAACTTGGTAGAAAAATCGTGTGTCGCTCGGGATTGATCCTCCGAGCTTTTCAGCAGGATCAGTGTACCCTGAGGGCTCAAATTGGGGGGTTGGAGGAAAAAAAAATTATTTCTCGAAAACTTAGCACCAAATTTTCATGAAACTCTGAACGTTGATTACTGTTGCAAAACTAAACCAGAAAAATTTCACCCAGATGATTTCCGACCAGTGGTTCCTGAGTTATAAAGAAAAACGCTGCAAATTTCCAATAATGTCGAAAATGACATCGTTGCATTCGGTTCTAAGATTGGAATTCACTGGAATAATCGGTTAACTTTTCATCCAGAATCATACATCTGAAAGACGATGAAAATATTGATTACCAAATTTTCAACACATATCGAGAAGTTTTTAATGAATGCGATATTATTTTATAATCACAATTTGCAAATGCCCCATCGATGTTCTTGACAATTTCATAATCGTAAGTAGATCAGATTAAATATTTTTGGGTTTTCTCTCCCAATATCTTGAACATAACTACTGAAAATCGGATCAAATTATTATTTATAGAAATCACCCTGCGGATTACGGGATTTAACATTAAATTTCTTCATGAAGCTCATTCATATCTTAAATAAAACTTTCATTTTATTCATAAATCATTGGTTTTTCAGAACACAAAAACCAATTCCATGAAAAAATTCATTTGAAACATTGAAATCTCAATAAATAGTCTTTTATAACTTAATAACACTTTCACATGCAAAACGCGAATTAAGTAGCGAAATTTAAAATAATGCAGATTTCCAAAAAATTCGGTTGATCGGAGGTTTCCATCAATTTCGGTTTGCGTAGTACAATTATCGTCAACATGTGGATATCCGTTACTGGTTTCAATCGAAATCCAATATATTTTATACTGACAGTTTGAAATAAGCGTGAATATAAAAAATAATGAGCATTTATATGATAAATCGAATTAGAGGATATAATATGCAAAAAAATCAATATGCAACAAACCCCAAATCTCATCAATTGTCGATTGTCGAGAATCTAATACTGGGGGTTGGAGCCTTAGACTAAAGTTAGGAGCCGATGATCTATCAACCTGTTCTGAATGGGGTCTGTGCCGGGTCGTGACCTAAGACAAGGGATAAAGCGTAGACAAAAATATTCCGCATGTATCATCATCTGGTTGTGGGCAAACTACTTGCTGAATTTTACGTCTTTACATCAAACAGACTTTCGGATTTGACACCCTCTTGGTTGAGTGTATCTGACAACGATAACAACGAACGAAATTTAAAATCTAGAATTATTCTTTCGAATTCAACCTGATGAGGTTCCTGATATATAGGGTCTTTCAATAGGGACGGGTCGATGTTGGCAGCCTGTGGCGGCCATGTTGTTTTAACGTCGTCTTTCTAACCTATATTTTTTTATTCAGTTAGTAATGCCAAATCACCATGGCAATCACCTAACCGCCAAGTTTGAATCCAATCGCTCAGGTAGTTTCTGAAATAAAAAATAAATAACTTCAAAACTTCAAATGCCTATAACTCCGAAACTATTTGATCGATTTGGCCCATTAACGAACTTAACCGCGGCATTCCAATGCGCGACCTACCCTGAAAGTTTCAAGTTGCTAGCTCACTTCGTTCGACAGTTATCGTGTCTACGGCCGGCCGGCCGGCCGGCCGGACAGAATCGATTTTGACACCGGATTCGTCATCAGTGAGTCCAACCTAGTCGATTGAGACCATTTTCGGCTCAATCATCCAAAATTACAGACATTTGATTTATTTCATGTCAAAATCGACCCGTCCTTATTGAAAGACCCTATATTTAATTGTTACAGAAATGTTATTGAAAATAACTTTAGTTTTTCAATTTGTGTGGTGGATACTTTGTGAATCAAGTGAATCGGATATCTGCACTGTGGAAAAATTTTTTTTCAGATCAATTGCACAGGAAGGTTGAGTTTTTTTTCATTTCATTAATATTTTTCAGAACAAAGTTGAATCCTAGTAGAAATCACATCTACACATTTGATATTAGCGGAAAGTCTCGAATTTTGTTTTACGTATTGGTGTTAGTTTGAAACATTGAGTTTATTTCCTCAGTATCGAGAAATACGAACGCGTTCGGATTGAAACATCATGACTAATCGAGAAATATGGACACTCGATTTAATGCAAAATTTCGTGAGAATTGTATTCGAAAAAATCGATTTTTTACACATTTTAAACATTTTTTTTTCGGATACATATTCATCGAAGTTCAATGAAATTTGGTACAGGTTTCAGAGTCAACATTTAGAAACAGTGTTTCAAATTTCAGTTTGACCGATATTCATTTGTGCAGATATTGGCGAAAAATTTCGTGACCATTTTGAATATTGAGGTTATTTCCCTAATATCTCAAAAAGGGCAAACCCTATCTGATTTTAAGTTCATTTTCAGTTGTAGAATACCGACACGAAATTTAATAATTGTGGAAAATAGTAAGATTTTCAAAGAGGTGAAACTACTGTGGAACGTCTCTTCTCATTCAAAATATTATTTTAAATTTTGCTACTCAGCGTTCTGCATGTGGAAACGTTATTCAATTAGACAAGTGTATTTATTGAGATTTCAATGTTCACATGAATTATTTCATGAAATTGGTTTCTGTGTTGTGAGAAACCCGCGAGTTATGCATAATATATAAGTTTTTTGAGATATCAATGGTACATTGGGTTATTTAACTGAGAAAATAATGAGCCCTTGTGTAAAATTTGCAGCGTTCTTGGTATATTATTTGATAACATCAAATAATGAACCTCAGTAATTTTACCCCGGATAATTTTCGACCAGTGGTCCCTGGGTTTAAAGAAAAACATTGCAAATTGTTATGTAAAAAATTTCAAAAAGCACTGCCGTGAAGGCAGCAACTTTTGCGCGCATGTTCAATGTAGATGACCGCTTCAGCAACGAATTTGAACGTGCGCGCAAAAGCTGCTGCCTTCACGGCAGTGCTTTTTGAAATTTTTTT
This sequence comes from Myrrha octodecimguttata, assembly GCA_958510865.1. Classification (NCBI taxonomy): domain Eukaryota; kingdom Metazoa; phylum Arthropoda; class Insecta; order Coleoptera; family Coccinellidae; genus Myrrha; species Myrrha octodecimguttata. Next base: position 60,462,824 of record OY294056.1, read on the forward strand.
CTGATAAATTACTGGATTTCAATTCGATCTGATCTGTATTTTTGGAAATATTGGAAAAATAAAATTTTGATTGGGTATATCTACGGAATCATTGCCATACGCAGTCGGCCGTTAGGCTGACCGTAAACACAATAACTTCCGGAAGAAACGACTTAGAAACTCGATATTTGTAGAGTAGGTTCGGGGCTTAATTACGAGGGTCGAATTCGTGAATGGGTAAAATCCACCCAATGATTCCGTAGATATACCCAATCAAAATTTTATTTTTCCAATATTTCCAAAAATACAGATCAGATCGAATTGAAATCCAGTACTTCATCGAAAATAACAGTTCGAAGTTTCATACAGAAATTAATGAGGATGATATGATGAGAAAATCATAGAAATTTTTTTTTTCAAATTGTTCTAATAACACGATTATCACGAAATTTTGCATAATATTGTCTTTCAGCATCTTAAAACTAGCTGTGAAGTTTAATCAGGACTGAATCAGTATTTCTCGAGTTATACCGAAAAAATCAACGATATCGAGAAGAAAACCTCGAAATTTGACATATTTTTTCCCCATATCTACAAAACTTATGATCGTATCGAACTGAAATTTGGTACACTGCTGTGAAATTAGAAGGTCAAAGTGTGAGTATAATTTTTTTTGGATATGATGAATGGTTTCCGAAAAAACTTCTGACAATATGATCCTGACGGAATTTGGCTCAAAGTTGCGCGTCGTTGTACTCCACCTAACTGCCAAAATTGAATCCAATCGCTCAGGTAGTTTCTGAAATAAAAAATAAATAACTTCAAAACTTCAAATGCCTATAACTCCGAAACTATTCGATCGATTTGGCCCATTAACGAACTTAACCGCGGCATTCCGATGCGCAACATATGCTGAAAGTTTCAAAATGCTAGCTCGCTTCTGTCGACAGTTATCGTGTCTACGGCCGGCCGGCCGGACAGAATCAATTTTGACACCGGATTCGTCATCAGTGAGTCCAACCTAGTCGATTGAGACCATTTTCGGCTCAATCATCCAAAATTACAGGCATTTGGACAAAACGATAGCACGCTGTTCCCCTAGAACATGCGCGCAAAAACCAATGGGTTATGAATAATACATAAGTTTTATTTAAGATATCAATAGTATCGGGTTATTCAACTGGGAAAATAATAAACCCTAGTGTGAAATTCACAGCGTTTTAAGAATTCTTATAGACTTAATGGGATCAGGAGGTAAATATTGCTAAATATAATTTTTTCGAGTTTTCTATTTGACGATATCTCGGAACCAATTTCGAGTAGCAAAATTCAGATTTTCCATTCTGTTCAGACTGTTGTAAAGAAAATGTGGGTAAAACCAGACAATATTTAAAGAGCAGAATCAAACACAACATGATTCGAATGATCATATTCTCTGGTCCCATTATTTCAATATAGATGCATAGAATACATAAGGTGCGGACACTATTTGATATTTTGGGTCCGAAATGAGGTCTAAACGTTGTCAAAATACGGCTTCGTTGGCCTACTTCAGTTTTCGCCGATAGATGCCGGTATAGGAAAATCTGCCATATAAAATCTGAAATATTTACGGAAGTTACCGACCTGTCATAACAAAACTAGTCAAATCAGAACTTCTTTCTGATTTTCTGAGTTGGACCATACATTATTTTCAAGAATTTCCGATAGTAAATTCATTTTGACGAATTTAAATTATGATTATTCATTTCATTCGGTCAGAATGGCGGTAATATCCTTCATTCCTGAATACACAATTCTGAAACTTGATATTTTTGAATACGTGCTTATTACGAGAGGTATTTATTAACTCAATATTCAGTTCATGGAAAGGAAGTATTCCAGAGTTGTGTTATCAAAAATACCACAAGAAATCATTCGGAACGATAGATACTACAATTAATTTGTCTGGTTTGAAGTTCGACCGATAAATTCGTATGAACATAAACATTTCCTACAAATATTTGCATAAGTAGGTATTTAACATAATTCATAACTTTTGAATTGAATATGTATTAATAGGTACATATAAAATTTAAAGGATATCCAAACTATCCAATAGAATCCATTAGTGATATCAATCTCCCGTTTCGTTTTCACCGTTGTTTTGGTTTCGAAATAACTTCTTGTATCCATCCATGAAAGTGTTCACACAAAAAACCTCATATTGCTACTTATTCCCTTACACAAATTTCACATTATTAATGAGCATATGTTCCACATTTGTTTAACTCCTCTTATGTATTAGCGAGAATCCACTATTTCAAATATCTGATTCATTTTTTGGGAAAAGGTTTCATCAGATTATAGCTCAATTCATTTTTATTCAGCGGAATTAAATGTATGCACTTGCCAAAGCGACGTAAGCGCCATCATCGTTTACAGAGCCAAGTAGCCCAAGATTTAACAATTCTAGGACCGCGTTTTGGACCCAAAATTTTAGTGGGTAATGGTAGGAAAGTGTCGACACCTGGGGCCTTATTCTTGAAATCCGATGGTATAGAACGTTCTCTATGGCACAATCTCCCGTTCGACCTTCCTCCTATTTGTCAAAACGTCAATTCCGTATTCTTGAACATCAAGAAGCGCTATTCATGAATTCTGGGAAGAGAATAATCGTGGAAAAATTGGAGTTTCGACGCCGTTGGCAAGGAAACGCAAGCATTTATGATGGAACGATAGAGAACGTTTATACCATCGCAGTAAAGATGGGGAGCAGTCCGAATGAGCGGTCACAGACGAACAATTGTGCCAAATATTCTAACCAATCAAAAACAAGTATTTTCGACAGACTTCAAGCTAACTTCATTCAAGTAGCCAACTTTATGTATAATGCATCGACATAGACTATATTGCTGTGATATATTGTCATAATTCAAATTTGAAATCATACAGTTGTCGTAAGAGTTGGGAACGTATTTCAGAAAATTGTAAAATGGATCATTTTGGAAAAAAAAGATCACTTCCAATCAACTATAAACAGAGGTCGGTTAAATTCAGATTATTCAAGGGAGGATATGAAAAAAAACTGAAATGAAATCACACTGTTCCGAGTTGAACTTCAGTCAATCTAAACATTTTGGTAAATTTTTGATCAGATAGATCAAACGGGTTCCGTTTGGAAAGCACATCGACACCTATTTGGTATTGTTATTCTGCATCTTCCACATCTTCATTCAGTACTTCCCACATAATTGCACTCGCCATGTCCATCTTCGAGTGAAAACAGAAATCTTGTAGTGAAAGGTAATCGAGATTGTTAAGACTTAATGCCAAATAGATCAAAATTGTCAAATACCCGAAACATAATTAGCGTCCTCTATGTATCGTTCCATCACAAATCGTAAGAGAAACATCGCTCGCTCTCCGTGAAGCACTCATTCATTTCAAGAATACCGTTTCCCTGAAAACTCGTAGACACGCCCCCTTTCGATCATTCGTTCTCTTCCCCGCATTCAAGGATAGGCGCCCTGATATATTCTATGCATCTATATTTCAATCATGTCAATTTTGAGGAGGTCAGAGTTGATTAATTTAATGTCTTCTACTGTTTGCCATTTGTGGGTTCATGTTTTTAATCGTATTGTTCATACTACTTAAAGAATATTTGGTTGCCGTGTTAGTTTTTATATTATATGCGCATTATTTATGAGCTTTGTCTTTGTATTTATTTCATTCGTTGACTGACGTTTCATACAGCGTACAAGGAGAATTTTTTGATGAAACTGGCCTGTTACGTTGTTTATTTCGAGGCATTCCTCCCACCTCATTGTATTCTTGTTGCTGCATTTTCCTGATTTCTTCAATTTGTGGAGTCGATACATTTCTGGCAAATAATGAGAAAACTCTAGTACTGTAGTGGTCTGAATAAATTGCAGGCATGAAGAAGCAAAAGGTCACATTTGGAAAACTTTGCCACTGATGTAACAAATTTGTAACATCGTTTGTATTCCTGGTCCTTTTTATCGCTTATAAAGTTTTTGATGATTGAGAAATAATGCTTGATTTATTTTGTCATCCTTTTAGTTTACTCGGGTTGGATCTGCTTGTTCCTATTTTATAAACTGAAATGACACAGGGCCGAATGATCTGAGCTAACCATTCAATCACAGAAAGCCCCTGAACGAAAGAGGCGTTGTCCAAGGACTTCAGTTAGAGCAATTTCACGGTTTCACTGATCATGATCAAGTCTAGGAATGACGTAAATTGAGGCGTTCTCAAGCAAGACATAATCACAAAATAACGAAGATTATTGATTTTTTGTGATTTCTTACAACCCAGCGTTGCTATTTTTATTATAATATTGGTTTTCTGTACTATGTACGATACCGCTTGTACGTTTTGTGCGATAATTTCAAAGAACCTTCCATTTGAAAATTCAATTCAGCTAAAGTGTCCGAAGATGCTAAAAATATAAATGAAACTGCTCAAATTATTTTCGATAAATAGATTGCTCTCAGGAAATGAAGATGGTTTTCTACGAATTCATCATAGTAATTGCAGAACTGAATACATAGTGGCCCTGCTCTTAATAAACATCATGCTAGGAGACATTCTCTTCTTCGAAAGCATCACAGATGCCATAAATCATCCACTCTGTCGGCATTTTATATTAACAGAATTACGGTTCGTTTTACGGGGCGGCTTCTTTGACACCTTGAAGAGATACTGTCATATAATAGCAAGTTTTCAGTGCGGCAAACATGAAAACGTGAAAACATTCTAGATTTAACCGATATCCATGAACTTCGCCGAGAATTGCCGTGAGGTGTGTTCAATGGATAGTACCCTTGCTAAACATGAGGCAATACTTAGGCTTGTCTCAGCGAAGAATTTCTCAAGTAGGAGTTCTAGATCGGACTATGCGTCCGGGTATCGCCTTAGAAACGCCAGAGAGGATTCTTGATACTCATTACCTGTTAGATGATTTGTCTGTATCATAAGAATTATACAGCGTCATCTCGGGAGCATCTTCGGAACCCTAGCCTTCGAGTGCAGAGAACTCTTAGCGATGTGGATGACGTTCATTCAATTGTTTTTTTGGGTCACTGTGTCCGCGATTTTGCAGTTTGTACAGCACCATTATGATAGGGAAACACTCAGTTAATGTATAGTTTTTCCACAAACTGTTACGTCCTATATCAATCAAAATGCGGGATTGTTCAGGGAGAATTAAGAGATTCAGTTTGATATTATATATAAACCAAAATGACACAAGCACGAATATTGTCGATAAATCAACAGATAATCTCTTCAATCTGAGCAAATCATCCAATCATCCATATTTTATATTTCAGTTGGGAATTATTTCACGGTTCCGAGTATTTCTCATTTTGATGTAATTACATTCAAACTGAGTGGAGTTTCTCATGCCGAACATGTTTTAATTTTCCCCGAGCGAAGAGAAAGATTCAATTGTTGAGCTATAAAGAGAATGAGCCACGAAAATGCAATTTTTTCCAGCGGAACATATCAGAGCGAAGTTCAAAATAAAGTTAATAACCAGAAACGAAAAGTATAATAGGCGTGCAAACAAGCATCATCCAACCCTGCGTAACATGAGGTCTTGAAAGTCAAGTTGATTAGCAGACAAGATTACATAATTCGAAATGCAGAGCTGAAAGTCTGAAGGATTATATAACTCAATCTGAAATTGCTGCCAACAAGTTGCGAAACTGTGGTGTACATTCATTGGTGATGGAAAAGTTATTTTGTTTCACGCTGCGTTAACTCGTTATCTTATTTTTTGTTCTACTAAAAAGGATGCCATTATTTTGCCCTTATAAATGAAATTCGCGAATTTAATTATCACTTCATTAGGGTTAGACTGAGTGTTGCGGAATTCGTGATCGACTTGGTTCATTTTGCTGTCTGCAAACACACAATCAGGTCGATTCTGTTTGCGTATTGCTATGAACCTTGCTATTCTAGTCATATTGCTATCTTTCTAATTTATAGCAATATGGCCATGATGTTACGTATTCTGTTCCGAGTGTTAAAGCAATGTTTGTTATGAATTTTGTTATAGCAATATTGCTATCATGGACTTCCATAATCTGTGATTTCAGAGCTAACAACACTGTATTTTGTGACTTTAGAGCTACAAGGAGGAAAAAATAAACCTAATTCGTGAGTTTTTCTATGATTTCGCATACATAACCTCTATCTACGGCTTTCATTATTCATATAAACATCGCATAAAAAATGTAAGGAAACAAAAAAAGTCAAATTGACCAATAACCAATTTCCTGGATACCAATAGATTATTGGATACCAGAAATCAAATGCAGCAATTTTATTCAGGCGTTAATAATTCCAAATTCGATAAACTCTTTCGTTGGTACCTCAAAGGGATTGCTGTTGATGAGATGATAAGATTAATCATCCCAGCGGTTGTCTACTATGCCTGTTTTTTAGTCTAAGAATTTTCCTTGAAATAAAATTTGCTAGAGAACCTTGAGCACATTTCTATTAGCATATTTATTATTTTTTTTGATCATGTAAACATCAGCTTATTCAAAAATGTTACGAAACAGAAAAACCAATTGAAGTCAAATTGACCAATATCCTGGGTATCAATAGAATATTGGTTTCCAGCAATCAAATGCAGCACTTTTATGCAGGCGTTAATGATTCGAAATTCGATGAACTTCTCTGGTGGAAATTCAAAGGGATGGCTGTTGTTGAGATCATTAGCATAATCATCTCAGCTGTTGCTTACTATGCTGGTATTTCAGTCTGAGAATTTTCCTTAAAATTAAATATTCAGGAGAACCATGAACCAATTTGTATTAGCACATACTTCCCTATCTTCAATATTTTCGAATTCTTGGAAGAAATAATACTGAAACAAATGGATCTCTTTAAGATCCCCTTTCTAACCTATCTTGTTATCAAGCATAGCAAGTACTATTTTGAGGCTGCTTAGATAGCATTTTTGATAGCAAGATTCTTGTTGATGAGACTGATCATTGCTCAAAACCTTTGATCAGAATACCAATTATTCCAATTTTGTTATAATAGCAATATCTTTTTCCTAGCAATATTGCTATTTGCAAACAGAATCGACCGAATATCTCCTAAAAGAAGACCCTGATATTCGAAATTTTCGAGGTACCTTTGAGGTCTAAATATGGGTACTTAAACTCGCAATGGGCAAAATCTACTCAATGGTTTGGAAAATATATCCGACTCAATACACTGAAAAATGCAGATATGATCAACAGTTCTTAGTGGTATACTGCATTCACTTTTATGAACTATCCCGGTTGGCCATGATATAGGTCTATCAAGTTTTTACACTTAAAACTGACGCAGGATGTCAAAATAATTCTCAGAGTCGTTGCCAAATGCAAATTCCAATTTCTAGTCTCAATCTCAACATAATCATTACCTTTGGAAATCAAAAATACCGGAGGTAGTTTTGAAGAAGCAGAGACAAAGTATCAAGTAGTGCTATGTAGAATTTAAATCTGCATTTTCTGATAGTAACCTTGAAAATTTGGAATCAATAATTTATCACAAGCTATCCAACATTTTCGACGTATGTGAGTGAAAAGCAAGGAATTATATTTTATATGAATGTATATTTATTTTTTAGCTGCACATTGCCACAATAAGAAAGATTTTAGGTGAAAGAGACGAAATAGAATTTCCTTGTATTGGTGCACCCAAAAAGACACTGAATGAAGCCTTCATTTTGAAAAACTCGATTCTTGATTTCCGTAGAAGAAAATAACATAACCGAATCCTCCAACCACGTTTATATACGTGAAATATTTCCAGTATCAACAGAGAAGTTTCTTCAACATCCACCAGGTCTTTGGAATAAGTGAATTCACATAATACTCTCTATAATTCATTATTTCCCCAAAGTATAATATATAAACATTTTGAAAATTACGTAATTACTACGACCTCCATGTAGAGAGGACAACGTTGTGTAGCTATCTGACAGGGAAATGACTGTAACCTAACATTTTCAAACTATACACGGTGAAATGTGTTAGAATGTTATGGCCAATCGGAATAGTTTATAGAAGAGAATGGAGTTTACCTATTACTTGTACACGAATTTGTATGCAAAATTAAGTTCGTCTCGAATCCCCCAAAGAACCAAAAAAATTCAGTTCAACTGAATTTTTACTGTATGTGAGACTGCGAAATGTAAATAAATTTCAACGACATATATATTTCTCTAATCAAATGAAGCCCTTGACTTATCCACCATTTTCCAGATTCAGCTCAGTTGAAAAGATACAAAATGTTGAAATTTGCGAGAAAAATGTAGCTTCGACTAGATTCCGAATGAAATGAGTTTCGGTATGAGATTGTGTTATCGAATTTTATAGAATGTTATCAAATGTGTTATCGAATGTTATCAAATGTAAGACTGGTCGTAAACACATCAACTTTGGGAAGAATCGACATAGGGAATATATTTGTAGAGGGGGGTTTTTAGTTTAGGTTGAATTTGCCGATTATCTTTTAGATAGTTATACCCATTCAAAATTTTGGATCGAATTGTAATCTACTACTTGATCGAAAATTATAGCTTGAGGTTCATGAGAATTTCGTGAGGACCGTATGAAAAAAACTGCGTTTGGCAGGGTCAATACCGCTTTGGCAACGGAACAAGCGCGGTAAAGCTCCTGACCTCACGTCAGTGCTATTCTAGGTTTTTTGTATATGACCCTACATCATCACTTAAGAAGACTACAATGGAGCGTATCAGAAACCCCAACTAATGCTTGGCGTTGAGTGGATAGTGATATACAATTCACCTGTAGTGAACAGAAATCGGAAAGAGCTCGTTCTTCAAACATCTGTTTGCGAAATGAAGAATATAGTCCCATATCCGTATATAGGGTTAGTTTCTGAGTTGTTCATTAGTTGAAATTCCCAAACAAAATCTGCCTGTTTTTTGACTCGTCGATATATAAAACAATAAGAAATAAACATGAAGAATGCAGACAAAGTTTGTCTTAAATCATTATGAGTCTCTCCAATCATTTCAGAATACTTACTTATTCTATATAACACCTTCTGAAACGCACCGCACAGACCATGATGTAAACAAAACATGGTTTGCTCCTCTGCTCATCTTTGATAGTACGTACAAATGATGACATCACTTTTTCATTCAAATTCAAAGCACATAATATATTTTTCCTTGTATTTTCAACGTCACTTATTTTTCATATGAGCACACCATGTTTTGCTTACATCATGGCACAGACTGAGCAGAAATCTACGATGACCATACCACAGACATAGATACGTCTCCATGTCTATGGACCAGCATTTCCATAGAATTTATAAAGTTCAGTTAATGGGTTCGCCCTAATTGAGTGATTTTATATGATTCATTGATAAATCATTTTTCTATGAATTCCAAACAATGGATTGGAAATCACAGTAGGAGATATTTGTGTTGATCTTGCAACTTTTACCTGATACGAACCTGGAATATGGAAAATAAAAGTGTTTTATTAGTCTATTTATCAATCTTACTACAAAGTCAACCTTTATACTCCATTCACAGTAAGTGATGTTTTGCTTACCGGGGTGAAATTATGGTTGGAACTAATAAAGACACCCTTCCTTTGATATTTTTCAGGATTTTCGAAATTTTTGAAAAAATATCGATATCATTCCATTTCCTCTTCCTTCCAATAATATTCACTTTTGCAAATAACATTTTGGTGAGCATTACTGTTGATTATTTTCACAGTTAATGTCTTCAGAGAATATATATATTCAGAGAATGGTTTCAATATTATACAATATAATTGATTTTCCATTTTAGGTTGAAGGTCCCCCGTACGAAAGTGATCGAAAACGGACTATTTGACGATATTATGTAACTCCGATGTGATGTGATCAAGGTCGTTAAATGATGAAAAGCATGCTAGTGTTCTTGGTTGTGGCTGTTATTGCCTTCTGTGGAGGCTTATCTGCACCTGCTTGTGTTTGCGATAAGAGAGAGTGTGAAACCATCAACGAAGTAGATTGTCCAGGACTAGGAATAGTAGTCTGGGATCCTTGCAGGTGAGTGCAGTAACACCTCGATTAGTTCTATGCCAGTGGCAGCTCGTGACTTCCTGAAAAGTCTATGTTGTAGTGTAAAATTATCACTAGTAAAACCACTAGAGGTCAAAAAATTTCCCGATTCAATTTGACCTCGTGTGGTAGTCGGTAAGAAAATCCCACACCAAATGTGTTTATTTTCAACAACATCAATTTTCGTCATCATCAAGTACTGGCAATACATAGAATGTTTTGTCGACTTGATTATTTAGTTACAATGGCAACTCAGTGAAACTCTAAGCTAGAAATTATTTCTGTTTTGAATTTGTCAAAAAACATCACGACGTTGAAAAATGTCTCGCTTCGATCAAGAAAGTAATGAAAATATTCGCCAGAATATTAAGCAGTTGAAACCCGCGAACACTAGGAAATCGAAGGCAAGTGTTTGGAAGCAGTTTATAAACTTTTGCTCAGAAAAAGCGTATGATTTCGACGGAGCGGATATACCTTTGAAAGAACTGGCGCTTATTCTTGCAGACTATGCCTTCAACATGCGAAAAAAGTACTCTGAAGACTACAAGTAGAGTGTTATCAAAGTTTTATGGAACTCTACAGCTAAGCAGCTGCAGCAATATTTTTTCTAAAGGTATAATCGCAAATTTAATCCATTCTCTGACAGAATTTGCCTACGCAAGAGCTGCAAGAAATTCTAAGCGTCGGAAGCTACAAATAGATCCAACCACGAGAAGGGCAAGTTCATGCGCACTATCAGCAGACGAATTGAGAAAATATTCTGTCATCATAAACGTCAAAAAAACTTCCAGTATAATTAGCTGTTGGGTACCCACGGAGAAAACATTTCCACTAAAATGTATCCCTTGCGATGGTGATCTGTTAGAAATACACGTTCTGATTAAAAATCACATGTGTGGAATTTTATTGAGAATTCCCGAATTTTAGGCATTTTGTATTCTATATAAAGTTTACCCCAATGACTTGACATAGATTGAACTACATGTCTACTGATTATTCTCCCACTAAAACAATATTTATAGATACACGTTTTTCAGTGAGGAACTCCGTTTGATTAATATAAAATTGAATTTGAACACGCAATCCAATCTCTATACTTCAATTGATTCAGATATATCAGAAACCTTTGACCAGCTAATCTCATTTCAATTTGAAATTTCCAATGAACTTCGAAAATACAATCCAAAAAATCATTCTAAAAATTCTTAGAACTTCTTGAAATTATTGATCGCTTTGAATGATAAGGTTCCTTGTATTTTGTCTAATTTATTGATTGTTGATTGTCACATGTTCTTTGAAAATTCCTTACCATTTGACCTTCGGAGCAAACTGTGCTGAATCTTCAATACTTCTTACAGTTACATGTTTTTCATCATCAAAAAGTACGCACACAAACCGAAATATCTGTTATCACCCGCTTGTTCTGGGGAACAGCGCGTTATCATTTCGTCACGATGTCTGTAATTTTCGAATATTAAGCCGCAATTGGTCTCAAACGACTAGGTTGGACTCACTGATGAAGAATCCGTGGCCAAAATTGATTCTGTCCGTCCGGCCGGCCGTGCGCGCTGTAACTTTCGAAAGGAAGGACCTAGAGTCTTGAAATTTTCAGGTTAGGTTAAGATTCTGAATATCTCGGTTGAGGTCGTTAATGGGCCGAATCTGCCGAATGGTTTTTGTGCTACAGCCATTTGAAGTTTTGATTTTTCAATAACTCGAAAAATATTTATCTGATCGAAATGAAACTTGGTTGGAAGATGACCAGTGTCAATAAGAAGAATTATTCATGTGAAAATTCGACAAAAAATTTTTTTTTCGAAAATTTTTATATTTCATTGAAATTTCACTGAAATTGCCAAGTCACCATTTCGCAATGTGAACAAGCGCGTAAAAGCTGCTGACTTCACGTCAGTGCTTTTCTAGATTTTTTTATTGCTACAATTCATCCCAGTGTTCAAGTGACTGTCAGCCGTAACTAATATAACTTTCAAAAGAAGCGACCTTGAAACTCTATATTTGTGAAGGCGGGTTTGGGCCTAATTATTATGGTCGAGTTCGAAAATTGGTGAAATCCGCCCAATCATTCCGTAGACATAAGTATTCAAAATTTTAATTCCCAATATTTCCAAAAATACCGATTGGACCGAAATTTTTTTTTAATTTACCAATCTTAAACAGTTGCGCGTTGTTATGCTACAACTAACTGTCAAGTTGTAATCCGATCGCTCAAATAGTTCCTGCAATATTGAGGAAACTTCCTAAATATACCATATCGGAATCGTCATCAGTGAGTTCAACCTAGACGTTTGAGACCATTCAGGAAGAAAATTCAAGAATGACAGACATTTGGACAAAATAATAGCCCTAGAAAATATCACTATGGAATTGGAGCTGCAAGCGATGGTCAATATCCCTTCCACAAAACGGAGTGTGTCTCTTTTGCTCTGGTAAGAAAACGCAGAGAATAAGGATTTGGCTGTCTCAAACAAATCACAAGTCGGAAGAGAACCTCAAGGTGAAACGTTCCCATCGATTACCTGGAAGAATTCGCACTATTCCCGGGAAGAACGAAAACAATTTCTAACTGCAAACTCAAGGTCCAACGAATTCCTTCTCACCCCTATTCTGGTGGAAAAGATACATGAATTCGAAATGTTGCGGATCCAAGGTAAATACATCAGGCAAGACGTTGGAGGTTCTGTCCAATTAACTTGAAGTTAATGGTTTAACAACACGTCCTATCTCAGATCAGGCATTCATACGAACAGAACCGTATGTGTGTTTGTTTTTCATTTGATTGTTCTATTTTAAAACTTTCCTGGAACATTATTCCTTCTACGGTTCTACGTGCCTATTTGTTTGCTTGATTGACGGAGGTTGGAATTCGAAGAAAATATATTCTTGCACTAGGAACAACCTACATCGTCAAACAGAATACACTAGAAACGCACCCTTGGTAAGGGAAGTTTACGTGTTTGTTCTCTTCGAAGCCATTTCTTCATGAAATTTTGCATAAACCATCACGCCGGTACGACTAATATGGTGAAATACGATCACATCTATATTTTTGGAAATATTGGGAAAATAAAACTTTCAATAGATATATCGTCAGAACTCTTGGGCGGATTTGAACCTCGTAATTAAGCTAACATGACACAAAAACTGATATCTGTCAACAAATATCCCACGTTGATCTGAGTTAATCATCCAATCAACCAAAACATCTATACCGGAGAAACGGTGTCCAAGGAGTATAGTTACTGCAGTTTAACGGTTCTTACCGATCATCAGACCACCTTTCCTTGGAAACTTTAGATAAGACTCTAGATACTTATGATATGTCCGATTGTATTCTATAATATTAACAACATACAAGGTAAGGTGGTCTGCAGATCGGTAAGAACAGTGAAACTGCAGTAGCCTTACTTCTTAGGTATCCCTTCTTCGGTGTAGATGTTTTGGTTGATTGGATGGTTAGCTCAGATCATGGCGGGATATTTGTTGACTTAACGACATATATTTGACATTTGTGTCATGTTAGTTTATCATTTAACTGGAGCTATCTTTTCTCCATGAACAATTATTTTGATTCGTGATTAAGCCCAAAAGCTGCTCTGGAAATATCGGTTCTTCAAGTCGGAAGATATTGGGGCCTAACGTCCAATCGTAAATACAATGAAAACTCATTTACTGACTCAACGTTTATATGGAGGCCGAAACCCGGAGATATATCCATTTGGAATTATGACATTAATGGATAGATCCTTTATTCATATACAAAATAGTTGACAGGAACTAGGAATCAGGAAAGATAAAAAAACCTAAGGTCATGTAACCTAGGCATTAGCTGACTTACAGAGGCAAAAATTGTTTTCATGAGCCTCTAGAATGACCTGTATGGAAAAATGAATTTATCAAGAAAAAAAAATTTTTTAAGAAAACTTTGGTGGGAATCGTACTCGATCCTCATTCGGACAGTAGGGTCACGTTACCTCTCGAGTTTAAATTGGATTTATTCTGATTAAATTCATGTCCGTAGCCAAGCAACGGTACTCCATCGAATTCGACCCTAATGTCCGAATGTGGAGAGAGTTCGATTCCCACCAAATTTTTCTTTGTTGATATATTCATATTTCTATTCAGGTCCATAAGCACAATTTTGGCCTCTGTAAGGCCACCAGTTTTTTGAATAGAAATTACTTAAGAACTCCGAGTTATTTTGTGATCAGACCACAGATATGGAGGCTAGGTCTTCAAGTCTACGAACCAGACATTCCATAGAGTTCTATTTATCTGTTTAGGTTAGTTGAGTCACTTCATATAATTCATGTATAAATTTTATGAAAAAAGAATAATTATGTAGTTTCAAATATGAGAATCGGCGAGGATGGAATTGTGTATAATTTTGTAGTGGAATAAAATTGTATATCACATGAATATCAAGTGGTGAATCACTGTTTCAATAGTCCAGTCTAGTGAAATGTTTTCCTTGCGATAATATCGCAAAATGCACAAATTCTCAAGAACTAATTGAGTAAATGAGTTTTTCAGTCTTGTTTCTCTGAATTTCAAACATTGGATTGGTTATTCTGAAATTAAATTAACTCCTGAATGTATCCCTAGTCGTTAACCTGGTGGCAATGATGCAACCTCTTACTCCCTATCTATTTATTTCAACTTTACAATTAAAATTGCTATTTACAAACACAAATTTAGGTACAGTGAATCTGAGATCGGGGATTCGAAGAAGCACTTATCTTAAAAGTAGGGATCCGGTGGTATGATCCTCCAAAATACAGGTATTATGCAGGTAGTCCAGTTTCAAGAGATTCCATCCAGAATAAAGTCCAGAATTAAGATATTCCAGTAATAATTAACTTCGGAATAGAGGTATTCCAGTCATAATCAGCTCCAGTATTAAGAGAATCCAGTAATGATTGCCTCTAGTACTAAGATGATCCAGTTAAACCTTGGGTCCGGTAGTAGGATATTCAAATGGGCATTAGGCTCAGTAAAATTATAATCCAGCAGTCGGCAGCTCGGTGAAAAGATGGTTCAGTGGGCGATAGCCCCGGTACAAAGATGATTCAGTGGGCGACAGCCCCGGTACAAAGACGCCTTTTGAATAGACGTCTTATAAGAAACAATAAAACTTCAAAATTCCACGATGTTAATGGATTACGAAGTTCGTTAATTCGCTAAACTCTAGCAAGGTGTTGAATCTACAACTTCCTACGCACCAAAAGAAAGAACTTTCCATCGCCTGGACCGAGGTGAAAGGGTCGCGCATGCGAAACACACACTCAACCGTCAAAGCGAAGAGCGTTTTTTAGCGACCGATCATATAATTTCAGTAAGGCGTTTTTGCTTGCGATTGGAATTGAAATTATTAGTATGACGTATTTTCGCGATGGAAACTGAAATCGACAGTGGAGCGTTTTGTAACGTTACAATTCTCCAAAAAAAACCGTAAGAAATATCTGATATGAACTCGCAAAGAAAGTGCAGGAGTGTATCAGCACCTTGAGAAATATTTAAATGCTTATAACTTTTTACCTCAGATGGATCTAGAAAAATGGTAGAGGAAAAAATTTATTTATTTGATTACAGAAATCTGTGGTTAAAATTAATGCACAACTTAAATATTCACCCTGTATATAGCGGAATGTGTCAAACTCCTATGGCCAACCGACTGAATTCATAAAAGTGAATGGAAGTTCAGAACATATCATTTTTCTGCATTAAGAATAAAGATGGGGACAGGTAATCCTTGCTTACTGATCTCACATTTCCTTGCAAAGCGGAACCGACGAAATTCACTGGTCTCAGCCTGCACCCATGATAAATGACTATATGGAATTTGCACAGATTCAGGAATTGGACTCACAGCGGCATAGCTTAATTCCGGTCATTCCATCTCATATTTTCTCATGCTTTATCCCTCTTTAAATGTCAAACCTAGGTACTTCATCATAGCTGAGCTTAGAACTGACGGACGGTATTTCATTCTGCTCGCGAAAAATGTTGCAGAACGACAGTTTTATTATGCCGGATGAAGAAGGTCGAGCGGCACGTTATACTTTTAGCATGACAAATGTACAGTATTGTCGGTAATTATTATAGTCTCTGTTTGCCGTTGCAGCAGGAGGAACGATGATGATGAACATCCAGGATCAGTGTTAGATAATTTATTGGAATAAATTTTGAGACAGGTTAGAGCTTTATTTCACGATCATAGTCCAAGGGAGAAGGGGGTAATATTACGAAGGATTGGGAAGGTATTCATGCATAAAAATATTGGTGATATTTATTATTATTCTTATAAGTGAGCGAACCTTCGCAGCTTTCTTTTAGTGCAAAAGTTAGTGCTCACACAATTAGAAACTGGAATAGTGATGGTCCTCAATTAATACTAAGGTCAATAAGCCCGTTTTGGGGCGATCAGTTGATACATTGCAAAATGGCGCAGGAGAACGGTTCGATTCACACCTTATGGGGTTCTATTCTGAGTGTATGCAAAAATCATTCGAAAAGTTTCTAGGAGAAAATTTTTTCAAGAACAATAAGGGACGATTATCATCACGGAATTTCGTGTGAATTTGCGCATCAGTATTTTCCAACTAGTAACTTAGCTTTTACGATACACAACTTATGGGGTTCTCAGTCAATGCGAAATTCATTCGAGATCTGCTGAATAGTGTCCGAGAGAAATTTTTTCGAGAATAGGTTCGAAAATATTTTTTTTCGATTGTTCTAATGATACTATCAACACGAAATTTCATACGAGTTTG
Source organism: Myrrha octodecimguttata (assembly GCA_958510865.1). Classification (NCBI taxonomy): domain Eukaryota; kingdom Metazoa; phylum Arthropoda; class Insecta; order Coleoptera; family Coccinellidae; genus Myrrha; species Myrrha octodecimguttata. Next base: position 60,479,695 of record OY294056.1, read on the forward strand.
TGCATCAGCATTTTCCAACTAGTTACTAAGTTTCATCATGATTTCATTAAAAATAATAAAGATACCGAGAAAAAAATATGTAATTCGATCGAACTGAAATTTGGCACACTTTTATGAAATAAAGATTTCGAGATCTATGTCAATTTTCTTTGGAATCTGATGAATAGTTGCCGGAAAAAAATTTTCAAGAAAAATTTCGAAAAAAATCTTTTCCAGTTATCATCACAAAATTTCGTACAGAGTTGTGCATTAGAATTTTTAATAAGCTATTGGGATTAAGCATGAGTGGATCAGAAATTTTCGAGTCATTTCAGATAAATATGGCAAACGTTTGTGAAATGAACAGTTTGAGTTTTGTGGAAAATCAGTATATGATAATTTGTTTTCGGAAAGCAATATTTTCAAGAACAATTAAGAGACATTTTTTTTTCAATTTACCCATCTTATGATTACAACGACATTTTTTTTAAGTGCACATCAGCATCCTCAGATAGTGCGGAAATAATTTCAGAACTTCAAATGATATCATTCCGAAACCGTTTGACGCATTCAGCCTATTAACGATCTCCGCTGATGCGCGGCCTACCCCTGACAGTTTTAAATCTCTAGCCTATTCCGTTCGATAGTTATCGGGTCCTCAGCTGGCCGTTCGGCCAAATAGATTCCATTCTAACACCTTATTCGCCATCAGTGAGTCCAACCTAATCGTTAGATACCATTTTCGGCTCACAATTCAAAAATTACAGACATTTGAACATGAGTGCAAAAATAATATAAATTCGAATAAAGGTAGCGCTAAATTGAACATCCTTTATATCATGGCTCCATCTAAGTTCAGTCTGCACTTGTTATCATTTGTCAAGACACGATTTCATGCATGTGCAATCTGCAGTACCTGTTAGGAAGTCATAAAGTCTTGATTTCTAGTTTCTTCTTCTATACTAAAAACTATACTGAAATATTCGAAATGTTTCAAAGCTCAGCCAGCATGAGCTATCTTTTACCTCCCTTCGTTCCATTATTCTCTAATGCTCAGAAATGGTATCGGAACAGCAAGTGACGTTAGTCTTCCTCAGTGTATTGCTCATACCAAACCTGCCCATCTATTTTTGGCGATTCAAAACTGACTGATGAGAAGTTGGATTTAGAACTTCTGTAGCTTCTTTACCATAGCAAAATATTTCTTGTAAGTTCATGTGGGCAGTCTCATTAGAAGCTACTGATGATGCCTACCATAGTGAGCCTATATAGAACAACACTCTTGAAATTCTGATCTCGTTCATACTACCATAGATTCCTGTCGCTGAACCTTCAGGAGTTTGAGAATCGTGAACTTGTGAAGACTTGTTTTCAGCGTCCATTGAGTATGATTATTTCGTGAGTTCATTCGCGCCTTGTAGATAAAAGTGCGAACGAGGATTACTGGGTCTTCTCTCAATTAATTACAAAGGCAGCTCTATCAGGGGAATAGGAAATGTCAAAGATTGTCACGGCCGTTTCTGACTGCAACTCAAATCGTGAAAAATCTAGAAAAGCACTGACTGAGCTTTTACGCGCTTGTTCAAATTCTGACTTTTAGATCAACACCAAATTTTGCACCCACTTGCGTGTTGGTAATCTCCACCTGATAACGAAGTTTCAATCTCATTGCATACGTGCTTCTTGAAATATTGCGGAAATAACGTTAACATTCCAAATAACAACTAACCGAAAGTAAATATCGGATCGAATTGAAATTTGAAACTTTGTTGTAAATAATGACTCTTTTGGTTTGTGCCAAATTTCTCTGGAATCTTATCAATATTTCCCGAGAAAAAAAAATTTTTTATTACAAATTTCAAAAATTTTCGAATAAAATTTTCTAACAACTGAAGTCTCACAAAATCTTGTTCTAAGTTGCGCATTGGCATTCTAAAACTGTCGACGAAGTTTCAATTTGATCGAATCAATACTTCATGAGATGTCGAGGAATTAATTTCAAAATTTTGAATGGGCCTAACTCCGAAACTATCGAACTGATTCCACCCATTAACGCACCCAACCGAGATATTTGGAATTCAAACCTAATCTGACAATTTCAAGTCGCTAAGCATTTCCCTTCGAAAGTTAGAGCAGATTTGAGTAAGGCATTCGATAGCCTCGATCACGATTTGTTACTGAGAAAACTTCACAAATATGGAGTCAAAGGTACAGCTCTGAAAAGTTGTTATATCCGACCAGACCCGAGAAATTAAATCAGATCCCGCTGAAGTTCATTCTGGAGTACCCCAGGGCAGCATTCTGGGTCCTTTGCTCTTCATCATCTTCATGATTGATCTTGAACACATTATCATGAAACATAACATATTTATGATAAATTACGCTGATGACACTAATCTTCTAATGAAAGCTTTGAAGTATCCTGAGATCGTACAGTTGATCAATGAGGTTATGGTTGAAATTTTAAAGTGGTTTGCTGATAATGGACTTTCAGTTAATGCCGACAAAACTAAGGTAACCCTCTTCAAAACTAGTCATGCTGGTTTTGAGACCCCTCAAGAACTTAGATTGGAATCAGAGAACATCTCCTATTCCTCTTCAGTCAAGATTTTAGGAATGATTGTTGATCAATCATTGAACTGAGACAACCATATTACCGAGCTATGTAAGAAACTTACTAATATATGCTACTCTCTTTATGTTCTCAGTAACTACCTTGAGACTGATTCACTAAAGTCAATCTATCAAGCCGTCTTTGAATCAAGAATTAGGTATGGTGCAATGTTTTACGGCAGTTCATCTGGCCTAGAGTATGTAGCTAGATTGCAGAAGAGAGCTGTAAGAAGAATTCTAGGCCTAGGAGTGAGGGACTCATGCAGGAACAAATTCAGACAAAATGGTATTCTAACAGCTGCTGCCATACATATACAAGAATGCCTGCTTTTTCTTTTCAAGAATAGAAATCACTTCACTGAACTTTCTACAGGAGCTTATAACACAAGAGCAACACTACTAATGTACCCTAAACATAGATTGACTCTGACTGAGAAAAACGCCGAGTATTGTAGCATAAGATATTTTAACAAACTTCCAGCTTACATAAGAACTGAATCCAATCTACGGCACTATAAGAAAAAAGTTTTTAAGTTATTATTAGAAATTGAACCTTATTCAGTTAGGGAATTTTTAGAATATCGTGTATGATTTCTTTTGTTGTCTTATTGACACTATTTCTTTTCAAGGTCTTACAATGTATATTTCATGTATGCCTTTATCAGAAATAAAGCTACATTATCATTATCATTATCATTATCATTATCGATACGGACGGACGGACAGAATTGAATTTGACCCCGAAAACGACTATTTGAAACGTGGGTATTTCTCAGCTTTGGCCTCAGCAATATCTCTAATACTAACCAGTAACTATAAGAACCAGAATATACGCTTATTACGGTCTGAAACAAAGATTCCTAGGATCTTGTTTCCTAAAACAAGATTCGATTTTCCGATTATTTTCAGATCCCGTATTACCGTTAATACTTACATTCTGATAGAGGAAACTTGCCTTGAATCAACATATTTTGATTGATTCAAATTTTTCTGTTTTTGCTCCATTGTTCTCTAAACATTCTGTATATTTCGTCGACTGATCTAGATGTCAGGAGTCACATCGCTATATACATCCTTTATCCTTGTCATAACCTTCTGGTTATGTAGCATCCTGGGATGCTTCCGGGACTATTCGGTATAAAATAAGGTCTAATGAACAAATTCATTTTTCGCTCGGATGAAGTCGTTCCAAGTTCACGTCTCTGAATTATTCATGGCATATTCCATGCAATTCTGGACCAACTTTTATTTCGCGATACGGGAAAACTGAATGCAATGAATGATCGAAAGAGCAAGAAAGACATTCTATGGTTTGTGAATAGGAAGAATAATTGAAAAAAAACCTAATACGCTACGAGTTAGCTATTTCCGATTCAAAATGCATTAGATCCAAATATTTTGTTTGGATGTAGTATATTCTCGTATTTCCGTGACATTTCTACTTCAAACTTCTTCTATATTGTATTTATTTAATAGGGAGTGAATAGTGGGTAGCTTTAACATATGATATGAAAGCATTTGGATACCTAACAAGTAAACGGAATATAGAACTACTAAGACGAATTTGAATATTTTTGAATTCGACACCATTTTGAAACTCTAGAGTGTAACTTTGATGCCGATATATTTTCATTTACCAAGATTTTTGCACTGACATCCCAATAGATCTGCCCACATAGGGTTATCTATTACAAGGATAAATTGATCATCTTTATTAGTAAATTACTACATAACAAGGTGTAAACTGGACAAACATATATAGCCGTGTAGATGACATTGGAAAAGTCATGACATATACCTCGTTTCCGAAGAAGAAGCGAGATACCTGTGGTTGAAATGTATTTTGTATTTTGTATTTTTTGGCAGTCAATTCAACTGTGGTGTAGAATTCTTCAAAAAATTCAAAATTCAGAATATAAAATAACCATTGGATTTCATTTTGTAGCCTTCCAAAGATTCCGCTCGGAGTAACTTCCGTTACTTGGAAACGGACATTAATATGATCAGAATAAATCCAATTCATACTCTAGAGGCACTGTATACTACTGTTCAAAAGTGTTTTTACAGTGTAAATGAATATTATTCTGACAACTAGTTCATGTAATTGAAATATTTTGTTGAAGTAATTGTAAACTTGACCTGCCCAATATATAATGTAGTGTCTCATTGGATTAAATGAATTATTATTATTATGTAAAATTTCGCAATGATCATATTATTCGAGTAATTTAAAGAAAATTCAAAATTTTATGCCAAACGAATTTGAAGATGCGCACAAAAAGGTGATCAATGTTTTTGTAGAATTCGAGAAGATGTTACAAGAAATATCTTGATTTCAAGCAAATATGCAGCAAGACCAATATACAAAGACGGACCTCGATATCTTAAGTACTTATGTGATCTGATTGAAACTTCCTTATTATATAATCTGAATAAATTATTAGTATTATTATTATTATATTTAGAAGACCAAGGCGCAACATTTTGCAGAATGTCTCCAGAACTGTATCCTATGAAATAAAAAAAAATCTTCAAAAACTTAACGGAGTTTTTTCGGAAATCCATTTAGTTTATGTGGAATTTGGCGCAAACTTCGAATTCAAAATTTAACAACAGGATACCAATTCTTACCCCGATTCGACATTTATTTCGGAAACATTGGAAAGAAAATCAAAATGATAAAGGTATACGGTATTGCGTGTAAAAATAATTAACAAATGACTGTCCTTTCACTGAATTCAGACTAAAGGATGTTTAAAAGCGGTTTTTTTTCTCAATAAATCAATTGTGTCATTCGCAAAGTGAGGTGCAGCGCCATCCTGTTGAAACCAAATGTCCTCTTGATCAATATTCAATAATTCAGGTCACAAAAATTCGATTATTATCAGATGGTATCGATCACCATTGACAGTTACAGCTTCACCAGCAGCATTTTCAAAGAAGTAAGGTCCAATTACACTACCTGACCATAATGCACACCAAACAGTGACTCGTTTAGGATTCATAGGTTTCCTATGAATAATTCGTGGATTTTCCTCACCCCAGATATGACAATTTTGCTTATTAACAAAGCCACCAAGTTGAAAATGTGCCTCATCAGAAAACATAATTTTCTTCAGAGCTAAATCCTTGTGTAAAATACGCCATGTTGGGGACCCACTAAGTCCAACTTGTGAACGTCGTCTAATGGACATTCCAGGGTCTTCAGCAACATTTTCACGAACCAAATCAATATTTTTTTGTGAACGACCGCTACAACTGTATTTTTCACTTTTTTGATCTTCTATCGAACCGGTCCCTTGAAATTTTTTGATAATTCGACCAATAGTGGTTTGAGATGGACGATTATGGAACCCATAAATTCACCTAGTTTTCTAAGAACACTTTTCACGGAACGCTGATTTTCATAAAATAATTCGAGAATTTGAACGCGTTGTTCTATCGTGTACGAATCCATTTTATAAATGTCATACATCACACTTCTTGAATGTCAAAATACCCAGACGAATTCAGTGCGCCATCTATATTTTATTCATTCTTCATTCACCCTTTATAAGTCATTCTGGGTAATGAAACTATAGAAGTCATGGTGTCTATTGATTGAAACGGAGAATCACAGTGTATATGTTCCGCTTCTTTCGCTACACTCGAGAAATATAACCCCCTCAAGGCCATTTCTGAATCCTTCGCTGTTAATTTACATTTTATTACCAACGAGTATATTATCATTACATATCGAATGAAGAAGGAACTAACTAATTAATTGAAGCCAAACTTGTTCTACCATGTTAGATGTGGGCGTGATCTGCGGTTCAAATCCCTTGCATTATTAACCACGAATTGATCGAAGTTCAATACCCCACTAGTGTCGAGTGGAATTTCCAGTTTGATTAAATTCATTCAGGAAAATTCGATGGATGCACTGACGGGAGATAAGGAGCTTTTAGGATCTTGTACATCTGCCCATTTACACTTTCAATGCATACCTTGAGAATTTCAAGTTCTGAGTGATCAGAATTAATGTCTTTATTCTTCAGAATGAACTAATGCCAACTAATCAGAATTCAATTGATTCTATAAAAGGAGTGACGGCAGCAGCTTTTGCTCTCTTGTTCAAATTCATTGGCGAAGCGATCGTAATACATATACAAAAAATCCCAAAAATACAGATTGAATCGAATTGAACTCTTGTTCTTAAATGAAAAATAATAGCTTGGAGGTTCCTGCAGAACTTCAGGTAGTGAATGTGCGTTTGGCGGAGTGAATTATTAAAAATCCAGAAAAGCACTGACGTGAAGTCCGCAGCTTTTGCGCGCATGTTCAAAGGATATCACCAGAAGTGAACATGCTCGCAAAAGCTTCGGACTTCACGTCAGTGCTTTTCTGGATTTTTAATTGCATTTCTGTGTTTTTTTTTCGATAAAGTACTGGATTCCATTTCGATCTAAACTGTATTTTTGAAAAAATAAAATTCTGAATGGAAATATCTACGGAATCCATTGGCAGATTTCACCCATTTATATATTTTCCTTCGTGATTAAACTAGAAACCTGCAGTATAATTACCAAGTCTCGTTTTAATGACACGATCATCACGAAATTTGGCCCGAATTTGCCCATTAGTATTTAAAATGAGCTGCCAAGTTTCATTATGATCGAATCAGTATTTTCTAAGTTATTCTGAAAAACACAACTATATCCAGAAAAAAACACGAAATTTTACATATTTTTTCCCAATATCTCCACGAATTATGGTCGTATCGAAATGAAATTTGATACACTACTGTGAAATATGATGTTCAAAGTATGAGCAGAAGTTTTTCCGAATTCAATGAACAGTTTCCGAAACCAAAATTTTCTCGAAATTCACAGACAGGTTCATCTCAACAAAATTTCTTGAAAAGTTGCGCGTTGTTATGCTTCAATTGAATGTCTAGTTTCGAATCAGTCGCCCACGTGGTTAAATTAATCTCAAGACTTCAAATGAATATAACTCCGAAATCATTCGACCGATTTCTTCCCATCACAGGACTTAACCGCCGCATTCCAATGCGCGACCTAATCTGGAAGTTTCAAGACGACTGGCCGGACAGAATTGATTTTGACATCGGATTAGTCATCAGCGTGTCCAACCTAGTTGTTTGAGACCATTATCGGGAAAAAATTCGAAAATTACAGACATTTGGAGAAAACGATAGCACGCTGTTCCCCAGAATATGCACGTAAAAATATGTCCGTTTTGAATGAAGTTATGCTTCTATAGCGCATGGAGAGTGAAATGAAGAATGATCTCATTTGCACAATATGACGTCGAACTAAATATAAAATCAAGCATATAATTAGGGAATCTTCGGAGAAATGACTTCTTGGTATATTAGATTACATTGAGGTTTTGAAAATTGGTGATGAGTTTGATCATTACTCCGATATGAAAATTCGAAGTGATTAATCAATAACAATATTTGATAAATATTATTTATAATTATTTTCTTTCTCTTCTCTTGGGACGCTTGTTCCAGGAAAGTGTTCTCAGCTCGCGTGTCTGTACGCAGCGTTTGAATTTTGTGCGTTAAATGGTATCAAACGATTAGATGGCACTAAATAGTGAAGAACTGTGCGAAATTCATTTCAGCGCTCGAATTCATAGCAATTATACATAGCTTTCTATTTGACTGATTAATTTCCGAATTTCTTCACTTCGAACTGAAGTGAATTTGACAAATAGAACACGACTTGATAATAGCTGACGTGCTGTTTTGACAGTTGAGAGAGACTGGAGGACCAACAACTGGAAATATGCTTTGTTTGCTATGGGAAAATGCAATTTGGCTTGTGATGTTATATTAATTTGGATATTTTAGACTGACCTATTTACTACTACACTACTATTTCCGAAGTATCTAATATCTATATATATAATTCTTGCCAGTTGATTCCGCCTTTGCATGTTGCTGGGTTAAGTAAGGCAGGAAATACAATTTAACATCTAAGTTTCTTTGGAACAAATTAAGATAGTCAAGCTCAAATAATCATCATCAAATTGATGAATACTAGCAATGAGTTGTTGAAGTATTTTCATTTGAAACTATCAGTACCTATGTCGACAGGAACTCCAGTTTTCCATTTAAGAAGAGAGAAATAAGAAAATTTTATTGCCTCTGAAAGGGAAAATCATATTTTCTGAATTCATTCAATCAAGTAATTGCGTTTGAAAATTGGAAAATCAACAAAATAAATGTTATTTTCCAAGATGTCTGTTGCATCGGTTAAGTGGAGATTAGACTCCACAATCAATGAGACTTGAATAAGATAGGACTGATACATTATATTGACATACAGTTATGCAATGAAATTGAATTTGGAGCTGATTTTCATTATCAATCGCATACTATCATCTACAATGTTTTGGTATTCCGTACTGATTGAATGCAAGCAAGCATTGCAGTTTTTCTTTCAACACACCATTCCTATTTTCTACAGCCAGGAATATCTAGCCGTGTCCAGAAACGTAATAGTTAGTAACACGATAAAATAGCATAATATTCACCCAATATTTTACCTTTATATAAAAATAATAAAGTACTTCTATAATAAACCACAACACAGAAAGAAGGCAAACTGAACTTCCAGGAGGTTTTATTTTCAATATCCAACCTGTTTCCCAAATCAATGATTAATTTCATATAAAATGCACCAAATTAACCAACCATAACATCGAAACAAACTTCATATTATATATTATAAATTATTTAGTTTCATGTATAGCAATGCAACCAGTGGAAAATAATTCACTTGGTGTGATGTTCAAAATTAGCGGGTGCTAGCAAAATTTTCAGGTTCCGTTTGTATAGTCCATTAAGAATCTTCAATTGATGGCTTCTTGAATTATAATTTAGCAGAAAGTTTATCTCAATCGTCGACAAACAAATTGTTTATTTACCGGAAAGCAAGGTTATGTTGAACTGATGTGATTACGGAAATCAAATGATTCTACCAGAGAGCAACATCAGTTGGAAGTGATGCGCGTCAGTTCAAAATCACAACATTGTCAAATAGAACGTAGATCAACTGATTTTGCATCATTTTGGAAGTGATACAGCGGCAAATAGAAAGCGCCTAATCATTCATTTAATTTTTTAACGCTTTTTCTGAATTACTGTATTTTACTTTCATTTTATATCTCCTCGTACAATAAATGACACAACACGAATTTATCATTATTCCTCACCAGTGAACCCGGTTTAAAATGAAGGAAATCGGTTTGAAATACTTTCGAAAACACAAATTTGACTTGCAAAACTTTTGAAAAAAACATTTATTTCAAACATAGACTTATAATTATAGTCTTTGGCTTCAAAATGATCTGTCTTATTTTTGTAGTATTCTCTGGTTTTGCTCGCCCTAGTTCCAACATTGTCAGCCCGCTTCCTTTCTCTCTGAGCATGTCCATATAGTTTTATAGGTCTATGCTGGAGGGCCAACCATAACCTGAAATGCATTGTTCACTTTAGGAAAAAGCGATATGGCTTGTGATTTTGTATTAATTGGGATATTTTGACTGAAATATTTACTATTGCATTATCTACGGACTATATCCAAAGTATTTGATATCTTATAACAGTAAGAGCTTCACGAAACATATGGAATATTTCGAATAAATACAATTCTTGCTAGCTGATGCCATTTTTGCATGTTGCTGGGTTTTATACGGCAGGAAATACAATTTAAAACCTGAGTTTATTGAAGTAAATTAACAAATTCAAGCGCGAATAATGAACAACAAATCGATGAAAACTACCAATGAGTTGTTGAAGTATTTTCAATGGAGAGCAACTCAACTTATTCATTTCAAAAGAGAGAAATGAGAAAATTCTATTCGTTCTGAAAGGCAAAATCATATTTTCTGAATTCATTTAATCTATAACTGCGTTTGAAAACTGGAAAATTAACAGAATAAATGTTACTTTCCAACCTGTCAGTTACCTCGGTAAAGAACATAGGATCTAGATTAGACTCCACAATCAATAAAACTCGAATAAGATAGGATTGATTCATAACATTGACATTCAGATATGCAATGAAATTTAATTTTGACCTGATTTTCATGTTTAGTCGAGTAATATTATGTAAAGTGTTTTGGTAGGGCAAGCCGAACGATTCCGGGTATGAAATCTTTGAAAAATAATAAGTTTTAAAGGAGTATTTCTTTATTACTTGAACAAAGCAGGATTGATTCAGAATATTTCCATTTATGTATTTGATGCACTGGAATTTTGAGCTGATTCTCACGTTATACGCAGTTTAATTACCGGCAATGTTTTGTTTGGGTATGCCGATTGATTCCTGGTAATGAATTTTCGTGTAATCATCAGTTTTTGATGAAAATTGCTGTTTGTTTCTACAAAAAAAGGTCTAAATCATCACTAATCGGCATTTTAGCCAAATTTGATACCCATACACTATTCCTATCTACTACAGCAAGGTATACCTGGCCGTGTCTAGGAAAGAAAAATTTAGAAAAGCACTGCCGTGAAGGCAGCAGCTTTTGCGCGCATGTTCAATGTAGATGACCGCTTCGGGACCGAATTTAAACATGCGCGCAAAAGCTGCTGCCTTCACGACTGGCTTCTCTAGAATTTTTTTTCGAAAAACTACTGGATTTCAGTTCGATCTCATCTGTATTTCTGGAAATATTGGAAGAATAAAATTTTGAATAGGTATATCTACGGAATCATTCGGCGGATTTCACCCATTCACGAATTCGACCTTCGTAATTAAGCCCCAAACCTTCCCTACAAATAAAGACTTTCTAAGTTGTTTCTTTCGGAAGTTATTGTGTTTACGGTCGGTCCACCCAATGTTTCCACAGATATACCCATTCAAAATTTTATTTTCCCCATATTTCCAAAAATACAAATCAGATCGAATTGAAATCCAAATTTCATCGGAAAATTACAGTTCGAATCTTCATACAGAATTTAGTGAGGGTGATATAATAAGAAAATCACAGAATTTGTTTTTCGAATTGTTCTAATGACACGATCATCACGAAATTTTGCATTAAGTTGGCTTTCAGTATCTTCAAACTAATTGCGGAGTTTTATCAGGATTAAATCAGTATTTTTCGAGTTATACCGAAAAAAGCAACGATAAGGAGAAAAAATCTCGGAATTTGACATATGTTTTCCCGATAACTCCAAAACTTATAATCGTATCGAACTGAAATTTGGTACACTGCTGTAAAATGTGAAGCTCAACGTCCGAGTGGAGAGTTTTTCTGGACATGATGAACGGTTTTTGAAAAAAAAAATTTTTTCAAATTTACTGACAGTATGATCCTGACAAAATTTGGCTCAACATTGCGCGTTGTTATACTCCAACTAGTTACCAAGTTTGAATCCAATCGCTCAAGTAGTTTCTGAAATAAAAATAAATAACTTCAAAATTTCAAGTGGCTATAACTCCGAAAATATTCGACCAATTTGGCCCATTAAGGAAATTAACCGCGGCATTCCAATGCGCGACCTACCCTGAAAGTTTCAAGTTGCTAGCTCACTCCGTTCGACAGTTATCGTGTCCACGGCCGGCCGGACAGAATAGATTTTGACACCGGATTCGTCATCAGTGAGTCCAATCTATTCGTTTGAGACCATTTTCGGCTCAATCATCTTAAATAACAGACATTTGGACAAAGCGATAGCACGCTGTTCCCCTAGAACATGCGCGCAAAAAGGTCGATGATATCACGAAATATTTTCGCAATATTTACCTCCATATCAAAGTAACAGAGTGCCCATAGAATAAACTACAATACGCAGAAAGACGGCAAACTGAACTGATGAAAGGTCTGTTTGTTTGCCTGTTTATGAAATCATTGACTAATGTCATATCAAGTACACTAAACTTATACTATCCTCGTCGAAAAAAGTCCAATATTTCCAAATAATAACGAAATCACGAGAGAAATCGCTTTTCACCATAGTAAACAATGCATTTTAGGTTATTGTTGGTTCTCCTGTCTCTCTCAACTGTCAAAGCTACTCGAGATCTAAAAATTCAAACTACTATAACTCCAAAACTGTTTGGCCGATTTCACCTATTAACTCTCTCGGTCGTTGCATTGTGATTCGCAAACTACTCCGATAGTTCCAACCAGATATTACCTGGCAACTAACAGCCAGACGATCGGAATCGATTATGAAATCGAATTCGTCCTTAATATTGAAAATAAACCCTTCTGAATTCTAAACACAGCTCTTGCTCAGGGCTGAGAGAGAGATAGAGATTTATTGGTGTCTTACAATATAATATCGTTTACACAAGTCAAAATGAATTAACAATAATATGTGTATAAATAAAACTTTGGGGTGTAACATCATATAAAGAGAACAAAGTATACAAAACATAGATAAAGGCTATTCAACGCGAAATGTCCCCGAATTACAGTTAACTCAAAATAAAATTTGAGTCATCTACTGTCACAGAGTAGAACGCGTCAATAGACGACTTCGGCCCAAGTTGCCAATCCACAATTTTCTTCACAAATTTACTATCACTGGGGGTCAAATATGTCTAGGATATATTCCGCAAATCAACTTGGTTATTTCGGTTGCCGGTTTTCCATTCCGTAAATATGAAATATTCGGTTGGTTCCTGACAAAAAGGTTAATTACGGAATTTGAATAATGAAAAAACGTTCTTTCTGTCACCAAAACGACTGTCAATGTTCTATGGTAACATATCCATAGCATAGAAAAATCTTTATTCACTTTATGATCCATAGAACATAGAAGATACAACAACCAACAATTGAAAAATTACTAGGTATGGTCTAAGGATCATAAGGTAAATAAAGATTGTTCTATGCTATGGATATGTTACCATAGAACATTGATTGTCGTTCTGGTGCATAGGCTTAATATGTCTTTGTTCTGGTGACAGAAAGATTGCTTTTTCATCAATCAAATTCCGTAATAAACTTTTTATTTCAGGAACCAACCGAATATTTCATATTTACAGAACGGAAAACCGGCAACCGAAATAACCAAGTTGATTTGCGGAACAGATCCTTTATAAACTTGACACTATTAACATGAAATCAGGAATCCCAACTTCAATTTCAGCCTAACAAAAACCTATATTTGGAAGAAATTATCTTGTCTGAAGAGCCGAAGCATCTTTTATGGATATTTATAAATAACGCGAACCTTATCATGTAGAATTTGTCCTGAAATTTCCGTTCCCCAGTGATAGTAAATTTGTGAAGAAAATTATGCGTTGGCAACTTGGGCCGAAGTCGTCTATTGAATAAAATGTCTCGTTTCTTAAAAATGAAGTTAGTATTAATTTGAACTGTCTTTTTGACAGAGTCTCAACCACATCAGGAAGTTTATTGTTCAGGGTTGCAGCGCTGTATAGTGGAACCTGCTGCGATCTACTGAGTCTAAGAAAGTCCTTACGAATCAGTGACCTTCCTCGTGTGTAATGAGTATGAACATTTGACTGTATATGGAATTTGTCTTTATTGAAGTGAACGTATAAAACGCTTTCCAAAATGAAGATCGAAGGAAAAGTCAGTAAGCCTAGATCTTTGAATGCCCTCCTACAGCAATCGCGGTATCCTAGTTCACTCAAAATTCTGACAGCACGCCTCTGCAGACGGAAAACATTGTAAGCGTGAGAGCTATGTCCCCACAGCAATACACCATATCTCAAATGTGATTCCACCAGAGCGAAGTATGCTGATGGGGTATTAAGTCTGATTTGCAAAATATAACTGAAGAAATTGGAAATGCGGAATATAAATGACAACTACGAACAGCCAGCAATGATATTCCAGGAAATTCAAATCCATATGATCAGTAGGACTTTTCATAATTCCAGGACAACCTTTCCTTCCGCACTCGAGGCACGAAACAAATTCAGTGCACACAAAAATAAATAAGTTTTCTCTATATAGTGATGAACGCTTCCAGAGATTTAAGGCTTGTCCGTGGATTTTGCCATTGTGCTGAACAATAGGGCGTTCATTTCGGATAGCTACGGGCTATCAGTAGCGAAGGAAAATAATCCCACGTAAACAAAGGTCGTTTACTCAGAATTCTCAGCTTTATTTGTTCCTTGAATCTGATAAGAGGGTTGGGACCAAGTCTGAGAGGTCTGTTGTGGAAACATCGCCAGACGTGACGCTTGAAATTGCGTGCTGTAAATAATGACTCAATATTGAGAGCATCAATAAAATGTAGGACGCTTGCGAGACGAATGGACAAACTTGTGTAAAGGACATTTTGTTATATAAGTCTATATATAACCATCACGATGAGGTATTTTACGTGCTTGTTCTGGAAAGAGCATGGTTATTTTCAAAACTAATTTTTGCGCGCACGTTCTAGGGGAACATGCTATATTTTTGTCCAAATGTCTGTAATTTTCGAATTTTGAGCCGAAAATGGTCTCAAACTACTAGGTTGGACTGACTGATGACAAATCTTTTCGGCCGTGGACATAACTTTTGAACGGAGCAAGCTAGCAACTTAAAAATTTTAGGGTATTGACAAATATCATTTTTTAAGTTCTTATGGGTTTTCACTCCCGATATCTGAAACAGAACTATTAAAAATTAAATAAGAATTGTTTTTTTCATGAAAAACGCCCTTGCGGATTGCAATATCAAACTGTTTGTCAAGGGCAGTTTCTTGCAAAACAGATTGCCTAATGAACAATACAGGAACAATACGAACGATAAAGAAAGCGATCTGTGACGTTTCAGAGTACATATCGGACTCTTTTATCAGACAAAGTAGAAAATTTCAAAAATAATTTTCTTTCCATTTGAGATTTTTGTCAAATTGACTTTGTCTGATGAAAGAGTTAGATTTGTACTGTAGCGAATTCATCCACTTCAAAAAAAACGGAAAAAAGGGCGGAGTCGAAACACGGAATTCAAATCCCCGAAAAATCCTATAAATATATTTCGTTCCGCTCTCAAAAATGACTCCAATCCATCTGCATTCAACGTTCACGTCACCGCTAAGAAGATATCCTACACGCTGCATTCCTGACCCGACATCTGCATTCATCTTTATCCGTGCCAAGGCGAAGAAATTCAAGAAGATTCAACGCATCAACATCTGGTTTTTAACCACCCTCGACGGCGGAAGCGCCCCCGACAGTAGGCACGATTGACCCCGGCCCGGCGTCAGCGAAGAACTACCTGTCAACACTCAAGGAGATTAACAACAAGAATTGTTAGCCAGTGCCTTTCAACAGAAACAATTTTATTGCCTTTCGAATTCACTTTTGTTGTAACACTCTAGAGTAAAATAAATTTCCTTATTGGGTGTTTGATTTCACAGAACACACGACTCCACAGTACTTTGCAACGTCACAGTTCGCTTTCTTTATCGTTTGTATTGTTCCTGTATTGTTTATTAGGCAATCTGTTTTGCAAGAAACTGCCCTTGACAAATAGTTTGATGATGCAATCCGCAAGTGCGTTTTGCGATATTGGCAGTGAAACTCCATAAAAACCTAAAAAATTATGCGAAATCGTCCACTAAAAATGCATAAATTACATCCAGGTTGTGAAATCAAAAATTGACTTGAAATAACACAAACCATCCTGCGAACTCATCTCATCCTACATTAATATTGACAAATTGAAGGTATCAATGGATATACTGATTCAATCAATGGACATATTGAATATTCCGATAGATAAATTGAATCTGTTTATATCGACTGAATAAATTCGTCAATTGACAGATCATCGAGGTGATTTTCGATACTAGGAGTTGTCTGCTATTTCATATTTGTCATTTGTTAACAAAATGAATACATTTCCATTCATTGAGGATTATTTTGACAAGCATCCTATGTGGGGAAAATTTCGTGTGGCGACAGTTTTCGGATATCGATCTATTCTCACAATTTCATTTCCACATGCAGTTTTTTTTTGCGCGCATGTTCTGGGGGACAGCGTGCAATCTTCTTGTACAATTGTCTGTAATTTTTGACTAGTTTGGACTCAATAATGACGAATCCGGAATCAACATCAATTCCGTCCGCCCAGCCGTAAGCACGATTACGGCAGTACTGAGGATCCTATCAACATAAGGTAGGGTAGGTTGCATTTCAAAATGCGAAGGTCAAGTTCGTTTATGGTCCGAATCAGGCGAACGGTTTTGGAGTTATAGTCATTTGAATTTTTGAGGTTATTTCCCTGATATTTCAGGAACTATTCGGGCGATAAATTGAAATTTGGCAGTTAGTTGGAGCATACCACAGCGCAACTTTATGGAAACTTCTGTTGAGATCTTATAGTCGATGAATTAAAAATGTTTAATTCAAAAGTTGGTTTTCATCAGATTTGAAATGCACCAAATTTCAGTTATCAAAATTTTTGGAGATGATGAAAACAAATATGGCAAATTTTGTGTTTTTTTCCTTGTTACCATTGTTCTTTCAAAAAAACTCAAAAAATTCTAAAATAACCATGATAAAACATGGTAACTAGTTTGAAAATGTTGATGAACAAGTATTTTCTAATTTTTTCGGAAAATTTGGCTCAGACCTTGACTTTTGTATTTCACAGCACTGTATCATATTTCAGTGTGGTACGATTATATCATCTGAAGATATTGAGAAAAATCTATTTCCTGTTTTTCCTCGGTATCATTGCTTTTACCGCAATAGCTCAGAAAGTAGTTGAACAATCATGAAGGGACTTGGTAACTAGTTCGAAAATACTGATGAACAATTTCGTGCGTAATATCGGGAAGATAGTTTCATTAAAACAATTTTTTTTTTAATATTCAATATTCTGCAATTTTCTGATCATATTATCCCTACAAAATTCTGTATGAATTTTTGAACTGTCATTTTACAATTTAAATTAAATGTTGTTTTCAACTCGATCCAATCTGTATTTTTGGAACTATTGGGAAACTAAAATTTTCAATGCGGAATCTTCGGGTGGATTCACGAATTCGGCTTTCGTAATTAAGGTACGAATATCGAGTTTCGGAGTTGTTTCCATCATAAGTTATTGATTTTATGATCGTCTGTGAGTGACAGCTTGAAGGTATCTGCAGAATTTTGCCCATTAAAAACTTCACCTTCGCATTCTGAAATGCAACCTATCCTGAAAGTTTCATCCTCCGTACGCCCGTAATTGTGCCTACGGCCGTCCGGTTAGACGAAATCGATTTCGACAGGGCTACGTCATCAGTGAGTCCAAACTAGACGTTTGGCGCTATTTTCGGCTCAAAATCCGAAAAAATCCTAGAACATCAGCGCAAGAATGACCCTTGATAATCGGGAAGATATTTTTTGCGCGCATGTTTAAGGGGAACAGCATTCTATCGTTTTGTGTAAATGTCTGTAATTTTCGAATTTTGAGCCGAAAATGGTCTCGAACAACTAGGTTGGACTTATACTGATGACGAATCCGGTATCAAAATCGACTCTATCCGGCCGTCTCATCGACTTAATTTAAGGGTTGGCTGCATTTCAGAATACAAAGATTGAGTTCGTTAATGGGTGAAATCGGTCGAATAGTTTCGGAGTTAGTAGCTATTTGAAGTTTTGACTTTTATTCCCTGATATTTCAAGAACCCCTGAAGCGATTGAATAGAATCTTGCCAGTTAGTTGGAACATAAGGAATTGCAACTTTTCGCGAAATTTTGTTGAGATCGTGCTGTCAATAAATTAAAAAATTTTTTTTTTCAAAATTATTTTCGGAAAAAACTTTTTTTCAGAAACTATCAATTCTATTCAGACAAAATTTTAATCATACTTTGAGATTTATAATCCGAAGCAGTGTACCAAATTTCAGTATGATGATATTAATTTTAGGAGATATCGTGAAAAAATATGTCAAATTCCTCTCGTTGATTTTTCGGAATATCTCAAAAAATACTGATTCAATCATGATGAACTTGAACTTGACAGGTCATTTGAGAATGCTGATGAACAACTTTGTGCAAATTTTCGTGATGATAGTGTCATTGGAACAATAAGAAAAAATTCTTATTTTTTTCCTTAAATATTTAATATTCTGTGATCTTCTTATCATACTATCCTCCGGAAATTCTGTAGAAATCTTCGAATTGTCATGTTTCGATAAAAATCTGGATTTTAATTCGATCTAATCTATATTTTTGGAAATATTGGGGAAATAAAATTTCGAATGGTTATATCTATGGAATCATTGGGTGGATTTCCCCCATTTACGAATTTGGCCTTCGTAATTTAGGTCCAAACCTACTCTACAAATATCGAGTTTCTTAATTGTTTCGTCCGGAAGTTATAGTGTTTACGGTCGGCCGTTAGACCGACGTATCATTAGCTGCCCCCTTCTGCATCATGTAGATTTTGACGAACAATAAGACTTCCCTCTGTTCAAAAATGCTCAAATTGTCAATGCTCAATATCTGGGTACTCAGCAAACTTTCTCTCTTTTCAGAACATCCACTTCTTTTACCCCCGCGCCGCTACTGATTTTTTTTACTGTGCTTGGCCACTTCGACCATCGACACATCGAACATAATATCATTATATCTTAAGACTCTTTCAAATCACCTCCACTTGACACAACATCCATGTCCTAGCCGGGATTCGAACCCAGTACCTTCGATTTTACAAGCAAGCTATTAACACACTGCAGAACCGATTCAGGTCCGCCACTGATTTCAAAGCGCAGGAAACCATAGAAAGGCCATCAATAAAATACAGCTCTATATTAAGTGACCTGCAGTAAAAAGAAAAACGTGATACTAGTTCGTTCCGATTAATTATTCATGCAGAATAAAATACCCAGTTTACTTCCTATTTTACCGTTTCTCTGTATCCTCGGCATTTGTAAATTTCAAACCAAGGCGATGTCCATCAGGCGAAGTTTCATCGTGGAAATACACTTTGTAGATCATTATTCATGACAGTCTCCTGAATGTGATGGAAAACAACAGAGTTTATACTAACAAAGTTGATTATCTTAGTTTCGAAACCAGGGCAGACCATTTTAAATAATTTTCACTTAGTCAACTGTTCACAACTTCTAATTTTGTTCAACGAATACGGAGCTCATTGCTGTGTTAATAAAAGCTCCACAGGCCCCGTTCGAAATCGTAGTGTTCTGGGCGTGCTATCGTGTTGTCCAAATGTCAATAATTTTCGAATTTTTCTTCGAAAATTGTCTAGGACTAGGTTTCACTTACTGATGATGAGTCCGGTATCGAAATCGATTCAGTACGTCGGGCCAGACGTTCAGATAATCCTATCGATTAGAAACTCTCAGGAAAGATCGCAATTCTAAATGCGACGGTTGAATTCGTTAGTGGGCAAAATTGGCCAGAAGGTTTCGTAGTTATAGTCGTTCGAAATTTTGAACTTTTTTTCCATATATTTCATGCAAAACCTGAGCGATAGGATTGCAACTTGGCATTTAGTTGGAGAATGCAGAAGCGCAATTTTTTGCAAAATTTTCTTCCAATCATATTGTTAGTAAATTCAAAAACAAATCTTTTTCGAAATTCATCATATGTGGAAAAAACCAGCTAAAACATCGAACTTTATATTCCCGCTGTATCGTGATGGAAAACAACAGAGGTTATACTAACAAAGTTGATTATTATCTTAGTTTCGAAACCAGGGCAGACCATTTTAAATAATTTTCACTTAGTCATCTGTTCACAATTTCTCATTTTGTCCAACGAAAACAGAGGTCATTGCTGTGTTAATAAAATCTTTACAGACCCCGTTCAAAATCGTAGTGCTCTGGGCATGCTATCGTGTTGTCCAAATGTCAATAATTTTCGAATTTTTCTTCGAAAATTGACTGGGACCAGGTTTCACTTACTGATGATGATTCCGGTATCGAAATCGATTCAGTATGTCCGGCCAGATGTAGGCACGATTCCAAGCGTTCAGAGAATTCTATCGATTAGAAACGGTTGCACTTTTGTGCTTGATATTTCATGCAAGACCTGAGTGATAGGATTGCAACCTGTCAGTTTGTTGGAGAATGCCGAAGCGTAAATTTTTGCAAAAATTTCTTTCAATACAGTGAATTCAAAAAGAAATCTTTCTCGAAATTCATCATATGTGGAAAAAAACCAGCTGAAACCTCGAACTTCATATTTCACGATTATTATTTTCGGAAATATTGGGAAAGAAGATTTAAAATGTCGTGTCTTTTTTCGCTGTATCTCTTTTTTTGGAATGAGTCATAAACTACTGATTTTATCATGATTTAACTCAGTAGCTGAAGTGAAATTGCTGATGAACAACTCTGTGCAAAATTTCTAAAAAAAATTTCAATTTTTTTTCGAATATTCAACATTCTGCAATCTTGTGATGTATTATCCTCACAAAATTCTGTACTAACCTTTAAACTATCGTTTTTCTATCAAATACTGCATTTCAATTCGACCCAATCTCTATTTTTTGGAAATATAGGCATAATAAAATTCTGAATGGGTATATTTCGGAATCATTTTGTGGTTTTCACCCATTCACGAATCCGAGCTTCGTAACCAAGATCCAAAGCTACTCTACAAATATCGAGTTTCTCAGTTGTTTTTTTTCGGAAATTGTGTTTACATTCGACCGAGACGACCATTTTTTTTGAATACTTATTCAATATAATCCCATCTTCTGATCATATAATCCTCACGAAATTCCGTATGAACCTTCAAGCTATCATTCTTCAATGGGGAACTGTACTTCAATTAGATCTAATCTATATGAAAATATTGGCAATATATGAAATTTTGAATAGGTGTATCTGTGGAACCATTATGTGGATTTTACCCATTCCGGAATTCGGCCCTTGTAAGTAAGGCCCAAACTTTACAAATATCGAGATTTCAAGTTATTCCATTCGAAAGTTTCTGTGTTTACCAACGTCCGTGCTCTGTCTTGATTTTGGATTCGCGTACAAAGGATATTTGATCAAAAAAATTACACAACTTTAGAAATCGTTGGGAAAATTCAGTGGCTGAGGGATTTTCGGTTCACTGAGGGTGAGCTCTCTTCGTACTAAGTAGGGAAAGGTGGGGTAAGACGGGGACTTTAAGATATTTGATGAATAAAGCGCTCCATTTTTAATTTCACAATGTAGGAAATTTTACTAAGAAAATAATCAGTCTTTCTTCCTTCAATTATAATCAGTCAAGACAAAAAAATATAATTCTCCTCATAAAGATACCAACTTTAAAAAAATAACTAAATCTCCCCATCTTACCCCACCTATAGGGCATGACGGGGTACCCCCTTGGGTAAGATGAGGTATAGAACATTTGAACGTCGTCATCTTCACAAACCGGGCAGATATGGACAGCTTCGTCATCGTTATCTTCCACCCCTACACAGCCATAATGCGCCCAGTCTGGCAAGTGATCCATCCTTCAGTAGACTCGGAATACAAGCCGTGGCAGTACAGACATTCTGTATCTTCTTCTGATGTCTGAGCTTCTTCGTCAGCTTTCTTGTTTTTTGTGATCTCTTAATTGTTTTTTTCATTTTCTTTATGTTTGATACATTTGGTTTCAGTTTCGGTTTCTTACTGTTTTGTGTTTCCTCTAATTCTGTTTTATATGGAGAAGCAGTGATAATACCAACCCCGTCTTGCCCGCAAGTAGGTACCCCATCTTTCCCAAACTGGACTTGAAAGTTGTATTGACTTTTCTGAGGTTATAAATCAAAGCAAACAGGAACGAATTAATGAGTTCAGAATACTAAAATCAACAAACATTAATAAAAAAGTATGTCACGCATTTTGTTTAACATATATTTGAAACAGTCACGCACTTTATATACGTCAATAGTTAGATGAAACCACTCAAAATTGAAAACACCTACTTACCAAATGGAAACGTGCACTCATCCGACCAAACTATCTGTGAAACTATTGAAACTAACAAGTACTGCTAAATACCGTCAGATGGCGTTGAAATATATTTTCTAGTGACACTGCTTTATCTGTTTTGGTAGGGTTCCATCTTACCTCGCTACCCCGTATTACCCCACCTTTAAGAACGAAAAAGTCTGTAGACTTGAAATTTCAAATATTAGAAGCCCATCCCAATACACTAGTATTTCCGAAAATGTTTTCGGATTCTGTGCCCCTAAGCTGAAAAAAATATCCTTGCTAATTTTTACTAACTTAAGTAACCAATCAAATTACTTAATTTTGAATCATGTGTCAAATTTCATCCAATCATCTATGGATTACAGCGACTATTTCCCTCGTCGTAATTTCCACCAGTCAGAAACGCGCAATTTTGAATTAAAAATGGTTTCTTGGTGGAAAATAAATTATTTGAAATTAAACTTCGATAAATACCTAAGTCCCACTTATTGTTTGTATCAACCGATCCGTTTCTTGAATAACGATTAGGTAGAGTTAATACTTTCTATAAAAACATGATTTATTGCTCCTATCAAAGTAATCCACTTCAATTATGTATACCTATAAATTACTCTAATCCCGAATTTTCATGACATAATCATGATTAATGTACAACGGATACAATTCCCTTTTGTTATTTCGGTATTTCAAAGAAAGAAACGCCAAAGTATTATAACTGAGCTGCGAGGAAATAGATAAGTTAATCTGATCCTCCATTAATTATTATGAAAGTTGCGTAGTCAATTTTTCTCGCTTAAGTCTTGACGAGAAGGAAAATAAATAACGGGAAATGTTTTTCCAGCTCTCTCAATGGAGGGCATTTGAATACTCAATTTATCATGGCAGAACTGACCTGGAAACAGAGCCGGATCTATATATCTTATAATTTTATCTGGAAAATATTGACTTGATTACTTCAAGCTTTGTACATAATTCAGAGCGGCAGTGTGTAAACCTGTTGTAAAGTGTAGAGCGACAAGTAAAGGGTTTTCCAATAAGAGGTGTTATTTTGATACTCAAAGAAAAATGCCATTTTTCAATATAAATGATCGGATGTTTATTTCATTATGAAGAAAAAGCTATGCCGTTAATAGGGGAAAATAACATCAGGCAAATGACCACCACGACCACGCTTACAGGACCATATCCTTTTAATGAAATTTTCCCAAACCAAATCGCAAAGTGGCTGCCCTATGTGCTCGATAGCCTCACGAATTCCATCTTTGAGGTCTTGAATCGACTCTGAGCTATTGGCGTAGACCTTCTCTTTCACGTGTCCTCAAAGAAAGAAGTCACAAGGTGTTAAATCACAAGATCTCGGTGGCCAATTGTGATCACCTCTTCGAGAGATAACACGGTCCGGAAACTTTTCCCGCAAAAGATCAATGGTTTCATTGCTTGTGTAGCACGTAGCGGTTGAAAGTAAAAGTTGTCCAGATCAATACCATCCAATTCCGGCCATAAAAAATCATTTATCATCTCTCGATAGCGCAATCCGTTCACCGTAACTGTTGCTCCAGCCTCATTTTCGAAAGAGTGAGGTCCAATGACTCCGCCAGAACATAAACCGCACCAAATAGTCACATTTTGAGGATAGAGAGGCTTTACAACAATAACTCTCGGGTTTTCCGAGCCCCAGATGCGACTCAAGATGATTTTTCGATGGAATTCCAGATCATTTTCATGCATTCCAACGACCCAATCAGCAGAGACACGACGTTATTCATGATCGGCCAATGAGTTCTTGTGTTAACTGAACTTTATAAGTTGTTGATGATCGGCTGGCTTGAGTTCTTGTGTTAACTGTATAAGCCTTAAGACCCGAATCTTTATGCAAACTACGGTGTAATGACGTTTGTGGAATGCCTAATTCCAAAGAACGACGGAGAATGGACAAACCTGGGTTTTCTTCAACACTTTCGGCTACAGCAGCAATATTATCGGCTGTTCTTGAGCGACGTGCACGGGTTTTATTCTTCACATCACTAACTTGTCCCAACAGCTCAAATTTTTCCACCAATTTATTTATTGCGGTCCGATAAGGTGCTTCGCGACGACCCAAAAAGGTTCGAGTTTTACGAACCGTCTCTGCCAAATTTTCACAATTTTTATAGTGAATTTTAATAATTTCAATGCGTTGTTGAAGCGTGTACCGTTCCATTTTTATTAATGGCGTAGTTTCTACTTGTCTAATCTCAAAAAATGAGAGCTTCAAAAGTGACATCTACCGAAATAGCGGGCTATTCAAAATAACACCTCTTATTGGAAAACCCTTCTGTTAGTAGTTATGAGGGGTATGAAACTGCTGTGCTAATCTTGGAAAAAGGCGACCCCAGCATTAAGAAAGAGATGTTAGATATTTTCCTCTCTTTTTCTATAAAATACTTGAATGTCATCGTAACATTCTTAACCTTCAATTGAACACTGTACTGAAATAACTGAATGTGGAAAAACTAGTTTCGCTAAAATGAAACCAAAATTTATGTTCAATGGCTTATTATGAAATAGGTAAATATATTATGAAGTAATTCACTTCAAGCATTAATTATCCTAATATAATCACAAGGACGAATATCTGTCGATAAATCAACAAACCTTTCCCCATGATCAGAGCTTATTTATTATTATTATTGCCAAAAATCAGTTTCCATTTTCTGTTTATATGCTCTGTTCGATAATGATTGAACTTGAATCGTTCGACGTATGTTTTGAGACCAATCATTATATTATTTATTAATCTTTGTGAACGAAGAGAATGTAATTGGATTGGAATTATTTGTGTTAGACAGCTTGCTCCTTTGAAATTTCTTAGCATCAAGAAATAATTGTAATGTTTTCTGGAAGAAAAAATCAGTAATTTGAGAATGGGTCGTTTAAATATGTTCAGTGATAATTGGACGTTTTAATTTTTCCCTTTCATTCCCACGTAAAATGTATTCTGATAATCAATAGTTATTGTAGTAAGATTTCCGTATATTCATAGATTGTTTGATCACTGTTCATTGAAGTAAAGTATTTATATTTTGGATCAATGAGACTCTTATAACAAATTAACCCATCTGATTAGCTAATATCTGGATTCAATCATGATGAATATTCATTCTGTAGCGAATATATGAGATATATTTGACTTAATACATTTTCAAATAATATGTTTGTTTGATTTATGATTTATAGCAGACAATAAAAATTCCAATATTTCAAATGTTTAATGCATGAATATTCGAATCTGTCATTTTTCCCGTAACGACCCCAAAAGATGGCGGCCACTCTTTTTCTCTGATTTAGTAGGGAGTTAGCACTTCTAGGATATTGATATTCTATGGTAGTTATCAAACAAAATCCCAGATAATAATTTTACACTTGTCTGCAGCCCACGATTCTCGATCCACTATGTCGGATTCGCTCCAAGATCATAAATTAAGAAAACTTTCACAACCGAGGCTGAGGGGCTAGATTAACCCACTCTTGTGTGAATACTTCCCTTCTCGAGCTTCTGGGGTATTTCTATGCATCACAGTTATCGCACTCATTAAATATTATGGATACTACGATTATCGAAGAGGTTGTGAAAATAATTCTTGCTGGAAATATTTCTCAAATCTGAATCATGTATATTTCATTAATTGTATTAATATCTGGCCAACTGTTCCAACCAATTTTATGCACCTAGTCATAAAAATCATGAGAATTTTTGCTTGTTCATAGCTCATTTAGGGCACTATCATATAATTTATACTCGGAACAGAGGCGAATTTTGACAAATTGCTACAGTCGCCGAAATCCTAGATCCGGCTCTGCTTGTAAATGAATTAATGTAGCGGCATACTGAACTGAACATTGGAAAAGTCCTGAATTAGGTTTCAGTCGTGTCTCTTCGAATATTCAACAAATGGGACATGTTAATAGCGATATACATCTCTATGACTTAATGAGAACTGAATTACCAACAATTTTTCGCTCTTCATCAATAAATGCCACGAAAACTGAACATTTGAAACAGTTATGTTTTCAATCATTTCAGAGGACGGGCTCTTTACAACGTTCATCATGAAGCATGCTGCAGGTAGTTACTTTTATACTTGTTGCTTGATTGCTATTCGGTGAGGATCTAAAAAATTTATATTTTGTAAAACTTCGCATGCTCCGATGATTGCCAATCGATTTCACGGGATACAAGCAGTGGCGGCTGTTGATAATTTTATTCAGAGGCGCTGATTCAAGAATACCACGTTGGGCAAGATTGAATAAGCCATAAATTTCACAGCATCGATAATTTTCGACAGCAACTTACGGTTTTTTGATGCAATTCTGTTGTGCTCACGGTTATTTTCGATATATGCACTACTTAAATCAGAAGCGCTATCAGTTGTACCCAATAGCTGGGAGCTTACAATATTTTGTTCATATATTTGGCCGATTTTTCGTATTTTTCTTCTTTTCACCCAGAAGTTTCGAATCATATACTCCTGTATGTTTCAGTTAACTGGTAGGATCGTCATGAGAGGTACCCCGGTTAGGGTATAAATTAGTCCAGTTGATGGCACATAAGAGGGTATGGTTATTACTTCGGTAACTATCTACGACATAACAATGAACGCGATCTATCGCTTCATTGTGTCTCTCCTCATATTACATGAACATAAATATTATATATGTTTTGTCAAGGTGTTTACAAGCATATTATGATAACATACGTGGGATTTCAATAACAGGATCACGTCTTTTGGATTATGCGAGGTTGTCTGGACCTTCCTTGTCTTACGTATTAATTATACAGCGTGTTTATACGTTACAACTCCCTTTCGTCCAGTTATAGTTTCCACCAAATAGTACCTAAGCGAACAGAACAAAATACGGATTTTTTCTTCTCATTCCCACAACTATGAAGTGTTTGCGTAAACATTCACTTGAACTCAATACAGGCACAAGTCGTTCATTGTTCTTAATATTAACCTTGTCGGCCTAACTAAAAAAACTGAAGTTTGATTTCGTTAGATTACACAACCTCATAGTCAGTCCTCAACACAATTTCATAACGCACGAAACAGTTGGCACCTACAATAGCTTACTATTCAAAGTAACTATTATATCTTTTCTGGGCTGCTACTTTTGAGCCCAAATTACAGCGCTATGGCCCGAATCATCACTGAGAACTGCGGGGGACTAGTTAGTCTCTGACTGGGGACGCATGCCTTTTCCAAGATAACAGGCGATTTCGCTTGGGCGTTCGAGACTCAGCCCGGAATAGTGCCCTAAACGAAAATGTTATTTTTGTGAGATATGGCTAGGTCTATTTAAATTTCAATTCAATCTAGTTTGATGAGAAAAGCACAAATATGAAATATACAAATTACTTGTTTATGTGTTCACAACATTTTACTGGGTAGGACGGCGCCCTTCAGCCTCCCATTACCAGCAGTCCCTAGATAAAAGTAAAGGTTAAAATATAGATAGTGTGAAATTGAAAAAACTCGGCTGTATTCAATGCATTCTACGAAAATGAACAGAGTTTTCATCTTTCATCTTGCCTTAGTATCGGATATTCAGGAGTTTTCGGCCGGTAATGAACTCTATCTTGAAAATCGACATTTCGAAAGAATTTGTCCACGACGAATGATTCAGCTACCTTCAAGCGACTCCATTGAATGATTTCGTTTTTTATATACATTCTACTGTAATCCAGGAAGATTTCATCCTTCATCCTGCCTAAATGCCGGATATTCAGGAATACTTGGCTTATAATGAAATTTCCAATACCTATAACATTGGAATTACTAATTGGGAATTCCTGGTCAAATTCAATTCTGCCTCTTCATCGGTCAACACTCCAACTTCCAGAAGAAAGGACCTAGAGACTTGACATTTCCAGGATTGATTTCTTTATCGAGGGTTATCTCTGTGCTATTTTTATTGCTCCAATGCCCCCTCGTTACGCAAAATTTGTGGGGTCCTTCGATATTTTCAAATGTTCCTCTACATCAATGAATGTTAGGGAAAATGTGAAATTATTAACAGTTTTGCTCTCATTTCTTTTTCAAAGTTGGTCCCTTCACAACGTTAAATAGATCATGCATCTTTCGAGTTTGTTACTTGTTCTTAGCCGATTGCAATTCTATACTAATCAATATTTTGAAAATCAAGTGAAGGTACGTTAGAGTGTGCGAGATCAAGGAAATTCAGCTATTTTCAATAAATTGGTACCACTGGCTTCAACATCGACAGGGCTCTTATTCCATCAAAAATGTCAGTAATTTCAGGCGTTAGCTTCAACTACAACATTTAAATTCCAATTTTTCATCAACTGGTTGTCGTTCACATACAATCATGAAATATATGAAAATTAATGAGAATACCATAATTGAGTAGAAGGAAGGCATTTAGCTTTTTTGGACTCACTCTTGAAGAATTCGTGGTTCAGTGGTAGAATCATCGATGGGAATTGGGTTTCAGCACAATATGCAACAGATATTGATCAATGAATAACCCTCGCAGCTTCCAAGATATATTTACATTAAATTATTAATGTCACCAATTACATACATAAGTTTTCAGCAAATCCTCATCCAGCACCGTGAAAGTTGTACATAAAGTTTCGTTGGAACATCGTGAAGTCAGAAGATAATCAACGATGAACCCTCGAGCAGATCTCGATAAACTGAAGAAACCGGCGTCATCTTCCAATTTGTAGTTGCGGGAGTAATTAGGTACAAAACTAATTGAATTTAGCAAATATCTATAAGTGTTCAGATAACTCGAGACCTAGGCGATAGGGACGGTTAATCATTGCTACATTTGTATGAACACATTAATGAGTTTTCGACGACATGAAATAATCATTTATAGTACTAGTGTTTTATGTTGACAATAAGTCACGCGAAAAACCCTCATACCACGGGCTGTCAGGCCGAGGAAATTGGGGTCAAAGGTTAGTTGCTTGTTACAATTCATTAATTTTCTTGAACTTTTATTCACCAGTTTATATTAATTTTTTTTTGTTTCGACTTGCATTTCTTTTGTTTTTTTTTGGGTTGAGTGGGGTAGCTGAAGCTAGACTCCGTCCCGAATGTTTGAATCATATATTTTTTTCTGTTTCAATGAAGGTACTATTGGCGTCTGAATTCAAGACTGCAGCGCTATGGTCGCTAGTTTAAGAACATAAGGTAGATGAATAGGAGCCAGGTTCTCAAGTGTTTGCTCGTATATTTAATTGATTAAAATTTGATTTTACAATTTGTTCGAAGATTTTTTCAGTAAACAGAAGTGATTCTGTGTATATATATTTGATTTTTATGAGAAAGTTATGTATCATCTATTTTAAATCAGAGTAGTAATGTTACAATTACTGTTAGAAGTATTTTAGCATCAACCTATTTCAACTCTTAATGGCAAGATTAATGTCAAATCATTTGGAGTATCTTGAAGGCAAAGAAGCTAGAAGTCTTCAGGACTATTCATGTGATATTATGGTGCATGTTATTTGCAAAAATAATAAACTTTATACCTTTTTACCTACCCAACTCGATTATTGATCAAATGCCCCCTCAGATCTAATGCTCAAAAAGTTGACAAATAGATAGTATTGTAAAACATACTCATTGGAATAATAGACAAATACTCGCATAACTTTACTATTTGTATACGGAAGGACTAAATTTACACGATATATTATTGTGAATAGAATGAATACATTCACAAACTAATGCTACTTGTTCGGTAAGCCTTATTCATTATTGATTGACAAATGAATTCTTTCAATACTCATATGATTGGTCTTGAAAAAGCTGTAATGAATAAGGCTTGTGCAACTTTTATTTCATCGACAGAAGCACTTTGAGCGAAGAGTATTCATCACCAGATATTTCCTTCTCGAGACTCCTGTTTCAATCGGTCAGTTCTATCACTAAAACATTCACGTTGTTCCTTAATGATCAGTTCAACACGCAGATTTCTGGAAGGCATAGCATTCCTCTCAAGTAACTTTCTCTGCTTGGATTAGGGGCCTGTAAAAAAATTGTCTTCATGAAGGTGATCATCGGTAAAATGTAGGTGACAGACTCTCATAAATTTTGTTTGCTGTTTAATCAATTCTGAGTTACAAGATGCCAAGGTTTTTACCGATTCTTCAACACTTTCAGGCCCGACTTGTTGAGGGAAGTTTCTTTCACCCACACTCGAAATTTTTCACCGGGCTGTGGAAATCTATAGGAAGGGACATACGAGGTTGCTTTTTCTCTGTAGAAAGACTTGTAAAATCACATAAACGCTAAGAAAAATGCATAAACTTTCTCATTTTCTTGACGTTTCTTTCAACTTGTCAATGATAATGTCTGTACCTCGGGTTACTCTGATAGCCCCCTGAGTGAGTAGCGTTTATTTTCATTCGCCAATTATTATCATAATTACCATTTTCGGCTCAAAATTCGGAAATTGCAGACTTTTGGACAAAACGATAGCACGCAGTTCCCCAGAACATGAAAAAGCTCCAAATCTGTTGCAAACATCGAATCTATAAGCTGTTTATTTTTGAAATTATTATGTTGTTGATTGGCCGTGTAGCCACTATGGATAGGAATTAATGAAATATTACAATAGGTTTGTTCGTTGAATCTACATGAACTACACTTATTCCACTGATACTGTTCGGTGTGTTTTATTTTAAACATGCATTCTGCTCAAATATAATTTATAATCATAGACATCTGTGGTTGTCTCTGGTTCCAGGTTGTACTTGTTTTGTTCTCTATGTGTGATTATTTTTGTACGAAATTAATTTTCATCATATCGTTATTCAAACTGGAATTTTGTCCGTGACGACTTTAGAAAAACTTTACGACAAATCTACATCACCTCGAAGTGGTAGCGAAAACAAAAGAAGCATAGAATTCTGTCATCTTGGGTTTGCGTAAAATCATTTATCATATATTTGTATTCTGTAGAAATCATAGAAAGGATCATTCAGTGTTATCAGGATTATCTGTGACTATACTGAGCTGCACTGAGAATTGGAAGTCAGTGGAGTTGGTGTGAGTGTAGCTCATGCAGGTACAATGAATAACCCTAATATCTTACGATCGATATTAATCGATCTAATCGTCACAAAAGCCTTTGAATGCGATAACTCCATTATCCAACCTTAATAATCATCTTCTCAAAGACATCTTCGTTGTCGTGTCCTCGAAGCTATTTCATCCCTCACTTCGTGCAATTAGTGCTCGCGTCCAATTCGTTTTAGGGGGTCCCGTATAACTTTAACACTTCTATAAATGAAACGAACATTTCCGCTCCGAGATGGCAATTCTTCAGGGACGACTATAACTTCAGACCGAATAACTCTGCAACTACGGTTTTAGTAACTGTCGATAATTGCTCCCGGGCCAGTGAGGTTGCCACGGGCAGGTCTAAACTGACAACAATGGCAATTTAGGCTCAAGGCGGACATGCCGAACTTGAACATTGTTTCACACAGGAGAAACAGTTTCTGTTTGTAATTGGTTTTTGTGGAAATGGAGATTGAAAAAGAAAGATATAGCCAATTTTCCAGTGTACCTGTGTTACTTTGGAGGATTCAAACTCATTTGGATTTCGGAGGTGTCGATTGTTTTTTTTTGTCATCATAGCGATAAATTCGCATTTTTGCGCGCATGCTCTGGGGAACAGCGTGATATCGTTTTGTCCAAATGTCTGTGATTTTCGAATTTTGAGCCGAAAATGGTCTCAAACGACTGGGTTGGACTCACTGATGACGAATCCGGTGTCAGAATCGATTCTGTCTGGCCGTCTGACGATAGGATAACTGTCGAAAGAAGCAGGCTAGCGACTTAAAACTTTCAGATTAGGTAGCGCATTGAAATGCGGTGGTTTAGTTCGTTAACAGGAAAAATCGGTCGAATGGTTTCGGAGTTATGGTCATTTAAAATTTTGAGATTAATTTTTGTATATTTCAGGGACTAGTCATGCGATTGAACTGAAACTTGTCAGTCAGTTGGAGCATAACAACGTTCAACTTTTCACATGATTTCGTTGATATCACACTACCAGTAAATTTTGAAAACTTTTTTTCGAATTTTTTTTTTACAAAACTGTTTATTGATTCCAGAAAAAACTTGGGAACTTGAATATTTCATGGTTAATTGTATTTCAAAATGTGAAGGTCCGTTAATGGGCAAAATCGGTCGAATGATATCGGAGTTAGAGCCATTTGAAGTTTTGAGGTTATTTCCTAATATTTCGAGAACTACTGGAGAGATTGAATTGAAACTTGGCAGTTAGTTGGAGCATTAGGGCTTTCAACTTTTCGCGAAAATTTGTTGAGATCTTGCTGCCAGTAAATTACGAAAATAATTTTTTCGAAATTTTTTTCGATTTATTATTTTGCTCGGAAACTATTCATTATATTCGGGAAAAATTTTGGTCAGGTCGATACGATCATAAGTATTAAAGAGTTTGTGAAAAAATATGTCAAATTCAGTGGTTTTTTCCAAGATATCGAAATTGTTGTTCGGAATATCTCAAAGAATACTATTTCAATTATGATGACACTTGACAGCAAGCTCGAAAATATTGGTGGACAATTTCGTGCAGAATTTTGCGAAGATCGTGTTATTAGAACGAATAAAAAAATCAGTTTTTTTTCAAATATTCAATATTCTGTGATCTTCTGATCATAATATCTTTATGAACATTCGACCTCATTTTTCGAGGAAGTACTAGATTTCAATTCGAATTCAGTTTTGCAAATATTGGAAAAATTAAATTTTTAATGGATATATCTGCCGAATCATTGGGTGGATTTTGAATTTTGAGTTTTTTATTTGTTTCTTCCGGCAGGTTTTGTGTTTACGGTTTGTCATTAGGCCCACCGCAAACACAATAACTTACGGAAGAAATTACTTAGCAACTCGATATTTATAAGGTAAAATCCGATGATTTCGTAGATAAACCCATTCAAAATTCTATTTTCCCAATATACCCGAAACTATGGATTAGATCTAATTCAAATCCAGTACTTTATCAAAAAAACCTATAAAAGGACTTCCGTGAAGGCAGCAGCTTTCGCGCGCATGTTCAAAATCGTTGCCAAAAAAGAAGCCATCTCTATTGAACATGCGCGCAAAAGCTGCTTCACGGCAGTGCTTGTCTAGGTTTTTTTTCATCAAATTGGATGAAAAACATGTAGACATTTACTGGATTAGGGACGGATCCACCAAAAACAGGTGAATTTCTGGAATTTTCATCAGATTTTATAATTTTATACGTAGAATATCTCGCTCAAGGAGAAATAACAATGAATCATTAAGTATTCTAAAATGATTGGAGATTCTTATAGTTACTTAAGATAAACTGAATCTCCATTCTTCATGCTTATTCCTCATGGACTTATGATTCGGCAAGTCTGTAACTGGGAAACCGTTTTATGTTTGATACAAGCATTGAGTATTAAAGTATTGAGTATTTGAGACTCAATGATGCGAGTGATTATTGAAGAATATGTGTCATAGTTATAGAAAACTTCTCATCAAAATTCATCGAATGATAACCATGCCAAAGCTATAAAAGAAAGACTGAGTTTTTCAGGAAATTTCAGTCTTAATCTTTAGACCGGAGCGCAAGCTGGAAAAAAGGTATATGAACAAAGGTTTTCAGAGGAAATTACTGTCAAAATTAAATTACACCTAAAAGACCTATATAAATGAATCCAAACGGCGAGAAATCAACGATTTCATTATGTCAGTGGTCAGGAGCGAAATGAGTCAGGACTACTTATTCATCTCAAAAAGTTCTCCATTTGTGAAAGAAACCAGCATCATAAAAAGATATATGTTAAGGTGCTACAGAATGGCGAATGAGCCAGAATATATTTACTACTGGGTCTATTTCGAGCATTCTCCGGAAAAGGATGTATTACAGGCTATCGGTTAGTTCACCTCCTCATTTTCCCCACGAAAAGTTGGAATAGACACGGTCGAAAGTTGAACTCTTCATTCATGAGTGAATATAGCTGAAAGCTCAACTATAAAAAATTCATGACGCCATTACTATCAGAATCACCCCACATGAAACTCGGGGAAGTGGAATTGGTGTTCCAGGGTTTCTTCAAGTCTTTCACTAATTTGGACAGACAAGGGACCGTCTTCCTACATAATATACACTTTGAATTGACGCAAATCCGATTCATTTACCTAATTAATTAGTTCAGCTGTCCTGATTGGATTTTTCTGGAGCTGTCGGAGTAACTTCTAATCCTCCTGCAGATGGAGGCAGAGCTTTTGGAGACGGCGCTCTTTTGTAATAGAGTAATTCCATCTAATTATACTGATCTGAATTCTTTTCTCATTACGATCTCCTCAAAGGAATTTCAAAGGAAATAAATCAAGGGAAAATTTGAATAAGAAAAGTTTTTTCATCATTGAACTGAAGTATAAAATTCACCTCGGATTCGGTGATGTTTATTTGTCTCGCCAAAGTTACTAATTGATTTTTTGTGCTTGGGTAATCAATTTCTTCATTTTATAATTCTTGGGAATTCTCTCGATGCGGATTTCCAATTAGCTCGTATGTCGGATGGATTATTCGGTTTCGTCCTTCGTTTATTATTTCTGATGAACGAATCAGAGTGTAAGAATGTAAAGTAGAGTTTTTGAACTTTGGTTTATATAGAGTACCTCCTAAGAGATGTAAGCAATATAAAAACAAATAGCATTTGTAGAATATTGCCCATTCAGATTTTGAAAACTGTCTGTGAGATTTCTCTGAACTTTTGTCAAACCTTTGTACCGTCATTTTTCAACCGAATATATTTCGATTCGAACTGACCTAAATATTTGAGCGCTTGTTCTGGGGAACAGCACGTTATCGGTTCGTCACAATGTCTGTAATTTCCGAACTTTGTGCTAAAATTGGTCTCAAACGACTAGGTTGGAATTCGTGGTCAAATTTTATTCTGCCCGGCCGGCCGTCTGTGTGTGCTGTAACTTTCTAAAGAAATAACCTAGAGTCTTGTGATTTTCAGGTTAGTTTTAGATCCTCAATATCCCAGTTAAATTTTTTGATGGGACACATCTGTCGAATGGTTCTTGAGTTAAATCCATTTGAAATTTTGATTTTTCAATAACTCGCAAAATGTTTATCTGATCGGAATGAAACTTGGTTGGTAGACAGACAGCTGAATTTTGCTCTCGGTTTGAACCATTTTCACTTCATTCTTCATTTTAACTTGCAGGACGAATTTCCATTCTGCAAAATTTTATTCGGTCGGAGACTCCTGTGGACCTCAGGACCCTACGCTTAAGCGTAGTAAATGTACCGGTTAATCCGCCTCTGACACCACTTTTTGGACAATCTTGAAAAGATCATCCATCTTGATGTCTTTATACGAGATGACACACCATGAACGCCAACTAAGAGTTAGGACTTGACATTAGCTATTCAGGGGGATTGAGTCTATTCATTTCATTACCCTGCTTACGTGACCACAGGAAGCTGACCCGGAACTTCGGGTTAGGCTTGAATTACCCACTTAGATGAACGTTTTGTAGGAAGAAGCCACTATAAACCGGTGTGAATATGGACAAGGAGTGACGTCGAACGACTACCACTTTATGTTCATGGAAAGGCTGGAGAATACTCCAGTCAAGCAGTGTTCTGTAAACAAGGCATAATACCAAGTTCGTTGATCAGGGTTGGACCCTACATTGTTGAAGATTAATGGGGAATAAAAAAATTCTAGAGAAGCACTGAAGTGAAGTCTGAAGCTGCATTTCTACAGCGGTCATTTCTTAACGGGTTGACTCCACACCTTTACTTACTAATGGAAAGATTTGGTGATCTCCTAATCATATCATGCCACGAAATTTTGCATGAACCTCCAAGCTGTCCTTTTTCAATGAAGTACAGGATTCTAATTCGCTCCCATCTGTATTTTTGGAAATATTGGGAAAATGAAATTTTGAATGGGTATAATATCTATACGGAATCCTTGGATGGATTTTACTCATTCTCGAATTCGACCCTCGTAATTAAGTTCCAAACCTACTCTACAAATATCAAGTTTCTGAGTCGTTTCTTTCACAAGTTATTGTGTTCACGTCATCCTCTTGGCTGATTGCGAACACATTCATAATTTTATTTCCCCAATATTTCCAGAAATATAGATTAATTCGAATTGTAATTCCCCACTTCATTGAAAAATAACAACTTGAAGGTTCAAACAGATTTCCATGTTGACAATATGATCAAAAGATCTCAGAATATCGAAATTTAGGGAAAAAAATTGATTTTCCTTCAAATTGTTCCAATGGACACGATTATCTCGACATTCCGCACGAAAGTTTTCATGAGCATTTTCAAACTAACTACCAAGTTTCATGATGATTGAATCCACACTTCTCAAGTTTATTTAGGAAAAAACATAAATATCAAGAAGAAAAACATGACATTTCACTTTTTCTTTCAATATAATCGTATCGAGTTTCAACATTTTTTTTTGATTGACAGCAATCCCAACAAAATTAGGCAAAAGTTGCACGATATTATGATTCACCTAACTGCCAAGTTTCAATCTAATCACTCTAGTACTTCCTTAAAATTCAAAGAGATAACCTCAAAATTTCAAACGGCTATAACTCTGAAACTGTTTGGCCGATTTCGCCGATTAATGAACTAAAACACAGGATTTTGAAGTGCGTCTTAGCCTGAACAGCAGATAGGTCACTCTGTAAGTCAGTAGTCGTGCCTTCGGCTGTCGGGAACGACTAGTTTTTGCTACCTTGTCGTTTGAGAATGTTTTATGAAAAAATTAGAAATTTACAGACACTTGGACCAAAAGATAGGACGCTGTTTTCCAGAGCACGAGGTTTTTTCAATATATGTCGTCTAAGATTTTTTCTGCTCCATTGTTATAATTATTGTACCCCCTAAAGTTTCGTGATATGTATTTATTTTATTTCACCAAATGACTTCTCCATACAGGCAAGAAGAAAATCAGATTTTCTGCTGTTGGTCCTGTTCATATTTGACATTCCGGATTATTTGATGTATCACGAAAGAAAAACTTTATATTTCCGAGCACAACTCTAGTTTTGTCAATCACGAACAGTAAAACAATAATGTATATCATTACTCACCCACTATATTTGATAATAATAATAAAACAACTAATTTTTAAGTTTCGAAAACCTTGAAAAAGGGACAGTGGTGTTCCGAAACGTTGGCAGGAAGAAATTAGTTAAGGATATTTATATTGTCCCATTCCTGATACTTGATACATTAATAATTTATATCGTTAGCTGACAGTGTGTCAAAGGATATTCAATATATCCGAAAATTCCGTTTTTTATTCTGACTATAGTCACTTTATATTCCATTCACTTTTAATAAACTATCCCGGTTGGCCCATGACATTCTGATACATTTCACCGTGTATATTTTGAAAATGTTAGGTTATAGTCATTTTCCTGTCAGATAACAACACAACGTTGTCCTCTCTACATAGAGGTCGTAGTAATGACGTATTTTTCAAAATGTGAATTCACTTTGGGAAAATAATGAATTTGAGAAAATATTATGCGAATTCGATAATTCCAAAGACCCGGCGAATGTCGAAGAAACTTTTTCTCTTTTAACACTGGAATCTTTCACGTACATAAACATGGTTGGAAGTTTCAGTTATGCTATTTTCTCGTACGGAAATCAAGAATCGAGTGTTGAAATTTTACTGAAAAATAATGGATGGAGTAGTCCGTTACTTTGTGATAGTTCATTCGAAAAAAATAAGAGCACTCGAATAACCCCGCAGTAAAATAAACAGACAAACCTATCGAATTCCCTCATTATCGAAATTCTCAAGAAATAATTCAACAGAAGACAACTGAATACCTAGTTGCACAACTTGAAATACTCCAGTATGAAAATGTAGTAGTTCTACAAAACCTATGTCACCTCAAAAGAACTAACTCAATTTACGAAGTTCTTTGGAATCTGTGTGAACGATACAGTGGGTTTTCACTCACATTCGTCGAAAATGTTGGATAGCTTGAGATAAATTATTGATTCCTAATTATCAGGGTTACTATCAGAAAACGCAGATTTCAATTCTACAAAGCACTTCCTGATACTTTGTCTCTGCTTCTTCGAAACTTTCTTCGGCATTTCTAGTTTTAATGCGTGATGATTATGTTGAGGTTGGAAACAGAAATTGGCATTGGCATTTGGAAACGTCGTCCGTTTTAAGTAAAAAACTTGATAAAACTAAATCATGGCCAACCGGGAAAGTTTATAAAAGTGAATGGAATATAGTTACCTCAATCTCCATTCTACAATACATCCAGACATACAGTAGACATACACATGTCCTTAAAGCTACACCAGCATTTATGGCACACTTCAAAAAAACATTGCTCAGAATTTTGTACACATTTATTACAAATTTGCGTCCCAAAGCAAAAATTTATTACAGCTCCCGTTTTCCAGAAAAATGGCGTGGGCCAGCTTTAGATTAAAGCTGCACCACGCAGTCTGTATTTTCCAAAACATGCAATATTTAGACATCGAATTGGCACCAGAATTTCTTACACATTTATTACAGATAAATGACAAGCAAAAAATTCGAAATTATTAACCCCAAGGGGATAGACACCCCTAAATATTGAATATTCAAGTTGAATATGCATCCAAAAGGTGGACGGTATGAAATTATTCATCATTCTTATTTAAACAAACTTTAAACGACATCATATTGTCCGATGATGGGGATGAAGCATCCCCGAACATATCGAAATTCCTATTACGTAATTATATGAACAACGACATAAACTGCGTAACGCAATTTCCCGCGGACGGTACATATACTCGTATCTGTCGGGATATTTCAAATCTCTTGGATATCGCCGATTTTTCTTCAGTTCAAAAATTTATTACAGTAGCCCACGCTTCTCTAACACATGCTTAAGGATTCTAGTGAACTATTCAATCAAGAAAAATATGGAATTAGTATCGTAGTATGTGAAAAAAAAAATTCGAAAAATAATGATGGAGAATTTCGATATTCATCAATTTTTCTCGTTGTCAAAAATTTATTACAGTAGCCCACACTTCTTTAACACATGCTTAAGGATTCTAGTGAACTATTCAATCAAGAAAAATATGGAATTAGTATCGTAGTATGTGAAAAAAAAAATTCGAAAAATAATGATGGAGAATTTCGATATTCATCAATTTTTCTCGTTGTCAAAAATTTATTACAGTAGCCCACACTTCTTTTACACATGCTCAAGGTTTCTAGTGAACTATTGAATCAAGAAAAATATGGAATTAGTATCGTGGTATGTGAAAAAAAAATTAGAAAAATAATGATGGAGAATTTCGATATTCATCGATTTTTCTCGTTGTGAAAAATTTATTACAGTAGCCCACACTTCTTTAACACATGCTCAAGGATTCTAGTGAACTATTCCATCAAGAAAAATATGGAATTAGTATCGTGGTATGTGAAAAAAAAAATTCGAAAATTAATGATGGAGGATTTCGATATTCATCGATTTTTCTCTGTGTCAAAAATTTATTACAGTAGCCCACACTTCTTTAACACATGTTCAAGGATTCTAGTGAACTATTCCATCAAGAAAAATATGGAATTAGTATCGTGGTATGTGAAAAAAAAATAATTCAAAAAATAATGATGGAGAATTTCGATATTCATCAATTTTTCTCTTTGTCAAAAATTTATTACAGTAGCCCACACTTCTTTAACACATGCTCAAGGATTCTAGTGAACTGTTCCATCAAGAAAAATATGGAATTAGTATTGTGGTATGTGAAAAAAAATAATTCAAAAAATAATGATGGAGAATTTCGATATTCATCGATTTTTCTCTGTGTCAAAAATTTATTACAGTAGCCCACACCTCTTTAACACATGCTCAAGGGTTCTAGTGAACTATTCCATCAAGAAAAATATGAAATTAGTATCGTGGTATGTGAAAAAAAAATAATTCAAAAAATAATGATAGAGAATTTCGATATTTATCGATTTTTCTCTGTGTCAAAAATTTATTACAGTAACTCACACTTCTCTAACACATGCTCAAGGATTCTAGTGAACTATTCCATCAAGAAAAATATGGAATAATTATCGTGGTATGTGAAAAAAAATAATTCAAAAAATAATGATGGAGAATTTCGATATTCATCGATTTTTCTCTGTGTCAAAAATTTATTACAGTAGCCCACACTTCTTTAACACAAGCTTAAGGATTCAAGTGAGTTATTTCATCAAGAAAAATATGGAATCAGTATCGTGGTATGTGAAAAAAAAATTATTACGATGGAAAACTGCGATATTCCCCGAATATTCTCATTCTCAAAATCAATTATTGTAACTCACAATATTTTACACGTGCTTCAGAATGCAAATGGAATATTTCGACTAGAAAAATGAATAAGAAGAGTGGTATATGTGAATAAACTTCGAAAGAATTATGATGGAAATCTGTTATAATTACTTTTTTCCGAATAATTATATTTTGGAAATGCGTCGTTTTATCGTCGAAAGCTGTAACTACATTGGTAGCGGCCAGACGAGAACAGCCAGTTTTTTAGTCTTCCAGATATATCTGATCTCCACGAGAAGAAATGTTTCAAGTAGGTGTTCGGAATAAATGGTCGTGGAGGAATAGATAAACTTGAGAGACAAGAACTCATTATCGGACTTCCAGTCAAGAAAAAGGTGATGGTAATCCTTATCTCGCTTGTCCCACAGCAGCCCCCAATCTTGCACTATTTCTACCAATATATGTGAAATTTTAAAAAAATCCTACGTCGCTTATGATGTTCCAATAGACCATCTAATTCAATATAAAATTGAAGAAATAATAGGCAAATATAGTGGTGCAGTCAGAAGTGGAAAGTGCCAAAATAAATACTGTTCGGGAGATACCATAACAGAACAATTTTTGGGTGAGATATAATGCCTGCTATATACGGAAACGGTTTCGATTATCACTATATAATATAAATATTCCTGCTTGTCTATTGCCAGCGTCACTGACAAAAAATTATGGTTATTCAGTATTACAAACTGACTGACTAATGACTGCATGTAACAATATATATGAGTTGGACATCCGACATAAAAAAAACTAAACATTCTTGTTCTTGGATGTTCTCCTAACGAAAAAAGAGTTCTCAATTTCCTTGAAGAATCTCTGCCCGGCATTCGATATACCTAACGATACAAATCATACACTACAATTAGTAGGCCTTGTAGACTATACCAATCATAATTCCAATTGGAATGAAAGACAACTAGGACATTACTCAGCCATTGCTAGGAGGAGGGATGGCATCTGGATGATATATGACGATCTACAAACGAGCGATATTAAAGTGACAATAAGGAAGGAGGTGAATCCAGCATTATTGATTTTAGCCAAAATAAAGAAATTGAACTAACAAATTTTTGTCTTCAAATACAGTTGATTCTATCAAGTATTATGAATAGTTTGCTACCCAGAATATGATCCTGCGAATACATACCTTCGAGAATATATAATCTAACTGAACTCTTAAACTGAGTTGTGTAGATTAAGATGTTCGTGTCACCGTGAAAAAATAAATCAACCCTAAACTAAATTATAGGGTGGTATATACTTTCGTTCTATTGAAAGTTTGCTGGCCAATGCCCTCCAGTGCATTATGATTGTACGTAGCAATAAAATAAGATAGTCCATTGAAAATACGCGTTGAGAATGCACCTATCATATATTTTGTGCCACCATAAAAAAATTAAGATCCATCCTTCTCAAGTGTAGTTTTTATCGCGTAATTTCTTGAAATCTTTGCTGATCGAACTCTCTGATTAATTATTATTCTTTTCAAAATAGTTCATTTGCGTTCTATGGCATGTGCTAGAATATGGCGGGCTACTGTAATACATTTTGAACATAAGAAAAATACTACGATACTAATTCCATATTTTTCATGATGGAATAGTTCACTAGAATCCTTGAGCATGTGTTAAAGAAGTGTGGGCTACTGTAATAAATTTTTGACACAGAGAAAAATCGATGAATATCGAAATTCTCCATCATTATTTTTTGAATTATTTTTTTTCGCATACCACGATACTAATTCCATATTTTTTTTGATGGAATAGTTCACTAGAATCCTTGAGCATGTGTTAAAGAAGTGTGGGCTACTGTAATAAATTTTTGACACAGAGAAAAATCGATGAATATCGAAATTCTCCATCATTATTTTTTGAATTATTTTTTTTCACATACCACGATACTTATTCCATGTTTTTCTTGATGGAATAGTTCACTAGAATCCTTGAGCATGTGTTAGAGAAGTGTGGGCTACTGTAATAAATTTTTGACAAAGAGAAAAATCGATGAATATCGAAATTCTCCATCATTATTTTTTGAAATATTTTTTTTCACATACCACGATACTTATTCCATATTTTTCTTGATGGAATAGTTCACTAGAATCCTTGAGCATGTTTTAAAGAAGTGTGGGCTACTGTAATAAATTTATGACACAGAGAAAAATCGATGAATATCGAAATTCTCCATCATTATTTTTTGAATTATTTTTTTTCACATACCACGATACTAATTCCATATTTTTCTTGATGGAATAGTTCACTAGAATCCTTGAGCATATTTTAAAGAAGTGTGGGCTACTGTAATAAATTTTTGACAAAGAGAAAAATTGATGAATATCGAAATTCTCCATCATAATTTTTTGAATTATTTTTTTTTCACATGCCACGATACTAATTCCATATTTTTCTTGATGGAATAGTTCACTAGAATCCTTGAACATGTGTTAAAGACGTGTGGGCTACTGTAATAAATTTTTGACACAGAGAAAAATCGATGAATATCGAAATTCTCCATCATTATTTTTTGAATTATTTTTTTTCACATACCACGATACTAATTCCATATTTTTCTTGATGGAATAGTTCACTAGAATCCTTGAGCATGTGTTAAAGAAGTGCGGGCTACTGTAATAAATTTTTGACAAAGAGAAAAATCGATGAATATCGAAATTCTCCATCATTATTTTTTGAATTATTTTTTTTCACATACCACGATACTAATTCCATATTTTTCTTGATGGAATAGTTCACTAGAATCCTTGAGCATGTGTTAAAGAAGTGTGGGCTACTGTAATAAATTTTTGACACAGAGAAAAATCGATGAATATCGAAATTCTCCATCATTATTTTTTGAATTATTTTTTTTCACATACCACGATACTAATTCCATATTTTTCTTGATGGAATAGTTCACTAGAATCCTTGAGCATGTGTTAAAGAAGTGTGGGCTACTGTAATAAATTTTTGACAAAGAGAAAAATTGATGAATATTGAAATCCTCCATCATTAATTTTCGAATTTTTTTTTTCACATACCACGATACTAATTCCATATTTTTCTTGATGGAATAGTTCACTAGAATCCTTGAACATGTGTTAAAGAAGTGTGGGCTACTGTAATAAATTTTTGACACAGAGAAAAATCGATGAATATCGAAATTCTCCATCATTATTTTTTGAATTATTTTTTTTCTCATACCACGATACTTATTCCATATTTTTCTTGATGGAATAGTTCACTAGAATCCTTGAGCATGTGTTAGAGAAGTGTGGGCTACTGTAATAAATTTTTGACACAGAGAAAAATCGATGAATATCGAAATTCTCCATCATTATTTTTTGAATTATTTTTTTTTCACATACCACGATACTAATTCCATATTTTTCTTGATGGAATAGTTCACTAGAATCCTTGAGCATGTGTAAAAGAAGTGTGGGCTACTGTAATAAATTTTTGACACAGAGAAAAATCGATGAATATCGAAATTCTCCATCATTATTTTTTGAAATATTTTTTTTCACATACCACGATATTAATTCCATATTTTTCTTGATGGAATAGTTCACTAGAATCCTTGAGCATGTGTTAAAGAAGTGTGGGCTACTGTAATAAATTTTTGACAAAGAGAAAAATTGATGAATATCGAAATTCTCCATCATTAATTTTCGAATTATTTTTTTTCACATACTACG
This sequence comes from Myrrha octodecimguttata, assembly GCA_958510865.1. Taxonomy (NCBI): domain Eukaryota; kingdom Metazoa; phylum Arthropoda; class Insecta; order Coleoptera; family Coccinellidae; genus Myrrha; species Myrrha octodecimguttata. Next base: position 60,524,273 of record OY294056.1, read on the forward strand.
ATACTAATTACATATTTTTCTTGATGGAATAGTTCACTGGAATCCTTGAGCATGTGTTAGAGAAGTGTGGGCTACTGTAATAAATTTTTGACACAGAGAAAAATCGATGAATATCGAAATTCTCCATCATTATTTTTTGAATTATTTTTTTTCACATACCACGATACTAATTCCATATTTTTCTTGATGGAATAGTTCACTAGAATCCTTGAGCATGTGTTAAAGAAGTGTGGGCTACTGTAATAAATTTTTGACAACGAGAAAAATTGATGAATATCGAAATTCTCCATTATTTTTTTTCGAATTTTTTTTTTCACATACTACGATACTAATTCCATATTTTTCTTGATTGAATAGTTTACTAGAATACTTAAGCATGTGTTAGAGAAGCGTGGGCTACTGTAATAAATTTTTGAACTGAAGAAAAATCGGCGATATCCAAGAGATTTGAAATATCCCGACAGATACGAGTATATGTACCGTCCGCGGGAAATTGCGTTACGCAGTTTATGTCGTTGTTCATATAATTACGTAATAGGAATTTCGATATGTTCGGGGATGCTTCATCCCCATCATCGGACAATATGATGTCGTTTAAAGTTTGTTTAAATAAGAATGATGACTAATTTCATACCGTCCACCTTTTGGATGCATATTCAACTTGAATATTCAATATTTAGGGGTGCCTATCCCCTTGGGGTTAATAATTTCGAATTTTTTGCTTGTCATTTATCTGTAATAAATGTGTAAGAAATTCTGGTGCCAATTCGATGACTAAATATTGCATGTTTTGGAAAATACAGACTGCGTGGTGCAGCTTTAATCTAAAGCTGGCCCACGCCATTTTTCTGGAAAACGGGAGCTGTAATAAATTTTTGCTTTGGGACGCAAATTTGTAATAAATGTGTACAAAATTCTGAGCAATGTTTTTTTGAAGTGTGCCATAAATGCTGGTGTAGCTTTAAGGACATGACATACACTCCTTGCGAAAAAGCGGCGATAGTCCAGTGGTAAGGAGTCTGCTCAAGGTCTGGTGCTCAAGCTCTGGGACGGGAAAGGTTCTGGTTTCCAGAGGACCGTCCACCCATTTGCTATTAGTTAAACAATCATAGTCCTAATGTGGCGCGAGGAATCAGTAACAAAGCCTCCGCAGAACACACCTGGTCTCCTTACTTGCCCAAGCATTCGCTTCTGAGGAGTTCCTAGCGGAACCAAGGAGAATCGGCAACAATCGGCAATAATAAAACACTAATGCAACTCTCGAGAGCCTAAATCGGCGAAAAGTATTCGTGAGCGAATATATCCATAACCCAAATCGCATTATGATTGGTTTTAGTACCCTTTCCTCGGTATTTTTATTTTGACGATTATCTTATTAGGTTTGGAAGACTGTTATTTATGTTTGTTTACCAATCTTTTTTCCAGAGGGGGCCATTGAAGAGTCCCTGAGGGACCCTGTGGAAAAGATTCTGAAAAAAAAAGTGTGTGGAAACATTTTTTGTGAGCGAGGAAAATCTTCTTCAACCTGGCGGCCGTTGTTAGCAGTTTCCAATTTCTCCTTCACAACTCACAAGGGTTTATATTCCAGATACGGGAGTCCCTAATTTGATTATGTGCAATTGCTTGGGGCGGTCGAATAATGCATAACATCGCAGAAAATCTAAAACCACCCCTGGGTTAGACAAACTCCCTTCCTAATTAACTAAGTTTTGCATCCTCGGCTCGTTTGTACGTGGGTGACGCAACTGCTCCTCCAAATTGGACCCTTGGCATAAATACATGCACAAATAAGGCCTCTTCCGTTTTTCATACGTTCCGACCATTTTGCAATTATCACCCTTCTTGGGCACAGAGGACTTGCTGCTTAGGAAGATAAAATTCGGTTGTAGTACGGTGAACAGGGTGTTCCAGATAAGGAACTACTGATATAGGGTAAATATTTGTTCGTGGATATAATATGATATATCTACTGGGTGCGACAAGTTGGACACTTTTGAATGGGAAGAGATATTTGTGTACTCGATAAACGAAACCTGATGTCGGTGTTTGAAGGCAAATTTTCATGAGAAACTCGTTAATAAAAGCCATAACTTCATAGCTATCACAGTTACATATTTAATGGGTGCTTTTTGAAAATGTTTATTTCAGAAATATGGCTTTAACTTTTCTTTTGTTGAACATTTTCATTTTTGTGAAACATTCTCGTAGCAACTTACGTGAAATTCAATTATGTTAATTGAATTTTGTGAAAACTGATAATTTATAATATATCACTATAATACAATTTTTTTTAAATGGAACCTCCCTATATTTTTAAATATTTAGAAAGAATCCGCATTCACCATTTTAAACTATAGCATACTTGATATTGTGGAATTTTCAATGTGAGAATGGTCAAGGATGGAATTTTGTATAATTTTATGGTAGAAATAATTCGATATTACATACAGAGTGTAACAGCCAAATGGAATAAATTCGATAACGAATAAATGAGGGCGTGTTGGGAAAAACGCTCGGACACGTCGATTTGTAATTTTAAATGCGCATATTTTTCAAGAAAATAATATTATATAGGGTGTTCCATGTGACCGTGGCCAATACCAACTTTCTTATTTCAAATGCAACCCCCTGTATATTACTTATTTTTCGGATTCTTCAGAGAATTCTATACACAATTCATGCACAATGTCCTATACCTATCCTTAACTATTTCGGAAATATTAAGTGTTTTCAGATTTAGTGCAAAAATCAACGTTTTAAATAAATATTATTTTATTTCACAAATTCGGTACATTACACTTAAAACCTAATAAGTACTACTGATTATTTCTTAATAATTAAAAAAAACAAAAAAAAAACATCAATGTCAATGTAGGAAATGTTCAAAATGCTCGGCGCGAACGTCTTGGCAACATGCTAATCTGGTGTAGAATTGTCTTCTAACGTTACTCAACATTTCAGGCGTGACTGATCTAATCGCAAGTGTGATTCGGTTTTTTAGGTCATCTAAGTTTAAGGGTTTTTTTTTTTTTAATTTCTTCTCAGCAATGGTTTTTGCTTAATTTCTTCATATCAAGAGATAAATGGGAAATAAGTATTGAGTGTAATGTATCGAATTTGTGAAATAAAATAATTTTCATTCAAAATGTTAATTTTTTAAAAAATCTGAAAACACTTAATATTTCCGAAAAAGTTGAAGATAGGTATAGGACATTGTGCATGAATTATGTCTAGAATTTTCTGAAGAATCTAAAAAATAAATAATATACAGGGGGTTACATTTGAAATAAGAAAGTTGGTATTGGCCACGGTCGCATGGAACACCCTATATAATTTTATTTTCTTGGAAACTATGCGCATTTAAAATTACAAATCGACTTGTCCGAGCGTTTTTCCCAACACGCCCTCATTTATTCGTTATCTAATTTATTCCATTTGGCTGTTACACTCTGTATAAATATCGAGTGGAAAATCAGTGTACAATAGTGAAGTTTAGTGAAAGGTTTTCATTATGATTATATCGAAGGAAAAAACCAATAAATCATAAGAAATGAGTGAGTAAATGAGATGTCTCAATCATGTTTCTTTGGATTTCACGCAATGGATTGGTTATTCTGCAGAATAGATAACCGCAAGAGATATGCGTGTTGATCTTCCCAACGAAGTGCAGGAGTGGATTAGCACATTGAGGAATATTTACATGCTTATAACTTTTGATCTGAGCCAAATCTGGAAAAACGGTAAATGAAAGAAGTGTTTTATTTGATGAGAGGAATCCATGGTTAAAGTCAATGTACGACATCACCGAAAATCACCGATAGGTAAGGATAACGTGAAATAATGGCTGAGCTAATCGTTTTATCAATGCAATCATCCAAAGCCAGATTGAACCATTATTTGCAAAATCGCAGTAACAGCACATTTCTCAAAGTTATATGCACTCGAACCTCGTTCATATCTCTAGGTCAGGCTTTTGCCCACGGTCTGCAAGCTTTAACGTTGTTAATAGCCGCGAGAAATATAAGGATGCGTGGAATTTCGACGTTTGTAGTGTCGTTCTGCAGGCTTCAATTATTATTCTTTGAATTTTTCTTGGTACATACTTAATTCTTTTGTGGGATTGCACCATGTTCTCTATATTTTTATATTCCACTCCATATCAGTTTTTTTTCCTCAAATTTCTTGAATATAAAATTGCCAACGTTGCACATTCTTACTTTTATTTTCAATCATTTGCACCCGAAACTATTTTTGCAAAAACGAACTCTGGTCTTCGGAATTCATGCCTTCATATTCGAGGTACTGTTTGCCCTTAACACCTTTATTCTTAAATGTCATAGTTGAATACAAAGACAGTCTATAAAATGATTCAAACTCCAATCGTGAATAACAGTGCAAATGCTTCACCTTGTTATGAACTCAGGAGGAACAAGAAATACATTCTTTGGTATATCGAATAATATGGCATGTATAGGGTCCGGCAGAGGACTCTGACGTTGTTGAAGAAAATATAACCTCGGTAATTGTTACTCAAAAAGATTTGAATAATTTGGATTCAGAATTCCAAAACATTTTGGAATTTCATCAGTCAGGTGGCGTCCTTGTTTCACGATACATTCCTGCAGTCTTTCTTGTAAGTTTCCGAAAACTGTTTTCCACGTCGTTCTCAACTCTGTGGCGACTTTCCTGCGAAGTCCCCACGAAAAAGTCGCAGATGGCCAAATCTGTGGACCAAAGAGGCCAATGAACTTCACCAAACCCGCAAATGAGGTGGCCAGGGACGGGAGGCCGAATAACGTTCATTGTTTTTCTGGTAGTGTTGGCGGTCGCCACATCCTGTTGGAACCACACATATCGGATTGGAACACGACGTCTCCTTAATTCAGGTGCAAAGAAGTTGGTTATCATTTCGATATAGTGCTTAGAGTTCACGGTAACAGTATTGCCATTGATGTTTTCAAAGTAACGGCCGATGATGCAAGTTTGGGATACAGCGCACCAAACGGTCACTTTATCGCTATGCAGCGGTCTTTCGTGTAACTGTTAGGGATTTCCATCAGCCCAATATATATGTCATCCTGACATAATACATGTCACAAGTTTTTCACTTTATTCCCGATATTTTATTAGATTTCTAGTTCGAAATGAACAATTATGGATCTATGGGAGATGATTCCCCAATAAAGGGGCCTGTAGCGTTCTTCGTTTATCTGAGGATCTGAAAACCATCGCTTGGACGACTGAACCTGGTCGAAAGACCCTCTCGGTCATGAGCAAATGTAGGTGATATTATTAACTGCTTCCTTCTGGTTTTCTGTCCCTCTTTCTGTTTCAGATATTATGTCAAGATATTTTGTCGAAATGAATTCATGATGACGAAAAAATTATTTTCCATTGAAAAAGATGCCATCCATCTTCTATAAACAAATTACTACACTTATACGGGGAGACAGAATTTTTCCTGAGGTTTTCATCTGTGCTCTTGTATCATACGCAAACATGTATGGTACCCCGTTTACATTTCCTCTGCTTACACTGTGATATATCAAAGAATGCAGGCAATGCTCGTTCTCAAAAGAATATATATATCAGCCCAATATTGGCAATTTCGCTGATCAACGTGGCCATTGAGGTGAAAGTGAGCCTCATCGCTCACGACCAAAATGAGTTTCTCATTTTGTTCAACAAGTACTTCCATCTCACGGGCGAAGTGCATTCTTTGTGCATAATCCCCCAGCACAACAGCCAATTTGTAGTAAAATAAGCCTTACCGAACGATCACTGAAGCGAAGTTCAGTAGCATGCTGGAGAACAGTTCGACGCGGACTGCAAAGAATTGCTTGTCGCACTTTTTCAACGTCCTCAGGTGTTCGAATTGTTCGTTGAGCTCCTGGTGGTCTTTCCTCATCAACTCAACTCGTGTGCGAAGTGCTTCAAGCTAACGAAAATTGGTGTTTCGGAAGGGAACAGCCCGATTTCGGTGAAGTTGAAATGGTAAAGAAATTGACGCTGAACGGCCGTGACGGACTCATTGTTATTACGGACATGGCTGTCGTTGGCAAAAACGCGATGATCTACCGTCCATAGTTCCATGACTTCACCTGGTAAAAAAATGCTAAGACCTACCGAATGCAACGACCTCTTCCCCGCATGTGTCGACCCAAAAAAAGGGGCGTACGAGCCGTTTCAAAAACGTTCGAGCCCTCTGCCGGACCTTGTATATGGAAATCGTAGTGAAGGGTTTTCCAATAAGAGGTTTTTTTCATTATAAAGAAGAAGCTATGCGGTTAATAGTGGAAAATAACATCAGGCAAATGACCACAACGACCACGCTTACATGACCATATTCTTTTAATGAAATTTTCCATAACCAAATCGCAAAGTGGCTGCCCTATGTCCTCGATAGCCTCACGAATTCCATCTTTGAGATCTTGAATCGACGCTGGGCTATTGGCATAGACCTTCTCTTCCACTTGGCTTCAAAGGAAGAAGTCGCAAGGTGGTAAATCACAAGATTTCGGTGGCCAATTGTGATCACCTCTTCGAGAGATAACACGGTCCGGAAACTTTTCCCGCGAAAGATCAATGGTTTCGTTGCTTGTGTGGCACGTAGCGCCGTCTTGTTGAAAGTAAACGTTGTCCAGATCAATACCATCCAATTCCGGCCATAAAAAATCATTAATCATCTCTCGATAGCGCAATACATTCACCGTAACTGTTGCTCCAGCCTCATTTTCGAAAAAGTAAGGTCCATTGACTCCGCCGGACCATAAACCGCACCAAACAGTCACACGTTGAAGATAGAGAGACTTTTCAACAATAACTCTCGGGTTTTCCGACCCCCAGATGCCACAATTTTGCTTGTTGACGAAGCCACCGAGGTGGAAATGGGCCTCATCACTCAAGATGATTTTTCGATGGAATTCCGGATCATTTTCATGCATTTCAACGACCCAATCAGCAAAGACACGACGTTATTCATTATCGGCCAATGAGTTCTTGTGTTAACTGAACTTTATAAGCCTTAAGACCCAAATCTTTATGCAAAATACGGTATAATGACGTTTGTGGAATGCCTAATTCCAAAGAACGACGAGGAATGGACAAACCTGGGTTTTCTTCAACACTTTCGGCTACAGCAGCAATATTCTCGGCTGTTCTTGAGCGACGTGCACGGGTTTTATTCTTCACATCAGTAACTTGTCCCATCAGCTCGAATTTTTCCACCAATTTCTTTATTGCGGTCCGACAAGGTGCCCCACGACGACCCAAAAATGTTCGAGTTTTACGAACCGTCTCTGCCAAATTTTCACCATTTTTATAGTGAATTTTAATAATGTGAATGCGTTGTTGAAGCGTGTATTGTTCCATTTTTATTAATGGCGTAGTTTCTACTTGTCAAATGTCAAAAAATGACAGCTTCAAAAGTGACATCTACCGAAATAGCGGGCTATTCAAAATAATACCTCTTATTGGAAAACCCTTTATTAGCATAGGGATTCCCAACCGTACATCCTACATTTTTACGTACGGATAGGGAACCAAAACAATTTGCAATGAACACATACCTTCTTTGGGTACCTACAGTAAACGCCCTGCTTGGAAAGGTTAAATTCGTTACAGTATGATAAGTAGAATATTCCAGATGGGGAATTACTGATGTAGAGTAAATATTTGTTCGGGAGTACTCGTCTACAACGCTTGATATCGTATTAATATCCATACCTTGTTGTTAATTGGAAAGGATAGAGTATTGAAATAACGGTGGGAACGGCAATGAATTGGTTGAGAATCCTCAGTATACTAGGTATATTTGTACATGATTAACGAGCTTTGGAATATGGAAATATAGTGAATTTCGAGAGATTATGTTTGACTCGCCTTTGAGAAAAAGCTTAGCTTATATCCTCATACTTTTCGATTTTTTCGATGAAATTACAAATATTTGTTGAGAAAACTAATCGAATGGTCTCGGAGTTAAGACAAGATAAAATTTCGTTTTCTCTTTTACGATGGTTAACTTCGATTCTGTTCTGAACTCCTGGCCGCAAATACAATAATTTCCGGACGGGGGCGGAGTTTTGTGTGGTTTTCCTCAACATCACAAACTATACGGGTTGAATCGAATGCTGATGTTTAACTGGTGCGAATTTTCGCGGGGATCGTATAATCGGAAAAATATAAGAATTATCTCAGAAACTATGCGTCACATTGGACAAAAATAGGTTAGTTACCACACTGAAGAAAAGATTCGTATTTTGTGGTTTAATACATTGAAGTGACAAACACGGTGGTTGATGTGATGTCAGGTTAGCCTTCGACTATAGGTTACGAGCAGTTTTGACAGTTGGGAGAGACTGGAGGACCAACAATAACCTTAAATGCATTGTTTACTATGGGAAAAAGCGATTGGGCTTGTGACTTTGTATGAATTTGGACATTTTGGACTGAAATATTCACTATTGCATTATCTAGGAACTATATCCAAAGTACTTGATATCTTGTAACAGTAACAGCTTGACTTAATTTATGGAATTTTTCGAATGAATACAATTCTTGCTGGTTGAATGTGTTGTTGCATGGTTTAGTAAGGCAAGAAATACAATTTAAAATCTTTTTTTTGAAGTAAATTCAGGTATTCAAGGTCGAATAATCAACATCAAATCGATGAAAACTACCAATGAGTTGTTGAAGTATTTTCATTTGAATGGTGCGTACTAACCAGATGTGGAGAGGAACTCAATGTATCCATTATAAAAGAGAGAAATAAGAATATTCTATCGGTTCTGAAGGAGAAAATCATATTTTCTGAATTAATTCAATAAAGAACTGCGCTCTAAAATGGAAATTCACAGAATAAATGTTACTTTGCAACTTATCAGTTACCTCGGCAAAGAACATAGGTTGTATATTAGTCTGGACAATCAATAAAACTTGAATTAGATAGGATTTATTCATACCATTGACATTCAGGTATGCAATGACATCGAAATTCAGCTGATTTTCATGTTTAGTCGAGTAATATCATGTAGGTTATTTTGGTAGGGCATACCGAACGATTCAGGTTATGGAATATTTGAACATCATAAGTTCTAAATAAACATTTCTTTATTACTTGAACAAGACAGGATTTATAAAAGATATTTTCATTCAGATATTCAATGCAGGCAAATTTTTAGATGATTCTCACTTAAGGTGCAGTATTACTACTGCCAATGTTTTGTTTGGGTATGCCGATTGATACCAGGTAGGGAATTTTCTTAAAATCGTAAGTTTTTGATAAACATTCCTGATTGTTTTCACAAAAAAAGATCTAAATCACCCTTGAGTCGTATTTTAGGAATAAAAACCATCCATTGTGTCAATACACTGTTCCTATCTACTACACACAGAGAAATAACTGGCAGTATCTAGGAATGAAAAATTTATTAGCACTATGATATCACAAAATGTTTCCGCAATATTTTACCTCCATATGAAAGTAACAAGCTGCCTATATAATTTACTACAACACACGAAAATACTGTTGACTGAACTAACCAAAGGTCTGTTTATTTGCCTGTATATGAAGTCAGGGACTAATTTCATAATATGTATACCAAATTTATACTATCCTTTTCAAAAAAAAGTGAATATATCAATCCAAAATTTCCAAATGAATACGAAATCACGAGAGAAATCGCTTTTTCTCATAGTAAACAATGCATTTTAGGTTATTGTTGGTCCTCCAATCTCTCCCAACTGTCAAAACTGCTCGTGACCTATTAGGAACTTCTGCGAACATGCCAGCGCCCTAACGGATAAATTTGGAACCTGTCCAAGCTAGTAGTTTTATGTAAACAAACCGTAGAAATGTGGTGAAGAACGAATATTTATCAAGCAGAGCTACAATATTTAAAGAAATTATTATAATTTTGTGTAAGATTTTTTGAGAAGGGACTTTTCTTTTGGATGACGTTATAAAATCGTGCTTCAAATCGTTTCTGGAGGATGCCTTCGATGTTATTTTAGTGTCTGTTGCTTGGTGAATCAAAATGAACCAATATCTAAGTTTACTTGAATTTCTGGAAAGATAGGCACCTCAATAAGTAATTCAAGGACTCTTATTAATGTGAAGAAGTGCTGAATGCAGACCATATTATGTGGTAAATCTAGAATCTGTCTGCATTATATGACTCGTTCTCCTTGTTTACAAACGAGTGAATCAATTAAATGATAAGACAGCTTTTCTGCTTTAGTTCTTTGCATCGTAATTCGAAAGAAAAGAAAGGAAACCGATAGACATATAATTGATTTTATTTTCATATCACAGTAGCTCAAGATACACATACAAAATGAAAAATGTCACAACTGGTTCAACCTACCTTTATAGATATGGAAAATATCGATGTATTTATATGAATAACTTTAGTTATTATCAACAATAACAGTATATTTAGTTTTTGTCAGGTTTTCAACCAGATCACTCTCTTTGAACACCTATGATTCTGTGTAGCGTGTGAAGTAGGTAGCGGCAGAAGTGCTCAGCAGTTTATCTGTAGGATCAGCATTTTTCATCAAAATTCCTTTATTTTCATTTACACCTAAAATATCTGAACATGAAGTTGTTTCGAAATGTATACATTGTAATTCACCTTTATGAAAATAAACATCTTCAGAGAAATATAGTGAACATACTTTCATGTAATTCGTGAACTGTTTTCCAATCTTCAGTTTCAAAATCCAGGCCAAATGCTGTTTCCAAATTAGCTTTACTTTCATTTGGCTTTGGAAAAAATGGAAACTTGAGGCAGTAGATGATCCTTTCTTCTGTGACCATGAATAACATTGAGTTGAGGCACACAACAATAGTCATTTCGGGAGGATGCCATTTCGAATTAATACAATCGAAAATTTTGATCGAAAAGAAAGGAATCTATTGATGAATATCACAAACACTTTCGGTATACCAAACTTTCAACTCTGAGAACAACACAAAATCTCCAAAATTAACTAGAAAAGTAAGCAAAACACGTTAGAATAACGGGCACGTCGAAAAACTACTAGCTTGGAAGTGTTCGAATTTCAATCGCCAGAGGGCGTATCGCTTAGCAGTACTTGCGAATAGGCTTTAACGAGACTCTCGAAATTCGAGATTTCTTTTTTCTTCGAGACGAGATCGAGATACTATCTCGGACTAATTTCTCGATCTCGAAGAAATGTATCTGCTACAATAACTCACAGCTTTAAATACGTCCGAAAAGGGAAAATAAAACTCTAGAAAAGCACTGACGTGAGGTCAAGAGCTTATTCGCGCTTGTTCAAATTTTAACTATCAGATCCACACGGAAATTCTCCACTATACAGGGTGTTCCATCATAAACTGGTCAAACATACATAGCCGTAATGATGACATTGGAGAAGTAATTTCTGCCTTATGACATATATCCCGTTTTCGAAGCATGAGCGAGATACAATGTCAACTTTGAGTAATATTCTGATAACTGTGGTGATTTATGCGTGACCTTTAAAATAATGGTTTTTGTTCACATCTCAGTATTTTTTGGTGGTCTCTTCAGATGTGGTGTAGAATTCTGGAAAAAATATTGCAAAATAACGGAAAACCTACAAAGTTGAAATTTTTTGTTTTCGATTGCCAAATTGGATATTATTATTTCAATGTACTCAATTTTCTAAGAATTTCAATGAAAAAATTTTTCCAAAATTCAAACTCAACTTTTTTTTCACATGTCTACAGTGAAAAATAAAATTCACCCAAAATTATTGAAATCTTTCGAGGTCGAACTAAACTTCATTCTGAACACTGGTGTGAAAACAGAATGAAAAAATATCCATTGGTTTCCATTCCGCTCGGAGTACTGAAATAATTTTTATTTAAGAAACTGGTGCTCGTGCTAATGGGCCGTCAGAATGACCTGGATAGAAATATGAATTTATAAAAAAAAAATTTCAAAAAAACTTTGATGGAAATCGAACTCGCTCCACTCACGGACAATAGTCCGAGTATGAATTGAATATATTCTGATTATAATGATGTCCGTTACCAAGCAACGGTAGTTAATCGAATTTGATCCTATTTTCCGAATGCGGAGAGAGTTCGATTCCCACCGAAGTTTTTTGGAAAATATTTTTTTTCTTGATAAATTCATATTTTCATCCAGGCTATAAAATGAAAACCAATGGATATTTTTTCATTCTGTTTTCACATCGGTGTTCAGAATGAAGTTCAGTCCAACCTCAAAAGATTTCAACAATTTTGGGAGAATTTTTCTGTTCACTAGCATGTAGAAAAAAAGTTGAGTTTGAATTTTGGAAAAATGTTTTCACTGAAAATCTTAAAAAATGAGTACATTGAAATCATATTATCCAATTTAGCAATCGAAAACAAAAAATTTCAACTCTGTAGGTTTTCCGCCATTTTGAAATATTTTTTCCAGAATTCTACACCACAACTGAAGAGACCAACAAAAAATACTGAGATGTGAACATAAACCGTTATTTCAAAGGTCACGCATAACTCACTACAGTTAACAGAATATTTCTCAAAGTTGACATTAAACACCCTGTATCTCGCTTATGCTTCGAAAACGGGGTATATGTCATAAGGCAAAAATGACTTTCCCAATATCATCTATACTGCTATATATGTTTGACCAGTTCATAATGAAACACCCTGTCGGACAGAATTGAATTTGACCACGGATTCTTCTTCAGGGTGTTCAAACTAATCTTCTAGACCATTTTTGGCTCAACATTCGGAAGTTACAGGCATTGTGACGAAACGATAACGTGCAGTTCCCTCTAGAACAAGGGCGTTAAATCTATGCCATAGAAAAGATATATGCTAAGATATAATTATACGATGTTGCTAGGTCGAAACACAAGCGGGAAATGAGAATTAGATCAATGATTATAATTATATTTTCATTAGATTCAAACAATAATTTTAAAGTTTTCTATGCTATTTTACATTTCTTTATTACAATGATTAGAAGATAATTAATATTACTCTGAAAATTAATTGATATGACACTATGCGGTCAGTCCATCTTTTAAGGGTAAAGAAATGCTTTAAAGGGAAAGGACCATAAATTCAACCTTATTTCTATTATATTCTTGTAAAATGTTAGTCCCAGCTTATTACTAAATTACTTCGCAGGATATTTCTATGGCAGACTGACGGCATCATTTTTGCATAAATTTCACTATGAACAAATTGCAATCCCAACTATTGAGATAAAATAATTTTTGCACTATCAAGACTTTTTTTCAACAGAGTACTGTTGCAGGTGTTTTAACTCTCCTCTTCTCGAACGAAAAAACAAATGTAATTTTCACTTTTCGTAACTAGGATTCGTTTGATTTTAATTTTCTGGAACAATATTCTCAATTTTTGTTCTGTTAGTCAGTAGTTTTTTTTTGTTACACGTGGCTTATAGTTCATAGCATATAGCCTCTGTATTTTAACGTAATTTTTTTCATAGAAAAATTCAATACCCTGTATTTTGGTGCAGCATTGGCCTTGTGTTATACCCTATATAGCCTATAAATAGCATTTTTGATAACATTCAGTTTTTGTTTTCGAGACTTCACGAGAGACTTGAATCGAGATCGAGAAATTGTCTTCGAGAAAAACATCAAGACTAGAGTTTGTTTATTTCTCGTCTCGATGATCGAGATGAGTCTAGAAAGTGCCTTCGAGACGAGATTTCTCGTCTCGATCAGGGCCGGCGTTAGGGGTGAGACAGCGAGGCAGTCGTTTCAGGCGCAACTCTGCTAGGGGCGGCATTTCAGGCAAAATCGGAGGGCCACCTTTTCATATTTTATTTAAATCCCAGATTATTGAACATACAGCCTGTCTCGGGTCTGCTAATGCTGCAGTTTGAAAATGTGTAAACATTCACCCTAATCGTAATAAAAGTCTACCTAATCATCCTTATAATTAGGTTCGATGAAATATGCCGAAGCCACACGTGTCACTGTTAGTTTTACTACTGCACTTTATTACGCCGACAAAGGCGTACTGACTTCGTCGGCAGGTTACTGATATTCTCGAAGATTTCAGTGTTTCTTTTTCATCTTGCCGCTGATTTTATGATATTTTGGTTTGTCCGTCTTCGCCTAGTAACGGCACTCAACTGCGAGCTTTGCAACCCTATCGATGCCCTATGATAGTTCCATTCATCGTTCGTTCATAATCATAGTGTGTTGTGAGAAGTGAATATAACACCTATCCTATATGCGGTAAACTTCGTCGTAGCAGCAACTGGGGAATTACAAAGAGGAAAACGTAAGGTAAGTTGGCAGTTTTTGCGCGCTTATTCTATAGGGAATAGCTTGCTATCGTTTTGTCCAAATGTTTGTAATTTTCGAATTTTGAGCCTAAAATGGTCTCAAATGACTAGGTCTAGGTCGGACTCCCTGTGAAGAATCCGTGGTCAAAAGTAATTCGATCCGGCCATCCGTGTACATAATAACTTCGAAACTGCATCCAGTTGTTATTGACATATCTGATCAATTCGAAATTTGGTATTTAGAAGAAGAATAATGACGCGCAAACTCGTGAGGATCGCGCCTTCAGAAAATTTTAAAATAATATATTTTTCATTTATACCCACCCCAATTTTTCCGATTAACTTAACTTTTGCTATTTTTCTTGCTTTTATACGATGGGGTGCAAACAAATATTTTGCCTCAGGTGCCAGAATTGCTCGCGCCGGCCCTGGTCTCGATGAAACCTGAAACCCTACCTTCGATACATAACCAATACGGTTAACCGCGAATAACCAAAAACAATTTTGGTCTATCGCTGAAAATTGATTCATTGAATCATAATGATGAATGATAATATTTCACAGAAGAACAAAAGTCATATCACAGATGTGTAATCTGTGTGATATGAATGAAGTTAGCTACGAGCATGAAAAGGCTTGGAGTGATCCGTCGAAAAATAGTAGCTTCTGATTGACTACATGGAGAAGGGTCTTTACTATTGCCATCAAGTATCGCGGCACTGTATTTTTCATGAATTCTTTGTCAGAATTAGACAATTCATATTAATGACACCAGAGTATTATTCGAACGGAATAAATTTTATAGTCTTTCTTTATGGTTATTGGGGGTATAAAATTCATACTTTTCCAATATATGTCGTCAATATGCGCCGTTGTAGGTATCATTTTGGACGCAATCAAAAGTCTGTTGTGCGAATCGATCCCTATTTCAGGCGCTTGCACGCTACGTTATTTCGATCACACGCTATTACCGAATAATTGCAAATATGCTGTTTGATCGGCTCGCTTGAAGTCTGGGATTGAATTTTAGATGGATCAGTTTTCCATCAGAGAAAAAAATTCTAGAAAAGCACGGACGTGAGGACAGGAGCTTTTACGCATTTTCAACTATTAGATCAATACGAAATTTTGCGAGTTGAGTGTTGGTAATCTGCAATTGATTACGAAGTTTCAGTCTGATTGCATTCGTACTTTTTGAGTATTGCGGAAAAAGCGTTAAAATTCCAATATCAACGAAATTTGGCACATTTTTTTCTCATATCTCCGAAAGTGAATATCGGATCGAATTGTAATTTGGAACATTGTTGTTAAATATTGACGCTGAGGGTTGTGCTGAATTCCATCGAAATCAATACATTTAGGGGAAGAAGAAAATTTCATCAAAATTTTTTAAATTTTCCGGATGAAAATGTTTTTGAAATTTTCTAACAACTGGATCCACACGAAACTTTGCTCCAAGTTGCGCGTTGCTATTCCAAAACGGTCCACGAAGTTTCAATTTAATCGAGTCAATACTTCATGAGATATCGAGGAATTATCCTCAAAATTTCTAATGAGCACACTCCGAAACTATTCAACCGATTCCACCTATTAACCAACATAACCGAGATATTTGTGCTCCAAACCTAATCTGACAATTTCAATTCGCTAAGTCTTCTCCTTCGAAAGTTAGAGCTCATACGGACGGACGGACAGAATTGAATTTGACCACAGATTCTTCTTCAGGGAGTTCAACCCAATCGTTAAAGAATATTTTCGGCTCAAAATTCGGAAATAACAGACCTCGTGACGAAATGATTACGCGCTGTTCCCTAGAACAAGCACGTAAAACTGGAAATTCAGATGGAAATAATTGTTTCTTCTACTAGTATGGTTCTCATAAAATTACACATATGTTTCAAAATCGAATACTAGATTTCAAAATAGTCGGAATTTGATTTTTGAAATTATTGCGATAATAATATTGCGAATCGGTATATCTACATTAGGCAGATTTCACAACGAAGTCGGATTGGTGATCGCTATTGTGTTATACACTAGACGTCAACGGAGATACAAGGAAAAAAATATGCCAAATTTCGTTGTTATTTGGAATTTTCACGTTATTTCCGCAATATCTCGAGAAGTACAAATGCAATCAGATTGAAACTTCGTAATCACGTAGAGATAACCAACACGCAACTAGGTGTAAAATTTCGTGTTGATCTGATAGTTAGAATTTGACACCAAATCATTAAATATCGATTAGAGCTTATTTAGGGAGGATTTCGGATAATTTTTCAGGTTTTTTTGGGTTTTCACTCCCAATATCTGAAACAAAACTATTGAAAATTAGATAAAGAGGAAATTTGTCCTCGAAACGTTGGCTTTGTTATCAAAGTAGCAGACAAATAAATAATCCAAATTCTCTATTTCTCTATTTCTCTATTTATTAGATAAAATTGTTTTTAATGAGAAACGCCCTTGCGGATTGCAGTATTAAACTATTTGTCAAGGGCAGTTTCTTGCAAAACAGATTGCCTAATGAACAATACAGGAACAATACTTTGTTTATCATTTGTATTGTTCCTGTACTGTTCATTAGGCAATCTGTTTTTCAAGAAACTGTCCCTGAAAAATAGTTTAATACTGCAATCCTCCAGGGCGTTTTTCATGAAAAAATAATTTCATTTAATGTTTAATAGTTATGTTTCAGACATTGGGAGTCAAAACACAGAAAAAACCTAGAAAAATATTGAAATGTTCTGAATATGAGAGGAAACTTAATAACTTCTTTGATTTATTTTCATCCTCTCAGACCGCATTGCACTAGAACGTTTGAAAAATCAATAATTGTCAGTTCTGAGCCTTAGAATAATTGTGCATTCCGCTTGGAAATCCTTCATTATTGGAGCAGAGACAAATGGAAGATTTAATTCATCGTGAAACTTTGTCTATAAGTTCATCACTTCAGGACCCGAAGTTTCTTAATGCGAATTCATAAAATTAAATCAAGATGAATTTCTCTCCCGAACCGTGCTAGGTGGTGATCATCAGGCAGGTAGGAGATTTCAATTCTGCATACTTTTCTCGATTTGGTCCAATTTATGAACGGAAAATTCCACAATTGTTATTCGATGAGTTTTTCATAGATCTTCGATGAGTATAAAATTATGGTTTTTCCAATGGAATATCTTCGGTCGAATTTCTATTAGACATTAGACACTGACGTGAGGTGAGCCGCTAAACTACTGGATTTCAATCCGATCTAATCTTTTTTTTTTTGGGAAATATTGGAAAAACAAAATTTTGAATGTCTACTGAATCATTGGGCGGATTTTTCCCATTCACGAATAAAACACAATAACTTTCGGAAGAAACAACTTAGAAACACGGTATTTGCAGAGTAGATTTGGACCTTAGTTACGAAGGCCGATTTCGTGAATGGGTGAACTCCACCTAACGATTCCGCATATACATCCATTCAAAATTTTCCGAATATTTTCAAAAATACAAATGAGATCGAATTGAAATCCAATACTTTATCGGAGAATCACCATTCGAAGGTTTCTACAGAATTTCATGAGGATAAGATGATCAGATGATCAGAGAATATTTAATATTTGAAAAAAAAATTGATTTTTTTTTCAAATCATCACGAAATTTTGTACAAAGTTGTCAATAATTATTTTCAAACTAACTGCCAAGTTTCATTATGACTGAAAGTTGTATTTTGATAAGATTCTCCGTATGCTCATAATCGTGCATATGGACGGCCGGACAGAATCGATATTGACACCGGATTCGTCATCAGTGCGTCCAACCTAGTCGTTTGAGACCATTTCCGGCTCATAATTCGAAAATTGCAGACATTTGGACGAAACGGAAGCACGCCTTCCCCCTAGAATAAGCGCGCAAATATTCCAACTTTACAGGTTTTCCAAAATTTATATTTTTTTCCAGAATTCTACACCACAATTGAATTGATCAGCAAAAAATACTAAGATGTGACCAAAAGGGTTATTCAAAGGTCACGCAAAACTCACCACAGTTATCAAAATATTGCTGAAAGTTGACACTAAACTCGCTTATGCCTCGAATACGGGGTATTCGTCATTAGGTAAAAATGACTTTCTCAATGTCATCTAGACGGCTATTCAGGGTGAGTCTTTAAGTTGAACATTAATTTCAACCATAGATCAAATAAAACACTTTTCTCATCAACCATTTTTCCAGATTCGGCTCTGGTAAAAAGTTATAAGCATTCAAATATTTCTGAATGTGCTAATACACTCCTGCACTTTGTTTGCAAATTCAACACATATATCAGATACGGTGATTTGTATTGCGGAGAAATCAATCCATTTCTTCAAACTCAAAGAAATATGATTGGGAAAACTGATTTACTTACTTAATTCTTATGATTTGGTACTTTTTGCGTTATTATTGTGGAAAAAATATTCCACTTTATTTGACCATTGAAACACTAATCTTACACTTGAAATTCGTGCAATATCCAGTTGGTTCCATTATGAGATTCTACGCAATTTCAATCTTGTCCATTCTTATATTGAAAATTCCATAATTATTCCAATTTTCATCGAATTTATAAATTAATTATGAAAAATCACTCAATTACCCTTAAAATATCAATTGAACTCTAGAATTCTATGGAAAGCCTGATCCATAGACAAGGATTATGTCTGTGGGCTGGTCACGAAATAGCATAGACCTAATATTTGGTCTATGCGAAATAGATGAATATTCCGGTGTATTCTATGGTCCGGGTAAAGGTGAGCGTAGCTTAATTCACAGTCTTTACTAGCTCAGGGGCGGATCCACGAAAATAAGGCAATTTCCCGAATTTTCATCAGATTTTTTAACATTCAACGTTGAATATCTCGAAAACGGTTCAATTGAGGAGAAATAATAAGGAATAATTAAGTAGTCTAAAATGATTGAGGATTCTTATACTTATGACTTAAGGTAAACTTTATCCACATTATTCATGCTAATTCCTTCCAGTTTTATGAATCGCGGAGTCTATAACCAGAAAACTGTTTGAAGTTAGATGATATTGATTACTGTAGAGTACGAGTCATAGTCATAGAGAACATCACACCAAAATTCATTCCATTCGGAGAAACCATGTCAAAGCTACAAATGAAAGACTGTTGGTTTTTTGGAAACTTCTACATCCTGTATTTTTTTACCGGGACAGAATCAGGAAAAATGGTGAATAGGAAGTGTTCCATTTGGCAAGAGAAACCTAGGTTTAAAATTAAAGACTGACCCTCTATATGTTGGTCCAGTTGAAGGTTGATTCTCACCATACGTTTCGTAACCTTCGAGTATCCTTCCCGAAAAATATTTCGAATTATAGTCGGTTCAAAACACAAACTGAAAAAATTTCATGAATTTCCATTTTACGATTTCACAGGTTTATTATGTGAGAAAATAACGAAACAATAAAATTTCGCTCAGTTGAGGTCAGCCAGGAATGGATTCTAATTTTGAATTTCCATCAAATAGGTTTCTCTTGTCTTCCTTATTTATTCATTAGTGGCTCGATGAGAACCACGGGTTACAATCAGAAATTTTTCATCGAGTTGTGATCTGATGCGGAATTAAATTGAAAAATTCAATGAATAAATTAAAATTCTTCCATAAATCATTTTGTGGGGGAAATAACAGTCTTTCCGGCACTTCTACGGGATCGCTTGCCGCCTGTATAATTTCTCATTGGGTAATCTTTTGATTCAATAACCATAATTAATTCGGAAACTTTATTCGGAAAGCTTTATGTCACGGAATGATTATCGATCGTTCCTGATTACGGTTGTTCAGCATTTCATGTTAGAAAGTTGATAATTTCGCGTGTTGATGGAAAAAGAATCGTAGAAAACGTTAATTTGAAATTAATTGATTTATGTTATTGAGGTTGTATAAGGACCCAGACAATAGTGTGCGAATATTTTATTGTTTCGGTCTTTACTTGACGGTAATTCATCTGGATATTGGTTAACGTGAAATACTTTATTTCCGCTTATATTTATTAATTTCACAACAATTATTTCGTCATTTTCATTGTGATTTTATCAGGTGAGTATGGAAACTTATCACTTTTAAAAAATCCTTTCTTTAAAAACAATTTGTGTACCAAAAACGATTTTGTAAAATTCATTAGCTACCATACTCACCTGATGGAGTCACAATGTAAGTGATGAAATAATTGTTGTGAAATTAATATACAGGATGTTTATAATACAGAGTGAGCCCCAAATTTTAACCATAGATTCCTCTAATCAAATAAAAACTTTTTCCATTGGCCATTTTTCCAGATTCGGCTCAGGTAAAAAGTAATAAGCATTTAAATATTTCTCAATGTTCTAACACACTACTGCATTTTCTTCACAAGTTCACCACAGATATCTCTGAGGGATATCTCTTTCGCAGAATAACCAATCCAATGTTCGAAATTCAAAGAAACATGATTGAAAAACTCATTTACTCACTTAATTTTTATGATTTGGTGCTTTTTGCGATATTATCGCAAGGTAAACATTTCACTACACTGAACAATCGAAACAGTGATTTTCCACTTGATATTTTTGCGATATTCAATTTCATTCCACTATAAAATTATACACAATTCCATCCTCTACAACTCCAATATTTGAAACTTCATATTTATTCTTATTTTCATCAAAGTTATACATGAATTTTATGAAATCAATCAACTAACCCGAACACATCGATGGAACTCTATGGAAAGTCAGGTTCATAGACATGAAGAACTGGCCTCCATATCTGTGGTCTGATCACGAAATAGCATAAACCTAATATAAGTACATTAGTTCTATACGAATTAGATAAATATTTGTGTATTCTATGGTTCGGATAGGGGTAGATGGAACTAAATTTACCGCCTTTACTAGCTCAGGGACGGATCCATAAAAATGAGGTGAAATTTCGAATTTTTATCAGATTTTATAGCATTCAACGTTGAATATCTTCGAAACGTTGCGTTTAAGGAGGAATTATAAGGAAGAATTGAGTGTTCTAAAATGATTCAAGATGATTATGACATAAGATAAACTTAATATGCGAATCTTCATGCTAATTCCATATATAGTTCTATAAATCTTTAAGTATATAACTCGGAAACTGTTTGAAATAGGTTGTGTCATATTTATAGGAAACTTCACACCAAAATTCATCTCATTCGGAGTCGCCATATCAAAGCTAAAAAAAAAACTTTGTTTTGGAAATTAACAGCCTGTATCTTTTTCCTGGAGCCGAATCTGGAAAAATGTTAAATGAAAAAAGTGTTTTGTTTGATGAGAGGAATCTACGGTTGAAATCAATGTACAACTTAAAGACTCACCCTGTATGTGCGGAGGACTTCAGGATGTGATAGCTCGTCCAAAAATTTGAAAAAAAATTTTCATCAACTTACCCTCTGCACCATTTCCGAGATACAGGGTGTTGAAATTGAAAAAAAAATCCATTTTTGCGAATATCTCGGGAACCCTTATCGTACAGAAAACAGCTTTCGTAAGTATTTTCTAATCGTAAGAAGCTATGTTTTGTACGGAATTTTTTCAAGTACTAATTGGTGAACGTTTTGAAGGGGTAGTGGGTGTTTTCCTCCCCAAATTCTACGCTAATGGAAAAAGTACAGTTTTCGAGACTCATTTGAACCACCACTGTTTTCTACCCAAAAAAGGTACTCCAGGTCGTATGCCCTCAAGTAGACCATTTTCGAGAAAAATCAACTTTTATGTTGAAAAAAATGGTCAATTTTCTTAAATAATTTTTTTTCACTAATTAAATCGAATGTATCTAAACGTTAGAACAGGTAACGAAACCAAGTTTTGAACATGAAAGTTGATTTTTCTCGGAAATGGTCGACTTAAGAGCTTATGCAGTACCTTTTTTGTGTAGAAAACAGTGGCGGTTCAAATGAGCGTCTCAAAAATCATACTTTTTCAATAACCGTAGAAGTTCGGGAGAAAAACACCCACTTCCTCTTCAAAACCTTCACCAATAAAAAAAAATCCGCACAAAGCATAGCTTATTATGATTAGAAAATATTAACGAAAGTTGTTTGCTGTATGATAAAAAGTTCCCGAGATATTCGCAAAAAACGATATTTTTCAATTTCAATACCCTGTATCTCGAAAGTGGTTCATTTCAGAGGGTAAGTTAATGGAAGCTTTATTCATGTTTTTGGACGAGCTATCACATTCTGAAGTCCTGCGTATATATAATGAAACACCCTGTATAAAAGCAATACTTCACGTTTACTGTAATATCTAGCATATTTAGGGTCCTATGTTAATTTAATTTTCAGGCAGTATCGGTCCCATAGACATATTAAACTCCCTGGACACGGCGTACGAATTCATTTCTGAAGAGCCGAATGACGATAAGGTAGCAAGCGAGAGGTAAGAGAGAGAGAGGGGGAGAGATGGAACTGGTTCGGATAAGACATTATACACGATTAAAATATCCTCGTACAATTAATGGCACAACACGAATTTACTATTATTCATTTACCAGTGAATCCGGTTCAGAATGAAAAGTCCCGAATTCTATTCAAAAAGCTTACGAAAACACGAACAACACGAAAATTATATCTTGTATACAGTCTTTGTACTCTAATTCAAAATGTAAAAAACACAAAATCTGCTTTGAACTACTTCCGTAAACACAAATATGACTTTCAAAACTTTTGAAAAAAATTAATTTCAAACATAGACTTATATGTAGAGTTTAATATGTCTATGGTTTAAAACTGATCCACAGATAACAGAGAGTTACCTGTGAACTGATCTGTCTATTTTTGCCGTATTCTATAGTTTTGCCCGAACTAGTTCCATCATTTTCACCTTGCTTCCTCTCACTCTAAGCCATGTCCATATAGTTTTAGAAGTCTATGATCAGTCCGAATGCGAAACATGATTGCGCCACAGGGTGTCGAAACAATTGTCGTTCATAAATAAAAATTTTTTTAGAAATTGAAATAATTTACTACTCATTGAAATTCATACTAATCCATTTTCGGCTTCTAATTACACAAACTTGTGCAGAATTTTGTTCCTTTAGAACAAGCACGCCAATATAAATTACCCCTCTATTCAACAGAAAACCAAATGATTTTCGTATGGAGATTTTCCTCTGCTTTCCGTATTTCCGCATTAACTGTCAGATCCCTGAAGTATTAACGCGAAAAAACCTGGATCTGAAGCGCCGGAAAACGAATGGTGAAAAACGGGGAAATTACACGGTTCCGTCCGTTGCCGGTCACGCTTTCTAAGCACATCGATGAAACGTCATTAGCAGCGTCAATTCGTATTTTTTAATCGTGCAAATTTGATTATGCAAAATTCCCCCCACTGAGAGTAAAATTTGAACGGACGACCAGTCTAATTAGAATGCGAATGAAGTTGGAATAATTCTCATGCAGACCGTGCACCGTTTTTTGGCGCGGTGTTTGCGGGAGAGTAAGTAAGATGAGTGAGTGTCTCCACTGAACTTCTTCCAACGTTTTTGAAGGGATGATAGAGAGATATTGCAACTTTTGAATAGCGCAAACGTTATGTTATTATGGTTACACTAAATATTACGTTCTGGTTTTAACGGTCGTTCCAAAACTAGACGTATTTCTACTCGTTTTTGTTGCCGTGGCCTTAGTTATCAGTTTGTATGGTTAGGTCATGTGGGGTGTCAGGTTTTTGTGCTACAAATTCACGTCTTAAATCCTTAAGTTTAATCATTTGTATTTCTGCATTATTTTTTGATATTGGACAAAATGAAAAAGGAATCGGAAGCAGGAATTTCAGCAGAAGTGGAACTAGTTATATTGCACCATATATTTGGCATGGTTCAAACTATTCCTAATTTCAAACCCCTCATGTTGCTTTCAAAAGTATTTCTTAATTCGTGAGAAAGTAACAAATACCTATACAGGGTCTTTCACGAGGAACCTCACCCATATTTATACGGGAAACTACTGAACGTATTTTCATGAAATTCAGCACTTATAAGTATTTCACGATGCTGATGAAATCTAAAATATTTTCAAGGCATGAGCACCTCCGGCTTTTCCGGAAATGATGTCAACTTCCGTTTTTCAAATTAGAACACCATTTTTTTATTGCAGGAATAGATTCCTTAAAAAATTTCAATTTATTTTGATGTAACATTTTTCAGTTTTGGTTGGAAAATTCTCTCTGAGCGGGAAAATTCGAAAAAAAAATCGAAAATAGAGCTCCGCTGAAACAAGAATAACTTCGAGGTTTTTGGATGGAAAATTTTCATTTTTGGGATTTTTCAAGATGTAAGATTGATGTATCCACTTTAAAAATCGAATTCGCGATTCATGATACAGGGGGTGAAAAAATCGCTTTCAAAGTTAGGGATGACAAAATCGTGAAAAATCTATTTTTTCGAATTAGAACCCCATTTTTTTATGGCAGATATTGAATCTACGTTAAAAAATAATGTGAGTGTATGCAGCACACCCTTGCCCTAAAGTGGATATTTTCTGAGTTATTCACAGAAAACTGTTTTTCGTCTTGAATTTTCAGCTATTTCTTTTCCCTTCACGCCAAAAAGATTACATTTTCAGGAACTGTTACTTAAACCATGTTTTAGATTTTACTACCCTAATATGCAAGAGAAAAAAGTTACAGGTTGTTCCTAAATAGATGGCAAATTTGGATTCGAATTTGTATCGGAAACCTCTTTATTTCAACTAATCGGCCATCGGTTTTCTCTCCAGTGATAAATAAATAATTCTTTATGAACCATATGCAAAAACTTACCATGTTTTACATTATTTTTTTTAAATGATAGATATCATTAATTACATCTGCCAAATTCCTCTTTATTCAGTAGCATTTTGTGTTTACTATTAATTTGGTGATAATTCGTATTAAGTTATAAAATCGATCACTATGCCTAATTTTACCAATGAAGATTATTTAAATCTCATTCTACTTCATGGAGAATGTAATAAAGTTGTAGATAGAACGATTCGACTGTTCATTGAGAGGTTTCCTGACCGACCCAGACCAACGAGAGAAACCATTAACAGAACCATGACAAACTTGAGAAATGTCGAATCTTTCGTTAAGAAAACTACACACAGAGAAAAAAGTGTAGTAGAAGATGAGAACAACGAAATTACAGTTCTTGCATATTTTCGTGTGAATCCTCAAAATTCTCTCAAAGATGCCGAGATTGATCTGGGATTATCTCAATCGAGTGTTTGGAGACTATTAAAAAAACATAAAATGCACCCATATGAATTCAATGGGGTACAGCATTTGAAGGAAACTGATTTCGTCAGGAGAACAGAGTTTTGCGAAGCTATGATGATTCGATTTCAAGAGAATGAAAACTTTTTGGACTGTATAATTTGGACAGATGAATCTAAATTCACAAAGAATGGTTCTTTCAATAGGCATAACAGTCATTATTGGGATGAAGAGAACAACCACCACTTCAGACAATGGAACTTTTAAGAGACCCGGAGTTTCAATGTTTTTTGCGCCATCAAAAATAATGCAATTCTCGATATTCACATTTACGATGGGACTTTAACTGGTAAGATAGAACACTACACATGTTTGCCTTATTTAAAGAATGTTCTCCCTTAGGAAATAGATATTCTGACATATTGACTCAAATAATTGAGCCGCTAGTACAGAACCATAATGACTTATGGTATCAACAAGATGGCGCGCCTCCACACAATTCACCCAATGTGTCAATTATCCTCTACAGGCTATTTGAAGATCGATGGTTGGCGAACAATGGTCCACATTTTTGGCCACCACGTTCTCCCGATTTAACTCCTTTAGACTATTATGTTTGGGGTAGAATAAAAAATATTGTTTACTCAACTCCCCTGACTGATAAAGAGGACTGCATAGAACGAGTCAGAAATGCGTTCAGATTTGTTTAGATTTTTAGATTCATAGTTTTGAAACTCAATTTGGTTTTTAAACACTTTTGCAGATCTCTTCCTCCCGATGAAATAAGAAGAGCAACGCACGAAGCATTCCTGAGACGTATAATAAATGTCTAGAAATTAACGGTCAAAACTTTGAGCATCTTCTCTAGTTATAACTGCGAGAGTTTGCCATGGTTTTCCTAATAGTAACTTGAAGTCGGTTTCAAGAAGGGGTGAAAAATCTACAGCATGGTTCAAATAACAGTTCCTGAAAATTTCATCTTTTTGGCGTGAAGGGAAAAGAAATAGCTGAAAATTCAAGACGAAAAACAGTTTTTTGTGAATAACTCAGAAAATATCCATTTTAGGGCAAGGGTGTGATGCATACACTCACATTATTTTTTAACGTAGATTCAATATCTTCCATAAAAAAATGGGGTTCTAATTTGAAAAAATTGATTTTTCACGATTTTGTCATCCCTAACTTTGAAAGCGATTTTTTCACCCCCTGTATCATGAATCGTGATTTCGATATTCAAAGTGGATACATCAATCTTACATCTTGAAAAATCCCAAAAATGAAAATTTTCCATCGAAAAACCTCGAAGTTATTCTTGTTTCAGCGGAGCTCTATTTTCGATTTTTTTTTCGAATTTTTCCGCTCAGAGAGAATTTTCCAACCAAAACTGAAAAATGTTACATCAAAATAAATTGAAATTTTCTAAGGAATCTATTTCTGCAATAAAAAAATGGTGTTCTAATTTGAAAAACGGAAGTTGACGTCATTTCCGGAAAAACCGGAGGTGCTCATGCCTTGAAAATATTTTAGATTTCATCAGCATCGTGAAATAATTATAAGTGCTGAATTTCATGAAAATACGTTCAGTAGTTTCCCGTATAAATATGGGTGAGTTTCCTCGTGAAAGACCCTGTATATGAAAAATATTGGCTGTAGTAGCACTAACAAATCTCAATGTCTAATATCAGTTGTGTGTAAAAGGCATTATGAAATAGATTTAAAAAATCTAAGCAAGTTGTGTAATCAACACCAAAAAACATAGTTAGAAAGTACCCGAAGCTTAACGAACCTTCCGATATAGAATAGCGCAACGTAAATTGCGGCTCATAATTTTCCGTAAATAATGTTAGACGCTACCGCTATTAACGTCGCGTTATTATGAAACTCAATCTGCGCATGCTTAGATGTCAAAAATAACGTTTGCTGTAATAACGTCACACAAATTTGACATTGCAATATCTCTCTACGGTAAACCCGCAAGATTTCCCGTCGCGAAGCTACAAGTAAGATATTCACATCATTGTAAGCAGTGTGAGTTCCTGAACGAAAAATATGAAGGCCAACATAGGCGGTCTCTCTTTGTTTGAAAGATATGGGCCCCCAAAGTACCAAATTGATGCATTTTCAGATCCTTTTTTCCGCCATAAAAATGATCTCTCACTTCTCAAAACTAGTTCATAAATCATCTTTGAACCTTCAACCAACGAATAGCGACACTTTCCTTCAAGAATATTCATTATTTAAAGGAAGAAAAGTGAAAATATTAGACAACCACTTAACCTATATTTCTAGGAAATACTTCTCAATGTTGAAGCGGAGCTTGGCAACAGCGTCTTTTCATCGCTGGCCAACGTATTATGACCGAAGAATAGTTGCTGGCGGGAAATATGAAATGATGGACAGTCGAAGGATATGATTGTTAGGAAAATGCTTCTGTCACTGAAGAAGAGGTGGTTATTCTAACATCAAAACAAAATCATTGAAAATATTTGTTTAAGGATTTCATTGGATATCTGGGAAGGGCGCGACATATGAAAAAAATGTAGGTTGAAATATATATCAGGGTGTATTCTCATTCCATTTCTACGTGTTTCAACCTTGTAGATTTCATTAGAAACGAATTCTCCTATTGGAAGATTTATGGTGTCGCAGTAAACAGTAAGAACTAAAAACATATTTCATGATATTTCATTTTTCTCGCCAGCAATAATCTGTCATTCACGAATACGCACGATTCCGACCGATGAAATTCGCGCCATTGCCAAACTTCACTTTTAGACTGAGTCGAAATCAGAAGGAATAGAGGTTAAGTGGTTGTTCAGTAATTTCATTGTTTTTTCATTAAATATTGATTATTCTTGGAAAAAAGTGTTGCTTATTGTTAGTTTGAGGTTCAAAGGTGGTTTGTGAGCTATACAGGTGAAGTGAGAGATCGTTTTTTTGGTGGAAAAAGGGCCCTGAAAACGACTCATTTTGGAACTTTGGGGGCCCATATCTTCCAAATTAAGGGAGACCGCCTATGTTCGATTTCACATTTTTTATTCAGAAAAACACACTGCGTACAATGATGTTAATATCTTTTTAATATCTCGGCGACGGGAAATCTTGCGGGTTTACCCTCTCTACTAGAGAGATATTGCAACATGAGAGGTTTCAAATGAGGAAAAGTTTGAATCATGGCGATATAACTGCAATTTAACTAGTTCCACTCTTTCTGTATCAGCAAAAGAACAGGTTGTTTCATCCTTCAATTCTGAACGAGGGATACAGATTATGGGATCCCATTCCACTTGTGTTGTTGTATTTTTGTGTTAGGTACGGTTTTCATGACTTATCTAGGATAACGGTAGCTCAACAGCCGAAAGCACTCTACCAGCTTGTAATGAAATGTATACTCAAAATTATACACTTGTTTCAATCAATTATTGATAATTTGAGTACACAGCCACCAACCCCCTCAAAAAATTCTAGAAAAGCACTGGTCTGAGGTCAGGAGCTCTTACGCGCTTGCTCAGATTCCTACTATAATGCCGGCCACATAAGATACGGTCTACCGGAGATGTTGACCTGCGCAGGTCTAACCGCACAGATAAACCGGTGACTGTATTGGAACAGACCTGCGCAGGTTCCCAACCTGCACAGGCGACCGGAGAAGAAGCGAGATTCGATTCTTTCTCGAAGCACCATACGGTGATCAGCGTGACCAATTTTGGTAGAAATCTACTTTTTTGATAGATTTTCGTTAGAACTTCATCATTGTTAGTAGACAGAAATTGAGCAGTAGATTTTGGTAGTATTTCGAACTATCTTAGTAGAATTCTACTTTCAACTGTTGAAGCAGTAGAACGCTTCTGTCTGAGTTGAGAAGTGGCACAACCTAACCTAACCTAACTATAATCGCATAGATTCGTATAGATGGCTCTTACTGACATAGGGGTATTTCTTTAATCCCGTCACACTCACTAAATATATCGTATTGCCCATCATAGGTGCGTGTGTGCGCTACATTTTCCCGCATTTTCATCGTTTCCATCCGAAACGGAAGAGCCTTTCATTAAGGTGAATATATAAGAATATCTGAGGAATCATTGGGTGGATTTTACCCATTCACGAATTCGGCCTTCGTAATTAAGGTCCAAATCGTCTCTACAAATATCGAATTTCTTAGTTGTTTATTTCGGAAGTTATTGTGTGTACGGTCAGCCGTTATCTACTGGAAGAAACGACCTAGAAACTCGATATTTGTAGAGAAGATTTAGGGCTTAATTGCGAAGGTCGAATTCGTGAATGGGTAAAATCCGTCCAATGATCCCGTAGATATACCCATTCAAAATTTTCTAAATATTTTCAAATATACAGATTAGATCGAATTGAAATCCAGTACTTTATAGAAAAAAAACCTAAAAAAGCACTGCCGTGAATTAAGGCAGCAGCTTTTGCGCGCATGTTCAAATTCGTTGCCAAAGCGGTCTTCTCTACTGAACATGCGCGCAAATACTGCTGCCTTCACGGTAGTGCTTCTCTAGTTTTTTTGCTTAGCGAATGTTAATTACAATTTTTTCAAATTGCACGAAACATTAAAGTTTTCTACTTTCCTTCCAACATAAAGTGCTAAAGACTGCTCTTAGGTAGCAGTAGATTTTTAGTAGATTTATGTAATTGACTTTGGTAGAAAAAAGTAGATTTCTACAGAAGGTTTGGTAGATTCTGAAAAAAATAATTGGTCACGCTGACGGTGAACCTGAACATGTGGGCGAGACGTCCGACCATCCTATACATGTAACCGCGTCAGGCCTGAAACCTGCCCAGGTCAACCTCTCCGGTATAAGATCAACACAAAATTAAGCACCTAGTTGCGCGTTGGCATTCTTCACCTGATTACGAAGTTTCAATTTGATTGCATCTTTACTTCTTGAGATATTTTGGGAATAACGTTAACATCCCAAATAAAAACGAGATTTGGCATAATTTTCTCCTATATATCTCTGAAAGTGAATATCCCATCGAATTAAAATGTGAAACCTTGTTTTTGAATACTGACTCCAAGGTTCCAAAATTCGTTGAGATCTAATCGATTTTCAAAGGAAAAAAAAACTTTTCCATCAATCACTTGAAACATTTTCGAATAAACACGAACGAGGAAGTCAGATTTGTCCTCCATTCCTCCTATTAATTTAATATTTTCCTGAGTTTGAATGTATCTAGTTTATTCTTGGCTGGCTCAATTGGGGGCGTCTAAATAGCAGTCAAAACGAAAACTATCCTGAGCAAAACCAAATAAAGTGTTTTCCACTTCTCATTTCCTCCCATTATACTCAGTAAATAACAATTTCCCTTCTATACTGATATAATTTATGTGCAGGTATTATGCACGATGAAATATGCTTTACAACCATAATACATCGGTGTGACATATTCCGGAGCAACATTGGAATTTATGGCTACCTCATCTGAATTATTGTATTGAACAATGATAATCTGGATGTATGTAGGCTAATTTTCTTCTAATTTCAATAACTGTGTCTTTAATGTCATGATTTATACTTCAATTTGACAGATGGGTGACGGTGTGCCTTTCTTTCTTTGTGTTATTTCTAGAGTGTCAATCGATACATTGTCCTCGGACCTTTAAGTTGAAGAGTACATTTCTCCTGAGCATCGATGCTGTTCGACACAAAAATGTTCATAACAGGCAGCAGAGTGACTTCAATATTTGGTTGCGAAATGTCGGAGTAGACTACATGAATGACGTCTGAGAGACCTGAGAGTGACGTAATTTGGCACATATGTCAATGATTTCGTTAAGTGCTGTTTTAATGCGATTGATATAGAACGTCATCGTTTTATCATAATCAAGAGTAGAGGTTATTGGAGAAAAAACTCCAGTTTATGTTCTGGTGGAATAAAATATCACAGGACGAGAATTTGTCGATAATTCAACAAAAATTGATTGTTGATCTGAGCTAGTAATCCAATCAACCAAAATATCTACACCGAAGAAACGATGCCTAACGAGTACAGTTACTGGAGTTCTACGGTCCTTACCGATCATCAGAATGTCTTACCTCTGGAAACCGCTGAATATGACTCCAGATTAACCATAAGTAACCAGTTCGCCTCTATCGAGAGCAACTTATGAATCCTACCTTTTTTTCTGGCTGATTGGATGTCTAGTTCAGATCAAGGTGAAATATTTGTTGAATTATCGACAGTTATTCGTCCTTATGATATTTTCCTTCATTATAATGTCCGGAACTTCCTACATTTGAGACAACAATGGTCTGAAACGATTAGTTCGGCCAGTTGGCCGACTTAATGTACCAACTTCTGGAACGAAAAATTAAATATTGAAATTCTCAAGGAAGGCATGAAATCTTAATGCACCGATTGAATACGGATCAATCTTTCTACAATTATATCCTATCAGTATGAACCTGACGTTGTGTTCACCATGCATGGAGCAATGCACGAAGATTATATGGGTATGTATTTTGTGCGATGGAAAAGATATAATGCTCTGTGGAAATTAATTCTGTGGCTGGAAGCGCAGCTTTGGACAGTATATATGCACATATAAAGTGGATAAATTAGAATTTATCAAGGCAACTGCGAGGATCTAATCATACTTGAATCACGTCACGTTTTTTTTTAGATGATTAAACACTCTCCCGAAAGCTACAACCCTTATGAATATATCCTGAAAATATTATGTAACGCTTTTACCTCTATTTATTAATTATTAGTGAGAGGTGGCAGCTTTCAGAGCGTCATTAGGTAGTACCTTGGTACCCATTTGTACCGTTCTTATGAATTACCAGTTCATCTGATCTTGCGATTTGTAATAGGTCTAACAAGTTTTTGTGAATAAAACTGAATCAGGTGGACACTCGTGAAATGTCATCAAGGTGAAAATTATATTCTATGGTTAAATTTAGTTATACAGGGTGAGTCTTTGACCTCGCAGAATATTTTAACAGAAGATTCTTGAAGCTGGAAGAAACACATTTGTTCGCTACCACTTTTTCCGATTCGGCCTAGATAAAAAGATATAGGCATTATAAATTTTCATAATAGGCTAGCCGCCCCTGGAAACCTGAACACTGAAGTTTTTCCAAGCCTAAGATATACCATTCAAATCTTCGAAATAAGCAACTCTGTTATGAAAACAAGCGTCAACTTACTTTTTACATTCCAGTTGGTGAAAAAAGTTGTATTTATATTACAATAAACAAGTTAGGTATTCCAAATTTCGTGGGCGATAAAAGTTGAATATCCTTCTCTTAGTTTCATTTTCGATAATGAGGAATTTATCTAGCTATCACTCACATTAGCTTTGAGATTCATCTTCAATTTGTAATTATTAATTTTCTTTGTTTATTTCATTTTCTCCAAGAATTATCAGATTCAGACATAACCCATTCAAACTTTCATTTTCAAAAATAAATGAAACAGATGTACCTAATTTATCTATGAACGTACAAACGTTGCCAAGTTGACGAACAGAAAGAAAGAACTCTTCGGAATCAAACACCACACAATATGCTAATTCTATGTATACACTTGTGTAGTCTATGGTTCTGAACTGAACTATAAATCTGTGGCTGTTTTAAGGTTATGTCATGGTGGTTTTCTTTCACCATGGGTTGTTATGTTGTTATGAAAGCGCATTGCGCATTTGAAGAATACCTCAAAATAAATACTATCAAAGTTTTGTACATAATTTCAAGAAATGTTGGTCAGCAGAAAGATTGCATTCAAACCAGTAGGAATCCCCATTATCATGGAAAATTGAGTTAATCAATTATACTACACAAATAGCTCGAAATTGAAAAGGAAGCTTCATGAATGGATTCAGGACCGAATCACCACTGTATAACACAGATATAGTTTTCGGATGGAAGCCTATTTTGGAGAAACTTCTCATTTCGTCTTGGTGATAATAATCGTAGTATGGAAAACCTGATGAATACATCACTGGAATTGTATGGATACAAAACAAATAAGTTTAAGATGGGATAGATCATTCAGATTGAAGAGATTTCTGTATAAAATGAGGAGCGTTTTGATCGTGACAACTATCCCATTGTCAACGAGATAGGCAATTCATATTACTCCACTTTCGAACTGATAGCCAATTTACAATGGACATAACTTAACCGTACTTATACATAAAATGTAAGAATTAAACAATAGAAATCATGAGGAATAAGAATAGAACTGCATTCGACTTATGGAAGTCAAAAGCAAAGTTGAACCTATTGTGAAGATTTTCGTACTTATGAATTTTGTAGTTTCCTCTTTGATTTTTACGCACGAGTTGCGGAATTCTTACGGTTACGTCCATTGTCAATTGGCCAAAGTCGGCTAGTCCGCTTAAATCATTCCAAATAAAAAATGCTAGGATTCCATTCTCAACTTTTAGACGTGGCAGCGCGGAAAAATGGAATTCTGTGATTTTTTTTAACAGAGTTGCATTCAGCCAAAGTACCTAATTCTCGGAATTTCACAGATATTTTTTATTTTTGAATTTCAGATTACTCGAAAACGGCGCATCATACGAAAAAAATAAGGAATACTTTGACTTTCCAAAATGGTCAAAAATTCGTTGAATAGCATTCAAATTATTTTTAAAAGTTGGATTCTTTGAATTACTGGTATTTTCATGAAATGTTGTGGTCATATTGAAGAAACTGGAGGATGTGGATGAAATTTTGTAATCCAGGAACATTCATCGTATCAATAAAACACTATATTCCAAAAATCATCTCATTCAATGAGATCCTTCGCGAGATATAATCAAAAATTAAATTTTTTTATTGATTTTCAACAGTCTGTATCTTACGAACCAAGCCGAATCGGAAAAAATGGTAAGGAAAAAAAGTGTTTCTTTTGGCTTCAGGAATCTTCTGTTAAAATATTCTGCAAGGTCAAAGACTCACCCTGTATAAGTAAGTACCACTACCTTTATGTAGAACGTTCAACGTCGCGTAGCTATATGACAGGTTTGTTAACCTCACCTAAAATTATTCAATTATGGAGTGGAATGTGTAAAACTTTCATGGCCTGGCGATTGAATTTATAAAAGTGAATGGTTTATAGACTGACGGGCTCACTAGCTATACGGGGTGGTCAGCGAGTAACTACATCTTTGATGGTGAATTTATGGTACCTTGAAAAGCCAAAAAACGATAACGAGATACAGGGTGATTTAATGGTTTTGGCATTTAGATGGATATAATTCGTGAGATATTCAACGTATTCACTTCAAATTTGACTGGTATTTCCATATCAGGTCATCGAACTGTTAGTATGAAGCATACTGGAATAATACAGACCTGGACTAGGATATTTCGATTTCTAACTCAAGGTATAATAGAACACTCTGTACACGGAATATAAATGTTTCGTAACTATCATCTGATTCTGCATAGGTTTTTCTTTTGAATGCCTTTCTCCACGTGAACGGCACACTTACCGTTTTTCATCGAGAATAATCGAACGCTTATAATTTCTGAGAGCTCTGATGATCCCAAATAATGTAAAAAGATGTTCCTGATATCGAATTTATTGATTGAAATGCTAGTTCAACTTTTGGCAGTTCAAATTGAATTGCAATATTTAGCCAAAAATGGCATACTTATGATTTATATTTACGAAAAATGACGGCGTATTAGTGCCACTGTGAAAAAAAAATCTGGCAATTGACAGATCTAATTTGGTGATTGCGAGATTTAATCTGGCAATTGCAAGATTTGATCTGGCAATTGCGAGATTTAATCTGGCAATTACGAGATTGAATCTGGCAATTACTAGATTTGATCTGGAAATTGCGAGATTTAATCTAGCAATTGCCATATTTAATCTGGCAATTGCGAGATTAAATCTGGAAATTGCGAGATTAAATCTGGCAATATCAGACGTGGGAAGGGAATTCATACGAATTCGCCAAAGTCTACCTGAAAAAATCATTGTTCACGAAAATTGGCATTTTCCGCTGTCCAGGAAACTCAGTTTTTTCATATGAACAAGTCAGGTTTATATTGCAAGGTTGTATTTACGGGAATAATAATAGTTATGGAGTACTGAATAGGACGCACTCTTTCCGTTTCATATTCACAGAAATATTTTTTGAAATTCTAAATGACGAAGTTGTGTGTATATAGGTTTAACCAGAAGTGACAGAGATCTGAAAATATGTCAGCTGAGATGATCATATCTTCCGTATAAAATTTTCAGAAAATTGGGCCTCAAATTCTCATATATATTTGTATTCATACATACATACATATGGATTCAGCGCGCCGTGAAACTCCTGTGGAGAAATCGATTTCAATTATATTCCACGAAAAGACTTATTTCATATTGGGGTTTTGTGAATGTAAAATCAAGTAGTTTATAGGGCTGGTAGTGTTGTAACGGTTTAGTTTTGCATTAAACGTACAATATGGCAAGCACTTAGTTATTATTGAATATATTGTACATTGATTTTAAACATAGATTCCTTTCGTCAAATGAAACACTTTTTTCATGTATCATGTTTTCAGATTCGGCTTCAGGAAAAAGATACAGGCTATTTAAATGTCCAAAACAATGAATTTTTCTTTTGTAGCTTTGAAATGGTAACTGCGAATGAGATGAATTTTGTTGTGAAGTTTTCTATAACTATGACACATACTCTTCAGTAATCACTGAATTATGTCATAATAAGAATCTTCAATAATTTCAAAATACTTGGCTATGCCTAATGATTTCTCCTTAAACGCACCGTTTTGCACATATTCAACGTTGAATATCATAAAATCGGATAAAAATTTGAAAAAATTACCTTATATTTATAGCTTCGCCCCTGATTTAGTGAAGGAACTAAATTAAGCTAAGTCGAAGGCATATTACACTATCCAATCTCCAGGGCCCGGTCTGCCGGGTGCTCGGTTTGCCGGGTAGGTTGTCGCTTATTACACTACCCTAGATACCGGTCTGACTTCTGTCATCTGAACGTCAACGTAGGGACATTTACAAATATCTAATCGTTATGTCCCCGAAATTATCGGAAAGACAGAGAGTTGCATTAGTGGTGAGTTTGGCGGTCAGTACCTCGAAATCCACCAAAACGGAAGGAGAGGGGAAAATGGGTGAAAAAATATTTGCTCCTCAGAGAAAAACTCTCAAATATGCAAATACTCCGTTGTTTGGACCAAACAAATTCACGGAAC
The DNA here is from genome assembly GCA_958510865.1 of Myrrha octodecimguttata. NCBI lineage: Eukaryota > Metazoa > Arthropoda > Insecta > Coleoptera > Coccinellidae > Myrrha > Myrrha octodecimguttata. The sequence goes on from OY294056.1 coordinate 60,561,023, forward strand.
TACTTGAGACTAGGAACAGACCAATTTGAAGAGATACTCAACTTAGTAGCTCCATTAATAAAAAAAGATGATACTATTTCAAGAGAAAGCTTAGGTCCACAACAAACACATTGAGATTTCTAGCCACTGGAGACCATTATCAAGATTTGAGATTTAGTTCTTTGATATCTCAACCTCTCTTATAAAACATTATAACCTTGACTGTTGCCGTTCCATCGAAGTTTTTATATATTTTCTTAGATTTCTAAGAGCACCTTATAGCCATCATTCCTCAAGTCTTGATTGACATAGTATTTGTGGCCTTTCTTCCACAGATACGGCATTTCCCTGTATATTTCTATTATATTAAGTAAGATTGCTTTTCCTCTTGCGCACGACATCTCACAGAATAACGCATTCAGGCTTATGACACGTTTATGTGTATTGTACGCTCTATGCGTTGCTATGCGACTGAGCTCCCTAACTCCCTAGCGCTTATTACACTGCACGGTATGCCAGGTCCGGCAGATTGGGTCTACTCAATCGCCCTAGATCAGGAACCTAGCTGGCGGTTCCTTATTACACTACCCGGTCCCTGCCTGCCGGGCCCTGGAAATTGGATAGTGTGATAGGCCTTTTAACGTTTATCCGGACCATAGAATACACATAAATATTCATCTTTTCCGCATAGAACTAATATAAGGTATATGCTATTTCATGACCATACCACAGACCTAACCGTAACATTCATAGACATAGAATAAGATGTTATTATAAGTCTATGATTACATTCTAGAGAATATTTTTAGGTGAGTTGATTGATTTCAAATAATTCATTTGTAAGTTTCGTGAAAAAAGTATAATTATGGAGTTTTCAATATGAGAATAGGCGAGGATGGAATTGTGTATAATCTAGTGGAATGAAATTGGATATCGTATGAACATCAAGTAGAAGATCAGTGTTTCAAGTCCAGTGTGGGGAAATGTTTGCCTTGCGATAATATCGCAAAAAGCACCAAATCATAAGAATTAAGTGAGTTAATGAGTTTTCTCAATCTTGTTTCTCTGAATTTCAAACCTTGGATTGGTTATTTTCCAAAAGAAATCACAATAACAGATATATGTGGTGAACTTGCAAACAAAGCACAGGAGTGTATTAGCACATTGAGAAATATTCAAATGCTTATAACTTTTCACCTGAGCTGAATCTAGAAAAATGGCAAACGAAAAAAGTGTGTCAATTGATGAAAGGAATCTATGGTTAAAATTAATATACAACTTAAAGACTCACCCTGTATATCTTTCAGGAAGGTAACGTGGCCCCACGGCCTAATTGAGCCAATGGCCTTAGGAAACCTTAATTATCCATCCAGTTTTCCGACAACCCAGTATCAGTCTAAACAAATCTAACCAAAACATCCTCGAACTTCATTCTCGGAAATATTCCCTATTTATTTCAGTTACAATCATGTTTTAAAATTATGTCTGAAAAATCTGTTATTTCACTTCGGGCACATATGGTGCAGAAATAACACATTTCCATTTCCTGCTATCTGCACTGCTGCCTCAGCACGAATCTGATATATTTCTGGTTCTGATTAGATCGTAACTATAAAAACCGCGTTGTGCAAATCGTAAAAGTACTCCTGGTCGATAATACCATCTGCTGGTTTCTCATCGATGGCTTACCTGTTCCGTATTAGAAATTACGTATTTCCGAATAAGCAATGAGGCATAGGGGCAATATGTAGATTGTTTCGTTATTCAAGAAATTTATACGATCTTCGTGAGGTTGAGGTCGTGTTCTGAATAAATTTTCGAACGCGTGACATAATGGCGCATGTAATCTCTGCGTATGGCTCGATTCCGATGGAAATGATTCTTAGATGGAAAATTTTATCCGATAAAAATCCATTTTGTTCCGATCAACGAGGTTGGTGGAGATGGTTGCAAATTGAGCTTCTTGGCTTCATGCTCATTTAGTTCTTCCATGGATTCTTGGAAGAACCTGTTGAGCCAGATAGTTTGCTCAATCCATGGTCACACACTGTTGGTTTTTCAAGTCACTGTTCGAATATAAAGACACATTAGTTAGAAATTGGGGTTAAAAGTCTAAAATTTTAGCTTTTGAACCCTTATTAACAAAGTTATCGTTTGTAATACGTTTTCGCGCGCATGTTCAAAAGTATAGCGTGCTATCATTTTGTCCAAATGTCTGATATTCTCGAATTTTTTCCCGAAATTGGTTTCAAACGACTACATCGGGCTCACTGATGACGAATCCAGTGTCAAAATCTATTCTGTAATAAATAAGCTTTGTACAACTTTGCCTTCAAGGGCAGAAGCACTTTGAGCGAACAGTATTCATCACCAGATAATTCCTTGTTGAGACTCTTATTTTTCAAGGGTAAGTTCTATCACTAAAACATCTACGTTGTTCCATAATGATCAGTTCAACATGCAGATTTCTGGAAGGCATAGCATTCCTCTTAAGTAAATTTCTCTGCTTGGATTAGGTGCCTTGAGAAAATTGTCTTCATGAATGTGATCTAATATTTCAAGAGCAATTCGTGCTTACCTCTATAAAAATGATCATCATCGGTAAAATGCAGGTAACAGACTCTCATAAATCTTGTTTGTTGGTTTTTATCGATTATTCAACACTTTCAGGCCCGACTCGTTAAAGGAAGTTTCTTTCACCCTAACTCGAAATTTTCCACCAGGCTGTGGAAATCTATGGCAAGGGACATTTGAGTTTGCTTTTCCTCAGTAGAAGCACTTGTGAAATCACACAAACTCCAAGAAAAATGCATAAACTTTCTCATTTTCTTGACATTTCTTTTAACCTGTCAATGATAATGTCTGTACCTCGGGTTACTCGGATAGCCACCAGAGGGAGTAGGGCCTATCTTTGCCAATCGTTATTGGCGAATGAAGATAAGCGCTACTCCCTCTGGTGTCTATCAGAGTAACCCAAGGTACAGGGATTATCATTGACAAGTTAAAAAAAATTTGAAGGAAATGAGAAAGTTTATGCATTTTTCTTGGCGTGTGTATGCTTTTACAAGTGATTCTACTGAAGAAAAGCGAACGTAATGTTCCTTCCCATAGATTTCCACAGCCCGGTGAAAAATGTCGAATTTGGGTGAAAGAAACTTCTTTCAACGAGTCGGCTTGAAAATGTTGAAGAATCGATAAAAACCTTGGCAACTTGTAACTCAAAATTGCTAAACCAACAAACAAGATTTATGAGAGTCTGTTACCTGCATTTTATCGATGATGATCATTTTTATGGAGGTAAGCACGAATTTCTCATGAAATATCAGATCACATTCATGAAGACAATTGTTTTCCGGGCCTCTGATCCAGAGAAAGTTACTTAAGAGGAATGCTATGCCTTCCAGAAATCTGCCTATTGAACTGATCATTGAGGAACAACGTAAATGTTTTAGTGATAGAACTGACCGATTGAAACAAAAGAATCTCAACAACGAAATATCTGGTGATGAATAATCTCCGCTCAAGGTGCTTCAACCGATGAGATCAAAGCTGTACAAGGCTTATTTATTAAAGCTTTTTTAATACGAATCATCATATGAGTGTTAGAAGAATTTATTTGTCAATCCATAATGAATAAGGCTAACGATACAAGTAGCATTAGTTTTATGTGAATGTATTCATTTTATTCACAATATAAATTCAGTCCTTCTCTATATAAATAGTAAAGTTATGAGTATTTGTCTATTATTCCAGGAAGTATGTTTCACCATATTTTCCGTTTTTCAATTTTTTGAGCAGTAGATCTGAGGGGGTATTTGAGATCAATAATCAAGTTGGGTAGGTAAAAAAGTTGAAAGTTTATTAGTTTTGCAAACTAGTGCGCCCAGATCTCTCTTAGTGATGGATATACCTAGGCGTAGATCTCATTTAATGATAGATCTACCTAGGTGGTAGATCTGCAGGACGATAGATCCATGTTTTTGAATAGATGAAAGTATTTATTTACACGATAACTTTGCAAAGGAATAACGTAGAGACTCGAAATTTTCGTAGGTTTAATGCTTGGATACAAAGATCAAGTTCAGAATAAACAACATCCTCCTAACGATTTAGTAGATGAACGCTTTTGAAATTTCGTCATCTCGATATTTACAAAAATGAAGACATGATTCAGTCGAAATCCATCTTTTGGATAGACGATGACGGTGCTCACATTCAAAGACAAATTCCATGGATCAAATGAAAACACTCAGTACTTTGTAAACGACTTACAAACCCATAATACTAAATAGATCTGAATAGCTTGGTTTAATAAATTTTTTTATCACAATTCTATTTTCGGTAATTTGACGCTTAAGATGCCTAAGACGACTATAAACGTAATCGTAACAATCACCCTAATTCAAATTTCATAAAATCCACAGAAGAAATACAGAGTGTTTCACCATAAACGGGTCAAACATTTATAGCCGTATAGATGACATTGGGAAAGTCATTTTTGCCTTGTGAAATATACCTCGTTTTCGAAGCATAAGCGAGATACAGGGTGTTTAATGTCAACTTTCAGCAATATTCTGATAACTGTGGTAAGTTATGCGTGACCTTTGAAATAGCGGTTTTTGGTCACACCTTAGTATTTTTTGGTGGTCGATTCAATTTCGGTGTAGAATTTATGAAAAAAATTTCAAAATGGCGAAAAACCTACAAAGCTGGAATTTTTTGTTTTCGGTTGCCATATTGGATAGCATTATTTCAATGTACTTGAGTTTCTAAGATTTTTGGTGAAAATTTTTTTTCCAAAATTAAAACTCAATTTTTTTTACATGTCTACAGTGAAAAAAAAATTCACCTGAAATTGTTGAAATCTTTCGAGGTTGAACTCATTTCCATTCTGAACACTGGTGTGAAAACAGAATGAAAAAATATCCATTGGTTTTCATTTTATAGGCTTCCAAAGATCCCGCTCGGAGTACTTAAATAATGTTCATTTAAGAAATTTGTGGCCTTACAGAGCCCAAAATTGTGCTAATGGGCCCCCAGAATGACCTGGATAGAAATATGAATTTATAAAAAAAAAAAATTTTTTTCAAAAAAACTTTGATGAGATTCGAACTCGCTCCACTTACGGCAATAAGGTCGCGTATAAATTGGATTTATTCTGATTACAAAGACGTCTGTTATCAAGCAACGGTAGTTCATCGAATGTGACCCGGTTTTCCGAAAGCGGAGAGAATTCGATTCCCACCAAAGTTTTTCAGAAAATACTTTTTTTCTTGATAAATTCATATTTCTAACCAGGTCACTCTGGAGGCCTATTATCATAATTTTGGCATCTGTAGGGCCACCGCTTTCTTAAATAAATATATTTAAGTACTCTGAGCGGAGTCTTTGGAAGGCTGAAAATGAAAACCAATGAATATTTTTTCATTCTGTTTTCATCCCAGTATTCAGAATGAAGGTGAGTTCAATCTCGAAAGATTTCAATAATTTTTTGTGATTTTTTTTCACTGTAGACATGTAAAAAAAGCTGAGTTTGAATTTTGAAAAAAATTTTTCACAGATAATCTTAGAAAACCGAGTACATTGAAATAATGCTATCAAATTTGGCAATCGAATACAAAAAATTCCAACTTTGTAGGTTTTCTGCCATTTTGAAATCTTTTTTCAATAATTCTACACTAAAATTGAATTGACCACCAAAAAATACTAAGTAGTGACCAAAACCGTTATTTCAAAGGTCACGCATAACTTGCCACAGTTATCAGAACATTGCTCAAAGTTGACATTAAACACCATGTATTTCTGTTATGCTTCGAAAACGGTGTATATGTCATAAGGCAAAAAATGACTTTTCCAATGTCATCTATATGGCTTTATATGTTTGACCAGTTCATGTTGAAACAACCTGTATAATGTGAAAAATAATGTCATACAATATTCATGAAAAAAATGATTTTCTTAGTTATACAACAGGGTTTAATGAATATTCATTTTTGAGAACATTTCCTTCATAGTCGTTTGTATCGATCATATAGTCAGATTTATTATGTTCACATTGAAAGGAATTATAATGAATTCCTTCAGTCAGGTGTAAAACATTACTGCATTAGGAAAATAAAAATTTTCTGTTCAATTAATGAAGATGACCACTTCATATTTGACATCTAAATTTAATTGAATAATCATGATATAATGTTCTCCATTCAGGATGAATGCAAAACTGCATATTTAATCAATTTTCTGTTTATCGATTATTGATTATGATATCAAAGTATAGTTCAATAGAATGAATACATATTGTAATACGAAAAAATAACAGGTTGCATTCAACACTTCAACGACAAATCCTATTCAACACTGAATTTCTTGCCGAATAAAAAAACAATGCAATTATTAGCCCTGGTTCAAATTTTCCTTGAATTTAGGTCGTTCAATATAATTCAATGTGAATTTATCAGTGGAATCAATTAATGCTTTCAGATCATTCAAAACCCATGATTTACTTATTTCAGACACATTTCGATACAAAGGTAAATCATATTCAGCACTGTATTTCCTTTTGAATAAAAAACACTGCAATTATTAATCCTGGTTCATAGTTTCCTTATATTTTTAGTACATCAATATAGGAAGAACCTGGAGATTTCTTCTTGTTCTACATTATTCGGTTGAATTTTTCATGTCAATTTATCAATGGTGATGCTTTCAGATCGTTCAGAACTTACGATTTTCTCATTTAAGACACATTTCCATGCAAAGGTAAATCTTGTTCAATACTGGGTTTCCTTCTGAATGATAGAACACTGCAATGATCATTTCTGGTTCTTTTTGGTACGTCAATATAGAAAGGACCTGGAGACTTGTTTTTGTTCTATATTATTCGTTTCAATTTTCCATTTATTCCTTTTATCAATGGAATTAATTAGATCAGATCATATAAAACTTACTTCCAATACTAAGGTAAATCTTATTCAATACTGGATTTATAGAACACTGCAATTATTAATCCTGGTTGAAATTTTCCTTATATTTTAAGTTGGTCAATATAGAAAGGTTCTGGAGATTTGTTCCATATTATTCGTTTCAATACACCTCCCAAGAATAATTCGTTCCAATACACGTCTCAAGAATAACTTCCAAATTTGTTTACCTTCCTTCACTTGAATTTCCTGGGTCAATTTATCAATCGAATTAATGCATCCAGATCGTTTAAAACTTACGATTAACTTATTCTAAACATATTTCGATGCATATTTTCACGAATAACATATATTCGTCTTATGAAATCTTGAATTTGCAACTGTAAAAGTAACATTATTTCTTATTTGACAAAAGACAGTACTGACCGATGACCGTGAAGTTTGGTCGTATCTCAGGCCCCGCCCATAAAATGCAGTTATCCGATTGGTCGAATATATCTGAATTTGTGTTGAAATTTCACCATATTCTGGATTTTTTTAAAAATATTAGCAATTCGATTGAGATATCGTTTTTTTCAATGGAAGGTAGGGTGATATTTCATCTATCTATGTGAATTTACCGCTTTCTCCTAACTCTAACGGCTACGAAGGAGATCGCTGATATGTGGGACGATCTTTTCGACCCAGCGTCACCTTATTCAATTAGTATAGTATAGAATAACATGCAACATAATATCAAATGCATCTTCCTGAAGCTTCTGTGCCTTCAAGATACTCCAAATAATTGATACTAAAATACTTAATTAAATTACTAACAGTAATTGTAGCGTTGATACTCTGAATAAGGATAAATGATACATAACTCTTTCTTAAAAATGGGATATGTATACAGAGAATCACTTCTGTCAACTGGAAAAATCGTTGAACAAATTGTAAAATCGAATTTTAATCAATCAAATATACAAGCAAACACTTGAAAACCTAGCTCCTACCCCTCTACCTTAGGTTCTTGAACTGGCCACCATGGCGCCGCAATCCTTAATTCAGACGCCAATCGTAGTAATCGTGACCTTAAAAAACCATAAGAAAAATGGTAATAGAATCTGACCACAGAAACCATGTCATTATCACCGAATAGTCAGTATTATATATATTATATACTTCCTTATTCTATGTTGGTAATGTATGAATATCATATTGAAACGAATCAAACAACACAATCGAAACAAGCACTGTTTAAGGAACCGAAAGTTCAATGAAATCGAACACGTGAAAGTATGTAAACCAACAATCGTTGATGTTGACCATAGAAAAGACAAGTTTTAATTATATTCTTCGTATGTGTGTTGACAAAAACACAATATCAAAATGGCGGATTGAGGCATGCACCTGTAAATTTAGAACATTGTAGAAGAGAGAGTGTCGCTTCTGCAATTCTTCTCTATTCTGCGGTCACACCTCATCATGTATGACTTCATCTCCGGCTAAACATTCAGAGAGATACAGTACTCAGTAGAGATGTGTTGTGACAGGATTTCTTCGGAGCTCTGACTCACTATGACAGTTCCGGAGAAATCACAGGTCCAAATCACAGCTCCTTTGCGGAGTCGTGACTGGTCTGAGTACGCATGATGTATTGCGATTTCGACGGAATCGGAACGTTTTAAGGAGTCAGGAACGTCGGAGCTAGAGTCGAGAATGGTTTGCGGGCTATGATTTGGTACCTGCATGCTTCTGTTGCAACTTCGGACTTGAAACAAACGGCGAGATTTCTTTACAGTCGAAGTCCTTTCATGATGAAATTATTGGAAATATGGAAAGGCACATGCATTTCCATTTTGACAAGCTTTTCCTTCAAGTATCGACTAAAAGCTTATTTTGGGAGGATTTTGCGTCATTTTACAAGTTCTTTTTTGTTTTCATCCCAATATCTGGAACAGAATTATTAAAAATTTTAAAAAAATTGTTTTTTCATTTCAAGTTTCAAGAAAATGATATTTTTTGAATATGTAAAGTATTCATTCATAAAATTTTTCACATCATTTTCCATTTCGAATACAACTTCAATGGTCATTTTGTATGTTTCTCCCAAGATATTGAATACGAATATGAGAGTATTTTGCCGCAAATTTATTTCTAATTCAGTAATTTCCCATAATGAATGAAATGTGATTTTTTTTAAGTATACTTATTTGCATATTTCAATCCCTAATGCCTTTTCATTTTTGTTTGCCATTCCTGATATAAAATGTGATTAAAATCTAATATAAAATAATAATAAATAACAATAACAATAATACAATACCAAACCTCTCAACTAAACTTAAACATCTCATCCATCCATTCTACAATTGAGTTCCGATCAAGTGGAATACTTCGAATTACTTCCCTAATGCCACGCCGTGAACGAGACAACGAACCGAGAGCTATAAAAATGAACGGTGAATCTGGAATCGGAATCAGACGAATCAGTCAACGCCGGTTCCGAACCGACCGCTCCGCCGTCTGGCCCTGTGACCGAAAATCACGTCGAATTGGGAGGATTCGGAACTGGCGACACGCCAGTCACAGGGCCAAAATCACAGGTACTGAAATCACAACACATCTCTAAGTACTCAGTCAAATCGAGCTCTCATAAGTGGTCAACCAAAATGGAACCGATTCTGGATTGTTCGTGGTGATAAAACGCATTCCAAAAAGTTAATACGTGACCGCACATCCTCATTATCTAGCTTTCATTGTGCACCCACCGAACATTCGATAAACATATTTCAGTCTATCCAATATCCATTCAGAAATTGACATCATCCCACAACACATATGCCTTGGGGACATGGGCTTGTATAGAGCACGGACTCTCCGCTATATTATTCCCCAAACCCGAACAGTAACATCCACTGTTCGCTTCTAAACGCTCGAAACGACATTGGTTTCGATTCAGTCAATCATGCCGCTAAAATGGCATGTTTTCTACTGAATATACAGTAACATATTTTTCTTTTCGGCTTTTGTCTCCTTCGCAACGGCTTTATAGAGTTTCCTTTGATCTGGAAAACTCGTTTTCGGTCGGAGCCTCCGGCCTTTTGCTCTGTCAGAAAATGTTCGTTAAAGGCAAACTAATGGCATTATGAAACACAGGAAAAAGCTGATGGATTTCGGAGTTGAACTCTGAAATATCTCGTTTTTCGATGGGATTTTTTGGACAAACCGAGTAAAGATTAATATTTGTTTCGAGAATAAAAGTCTTTCTAGAAGAATTATAGAGAAGTACTGACGTGAAGTCTTCAGTATCTTTTGTGCGCTTGTTCAAATGCGCAGGCAGTGTTTCACCCATACAAATATAAATATAATATATATATATATATATATATATATATATATATTATAAATACTATAAATACGCTATAAATATAAACGAATTTGTACTGGGTCGAAATATAATAGCATAGTTGATGCAAAATTCGGTGAGGATCTTACCACAGACCAACAAGACAAATCACTTCATCGTTTGCGGGAATCGCGTCTCTCCGACCTTGAGAAATATAACAGACATAACCACACTTTCTTCTTCCTCGAAACAGCTGTCAAATTGAATACTTGATTTTGGAAATCTAAAATCGAAATGTGAAAACGGATTTGTCGGGATTCAGGAATCACAAAATCGAAATCAGACTAAGATTTTTCGATGAAACCATTTAAAAAGCAAATTTCCAACACCAAAGCGAGTGTTCTGTCACACCTTAAACTCCTGTAGAAGAACTCGGTTGGAGTAAATGAAAATTTTGGAAAAATGTTATGGAAAACCCGTTTACCTTAATCACAGAATCTTTGTAGTTTCACATCAAATGAGATTCATTTCAATATAAAATCAAACTATGAATAGACCAACTTTGTTCGATTCCAATCCTAGTGTTTGTGCAATCATATACAATTTTATTAGACATCCAATCGTTTTAATTGAATAATGGAGGTTGTAATGCTTTTACTTCAGTTGCGATTCCTCTATATTATATAAAATGAACATTATGAATGAGTGCACTTAAGTTCGATTCCAATTCTTGTTGTATAATTAAAACATATAATGAGGACTGTCATCATAAAATAGAACCTCAAAGATGACTAATCAATTGGTTTGGTTGTAAAATACTGTTTGGATTATATTCTTCAATGGAACAGATACGAAATCATTCATCAATTAATAGGATGAAAAATTCATTTCAGTTTGTTTACATGTTTATAACCTCTTCAAGCGAGTCCGAAAACGGCGAGAGTGACGTAATCCTATTCCTGCAATCTGATTGGCACCCCAAAGCACCCCAAACGCCTGCTAAAATTCTGATTAGCTCGATTCAGGGTCATATCTGCGTTGACATAGATTTCCTAAGTAAATGACGCGAGTGGTTTATCTGGTTTATCTGTGATCTTTCCTACCTACAGACTACGGAATTATCGAGTCTTCCCCACTAACTACCGTTAACAAAGTAACTTAGAAACAAGGTATTTGTAGACTAGGTTTCAATCTTGATTTCGAAGGCCGAATTCGTGAAAAGATTAAGCAGATATACGCATTCGAAATTTTATTTTCTCAATATTTCCAAAAATCAAGATATGATCGAATTTAATTCCAGTTCTTGATTGAAAAACGCCAGCTTGAAGGTTTATGCAGAATTTTGTGGGGATAATATGGTAAGAAGATCGCAGATAATGGAATCTTCGGAAAACAGTTTTGGAATATTTCTTCTTCAAATTGTTCGGAGGAATTTTGCAAAGAGTTGTTCATCAGTAATATCGATGAAGTTACCAAGTTGCGTCATGCTTGGACAAGTATTTTTTGAGTTATACGGGAAATAACAACGATACTTCGACTTATTTTTCGAATATCTCCGAAAATTATAATCGAATCAAACTTAAAGTTGGTATACTATTATAAATAAAGGGTTCTAGGTGTGTTCGAACTTTTCGCGAAATCTCTAATTTCTAATAAAAACCAACTAACTCAACAGACGATCCTATAACGAAATACTGCAGAAAGTTGAGCATTCTTCCTGAAACATAAGGGGAAATAATCTCAAAATTTGAAACGATTATAACTCCGAAACCGTTTGGCGAATTTGACCCATTAACGAACCACTAGACGAAATTTGTAGGGCTTTTTTTGGGCTTCATATGGATCGATAAAATATAAGGTGTTCCATTTGCAATCAGGAAGATTCTGCTCATTCTCATTTCCAAGATGTGGCAGGCTGTTTTTTATACCCTGTATATCTCAGTTCGATTTCAGATATACGGTTTGAGAGTGTAACCAATAGGTTTGTTTTGGTTGCGGAATTCAGAACTGTCCTAGGACAGTTCTAAAACTGCGTAGAATCGATGCGCTATTGAAGCCCGATTCTGAACTATCCTAGAACAGTTCTGAAAGCGATGAAACTAAAACGAGAATTAAGTTCGGGTTCCCATCCAGATTGTAGAGGAAGAAAAATTTCCGTTTGAGTTGGCAGAAAAGCGGGATGTTAATCAGGTCTAATGTATTGCCTGTGGTTTAATCAAAAATATGCGAAAGTCCTTGTCGCACTATGTAGATATTTTATTTAAAGTTTTGGGGATACTACCGTCCACTTAATTTTTTTTTGTAAAAATCGATTTTCTGAATTTTCTTCATTACTTCAATTATATCACAAAATGAACCAACAAACTATTGATTGATATAATAATGAGTTTAATGATGAAAGTATTTCAGATTTGTTCTTTTCAGAAAAAAACTAATTCGAAACATTATTGTTATTCATTAGAGAAAGAGGACTGTTGCATTCATAGATTTATTTAAGAAATAGACATCCCAAGTAAGAACAATGGAAATAAAATCCATTTGATCATCCTGGGAGGTCGTAGCGAAGGAGTTATCCTCAATAACAAAAATTTATATTTAAGAGTTAATCATTTCCTCAACAAATACAACAATCAAATCAAAAAGCAAATCAACATGACGTCGAAAAGTTAGGTTAACTATTTAAATCGTTGACAGCCACTCTACACTTGTGCGAACTACCAAATTCTGAAGTAGTTCGGACTCTAACGTCCGAACTCCTCTCAACGTTCTAAAACAGTTCGGAATCGATCCTGAAAACAACCAAAACAGGATTACTCAAATCCTGAACCGGTTCTGAAATGAACCAAAACACAAAATCGAAATCGCGCATGCGGAACCGTTCCAGAACAGTTCTGAACTCGGAACCAAAACAAACCTAATATTCAATATCTGTCCAGAAATAAATTCCAATAGGACTTGGCACTAGTTAATAATCGCAAATACTCTGAGTGACGAATATTGGAAAAAAAGACATGTCCGGCAGAATATCTTGAAAACCGTTTATATTTTTGCTGTAAAGATAGGTATTAAGTGTATTTTAGTTTTCACGTAGAAAGCGAAAAAGTAATAAAAAATACACGTTGCCATTTAAAAAAACAAAGTTGTGACCCGCCCAGAAAAAGCAGAAAGAAAATAATTCTTGAAATTTTCTGCTTTGACTGATGAAAGAGTCAGATTCGTACTCTGAAACGTTACAGTTCGCTTTCTTTATCTTTCTTATTATTCCTGTATAGTTCATTAGGCGATCTGTTCTGCAAGAAACTGCCCTTGACAAAAATAGTTTAATACTGCAATTCGCAAGGGCGTTTTTCGTGAAAGAAAAATTTTTTTGATTTTTAATGGTTCTGTTTTAGATATTGGTTGTGAAAACCCATAAAAAACCTAAGAAATTATGCGAAATCCTGCCAAAACAAGCTTTAATCGATAATACAGCATCACACTTTAAGCAAGAGGTATTTGAACAGGACTCCATACCCTATGGTACAAAAGCACAAATATATGAACATAAAAGAAAATAGACCGTTCCTCTGCATAAGTGTAGAGAAATAGGATTTTTTTCGAAGAAATGGGCTGTCATATTTATAATAGAGTGCATCGATTTCCAAGACAAAATTTGTACTTCCTTTTTGCAATATGACTGATAAAATATCATGAAATCATATATGCAGCAGAAAAGCAGTTAGAAAATATGCATATGAAAATATTGAAACTAATCCTTCGGTACTTGACCAGGAAGGTCTTCTGATCTGATCTTGCCCTGCAAGCAATGATTTTTCGAATCCTTACATGTACGAAGAACGTGACATGCTTTTTGTATTGAAGAATCATCTTTGCAACTACATGTTCTTTTTTCACATAAAATTTTTTGTTCATTTACCCTCTTCGAGTTGTAACTCATTGACTCTATAATTTTGGTTATATTCCAAGTGTTCCTCCGCAAAAAAGGGTAGAGTCGCAATCTAAAAAAAGTAGGTTTTCGAATCATAATTCCTTATTCTTAAAAACTAGGTTAGATTCACAGATGAAGAGAATCCGACGTCAAAATCGATTCTATCCGGTCGTTGTCACGAGTAATTGGGATCGCAAAAAGAAAGCTAATTATGGTATGGTGTGTATCAAAATGCTGCTGGAATAAGTTCATGTATTGTGTGGATGTTTTTCGTTGAATGAATGTATATTTTATTTTATTCCCTTAATTATGAATGCCCATTTCTGACTGTCAGCAGTGATCTTGCAAAAAACAACCAACATTTGACAAACATACGAGTTTCGACTGGCAGTTTGTGGCTTCTAGCTTTCCTGGTTTATTTCATGGTCCTTTTTGCTGCAATTATAAAATGTACTTGAATTATGAAGGAAGCAAGATCTGATATTGACATTAATTTTTTTTTCAGGTAAATCTTCTTTTCAATGTAACAATGAACCGGGGTAAGTAACCAAAAACCAGAAGATCAATTGTTCTTATCGACAGACTCAATCAACCATTGAAGAGTGCGCAGGCATTCTTCGAAGGGATCGAATATTTACGAGTAGGTATTTATACAGTGGGGCAGTCAACATTATTGGTGAATGAAGATAAGCGCTACTCCCTCTGGTGGCTATTCGAGTGACCCTAGGTTCAGACATTATCATTGACAAGTTGAAAGAAATATTGAGAAAATGAGAAAGTTTATGCATTTTTCTTGGCGTTTGTGTGATTTTACAAGTGCTTCTACTGAGGAAAAGCAAACTCAAATGTCCCTTCCCATACATTTCTACAGCCCAGTAAAGAGTTAGGGTGAAAGAAACTTCCTTTAACAAGTCGGGCCTGAAAGAGTTGAGGAATTGATAAAAACCAACTAACAAGATTTATGAGAGCCTGTTACCTGCATTTTACCGATGATGATCATTTTTACAGAGGTGAGCACGAATTGCTCATGAAATATTAGATCACATTTATGAAGACAATTTTCTTCCAGGCCCATAATCCAAGCAGAGAAATTTACTTAAGAGGAATGCTATGCCTTCCAGAAATCTGCATGTTGAACTGATCATTATGGAACAACGTAAATGTTTCAGTGATAGAACTTACCCTTGAAAAATAAGAGTCTCAACAAGGAATTATCTAGTGATGAATACTGTTCGCTCAAAGTGCTTCTGCCCATGAAAGCAAAGTTGTACAAAGCTTATTTATTACAGCTTTTTCAAGACCAATGGTATAAGAGTTAGAACATTTATTTATCAATCCATAATGAATAAGGCTTATGGTACAGGTAGCATTAGTTTCATGTGAATATATTCATTTTATTCACAATTTGTTGAGTATTTA
Organism: Myrrha octodecimguttata; assembly: GCA_958510865.1. Classification (NCBI taxonomy): domain Eukaryota; kingdom Metazoa; phylum Arthropoda; class Insecta; order Coleoptera; family Coccinellidae; genus Myrrha; species Myrrha octodecimguttata. The sequence goes on from OY294056.1 coordinate 60,576,597, forward strand.
GTCCTTCCCTATAAAAAAGTTAAGTTATGAGTATTTGTCTATTATTCCAAAAAGTATGTTTCACAATACTATCTGTTTTCAACTTTCAAGACAGCCTAGGAAATCCACCAAAGTCAATCTTGCCATTTGGATCTGAAAATAAATAATATTAAAATACTGTCTAATCTTGGAGATATTCCCGTAATTTTAGAGTTGCTACACTCAATTAGATTGAAGAATGATACGTACCTACTTTATAAGAATGGAATATGTACTACCAGTAGTATTCTCGTCAACTATAAAACTTTAAAAAGTCTTTGAATAAATCATGAAACCAAGAATTATCAAACCAAACACTAACAAACAGTACGAAATCGACTATCAAAACAAAATCTATGTCTGTGTGTAAGGTTCTAAAACAGGCCACCGTGGCGCTGCAATCTTAAATTCAGACGCCAATAGAAGCAAATGAAAGAGAAGTATCACAGAAGCGATTAAAAAATTGGTAATCGAATCTGGCCACAGAAATCATAGTAGAATCACAGAATAGAGAGTATTAAACAGAGTAAGTCTGTGAGTTGTACATTAATTTTAACCATAGATTTCTCTTATCCAATAAAGCACACTCTTCATTTAGTATTGTTCTATTTCCGGCCCCAATAAAAAATTTTAAGCATTTGAATATCTCTCAATGTGCTAATAAATTGCTGCACTTTGTTTGCAAGTTCAACACAGATATCGATAACGGTGATTTGTCTTGCAGAATAATCAATCCATTGCTTGACATTCCAAAATTTATAAATGGGAAAACTCATTTACTCTTTTAATTCTTCTGATTAGGTACTTTTTGCGGTATTATTGTGGAAAAAAAATTCCACTTCACTTGACCATTGAAACACTAATCTTCCACTTGAAATTCGTGCAATACCCAGTTGTTTTCATCATGAGATTCTACATGATTCTTTTGGAAATTTCAACAGTCTGTATCTTTTCACTGGGGCCGAATCCTGAAAATGGTGGATGAAAAAAATGTTTCATTTCATGAGAGGAATCTAGTGTTAAAACTAATGTACAATTTAAAGACTCACCTGTATATATATATTACATCTCTATTTCGTGTTGGTAATGTATGAATATTGTATTGAAACGAATGAAACAATACAGCCGAAACAGACACTGAATAAAGAACCAAAAAAACCTTCGAAAGCACTGCCGTAAAGAAAGCAGCTTTTACGCGCTTGTTCAAATTCGTTGCCAAAGCGATCATCTCCATTGAACATGCGCGCCAAAGCTCTTGCTAGCTTTTCTAGGTTTATTTCGATGAATTACTGGATTTCAATGCGATCTGTATTTTGGGAAATATTGGGAGAATAAAATTTTGAATAGGTATATCTACAGGATCATTGGGCGGATTTTACCCATTTACGACTTCGACCTTCGTAATTAAGCCCCAAACCTACTAAGTCGAAAAATGACAGTTCGAAGGTTCATACAGAATATCATGAAGCTGATACGATCAGAAGATCACAGAATATTGAATATATGAAAAAAATTTGAATTTTTTTTTCAACGGAATTGTGCACAAAGTTGCAAATCAGCATTTCCGAACAAGCTGCCAAGTTTAATTCCGATGAAATTAGTATTTTTCAGTCATTCCGGAAGAAACAACGATATCGAGAAAAAACACATATATTTTCTCCCAATATCTCGAGAAATTATGATTGTACCGAAATGAAGTTTGGTACACTGCCATAAAATATGATTTTGAAGGTACGACCAGGATTTATTTTCGGATTCAATCAATAGTTTCCGTAAAAAGATTGTTTTCGAAAAAAATTTCGAAAAACAATTTCTTCAGACAATACTGACAGTGTGATCTCAACGAAATATTGTGAGAAGTTGTGCGTTGTTATGCTCCAACTGACTGTCAAGTTTCAATTCAATCGCATGAGTAGTTCCTGAAAGATCAGGAAATTAATCTCGAAATTTCAAATGATCATAACTCCGAAACCATTTGAAAGTGCTAGCTTGATTCTTTTCGACAGTTGTCATGTCGTCGGTCAGCCGGCCGGACAGAATCGATATTGACACTGGATCCGTCATCAGCGAGTCCAACCCTCAGAGTAACAAACAACATAGAGGTAGCATAAGTCTTATTAATGAGGCGATTGCTGTCCGCAACATGTGATACAAAATTTGACACTTTGACCGCAATCGAAACAAACTTCTTAACAAAGCAGTTACCAACCTGTGAAACGATATTTCACTCAATTCACGGGATTCTCCACAAACAATTCAAAAAATATTGAAGTAAACAGACAGAAATATCTAAAAGCTCGTTAGAAACTCACCAAAACAATGGATGACAGATTGACCGGCGGTATACTGTTAATGCGGCATTGTTGCCAAAGCTTGGATTTCAGCAAGTAGATACTGAAAAGGGTAAGTATAGGTCACGAGCAGTTTTGACAGTTGGGAGAGATTGGAGGACCAACAATAACCTAAAATGCATTGTTTACTATGAGAAAAAGAGATTTCTCTCGTGATTTCGTATTCATTTGGAAATTTTGAATTGATATATTCACTATTTTTTGAAAAGGATAGTATAAATTTGGTATACATATTATGAAATTAGTCCCTGACTTCATATACAGGCAAATAAACAGACCTTTGGTTAGTTCAGTCAACAGTCTTCGTGTGTTGTAGTAAATTATATAGGCACCTTGTTACTTTCATATGGAGGTAAAATATTGCGGAAACATTTTGTGATATCATAGTGCTAATAAATTTTTCATTCCTAGATACTGCCAGTTATTTCTCTGTGCGTAGTAGATAGGAACAGTGTATTGACACAGTGGATGGTTTTTGTTCCTAAAATACGACTCAAGGGTGATTTAGATCTTTTTTTGTGAAAACAATCAGGAATGTTTATCAAAAACTTACGATTTTACGAAAATTCCCTACCTGGTATCAATCGGCATACCCAAAAGAAAACATTGGCAGTAGTAATACTGCACCTTAAGTGAGAATCATCTAAAAATTTGCCTGCATTGAATATCTGAATGGAAATATCTTTTATAAATCCTGTCTTGTTCAAGTAATAAAGAAATGTTTATTAAGAACTTATGATTTTCAAATATTCCATAACCTGAATCGTTCGGTATGCCCTACCAAAATAACCTACATGATATTACTCGACTAAACATGAAAATCAGCTGAATTTCGATGTCATTGCATACCTGAATGTCAATGGTATGAATCAATCCTATCTAATTCAAGTTTTATTGATTGTCCAGACTAATATACAACCTATGTTCTTTGCCGAGGTAACTGACAAGTTGCAAAGTAACATTTATTCTGTGAATTTCCATTTTAGAGCGCAGTTCTTTATTGAATTAATTCAGAAAATATGATTTTCTCCTTCAGAACCGATAGAATATTCTTATTTCTCTCTTTTATAATGGATACATTGAGTTCCTCTCCACATCTGGTTAGTACGTACCATTCAAATGAAAATACTTCAACAACTCATTGGTAGTTTTCATCGATTTGATGTTGATTATTCGACCTTGAATACCTGAATTTACTTCAAAAAAAAGGTTTTAAATTGTATTTCTTGCCTTACTAAACCAAGCAACATGCAACAACACATTCAACCAGCAAGAATTGTATTTATTCGAAAAATTCCATAAATTAAGTCAAGCTGTTACTGTTACAAGATATCAAGTACTTTGGATATAGTTCCTAGATAATGCAATAGTGAATATTTCAGTCCAAAATGTCCAAATTCATACAAAATCACAATCGCTTTTTCCCATAGTAAACAATGCATTTAAGGTTATTGTTGGTCCTCCAGTCTCTCCCAACTGTCAAAACTGCTCGTAACCTATTCTTTTTACCAGAAATTCGAAACTGAAGAAAAATATCGGTCATGACATGTTTAAATTTCCATATTTAACCGAGAATTATTGAAACTGATATTTTCTATTTCATTTAATTTACGATTAAAATAAGATAATATCTTTGCGCATTTCCAAATATATCACAATCTGACTGCGTCGACAAAAGGATGTTGCGGACACCCAAAAACTGCGTACAGTCCCTTTATGTTGTTTGTTACTCTGAGGTTCGACCTAGTCGTTTGAGACCATTCTCAGCTCAAAATTCGAAAACTACAGACATCAGAACAAAAAGGGCAGATGGGCAGATGAGCATACCAAGTTTTACTTACATCATGCTTGAAACTATTATTGTCATACAACCTTTTTTTCTATTCCATGAATCCCGTATGAACCTCCCCATCCATCGCAAGCTCCTCTTCACGACATTCGAGAGAAACCATGATCGCTTCATGAATTTTTCAGATTTTTCATGTCATACCACTCAGGGAAAATATTGAATCCGAGGAAATAACATCGTGGCTCCCACAATATTCATCATCGTTGTTCTGGAGTGTCTGGAATATCCCGGCAACATTCTAAAATTTCCTGTTTGGCTTTAGCGACATTTTCTTACGATACACTTCCGGAATACGTTTCGGCAAATTCCCTTCGTATCTTTTAGAGCCGATTCCATTATTTTTCGAATAAACACACAAAATACCAGGAGCTCGAGTCGCGCTCTCCTGCCTGCCCGTATCCTGGAATAATATTGCTGGCGGAAAAATGCAACCTTAATATACATGGCAAACGAGTCGAGGAGTTGACAATAGTCAAGCAAAAAAAATAATGGAGATGCTATGTTTTATCTCATGCTTTGGAGCATAAAATATTGCATTGGTACAGTTCTCAGAAAAAGATTTTTTCCGAACGAAATAAGACAAAAATTCGTTCTTCATTGTTGTAACAGTTTGTTCCAAAGATCAATGAGTCACTTTATTATAATTCTTCTGAAGTGTGTGATGGTCAACTCCAATTTTCACGGGTGTGATTCATTTTACGCGCTTGTTTTAGGGATCAGGGCGTTATCGTTTCGTCACAATGTCTGTAATTTTCGAATTTTGAGCCGAAAATGGTCTTGAAAGATTGGGTTGAACTACCTGAAGAAGAATCCGTGGTTAGATTGAATTCTGTCTGTTCGTCCGTCCGTCCGAATATCTCGGTTGAGTTCGTTAATATGGGTGGAATCGGTTAGATAGTTTTGGAGTTAGGCTAATTTGAAATTTTGAGGTTAATTCCTCGATATCTCTTGAAGTATTGACTCGATCAAGTTGAAACTTCGTAGACAGTTTTGGAATAGCAACAGGCAACTTGGAACAGAATTTCGTGTGGATCCAGTTGTTCGTAGATTTCAAAATAATTTTTATTATTATATTATTAATTTTTGAAACTTTTAATGAAAAATTTTTTTTTCTCTGAAAATATTGACTAGATTTCATTGGAATTTGGCACAAACCTTAAAATAACTATTTAACAAGAATTTTCTGAATTTCAATTCGATCCGATATTTACTTTTGGTGATATAAGGAAAAAAGATTTCGTTGTTATTTGGAATTTAAACGTTGTTTCCGCAATATCTCAAGAAGTACAAATGCAATCAGATTGAAACTCCGTAATCAGGTGGAGATTACCAAAACGCAACTAGGTGAAAAATTTGTGTTGATCTAATAGTTAGAATTTGAACGAACGCGTAAAAGCTCCTGACCTCACGTCAATTCTAGATTTCTATGTTTATGTGTCGCCATTGAAGGTAGCCATCTGTTAAATTTGAGAATTGTTTTCAGTTGATGTTAGGAAATTATAATAATTCCTGTATTTTCAGGAGCTTGTTCTGGGGAACAGAGCGTTATCGTTTCGTCACAATGTCTGTAGTTTTCGAATTTTGAGCTGAAGTTGGTCTAGGTTGGACTATACGATGAAGAATCCGTTGTCAAATTTGATTCTGTTCGGTAGACCTTGTGTGCTCTAACTTTCTAAGGAAAAGACCTAGAGTCTTGAAATTTTTAATTTATGTTCGGAGCCTCAAAATTTTGGTTGAGTTCGTTAATGGGTGAAATTGGCCGAAAGGTTTCGGAGTTATAACAATTTGAAATTTTGAGGTTTGTACCAAAATTAAATGATGCTATCATTAGAGCTCCGTGATAAGTTGAAGATTACCAACGCGCAACCTATCAACAATTTTGAGATTATCTAACCGTTAAAAAATCCAAACAAATGTGTTTCGAAAACATCCTTTGTCGAGAGACTACTAATTAGATCTGGATGAAATTTGGCACATAACTTGCAGTCTATAGGTTTGTTCGTTGTACCTACATAAACCACACTAACCTCACTGACCTCCACTTCTCAGTGCAGCTGAGTGTAGTCCAGGGCTAGGCAGTATTTCAATTACTTGTAATTGAAATACGTATTTGAAATACAAATACGTATTTTGTATTTGTATTTCAATTACTTCTTGAAAATGTATTTTGTAATTGGTATTTCAAATACCTGACGCTAAAATATTTTGTATTTCGATACTTTTGTCTTCGAAATACTTTCGAACAAATACATTTAGCGCTGAGCGCTCGACAGAAAATAGTCTCTGAATCTCCCTTCAGATGGCGCAACGTTCATCTGCTTCATCTAGTTTTTTTGCTAGCAATCATATTTTCGACAAATGGAAAGGAAGAAAAGGTCCTGCGCAATGGTCACTTCAACATGGAGTTAGAGTTAGTCAATTTCCAAAAACGATAAGAGCAGAGAGCTTACCATCCTTGAACATTATCCTAATATGAAAATGTGTTCAAACAATATAACACAAGTTTGTGTTCATCAGGACCTGTAGAAAGATATTTTTCTTAAGCAGGTTTTATTCATTCCCCAACAAGAGGCTGTTAGTCTGATACTACATTAAAAAATCTTGTGTGTCTGAAAGGAAATTCTCTATTTAGCGATAAAATGGCTGAGCTGAATTAGTTGACCTCTTTTCACATTTAACACCTAAATGTATTTTGTAATTTGTATTTTGTGTTTCAAATACAAATAGTCGAAATACTGTATTTTGTATTTTATATTTCAAATACCCGACTTGAAAGTATTTTGTATTTTGTATTTCAAATACCTGCGAGAAAGTATTTTGTAATTTGTATTTCAATTAAGCCTATCATGTATTTTGCCCAGCCCTGGTGTAGTCACAGATAACAGAATAAGTGGAGTAATTGTAGTTTAATCTGTTATATGATTCTCACAGAATGCATAAAAGATGATTTTACGCAAATCCAAGATGACAGAATTCTATGTTTGTTTTCGCTACCATTTCGAGATGTTGTTTATCTGTCGTAAAGTTTTTTAAAGTCGGCACGAGAAAAATTTCAATTTGAATATGATGAAAATAAATTTCGTCCAAAACAACGACACATGCAGAAAAAACATGTCCAGCCAGGAACCAGAGAAAAAACAGATATCTATGATCATATTCACGCATAACCATCATAGAAGATAACCTCACTCTATGCATTGCATACATAATCTGTGACTTCACTAACTGCCAACATTTCCGCAACGAACAGAGTGCAAGTTTACAACAAAACACACTGAACAGTATCAGTGGAGTTATTGTAGTCAGTGTAGTTCATGCAGGTACAACGAACAAACCTAATATTTGATAACATGTCAGCTCTAACGGACTACCGTAAACACAGCAACTTCCGAAAGAAACAACTTAGAAACTCGATATTTGTAGAGAAGATTTGGACCTCAATTACGAAGGCCAAATTCGCGAATGGGTGAAACCCACCCAATGATTCCGCAGATATACCCATTCAAAATTTTATTTTCCCAATATTTGCAAAAATACAGATAAGATCGAATTGCAATTCAGTACTTTGTCGAAAAATGACAGTTTGGAGGTTCATACAGAATTCAATGAGAATAATATGATGAGAAGATCACAGAATATCAAATATTTGAAAAAAATTTGAAATTTTTTTTGAATTGTTCTACTAACACGATCATCACGAAATTTTGCACAATGTTGTCCGTCAACATCTCCGAACCAGCTGCGAAGTTTCACCACGATTGAAGAAATATTTCTTGAGTTATAAAGAAAAAAACAACGATATCGAGAAGAAAACCACGACATTACATTCTACATATTTTTTCCGAATATCTCCAAAACTTATAGCCGTATCAAATTGAAATTTGGTACACTGCTGTGAGATGTGAAGTTCAAAGTATAGCTGCAATTTTTTTCGAATATAAACGATCGTTTCAGAAAAAAAATTCTGAAGATTTTTTTTTTAATCGAGTAACCATACGATTTCAACGAAATCTTATTCAAAGTGGCGCGTTGTTATGCTCCAACTAACTGCCAAAATTCAATCCAATCGCTCCAGTAGTTTCTGAAATATGAGGAAAATAACCTAAAAACTTCAAATGGCCATGACTCCGTAACTATTCAGTCGATTCGGCCCATTAACGAACCTAACCTTTGTATTTCAAATGCCTTCCTGATATTTTCAAGTTGACAGAATCCTCCGTACGCCTGTAATCGTGGGGACGGCCGGACAGAATCGATTTTGACACCGGATTCGTGATCAGTGAGTACAACCTAGTCGTTTAAGACCGTTTTCGGCTCAATTATCGAAAATTACAGACAAAACGGTAGCACGCAGTTCCCCTGCGCGCAAACATAAAAGAGTCCTCCTGCATTTTGTTGAATGGGGTGAGTTATTTTGCTCATGGTTCTTTAGACCCTATTTGGCTGAAGGTAGCATTTTTCATTGAAGGGCAATTCGATGTATGTTTTTGGAAATATCGGGAAACTGACATTTTGAAAGGGTATATTCTGCGGAATCATTCGTTTTGTTTTAATAATTCATCAATTCCGCCTTCATGATTGAACTACAAACTTACTCTACAATTATCAAGCTACTGAATCCATTCTTCCGGAAGTTATGTTATTAACTATCAGTGGTTAGGCCGACCGTAATTAGAGATATTGAGAGTAGTCTCTCTTCAAATTGACACCCTCTATATTAATCAACTGTTTCATGATATGAATAATGTATAGAGGGTAGGTGAATTATTTGCTAAAACTTGTGTTGTAGCAACATAGACGTGAAGTTAATTGAATGCAGTTCAAAACGATCATAGTTTCAGAATGAAAACCAATAGCATCACTAATGGAGCATTTGCTCTGCCAGGATTAAACAATGTTAATTATGAATGTGGTTACCCTTTGATTGAAAATATAATTAGAAGCCTTCAGTCACCGTTTATGTTGATAACGGCGAGTTATGAGGGAAAATGAATCCAAGTAAAATGATTATTTTTGCGCGCAATATTCTGAAGCTAACGAATCTGGTGTCAACACCAATTCTCTTCGGCTGGACTTAGGCACTAATGGCGTGAGAATTTAAGATTGCCGCGCCACGGTGGCCAGTTTAAGAACCTAAGGTTGAGGGATAGGAGCTAGGTTTTGAAGTGTTTGCTAGCATATTTGATTGATTGGATTTTGCAATTCGTTCAAAGATTTTTTTCGGTTAACAGAAGTGATTTTGCGTATATATTTTTATTTTTATGGAAGAGTTATGTATCATCTATTCTAATTCAGATCTACTGCTCAAAAAGTTGAAAAACAGATAGTATTGTAGAACATACTCTTTGGAATAATAGACAAATACTCATAACTTTACTATTCATATAGAGAAGGACTGAATTTCCACAATATATTGTGAATGAAATGAGTACATTCGCATAAAACTAATGCTACTTTTACCGTAAGCCGTATTCATTATGGACTGACCAATAAATTCTTTCAACACTTGTATGATTGGTCTTGAAAAAGCTGTAATAAATAAGACTGTACAGCTTTGATTTCATCGGCAGAAGTACTTTGAGCGAAGAGTATTCATCACCAGATATTTCCTTGTCGAGACTCTTGTTTCGATGGGTCAGTTCTATCACTAAAACATTTACGTTGTTCCTTAATGATCAGTTCAACAAGCAGATTTCTGAAAGGCATTGCATTCCTCTTAAGTAACTTTCTCTACTTGGATCAGGGGCCTGAAAAACAATTATCTTCATGAATGTGATCTAATATTTCATGAGCAATTCGTGCTTACCTCTATAAAAATCATCGGTAAAATGCAGGTAACAGACTCTCATAAATCTTGTTTGTAGGTTTACCAATTTTGAGTTACAAGTTGCCAAGGTTTGTATCGATTCTTCATCACTTCAGGCCTGACTCGTTAAGGAAAGTTTCTTTCACCCAAACTTGAAATTTTTCAGCGCGGTGTGGAAATCTATGGGAAGGAACATTTGAGTTTGCTTTTTCTCAGTTGAAACACTTGTAAAATCACACAAACGCCAAGAAAAATGCATAAACTTGCTCATTTTCTCGATATTTCTTTCAAATTGTCAATGATAATCCCTGTACCTCGGGTTATTCTGATAGCCACAAGAGGGAGTAGCGCATATCTTCATTCGCCAATAACGTGAGCGTGGAGAATCTCATCGACTCGAAGCTTTCTGGGTAGGAGGAATTTTAAAAGCGATGATTAATTGACCAAATCGGCAAAACGGTTTCGGAGTTATGATCATTTGAGTTTTGAAGGATAATTCCCCAATATATCAGGAATAACCTGAGCGATCAGATTGAACATTGGTAGGTAGTTGTATAATGATAGCCCCGCCTCAAATCCTTGCGAAATTTTGTGGGGATGTTTCGATACATTGAAAAAATCGTTTGCGATAGGTAGTTGCAGATTTGAAAAAAATATGCATATACCTGTAAATCTATATTTCAAAATAATGTGCCAAATTTCATTTCAGTCCGATTGAAACTATTGAGCTATTGTGAGAAATATGTCAAGTTTCATGGATTTTTCCTCTATATCGTTGTTATTTCGACATTAATACAAAAAATAGTAATACTATCATAAAAAAAAACTTGCTACAAAGTTTCAGAATACTTATGCACAACTTTTCGTGAAATTTCGAGATGATGACAACGAGTTGTGTGTGTGAGTTGTTCTGACAGAACAATTCGAAAAAAAAATCAGGAAATTCTCTTTAAATATTCTATATTCTGTGACTTTCTGATCATGTCATCTTCACAGAATTCAGTATGACAGCTGGAAAGTTCATGCAAAATTTTGGGAGGAAAATATGAATATACTTATTGATATTTTTATTATTATATATGTTTTCATCAGAAATTAAAGCATTGCCTGGTCAATGGGTAAAACGATGACCGCTAAGGAAACGAATTCGAACATGGTAGCAAAAAGCTGCTTACTTTAAGTCAGTGCTTCTCTATAATATTTGATTCATCGACAATTATTCGGCTTTGTGGTGTATATTGATTATTGTTGTTACAAATAAAATTGTCCGCAGAGTCCGCAACACGTATTTAGAAATTTTTTTTTTATAATCCAATATAGGGCATATCGAGGGCGCTATGACGATCGTAGTGCTCATACAATGAAGCCTCAAAATAAGCTTCAGTTTCGGCAATTACCTCTTGAGAACAGGAAATATTCACTGGAAGCCATATCCGGAAAAGAGTCTGGATGCGGAAGCAAGTCGAACACGATTTTTCAACCAAGTTTCACGGATTTCGGTTCAGTACTTTCAGGGAGAAGCCACGGACAACAGACGGCGGACGGACGGATTGTTTATTAGTTCATTCAAACCTACATACTTCAAAATGTTAACTGTGAAATTTTCAGGGGGAAATTTTTTTTTTGGTCGATCACCAAGGTTTATTATTTGATTTTATCAAATAATGAACCAAAATTAGTTTTAACCATCTGATATACAAGGTGATTCCGTAGGAGACCGTCAGATTTTTGGATGAGTTTACACTAGTCAAGACAGTCCCGAAACAATGTTTGGTTTATGGTTGGGGGGTCTCTATTGAGAATATACAGGGTGATTTGTCCGATTCGACCGATTTTACTTTGGTATGCCTCATAAGATTCTAATGAAATTTTCACCGAAATACAATATTGATGAGTACATTCATCAATTCCAAAATTTTTTTCAAAATAGGCGGTCGTTATTTTTATAATTCCAGATTTATTGTGCATGTTGAGAAAACACCCTGTACGTCGCGTTTCCAAAACTTCGCTATCTGTTTACGATTCTACTATAATAAGTCATTATTTGAGTGTTTCTAATTTTTTCGGCATACTTCTAGTTTTCTGAGAAATTTTCATCAAAAAAAGACAATGTCGAAATTCCACTCCAATCGATTCTACTTTTATTAATATATTTGGTATGGCTCATCCAATTGTGATGAAATTTACAGTATAGAACGATCTGAATAAGTACATTCAATAATTGCAACAATCTCTCAAAATACAGTGTTGAATGTGTGATAATTTCAGAATTTCAGATTGATTATGCAGTTGAAAGAAAAACATCCTGCTTTTTCAAAACATTCTGATTCGTTTTAGATTGTACAATAATATCTCGTTCTTCAGAGGTTTTCAATTTCTTTGGGAAACCTCCGGTTTTCCGAGAAAAAATAATCGAAGAAGAGCATAATCGAAGTTTGGCGCAAAAGCAGTGAGAATATTCCTCACTAGGTAGTGAAGCTGTATATTCCAAGGATGCAAAGCAGTTCTTAAGTTCTAAAATACTCTTTTCCAATTCCAAATTCATATTTAATTGCTCATATCATGTATGAAATCATTCAATTCAGAATATTACTTCATATGTGCATATGTTTATGTGCATAAACCAAACAAATCTACACTCATGAAAACAAATTTTGAACAAACATACGAAACAAATGACAAGTGGACTTTAGGATCAACAGAATCTTCACATTGAATTTTCGAAATGGTTTCCTCGTTTTAGAATACATATTTTTTTTAAATTTTCAATCGACATTATTGAACGAAATCACATAACGTCACTGCTTCATGGAAATAACCCTTTTATTGAAAAGCGGAGGTTTGAAAAAAATTAAATTGACTAATTTTCCGAATGGAATGATTTTATACAGAAAATGAGCAATTGAAAATAAATTTCTTATTTGAATAGAATATTTGACGAACAACTTTGCATCCTTGGCTAATACAGCTTTCCCACCTAGTGCAGAATACCCTCACTGCTATTGAGCGAAATTTCGATTATGCTATTCTTCAAAAATGTTTTCTAGGAAAACCGGAGGTGTGTCAAAGGAACTTAAAACCTCTCAATAATGACATATTATTGTAGAATCTGAAACGAATGAAAATTTTGGAAAAGAAAGGTATTAGGTGTTTTTTTTTTCTACTGCAAAATTAATCTGAAATTCTGAAATTTTCGCAAAAACTACCCTGTATTTCGAGAGATTGTTGTACTCGTCCAGATTATTCTACACTATAAATTTCATCAAAATTGAATGAGCCATACCAAAGTTATTGATAAAAGTAGAATCGATTGGAGCGAAATTTCGACATTGTCTTTTTTTGATGAAAATTTCTCGAAAAACTAGAAGTGTGCCAAAAAAATTAGAAACTCTCTAGTAATGACTTATTATAGTAGAATCGTGAACAGATAGCGAAGATTAGGAAAAGCGATGTACAAGGTGTTTTTTCAACCTGCACAATTAATTTGGAATTATCAAAATAACAACCGCTTATTTTGAAAAAATTTTCGGAATAAATGAATGTGCTCATCGATATAGTACTCCGCTGAAAATTTCATTGAAATCGAAAAAGGCATACCAAAGTTATCAATAAAAGTAAAATAGGTCGAATTGGACAAATCACCCTGTATATTCTCAACAGAGATCCCCAACCATAAGCCAAACATTGTTTCGAGACTGTCTTGACTAGTGTAAACTTATCCTAAAATCTGACGGTCTCCTCCGGAATCACCCTGTATCTGAATTCTCTTCTGCCACATCTTATCGACATGAAATAAAAATAGGTCACCAACAGAATTCCAGTCTGATCGTCTGTCGACCAAATTCGAATTAATTTCCAACCACTTACTTATGTTTGTAGAAGGTATATTTGATCGAGAGATACGAGTTGGAGTTCCCGAAACTTCATATCACTGGCCATCAAAAAAAATCGAACGAAATTCAGCCAAATTGAGTTTTTCTGCTCGATGTAGCATGACATAAAATTGAATTTCAGTTTGTATTCGATATCGGTCGGTTTTTCGATGAGGTACACTAAATAACATCCCAAATCGTCCGTGCGATATCATCTACATAATACAGGTTGTACAATTCAATAAATTACCCTCAGTTCGAAAACAAGCATTCGATACCGACATCGTTTTCATACACAATTAATGACTGGACATGAATTATTCAATCATTCTACGTCATTTTCCCTGACGGAAAATCGATGTGAAAGCCAGAAGTTATGAGGAAACAGTATGATTCCGGCGAGACCACAAATTGAAACAGGCTGGTTTTTGGTACCGTCCTGCTGCCTTATTGGAGAGGAAATTGCCAGTTGATGCGTGATGAACGTGTTTATCAAGTTATCACAATAATTACTTCACCGTTTCTACGCGCTTGTTCTAGGGAACAAGCTCGTTATCATTTCGTCACGATGTCTGTAATTTTCGAATTTTGAGCCAAAAATGGTCTGAAACGATTCAGTTGAACTTCCTGAAGAAGAATCCGTGGTCAAATTAAATTATGTCCGTCCGTCTGTGCGACCATCCGTATGTGCTCTTACTTTCGAAGGAAAGCATTAAGCAACTTGAAATTGTCATATTGGGTTTAGTGTCCAAATATCTCGGTAAAGTTCGTTAATGGTAGAATCAGTTGGACAGTTTCGGAGTTAGGCCCATTTGAAATTTCTAGGTTAATTCCCCGACTACCAGAGAGTATTAACTCGATAGAATTAAAAGTTTTGAAATGCCAACGCGCCACCCAGTGCAAAATTTCGTGTGAATCCAGGTGTTGAAAATTTGAAGAAAAATGTATTCGAAAATTTTTGAAATTTTTGATGAAAAAATTTTTTTCACGTTTCTTCAACGTTTGGCACAAACGTTGGAGTCAGTATTTAACAATAATATTCCAAATTTCAATTCAATCTGATATCAACTTTCGGAGATATGAGGAAAAAAATATGCCAAATTTCGTTGATATTTGGAAGTTTGACGTTATTTCCGGAATATCTCAAGAAGTGCGAATGCAGTCAGGTTGAAACTTTGTAATCAGGTGGAGATTACCAACACGCAACTAGGTGCAAAATTTCGAGTTAATCTGATTATTAGAATTTGAACAAACTCGTAAAAGCTCCTGACCTCACGTCAGCGCCTAATGACCGGACCTTAAACACAGTAACTTCCGAAAGAAACAACTTAGAAACTCGATATATGTAGAGATGGTTTGGACCCTAATGAAGAAGGCCGAATTCGTGAATGGGTAAAATCCACCCAATGATTCCGCAGATATACTCATTCAAAATTTTATTTTCCCAATATTTCCAAAAATACAGATAAAATCGAATTAAAATTACTTTATCGTAAAATGACAGTTTAAAGGTTCATCCAGAATTTAATGAGAATAATATGATGAGAAGATCACAGAATATTAAATATTTGAAAAAAGAGTTGAAATTTTTTTATGAATTCTTCTACTAACACGATCGTCACGAAATTTTGCACAATGTTGTCCCTCAACATCTCCGAACTAGCTGCGTAGTTTCATCACGATTGAAGCAGTATTTTTTGAGTTATACCGAAAAAAACAACGATATCGAGAAGAAAACCACGAAATTATATTCTACATATTTTTTTCCAATATCTCCAAAACTAATAGCCGTATCAAATTGAAATTTGGTACACTGCTGTGACATATGAAGTTCAAGGTATAGCTGCAATTTTTTTCGAATATAAACGATAGTTTCAGAAAAAAAATTCTGAAGATTTTTTTTTTCAATTGAGTAACCATACGATTACAACGAAATTTTGTTCAAAGTTGCGCGTCGTTATGTTCCAACTAACTGCCAAGATTCAATCCAGTCGCTTCTGTAGTTTCTGAAATATTAAAATATTAAAATTTCAAATGCCCATAACTCCGTAACTATTCGGTCGATTCGGCCCATTAACGAACTCAACCTTCGTATTTTGAAATGCCTTCCTGAGATTTAAAAATATTTGAAAAACAAATTTGAAATTTTATGTACGAATTGTTCCAATGACATGATCATCACGACACTTTTCACCATATTGTTCTTCAACATTCTCAACTAGCTGCGTAGTTTCATCACGATTGACTCAGTATTATTCTACATATTTTTTCCCAATATCTCCAAAACTGATAGCCGTATCGAATTGATATTCGGTACACTGCTGTGAAATATGAAATTGCTCCCGAATATGAACTCTAGTTTCAGAGAGAAATTTTTTTTCGAAAACAATTTTGAAAAAATTTTTTTAATTGAGTGATCCTTTCCAACGAAATTTCGCTCAAAGTTGCGCGTCGCTATGCTCCAACTAACTGCCCAGTTTCAATCCAATCGCTCCAGTAGTTTCTGAAATATGAGGGAAATAATTTATAAATTTCAAATGTCTATAACTCCGAAACTATTCGACCGATTTGGCCCATTAACAAACTTCACCGCGGCATTTCGATGCGCGAACTATCCTGCAAGTTTCGAGTCGCTAGCTGGCTCCGTTCGACAGTTATCGTGTCCACGGTCGGCCGGACAGAATCAATTTTGACACCGGATTCGTCATCAATGAGTCAACCAAGTCGTTTGAGACCATTTTCGGCTCAATCACGCTGTTAACCTAGAACATGCGCGCAAAAATGGTGGCGAAGTTGACAGATGAATTATAGCCACAATTTTGGATGCGCAGTAGTTGAGAACTAGTTTGTAACGTTACAAAACACTGTCGATTTCAGTTTCCATCGCGAAAATACGTCATACTAATAATTTCAATTCCAATCGCAAGAAGAGCGCCTTACTGAAATTATATGATCGGTCGCTAAAGAACGCTCTTCGCTTTAACGGTTGAGTGTGTGTTTCGCATGCGCGACCCTTCAAACTAGGTCCAGCTGATGGAAAATTCTTTCTTTTGGTGCGTCGGAACTGAAGATTCAACACCTTGCTAGAGTTTAGCGAATTAACGTACCTTATAATCCATTAACATCGTGGAATTTTGAAGTTTTATTGTTTCTTATAAGACGTCTATTCAAAAGGCGTCTTTGTACCGGGGCTACCGCCTACTGCATCATCTTTGTACCGGGGCTACCACCTACTGCATCATCTTTGTACCGGGGTTACCGCCCGCTGGATCATCTTTTTACCGGAGCTAACGCCCACCCAACCATCTTTTTACCGAGGCTACCGACTACTGAATTATCTTTTTACCGGGGCTAACGCCCATTTGAATATCTTACTACCGGACCCAAAGTTTAACTGGATCATCTAAGGGCCGGTATTATAAAACTTAAATGGAAGTTATCTTCAACTTTAACTGAAAGTTTGACAGTTATGTTAGGACATATCTATCAAAATTGTCAGTTAAAGTTAAAGTTAAGTTTTATAATACCGGCCCTTAGTACTAGAGTCAATTATTACTGGATTATCTTAGTGCTGGAGCTGATTATGGCTGGAATACCTTTATACCGAAGCTAATTATTACTGGAGTATCGTAATTCTGGACTTTGCTCTGGATGGAATCTCTTGGAACTGGACTACCTGCATAATACCTGCATTTTGGAGGATTATACCGTCGGATCCTTTACTATTAAGATAAGTGCTTCTTCGAATCCCGGATCTCAGATTCACTGTACCTAAATTTGTGTTTGTAAATAGTAATTTTTAATTGTAAAGTTGAAATAAAAAGATAGGGAGTAAGAGGTTGCATCATTACCACCAGATTAACGACTAGGGATACATTCAGGAGTTAATTTAATTTCAAGTTCTGGTGCGTTTGTAGAAAAAACTAGTTTCTTGAAGTCAAGAATGAAACATGTTCGCCGACTGTTGTTGTCGAATATCGATTCAACCGCGTTATTCAATCTGCCTTTCATTCCCAAGGTGTTTTCCATTCGAGGCATGTTAACTGACAAACGAACAAATCTTGATTTGCGTCTTCACGCCTTGGATGACAGCCACGAAGGGATAACGAATGTAGGGTTGTTTTCCTGTCAGTTCTCCCTCGAACATGTAATAAACAAAACGCGATGGAATCGACGGGAGGCCACCCAGGGCGACACCTCTTCCAATTGATTTTCTACTGAGCAAGTCGATAGTGAGTGATTGCATTATTCATGGAGTCATTGAGTCTTTTTCACTTCTGTTCCCTGCAAAGATTTAATCTTTGGTTTCCTGTGGAGTATCTCAGACCCTGATTATAGCTTTGTTTTGGTTTCGAGTTCAGAACGTATGATTAAGAATTTGTGTTTTGGTTCATTTCAGAACCCGTTCATGATTTTTGGTCCGTTTTTGGTTTGTTCGGAATCGGTTCCCAAAAAAACCTAGGTACTCCAGAATTGGGTTGCTGTCTGAGTAACAACGATCTGACGTCTGACTTTTTGCGCGCATGTTCTAAGGGAACCGCGTGCTATCTTTTTGTCCAAATGTCTGTTATTTTCGATGATTGAGCCGAAAATGATATCAAACGACTAGGTTGAACTCACTGATGACTTATCTGGTGTCAAAATCGATTCTGTCCGACCGGCCGATGTTACGATAACTGTCGAACGAAGCCAGCTAGCGACTTGAAACTTGTAGGGTAGTTCGTGCATCGAAATTCCGCGGTTGAGTTCGTCAATGGGCCTAAACGGCCAAATAGTTTCGCAATCATAGCTATTTTAAATTTTGAGGTTATTTTCCCTCATATTTCAGGGACCACTGGAGCGATTGGTTTGAAACTTCGCAGTTGGTTGAAGCATAACGAGGCCCAACTTTGAGCAAAATTTCGTTGAAATCGTATGGTCACCTAATAGAAAAAAAAATTCAAAATTTGTTTTCGAAAAAATTTTTTTTTCTTCCTGAAACTATTGTTCATATTCGAGTTAAACTTCAGGTATAACTTGAACCTCATATTTCACAGCAGTGTGCCAAATTTCAATTCGATACGGCTATTAGTTCTGGAGATTTTAGAAAAAAATATGTAAAATATCGTGGTGTTCTTCTCGATATCGTTTTTTTTTCGGTATAACTCAAGAAATACTGATTAAACCATGATGAGATGCTGAAACACAACTTTGTACAGAATTTCGTTATGATCGTGTCATTAGAACAATTTGAAAAAAAATGTATCCTCATTGAATTCTCTATGAACCTTTGAACTGCTATTTTTCGATAAAGTACTTAATTTCAATTCTATCTTATCTGTATTTTTGGAAATATTGGGAAAATCAAATTTTGAATGGGCATATCTGCGGAATCATTGGGTGGATTTTACCCATTGACGAATTCGGCCTTCGTTATTAAGCTCCAAACTTTCTCTACAAATATCGAGTTTCTGAGTTGTTTCTTCCGGAAGTTATTGTGTTTATTGTCAGCCTAACGGCCGGACCGTAAACACAATAACTTGCAGAAGAAACGACTTAGAAACTCGATATTTGTAAAGTAGCTTTGAGGCTTGATTACGAAGGTCGAATTCGTGAATGGGTAAAATCCGCCCTATGATTCCGTAGATATACCCAGTCAAAATTTTATTTTCTCAATATTTTCAAAAATGAAGATTAGATAGAATTGAAATCAAGTACTTTATCGAAAAATAACCGTTCGAAGGTTCATACAGAATTTAATAACTTTCGTAGTGTTTTAGTTGCATCGCTTTCAATACTAAGATAGTTCAGAATCTGGCTTCAACAGAGCATTGGTTCAACTAGAACTGTCCTAGGACCATCCTGAGTTTCGGAAACAAAACAAAGCTAATTCCTCGAGGTTGTTGGATGGGAGAGCATTTGGAAAAGCTAAACGGATCACGGAATAATGCACTAGAAGAGCAGTTACAATTCACTGGGAGTTAATGCATCTAAACGGATTACGGAAGATGTCGTATGAAGGAGGTTGAAGTGCTTTTATTGTATGGGGAAATAATATATCGGCATTGTTTAGGGATTTTCTCTTAAATGGAAAGTACTTTCAGAATTGAGATAATGTCATTAGGAAAATGCATATATTCCATTATTTAATGATTAATAATACGCACAAAATTCCTGAAATTGGTGAAATACATAAAAAAAGTCTAGAAAAGCACTGACCTGTAATCAGCAGCTTTTACGCGCTTGTTTACATTGCGAAATGGTGACTTGGAAATTTCAGTGAAATTTCAATTAAATAAAAAAATTTAAAAAAAAAATTTTTCCATGGATAATTCTTTCTATTGACACTGTTCATCTTCCAACCAAGTTTCATTTCGATCAGATAAATATATTTCGAGTTATTGAAATATCAAAATTTCAAATGGCTGTAGCACGAAAACCATTCGTCAGATTTGGCCCATTAACGAACTAAACCGGGAAATTCAGGATCTTAAACTAACCTGAAAATTTCAAGACTCTAGGTCCTTCCTTTCGAAAGTTACAGCGCACACGGCCGGACGGACAGAAGAAATTTTGACCACTGATTCTTCATCAGTGAGTCCAACCTTGTCGTTTGAGACCAATTTCGGCTCAAAATTGGAAAATTACAGACATCGTGACGAAATGATAACGCGCTGTTCCCCAGAACAAAGGCGCAAAAGTAAAATTTGAGGCATACATTGATGTAATTAAAACAGGAATTGATTAATATTATCTTGTTCAGGTTGAAAAACAATTGTGCCATCAAGGTTCATAGATAAAGCCTTTTTAATGATAATAAGAATCTGTCATAATTTCTAGCTGGGCGTTGGCATTCTTCAACTGATTACAAAGTTTCAATCTTATTGAATCTTTAAACGATAAAGTCAAAATAAAAATCTAGAAAAGCACTGACGTGAAGTCAGCAGCTTTTACGCCCTTGTTTACATTGCGAAATGGTGACTTGGAAATTTCAGTGAAATTTCAATGAAATATAAAAATTTTCAAAAAAAAGAAAATTTTTTCTTCGAATTGACACTGTTCATATTCCAACCAAGCTTCATTTCGATCAGATGAATATTTTTCGAGTTATCGAAAAATCAAAATTCAAATGGCTGTAGCACGAAAACCATTCGGCAGATTCGGCCCATTAATGAACTCAACCGAGACATTCAGAATCTTAACCTAACCTGAAAATTTCAAGACTCTAGGTCCTTCCTTTCGAAAGTTACAGCGCACACAGCCGGACGGACAGAAGAAATTTTGACCACTGATTCTTCATCAGTGAGTCCAACCTAGTCGTTTGAGACCAATTTCGGCTCAAAATTGGAAAATTACAGACATCGTGACGAAATGATAACGCGCTGTTCCCCAGAACAAAGGCGTAAAAGTAACATTTGAGGAATCCATTGATGTAATTAAAACAGGAATTGATTAATTGTATCTTGTTCAGGTTGAAAAACCTAATGATAAGAAGAATCTGTCATAATTTCTAGCTGGGCGTTGGTATTCTTCAACTGATTACAAAGTTTCAATCTTATTGAATCTGTAAACGATAAAGTCAAAATAAAATCTAGAAAAG
This sequence comes from Myrrha octodecimguttata, assembly GCA_958510865.1. Classification (NCBI taxonomy): domain Eukaryota; kingdom Metazoa; phylum Arthropoda; class Insecta; order Coleoptera; family Coccinellidae; genus Myrrha; species Myrrha octodecimguttata. The sequence continues at coordinate 60,598,072 of OY294056.1, forward strand.
CACTGACGTGAAGTCAGCAGCTTTTACGCCCTTGTTTACATTGCGAAATGGTGACTTGGAAATTTCAGTGAAATTTCAATGAAATATAAAAATTTTCAAAAAAAAGAAAATTTTTTCTTCGAATTTTCCATGGATAATTCTTCTTATTGACACTGTTCATATTCCAACCAAGTTTCATTTCGATCAGATGAATATTTTTCGAGTTATCGAAAAATCAAAATTTCAAATGACTGTAGCACAAAAACCATTCGGCAGATTTAGCCCATTAACGAACAAAACCGAGATATTCAGGATCTTGACCTAACCTGAAAACTTCAAGACTCTAGGTCCTTCCTTTCGAAAGTTACAGCGCACACAACCGGACAGAAGCCATTTTGACCACAGATTCTTAATCAGTTAGTCCAACCTAGCCGTTTGAGACCAATTTCGGCTCAAAATTCGAAAATTACATACATCGACGAAATGATAATACGCTGTTTCCCAGAACAAGCGCGTGAAAAAGAAATTTGGCATGTTTTTTTTCTTATATTTCCGAAAGTAAATTTCGGATCGAATTGAAATTTAGAACAACAATATTTTAAGACTATTGAAACGTTAAAATTAGAGACATTTGTTCTGAGTTCGAATGATATGATAACGCCCTGAATGAGTATCGAGCGCGCAAAAATTCTCATGAATATTATGACTAAGCCCAGAAAATTGGCTGGTATAATTGTTCAGAGATTCATACGATGAGTTTAATAAATATATACCTGATGGAAATTTGAAAACTTTTTCCAGATTTTAGAAAAGAGAAGTGTTCAGGATGGGTTCATCTAGCCCCACATTGTACAACAAGTTCACGCACAAAAGCACCGTACTGAAATAAGCATACAGCAGTAAGAAGTAAAAAACCTAAAAGAGCACTGTCGTGAAGGCAGCAGATATTGAGCGCATGTTCGAATTCGTTGCCATAGCGGTCATCCCAATTGAACATGCGCACAAAAGCTGTTGCCTTCTCGGCAGTGCTTTTTCAGGTTTTACAAATCATTCAAGGTTTTCGGAGTTGTTCAGAATCAATTCGGGTATCAGGAGCAATTTCGATTCCCACTTCTCAATCCATATAATTGTTCACCAAATTTTCGGTTGGAAAACTTTTTCGAATGAATCATCACGAAAATTAAAAGATTTTCAAGAAACTATAACAATTATTCTATTGAAATCAATTCGTAGTGTTGATGTCAATCGTTTACAACAGTAGGCCGAATTTCAGTTTTGCCCATTTTAGTTTTCGAAGATATTGTGACACAAAAATGTCAAATTTTCTAGCTTTTCCCCCAATATCGATCTTATTTCCAGAATAACCCGGAAAATACTGGCACAATTCTACCATTTTTCCCAGATATCTGTGATTTTTTAATTTTGGGACAAAAATGGTCTCAAAGGACTAGGTTGGACTCTCTGATGTCGAATCCGGTGACCAGATAATTGTCGAAAGAAGAGAGCTTTCGACTTGAAACTCAGATTAGTTCACGTATTGGAATGCGGCGGTTAGGTTCGTTAATAGGACGATTCGGTGGAATGGTTTCGGAGGTACCTATAGTAATTTGAATTTTGAGATTAATTCCCTGATATTTCAGGAACTACATATGCGTTGGAATTGAAACTCGAAAGTTAGTTGTAGCCAGTGTCTCCAACATCTCTGGGCGGAATTACGGCGTTGCCACTTTCAAATTACGGTATATTACGGTAGAGTCGAGAAAACCGAAAATGAAATATACGGTAGAAAATATACGGTGACCAATTTTCAATCATTGTTTGATCAAAAAAGAAAGCTTGTATCTTTTAGCGAAAATGTTTTCGCAGTTTCTATTTCGAAGCACTTGTGAATCGAGAAACAGATTAAAAGGAATGATCTTAATCATTATATTTAGTTGTTTAATCTAATTATTTGTTATGCTGTTTAATCTTTATCTCTTCATTATCTTATGATGATGATTTGGATTAATGAATTCATATTATTGTGAAAAATCTCTACGTCTGGAGATTTTCCTTATTACCTAACTCTGGATTGAAAAGAATTCATTTATTAGTTTTACTTATGATATTTTCATATTTTAACTGTAAAATGAAATAATATGGGTATTGCTCCCCAACTTTTCGTTTGTATAATTCAGAAGCATCCTGTATTGGGCTGAAATATCAGCTTTTCAATCAAAACATCATCCCTTTAATCTCCGTTATATTCAAATCCTAACGGAGATCCGATCCAAATTGATTTAAGTTCGATTATAAATCGACGATATTTTTGCAGTTATCACTGTCACTGATATCAGTTTTATGACACCCTCACAAGGAGAGTCATTAAATTAGAACCAACAATAGAATGTACCTGGTTGGATGCTTATCACCTTACCTTCAAGAGATATAACAAATATATGTCCAACACAAGCCCTTCAAAACTATCAGGTAAGTATGCTAAAATGCCAAAGATCTGTGGGGTTTTCCCTAATACTGCGAATAACTGTGACAAAGTGGATCTCTCTTTCGGGATAAAACTATAACTGATGTTTTTGAAATACTAGAAATTTGAGGGTTTCTTGTACGAGTATAGGGAATAAGAGGAGAAATATATGTCCTGATATTCTTATAATAATGAAATGAATATACGAAATTGCTGTGGTCAGCCAATCTATCAATTCACCAAGTGATATAAGAATTGCGAGAAATCTTAGGATAATTCCGAAAATATTGAATTATATATTGAACATTTATTGAATTGGGCTGAAATATTTGATGAATGAAATTGGCATTCAGTAATTGGCGGTTTTTAATTTCTAATTCATACTATGAAATGACATGAATTCGTGTTTTCCTCTATAGCATTTTCCAGGAAATCGGTGAAATTGAAATTACGGTAGAATATGTCACCGTAATTGCCTCTCTACGGTAGACGGTAGATTTTGGGCACCTTCGCATAAATTACGGTGAGTCTACCGTAATGACGGTGACAATGGAGACACTGGTTGTAGCATACCAACGCACCAATTTTGACAAAATTCCGTTGAGATCACACTGTCAGTAAATAAAAAATTTTTTTTTTCAGAAACCATTAATCATTTTCGGGAACAATTCCACCTATACTTTGAGCTTTATATTACACAGCAGTGTACCAAATTTCAATTCGATAGGGCTATTGCTTTCCGAGATTTTAGGAAAAACTCTGTGAAATTTCGTGGCTTTCTTCTCGATATCGTTGTTTTTTTCGGTTTAACTCAAGAAATACTGATTCAATCATGATGAAACTTCGCAGCTAGTTTGAAGATGCTGAAGGAATAATTTGTGCAAAAATACTTGATGATCGTGTCATCAGAACAAAATGAAAAAAAATAAATCTTTTTGTTTTCAAATATTCAATATTCTGTGATATTCTGATCAAATAATCCTCATTCCGTATAAATCTTCGAACTGTCAATTTTGAATAAAGTACTAGAATTCAATTCGATATAATCTGTATTTTTGGAAAAATAAAATTTTGAATGGACCTAACGGCCGACCGTTAACACAATTACTTCCGGAAGAAACGAATCAAAAACTCGATATTTGTATAGAAGGTTTGGGGCTTGATTACGAAGGTGTTTAAAATCCGCCCTATGATTCCGTAGATATACCATTTCAAAATTTTTAGTGAATATAATTGACATATGAGGCGTAATGCCATCGCGAAAGTTTTTTCGAATGAGACGATATGTTTTCGAAAGAAAAAATTTTCGAAAAAAATTTTGAAAAAACATTCTTCCAAAATTTACTGACAGTACGATCTGAACAGAATTTCGCAAAAAAATGCGCATTGTTGTGTTCTAATTAACTGCCAAGTTTCAATCCAACTGTTCCAGTGGTTCCCGAGTTATCAAGGAAATAACCTCAAAATTTCAATTTCAAATTTCACCCAGTGACGAACTCAACAGTCGCATTTTGAAATGCAACCTAATCTGAAAGTTTCAGGTCGATTCGTCATCAAAGAGACCAACCTAGCTGTTTCCCTAGAACATGCGTGCAAAAATCATCATTCTGCAAACAAATTCATAATATGCTCTCCTAATTTGCTTCGCACCCCAGATCCGGCTCTGCAGATTACTGTTCGGGACTACATCGAAATAAATTTGAACTGATACATACAGCGCCCTCTAAGAGCGCGGAAAAGATAATTTCAATTTTATATCGAATTTGATACCCTGATCGTATACTAAAGTCATTTAGCTGAACCACGGAGCGAGTCACGCACTGCAGTAAGTATTGGTAAAATTAGATTATTTTTTCACGGAAATAACCCAAGGTGATAATTTGGAGCGTTTTAATGGAGCAAGTCGATTGTGAGCGATTGCATTATTCATGAGGGATATTGATTGCCGCGTTGTTCAGAACGGAGTATCTGAGAATGTAATAAATCCTTGATGTTATTGTATACGGGTGAATTCTGAAAGGCTTTTCTTTTGGTGATGTGATGTACTCAACATTATTGTGATATCTTTCTGTATTGAACTTTGGTTTAAATAGAATAAAAGCAGGAGATTCCACACAATCTGATCCACACAGCACATGTACGTACATGTGACTCAAAATGGATGTCGATAATGGATTTCTGAACATCCATTGGACGTCCAGAACACTACTATGAACATACAATTCATTTCCAGGAAACGTCTAATGGATGTACAATGTTGGTACCTTGGACATCCATTTTAAGTCAAATGTACATACAATGATTGTTGGTTATGGATATTAGAAATAAACATTGGACGTCCAGAATTGGCGAATTATGAATCCAATGGACGTTCTTTGGATGTCCAAAATACCATTTCCAGAAGACGTCCAAAAATTACATATTTTACATATCTTAGTCATCCATTGTAATTCCATATATTCAGTACAACAGATGTAAAGAACATGTCCAATATGAGTATGATCACTGACCACTGTCCAGTGTCCTCACTGCGAAGAAATTCGTTTCGTTATTATATGGGCTGTCAATATACTGCGACGCAGTATCCTAGAGAAATATGTGACGTTATTGTATTTCGCCATTTTTGTACTGAGTACTGGCGATTTCGTGGTAAAGTGCTCTTAGTGCTTTGAAATTTGAATTATTCAAACGAGGTTAAGTACGGTAAAAGTGAATTTCAAACGTGTTTATTATTTAACTGGATAGATATCACAAATGGAATTCGAATAATTGCAAATGCCCTAGCTGGTACAGTCAAACATTTATTGGAATCTTCCGATGATGACTCTGATAATGATGAAGATCTCATATATGTTTCTGGAGATCGCGCGGGGCGAAATATCAGCCCCAGAACCGCAAATGATGTGCAGAAAATAGTTTTTCGAATGTTTGATGATAGTGTCAAAAGTCATTTTCGGAAAGGCATGTATTTTATCCAATGAAGTAATTGATTCACTGATAAACACACAGTTTGCTGCCGGAAATTTTTCTTCTGTTTCGAGATAATTTGGGTCTGCTGAATCCAAAAATGCCACCAGATTTGCTCCATCAGATCGTTTTAAGAAAATACGACAGCAGATCACATTTCTAACATATAGGGTAATTTAAGGCAGCACTAGCTACATATATGTAGTACTGCTATCCTTCAAATAAACGAAACACGAATAAAAAGTAAGATATTTATTGTACAACAATATACTCACAAAAATCATCACACATATCTGCCAAAAAAACTCTTCTATTACGGTAGTATGTAATTTTGGTGTCTGGGTGAAGAAGATTATTTTCCTTTAGTCTGGAGGCAAGCAACTCGAAAGAATCCTTTGGAACGTTCAAATCTCTAATAAGATCGCTTAGCTCTTCCTGAGTAAAGAGCTCAGGACGTGTTGAAGCCCCTTCAAACTCACTGTCGTTTTCCTCAAATCTATTAGTCTGTAGTTCGTCAGTTAACGTTTCGACATTATACTCTGGTAACGTAGGTAAGATGCTAAATATTGGAATGGGTATCTGGTCAAGCTGATGTGGTATTGGTCTTATTGCTGAATCCAGGTTAAGATATGTCCACGTATGCCGATTGTTATGATTAATACCCTTTATATTCACAAGACAGAAATTGCAATCGTCAAAATGATTTTTTGGTTCCCTCCATACCATTGGAACACCAAACTTCAAACATTTTCGTTGTCCTTTCGTCCACTGTCGCAAGTTTTCAAGGCAAGTTTTGCACACTACATGTGGAGCCCAGGATTTATCTTGATCTCCTGAATGAACACCAAAATAGGCTTGATATGCCCTTTTTATAAAATCACAAACTGGTTTTCTACTTTCCTTCACAATATACTCGCCACATATGTAGCAAAAAACGTCCTGGTTATTCTCACAACAACGCCTGCTTGTAGAAGCCATGGTTTTCAGTTGTCAAAAACAAACTCTTGCAACGAAACTCATTTTCAGACTAAATTTTACTATGGAATGCAGTCGACTTCATAGGAATTTCAGAGAAAATACTGTTTACTTATCGAACAATAGTTAAGAATCAATAAGCGCTAATTTCAAGTTATGGGCATTTACAATGAGTACACTTTAATTAGAAGTCATTAGTATGCATTTTTCTGAGAATTTGTTAAGTTTGTTCATAAACATATTGCAATTATAGTGGTGGAATATGCAGAAATGTAAGAATATTTAAGTATTTCATAAGTATGTTATATCTCAAAAACTAGAGCTGATACAAAGAAAAGGTTTGTATTTTTGGAATCAGCACAGATGAGTTAACCAAAATCAGTTAATTTTTTTTCGGCAGCAAGACCAAAATTTTTTTTGTTGGGCTGTGATTATTTGTTTCACATTAGATGTCATTGAATTTTGAATTATCATCAACTGTTTTGCATTCATTTGATACTAAATTATAGTCTGTGGCGAGATACTTTCAAATGCCCAATAAATTTGCTTATTCAATTAGCTTACCATACACATATTCAGTAATTCACTATCAATAACTGCCGGCCAAATAGTTGATCTTCACTTGATATTTGAAATTGGAATTGGCGCCAAAAACCATGACAGAATACTGAACTGCGTTCCGTGTTATACAGTAACCAGTGCCGCCAACAATAAAGAAACGCCTTCCAGGTATATGTGAATTGACGTCACACCTCACAGTGCTCGCAGTGTATATCGGAACATAGCCAATATAATTCAATCTCATTACACAGGCTCTCCTTCATCTATTTGGCAAACCTTTGGACACTATGACTATATGTATACACCCTTGTTCAGTTCGCGGCATATTATGTTTGAAATTGTCATTTCCATAAACAAACACTGTGAATATCTCGGCAGCCAAATTAACCCTTGAGATAATAACAACATGTATGTAGATTCCTTCGAAATGTATATTTCGATAGAATTGTAAAATAGATGCTCTGAAGAAAATAAACAACAAAATAACAACTGTGGAATAAGGATAGTCTTTTTCTATAGAAATAGATTTATTTTCGTTCATTTAATCTCTTTTCAGCCATCATATAACTTCTTCCTTCATCTTTTTTTTTGATGTTTTCTCCTTAACTTGTTTTGCAGCACCAATGAGTTTGAAAATCCTCAAGAGTTTCTTCTTGATCTACTGTGCTGAAATCCACGAAGCTGAAGCCGAAATTTATCAGCCAAGGTTACTGTTTGCTCTCAACGATATCTGACTAGTACCAATCTGGCTCCGTTCTTTAGTTACAAAAATTTGAAGAATCTTTCAAGGTCCAGCAACTGTCTTTATAAAAACATGAATAGAGTATAGACAACAGAACCAAATCCAAGATTCCTCGATAAAAATCTATTGAAATAGGATACCGTGAACTGCCCCTTGGCTCTTCAAATCAGATGCTTGAATCCAAATATAGGTTATTGTTGGGACCATCTCATTAGCTTAAAATTAAGTTGTGCTTCCTGATTTCACGTCAACGTCAAATTTATTTACGATACGAGTATGTTCCGTGAATCAACTCGGTTATTTCGGAAGCCATTCCGTATCTTCTTAGATTGCAATAGATAAAGGGTTTGTTTTGGTTCCGAATTCAGAACTGTTCGGGACAGTTCTGAAGTGGTACTGAACTCGGAACCAAAACAAACCTAATGTGAGCAGGAGATTTAACACAATCTGAGTTGAACCATTCATAGATGCATAGATTATATGGTCCAACACTTGTTGACTAATTCTGGGTCAGCCAAATGGAGTATAAGCGGTGTCAAAATAAAATGTAATTAGAACTTACATCAAGGTGAGAAAACCAAAACAATGCTTTCAAACGTAATTCACTTGTATGGCTGTGGGACTACTTATAAAATGTAATTGTTTTCGCCGATAGACGCCGGCATCAGGAAATCAACTATACAAAATCTGTGAATCTGGTTACGGAAGTTACCGACATTCCTTATCGAAATTGGTCGAATTAGACCATTTTTTTTTTGTTACAAGTTGGACCGAAGAGTATTTTCAGGAATTTCTGGGAATAAATTCATTTTACAAATTTCAGTTATGCTCATTCATGTCATATAGTCAGAATGTCGAAAATATATATTATAAAGGTTTCTTCTCGACTCTGAAAACACACATCTGGAACTTGATATTTTGTATATTCATTGCAAACAGCATTCATAATTTTATTTTTTCGTTCATGAAGGAGCCGTCATTCATATTGCGTATTCATAAACACCTATAGGGAACATTCAGAATGTTGGACACGATAAATTCTTTGGGTTTGAAATTCTTCTGATAAATTCGTATGATAACCTGGACAGCAAAATGAATTATTAATATCTCAATAATATAAACAAGAACATCGAAATTAGAGTAATATTTCTACATAAAGGTGGAAATAATTATATATGCACCTAACCAAGCCAACCTAACCAACGGAGTATACAGGGTGTTTGGTAAACATGCAGCAACTATTTAAAGGTCGTTCTCTTGAACTATTTTAAAGATATCTTTTTTTTATGTTTTTCGAAGAACCTCTCAGTTCCAAAGATACAGGGTGAATACTATATGCCATAGCTATAACATTTCATTATCAAAAAGCACTTTTTGAGTTGCTTAGTCTACAATAAGTTTTCAAAAAGACTTCCACCAGCCTGGATACAAGCATGCATTCTTCTCATAAGTGATTGTCGAATTCTTTCAAACACACCAGGTTAGTTTTGAATAGGGTTACATCCAGCGATTATCCAATTCTGCAAGTCATCCATATTTTCTACTGGAGTACAAATTACCATTAACATATCACAAACAAACAGCCTGTATATATTCATTATGAGATATTAGAATTACAATTAGCACTCTCTGTCAAAGTTCGTTGTCTGTATTAAGTCACTAAACGTGAGTTGAATATCTACCTTGCGAAGTTTGTTCAGGTTGGGGTCTAATTCAGATTGGCAATCTGTAGTTGAATAGGAAATCATCGATGAGGTGTGATATTAGTCTATCCCACACTGAATGAGATTTAGCCTCAAAGTCATTTCGCTAAAATAATTGAGACTATTCTCATTAATATTGGATAATTCCGTTAACCTGAAAGTTTGCCCTCGCAGCTCTCTATTCTGTTAACGCCATAGTTCTTTAAAATCTCAAATGAGTGAACTTTGATGGATCTTGTACTCAGAAACTATACGAAGTATGAAAGTTGGCGGGGCTCAATTTGATCCTTTGTCAGATTAAACTCTTCATGGGAAGAGCGTGCTATCGTTTGGTCCAAATGTCTGTAATTTTCGTAGGACTTATTTATGACAAATCCGTTGGTAAAATCGATCCTGTTCGGCCGGCCGACGACATGATAACTGTCCAAGTCGAACGGAGCAAGCAGGCAACTTTCAAGGAAGGCTTTCATCGGAATGCGGCGGCTAAGTTCGTTGAAAGGCTTAATCGGACAAATGGTTCCGGAGTTAGAGTCATTTGAACTTTTGAGATTATTTTCCTGATATATCTGGAATTCTTACAGCCATTGAATTAAACTTGGCATTAAGTTGGGGTAAAAAACTGCACAACTCTCAACAAAATATTGTTGATAACGTACTGCCAGTAAATTTCGAAAATAATTTGATTATCCTCAAAAACTTTCACTTGATCTATGCACGGATGAGTGTATACACCTATTATCCACGACATTTTCCTTTTACAAGAGCCATCAAAATATATATATTATTCAATGGTCGTGAGCAAAAATATTAATATTCGAGTCAATCAGTTTATTATTTGCTGCAATATATTCAGCTTATGTGACGATATATTCATTTTTCATTCCGATATATTTATTTTATTCCTAACATAATATATCTACGAGTTGGGAGTTTCAAATATATAAAAGTATACAGTTTCCAGTATACAGTTTCACAGCAATTCTGATTGAAACCAGAGTTTGAGAACATAACTGCTATAAATGTTTGAGAAACCACACTAAATATTCACAAATCTTATCAACATCAGGTCTGATTATCAATAATTTTATCGTCTTTCAAAGTTGTATTGATGAAAACTGTAAGCTTGCTTTCGACGCGCCATCTTTGTTCATCTTTGATAGATTCAATTAATAGATATATGTATTGGATCTCACACTTTATATATTTGAAACTCCCAAACTGTGAATTAAATGTGTTCAGTAGAGGAAATGGATATTTCAGGGTGTTCTCAAATTACAAGTACAGATGAAAAGATGAGATTTCCTGCATAATTAAAAGAAAAAAAGTGCCTTGAACAAGGGACCGTAAATGTTTCGTTTTCGAGATACACAGTTTCAAAGTTTGAAAATTTTTCTTATAGTATCTATCTGTATTCCACAAGATGATTATACTCACGAGTTCATCGAATTTTTAAAGATCATTGCAACAAATCAGGAAAATAACTATCATCATAACGAATTTACTCACCGCAGTCTACTAACTGTGCTGCTTTCATGACAATTTGCTTTTTTTTGAGGATTTCAAGAGAATCGTTCGAAATTTTTTCTCGAAATCGGTAAGAAATACGACAAAACTTCAAAAGACCATAGAGTTTAGTGGAGCCAGAAACCTTCTTCCTGAAATTTTTGAAACTAATAGTGACTCAAAACCAAAAAATTACTCTGTAGATCTGCGATCAAAATAACCATCTTACATGGTCTAAACTCTTAATTGTAATATCTATGAATGAGGGTTTTTCCTGAATTTGGGTTATTACTGCAAATGCAAATTTGAACATAATTATTTTGGGTTTGACTCATCATTTTCCCGAAGAACCTTCAGAAAGTATTCAATATCAGATTTCAAAATTTTAAAATTTAAAGGGATTTGCCAGCGATGCACGAACTGGCAACGGTGTTTAGCAGGATAGCTTGTTCTACTATACAAAAATGAAATATATTCCTATTTTGTGGTACACACGTGTTATTTTTACCAAACGATTTGTTATTTGTTTCTGTTTGCGATTTGCCAGTAATATGACAGTGTTATAGTCTGTGCTCTTCTTTTTCTATTCCTTGGTCGCTGTCTTCTACTCTAACCGGATCGAAGTATAGCTATGGCTGTTTTCCTTAGCAAAGTAACACGTTTTACGTCCTTTTCTTTCCGAGAAAGCTGAATTCGACGTTGCCATATCGTGCACTCAAGACAAATCCCTTTGAACTTCAAATCCCCATTTTATTTTTAAGTTTTAGGTAATCAAACATTTTTTTTTGAAATATGATATTGAAACTATATGTTTAAAATGTGATGTTTTAAAGGTTTTTCATGAATATTATTGCATTTTCTGTTAAAGGAAAAACCCCCATTCTTGTTCAATTTCTTGTATGATACAGAAAAAACTTGAAAAAAAAACCTTATACCCTGTATCTTGGAAATGTAACTTTTAGCAAGGAATCTCACTTATTTCCTTGTACCTTCCACTGAGGAACACCCTGTGTATTGCTTCAACCAATAAAATGTTAGCTCGAATATAAATATATTTGCAAATACACTTTTGTCCGAAGCAGCGCCTTATGACCTACTACGATACACCGATTCAGGTAGGAAATAATATTTTCTGAACAAATTTTCATTTCATGAATTCTTTGATATATCTCGTTCACTTTGATGAACACAAGGTTCATCTATCAAAACATGCTGTATGTTGGTAAACTCCCTGTTCCACAGGTATATTCGATTGCAGAAGATTTATTTGTCTTTGCCAATATGTTTTCGGACCTTCCTCCTTATACACTTTGACAACAAGATAAGGGAAAACCAACGATATCTAATTCCTTCAGGTTCTCCTGATCGATTCCGCAGGTCTGTCGAAAGTGATTGCATTATTCATGAGGCCATTGAATGTTTACTGCTGTTCTATGTAGAGTGTCTCAGACTTCTATCTCTTGATGTTATTGAATTGAAGTGCACATCGCCACATATTGGTTCATGAAATAATTCAATAAAGGTAAGTGCTTTCTGTATCTGCTATCCGTAGATCATTAAAGATTTATTCAGTCGGAATGAACGGGACTACTCTATGAAAATGGATTTAATGGGAATGAGGACGTTATATAGTGGTTTCACCCCTAGGCAAGTCACAGGGTGGTCAATTTTTAATATTTGATAACCTATTTAGTCCGGTCAATTTAGACAATTGAAATGAAGAAAATTCCGATAGAGTCAAATCCTTGTAGAAACCTTAGGTTTATCACAAAGAATAAAGTGTCAAAAGTCCCAATAAGTCCCATGTGCGCTAAGGGACTTATTCGGGGCTCAAGGTAAAAATTTTAGGTTTTTTAGATTTTTCCTCGAAAACGGTAAGATTTATCGAAAAAGTACCTCAGCGCAAAGTTGTAGATCCAAAAATTTTCTATAAAAATGGTCCCCATGAGTTTTTCTCTAAGACCCACTATTTTCCAGATATTGCGCTTGTAAGAATCACGTTCTACATAATATGCACACATTTCCACACCACCTGTGAGATAGTGTACTCGGCGCGTTTTTTTTTAAGGTGGTATCCCCGGTAGTCCTATTCCACGAACCTTTATGACGTTATTTTCAGGAACAATAATTAATTAATAGTATGAAGATTATTGATATGGGTTACTGAGTTTAACGGTCGTTCTAACTTTTTTTATTACTTTAATCTGACTCATACTCTTCATATTCAACTTCATAAATCATGTTTTCTTCAATTTCTTCTTCTCCTTTCTGTTGATGGAGGCTTAGAAAATGTTCAAATGGAGATGAATAAGCTGTCTCTTCATCAAAATCACATGAATCTTCCTCTCTTGTATTTAATTGAACATTTGAGCAAGAAACACCTTGGCAAATGGTACACGATGGAGAACACTGCAACCCTACTTTTTTACAGCCACATTTGGCACTACAACCTTTCTTGCAATTGCAAAAAATAGCGTTAAGAAGTTTTTCTGGAGCAGGGGGCAGTAAAGTTCGAATCGGTTACAAAGTATTATTCATCAATTTCCAACCCCAGTCTTCAGGGTTCAGTTCATTGCCTTGCCATGTCTGAACTTGATAGTATACTCGAAACAAATGTTGAGTAGAAGATGTCGATATTGGAGGAAGACAAGATAGTTGTACTTGCTTTTTGTTTCGTGTATTTTTTACAAATGTTAAATATCTGTACTGTTATGAATCTGACTGTTGTTTGATTTTGATTAATTTTGAATTTTTAACAGGATCCAATAACAAAAATATGAATTTTGATTTGAATTTTGCGCGGCTTTCAGTCTCTTTCTCAGGTGGATTCTATGACGTGAAATAATAGTTCATATAATTTCGAATAACAATATTTAATGAAATAATTTTAAGCAATTTGATTTAAATGCTAAACTAATTAATAACCTAACTCAAATAATTAAATTAAATCTAAAAACTTAAAATAATGTCCTTTTTGCTCTCACCCACTGTGTTTCTATTCTATGTCACTTTGTTGTTTTATATTCTTCTGTGGTTCGGATTTTCTGTATAACCTCCAAAGTTCCTCTTGTTTGTTTACTGCGCAATGTGCAAGTTCCCAGGGTTGTCTCTTGAAATTAAATTCATCTGGCTCGAATTTTACTTGTTTGGATTTTCTAACTGCTGGATTTTCATTTCTGGTAAGTTTATCTTTGATTTTCTTCAATGTTCCATGTATTATATTCTGTTACTCTTCCAGGATGCCAGTCACTTTGATTTAATTTTGGTTTGCTTTCAGTTTCTGACTGAAATATTACGATGGTTCGAGAATTTTTACGAGGAGCTGCTACAGTCTTGATGATGGTTAAAAATGGACAATTCTCTGTGCTCGAGCTTCGGTATTTATACCTTTCCGGAATTTTCTTCAACATCTTAGTATGCTTTGCTCTTAAAGATGTCTTCCAAAAATGATGCTTTCGCAATTTTCTCTTCAGAGGTAAGTTTTCCTTCTTCGAACCTGGCCTAGAAAATTCGGCCGTATTTTTCTCCGTATTTTGATGTGCCTCTTGCCTATATTATAAATCTCTAATATATAAAATTTTTCAAATTTTGATGCCTAAATGTACAATTTTCTAAGTTAACAATTTCATTTGCCTAGTATTCTTAAATTTCTACTTACAATCGCCAAAAAAATGCTTCCATTATATTAAATAAACCTATAACTATTTCTAAAATATAGCTGCAATTTTGTTCCTTCGGAAACCTGATAACTACATTATATGCAACTTAAGGGTCGAGACATAACTTCTATCCTAAATTTACATTTTCTTTGAAATTCTACATCTAATTCTACTTATGATTGCTAGTTCTGTTCAATTCAAACCTATTATATTAATTTTCAACAAAATATCACTCAAGTTCCTCATAATTTCCTACTTTTTGACTAGATAAGGCAATTTTATAATATTCAAGGTATTGATACAAATTCTTATACTTTCAGATCATGAGAAGCCTGTTGAGAAAGATAATTTGGAAGGATTATGTACCCTGAATGAACTATTGAAATATTGGATTGAATTCTCTGGATTTGTTACTGGATCGTGATTGATTTGGACATTTCTTATATCTTATGATAGAATTTACTATGTTTGAGGCCTAGAATTAACTTAATTATATATTATGATAATAAATGATTGAATATATGCATTTGTGTTCATTGGTAAGTTATTTTTTTCCTGTTTCTTAAATACCGATTCAGAAAAAACCATAACAGTACGTATCTATGCAATCAATTTTTTTGGAGCTCCATAAACCGCAAGAAGAAACCGAATTCCTTTAGTAATTAGTATTTGAGGTGAAGAATTAATTTCTGTAAAAACTTTTGCGCAGTCAATCAAATCTTTTTTTTTCAAATAATTTTAATACTGAATTTTTGCCCCTTCTAAACATTGCTGACGTATTATCGCATCCGGTTATCGCATGTAAAAATAAATTATAGTTTTGGCATTTTGGATAAGCTGATAAACTTTTAGAAGAATATATTTCTGTCCATTGCTGCGCCTTCCCAGGTTTTAAAAAGTAAATAATTTTATCAGATGGAGTATGAGTCAGATAAATGAAATAAAAAAAGTTAAACTCAGTAACCCATATCAATAATCTTCATACTATTAAATAATTATTGTTCCTAAAAATAACGTTATAAAGGTTCGTGGAATAGGCCTACCGGGCATACCACGTTAAAAAAAACGCGCCGAGTACACTACCTCACAGGTGGTGTGGAAATGTTTGCGTATTATGTAGAACGTGATTCTTACATGCGCAATATCTGGGAAATAGTGAGTCTTAGAAAAAAAATCATGAAGACCATTTTTATAGAGAATTTTAGGATCTACAACTTTGCTTTGAGGTACTTTTTCGATAAAACTTACCGTTTTCGAGAAAAATCCAAAAAACCTAAAATTTTTACCTTGGTCCCCGAATAAGTCCCTTAGCGCACATGAGACTGATTGGGACTTTTGAAACTTTATTCCTTGTGGTAAACCTAAGGTCTCTAAGAAGATTTGGCTCTGTCGGAATTTTCTTTATTTCAATTGTCTAAATTGACCGGACTAATTTGAGTTCACTGTGGATAGGACACTGATAACAAAACAGTGTGTACCTACTCTATTATACACTAGCACTTTATGCGTCTAACGCACGTTTCGGAAACCACGTTTCCTTCGTCAACAGAATAATTTAGGAAATACTAATGGTGATGAATAGAATATCAACAGAATTCGACATATTTTTCGCCAATAACTCCGAAAATAAATATCGGATCCAGCTGACTTCTTTTGAATTTGAAACTATATCATTCACAATGTGACTATTTAGATCCAAGTTGGGATCTCTTCCACAATCATCATGGTCAATGGGTTCAATTAAAGAGACAATAATCCTTGTAAAACCCATGACTCAAATATTGAAAAACACCACAGTGTAACTACTTTCTAATCCACTAACACTTTATGCGTCTAACGCACGTTTCGGAAACCACGTTTCCTTCATCAAGAGACATATCGCTACTGTTAGCGATCAAAGGGTTCAAATGGAAACAATCAGGTTGTTCTGAAATAGTCGGTCGGCCGTTAGGCCGACCGTGAACACAATAACTTCCGGAAGAATCGACTGAGCTTGATTACGAAGGTCGAATTCGTGAATGGGTGAATTCCGCTCAATGGTTCCGTAGATATACCGATTCAAAATTTTATTTCCCAAATATTTCCGAAAACACAGATTAGATCGAATTGAAATCCAGTAATTCATCGGAAAACACTTGTGAAAGCACTGCAGCGAAGGCGAATGTTAAAATTCGTTGCCAAAGCGGTCATCTACATTGAACATGCCCGCAAAGGCTGCTGCCTTCACAGCAGTGCTTTCCTTGTTTTTTTTTACAATGGGTTTAGAAATGATGCCTAATTTTTGAACCTCATTATCTTCATCTTTTAAATGATCCTTTTCTTTGGAAATTTTCCATAACATTTGAAAATTCATTGCTGCTACATTTCAGTAGACTCCGAAATTTACTTAATGAATTAAGAACCCGATGAAAAAAAGAGGCTTTTCAAACCAAAATATACGTTCTCTTTACTTTAGAAAACCATTTCAGCTAATCATATTTCTCTCGGACCAAGAATATCATATCTTATTCGATGTGCTATGATGTCGAAAGCACGTATAGATGACCCCCTCGACCAATAAGTGGTATTAGCGCTGAAGACGCGTATGGAATGTAGAATCGCAGAACATATGGATATTTATATAGGAAACAACGCCATGACCGTGTTCTTGATGGTGTATTATGAATTCGGTGTGAATGGAGAACTACTTATCAACATCAAGGGAGTTTTTCGTGAACAGAGTTTCGAAAGTCAAGAAGAAAAGGTTGGTTTCAAGCATAAGTTCGATTACTTGAGAACAAAGTTTGAATTGAAATATGTGGGTACATGCCTACATGCATGTGTGTTATGCACAAACATTGTCACATGTATACCTACATTCTTGGACTGCAGACTACGCAATTTTATTTTAGATTGGAGGTCGATAGTGAACATAGTAACCAAACAAATTGTTTCAAGGGACTTCTGCTCTTTGATCTTCGAAACCCTGTTCCCAAAAAACCTTCTTGTAAAAAGGTGATCCTCCATTTGCACCTTATTTATTATTGACATCTTCAAAAAATGATTATGAAAGGATTCTTAAGATACCATACATTTTTAGTATTTGAGAGTCGCTAATTGCAGCGAACTCATTATATTCTCTTGGTGAAAGAAATTGAAATCTTCTAGAAAAATATTTCAAATACAAAAATGGGAAATCTTGCATTCGTTTCAAAGTCATAATATTTCCGAATGAAAATATGAAACATATATAGCAAACATATCCTGTGATTATTATGAGATTTCTCATTTGGGCCAAACGTTTTTCCGCTTGAATCAAGACTATCATTGTTTACATGGGTCAAGAGTATTTAATCGAAAAATCAAACTAATATTTGGTTGGACCTATTCAAGAATAACACTCTCTCGAACGAATGCGGTTACAAATTGATTTAAGAGAACCTTTTTCTCTGTGTGGGGTCAGAAATTACTCCACCAAATAAGATAAGTAGGTAATATGGAAATAATCATCTCATTTCTCTCATGTTCGTATAATATTCGATATTTTGTATACCGTAAACGCGGGCTACTTTGGCCCTAGGGTCCTTCTTTGGCCCAGAGTGAAAACAAAATTGAAACGTCTCTAGGTACCTTCTGGAAACAGACTTCGAAATAGTTTCGCTTTTTTCTACAAGAGTGCACTACCATGCAGCGACTGACGTGCGCGAAATTGTTCGGTAGTTCCCCATATATCCAGCATTTGTGGATTGTTCTCCTTTGTAAAAAAACGCAGTTTATCGAACTCCTTAACTTCCACATGGAAAAGGAGTCCTACGTCTACTAGAAGTTCGGTAAGTTTTTTTTGACAAATCACTTTAATAATTTGAGCAGGGGTATAATTGTATTTGTCCTTCTTGTTCCCGTTTTGATCGTAATATTCAATAATAATAATAACAGCTCTGGTAACCTCAAAAGTAAGACCTTCTTTAGGCCAGCATTTTTCTGGGCCAAAGTAGGTTTTACTTTTTGGGCACTTACTTTCTGCGGAATGCACCTTTTCTTAATGCATTATTTGGATTTTTTTATTGCATGTGTTCGTTCTCAGAGTGATGAAGATGCCGTATAACTACAAACGACAGCCATGAAGAAGAGCTAGCATTTGCTAGTCACACGGACAAAATGTGCGAATTTGGATTCCCAATTGATGAACTCGATCTGAGATACATAGTAAAAAATTATGTAACAAGACAAGGGAAGACTATTCAATGTTTTAGTAATAATTTGGCTGGCCGTGACTGGACCAGATCTTTTCTCAAATGACATCCCCAATTGACAGTTAATCTGAGGGATAATTCGAGATCTGGTTCCAAGAAGGCTGACATATATCCCATCAACAAAGAAGAAATATTAAAATGATTCTAATAATGTCTCAGTAAATTGGGAAATGGTAGGCGGAACCATTATTCAACACTTGGAACAGAAAAGGAAAGAAGTTGTCAAGCCCCGATCAACAAAAATACAAAAGCTAGATGTTCCAGCTGGTAAAGGTTTAACAGCCAATGATATTTTTCACTATGAAATAAAACGAAAAAATCAACAAAATCAGAAGAAATGGGAAAAAAAGACAGTTGGGGATCAGGAAAAAAAGCGAAAAGTTAAGGAACAATACCAAAATAAGAAAATCACTAAAAATTATGAAGCCTCATCAACAGACCTGAAGATATACCGGTAGTGACAACTACAGTCTTGTTTCATCAGGCCACAGTGACATGGTGTTTTCAAGTGAAGAAGAGTTGCAAACTATTGTCAGTTCCCAAGGAAAACTACAAGGATTTGAACCAATTGCATCTACTTCCTCAAACGCCATTCTCGAAACTGTTGGCAGTCCGGCGAAAGATGGCTCAAATATTAATCTGACTATCTCAACCACTTCACATGGCATGAATTATCAAGAAAACATTGAGAAAAGTCTTCAGGAGGGCAATTTTGTTTAGGTTGAATGGAATGGGATGAAGAGTTGGAAATGGCCCAGACAAAAAGATTCATTGTTCTACTAATTAGTATAAAGAAAATAATTTGTTCTCCGACACTTATCAAAAGAGGACTTTTTTCTATCTTTGATAACGTATAGTTAATACATATTTGAATTTCTGCATTATTTTTTTGAGGAAACTTGTTTAACTTGGTTTGAAAAATAGTTTTCGTCCACTGAAAAAGGATATTTCGACAACCCCATCTCCTTCTTTGACCCGAGATATTCATAACATGCTCAAAAGTAAATGAAATCAATATGGGCCAAAGTAACCCCAACCCTTGTGTAATATTGGCCCAAGTGAAAAATTGAGAAAAAAAACAAATCTTATAAAAAACAATCGAAAAAGTCTTATAAATTTCATGAGAAATAGTCTAACTCTGTAATAAGCGTTTTCAGAGCTAATAAGTAGGAAAATACACAAAGTTGTGGAGAGTTGATTGAAAACTTTACAAAAAATGGGCCAAAGTAGCCCAGGTTTACGGTACTTCAAATATTGTTCGAGATTCTTGAAAGGCGTTGAAAATATTCAATCCTATCTGTTGAAATCATTGACTTGAACCGTCTATAGGCTATATGCCATCTACGATTACGATGATCTTGCAAACAAACTCAAGTAGGCATGAAGTGGCCGGCGCATGCCCTGATGAGTTCGCCACATCCTGATTAAGTCAGGATGGAACCTGATACCCCAATGACGTTGCAGCTACCTCGAAAACTATCGAAAACCTTAAGTCTTCAACAGTGTTCTTAAAGCTTCAATACAAAATGCAACCGCTCCTGTTTCCTAGGATAAAAGCGCAAAAAATAAAAAATCGAGAATTCTTGATTTTTCAGAAACGAGGAAGACAGGCAAATTCAACGAATTCAGCTGAAGATGATAATTGTTCGATAATCAAACAGTGGTTCAAAGCGAGGTATTTATCGATTGAACCCGTAAAGAATAATTCGGAAACAACTCAGAGTGTTTTTCGCGGTACAATATTCCCGCTGTATGGCAGAGATTGTAGAATTCTTGAATGTTGAACGAGCTAATTTCACTCTGAAGCCCATGGGAAAGTACAAGTGTCAGACGTACAGCCAACTACGCGAAAGCGTAGTTGGCTTTGGTCCAAATTGTTGCAAAACATGCATAAAAAAGATTGACTGTATCTCGAAACAGGGCTCAGGAGATTATCCTGGTCATTGGAGCGATGCCGTGAATTTGATATATGAATGGAAAATTGTTTATTTGAAACGACTCAAAGTATTAGCTCGATGGCATTCTTATACCTCACGCCGCCAAAATAGTTAATCGTACGAGAAAGAACGAGAATATGACACGAAGTTTCATATTTTAATGAATTTTATTCATACATTTTTGTTCTGAGATGGAAATTTATATTCTGCGATCTTCGAATGGCATTCTGCTCACGAAATTCTGCAAGCTCCTCCAAGCTGTCCTATTTCAATCAAATACTGAATTTCAGTTCTACGCAATCTGTTGGTTTGAAATTTATGGGGAAGTAAAATCTGAATTGATATATCTTTGCAATCATTGGGGTTATTCAACCCATTCTCGACTTGAGACTTCGTAATTAACATTCAAACCTGCTCTAATATCGAATTTCTAAGTTGTAGGTTAGGACCTTAATTACGACGATTGAATTCTTGAATAGGGAAAATCCGCCCAATGATTCCCTGTAAATGCCCATGCATCAGTATTTCCTTTTCCCAGTGTTTCCAAAAATACAGATCTTACTTGACTGAAAAATGATAGTTTTATGGGTTCATGCATAATTCTGGAGAACCATATAAAATGAAGATTTGAAAAGACATACAGAATGGAACACCACCACGCACTCCTCCCAGGTGAACCAAACAACACAATCGAATCCAGTACAGCCTATGAATGTCCGGCTATGGACATCCGGGACATCCATTGGATACACTGCCTCCTAGATACAATGGACATAGATTTGATGACATAATGCCAACACGATGGATGTACAATGGACCTCCATTGTATATTATATTATACTCAATCTTCGAGAGACCTTGACTGGCGTCACTTAACAGGCACATGAAATACTGCAACCATATTCACTATAATGGGGATTTTTCCTTTAAACGAAAATGCAGTTATTTTCATGAGAAAGCTTTGGAACATCACATTTCCAACATATAATTTCAATATTATATTTTTAAAAAAATGTTTGATCAACTTAAACTGAAAAATAAAAATGGGGATTTGCAATTAAAGGGATTTGTCTTGAGTGCACGATATGGCAACGTCGAATTCAGCTTTTTCGGAAAGAAAAGGACGTCAAATATTTTACTCTGCTCAGGGAAACAGAGATAGCTATACTTCGATCTGGTTAGAGTAGAAGACAACGACCAAGAAATAGAAAAAGAAGAGCACAGACTGTCATACTGTCATATTACTGACAAATCGCAAACGGAAATTGTTTGGTTATATTGACAAAGAACACGTGTGTACCGCAGAATAGGAATAAATATTTCATTATTCTATAGCAAAAAAAGCTATTCTACTAAACACCGTTGTCACTTCGTGCATGCCTGGCAAATCTCAAACCCTCATTTCGAAATCTGATTTTGAATATTTTCCGAAGGTAATTTGGAAAAATGATGAATCAAACCCATAATAATTATGTTCAAATTTGCATTTGCAGTAATAACCCAAATTCAGGAACAACCCCCATTGGATACATCTAGATTTTATAACAAGCTAATCATGCTAACCCACAAAGGACGCTTTTCGAAACAAATATTACTGGCTATATAAAGGACATCCATTGGACATACAAATTTGAAGGCATTCATACCGCGTTTTTTCCTCTGCTGATACTGTATTTTTCTTACACATTTTATATTGTTCTGATATTTCTTAGAATGAAATGCTCCTCAGAAAAATATACAGTGAGAGTCAAAATTATGGAACAAATTAATTTTTTCCGAAGAAAAATATTTGGCAACAGAATACTGAAACAGGTCAATTTTTGTTTCACTTTTACCAAATTTTATGCATTTTTGAAGGATTTTTGTTGCACTCTGTGCCAAACCCATCAACCCTCTAAATTTTTTGAATAGGGAAAGTGGGTCATGTTGTACTTTTTTCGCAAGGTCTTTGTATCTTCTTTACAGGCGTGCAGAAACTCGGTTCAAAGAGGTTTTCAGTATGTGCACTTTGTCATGGCTCATTTACTTTGAGACGATGGTACCTGATGAAATTTGTCACCGAATGAAAGTCGATCATTACAGTTTTGTTCATGCACAATTTTCAACCCCTTCACGTAAAAAACATTTTTTTCTTGAAAATTTCTACACGTCTGTAAAGAAGAAACAAAAACCTTGCGAAAAGTACCACATGACCTACTTTCCCGGCTCGAAAAATTTAGAGGGTTGATGGAGATGGCACAGGGTGCAACAAAATCCTTCATAAATGTATATAAATATGGTAAAAATGAAACAAAATTAACCTGTTTCAAGATTTTGTTGCCAAATATTTTCCTTCTGAGAAAATGAATTTGTTCCATAACTTTGACACACACTCTATATTTGAATATGTTATATTTTTTTTGACGAAAACGGATCAGAATCACATGCCAATCAGTTGAAATAGGTGAAGTTCATACAAAGAAATCCCTTCCGCAGAGTTGTTCCTCAGTTGCATTAAGATTTTCGAAGAAATATGTCACCTTTAAATTTAAATCCAGTCAACTTTCATGAATAATCACAATTCAGTTGATTCTACCGAACAAAGGAATAACTCTGAATGATTTTCAGGCTCAGAAAAGAGCAAAACAATTATCACATTTCAGAATTTCATTCATAAATTCCACGGTAAGGTATTTATATCATTAAAACACTTCTCTATACCTCTAAGGAAGGGATTTACAATTTTAATGGATGTCTCTTGCATGGAGATTTTGAATATATATTTACGAAACTTCTGAGTTCTCGAAGTTCTTATGAAAATGTCTGAAATGATACCCCCTTAAGAAATAATTAACGAGACAATTAAAAGTTTTTACTGCTCCGAAGTTGTTTCGTTATGTCACCAAGTGCTGCGTGCTTGGAAATTTTCCCATTATATACATTCGAAGCGGAGGTTTGCTGAATAAGGGCGCCGATAAATAAAAGTGAAATCTAAAAGTTTCGACTGATTATATTGCGAAAGGATTCTCAATTTTCTGTTTTGATAGACATAAGAAGATGAACAATGAAACATCTACTGATTATTGAATATAGGGTTCACGGAAATGAACGAGTTCTGGTAAATGAATCAGCATGAACACTGCAATCAGCTTTGCTTTGGTTCCGAGTTCGGTAAGGTTCGAGGATTCGCGGTTCCGAATTTGTGTTGGGTGCAGGTAGAAAGATTAGTCTGTGTGTTTACCTTGGTACTCTTTCTGAATTTGCCCGAAAAAATATCTGAAAATTATCATTCCTGGAGGCTTGTATAGGTTTTACTTACTTCGAGTCTATTGTTTTGGTTGGTTTCAGAACCGGTTTAGGTAGTAAGATTAGTCTATGTGTTTGCGTTGATACTATTACTGAATTTGTTCGAGAGAATATTTGAAAATTCTCATGGAAAATTCTCAATTCTCGTGGCTTGCATAAGTTTCATTGAATTCAAGTCTTTTGTTTTGCTTGATTTCAAAACCGGTTCAGGTAGTAAGATTAGTCTATGTGTTAACGTTGATACTATTACTGAATTTGTTCGAGAAAATATTTGAAAATTCTCATTGAAAATTCTCAATTCTCGTGGCTTGCATAGGTGTGATTGAATTCAAGTCTTTTGTTTTGGTTGATTTCAGAATCGGTTCAGGTAATAAGATTAGTCTATGTATTTATGTTGATACTATTACTGAATTTGGTCGAGAAAATATTTGAAAATTCTTGATTCTCGTGACTTGCATGGGTTTTATTAACTTCAAGTCTTTTGTTTTGGTTGATTTCAGAACCGGTTCAGGTAGTAGGATTAGTTGGATTTATTAAATTCAAATTTCTAAGAACCAGTTCAGATAGTAAGATTTGTCAGTGTGTTTACGTTGAAACTATTACTGAATTTGCTCGAAAAAACATCTGAAAATTCTCAATTCTCGTGGCTTGCATGGGTTTTATTAACTTCAAGTATTTTGTTTTGGTTGATTTCATAACCGGTTCAGGTAGTAGGATTAGTCTGTCTGTTTACGTTGATACTTTTACTGAATTTGCTCGAGAAAATATTTGAAAATTCTTGATTCTCGTGACTTGCATGGGATTTATTAACTTCAAGTCTTTTGTTTTGGTTGATTTCAGAACTGGTTCAGGTAGTTAGATTAGTCTATGTGTTTACGTTGATACTATTACTGAATTTGCTCGAGAAAATATTTGAAAATTCTTGATTGTCGTGACTTGCATGGGTTTTATTAACTTCAAGTCTTTTGTTTTGGTTAATTTCAGAACCGGTTCAGGTAGTAGGATCAGTTTATTTCATTTACTTCAAATTTCAAAGAATCAGTTCAGATAGTAAGATCAGTCAGTTTGTTTACGTTGAAACTATTACTGAATTTGCTCGAAAAAACATCTGAAAATTCTCAATTCTAGTAGCTTGCATGGATTTTATTAACTTCAAGTATTTTGTTTTGGTTGACTTCAGAACAGGTTCAGGTAGTAGGATTAGTCTGTGTGTTTACGTTGATACTATTACTGAATTTGCTCGAGAAAATATTTGAAAATTCTTGATTCTCGTGACTTGCATGGGATTTATTAACTTCAAGTCTTTTGTTTTGGTTGATTTCAGAATTGGTTCAGGTGGTTAGATTAGTCTATGTGTTTACGTTGATACTATTACTGAATTCGCTTGAGAAAATATTTGAAAATTCTTGATTCTCGTGACTTGCATGGGTTTTATTAACTTCAAGTCTTTTGTTTTGGTTGATTTCAGAACCGGTTCAGGTAGTAGGATCAGTTGATTTCATTAACTTCAAATTTCAAAGAATCAGTTCAGATAGTAAGATTAGTCAGTGTGTTTACGTTGAAACTATTACTGAATTGGCTCGAAAAAACATCTAAAAATTCTCAATTCTCGTGGCTTGCATGGGTATCATTAACGTCAACTATTTTGTTTTGGCTGATTTCAGAACCGGTTCAAATAGTAGGATTAGTCTGTGTGTTTACGTTGAAACTATTTCTGAATTTGCTCGAAGGAATATTTGAAAGTTCTCAATTCTCGTGGCTTGTATATGTTTTATTAACTTAAAGTCGTATTGTTTAAAAAATGGATAAAAATGAGTTCAGTGATTTCAATCTTTTCGTCTGTGACCATTTTTGGATCAACATTTACAGACATTTGGACAAAATGATAGGACGTTGCTCCCTAAAACAGGCTTCAAAGTATGTGGAAATTAACAACATTCTACTGGATTATTTTGACCTTTCACGAGTGCCAACCCTACTCAGTTCGAGTCACAAATACTCGTTAAGGGGCCTTTTGTGCGAGGGAGATTCGGGTATTTGGGTAATCAAGGATTCATCCTATTGGTCGAGAGATTCACCCTATTGGATGACGACGATCACGTGATCGTCGTCGGCCAATAGGGAAGAATCTCCGATTACCCAAATACCCGAATCTCCCTAGCACAAAAGGTAGCTTCAGATTCATTCGTAGGCCTATCGGTTTATTCACAAAAATTAATTGAATATGAACAGTTCCTGGATCACTTTCATTTTGAAGATTTAAGTGCACAATAGTGATGGAGTGTCGACTCCTGATATCCTATATCGAAAATTACAGACATTTGGACAGAAGAATTGCATGTGGTTCCCTTGAACATGCGCGTGAATATATGTTGAAATCGATAATATTCAACCGAATTATTTTAACCTTTCACCTGACTTAGTTTCAGTTGCTAAAACTCTCCAAACTCATTTCAAGACGTTTCGATTTATTTTATAACAATGAATGGAATATAGATTCCTGATATTGTTTACGTATTTTATGTTTCAAAATTCAACTTGTAAGCCCTCATTTCTTCTATAAAAATAAAGCTCAATTTAATGAGAGACACCACCAAAGATTTTTTCATCATTGCGAATAATGCTAGTTAGATTGAAGTTTTGACAGAAGTAAGTAAACGCACTAGTGTTTCGGTAAGCTTAGACCTGACATATGATTGACATTTCGAATTAATTCTAACCGTACTTATCACTTGCAGTTCACGGAGAAAATCATTAATTCCATAAAACAAACACACGGACGAAGTCAAACTTTTATCTCAGCATGACTCTAATAAATATTCCATGTATTTTATAGCTTTTTTTCAATGAGAAAAACAACGAATCGAAGTTAGTTGTAGTTCTAGCTCGTTCTCCAGGAAGTGGAACCGACATTGATGGCTTGAAGCGGCTGGGCTCCAGACCAGAAAACAAGCAGGAGAAGAGATAAAGTTCGGTTTCGGTCTGAGAGTCCCTTGTTCGCATTCTGTTTGAGTAATTGGCTTTTCTTTGTGCGGAGCAATGCGAACTTGGATAATTCGCGAAACTCGGAGTGAAGTACATTTCGATGCCAATTCAAATAGATCGTAATGCCTCCAATCCAAAGAAATATGTACGATGAATAAGAAACAAACCTGCTTTTTTGTGGTTTCTTGAGAAACGGGAATGATACGTTTCGATAATTGCGATTTAAGGAACGTTGATGTCTTATATTTCTGATTTTGATGTGAGCAGATTCTGCAATATATCGGTGAACAGCACACATGAATATGCCAACATGCACCTTATTTATGGCATGCAGCTAAATTTTACCGAGACATACAGGGTCCTGCAATAGTGCGTTAGGCTTCCATAGCTGCCAAACAAGACGTTTTAGAACTTTCAATTCTGCATCTGAGAAAATTATTTTCTGATATACAGGGTGTTCCCAAATAAAATTATTCAACAATTGAGTGATTTTTTAAATGGAACACCCCATATATTTTTGCATATTTTCAATGCTCTTCAATACCTCAACAATGATGCAAAATATTGGGGATATTTTTCTAACGGTACGGATCTTATTCTGAAAAAACTGCAAAATTTCTACGAAACAGTAGTTCGGTAAAAGCCCTCTACCGATTTCCAGAAGCGATAGTAACATGAATTGGAGCAGAATTTCTTTTAACTTAAGAATTTGCCTATACATCGTTCCTAAATGATCAAACTCTTTTATACAGGGTCTCCGTTATCAATGTCCAAATATGAAATATTTCAAATTGTTTT
Source organism: Myrrha octodecimguttata (assembly GCA_958510865.1). Lineage (NCBI taxonomy): Eukaryota > Metazoa > Arthropoda > Insecta > Coleoptera > Coccinellidae > Myrrha > Myrrha octodecimguttata. The sequence continues at coordinate 60,625,862 of OY294056.1, forward strand.
TTCCCGATTTTCTCGAATGTAACACCCTATATTTTTTTCCATGATGATGTACACAGTTTAAAACCACTCCTGTGTCCAGCAGACACGAAAAATGACATTTCAATCAAAAATTTCAGGAATAATGAACATAATAACTAACAGATATTTTAAATGAGTCACACAACGAAACCAAACTGAATGAACAATTTTCGAGAAACTTTAAAACCCATCCAAAATCATAATCCTCAAATGAACATGAAAATGATAATGTTTGTCCGAATAAGTAACACATACATAGGTATTATTGGTAACTTGTGTATTCTAACCATTACAGAGTTTTATCGGCATCCAAAAAAATTATTATTCATGAAATGGTTGATATGATTTTTATGTTGGGGCAGTGCCACAGAAACTGTTTAGAAGCCAGTAGATCCTGTGCTGTCGAATATTCCGGAAGAAGAAATCCACATGAGTCGGGTTTTCGGAGACTTTTAAACAGATTTGTAGAGATAGGAGATGTCAAGTATAAAAAAGAAGAGAGGATAAAATCGGCCACTAACGAAGACAAGGAGCTCGAGGCTTTACTGCATGTAACTGAAAATCCACACACAAGCTAAAGGGAGCTTGGTGTAGCCTGTAGTATAAGTGAGCGTTCAGTTCAAAGAATCCTCAAAAACAATACGTATCATGCCTACCACATTCACATGCACCAGGCGCTTACCGATAGCGATTTTGAAAACCGTCTGAACTTCTGTAACTGGGCAATTTTTCAAATTGAACAGAACCCTACATTTTTTGAATTTGTTATATTCAGCGATGAAGCAACCTTTCACAATTCCGGAGCCGTCAATAGGCACAATTTTTATTATTACTCTGTAGAAAATACAAGAATTATAAGGGAAATAGACAATCAACACAGGTGGTCATTGAATGTCTGGGGAGCAGTAATCGGCAATCATGTGATAGGCCCTAATTTTTTCGAAGAAAATTTAGATGGAGCTGTATATTTGAATTTCATTCAGAACATTTTTCCCGGAATGTTAGCAGTGTTACCTACGGGAATACGAAATGAAAGATGGATTGGTAGGGGTGGATCGACAAGATGGCCTGCTAGATCACCGGATCTCACCAAATTAGTTTTTTTTTTGTGGGGATACATAAATGGAATCGTGTATGATGAAGTTCCAACAACAGTTTTCAATATGCGAGAGAGGATTGTGACTGCTTTCCGAAGCATTACTCCAGCCATGCTGATGAGGGTTAGTGGGTCGTTCAACGATCGGATCGCTTTGTGTTCTAGAGAAGGCGGACGATACTTTAAACATCTCTTGGATCATTAACACAAATTTTCTTTGTCTTTTTCAAGGCCCTTTCGTTTTTATATCCAATATTCGAATGAAATTTTCCGTTCTGATTTCATTTTTCGTGCCTGCTGGACGCAGGAGTAAAAATAGCCCTTTGGTGACTTCTGAAAAAATGTTAGGTTTTAAACTGTGTACATCATCATGGAAAAAAATACGGGGTGTTAAATTTGAAAAAATCGAGAAAAAATAATTTGAAATTCTTCATATTTGGACATTGATAACGGACACCCTGTATGAGAGGTTGATCATTTAGGAACGATGACTAGGCAAATTAGTGTTAAAGTAAAAGTTGAGTTGAAAAAAATCCTGATCAAATTCATGTTCTTATCGCTTCTGGAAATCGGTGAAGGGCTTTTACCGAACAACTGTTTCGTCGAAATTTTGTAGTTTTTTCTAATTAAGATATGTACCGTTGGAAAAATATCCCTAATATTTTGCATTATGGTAGAGGTATTGGAGAGCATTGAAAATAGGCAAAAATATAAGGTTGTTCCATTTAAAAAATCACTCATTCGTTGAATAATTTTATTTGGGAACACTCTGTATATCAAAAAATAATTTCCTGAGATGCAGAAAAGTACAAAGGGAATGCTTTTCAACTGAATTCTTGAAACGTCTGGATTGGCAGCTATGGAAGCCTAACGCACTATTGCAGGACCCTGTATGGGCTTTTAACCTACTAGTCATTCTGATCGTTGATATTAAGAGCAAACACTACCACGTACTGAAAAATTACGGCTTCGACGCATTTCAGCAACACAGGCACATTCAAGTTTCATCAATTAATATCCAGAGGTCAGGCACCTGCACACGGACTGCATGTTTCAATAACTGCGTGAATATTTAGATTTCGAAGAAACTTCGACGATCATTGGCGCAAACAAATTCTCGTTTCGCAGGCTTCATTGAATAGTTTTTAAAATTTGTTTTATTCGGATGTACCTACTTAATTCTTTAGTGAGAATGCGCAATATTTGTAATTTTTCCATTTTTACTCCATTTTAGTTTTTATTTTCCTGACAATTTTCGTATATGAAAAAGTGACAACATTACGCATTCTTACAGTTTTTTTCGACCATTTGCATCCAAAAATTTTTCTGAAACAAGCGAACTGTGACCTTCAAAAATCCCCGTTGTATTCAAGGTATTGTTTGCTCTTAAGGAGCTTGTGATCTGGAAAAAGGGCTATTTAGTTTGTTCCAAATGTCTGTAGTTTCAGAATTTTGAGTTGAAATCAAATTAACTCCTGAAGGTATCCCGAGTCGTTCATCTGGAGGTAATGATGCAACCTCTTACTCCCTATCTATCTATTTCAACTTTACAATTAAAATTGCTATTTACAAACACACATTTGGGTACAGTGAATCTGAGATCCGGGGGCCGAAGAAGCACTTATCTTCAGGTTAGGTGTGATGGTGTGTGGTAAAGGATCCGGCGGTATGATCCTCCAAAATGCAGGTATTATGCAGGTCGTCCAGTTTTTAGAGATCCCATCCAGAGCGAAGTCCAGGGTAAACCCGCAAGATTTCCCGTCGCGAAGCTATAAGTAAGATAATCACATCATTGAAGCAGTGTGAGTTCCTGAACAAAAATTATGAAGGCCAACATGGGCAGTTTCTCCTTGTTTGGAAGATATGGGCCCCCAAAGTTCCAAATTATTGCATTTTCAGATCCTTTTTTCCGCCCTAAAAATGATCTCTCACTTCTCAAATCTGGTTCATAAATCAAATGTGAACCTTCAACCAACGAATAGCGACATTTTCTTTCAAGAATATTCAATATTTGAAGGAAGAAAAGTGAAAATATCAGACAACCACTTAACTATATTCCTACGAAATACTTCTCAATGTTGAAGCGGAGCTTGGCAACAGCGTCTTTTCATCGCTGACCAACGTATTATGACCGAAGAGTAGTTGCTGGCGGGAAATATGAAATGATGGACAGTTGAAGGATATGATTGTAAGGAAAATGCTTCTGTCACTGAAGAAGAGATGGTTATTCTAACAACAAGACAAAATCATTGAGAATATTTGTTTAAGGTTTCACTCTCAATATTTTCGTTTGAACTTTCTTTCTATCCCCTTCAAAATAGGGAGGTTGTTATCTACTTCGTTTTTTTTTATGTCTTCGGGATAGTCCCAGTTTAGAATGAGATTCAGGGTATTCCAATAAAATGGGTTATATAATAACCTCGATTTCATTGGAAATCTAGGAAGGGCCCGACCTATCACATATGAAAAAAATGTAAGTTGAAATATATATCAGGGTGTATTCTCATTCCATTACGATGTGTTTCAACCTAGTAGATTCCTCCTATTGGAAGATTTAGAGTATCGCCGTAAAAAGTAAGAACTAAGAACATTTCAGTTTTCTCGCCAGCAATAATCTGTCATTCACGAATACGCACGATGGCACGATTCCGACCGATGAAATTTGCGCCATTGCCAAACTTTTAGACTGAGTCGAAATCAGAAGGAATAGAGTGGGTGTCCAGTAATTTCATTGTTTTTTCATTAAATATTGATTATTCTTGAAAAAAGTGTTGCTCATTGTTGGTTGAAGGTTCAGAGGTGGTTTGTGAACTATACAGATGAAGTGAGAGATCGTTTTTATGGTGGAAAAGGGTCCTGAAAAAGACTCATTTTGGAACTTTGGGGGTCCATATCTTCCAAATTAAGGAAGACCTCCTATGTTCGATTTCACATTTTTCATTCAGAAAACACACTGCGTACAATGATGTAAATATCTTTTTAATATCTCGGCGACGGGAAATCTTACGGGTTTACCAGATAATCCAGTAATAATTGCCTTCGGTACTAAGATAATCCAGTTAAACTCTGGGTCCGGTACTAAGATATTCTAATGGGCGTTAGCCCCTGTAAAAAAAGGCCCAGTAGGCGCTAGCCCCGGTAAAAAGATAGTCTAGTGGGCGTTAGCCCCGGTAAAAAGATAATCCAGTGGGCGTTGGCCCTGGTAAAAAGACTGCAAATTTCAAAACTATAAGATGGTGCTAGTAACAGGTGATCTCATTTCCAGTGACTCTAGACATTATTGAAATAATTTACAAGGTGATAAATATGTGATGAAATATCTAGAACTCAGGAATAAGAGCACGTTATTCGATAGTAAGAATGAAACAAGAAATCAAATGCACAATATTATACAAAGGAACATGTTTACCTGTGTAACCTGCATGGAATGAAATAAATCATAAATCACAATTTGGCATTTACAAAAGCAAAAAATATTGGTCGGGATATACTTAGTACTTACCGCCTTTTGAATAGACGTCTTATAAGAAACGATAAAACTTCAAAATTCCAGGATGTTAATGGATTACGAGGTACGTTAATTCGCTAAACTCTAGCAAGGTGATAAAGCTTCAGCTTCTCCGCACCAAAAAGGAAGAATTTTCGATCAGCTGGACCGAGTCTGAAGGGTCGCGCATGCGAAACACCCACTCAACCGTCAATGAGAAGACCGTTCTTTAGCGATTGATCTTAGAATTGCAGTAAGACGTTTTCTTGCGATTGGAATTGAAATTATTCAGTATAGCGTATTTTCGCGACGGAAACTGAAATCGACAGTGAAGCGTTTTGTAAAGTTACAGAGTTTGTATTGGTCTTAAACGGTTAGGTGAGACTTCCTGAAAAAGAAAAAAATTCAATTCTGTCCTTCCGTCCGTACGTTCCTAGGTGCTCTTTTTTCGAAACAGAAATTCGGGAATTCTTATATTCGGTTTGCAGTCCAAATCTCTCGGTTGATTTCTTTATTGGGTAAAACTGCCGAGCGATTTCGGGTTTCTGACTATTAAAATTTTGAATTTAGTTCTTCAATATCTCAAAAAGTACCAACTGATACGATTCGTTTAGACTTTAGTTGGAGAATACCAACGCAGAATTTTGTGAGGATCCACTGGTTACTGTTAGGGTATTAAAAAAAAATCGAAAATATTCCTGGTTCATATTCGAAAAAGTCCTCTTTTCAAAGGTCTTAAAGGAAACGATCGAACGAAGCACAGAAATGGAAGTTTATTTTCAGAAAGACAGTTTTAAGAATTTCAATTGATATTGGAAAAATATATGCAAAATTTCGTTGTTACTTTGAAATCCTGCGATTGTTTCCTCCGAGGCTATATTACCGGTGCTTTGAGCCTATTGTTTTTTTTTACCTTAGGCAGGGAGCTAACCTTACCTAAGAACCCTCCTCTTTTACCCGGGCTTGGGACCGGCAGTGATAGTTGTGAGCTACTCAATCCACCCACAGCTACCCCAGGCAGACGCCCACCAAAGCGATGGCGAGACAGCTGGCAATCCACATCACAGGAAACATAGACCGGAGAAAACAGGCGATACGCCTTCTCAAGAACAAGAAGAAGAGAAGATTGTTTCCTCGATGTCTCGAGAAAAACGGGAGCGATCAAATTGAAACTTCGTGACTAGTTATATAATACAGAGTCGCACTGAATCGCAAAGTTTTGCGATTAGTTAAGTGGAGACGATATATAAAGAACTGTTTTCGAAAACTTTTTCAATTTTTCTCGAAAAACTATTTTTTTTCGAGAAACGATTTGTCAAATTTTGATGAAATATGGCATAGACCTTGAAGTCGCAATATTATAATAGTGCTTCAAATTTGTGTGGAAGAGAGACAAGGAAATGTCTCCTTCCAGAAATATCTGATAAAATTTCATGGAATTTTGAAAATATTTATATTATCTCAAAATAAGCTAACGCTAACAGAACAAAACTTTATTGAGGGTTATAATTATAGAATACTGACTCTTTTTCATGGGAAAGTACGTGAAGCAAATCAAGAAGGTTTTTTACGAGAATTTATAACTATTGTGTGAAATGTGTAATAAGGTCTTGAATAGGTGTTAATACTAATGAAAAATCCTAAAACAGCAGAGCATGATGACTTTTTCATGGTTTGGCATCATGTTAAAGCCACCAGCATCCAGGACAAAAATGATGATACTTTATATCTTCATTCAACCAAGGCCATATCCCAATTGAATATTATCTTATCGATATCTGTGAACAGCCGTGAGCAAAGAAAATGCCCCTGAAATAATAGATAACCCAACCCTTCTCGAATATAATGGGTCGATAATCCGCTGGTTGAATTTACACGAATACGATATGGGAAATATATAGGAGAAAGTCTGGAGATAAACAATCAACCTAGAATTTCCGTGTCATATTTCAGATTGAGAGCTCCGGGAAAATTTTCTGAGCTGAATTAATCCGTGAAATGGCAGGCACGTGGAAAACTACATCTGATATCGGGTCAGCTCGAAACATGAAACTAAGCAGCGCAAAGTCTGAAACAGGAAACGAAGTGTGTCTCGATCCGCAAGCTTTCAACCTAAATTATTTAAGTTTGACTCGCAGTTTCCAGTTGAATAAAAGAAAACACACAATAGTATTTGTTGAATCCGAACAGAAAAGAAAGAAGAATATTGTTGGTTTCCTAAAAATATGTGTTAGTAGAATTCTTTGAAATGTTTGTATTGAAAGTGCAATGCGTTCCTGTAACTTGAAGAATTTTGCGTCGGGACTAAGGTCTGCAACTGTAGAAAATTCAACTGAACCAGGTGTTGAAGGTGAATTACTTTATACAACGACGTGTGTTTGCTGAATTGACCCTGGGGCATATTCAGTGATGATACATCTCGAAATCTTACTGTTGGGTGGCATTATAGGTCCATCCAGATCATCATATTTTTTTTGGCCTGAATTGGATGATGGATACAATCAACTTGTGGTTTAACAGAACGGCGCTACGTGCCACTCAGATTATGCCTCATTTGACATCCTTCTAGAGTGACTTGAAGGCATAGTAATGTCACCTCACCTAAAGGTGATGTGAACTGGCCGGCGAGATCTTTCGATTTTATATGAGAAACACTGGAGGTGAAATGCAAATTACAATCTCAGTGTTGTATTTCAGATTGAAAGCTCAGAGAAAATTTTTCGAGTCGAATTAATCGGATCAACTCGCTACGTAAATCCATTGAGTGAGTTAATACTCAATGGTAAAACCATTGTATAAACAATGGTGAAACTGAGCAGCGCAAAGTCTGAAACAGAAAACAAAGTAGGTCTCAATTATGCAAGTAATTGGTTTTCAGTTTCCAGTTGAAAGAGAGAAAACACACGATAGTTCGAATCGCTTGCATACGAAACGAATAGAACGAATAATTGTCGGTTTTCAGGAAATATGCTTTTGCAGAATTCAACGAAAGATCTATATTGAAACTTCTATATCTTCATAGACCTCGAAGAATGTCGCGTCGTGAGTTACCTGTACACCCGTAGGAAATACAAATGACGCAAGAGCTGGAGATGAATTATCAAAGAAAACGACGTGAAATGTAGTAACCAAAAACAAACACTTTTTTAATCTTAGGCGATCGATTTCGGTTAGTTAACCATCATCAGGCCAAATGAAAGTATGCGGGATAAAATACATAATTCTTTCCATAAATTACGGCGTGTGTTTATCCATTTGGCCCTTCCATTTGGAACGATACCGTTCCTCATTTGACCCAAGGGAGAATCCTATACATTTCGAACACTCCACTGAATCATTATGGCCATCTTCTTTCGATCTGAACTGAATGATATGAAACACAACAACATGTAGTTCAACAGGACGGCGCTACCTGCCACAGAGGCCAAGCCACATTGCACATTCTGCACGAGCGACTCAAAGGCAAGGTCATTTGACGTAAAGGTGATTGGGATTGTGTGATTTGACATCGTTGAGTTATACACAGTTATACTTTTCCTTGTAGTGTCGCAAGTCTTTGCGCATTAGCCACATAATACAGCTGCTCTCAAATCCAGACCAACTCATCCCACGGTCGAATTCAGCCTGATTTATGCGCCGAAGTAATGGAAAATTGAACATTTCGACACTGTGACATTTGTGATGTGTTAATTTCATACATAATGGTTTCAATTGACCTTTCGAACGAATCGAAAATTCCGCTGACATCTCACCCACATCCTACACACTTCGTTTCATTTAAATTTATAGATATGAAGCGCTTCATCAAAGAACCTATATTTTGGCAATCTTGTTGCCAACGATCATCGGATTTCTTTCATATCTCGTAGAGCAAAATAATTAAAGAACCATATTCATACGATGGATTTTCACAATTAACAAATGTTTTTTTTTTCTTCTTATTGTAGTGGCCTTTACTTGATAGAAATCCATTGTAAAGTCAATTAAAAGACACAAGTGTGGTTGATTTCTACTAAATCATAAACACATGACGCGTTTCACTATATTGTAGTTTCATCAGATCCTGAGTTGCAACTCAAAAAGTGTGTTACAGTTTTACATAAACCAATACAGGTACAGATATATTTCCAACAGGTCAATCATGGAAAAACCAAACCGGGCTCCTAGCTGAATAGGTTTAGCAATGGTGAATTTGACAGTTCCGTCTGGTCGTTTAATAAATTTCTTAAACGGTTTATCTCTAGAGCCTCCAATAAATTTAACTTCCGCCCTTTGTTCTCTATGTGTAGAATCTTGAAATTTTCGTCGAAATTGTGTTTTTCTATTATTAAATGCTCGGCGGACGTGGAGTTTAATTTATTTTTCAGAAAAGAACTTCTATTTTCTTTCATCCTGGTGTTGAATGATCTACCCGTTTGACCATGTAAGTTTTAGGACATCCACTTACACTTTCTGCGTCTACGCACGTTTCGGAAACCAAGTTTCCTCTGTCAAAGACATATCGGTACGATATGTCTTTGATCCGAATTTTTTTTTAATATTCGCGTTTCCACTGAGAAAGGGACACATAGTACATATGATGCCCGCTTTCCTTCTCTAACTTCTCGCGTTTACGGCTATCCTGCAGCTTCCTCGTACGAAAAATGCATGAACAAATAAGGTTCAAAAGTCACATTTTCGTGCCATGTTGCCTTTAACGCATTTAATATATTATAGAATAAATACATTAGACGGCACACTTGATGTTGAATGGAGCCTCGCACCTCATTGCATATCTTTGCACGCTTCTCAACTCCATATTTCATCATGATAATACCTGTCTTCATGTAGTTAGGGTACCTATTTTTAGATGGATATAATTGGAATAAGACACGAAGTGCAGTTAGCGTGAGATGAGACACTAAGTGACTAAATTGATCTTCTGATCAAATCTGTGACGAAAGGGCTTTGTTGATGGATATTACATGAGATCCAACACGGAATTCAATTCAACTACTAGCTCATCTTTTTGTATCTGAGATGAACGCATCAGATGGATCAAGTCTGTTCGTAAGCAAAAGCATATCTGTGCCAATTTTTCGATTTTCGGAAATGTCAATTTATCAAAATTCTGCATATTTCCTTCCTATTGTCTGATGAATGAGTCACATATAGACTTTGAAATTTTTACAGTTCACTGCGTTTATCGTTTACATTATTCCTATATTGATCATTAGGCAACATTTTTTCCAAAAAATTCCACTTGACAAATACTTAGAATTCCGCGAACGTGAAGGGCGATTTCTGTAAATAATAATTTTCATTTGATTTTTGACAGTTGGTTTCCAGATATTGAAAGGAAAACCTAGAAAAAAATCTTTGAAAAAATAATTTGATAATTCCATTATTCTATATAAAATATATATATTCTTGAGAGAACGAGCATTACGTTCCTAGGTATATCACAGTGTTAGCAGAGGAAATGCAAACAGAGTACCATAGATTCTTATACGTATTATAAAAGAGCAGAAATAAAAAACCCAGCAAAAACTCCGTCTCCCCGTATGAGTGTAGGAATTTGTTTAAAGAACATGGACAGCATCTTTCTCATTGAAGAATTTCTTCGACATCTTGAATTTATTTTGACAGAATATCTTGACATAATATCTGAGACATAAAGAGAGACAGAAAACCAGCATTTGTTTTCTGACCGGAAGGGTATTTCGACCAGGTCCGTTCCTCCAAATGATGATATTTCAGATCCTCAGATGAACGAAAAACGCTACAGGCCTCTCATATTGAAATCTAAAATATCGGGAATAAATTGAAAAACTTGTGACATGTTATGTCAGGATGACATATATACATTAAGATATATAAAGATCTATGGGAGGGGGAGATAGGTGTGCCTTTTCCCCTTTTCCTAGGGTGATTCAATTTTCTCGTGCTACTGCATAGTTCATGTCCCTATGATGGTAACAACGATGTGTCGATTCTGCTGAATTTGCCATAACAAATTCGATGACAACTTTCCTTCTTCTTCTGTAAGGTGAAATTACTTACATTATCGTGTTGGGATTATTTTCTGTCTAAGTCAATATATGGATTTGTTAGTTGTTTCCCCATGAACAATAATATGGTTCAGCAGTTTAGATTTTGCAGCAATGATATCGTTCAGTGATTTTTGTTGCAGTTGTACTATGTTCATCGCCAAAATGAAATGTAATCACATACAACGTTATAGATAATAAACTAACATAACATACCAACAAGGACGAATATCTGTCGATAAATCAACAACTATTGGCGAATGAAGATAAGCGCCACTCCCTCTGGTGGCTATCCGAGTAACCGGAGGTACAGACATTATCATTGACAAGTTAAAAGAAATGTCGAGAAATTGAGAAAGTTTATGCATTTTTATTGGCGTTTGTGTGGCTTTACAAGTGCTTCTACTGAGGAAAAGCAAACTCATATGTCCCTTCTCATAGATTTCCACAGCCCGGCGAAAAATTTCGAGTTAGGATGAAAGAAACTTCCTTTAACAAGTCGGGCCTGAAAGTGTTTGATAATCAATAAAAACCAACAAACAAGATTTATGAAAGTCTGTTACCTGCATTTTACCGATGATGATCATTTTTATAGAGGTATGCACGAATTGCTCATGAAATATCAGATCACATTCATGAAGACAATTTTTTTCCAGGCCTCTAATCCAAGCAGAGAAATTTACTTAAGAGGAATGCTATGCCTTCCAGAAATCTGACTGTTGAACTGATCATTAAGGAACAACGTAAATGTGTCAGTGATAGAACTGACTATTGAAAACAAAGAGTCTCAACAAGGAAATATCTGGTGATGAATACTGTTCGCTCAAAGTGCTTCTGCCGATGAAATCAAAGTTGTACAAGGCTTATTTATTACAGCTTTTTCAAGACCAATCATATGAGAGTTGGAAAAGTCATTTGTCAATCCATAATGAATAAGGCTTATGGTACGTAGCATTAGATTTATGTGAATGTATTCATTTTATTCAAAATATATTGAGTATGTAGTTCTTCGCTATGAAAATAGTAAAGTTACGAGTATTTGTCTGTTATTCCAAAAAGTATGTTTTACAATACTATCTGTTTTTCAACTTTCAAGACAGCCTAAGAAATCCACCAAAGTCAACCTTGCCATTTGGATCTGAAAATAAATAATATTAAAATACTGTCTAACCTTGGAGATATCCTCGTAATTTCAGAGTTGCTACACTCAATAAGATTGAAGAATGATACATACCCACTTTATAAGAATGGAATAAGTACTCCCAGTAAAATTTTCGTCAACTATAAAGGTCTAAAAAGTCTTTGAATAAATCTTGAAATCAAAAATTATCAAACCAAACACTAACGAACAGTACAAAATCGACAAAATAACAAAAACACCCATAACCTAAAACAATTTCAAATATTTCACCCTTAAAAGTAGAAAAAAACAGATCATAACTTAAAATTTCACACACCTATAAAAGTTTATTAGGACTAACACATGACCGATATTCAGGTGCCAGATGAAGTGAGTATGTTGGTACGAGCAGGCTGAACGCTAGGGGATGCCTGGTAACCATTCTTGGTACAATGATGTAAATCCGAGAAAGCAGAACAAGTCAGAGAAAATTCTGTTTTCCCTAGATTTATTGGAATAGAAAATTCTGTATTATCTGGATTGACTTCCATCACAGAAGCAACAGAGAGATTTTCTATACTGCTTTCTACTGCATCGATGGAGGGTATTTGGGTGTAGTCTTTAATATAATTTTCACGCATATAAAACGAACAGGCCCTTAAATAACAAGTTTTTTTGTGGTTAATTAATTCCTCATCCCGGTTCTGATTTGAACCTATGAAGACTAATTTCAATTCAATTAGAAAATTAGGCTTACATCTCTGAATAAAGAACATAAGGAAGGAGCATACTGCCTCACAAAGTAGGTCCGGGATGGATGTTGCATATGGCCGACTTTCCTTTCACTTTGAAGAGAGAACAACTTGTTCCGAGACTTCTTTGTCTGAAGAAATTACCTAACATGAGTCATACTTGAGTCCCACTTTTATACGAAAAAGAAAAGCGTTATGCTCCTTCCTGTTGTTCTTTCTTCAAAGCTTAACGTACATTGATATAGGATGAAGAAATTTTATTCCGAAATATTAATTGATATCTTCTAACTTCTAATTTCATATTTCGATTCTTCGTTGTTGTTTTTTCTCGCAAGTAAAAATGCATACGGTAAAATTGATACCATAATGGAGTTGGTAATGATATAAAAATTACCAATTCTCTTCCATTGATCATCCAGTATCCCAGGAAGAATAAATATTGTAAAATCATCCAGGAAACGAAGGTGCCCGCAGAGTTTTCTTTGGGGCCCACGTCACGTCGCTGTTTTGATAACACTTGATAAACTACGTTCTTTCGGGAAGACGTGAGTATCTACAGATCGAGTTTCGCCACAAGGATATATTAAATTACCCCCATTCAGGAGACTGAGGCATTCGCCCGGTATCCTATTTCGTATTGTGTATTTTTACATATTCCTTGAGTGAGGGTACAAAGAACTTGAATTCGTTGTTTGGATATTCGCAGAATTTTTGTACACACATTATATCTACAGGGTGTTTCATTGAAAAGTATCCACCCCTGATGTTTCTCGTAATATAATAAAAAGCAGAATTCATATGAATAGACTGACATGACATAGGGATGAATAACTGTCGATAAGTCAACAAATATTCCATCTCACTGCAGGTTTACGGTTCTTACCGATAATCAGAACACCTTACGTTGAAAACCGCAGCTAAAACCATAGACACTCGTGTAAAATCCCTCCGAACAATCCTCGAATTAATTCACAGGAAAGAAAAATTCCGAAATAAAACTATTGAGAGGAATCTGCAAACTTCAAAAGTTAAGCTATGAAAGTATCACTGGAGGTTGAAAGTTTTGGTTCCTGTGATTATTACTATAAGATTTAAAATTTGATGGGATATAAAAAAAAACCTGGCACTGACGTGAGGTAAGGAGCTTTTACGCGCTTTAAATTCGTTGCCAAAGCTGTCACCTATTTACGTAGAGCTGAGTTTGGCGGGGTCAACGCCAAACTCAGCTCTACTCCTAACGACCGACTGTAAACACAATAACTTCCGAAAGAAACCACTTAAAAACTAGATATTTATAGAGAAAGGTTGGACCTCAATTACGAAGGCCGAATTCGTGATTGAGTGAAATCCACCAAATGGTATACCCATTAAAAATTTTATTTTTCCAATATTTCCGAAACTACAGATGAGATCGAATTAATATCCAGTAATTTATCGAAAAATGACAGGTTCTAACTGAATTTATTGAGGATAATATAATCAGAAGATCACAGAATATTGAAGATTAAAAAAAACATCTGAATCATCACGAAATTTTGCACAACTCCACACTAGATATCAAGTTTTATTAAGAATGAATTAGCATTTTTCGAGTTCTTTTGAGAAAACAACGCTTTCAAGAAAAACCTAGAAAAGCACTGCCGTGAAGGCAACAGATTTTGCGCGCATGTTCAAATTCATTGCCTCAAAAGCGGTCATCTCCATTGAACATGGGCGCAAAAGCTGCTGCCTTTACGGCGGTGTTTTTCCAGGTTTTTCGATGAAGTACTGAGTTCCAATTATTAGATCTAATCTGTATTTTTGGAATTATTGGAAAAATAAAATATTGAATGGGTATATCTGCGAAATCAGTGGGCGGATTTTACCCATTCACGAACTCGACCTTCATAATTAAGGCTATAACTTCAGAAAGAAACAACTTAGAAACTCGATATTTGTAGAGTAGGTTTGGACCTTAATTACGAATGCCGAATTCGTGAATGGCTAAAATCCACCCAACGATCCCGCAAATATACCCATTCAAAATTTTATTCTTCCACTATTTCCAAAAATACAGATCAGATCGAATTGAAATCCAATAGTTTATCGAAAAATGACAGTTGGAATATTTGGAAAAAAATTTGAATTTTTTCCAGAATGTTCTAATGATACGATCACCATGAAATTTCGCGAGAAGTTGTCAATCAGCATTTTCGAACTAGCTGCCCAGTTCCATCATGATTGAATCAGTTTTTTTTGAGTTATTTCGAAAAAAACAACGAGGTCCAGGAAAAAACAGGAAATTTGACATGTTTTTTCTAAATATCTCCAAAACTTATTAATTATCGAATCAAACTGAAATATATGAAGTTCGAGGCCTAAGCAAAACTTTTTTCCAAAAATAATGGATCATTTCCGGAAAAAAAATTTTTCGAAAACAATTTCTTTTAATTTACTGACAGCATGATCTCAACAAATTCGGCCAAAAGTTGCGAGTCCTTAATGTCGAACCATCTGCCAAGTTTCAATCCCATCGCTTCATTAATTCTCGAAATATCAGGGAAGTAAGCTCAAAATTTCAAATGGCTTTAACGCCGAAACCGTTCTACCTATTATACCCTCAACAAACCATGTAGCCATTCATGGATTAGTTGTTTCTTTCGGAAGATATTATGTATACAATCGGGTGTTAGACGTTAAGATTCCTTAAGTTAATAACATCAAACGATAACTCTACTTTACAATGCAGTAATTCGCAAAATATATCCAAATCCACACGAATCACACCCCGGTCAGATTCCACGTATATTTACGAAACTACAAAGTTTCACTGTCGTCAGTGTAAATAGGAATACGCGAATAAATACAAATATAGCGACTATGTGTGTTGTCATTTCATTTGGCGTAACAGTTTACGTATATATTTGTTTTTAATCAGCAACTCAACCTGCACATGTTATGATTAAATTGTGAATATTAATAATTCCGCATAATCTCGTATGCTCGATATCCTGCCGGAATAATCCGAGGAAAAGCGCGGAATTAGCAGAATTGTTTTTTTTCCGGACCTGTCCGTTGCAAGGCGAGAGGAAAACCCTGTTTTCGTTATTATTCATTCTGCCTTATGAAATTAACATTTTTTGGAATATGAGTTGCTAGCTTGCCCCCAGGCAGAACCGTCAAAGATATTTTGGGAAAAAATCTAAATACTTCATAAGTTACTTTTTGATAGAGGAATATCTTGTTACTCTCTGGAAAAAGGAAATTAGATACTTACCGTTTCTAAAGAGATACGATAATTTTATGTTCGTTTTTAAGGTTGCTGTTTCGTTAAATATTTCATGAAAATAGTTTTTCGCGCGCATGTTCTAGGGCAATAGCGGGCTATAGTTTTGTTCAAATGTGTATAATTTTCGATGATTGAGCCGAAAATTGTCTCAAACGACTAGGTTGACTCACTGATGACGAATCCGGTGTCCAAATCGATTCTGTTCCGCCAGCCGGCCGTGGACAGGATAACTGTCGAACGGAGCAAGCTATCTACTTAAAACTTGTAGTGTAGTTTGCGCATCGCAATGCCTCGTTTATGTTCGTTAATGGGCCAAATCAACTAAATGATTTCGGAGTTGAAGGCATTTGAAATTTTGAGGTTATTTTCCTCATATTTCAGGAACTACTGGAACGATTGGATTGAAACTTGGCAGTTAGTTGAAGAATAGCCCGCCGGCCGGACAGAATTGATTTTGACACCGGATTCGTCATCAGTGAGTGCAACCTAGTCGTTTGAGACCATTTTCTTTAGAGAATTCGAAAATTAAATACATTTGGACAAAACGATAGCACGCTGTTCCCCTAGAACATGCGAGCAAAAAATAACGACATGTTGAGCTTACGATTGCTGGAAATCAAAAAAATTTCGGTTAATTAAGAATTTCCACCATATAGTTCATTACCGATGCATTTGCTTACGATATTCTCCAGCGGTGTAACGTTGATGTTTTTAAGGTTCGAAGTACATTGCATCAGTTGAGAGAATGCAAACATTCGGTCAGCCCTTTACGGTACCGCTGCGGCGTCGCAACGGTGGATTTCGCCTTGCACTTTCTCCTAAGCCGCAAGGGCACCGCAAATGATACAATGGTTTCTTAGTTCTCTGTTGTATAACTGTTGTAACTAATAAAGAAACTGCAACACCTAGAAGGAGCTGTTCAAATTTTAAATTCTTTTTTGGTGAAACATATAGTATAGCAAGGAGTAGGTGATTAAAACTTGGAGAAAAAATCGTGAAGGTTTTTTCATGTAAATATTTTTGTTACTTAAATATTGTACTCGTTTTTTGCGTTTGAGGAGAGCCAAAGTCGATGTTACGTTTTTGTTAAAATCCCTAGTGCACGTTTACGCAGAATTAATCGCCAGCTAAATGAATTTGAAAGAGGTCGAATTATTGGTCTACAGGAGGCAGGGTTGTCATTCCGAGAAATCGCTAACCATACGAACAGAAATCCAACTACTGTTATGAGATGTTGTCAAGCGTGGTTTGATAATGCCCAAAATCGAAGAAGAGTAGACACCGGACGTTGAAGGGGCACGAATGAAGTTCAAGATAGACGTCTAAGACTTATGGTCATTAGAGACCGATTTGCCACAACTCGATTTTTGGCTGATGAGTAGTTAGAAGAACAAGGCCATCCTGTTACTGTCCGAACGGTTCACCCCAGTATAAGGTCTTTTGGACTACAGCATTATCGACCACATCTTGTGTTACCTCTCACGGTTGAGCATCGCTGGCAACGATATCAGTGGTGCAGAGAACGACAACATTGGAATGTGAAATGGCATTTGGTCTTTTCTGATGAATCTCGATTCTCCTTGGGTGCACATGATGGCCGAAGAAGGGTAAGACGACGTCGGGGAGAAAGACGTTACACTCATTTTGATGTTGAGCGTCATATACACTGGACAGTAGTATGCGGAGCTATTGCACATGCAAGTAGGTCACCTTTGGTCTTCATTGGAGGTAACATGACAGAGCTGCGTTACCTTCAAGAAATTGTGGAGTCATATGTTCTCCCTCACCTTAACCGGCTCGAGAATCCAATATTTCAGCAAGATAATGCTCGACCTCATGTTGCCAGAGTTACTTTAAACCTTTTTGAAGCGACCCATGTGAATCTTTGCCATGGCCGCCCAGATCCAGCGATCTTTCGCCCATAGAGAAAGTGTGGGACATCATGGGTAGAATGCTTGGAAATTTACCATAAAGTATAGTAGCTTGAAATAGTATCCCTCAAGAAGAAATAGACTATCTTCTTGCATCAATGCCAGGACGTGTTGGATAGTGTAAAGATAACCGCGGTGGACAAACACATTATTAACAAATTTGTAAAAAAAATTGTAAATGCTTCGGTTTTTCTCCGAATTTACTCCTTGCTATACAATTCTATTTTTACCAAAAAAATATTAAAATTTACACAGCTCCTTCTGGGTGTTGCCATTTCTCTGTCAGCATTTTGAGAACGAATGAATGATCACTGAATTGATCCGGCTCCGCAACGGCGCTGGAAGTAGTGCGTATTGAATTGATACGGTTCCGCAACGGTACCGGAGCTGGGAAAACCAGATGTGTACACCGGGCATTTCACTGCAGATTGCAGCCGGATTCACATGTCCATGTATCGATCCGAAATTACCCTTTTTTCCACCCAATCTGTACGATGAAAAAAAAAATTATCTTTCAGAATTGCCGAGAAACAGACGATTTTGCCGGTTTCCATTTGGATTCGAATGGATAAAGAGGCAGCGAGGTAATTGAAATCGTAAATTCAATTAAAATGGGAATATAAAACGTCCGAATGTAGACTAAAGAACAATTGATCTGTACGTATTGGAATGTCCTTTTTCGTTCTGACTATATTCGTGTGTAGCCAGAAGGGCTATTGCCAATTGAAATCCGTTACGGGGGATTTCCGAAACGCTGCTATTTTCTGGGCAGATGCGTGAAAGCAATTACAGAAAAGTGGTGATTTATGGAGCTTAGAAAGTACTAGTTGGGATCTCCGTTTTAAACGCTGAGCGTGTAGATCACTTTCTAATTGATGGTCGAACCTAGGGCCAGCTAGATTTTTGATTGTGGTTTATTATTTGATAGATTTAAATAATAAACCTTTGTGATCCACAAAAAAAAGTAACCCTTCCTGAAAATATCACAGTTTATATTTTGAAGTATGTAGATTTGAATGAACTAATAAAAAATCCTTCAGTCCGGCGACGCCGTCCGTTGTTCGGGGCTTTTCTCTGAAAGTACTGAACCGAAATCAGTGAACGTGGAAGTAAAATTGTGTGTCGCTCGAGATTGATCCTTCAAGCTCTTCAGCAGTATCGGTGTGCCCTAAGGGCTCAAAACTGGGGGTAGGAGGAAAAAAATTATTTCTCGAAAACTTACCACCGAATTTTCATGAAACCCTAAACGTTGATATCTGTTGTAAAACTCAAACTAAAAATTTTCACCCGAATGATTTCCGACCAGTGGTCCCTGAGTTATAAAGAAAAATATTGGGTGATTTTTTTCAGGAAAAATTTGATGGATTTTTTAACAGCGACGCGTAATACCTTCACTATTGAGAGGCCTGTTCTAAAGACTGTTGGAGTGATGGTTTGGAGACCTCTTGCTCATGGTAGCTGATCACTACATAAGTTCATTTGAGGAAGTATTACAGCTGTGCGCTTTTTTGACGATGTCCTACAGAGCCCTCTTCTGCCTTATCTAATTGGCCTTCAATTTGTCGTTTTTGAACAAAGCCATGCACATCCCTATTAACTTTCTTCGAGAAGCTGTCATTAACGTGCCTTGGTCACCCTGTTCACCGGATTTAAATCCCATCGAGAATGTGTGTGATATGCTGAGGAGGAAACTGTCAAATTTGTACCAACCTCTACAGACCCAAGCACAGTTAACTCATTGAGTTGGAGTGAATTGGAACGAGTTGTCATAAGCAGATAGCGACCATCTCATTGTTTTAGATGCCTAGACGTGAGTACAAGGATTTGTTCAGCTATGGAATCTTAAAACACTATGGTTTTTTTTGCTTTGAAGTTCATGAAATTTGTCTGAAAATACTTTTATTCTTTCATTCTTGGTATAGAACTACCACAATGCGGACACATGAATTTCAGGAAGTAATTTTTTCTGGGTGTAATACTTATTAATTCACTGAGTATATTTGGGAGTGAAGAAACTACGTACTATAATTCCACTCGAAGTAATCCGGGTACTTTGTCTTCATCCCCTTCAATAATGAATAATTTTTTACCCCTGATGGCGGTTAATCTTTTCACTCCATCGGATCTGTCATTTGTGACATCTGAGTCACTCTACTCTGGGTCCATGCACGGCTTTTTGTACGCAGCTATGGACACTTCAGTTAGGATTCTTATAGTTCCACCTAAACTTTAAGAGTTGATATATTTTCCATTAACGGTTTCAGAGGACATACAACAATGCATTCCGCGCAAAGAGGTTGAAATCAATAATAAGCCAGTGGTCTGAATCACGTTCCAAAAGCTCCTTTTCTACTCTTTGGACACCGAATTGCTTCCACCACACGAACTGTTGGTAATAATCTCCAATCACGTTCCAATTTTAACAAAATGGAAACATCGACAAAGTTTGCACTCAAAGGGTTCACGGCTGTGATAATAATAAATTACATTAAAAGTTGAGAGCACCAGCAGGAAGCATTTCATCCGAATCCGAGGGCAGGGCTATAAATATCTACAAACACACTCGGAATTTTCAGACCTAAGTGTATATCGAGAATAAGCCATTGGAAATTGGCAGTTGCGCTGGCGAGGCCGCTATCCGAGAATCATAGAGGGCAATTTATCATAAACGCAGGAACTTGGCACAAATGTACGTACATCGGTTGAATGTGAAATTGCTGGTAGCATGCAAAAGCTATTTCATTCCAGTCGGGGCTTTTGGGAATCAATCGATAAACAGGTCTGAGATGTATATGGCAGAGGAACTTTATTTTTGCTTTCTTGGGTATGCTTTATTCGGCTGAAAGTTTTGTATTGTATTCCTTTGCAGGGTTCATGTAGATGTGTAGCATGTGACAAAGGAGCACTAATATTGCCGATCAAAATTCGAGTTACACCAGAGGTAAAATAATCGTGATTTCAAGTCGACGGAAGATTTTTGCAAGCTATGAACCTATAAAACATACGAATTTTGAGTATAGGATAGATTTTTTTCAAGATCTGAAGTTACACTCAGAATTTAGGATTTATAAACCTGTTTTTTACCTTCATGGAGTCCATGTCTGGTTCTGTCTCCTCTATCTAGGATGGAAAAGATTTGTATCTGTCTAGAGTTAGCCAATTTCATGAGGCCTTTGTGTCTTTGGTCCATGTTTCATCATAGACATAGATATCACTGGAAGAAACTTGGTGCCGATAAGACAGTGCAATGCTATTTTCCCCTGAAGTAGATACGATATAGCAGAGGTAACGAATCTTATATCTTTCACCTATATCTATGATGGAGATGACAGAATTGCCTTTTGCTAGGGTTCAGCTATTTCGTGAGGCCTCTATATCTTGACTTTTTCATCAAAGACATGGACTGCGCCCTTTATTCAAATCTGTGAAAAAAACGTGTTTCCGGTGAGGCAAAGACGAGAGTGTCTGTTTTGAATTAACTCTAGATGCAAGTGGAATATGTATAAAAATGATACGTAGGAAAACTGTTTATTTCGTTTAACTGTATTTAATAGATCAATGACGTATTTACAATAAGGTACTGTGTGTTTCTCGAGTCTCTGATCATAAGTGGTTGAAAAGTTCACAAAATCACACTTTTATGGTAACACAAACCATATGGGAACAGTTTGGGCGCGCACCGGGGTGTATTCACTGAATTCTGAACAGTGTCTTTCCTTTAAGTAGATGAAAGATGACAGAGGAGGTGCATTTACATCTCTCTGAGGTTGTTGAGCTGTTCTTGTTTATATAGATGGATATATTGACTCCGTTTAGGATTTGAATTTGTGGACGGAAAGTAGTAACTGTGAGAGAACGAGATACATAGAGGAAGAAACGAAGATCCCCTCAAATTGGTAGGAAAAGATGAGAGAGGTAGGTTGGTATCTTCCTGAGGAGAATCCATTTTATGGTGTTTGTCTGCAGTCCTTATTTGTATATCTGACAATGTTTATGATTCTATAACATGTCCATGATTTTATATGTATTGCTGCGTTCGTTTATTGCATCCGAGAGGCGATAGATTTTTTGGTCACGTGACCACAGATCTTATGGATTTTTCAGATTTCATCTGAAGTAAACGAACGACCCAGACGAAATGAGAATCACAGACCATAAATATTTGATATCCTCTCATCTGTGTATCAATGACTGATGTCAAATTAAAATTGTTAATCATATATTTTATTTTCTGCACTGTTTATTTCTCAGCTCGTTGGAAGAAATGAGTATAAATGTAACTTCATTAGAACTGATTAAAGGAGAATATCAAATAAAGATCGATTATGTTGAAGAGGACGACGAATGAACAGTTCTGAAAAAATACAGGGGCTTGCTGAAGAAACAGGGCCCTTATTCTCAAATCAACAGTTTAAAGATTCCTTAAAATGTTTCACAGTTATATGAATTCACCGATAATTGTTTAAATCATTATTTATTCATATACAAGTAGACTAAATTCTATCATAAGTGATATCCACCTTGCCATCAATAAAAATTTGTTTCTCAGAATCTTGTCTGAGTATTATTATAGAGTTACTTGGTCTCTATAAATTAGGCGTCCTTTGTGGAGAAAATTGTTGATTTATAATTAAGACATTGTTGAGCCTTTTGCCTAGGTGAAGTAACGGAATTCTGAACAATTATTATCGCCTGTTGGCATTTCTGATGTATTTTTTTTTAAATTAACTAAGAATGTACAAACGCCAATCAAATAATTTTATATATTCCCTCTCAAAGAATGATTTTTGTCCGAACTGTGCTAACGAAAAGAAACCAACACGAAATGAAAATTGAACGGAAATTATTTCTGCGTAATTGATATCAACAAGATGTCAAATTTACTCCAGTAAAAACTCCGATCTTGTCTATGATACCGACGAAAAAGATCGTCATCGACTCGTTTTGATTTTGTTTGACGATCAGTTGACATCTGTGGTCCCTTACATCTGGATGTAATAGATAACTTTGGCCCAAGTTGCCAACCCACAATTCTTCACAAATTTACTATTACTGGGGAACGGCAATTTCAGGACAAATTCGACATGATAAGGTTTGCGTTATTTATAGATATCCGAAAAAGATGCATCGGCTCCTCAAACAAGATAATTCCTTCCAAATGTACGGTTTTGTTAAGATCATCTCTGATTGGCTGAAATTTATGTTGGGATTCCTGATTTCATGTTAATAGTGTCAAATTTATAAAGGATATGTTCCGCAAATCAACTTGGTTATTTCGGCTGCCAGTTTTCCATTCCGTAAATATGAAATATTCGGTTGGTTCCTGAAAGGAAGGTTAATTACAGAAGAAAAAGACAACAATCACTAATGGAAAAATTACTGGGTAGGGTCTATGGATCATAAGGTATATAAAGATTGTTATATGCTATGGATATGTTACCATAAAACATTAATTGTCGTTCTAGTGCATAGACTTAATATGTCTATGTTCTGGTGATAGAAATATTGGTTTTTCATCAAACAAATTCCGTAATTAACCTTTTTTTTTCAGGAACCACCGAATATTTTATATTGACAGAACGGAAAACCGGCAACCGAAATAACCAAGTTGATTTGCGGAACATATCCTTCTTAAACTTGACACCATCAACATGAAATCAGGAATCCCAACTTAAATTTCAGCCTAACAAAAACCTATATTTGGGAGGAATTATCTTGTTTGTAGAGCCGAGGCATAAATACTTGAATCATTTCAAATTTTTTTTGCAGCTCTTTTTTAGACAATCCGAAACATCATAGGATAATAATTTTCCGATGTTGCAAACTAATTACTCAGATATTCGTAGAGAAACTCTATATCAAGGTACCACCATGATATAGAGTCCCTCTACGAGGGGGAGGGGACCTCCATTTTAGTTTGTGAAATCAAACAAATAATAGCCCTTGAACTCTCTTATTACCACCAAGCAGGACACTCTGTATTGAAATTCCTTCAAAGATTCTACTCAAGTAATGGATACGAATAGGATTCCTGTTGACATTCTCCATCTATCTGAGAGGAACACAAATCGACCTCTTCATCAGCGTTAACATTTGAGAGCACTTTTCTTCTCGAAATTGACAAATACCGTGGAATCGTAAATGGTCCAATCATTCTCCTGTTCCTCGGGACACGTGAGCATCGTAAAAATATTTATTGTTCCAATTTCATTTTAAGATAGCATCAAATTCACCGAATTGAATTTGATATGCATGCAGTTCTTTCCGTTTGTAAAACTTAATGTCCTTGTAGATATCGTTTCTTCCCAACTTGCCAAGGATAATCATAGGATATTCGAACAATCAGGACCAAACTGGTTACTTAGTTGCGGTATATTTTCGTAGAGATAAGAAGCTAATTGAAGTTTGAATGACAAAGGGAAATTTTCTCATTCTATATCAGATTACAAAATTATTCTATTTCCGTATCTCCGCCATCTGATGGTGGTTCAGGTCGTGATCCTTCCTTTCGTATCTGTTTTCTCTGTTCAGGTTCTCTATGGATAATAATCCGGGAGATAGCGACTCCTCTTTTCTTTAGGGACGGTGCTCGATTTTGATCCTATTTTTTTGTAGATTCAGTTTTTCATGAAACATCGATTGATACCAGTTTCAACTCCGGCAAACTCGTAATTTCGGAGTTATTAATTTTTGAAAATTGCAATTTTCTCTCATATTTTGACACCACATATGCATTTTTCCTTGGTCTACCGTGGGTTTCACAAAGCTTGATCGTCCGATTAACGCTTTGATATTCTGTGGTGTTGTCAAAAATGAACTGAAATTGAGCATAGAATTGTCTTGATCAGAACAATCACGTTAATCAGAGCTTTGTGAAACCCGCTATATGTCTATCAGAAGTATAAATTGTGGATTTTTTTTATGGTTTGTATGAGTTCCACTACAGAATACAAACATTAAGGGCCGTATTTATAGTTGTTCCTTGAGGCTTCCTTACTGAAGGCCGCCTTGAATTTGCTTTTCTATGCAAACAAATACAAGTTTGTTTGCATAGAAACATAGAAAAACAAATTCAAGGCGGCCTTCAGTAAGGAAGCCTCAAGGAACAACTATAAATACGGCCCTTATCCTCCCAAAATGTTTAGAATTCTATACATCTAAATCCTACTTGACACTCGATTGCGTTTAGATCCTGTCGTCTTTTAATTCTCACATTTTTGGATTAACGGTTATTTAACTTCCAAATTTTCGATTCGGAAGCAATAGCAACAATACGAGATTGTGGCAGAGCTGTGCCAAAGCCTTGTGCTTAGTGCTCGTGAAAGCACTCGAAGCACTTTTGTGCTCCTAAGCACTGTGCTCCCAAGCACTTTATTAAGCCGGTGCTTAGTGCTTGATGCTTCGAGAATTTTTTCGGAAGGTTTAGTGCTTAGTAATTCGAAAAAGTGCTCCTAAGCACCGCAAAGTGCTCACGAGCACCGCAGTGCTCCTGAGCACCGCAAAATGCTCCCGAGCACCTTAGGGTTTGGAAGCACTTTCCGGGATTATTAAGCACTTAGCCCTTGGGCGCGTTTTTTAATTCACCAAAATGGTGTGGTTATGGTGGAATGTGGTGACATAGAACATAAATGGTGGATGTTGGACTAGATAATTTGACATTTACGTCAATCAAACAACAATAAAAAAACGATTTGGTGGATCCATCACTATTCCACCACACCAATTTGGTGAATTAAAAAACTCGACCCTTCATAGACTTGTCGAAACAGGAAAATGATGGGCTCTCGCGTGATTGGAGTAGACAAAGAGAACTAATATATATCGGTTGTCTCTGGTGTTTCGAGACATTCGACAAGGAATCCACGGATCCGCATTCGACACATTCGTGATAAATGTGTTTAAGTTTAGTTCTGTGCCACTATTATATGAAAATAATAAAATGCTTCAGAGTCGAAGTGTCAAACCGTTAGTTTTCAGCTGGGAACATCGAGATACAATATTTCGTATTCTATCTAGATCAGGGAGATATTAGAATTTCGTTCTGAAGAGTGTTTGAAAATCTCAAGAAATCCACTAACGTGAAATTCCGAGAGTATCGCAAAATTAGACGAAAAAAAAATTTCTTGAGCTTAACTGAATCCTGAATGCGTGATTTAAGTCATTTATGGTAGATGACCAATCTCTACTTTAAAATACTAAAAATATCAATTGAATCAGATTATAAGTAATATGATGGGAGGAATAGAAATGAATATTGTATTTTGATCTCCTGATTAAACGGTCATCACGAAACTTGGCACGTAGCTGTCCAAGTTTTGGGACAAAAATATATAATTATGCTGACGTCGATAACACTGTAACTTCCCGACCGATTATACCTATAAACGAACTCTGCCGAGATATTTAGGCTCTGAACCTACCCTGCAACTTTTCAGGGCTCTAGATTTTTCGTTTGGAGAGTAGTCGTGATTACGGACGGCCGAACAGCCAAACATCGATCTGGATCACGGATTCATCATCAGGGAGTCAAACACGTCAAATATTGGATTTCAATTCGATATTATCTGCGTTTTTTGGGAAATATTGGGAATATAAAATTTTGAATCGATGTATCCACGGAATCATTGTGCGGATTTCACCCATTCACGAATTATACCTTCGTAATATGTATACCCATTCTGAATTTCATATTCCCAGTATTTCCGAAAATTAAGATCAAATCGAATTGAATCCAGTACTTCAATGAAAAATGACATGATTCAAATATAAAATTTGTGGAAACAAAATTTTGAATTTTATTTCAATCTAACTAAACGATCATCAAGAAATCGTACAAATTTGCTCTTTAGCTTTCGTTAACCAGCCTAACGGCCGATATTAAACACAATAACTTCTGAAAGAAACAACTTATAAACTCGATATTTGTAAAGCCTCAATTACGTAAGCCGAATTCGTGACCACTCACCCAATGATTCCGCAGATATAGCCATTCATTATTTTAACATCCAATATTTTCAAAAATCTGAGAAAATTCGTAGGATTGAAATAGGTCGGAAATAAGACACTAATTCATTCCTTCAAGCGACGTTTCGCAACTATTTTGTTGCTTCTTCGAACTCTAGAATCATAAATCAGTTAAAAACATAATTAAATCAACACAGTGTAGTATTTCAAAACTTATTCTCTTACCGCGGAAGCAGTTACTGTCCTGTCAATGTTTCCATATAATGTCATACAACTTCGATATCAAGAATCTTGGGTTCTATTAATCTGAAAGTCAGCTCATTGAAACAGTATTTTCATCGATATTAAATCAGGAAGGTAAACAGAAAAAATTTTCAAAAATGCAGATGAGATCGAATTAAAATCCAGTATTTGATTGAAAAATGACAACTCGAAGAAATTTCGTGAGGATAATATGATGGCAGAATATTGAATATTTGAAAAAAAAGAATTTTTTTCAGATTGTTCTACTGACGCGATCATCACGAAATTCCGCACAAAGTTGCAAATCAGCATTTTCGAACTAGTTACCAAGTTTCACAATGATTGAAATTGTAGTTTTTGAGTTATTCCGAAAAAAATAACGATACTGAGTAAAAAACCATCCAAAATTGCCTTCGAATATTTTTTCCGAATATCTCTGAGAATTATGAACATATCGAACTGAAATTTGGCACACTGCTATGAAATATGGTTTTCAAGATATAAGCAGATTTTTTTCAAATGTAGTGAACTGTTTCAGATAATGGAAATTTTTCTGAAAAATGTTAAAAACATTTTTACAATCTTACTGACTGTACGATCTCAACAAAATTTTGTAGGAAGTTGCGTGTCATTGTGCCCCAACTAAGTGCTAAGTTTCAATTTAAGGGAAATAACCTCAAAATTTCAAATAGCTATAACGCTGAAACTGTTGGGCCGCTTTTGACCATCAACGAACATAACCGCGGCATTCGGATGCTCGACATATCCTGCAAGTTTTAAGCCTTTAGTTTGCTCCGTTTGACAGATATTGGGTCCTCGGTTGGACGGCCGGCCGAACAGAATCGACTTCGACACCGAATCAGTGGATTCAACCTAGTCGTTTGAGACCATTTTCGGCTCAAAATTCGAAAATAACAGACAAACCAAACACCAAACAAACGATAGCACGCTATTCCCTAGAACATGCGCGAAAATCGAGTTCGCCGTAGGCCATGCACTCTCTGAGCCATGTCTTTATGTTTCCATTATTTCGACAGCATATTATTATAGCGAAAACTGAAAAGTTTGAAATTTTAAACCGAGAATGGACTCACTAATGAAGAATCCGTAGTCAAAATCGATTCTGTCCAGTCGTAAACACGATAAAATCTCAAAGGAGAGAAGCTCTGTTCGGGTTCCAAATTATGGTCGGTCCTAGGTTGGTTTTCCGACTTCGAAAAACCGAAATGCCAAAATTACAGACAATTGGCTGAAAAAGTCTCAAAGTCAAAGTTTCATATTAAAAAGTGCTTAGTGCTCGATGCTGGTGTAAACGAATTACTTTTTGAAAGTGCTTGGTAATCGCGAGCATTTCACGAAAAATGAGTGCTTAGTGCTCGAGATTCCGGAGCACTTTTCGAAAGGGCTTAGTGCTTTGTGCTCGGAGCACTTTCCATCAGTGCGCTCGGCACAGCTCTGGATTGTGGGCTTGTTCCGATTTGCTAGAAGAGACATGACAAAATATAACGAAGGCACCAGTGGTGAGAATATGTGTAATTAGTACACAAAAACATGCAACAGACCTCTTCTGATTCGTTTTTCTCGTCGAATTTCGATATTGTTTGAAAGAAATAATGAAATATTCAAGTAACTACAGCTTAATGTATTTGTTTACGGAGGAAGGTAGAGTCATGCTCTTTATTGGCGTTTTAAAAGATGATGATATTGACCAAAGTTTATGCTCAAATACGATAGCAGCATGATGAGATTTCGATGAATCCTACAATAATTTGATGTTTTATGAAAAATTCAGTACAAAATATCAATTTCCGAAAAATATCTCCTAAACTAAGATTCTACCGGATTCGAGACTGATACCGATCGATATGCCTAGAAAAACTGATTATATTCAAAAACCGATCAAAAATCGAACACCGTCCGTAAAATAGAGTATGGCAACGTTTAATTTTGTTGTCTGGATGTCTGGTTAGGTTAGGTTAGTTTAATTCAGGACAGTGTCAGTTTGAATCTGAAACGGAAATTTAATTCAGGATTGTGCCTTGAATTTCATGTTCTGAGTTGTTAAGGTACTTGGCTAGGTCAGTTTAGTTTAGGACAGTGCCAGTACAAATCTGAAGAGTAAATTAATAAAGAATAGTGCCCTTGAATTTCGTCCTCTGAGTTGTTGAGGTTTTTGGTTAAGTTAGGTTAGTTTAATTTCTTACAGTGCCAAGTCCGAAGAGGGCGGTGCCCTTCAATCTCATCTTTAAGCTGTTAAGGTTCTTTGCTAGGTAAGGTTAGTTCAGTCCCAGAAAAGGAAATTGAATTCAGGAGAAATCAAGGTCTTTGGTTGAGTGAGGTTAGTTGGATTTGGAACAGTTACAGTCCAAATCAGAAGTTGAAGTTAAGCGGCACTATCTAATAATGAAATCATAATGGTTTAGGAATTTTTGCAAGTTTACCTGCGGAAAATATGAGCGGCCGCGCAATTGTGAGTTTTTGTCACTGTGAGTTTTCCGAGATTGATACGTTATAGTTCTCATAATCTCATTACATTAACATGAGACTAAATACTTAGTATGCGGATTTCAATATTGACATGAAGCTCCAAGCGATTTCAGACGTTGTAATCTGTGATTACGGAAAAGCCACAAGTGCTAGACAAATATACGCCAACCATAGAAAATATTGTCTTTATGTAACAAATACATCAAATCCAGTACCAAAAAAATGTGATTTCAAAAACTGATATCTTCTAAACTAAGAGTTTGACGGGGTCGAGACTGGTATCAATCGATTTGCTACGAATTACTGCATCTATAAAAAATCAGGATCAAAATCGAGCACTGTCCCTAAAGTAAAGTTTTACCTCTTGAACAAGTCATGCATGCATGCTGATTGTTGTTTTTCTGATTGTTATTAGATACATAGGCGACTGAAACGGACGTCAGTCCTCACGGAAGCTTTGAGTGTAGTTGTGAGAAGTAGAGCAATTTGTCAGAAACATAATTCAGGTGGCAGTTTGTTCTCTATATATACCATAACATAAGAAGAGTTACATTCCAAAGTGATAACTTCGCGAACTTAATTTTTCACCTACAGACCGATAGTGGTTGAAGCATTTAATGAAAATGATATCAATGTTTCAGTTTGCACAAACAAATATTTTTTGCCGTTTCTTATGAAGAATGAACAGTTACAATTTTCAGCTATGGCCCAGCAGTCGAATCGTATTGAATCATAGTTTAGCATAACAAAATTCTTCAAGTTAGAAGACGTTAAAATTATCACCATGTTAGCTTTTTTGTTAGTATTGTTGCCCATCGAGGTGTTGATTGGTCTTCTTGCGAAATCAGCCGTCGTGCCAATTGTCCTGCAATGACACTAACGTGTATGTGTCATTTATGAAGGTAGAAGAATCAGAAGGAGGCCAACTGGTCAACTGAGTCAAATCGCTGATCAATGGTTCGGAGAAGGTTGACCTGTAACTACTATAAGTACGTTATATCATTTCGAACCGTTTTCAAATCAAGATTTAGGAAACTACAGACATTTGTTCATCATGACAATGAGGCAGTAGTCGGGTTTGCTAATGCAGGGTAGACAAGCACGAGGAAAACAAGGTACAAAGGCTTGCCTGTGTTGGCATTGCCGGGGCTTTGAGAACGTGCCCGGCTAGATCACTGAGTCCTCTCACTGAGGAAGGTACAGCTCATGAGAGAATTGAATGTCAAAGAGTCTGGTCCTCTCTGAACATGTTCATCCCATCAGCGAACCTACTTAATGATGTAATGTTTGAAAAGGTAGTCATCGAAAAGAACTTCGACTCAATGCTATGTGAAAAAGAAGAATGGAAAAAGGAATACACTACCCAAAATTCCAAAGTAAATAATGTTATATAGATGGTTTTAAAGCCATGATGGGGACTGGCTCTGAAATATACGGGGCACGAACCAAGTGTACACTATCGTTAGGCTCCTACTCGGGTGTTTTTCAGGCAGACATTTTTTCAATCAAAAGATGCATAGACATAAACCTGGAAAGAAATTATCAAGGGTGTGACATAGTGATCCATTCTGATAGTCAAGCTGTTATCAGAGCACTGAACTCCTATTTCATCGATTAAAAGCTGATATGGGAGTGCCGAACGGAACTCAATGAAGTAGGCAAGAACAACAAGGTCGCCTTAGTCTGGGTTCCTGGTAACTGGGGAATCAAAGGAAATGAAGAGGCTAACACACTAGTCAAAAAGGGAACCCAAACGTCACTCACAGGCCCTGAACCGTTCTGTGGTATAGGCAAGTGCACCTATAAGACAGAGTTTTTGGAGAATGAAGAAACGAAACTGAAATGAAAACAATCCGCAGGAATCTTCCAGAAAGAGATGATTCCAAAAAGATCCTTCGGAACTTTAAAATTGCAAGGTTAAAAAGCATTTGAATCTTAGTAAGAACAAGTTACGCTTCCTCACTGGCTTTTTCACAGGACACTGTCCCCTTAGGAAGCATATGATATGAATGGACTCATTAAAAACTGGCGAGTGCAGATGCTGTGGAGAAGAGGAAGAAAGTCCTGTTCTCCTGATTACAGAATGCCTTGCCATTGCAAGCCTGCGCAAAGAACATCTTGGACAGGAGAATCATTGGAGAATTGAGGACTAAGCCTCGTTGAAGCCCTCATAGATACTGGAGATCATCGGAGATCTAGAGTTGGGGGGCAAGCTGTAGGTACTGCAATTGTGAAAATAAAATGGGAAGGGGGTGCACAATAAACCTTAAGGTTCCAGTGGAATGTCACTCCCTCACCAAACTAATTTTTCAACTAAAAACATCGTAATATGTTATTGTCAGTCTTCCAATTCCCATAATATTCAGATAATAATTATGGACCCTATTATTCATCAGAACTGATTACACAATTCGCATAATTGATAATTATGAGTAATATTCATAAACAATCCTAGATTTCACGCTTTGAGTACTCAACTGAATTATCCCACTATAATGATTGAATGAAGTTCATAAAGTAAAATTAATATAACTGAATATGCTCATGTTCAGTTTGATTGATTATGATGGAGTTTGGAATGTGCTGACTTTTTCGGGGTACGGCAAACGAATTTAGTTTTTGGAGTTGTACAGGGAGTCATAATAAAAAGGGAACCGAGGTCTTTTTACAGTAGAAAAATCAAGATCCTTGAAAATCTGTCGGTACCTGTAGATTTTGTTTTTGGGTGGGGTATTTTTTCACATATAAAATCCATCGTCATCATTTCTTCCCTTCGCGCGGCAAACCCTAACCCTTTCTATATGAATTCATAAGATTCATACGTTATAAGATTGAAAAATAATATATGTACAGGGAGAGTCTTCGAGTTGTACATTACTTTTAACCATAGATTCCTCTTATCAAATAAAAAACTTTCCCTCTTTGCCATTTTTCCATATTCGGCCCAGGTGAAGAGTTATAAGCATTTAAATATTTCTCAATGTGCTAATACACTCCTGTTCTTTCTTTGTAAGTTCACTACAGATATCTCTTACGGTGATCTCTTTGATAGACTAACCAAACCAATGTTTGAAAATCAAAGAAACATGATTGAAAAACTCATTTACTCACCCAATTCTCATGATTTAGTGCTTTTTGCGATAAACATTTCACTACACTGGACTATTGAAACAGCAGTTTTCCACTTGATATTCTTGAGATATTCAATTTCATTCCACTATAAAATTTTACAAAATTTCATCCTTCCCTCTCTCATATTTAAAACAACATAATTATTCTTATTTTCATCAAATTTATACATGAATTATATGAAATCAATCAAATAACCTAAACACATTAATTTAACTCTATGGCAAATCATTTTTGAAAGTTTTTATATTTCATTTAAATCTCACAGAAATCCCCATTTCATAACCGAGTACTTTATTTCAGCCAGAACAGATTTGTATTTTTGAATTAAAAGAAAAATAAAATAAAACTTTCAATTGAGGTAGCATTATTTCGTCGACTCGTTAGTAGATGGTAACTGTAGATATCTTCGCTTAGCTAAGCAGAAATCTTTATTGGATTACCTGTTGTGTATGCATTGACTTGTGAAATTCTAGAGTTCAATATTTCAATGTTTCTATTCTTAGACATCAGCTTTGTTTACAATAGCCAAGGACCTGCAACGTATATTTAATAGCTATTTGAAGTTTTTAGTTTTTTACTAGTGAAATTTCGTTATATTAGAAGTATAACTTTCTAAAATGGAACAGGAAGACTGATTGGTTCTTTTATTCCCAAAAATGCATACAGTAATGAAATGAAACATATCTATGGAATGGAGGAATAGTACTGTATGTAGTAAATTACTGTTATATTATTCATAGTCATCATAGTAATCTCATGATTGAAACTTCGTAAATAGAATGCGTCGCGCAACATAAGATAAAATGTCCTTCGGATTGGGATGGTGAAAAATGCAAATGAAACTTGTTTCCGAATATTTTTCAAATTTTTCTTGAAAAACGATGATTTTTTGGAAACTACCGATCAGATTTCAATGAAAGATTTTTAAATTTGGGTTTGACCAGATGTTCAACTCAGAAGATATTTTGGAAATGTTGATGAGCAAATTTGAGCAACATTTTTTGATGATCGTTCAATTAGATTAAGTAATAAAAAAAATCAAAATTTTGTTTTCGACTATATAATATGTGATATTTGGCGATATACTGATTATTCATTCCTCAGGAGATTTTTATTGAAGAGCTTGATTTTAATTTGATTCAATCTATGTTTTTGAAAATATCGAGAAAATCAAATTTTGAATGGATCTGCGGAATCATTGGATTTTACAAATTCACCAATTCGGTCTTCGTAATTAAACTTACTCTTCAATTATCAGCAAGCTACTCAGTAGATTTTTCCGTCGACTTAGGGAATCTATTTGTAGAGTAAGTTTTCACTTGAATTAGGAAGGTCCAATGCCTTAAATGGGTAGAATTCGCCAATTATTCCTTGGATAGTTATACCCATTCAAAATTTAGGATCGAATTGCAGTCTAGTACTTGATCGAAAATTTTAGCTTGAGGTTCATTCAGAATTTCGTGAGGACCATATGAGAAGAAGATCTGCGTTTGGCGGGGTCGATACGTGTATAGATGTCCTCTTTGGGCAATCGAACAAGGGCGCAAAAGCTCCTGAGCTCACGTCAGTACTTTTCTAGGTTTTTTTATGCTCACCTGTGGCTCAACACGAGTCGACTTTCAGGCAATACC
Organism: Myrrha octodecimguttata; assembly: GCA_958510865.1. Lineage (NCBI taxonomy): Eukaryota > Metazoa > Arthropoda > Insecta > Coleoptera > Coccinellidae > Myrrha > Myrrha octodecimguttata. Next base: position 60,660,020 of record OY294056.1, read on the forward strand.
TAAAAATTGCTATACTATTGAGCATCCACAAATCGCTTCTTCCAACAACAGAAAATGACAAAAACTTGTTGGCTTATGCAAACTAAAACGTAATATCGGTTTCGAAGCATGCTTCGAATATCTACTCGTTCCACACAATAGCTTTCTACCAGTGTGTTTGAGGAATAAAGTGCAAGTGTGAATGATTGTTAGATTCATACTTTTGATATATTTCAAAATATGTAGATTCTTCTCGAATAGAAATTAGTTGGAGAAAAGAGAACTCCAGTAAAACTGAACTAACATAACTACAAAACGAATATCTGTCGATCGATCAACAAACATTCCACCTTGTTTAGAGCTGATCATCTTGTCTTGTGGAAAAAACACATGAACCTAGTGTTTCCAAAGTCGTGACGGACGTTGTGAACTGCAAAATCTCAAATGCAATGACCTGATACGACAAAAGGATGAACGTCATACACATCGATGAAAGTATTCTGCACTCGAAGGTAGGATACGCAAGATACTCCTGGGAGATGGCGCGCTGAACTTCGTTATACTGCAGTATTCCATCTGACAGGTTATAAGTATATAGATTCCTATGCGGTCTATCAACGGTAAGATGGTGTGACGAGCAGTAAGAACTGTGAAACAGCTGTAACCATTCTCCTTGTACGCTTCTTCGGTAGAGTAGAGTAGAGTAGAGTAGTAGAGTAGATTTATTCATGTTTATACCAAATAGGTTCACACTCGTCACAAAAGCAATGTATACAATTAAAATTCAACAAAAAAAAAAATATCCACGTGTACATGTATACACTAATATCACAGACAATATCACCACTCATCAGATAAGAATCACTTTCAATGTTACAAAATCATCTACTGAATAAAACACATTTTCAATGAGAAAACACTTCAATCTATGATGGAAAATCTTCATTGACAATCTTCCTACATTATTCGGTAATTTATTATATAATTTAGGTGCTAAGTAGAATAGAGTCCTCTGTGACCCGCTGAGATTAGCATAAGGTACATGTAGATCATACTTTCCGCGAGTATCATATGAGTGACCATCTTTGTTCTGTTTCCACTGAGCATAATATTTGTGAGCATACGATAGGATCTCATATAAAAATAGAGAGGGCAAAGTTGATATTTTTAATTTCCTGAAAGATAATTTACAACATTCCCTATATCCCAAATTGTCCATAACTCTGATCATTTTCCTTTGACTTCGAAATATACGCTCAAAACCACTACACGATCCCCAGACAACGATACCATACCTCGCATGTGACTCAAAAAGAGCAAAGTAAGCCGTCCTTAACACGGGCAATGAAACGGCGGCTGACAAGTTTCCAATGAGAAATGTATTCTTAGCCAATTTTTTACACAAGGAGTCGATGTGAGCCGCCCAGGTGAGTTTCGAATCCACTTGAATACCCAAGAACTTCACATCTCTTGTCTCAGCCCCGCGATTCGAGAACACCATCCTCTCCGTCTTCCTGTTATTAACACACAGGGCGTTACCAGCAAACCACTTCCAGGCCTCCGACTTCATAGTCCCCAAAAGATCCTCCGCATCCGATAGGCTGCCATCAGCAAACAACAGACTCGAATACTTTCTAATGAAGTCAGGGAAATCATTAATAAAAATAAGGAACAACAACTGGCCCAATATGGAACCTTGAGGCACTCCCACTGGGACCGGTACCTTCGCTGACCTACAGTTGTTCACTGAAACTACCTGATATCTATTTGATAGAAAAGACCGAATAAGTTCTATACTGTTTTTATTAAATCCATAATATTTCAACTTCTGCAAAATAATCCCATGAGACACGCAGTCAAAGGCCTTAGTCAAATCTAAAAAACGGTGTAGATGTTTTGGTTGTTTGAATGATTACCTCTGATCAAGGTGGAATGTTGGTTGATTAATCGACAGAAATGGTCGAATTATTTCAACAATAAATTCTCGATAGCTTCATCAATTATTTCATTGTTGGTACCTACAGTGAATTCAGTCTTCCATTAAATGAATGAATCAAACTATTCAAACTCAACTTTGTATAGTGAACGTCTCGCGGTAAAATTTTAAAATATCCAGTGGAGTAGAAGCTGAAATCTCAAAAAATTGTGTGATTACCTCCAATATCGTCTACTTTGCAGATACGACGTAAATATCCATCGATCGATAAAGACATGAATTCTGAATGCTTCACAATTGCGCCTGCCAGATAACAGAATTGGAAATATATGGAAATAATATTATGAATAAAATAACAAGTGCCTGGATTTGAAGATTATCGAGAGAAATGAGAAATGGGGTTCCATATCGAATAACAAATTACTTTTTAACGAACTCCACGACGTGGTCATAAATATAGCGACTGGAATAATGGGTTTCTTGTTCCTTTCACCCGAATACCAATTCCCTAAATCTCTGTCTACACGGTTGCCTTTCGGGTCAAACTCGTAAACAAGTGATTATTGGGATAACAAGAATGAATGCTTCGTATACCATGCATATTACAAATCGTGATTTGTTATTGGATATTTTTTGTATCGACCTGATCGATTTGTATGATCATGGGATGGTATATGTATAAACAGGGTGTCATTTTTCATTGAATGGCGATTCGATCTTTGTTTTTGGAATTTTCGGTATATATCAGGGTATATCTGCGGAATCATTCGATAGTTTTTACGAACTCGCCAATTCGGCATTCGTAATTAAGTTATTTTGTTCACTATCAGTGGTTAGGCCTGCCGTAAACACATTATTTTTAGGAAAATAGGGAATATATTTGTAGAGAAGGTTTTTAGTTCAATCAAGAAGGTCGAATGCTTGAATGGGCTGAATTCGTCAATTATTCTTTAGATAGTTATACCCATTCAAAATTTTGGATCGAATTGCAATCTAGTACTTGATCGAAAATTATAGCTTGAGGTTTATGCAGAATTTCGTGAGGACCATATGAAAAAATCTGCCTTTGGCAGAGTCAATACTTGTATAGATGACCGCTTTGGCAACGGTACAAGCGCGTAAAAGCTCCTGACCTCACGTCAGTGCTTTTTTAGGTTTTTTTTATTCCATAAAGACCTTTTTTGGCTCAAAACTTGAAAATCACAGACACTGGGAAAAACAATTACTTTTTGTTCCCTGGAACAAACGCGAAATGAAAGAAAACAACATTTGGCTCAACATGTTCCATTAAATAAAATGGATATCTGATCAAGTTGAAATGTGGTTAAATATTGACTTCAATATCTCCCAAGACGAATATCCGATCAAGCTGAAATTTGAGCCATTGTTGTTAAGTAGTGACGATTTCGATGAACTGCTCATGCGCTACGGCAACGTACCGATAAAACTTTCTGGGAATCACTTCATGAAGCATATGTAGAGTGTGAACAGACGCCGCTCTATCCCGCATAATGTGACTGTAGGATCCATTGAATGCTTCGACTATTCACCAGTAGATGCCGTGAACGGTCGATCCAAAGGAATATTCTATACATCTTATTTTTCGGAAAATTCAAAGAATACATATCTGCTTAGACTGAAACCGAGTCTTCGAGTTTTCGCTATCGATAAGAGTAGAATTTCGAAGGAATCGAAGATATGCTTTTTGAATATATGAATTTCTGAAATAAATTTCCTGAATTTTTCTATTTATTTGTTCCTCAGAAACATCAGGAAATCTGATTGGGCTGAAATGAAGTGTTCGGTTATGAACTGGCGGTTTGGAGATTTCTATGACATTCAAATGGAATATGAAAATTTTCGAAAGAATTTTTTTTCGAATTTTATTGCTTATTATTGATAATCCTTCATATTGCTACTGTACATCTACCAACCAAGTCTCATTTCGATCAGATAAATATTTTTCGAGTTATTGAAAAATCAAAATTTCAAATGGCTGGAGCACAAGAACCATTCGGCAGATTCGACCCATTAACGAACTGAACCGAGATATTCAGGATCTAGACCTATCCTGATAAAAAAAAAACTCTAGTTTTTTTCCCTCGAAAGTTACAGTGCACACGGCCGGTCGGATGGACAGAATCAATTTTGACTACGGATTCTTAATCAGTCCAACCTAGTCGTTTGAGACCAATTTTGGCTCAAAATTCGAAAATTACACATCGTGACGAAATGATAACGCGCTGTTCCCCAGAACAAGCGCGTAAAAATGGTCATCATTCACACAACAGCTCACTATCACAGCGCTCCAGGTAAGAAAGTGTCCTACGTCTATATACGTTTTTAGCAATGTTACAATCATTTTTAGATGAATTCAAAAATACCATTGGAAAATTATATCATTTCGCTCACAATGGGAATTATCATACAAATAGGAAGCTCCATTTCGAAAACAATGAAGTGAAAAATGTTTTCGAGTGTGAATAAATTAGTGACATAAATATTTATACAGGAACTGAAGAATTATCACAAAAAGTGAATGGAAAGTTATCACAAATAAGAAATAAATATATTCCAGAATTTTCTATATAAAGAGGAAATTTTAGGTAGAAACAGAAGCTAATATGAATGCTACTTTTCAAAACAAGGTATTACATCATTTTTTAGGGTTTTATGGGTTTTCACTCCCAATATCTGAAACAGAACTAATAAAAATTGTTTTTTTCATGAAAAACGCCCTTGCGGATTGCAGTATCAAATTATTTGTCAAGGGTAGTTTCTTGCAGAAAATATTGCCTAATGAACAATACAAACGATAAAGAAAGCGAACGGTGACGTTTCAGAGTACAAATCTGACTCTTTCTTCAGACAAAGCAGAAAATAATTCTTGAAATTTTCTGCTTTGTCTGATGAAAGAGTCAGATTTGTACTCTGAAACATCACAGTTCGCGTTCTGAATTGTTTGTATTGTTCCTGTTTTGTTCATTGGGCAATCTGTTTTGCGAGGAACTGCCCTTGACAAATGGTTTGATACTGCAATCCGCAAGGGCCTTTCTCATGAAAAAAATAATTTTATTTAATTTTTCAATTGTTCTGTTTCAGTATTGGGAGTAAAAAACTAAATGAAAACCTAAAAAATGATGCAAAATCCTCCCAAAATAAGCTTTGATCGATACTTGAAGGTATTACACAGTTCTGTGTGTATGAATTTTCAAGCTGTCATTTGTCGAAAATCGATATTTGTAAAGTAGGTTTGGTCGAATTCGTAGATGGCAAAATCAACCCAATGATTCCGTAGATACAACCATTCAAAATTTCATGTTCCTATTATTTCCAAAAATACAAATTGGATTGAATTGAAATCCAATATTTGATTGAAAAATAACGGCTTGAAATTTCATGCCGAATTTGGTAAGGGTACTATGATTGGAAGGCAAGCAAATCTTTCTGTCAGGAAGAGAAGGCAGGGTCAATACGTAAAAAGATGACCACTTTGGTAACCAATTCGAACCTGCGCGAAAGAGCTACTGACGTTTTTCTGGATTTTTTGTTGTTTCTTATGATCTCAAATCTATTTTTGATATCATTATGCATTATTCAATGTTGCCGCTCATAAGAAGAAATACAACCAACTCCGTTAGTTTATGGGTGACTGTTTAACATAAAATTTTTTCTTCTCTATCACTGAGTATTTGAGTATTTCGCTATCCCTATTCCTGATGCTTTCGGAGATATTGACAACTTTGCAAAAAAAATTGCTTAAAACATGCACCCAATAAAATAGGCATACTATGTTGGCTAGTCATGTAATATTGGCGTCTGAATTCCAGATTGCAGCGCCACGGTGGCCAGTTTTAGAACCTTAGATACATACATAGATTTTGTTTTGATGATCGATTTTGTACTGTTTGTTAGTGTTTGGCTTGATAATTTCTGATTTCACGATTTATTGAAAGACTTTTTAGACGTTTATAGTTGACGAGAGTTTTACTGGGATACATATTCCATTCTTGTAAAGTAGGTATGTATTCTTCAATCTTATTGAGTGTAGTAACTCTAAAACTACGGGGATATCTCCAAGGTTAGACTGTATTTCAATATTATTTATTTTCAGATCCAAATGGCAAGAATGACTTTGGTGGATTTCTAAGGCTGTCTTGAAAGTTGAAAAACAGATAGTATTGTAAAACATACTTTTTGGAATAATGGACAAATACTCATAACTGTACTGTTTTTATAGCGATGGACTAAATACTTAATATACAGGGTCTTTCACGAGGAACCTCACCCATATTTATACGGGAAACTACAGAACGTATTTTCATGAAATTCAGCACTTATAAGTATTTCACGATGCTGATGAAATCTAAAATATTTTCAAGGCATGAGCACCTCCGGTTTTTCCGGAAATGACGTCAACTTCCGTTTTTCAAATTAGAACACCATTTTTTTATTGCAGAAATAGATTCCTTAGAAAATTTCAATTTGTTTTGATGTAACATTTTTTCAGTTTCGGTTGAAAAATTCTCTCTGAGCGGGAAAATTCGAAAAAAAAATCGAAAATAGAGCTCCGCTGAAACAAGAATAACTTCGAGGTTTTTGGATGGAAAATTTTCATTTTTGGGATTTTTCAAGATGTAAGATTGATGTATCCACTTTAAAAATCAAAATCGCGATTCATGATACAGGGGGTGAAAAAATCGCTTTCAAAGTTACGGATGACAAAATCGTGAAAAATCAATTTTTTCAAATTAAAACCCCATTTTTTTATGGCAGATATTGAATCTACGTTAAAAAATAATGTGAGTGTATGCATCACACCCTTGCCCTAAAGTGGATATTTTCTGAGTTATTCACAAAAAACTGTTTTTCGTCTTGAATTTTCAGCTATTTCTTTTCCCTTCACGCCAAAAAGATGACATTTTCAGGAACTGTTACTTAAACAATGTTTTAGATTTTACTGCCCTAATATGCAAGAGAAAAAAGTTACAGGTTGTTCCTAAATAGATGGCGAATTTGGATTCGAATTTGTATCGGAAACCTCTTTATTTCAACTAATCGGCCATCGGTTTTCTCTTCAGTGATAAATGAATAATTCCTTATGAACCATATGCAAAAACTTACCATGTTTTACATTATTTTTTTTTAATGATAGATATCATTAATTACATCTGCCAAATTCCTCTTTATTCAGTAGCATTTTGTGTTTACTATTAATTTGGTGATAATTCGTATTAAGTTATAAAATCGATCACTATGCCTAATTTTACCAATGAAGATTATTTAAATCTCATTCTACCTCATGGAGAATGTAATAAAGTTGTAGATAGAACGATTCGACTGTTCATTGAGAGGTTTCCTGACCGACCCAGACCAACGAGAGATACCATTAACAGAACCATGACAAACTTGAGAAATGTCGGATCTTTCGTTAAGAAAAGTACACACAGAGAAAAAAGTGTAGTAGAAGATGAGAACAACGAAATTACAGTTCTTGCATATTTTCGTGTGAATCCTCAAAATTCTCTCAAAGATGCCGAGATTGATCTGGGATTATCTCAATCGAGTGTTTGGAGAATATTAAAAAAACATAAAATGCACCCATATAAATTCAATAGGGTACAGCATTTGAAGGAAACTGATTTCGTCAGGAGAACAGAGTTTTGCGAAGCTATGATGATTCGATTTCAAGAGAATGAAAACTTTTTGGACTGTATAATTTGGACAGATGAATCTAAATTCACAAAGAATGGTTCTTTCAATAGGCATAACAGTCATTATTGGGATGAAGAGAACAACCACCACTTCAGACAATGGAACTTTCAAGAGACCTGGAGTTTCAATGTTTTTTGCGCCATCAAAAATAATGCAATTCTCGATGTTCACATTTATGATGGGACTTTAACTGGTAAGATAGAACACTACACAGGTTTGCATTATTTAAAGAATGTTCTCCCTTAGGAGATAGATATTCTGACATATTGACTCAAATAATTGAGCCGCTAGTACAGAACCATAATGACTTATGGTATCAACAAGATGGCGCGCCTCCACACAATTCACTCAATGTGTCAAATATCCTCTACAGGCTATTTGAAGATCGATGGTTGGCGAACAATGGTCCACATCTTTGGCCACCACGTTCTCCCGATTTAACTCCTTTAGACTATTATGTTTGGGGTAGGATAAAAAATATTGTCTACTCAACTCCCCTGACTGATAAAGAGGACTGCATAGAACGAGTCAGAAATGCGTTCAGGTTTGTTTAGATTTTTAGATTCATAGTTTTGAAACTCAATTTGGTTTTTAAACACTTTTGCAGATCTCTTCCTCCCGATGAAATAAGAAGAGCAACGCAAAAAGCATTCCTGAGACGTATAAATAAATGTCTAGAAATTAACGGTCAAAACTTTGAGCATCTTCTCTAGTTATAACTGCGAGAGTTTGCCATGGTTCTCCTAATAGTAACTTGAAGTCGGTTTCAAGAAGGGGTGAAAAATCTACAGCATGGTTCAAATAACAGTTCCTGAAAATTTCATCTTTTTGGCGTGAAGGGAAAAGAAATAGCTGAAAATTCAAGACGAAAAACAGTTTTTTGTGAATAACTCAGAAAATATCCATTTTAGGGCAAGGGTGTGATGCATACACTCACATTATTTTTTAACGTAGATTCAATATCTGCCATAAAAAAATGGGGTTCTAATTTGAAAAAATTGATTTTTCACGATTTTGTCATCCCTAACTTTGAAAGCGATTTTTTCACCCCCTGTATCATGAATCGCGATTTCGATTTTTAAAGTGGATACATCAATCTTACATCTTGAAAAATCCCAAAAATGAAAATTTTCCATCCAAAAACCTCGAAGTTATTCTTGTTTCAGCGGAGCTCTATTTTCGATTTTTTTTTCGAATTTTCCCGCTCAGAGAGAATTTTTCAACCAAAACTGAAAAATGTTACATCAAAATGAATTGAAATTTTCTAAGGAATCTATTTCTGCAATAAAAAAATGGTGTTCTAATTTGAAAAACGGAAGTTGACTTCATTTCCGGAAAAACCGGAGGTGCTCATGCCTTGAAGATATTTTAGATTTCATCAGCATCGTGAAATACTTATAAGTGCTGAATTTCATGAAAATACGTTCAGTAGTTTCCCGTATAAATATGGGTGAGGTTCCTCGTGAAAGACCCTGTATTTCGAATAAAATGAATACATTCACATAAAACTAATGCTACTTGTATCGTAAGTCTTATCTATTATGGATTGACAAATGAATTTTCCAACACTCGTATGATTGGTCTTGAAAAGCTTTAATAAATAAGCATTGTACAACTTTACTTTCATCAGCAGAAGCACTTTGAGCGAACAGTATATATTTAAATAGATATAGAAATTTCCTTGTTGAGACTCTTTTTTCAATAGTCAGTTCTATCACTAAAACATTCACGTTATTCCTTGATGATCAGTTCAGGGAATGATGGATTAGGGGCCTGGAAAAAAATTGTCTTCATGAATGTGATCTAATATTTCATGAAATTTGTGCTTACCTCTAAAAAATTATCATCATCTGTAAAATGCAGGTAAAAGACTCTCATAAATCTTGTTTGTTGGTTTTTATCGATTCTTCAACACTTTCTTGCCCGACTTGTTGAATGGAAATTTCTTTCACCCTAACTCGAAATTTTTCACCGGGCTATGGAAATTTATGGGAAGGGACATTTGAGTTTGCTTTTCCTCAGTAGAAGCACTGGTGAAATCACACAAACGCCAAGAAAAATGCATTAACTATCTCATTTTCTTAACCTTTTTTCTTACTTGTCAATGATAATGTCTGTACCTCGGGTTACTCGGATAGCCACCAGGGGGAGTAGCGCTTATCTTCATTCGCCAATTGATGACGATAAAAATATCTATCCATCTCCGACATACGGTTCTGAGAGCTCTTTTTGTTTTTGAAAGCTGAACGAAACTAGGTGGGACGTATGACGTATGTCCTTGTTGCTTCTCTTCCTACTGTTTCTTCGCTCCCCTGGGTACCTATTTCGTCTTTCCACTCAGCTTATGTGACCTACCACACACAAAATTCGAATTTCTGTGGAAATATCCGATATTCAGATGAAATGGGGAATATCCAGACAAAAGGATAATTCCTGAAATACAACCGCTTTCTAATGTCAATTCAAACGGATATATCATTCCTGTGGGCATTCGAGAAAACACACTGAAGCGATTTCCATCTTCCTTAATGTAATAACAGTCAGCGTTTCGGCGCCTCGAAATCCTATTTGTCTTAAGGAGAACATAAAACGTTATTTCCGCGAGAATAAGAACGGGCAAAAGACTCAAGGAATTTGGCGAAAACTCCAATTCCTATAATGTTTTGATCAAGGTTTGTATGTTCGGATCGATTGGACTTTTTCCTCCTGGATAACGTGAATAAGGAAACCTGTCGCTGAAAAATAAATCTCGAACAATGCAATTGGCACATTTGGTTGGGGTTGAAAAATAAGTGTGCCTTCATGTTTGCCAACGGTCCTTTGAATTCCTTACAATAAATTCCCTTTTTGCCGCATATTCTGGGGACGGCGTACTACCGTTCTGTCCAAATTTCTGTCTCTTTAGAATTTCTTCCCGAAATTGTCTCAACCGACTAGGTTGGACTATTTTGTTTTGCTAGCCTTAGGAATGATTCCGTGAGAACAGAAAACACTATTGACTTTCAGGGTAGGTTGCATTTTAAAATTCGACGGTTGAGATCGTTAATGCGCCAACGATTTCAGAGATAACTCCTTTGAGATTTTGAGGTTATTTTTTCTTATATTTCAGGTACTACTTCGGCGTTATATAAAAATTTTGCACATACATTGAACTCCATATTCAACAACAGTGTATCAAATTTCAGTTCGATCCGAATTTTCGTGATATGTTCCTCTGGTTTTTCTGGAATAACTCGAAAAATATTGATTGACGTAGAAGAAGTTTGAAAATTCTGATGCACAACCTTGCAAGCTATCAGAACAAGTGAAAAAAATTGAAATTTTCCTATAACCTGCGATCTTATCATAATATTATCCTCACGAAACTCTGCTCTGTGTATCTGCCGAATAACTTGGTGGATTTCACCCATTCACGAATTTTGTCTTCGTAATTCCAAAACCACTCTAGAAATTCCGAGTTTTTGAGTTGTTTTTATCGGGAGTTATTGTGTTTACAATGAGCGGTGAAGACCACAGTGAACACAATTACTTTCGTAAGTAATTACTTGGAAAAAGATTAATGTACAGGGTGATTCATTAAGGTTGGCCACCGGCCGTATCTCGGAAACCGTTCATCCTATGACTTCCGGAAAAAAAATCTAATGACAAACTCGGCCCCTAGAAAATGATTAAAAATATTTTCAAGTTCGTAGTTCCCCACTAGAGGGCGCAATCTATCACTTGTAAAATATAATCTCATTTTTTACGAAATATTCTCCAGCTAAGAGTGGTAAAGAATAATAAAATAAGAATCTACTCTTTCTATTCAACAACTTTTGTTTCAGTAATTTTTCTATATTTCCTATTTTTTAGTGATGGGATGGATAAACTTTTCTTCACGAAAAAAACATTCTTACTCCTGTATGGGTGAACCGATTTTCACGTAATTAGATTTCATTCGAAGGCCATCGAAAGCAGATCACAGAAACATATGACAACAATATACCGGGTGATCCAATTGAAAACTACAGACTGTTTTATGTCACTTCGCCCTATTTGTGCGTTTTACTGGAAAATTTCAAATGCAATGCTATGATTCTAACCGAGTGAAAATAAGCCAAGCATTATCACCTACTGACTTTTTAAAATCGCAGACAGATATCATTGGTCGTTTCGGAGTTATTGACATTTTTGTAAATTTTGATAAGTGTTGACCAACCCTGAGAAATTCTGGAGGACTTGAGTTATTTTATCTCTAAACAATTAGATGAAAGGAAAAAATTCATCAAAACAAGCTGATTTAGAACCAGTAAGCTTTGGTGATACTGTTCATTTTCGGTATCTATAGCTGTAAAAGTTTTGTAGGACGATTGCAAACCACTATTTTATGATGCCCCATTATTCAAACGAAGAAGCATATGATATGCTTAATGTTCATTTTGAATGTTTAGAAAATGCAGTAGCTGAAAGGGGATACCTAATACGATATCCTGAAAGACGTCGTCATTCCAAAAGGGTATTCAAAAGATTGACACGAAGAGTGCGAGAAACTGGTAAGGTTCAATATCTTGGAAGAAAAAATAGAAAACGTAGAAGCCGTAATGAGGATAATATCATAAAAGTTTTGGCTTATTAACAAGACAAAGGTGCTTGAAATTTTAACGGAAGATCTTCCAATTCTTTTAGAAAATATTGCTATTCAAAGCAGGTTAGATATGTGGTATTAACAAGATGGTTGCCCGGCGCATTATGCTGCTAATGTTAGAGAATATTCATATAACCTCTTCTCAAGGAGGTATATTGGACGAGGGAGTATTTTTCCATGGCCAGAAAGATCACCCGACCTCACAGTATTAGATTTTTATTTTTGGGGGAGAATAAAGACTTAGTTCTCCGAACACCCCCCACTACAAATGAGGATATTCAAAATAGATTTCGACAGGCAGCTTCTTCTCATACTGAAATTGTGGCCAGTATTAACTCGACGAAAGAAAGACTAAATTTATGTGTAGATAATAATGGTAGACATTTTAAATATTTGAATTGATTAGGTGTAAGTGTTGTTTTTCTGTTCAAATATTTTCGTTGTTGCTAATTTTTGTTTTATTTTATCGCATCATTGTTATTTCATGTGTGTTGAGTACTTTGCTGCGTTGTCATGACGCATAAAGTCACCTTGTTTATTCAAGCTCACAGAAAGGATCAACATTGATCAAAATTTACAAAAATGTCAATTACTCCGAAACGACCAATGATATCTGTCTGCGATTTTAAAAAGTCAGTAGGTGATAATGCTTGGCTTATTCTCACTCGGTTAGAATCATAGCATTGCATTTGAAATTTTCCAGTAAAACGCACAAATAGGGCGAAGTGACATAAAACAGTCTGTAGTTTTCAATTGCATCACCCGGTATATTGTTGTCATATGTTTGTGATCTGCTTTCGATGGCCTTCAAATGAAATCTAATTACGTGAAAATCGGTTCACCCATACAGGAGTAAGAATGTTTTTTTCGTGAAGAAAAGTTTATCCATCCCATCACTAAAAAATAGGAAATATAGAAAAATTAGTGAAACAAAAGTTGTTGAATAGAAAGAGTAGATTCTTATTTCATTATTCTTTACCACGGTTAGCTGGAGAATATTTCGTAAAAAATGAGATTATATTTTACAAGTGATAGATTGCGCCCTCTAGTGGGAAACTACGAACTTGAGAATATTTTTAATCATTTTCTAGGGGCCGAGTTTGTCATTAGATTTTTTTCCGGAAGTCATAGGATAAACGGTTTCCGAGATACGGCTGGTGGCCATCCTTAATGAATCACCCTGTACAGTAGGTTTGATGCTCAATTATGAAGGTCGAATTCGTGAATCGGTGAAATCCATCCGATGGTATACACATTCAAGATTTTATTTTTGCCATATTTACAGATTGGATCAAATTGAAATACAGTTTTTAATTGACGAATGAAAACGTGAAGATTCATGCAAAATTTCGTGAGCATAATATGACTAGAAGATCGTCAAATATTTCCATCAGGAAGTAGTGCAGCTTGTTGCGGGGTCAATACGTGAAAACTGATCACTTTGGCAACGATTTTGAAAATTCGTGCACAACCTTCTGACTTCATATCAGTGCTTTTCTAGAATTCCAAGCAACGATTCAAGTCTCAACTGAAACGTCTTTAAAGAAAGTCACTTTTTATTGTTATGTTCTGGCCAATGGAAATTCAAATATCTAAAACCACTAAAAGGGACGAATTGTCATGGATGAAATATAACAATGAAATTTCTGAGAAAGCACTGACGTAAAGTTAGATCGACTGTGAACACAATAACATTGCAGAGGGATAACCAGCATTTTCAAGAATTTTCGAAAAATATTCGTTTTGAGATATTTCAGTTATTATTCATTTATTTCAATCAGCCTGGTGAAAATATATACAGTGCGCGTCAAAATTATGGAACAAATTCATTTTCTCAGAAGAAAAATATTTGTCAACAAAATCCTGAAACGGGTCAATTTTTGTTTCACTTTTACCAAATTTGTATGCATTTTTGAAGGATTTTGTTGCACCCTGTGCCATCCCCATCAACCCTCTAAATTTTTTTAATAGGGAAAGTAGGTCATGTGGTACTTTTTCGGCAAGGTCTTTGTATCTTCTTTACAGAAAGTTTCAAGAAAAAAATGTTTTTTTTGAAAAATTAGTTAGTTCAAAGAGGTTTTCAGTATGTGTACTTTGTCATGGCTCATTTACTTTGAGAAGATGGTATCTGATGATTCATTCGATGAATAATCGAGGCTGGCGATTCTCTCGCATCTCGGATTACTAATTTGGATCTCTCGAATGAATTGAACCTCTCGGTGTTGCGTCGATTATTGGTCGATGACTCATTCGAAATAATAATCGAGGCTAGCGATTCTCTCGCATTTCGGATTACTGTTTTTGATCTCTGTTTAACAATCGATGCATGCGATTCTTTCGCATCTCATAGGTATTACTGATTAAGATTAGTAATTGATGTATTTCACTAATTTGATGAGTAGCTTTAAACATTCAATAGTTGTCACTTGAAGTGAAATGCGTTTGCAATTTGTTCAACTTTAAGTCGTTAAATGCCTTTATTGATTCCAATTTTAGTATTTCTAGAGCAAGGACAAGATATGTTTGAGTAGTAATTCTGTTTTCCTGGATTTTCCCTAGCACTATAGCAATTCTCCGTTCTTCACGACAGAAAAAAATTATAACAAGGAATGTTCCAGGATTTATCCGAACTTGAGAAAAAAAAGAGTGAATTTTTAAAATTTTGTTTTAATTGAATGATAAGCAATTTTCAGAATCGACATTATCTATTCTAAAATGACCGGCACATATTGAATTTACATTGAAAAAATCACATAATCTTAAAATATATAAAAGAAAAAATCACATTTCATCAAAGAAATATGTATTTCGTGTCAAGGTGTGAAAATTTTTAAATCAACGACAAATATGTACTGTGAAACCTATAAATTATTCCCTTTAAAAAAACTGGAATGAAATAACAAGATATATGGCAGAACAAAGGCGAATGTAAAAATAATGAGATACAAGTCTGTTTTCAATGAATATATTTTATTTTTCATTTACTGGTTCTATAAATGTGTGTAATGGAATATCATAATATGAAGAAACATGAAATTTATTACATTTCACCATTCAAAAGAATTATCTGGTTCAAATTTTTTGGGGAAAGTCATTCGTCAGTTGACCACATTTGGAAAAAACCCTTTCCGATGGCACAGAAGTTGCTGGAATACCTAAGTATTTCATAGCCATCTTATATAATTCTGGAAAAAATTGCTTATGTGCCTTCCAAAATTCCAGTGGGTCCTTTTTTCTGTCTAAAAGTGGCATTTCTACATACTGACGCACTGAAACCATTATTGTCGTGGCTATGCATCTGGGAAACAAACATCGGTATATCTTGTCCATCATCTGTACTTTCGTTGCCGGCGGATTCGTCAAAAAATTCCGAAAATTTACGGGTAGGGGACCGCTAGTCTGGATTTGAGTCGAATTGTCCAAGACCTGAAATCCCCTGATAATACCCCGTGGAAGAATTTTTATCCAGAAGAAATCCCCAAGAAAAAATAACCAAGTGAAAAAAAATCCCATCATCTTCGGGAAAAATCCCCTAATCTGACAACTCTGAATTCAAATACAGTAATTCAACCCACCCGAGAGGCGAGTTGGACTATTCGAGAGGTGGACCTCTCGAATGATCATTCGAATGATCATTCGATTATTGAAATATCTCGAATACCGATATTTCGATTATTGAAATCATTCGATTATGCCCATCACTAGTTGAAAGTTGTGCATGAACAAAACTGTAATGGTCGACTTTAATTCGGTGAGAAATTTCATCAGGTACCATCTTCTCAAAGTAAATGAGCTATGATAAAGAGCACATACTGAAAATCTCTTTGAAGTAACTAATTTTTCGAAAAAAAAATTGTACGGCTGTAGAGAAGATACAAAGACCTTGCCAAAAAAAAAACACATGACCCACTTTCCCTATTCAAAAAATTTAGAGGGTTGATGGGGATGGCACAGGGTGCAACAAAATCCGTCAAAAATGCATACAAATTTGGTAAAAGTGAAACAAAAATTGACCCGTTTCAGGATTTTGTTGCCAAATATTTTTCTTCTGAGAAAATGAATTTGTTCCATAATTTTAACGCGCACTGTATATTGATTTCGAAACCTTACGGCCAAAAAGGTTTGAAACCGAAATAACCGGAGCCCGTATGAAATATTATTCCTTTGTTATTCAAATTTTGCCAGTGGCCAGTGGCGATTGTTCATATATATCCAAAATGTCATTCGTTTATTGATACTCATTTTCCATTTCATTTGAGAGAATATTGAAAAGCTCTCTACGGACTATGTAGTGTGGTCTGAATTGGAATATTTGTTCTAACCGTCTGGTGAATATTCATGATATATTTCGACTAAATTTTTCATTCAATTGGAACGTGCAAATTTGATTGGTATTGTGAGGTGGAATAATGAAACAGTTATATCCCGTTTTTATTTAATTTTTATTCGGCGAATGATGAAATGATTTTTCACTATTATTCACGAGGTTGAAGTCTGCGAAACGAGCCGAAAGCGAGTGTCGCAAATCACTAAGTGAACAATGGCAATTATATGCGAGTTGAACGCTATACTTTGTTCACAACTTTATTGGTAAAATTAAAATAATTCTGCATTTTTCTGATAGTATCTCGATATCGTTCATTAGAATTTATTGTCCTCATATTCTTCATTTCATGCCAAAATTTTCAACAGTATTTTACTGAATTCAAACTTCCCTACTTTTTGGAAGTGTGATCAGGTTACTCCTATCACAAAGAATGGTAGTCCTCGGGTGCTTTCAGATTTGAGGTCGATCAGTATACCTCCTGGTTTATCTAAACTTTCAGAAAAAGTAATGGCAGTCCAACTCACCCAGTATTTTGAGCTGAATGGGATTTTTACAGTGCTACCAGTGCCCTTCTCGATGCGACTGATGACATTTTTCAGTCCATTGATAATTTAGTTCAATGTTATTTCTACTAGATTTCAGTAGAGCCTTCGATACTGTGCGGCATGAAGTTCTGGTGGTTATTTTGAAGTCTTGTGGAGTGTCGGGTGAGACGCTTCACCTTCTGAGCTCTTACCTCACTGGGCGTACACAGTTTGTGGAGTTGGGCGATAAAATCTCTTCTGCTAATTCTGTGCTGAATGGGGTACCTCAGGGATCAGTTCTCGGTCTTCTTCTATTTATAATATACACAAGCCAATTTACCAAGTTTATCCGTCACGGCAAGGTTCACATGTTCGCTGATGATTTTAAACTTTTCTTCGATTTCTCCATTGATGATTTTAACACCGCAACCATGGTTGATGAAGATCTGAATGGGTTGGCACTCAAAGCGAAAAAACATTTCCTCATGTTGAATTCAAGAAAATCATTCGCTCTGGTCTGTGGTTCGAAAAATAATAAAAGTTTCGTTGAAAATAATTTAGACTTGTAATTGGTGGTGATACCATAAATTTTGTAGAGAGCGCTCGCTTTGTACTTGGACGTGGTTGTGTATGGCTCATTGAGATTTCGTGAGCATGTGGCGTGTTGGATTCGGGGAGCTTATGGGGCCTTAAGGATGCTGTTTCAGCATAGATCGTATTTGCCCATACCTACAAAAAGGGTTCTATGTGAAAGTCCAGTCTTGTCCAAGTTTAATTATTGTTCTCCTGTTTATAGCTTTTGTCTTGACCAGGCGACATTAGGTAGAATTAAACTTGTTCAAAATAGCCGCATTAGGTTGGTATATGGGATCAGAAAATATGAGCATGTTTCACATAAGTTGAAGGAGTTATGTTGGTTGCCTATGAAAACCTGTTTTGAATATTATGCCCTGTGTCTGCCATATCTTCACAAGAAACTGAGGTATAAAACTGATATTCATAACTCAAACGTGAGGAATCTGCTTTCTTGTTCCTAGCACAGAACATCGATCTTTCAAAGAAGTTTTTCATATACTATAGTTTTACAACTCTGTTTCAACTGAATATAAAAAATTTACACCGGTTAGATTTGAGAAAGAAATCAAGGCTCATCTTTTCCGTACACTTAATGTATAAAGTTCCTGATTGTCTATAGAAACTAGTAGTACTCAATTTTTTTAATGCTCCTTTTTTCTATTATTATCTGAGTTTCAGGTTTTTCTTTGGTTTTCACTACCAATATCTGAAAGAGAACTATTAGAAATAAAATAAAATTTTTTTTTGGGAAAAAGGCCCTTGCGGATTGCAGGAACTATGTGTCAAGGCAGTTTCTTGCGAAACAGATGGCCTAATGAACAATATAGGAATAATATAAACTATAAACAAAGCGAACTGTTGCGTTTCAGAGTTTAAATCTGACTCTTTTATGAGATTTTCGTCTACTTGTATTCCAAACTGTCCTTGACAAATGGTTCAAACCAGCAACCCGCGAGGACGTTTTCATAAAAAACAATTAATTCGATTCATAATAGTTCTGCTTCAGATATTGGGAGTGAGAAACCCAGAAAAAACCAAAAAAAAACTGCAATAGAGTTGTCAGAATCGTCAACTTCATCATCTTGAAATTGTCAATCTTACGAGAAATGTCAAAACTTTCACTTGATCTATGCATGCGAAGTGTATATTATTA
This sequence comes from Myrrha octodecimguttata, assembly GCA_958510865.1. Lineage (NCBI taxonomy): Eukaryota > Metazoa > Arthropoda > Insecta > Coleoptera > Coccinellidae > Myrrha > Myrrha octodecimguttata. Next base: position 60,678,854 of record OY294056.1, read on the forward strand.
TTGTACACGCCTATTACACGCTTGTTCTGGGGAACAGCGCGTTATAATTTCGTCACGATGTCTGTAATTTTCGAATTTTGAGCCGAAATTGGTCTCGAACGACTAGGTTGGACTCCCTGATGAAGAATCCATGGTCAAAATTGATTCTGTCCGGCCGTGTGCGCTGTAACTTTCGAAAGGAAGGACCTAGAATCTTGAAATTTTCAGGTCAGGTTAAGATCCTGAATATCTCAGTTATGTTCGTTAATGGACCAAATCTGCGAAATGGTTTTTGTGCTACAGCCATTTGAAATTTTAATTTTTCGATAACTCGAAAAATATTTATCTGATCGAAATGAAACTTGGTTGAAATATGAACAGTGTCAATAAGAAGAATTATCCATGGAAAAATTCGAAAAGAAATTTTTTGTTTTGAAAATTTTTATATTTCATCGAAACTTGAAACTGAAATTTCCAAGACATCATTTCGCAATGTAAACAAGCGCGTAAAAGCTGCTGACTTCACGTCAGTGCTTTTCTAGATTTGTTTCCATATTATTTCAGAAAAATACCGACCGGATCGGAACTCTAGAACCTGGTTGGAATATGACAGCTTGAAGGTTTATGCAGAACAAAAGAAAATGAAAAAAGTCCTGCTGTAGCATTTATTATCACTACTTTTAACTCGTTAGTTGTGAAACACTCTAACAAATCTAGAAAAGCACTGCCGTGAAGGCAGCAGCTTTTGCGGGCATGTTCAATGTAGATGACCGCTTCGGCAACGAATTTGAACCTGCGCGTATGCCTTCACGGCAGAGCTCATCTAGATTTTTTTTTCGATTAATTACTGGATTTCAATTCGATCTAATCTGTGTTTTTTAAAATATTGGAAAAACAAGATTTCGAATGGGTATATCTACGGAATCTTTAGGCGGATTTTACCCATTCCCGAATCCGACCTTCGTAATTAAGCTCTAAACCTACTCAACGAATATCGAGTTTCTAAGTAGTTTCTTCCGAATTCGTGAATGGGTAAAATCCAGCCAATGATTCCGCAGATATACCCATTCAAAATTTTATTTTCCCAATATGTCCAAAAATACAGATCAAATCGAATTGAAATCTAGTACTTCATCGAAAAATTACAGTTTGAAGGTTCATACAGAATTTAATGATAATAATATGATAAGAAAATCACAGAATTTTTTTTTCGAATTGTCCTGATTACACGATCATCACGAAATTTTGCACAAAGTTGTCTTGCAGCATCTTCAAACTAACTGCGCAGGTTTATCAGGATTGAATTAGTTTTTTTTGAGTTATACCGAAAAAACAACGATATCGAGAAGAAAACATCGAAATTTGACATATTTTTTCCCAATATCTCCAAAACTGATGATTTGATCGTACTGAACTGAAATTTGGTACACTGCTGTGAAATATGAAGCTCAAAGACTGGATTTTTTTTTGTAAATGATAAACGGTTTCCCGAAAAAAAAAATTTTTGGGAAAAAATTCTGAAAACAAATTTTTTGAAATTTACTTAATTTAAAAATACTAAACAATTCAGAGGTGGCTTGTAAAATTTATAACACCCGATCTTATTCCTCGAATGTCAGGAGAGAAGAAAGAAACGGATTGTTTCTATGGAGAAACACTTCATTCGACCGTCTGGATGCAATACATATTCATTTTTTAGGCGAAAACGAAGAGCTATGGGTTCTTTCCGGTTTGCGGTCATATATCTCGATTCACTGGACTTGTCCGACGGAAACTGAATTCAGCAAATGCCGAGCAAAGCCAGAGATAAAACACAATTTAGCAATTCTAATTTGGTTAACGTATTTCTGACGGAGCAGCTGGTTAAGTTCAATGGTTTTTCCTGTTTTGCATCTGCTGAGGATTCCGGAACATTGCCATTTATATTTATGTAAATCATATGAATTTTGCAAAATTCAAATCATCGTATCTTTCACATGTCTACGTACGAGCTGAGTCTTCAAGTTGTTCATTGATTTTTACCCTGATTGAATAAAACACTTTTCGCGCGCATGTCCTAGGAGAACAGCGTGCTATCGTTTTGTCCAAATGTCCCTAATTTTCGATCGGTAACTTAACCGAGATATTCAAGATCTTAACCTTACCTGAAAATTTCAAGACTATAGGTCCTTCCTTTCGAAAGTTACAGCGGACACGGCTGGACGACCGTCCGGACGGACAGAATCAATTTTGACCACGGATTCTTCATCAGTGAGTCTAACATAGTCGTTTGAGACCAATTTCGGCTCAAAATTCGATAATTACAGACATCGTGACGAAATGATAACGCGCTGTTCCCCAGAACAAGCGCGTAAAAAGGACTGTTTTCTTTTAAATTTCAACAATTGCTTTTGATTGGAGCCGAATCTGGAAAATTGGCAAATGAAAAAAATGTTTTATTCAAATATAGATATGGTTAAAATTAATGAAATCTCATCCTGTATATATGACAGAAATGAACTTGGAGAATTCATTATTCTCATCAGGAGTAGCTGAAGACGAATAATTGGTATGTTTGGAAAATCAAAGAATTTTAACCTCATTCAATGAAGTTATCAATCAATTCTACTGAAATCTTATTTTACCCTGAGGCATTTCTTTCCGTAGTTGAAGTGATGATGACTAACGAAAAAAACTTCTCCTAAGATCTGTTGATGCATTTTCGTCAGGTCAATCCATCTCTGTGGATGTCGCAAAAGTGAATTCTCTTGGAGTAGGTATAACGCAAGTATCTGTTTTCGACTCTTTTTTTCCTCTATAATCTGCACACAGCTCAGAGAGTTTTTTCCTCAGCCTTACGACATAAAAACACACAACAGGTCAGTCTGCTTTCAATCTTCTCGTCAGAGACATTTGGATTTGTTGGTGGAGTCTCTTATGACGGGTGTTCCGGAAGGATCTGTTCTTGAACCCTTGTTTTTTGTTTCTTATGTAACTGCCCTTAATGCTGACTACTCAGTTTTTGTCCTCTGCTTGCGATTCGAAATAATTCGAGCAAAAGTTCAGCTTATCATCAATCTGGATGTGTTGGAAGAGGGGTGCTCTGACTGGTTGCTTTTTGTAAATTCATCGCATAATAAATTCGGGTAAAAGCAATCTGAGATATTCCTATATTTCATGAATGGTATTCCAGTGAATGATAAGTCAAGATAATTAGCTAATGGAATTAACAGTGACCTTTCAAGGAGCCGTTATATCGTACTTGTCCTCAACAAAGCCAAACAGCGTCACTATGGCGATCCGAATGTACATCTGTCTAATTATGGAGATTTGTTTGGAGCAGGAAACTCAAATGCTGGAATCATTACATGTTATTGTGGTCAGGGCTGGGCAAAATACATGCTTGCCTTAATTGAAATACAAATTACAAAATACTTTCTCGCCAGGTATTTGAAATACAAAATACTTTCAAGTCGGGTATTTGAAATATAAAATACAAAATACAGTATTTTGACTATTTGTATTTGAAATACAAATTACAAAATACATTCAGGTGTTACGTAAAATGTGAAAAGAGGACAACTAATTCAGCTTAGCCATTTAATCGCTAAATAAAGAACTTCCTTTCAGAAACACAAGATTTTTGAATGTAGTATCAGAAAAACAGACTCTTGGGGAATGAATAAAACGAGCTACAGAAAACAATCTTTCCACAGGTCCTGATGAGCACAAACTTGTGTTATATTGTATGAACACATTTTTTATATTAGGATAATGTTCAAGGATGGTAAGCTCTTGGCTCTTATCGTTTGTGGAAATTGACCAACTCTAACTCCATGTTGAATTGACGCATTGCGCAGCACCTTTTCTCCCTTTTCATTTGCCGAAAACATGATTGCTAGCAAAAGAACTAGATGAAGCAGATGAATGTTGCGCCATCTGAAGGGAGATTCAGAGACTATTTTCTGTAGAGCGCTCAGCGCTAAATGTATTTGTTCAAAAGTATTTCGAAGACAAAAGTATCGAAATACAAAATACAAAATACTTCAGTGTCAGGTATTTGAAATACCAATTACAAAATACATTTTCGAGAAGTAATTGAAATACAAATACAAAATACGTATTTGTATTTCAAATACGTATTTCAATTACAAGTAATTGAAATACTGCCCAGCCCTGATTGTGGTCTCTTTCAATCTGGAATGGGGGATCTGAGGCAGCAGCTTCCTTTGAGAGCCTCCTCAAACGGACCAGAGGTAAAGATGAGGGAACTCAATAGCAATCCGAGAACAGTTGGCTGATTCCACTACAATTGATAAACCTGAACACTATCAACAGAAAGAACTGTCGTTATTGGGCAGAAGAGAATTTCAAATATTCTGAAGGTCGTCGTATTGCTGAGTTACTCAAGTCAAATCGGTAACTTTATAGCGTTACAGCGAGCTGCTGCAAAACTTGTTAGTTCGAGAGTTGCAGAGATTTCATTGTTTGAATTCAAAAACCTGGTTTCAATAGGATTAGGGCAATGGTCGTACATAAGATATATCAATTGGGGCTGTTCGGATTATTTCCTAATAAGGTCATTTCAAGTAAAGGTGATACAACTGACCTACCAGAAGCAGAAACTTTAGCCAGTTCGATGAATTTTTATAAGGAAATGAGTAAATAATCCGAAGAATCTAGCTCAATTGAAACTCAACATAAGGTCACAAATGGCTGAGACAATATATCAGCATTTGATCACCAATTTAAGACCCAAATAGAAGAGTGCCAGTAGCCACAAATGCATTTTACCTTTTTTGGGCTTCCTGTATTACACAATTCTCCCATAAAGACCAGCTAGAACAGTGGTTTCAAATAAAACAAATTTATTTCTCTAGAACCTAATTCAATAAGTTCAATAAGTATAAATCGTCTTCAGTGTAATGTGACGTGGTAAACCGATCTCATTCTATCCAAATGCACTGGAAAAATCCAATATAAATGAATGATTTTTCTACGGCCACGTACCATGTATTTATCGCAAAACGAAAGTACCATTGCAATCCATTCCTCCCAAAAACTCCTCTCGATTCATTTAATTCCGGACAATCGCTGTAGCTCACGTTCCGAATGAATCAATGTTGAAGTGTTCTCCTTCAATCTGGAATGGGGGAGGTTTGAGGCAGCAGCATCTTCTGAGAACCCCCTCAAACGAACGAGAGGTAAAGATGATGGAATTCAATAGCAATCCGAGAACAATTATCTGATTCCACTACAATTGATGAACCTGAACACTATAAGCAAAAATAACTATCGTTATTGGGCAGAGGAGAATTCCAAATATCCTGAAGGTCGTCGTATTGCCGAGTTACTCAAATCAAATCGGTAACTATAGCGTTACAGCGAGCTGCTGCAAAACTCGTTAGTCCCAGAGTTGCAGACATTTCATTATTTGAAATCAAAAACCTGGTTTCAATAGGATTGGGGCAATGGTCGTACATAAGATGTATCAATTGGGGCTGTTCGGATTATTTCCTAATAAGTTCACTTCAAGTATAAACTTTAGCCAGTTCGAGGAATAATCCAAAGAATCTAGCTCAATTGAAACTCAACATAAGAACAGGAATGGCTGGGACAATGTGTCAGCATGTGATCACCAATTTAAGACCCAAATAGAAGAGTGCCAGTAGCCACAAATGCATTTTACCTTTTTTGGGCTTCCTGTATTACACAATTCTCCCATAAAGACCAGCTAGAACATAGGTTTCTAATAAACCAAATTTATTTCTCCAGAACCTTATTCAATAAGTTCAATAAGTATAAATCGTCTTCAGTGTAATGTGACGTGGTAAACCGATCTCATTCTATCCAATTGCACTGGAAAAATCCAATATAAATGAATGATTTTTCTACGGCCGCGTACCACGTATTTATCGCAAAACGAAAGTACCATTGCAATCCATTCCTCCCAAAAACTCCTCTCGATTCATTTAATTCCGGACAATCGCTGTAGCTCACGTTCCGGATGAATCAATGTTGAAGTGAAGTTCTCTTTCAATCTGGAATAAGGTCTGAGGCAGCAGCGTCCGTTAAGAGCCCCTTCGAACAGAGCAGGGGCAATAATACCTTGCGAAATCTGTTAAGGGAATTCAATAACAATCCGAGAACAATCGGCTGATTCCACTGCGCCTGATGAACCTGAACATTGTTTCCTTTTTCTAAACGAAGGGCAGCCTATTAGCCAAACGAATGGATGTTCCGAAATGCTGCGAGATACTGACGGAAAATATCCGGTGGAAGAAGTTGGACGTTCTCGGATTAGCGATTTTTTCATTTCGTTTTGAGTTTCCTTTATCTTCTCGAATGTGCATGTTGGAGAAACTCGAATGTTGTGTATTCTGAGAGAAGATTTAATGCTGAAGTGATTGGAGTCGGTTACTTCTCCATCGTGTTGAAATAACTGTTCATGATTATACAGGGTGAATAAATTTAACACTTTTTTCATTTAACATATTATCCAGATTCGGCTCCAGTGAAGAGATACAGGTTGTTTGAATTTCCAAAAAATTCAGTTTTTCTTTTTCAGCTTGGATATGATAACTCTGAATGAGATTAATTTTTGTGTGAAGTTTTCTATAAATATGACACATATTCTGCAGTGATCACTTTCATCCTACTTCAAACAGTTTCCGAGTTATAGACTCAACGATTCATAAAACTATATGAAATTAGCAAGTAAATCGCAGATGAAGTTTATCTTATGTCATAATAAGAATCTCCAATTGTTTTAGAATAATTAATTACCTATTCTTTATAATTTCTCCTTAAGCGCACCGTTTTGGAGATATTCATCGTTGAATGTAATAAAATCTGATAAAAATTAGAGAAATAACCTCATTTTTATGGTTCAGTCCCTGAGATAGTAAAGGCGGTAAATTATGTGCTGTCTACACTTATTCGAACCATAAAATACACAGAAATAATTATCTTTAGGCGAATGAAGATAAGCGCTACTCCCTCTGGTGGCTATCCGAGTAACCCGAGGTACAGACATTATCATTGACAACTTAAAAGAAATGTTAAGAAAATGAGGAAGTTTATGCATTTTTTTTTGCGTTTGTGTGATTTTACAAGTGCTTCTTCTGAGGAAAAGCAAACTCAAATGTCCCTTCCCATAGATTTCTACAGCCCGGTAAAAAATTTGGAGTTAGGGTGAAAGAAACTTCCTTTAGCAAGTCGGGTCTGAAAGTGTTGAAGAATCGATAAACACCAAAAAACAAGATTTATGAGAGTCTGTTACCTGCATTTTACCGATGATGATCATTTTTATAGAGGTAAGCACGAATGGCTCATGAAATATTAGATCACATTAATGAAGACAATTTTTTTCCAGGTCCATAATCCAAGCAGAGAAATTTGCTTAAGAGGAATGCTATGCCTTTCAGAAATCTGCCAGTTGAAGTGATCATTAAGGAACAACGTAAATGTTCTAGTGATAGAACTGACTATTGAAAAAAAAGAGTCTCAACAAGGAAATATCTGGTGATGAATACTCTTCGCTCAAAGTGCTTCTGCCGATGAAAGCAAAGTTGTACAAGGCTTATTTATTACAGCTTTTTCAAGACCAATCATATGAGTGTTGGAAAATTTATTTGTCAATTCATAATGAATAAGGCTTACGGTACAAGTGGCATAAGTTTCATGTGAATGTATTAATTTTATTCACAATATATTGAGTATTTAGTCCTTCCCTATGAAAATAGTAAAGTTATGAGTATTTGTCTATTATTCCAAAGAGCATGTTTTACAATACTATCTGTTTTTCAACTTTCAAGACAGCCTGAGAAATCCACCAAAGTCAATCTTGCCATTTGGATCTGAAAATAAATAATATTAAAATACTGTCTAACCTTGGAGATATCTCCGTAATTTTAGAGTTGCTACACTCAATTAGATTGAGGGATGATACATACCTACTTTATAAGAATGGAATATGTACTCCCAGTAATACTCTCGTCAACTATAAAAGTCTAAAAAGTCTTTGAATGAATCGTGGAATCAAAAATTATCAAACCAAACACTAACAAACAGTACAAAATCGACTATCAAAACAAAATCTATGTCGATGATTAAAAAGTAAAATAACTTATTTCCGCTTTATATATTTATTTTCACAACAATTGTTTCGTCATGATAACATGACTTCATCAGGTGAGTATGGTAACTGACGAAACAATTGTTGTGAAAATAAATATATAAAGCGGAAATAAGTTATTTTACTTTTTAATCATCAAGATGAATTTCCGACAAGTAAAGACTGAGACAATCAAGTATTTAAAATCTATGTCTGTATGTAAGGTTCTAAAACTGGTCACCGTGGCGCTGCAATCTTAAATTCAGACGCCAATTCCGCATGGAACTAATGTACTTATATTAGATCTATGTTATTTCGTGATCAGATCACAGATATGGATGCTAGGACTTCATGTCTATGAATCTGAGTTTCCATAGAGACCATAGAGTTCAATTATGTTGTTTAGGTCAGTTGATTGATTTCATATAAGTCATGTATAAGTTTGATGAAAATAAGAATAATTATGTAGTTTTAAATATGAGTTGTATATGTGTATAGTTTTATAGTGGAATGAAATTAAATATCGCAAGAATATCGAGTAGAAAATACTGTTTCAATAGTTCAGTGTAGTGAAATGTTTACCTTGCTATAATTCCGCAACGAGCACAAAATCATAAGAATTAAGTGAGTAAATGAGTTTTTCAATCATTTTTCTTCGAATTTCAAACGTATTGGTTATTCTGCCTAAGAGATCAACGTGAGAGATATCTGTAGTGAACTTCCTAAGAAAGTGCAAGAGTGGATTAGCACATTAAGAAATATTTAAATGCTTAGAACATTTACCTGAGCCGAATCTGGAAAAATAGCAAAGGTAAAAAGGTCTGCATTTGATTAGAGGAATCTATGGTTGAAATTAATGTACAACTTAAAGACTCACCCTGTATAGAGACTTTTAGTAGCAGTCTAACGATACCACTGAGTACGTACGTATGAAGGCAGAAATGAAATGATATGCTGATATAAATATAATGAGCATAAATTGCTTCCTGAATATTTCAGCGAAATAATATCTCTTATCAACAGAAAGTTTGAATTTCATGAAAGATGGTAGCCAAATTCATTGTTATTAATAAAAATGATTAGAACATTAGTCAGGATAACATATGTGTTATTCTTCATCGAGATTAAACAGAGTTGAGTAAATTTCCGAATACTAGTATACTCCATTCACTTCCATAAACTATACCGGTTGGCCATGATTTAGGTCTAACAAGTTTTTTCACTCAAAACTGACGCAGGTTGGCACTCGTGAAATATAGGCACTGTCAAAATAATTCTCGGAGTCGTTGCCAATGCTAATTTCTCCTCTCAATAGTATCCGTCTCAATGTAATCATCACGCTTGGAAACTAAAAATGTCGAAGGTAGTTTTGAAGAAGCAGAGGCAAAGTATCAGGAAGTGCTTTGTATAATTTGAATCTGCTTATTCTGATAGTAACCCTGATAATTTGGAACCAATAATTTATCACAAGCCATACAACATTTTCATACTGGAATATTTCCAGTTGTGCAAAAAGGTATTTAAAGATATTCTGTAGGCTTATTTCTTGAGAATTTCGAGAAGTGGGGTATTCCATAGGCCCCTCTGCTCGTTTATAAGTTGTGATATAAGTGTCTGGTTATTCGAGTACTTATATATTTTTTTTTTGAATGAACTATCACAAAGTAACCGACTATTTCATTCATTATTTTTCAGTAAAATTTCAAAGATCGATTCTTGATTTCTGACAAGACAATAGGATAACTGAATTTTCCAACCATGTTCACATACGTGAAATATTTCCAGTATAAACAGGAAAAAAAGTTTCTTCAACATTCGCCAGGTCTCTGAAATTGCTGAATTCACATAATATGTTCTCAAATGCATTATTTTCCCAGAGTAAATTCTCATTTTGAAGAATACGTAATTACTACGATCTATTTGTAGAGAGGACAACGTTGTGTAGTTCATCTGACAGAAAAATTACTATAACCCAACATTTTCAAAATATACACGGTGAAGTGTGCCAGAATGTCATGGCCAACCGGGATAGTTTATAAAATTAGATGGAGTATAGATAGAAGCACCACAATCAGTTGAGAAATTGTGTGAAATCCGCCCAATGATTTCGCAGATACCCACGCCAAATTTTATTCTCCAAGAATTTTCCAAGAAAATGTTGAATTTTTCTTTGTTTGCGAACCATACCCGAGTTCAAGATTCTCTGTGACTCTGTTAGCTGAAGATTTTGGTTATCTTGCAACGATTAGGATGAAACTCTCAATGACAAACTGCAACAGGAAGTCAGAATAAATGAGCTTTTTGTGGTTCTGAAACAACATCTTTGAAGAAATGAAAATATGTCAGTAAATAATGAATCACGATATTCTCGAAACATTTTCTTGAAATCCTTCAGAAACTAATCGAATCAGAAAAACATAATTTTATTCTCAGCAGCATTTGCCAAATACATCCTCAGAAATCGAAGTTTTCAAAACTAATTTCTTGAAAATTTTTAGTGATAAGATGAAAATTTTTCAATAAATCTTTGTGTTAATTCTCAACAATTGTAGGCCAAGTACGAAATTTCAGATAGCTAAAAATCCGAAACCGTTGGAAGGATTCTGCTCGTTCAGAAACTTAACGTAGATACTCTTCCGGACAACAGGCCATATTTGAATTTAACCACAGATTATTCTTAATATTATCATTGTATAAATATCTTTATACAATGATATTATCCATGAGACATTTGGCGAAACTATAAAGTCCTGGTTTATTTGAACAAGAGTGTAAAAATAACCCAGAATATTATCTTTGACAAAGATGTAACAGAGATGTAACAGTGTTGAACAGATTTGATACCGGAAGTGATCACAGAATGGTGAGAGCGAAGTTTATGATCAACACCAGAGCCGAGAGGAAAAAACTTATCAGGAAGCAACGCTACCCTACCCACGACATAATTCAACAAAAACAAACTGATTATCAAGTTGATTTACAACAGAGACTGACAGCAATTGATGCAGGGCAACTAGGAATAGACGATCTAGCAGACAAGATAGCTAGGGCAGTGAGGACATCAATAAAAAAGATCTGCTCGAATACACGGAATGCGAAAAGCTCGAAGTTGAGTCAAGACACATTGAAGTTATTAGAAGAGAGACGAAATGAATTTGATAAGACAACCGAAGAATATAAAACTGTGAATAAGCGAGTAAAAAGAGCAATAAGAAAAGACAAAAGGGAGTACAACACAAATCTCATAAAACAGACCATACAGGACAACTGCAGGATGAAAGTTTTGCGAAATAAACTCTCTAAGGGCAAGGCAAAAATTATTAGATTACGCGATACACACAACGTCTTGGTACAAAATAAAGACGATATAGTTCGGTCGATCGAATCTTTCTACACCGGCTTGTATTCGTCTAAGAAATCGAACCCAGTTAAGGAGCTGAACATCATGAATGTCGGATCAGAAGACCTGCCGGATATTACAGAGGAAGAAATAAGAAGGACACTTGCACAAATGAAAAATAACAGATGCCCAGGAGAAGATCAGATTACCATAGAGATGTTGAAGATGGGAGGAACTGCGCTGAGAGATAAATTAAGAACACTATTAAATAAATGCCTGTATACCGGCGAAATACCCAGTGATTGGTGTAACTCAGAGGTGATACTTTTGTTCAAAAAGGGCGAAAATACAGACATCGAAAATTATAGGCCCATATCCTTACTATCACACTTGTATAAACTGTTTACAAAGCTAATTACGAACCGTTTAACATCGAAATTAGATTTTTACCAGCCTACAGAACAAGCGGGATTCAGAAGAGGGTATAGCACAATCGACCATCTCCACACAGTTCGTACGCTCATCGAAAAATGTACAGAATACAACGTGCCAATACACCTGGCCTTTGTTGATTTCAAAAAGGCTTTTGACACAGTTGAAATCGGAGCAATCATAACAGCTTTGCAAAATGCCAGGATCGATTCAAGGTACATTAAGATAATCGAGAATATGTATGGAAAAGCGACAATACAGGTCAAAATCGATGAATCCACTGTAACCGGCCGAATACCAATGGGCAGGGAGATACCATTTCGCCGAAGCTGTTCACCCTGGTTCTGGAGGATGTCTTCAAGAAATTGAAGTGGGACACCAGGGGTATTAACATCGATGGCATCAGACTTAGCCACCTCCGGTTCGCCGACGATATAGTCCTCATAGCTAACAGTGCCACGGAACTTGAGGAAATGTTAAATGAACTGAACTTGGCGGCGATAAATGTGGGTCTTGAAATGAACTCGAAGAAAACAAAGGTTTTGAGTTCGGAGAACAATAACTTTTACGTTCAGAATAATCTCGTAGAAAATGTAAGCGAATACGTATATCTTGGTCATGCCATTAAGCTTGGAAAGGACAACCAACATGTGGAGATAACAAGACGGATAAGGTTGGCATGGGCGGCTTTTGGTAGGTTGGGACACATCCTGAAAAACGACAGAATACCAATTAACTTGAAACAGAAAGTATATAACACCTGCGTACTACCTGTACAAACCTATGGGCTGGAAACCATCAGTTTGACTAGAGCATTTGCAAATAAACTCGTAACAACACAAAGAGCCATGGAACGCTGCATGTTGGGAATCTCCCTCAGGGACAAGATAAGAAACGAAAATATAAGGAAGCAGACCAAGGTAAGGGACGTGATTCGAGAGGTGGCTGAGATGAAGTGGAATTGGGCTGGTCATGTCGCTAGAATGGCTGAAAACAGGTGGGCTTGTAGGACAACCGTATGGAGACCCAGACAAACAAAAAGAAGCGTTGGGCGTCCACAGAAACGATGGGTCGACGATATAAGGAAGGTGGCTGGAAAGAATTGGATAATTAAGGCACAAGACAGAGAGACGTGGACAGTTTTGAGAGAGACCTATGTCCAGGAGTGGACGAGCACAGGTTGAGAAAGAGAGAGAGAAGATTATCTTTGAAATATGAACCTTGATATGACCACAACTGTATATCAACTAAATTTGCTTGAATAACGAACAAAGGAAGCTATTGGCGTCTGAATTTAAGATTGCAGCGCCACGGTGGCCAGTTTTAGAACTTTACATACAGACACAGATTTTATTTTGATAAGCCCCTTTAGAGCTAGGGAGATTCGGGTATTTGGGTAATCGGGGATTCATCCTATTGGTCGAGAGATTCACCCTATAGGCTGACGACGATCACGTGATCGTCGTCGGCCAAAAGGAAAGAATCTCCGATTCCCCAAATACCTGAATCTCCCTTGCACAAAAGCTAGCTTTAGTCGATTTTTTACTGTTTGTTAGTGTTTGATTTGATAATTTTTGATTTCACGATTTATTCAAAGACTTTTTAGACTTTTATAGTTGACGAGAGTATTACTGAGAGTACATATTCCATTCTTATAAAGTAGGTATGTATCATCCCTCAATCTAATTGAGTGCAGCAACTCTAAAATTATGGGGATATCTCCAAGGTTAGACAGTATTTTAATATTATTTATTTTCAGATCCAAATGGCAAGACTGACTTTGGTGGATTTCTTAGGCTCTCTTGAAAGTTGAAAAACAGATAGTATTGTGAAACATACTCTTTGGAATAATAGACAAATACTCATAACTAAACTAAATACTCAATATATTGTGAATAAAATGAATACATTCACATGAAACTAATGCTACTTCTACCGTGAGCCTTATTCATTATGGATTGACAAATAAATTTTCCAACACTTATATGATTGGTCTTGAAAAAGCTGTAATAAATAAGCCTTGTACAACTGTGCTTTCATCGGCAGAAGCACTTTGAGCGAAGAGTATTCACCACCAGATATATTCTTGTTGAGACTCTTTTTTTTTCAATAGTCAGTTCTATCACTAGAACATTTACGTTGTTCCTTAATGATCACCTCAACAGGCAGATTTCTGGAAGGCAAAGCATTCCTCTTAAGTAAATTTCTCTGCTTCGATTATGGGCCTGAAAAAAAATAGTCTTCATGAATGTGATCTAATATTTCATGAGCAATTCGTGCTCACCTTTATAAAAATGATCATCATAGGTAAAATGCAGGTAACAGACTCTCATAAATCTTGTTTGTTGGTTTTTATCGATTCTCCAACACTTTCATGCCCGACTTCTTAAAAGAAGTTTTTTTCACCCTAACACCAAATTTTTTACCGGGCTGTGGAAATCTATGGGAAGGGACATTTGAGTTTGCTTTTCCTCAGTAAAAGCACTAGTAAAATCACACAAACGCCAAGAAAAATGCATAAATTTTCCTATTTTCTCAACATTTCTTTTAACTTGTCAGTGATAATGTCTGCACCTCTGGTTACTCGGATAGTCACCAGAGGGAGTAGCACTTATCTTCATTCGCCAATAGGCTTGAAAATAATATCACATGAATACAAATATAATAATGTGCTAAGGTAAACACTCATCACGAGAAATTGAGTGTAATCAATGGTTAGGGTTTCGAATTTTCTTCAGAGAATTTATCAAATTCTCAATGCTGTCGTGGAGTAATTGAATTTTCATTTTAGCTGCTATTGAATACTCGCTGGATGGTTTCCTAATGAACCCTCTTCAACAGTTCTGAGGATTCGCTGCTTTATTGTAGTTCGTTATCGTTTCCTGTGATGGAATATCATGAAATCGAAGCGAGTTAAATTCGGTGCTCTACAATTCGCAGAATAAATTTTTCATGAAGTCCCAGGAATTCCTCCAGTCCTTATCCCGTATTGTATTCCGTCGGATTGAATAAAAGATAATATTATTCTGGAGATACAGTCTGTAGTAACCGTGAAGGCCCAGAAAGGAAAATCCTATTATAAGAATTCTCTCCACTCTATGTCCGGCGAGAATCCTAAAATTACTGAAAGGTAAACATAGAAGCAAATGAAGCAACGATAATTTGGTTCGAAACGTTCTTGGTAAAAGCGCTCTATAGTTTTGCGCAAATGTCTGTTATTGAATTTTGAACCGACAATGGGTTCAAACCACTACGTTGGACTTAGGGCCAATTGCACCGTATTACAAAACCATAGATTAAGTCCATAACCAAGGTTTAGGTAAAAAATTATCTTGCACCGTCACGAAATCCTCGTTTAATGGCCTTAACTGACTGTTAAATTCAAGCCCAGGAATTTGGGGGTTTAAAAGAAGGGTTAATGGTAAGCTTCGGAATCTAACCCTACTTTCGAGCGATTTCGTACAAGTTTGACATTTTTCTGGACGTAACCTCCAGTTTGTTTACTTTTTTTTTTTTTTACATTGGACATTGATGGAGAACTCCTACGAGTTGATAATCAAATTTTCATTAAAAGTGGTTGAATTTCAGATGATATTTATGAAAAATGATATAGGGAGAAACTGGCATCAGTAGGCATTGATTCGTATGTTTTAAAGCATGAATTAACACCAGTATTTCCATTGAGTTCGTAAGCTTAATGGTATTTCTATGAGCCTTCAACTATTTGAAATGAAAAAGTTACAATGATATGCTCATTTATTTCCAAGAGCAAATAGCAGAATGAAATCGAAGACATATTTGGAATGAAAAAACATAGTTTCATGAAGATTCTTCAGTACTATTTCATTCAGTGATGTATTACGTGGAAAGCTATCATATACTACTTCATTATTGTGCAGGTGCTGTCTCTGTGCTATCATTATCCTTTCTTATATATTAACTGGACTCAAAAAATAACTACAAACGAATTAATGTGAAAGAAATAGCATTCTCGTGTTAGACAATCTTCAAACGTACACCTTTGTCAATCCATCCATGATGATACTTCATTATTTATATAGAATACTTTTTATTCTGCGGATCCACATCAGAGTTTTCATTATCTTCGACCAAAAATTAACTCAATTCATAATATCCTTATTACAAACAAAATAATTTAATAGAAAGTCTACTCTTATGTGAGCCGTTCCTTATCGGAAAGTTGTTGCGGATAAATCAATACTATTTATTTATTCATCTTACAAACGCCACGATTGTAATTCCATGCAGAAGCTTAAATCTAAAGATATTACAAAATATAAGTTTACTTGAGTATATGACTATAAATTTGAATAATGTTTAAATCCTGATGCAGAAGTAAGAGCACAGGTCTGTGGTAAGAGATCCCTAGTCTTAATGATAATAAACAAGTCAGGAACATTACATGCAATATTTTTATGGAAGCTATAAAGTCTGTCATATATATTTTTTCGTTGGGATTTTCAATAGATGCATCTTGATTTTTCATAACCTATGGAAATATGGTAGTAGTAACCCATAATAATGGGTTTCATCTTTTGAATTAAAATATTTCTTCAATTAGGGTTAAAATAAACAACATGAAGCTAGTCACAAGTACCAATTCATGAGAAAGTAACCAGATTTGTAGATTAATTTTAATCTAGTTACATTCAGCCTCGGTGCAAGCCGAATATTTAAAGCAGAGTTTAATAAGTTTATCGTCGCTTAACTAACTTTAGCTTAAGACGAAAACGGTGCAATTGGCCCTAACTGATAGAGAACCCGAAGTCGAATATCTGTGACATTCGTCGAAAACGCCTTAGTCATAAATCACAAGGAAGATTTTCATTCAAGGAGATATTGAATAAAGTTTTGAGATTATTTCAATATATCGAAGGGAAATAATGCATCAGATTCAAATTTCGTATTTAGTTGAAGAATTCCGATGCGCAACCTTTTGTGAAATATCCTGAGGATGGTTCAGGCAAAAAATTGAGAGAATGATTCTTTTCACAATTTCCCAATTTATTCTTATTTTTCGTAAGAAAACTATTCATCAGATTCCAATTAAATTTGGTACAGACTTCGAAATCACTATTTAGCAACAGTTCTTGACATGTCAAATTTCTTGGTTCTTCTCTAGGCATCAATAATATTCCTGTAATACAACTTGGTGTCTACTTGGCAAATAATGCTGATGAGCAAATCTTTTCAAAATGTTGTCAAATACTTTATATTTGGTGGTTCACCAATCATTTGGTCACACCGCATTCCGCATGAACCTTCGAGCTGTCATATTTTATTGCAGTACTGGACTTCAACAATGTATTTTTGGAAATATTAGGATAATGAAAATTCAAATGGGTATATCTGCAGAACCATTGGGTGGATTATATCAATTCGCAAACTAGGCCTTCGCAATTAAATCCGTTACCTACTCTACAAGTATCAGAGGATTCCTCAGGAATTTAATTGGTTCACCGTCGGCGGTTGAGCTTTCCTAAAGAAAATTCGCCCAATGGTTTTGTAGATAAAATTTCCCATTCGAAATTGAGTATTGTCAATATTCTCAGAAATATAGATTCTTCCGAAGTAGAGTTAAGTATACTCGATCGAAAAACTATAGCTTGAGGTTAATACAGAATTTCGTGAGCACCATGAAAATAAAATAGCCAAATCGGTATGTGAACAGTCCACAGGCTCGAGTACGGCGAAATAACACTCGGAAATAACCAAAAATTTGACAATTTTTTTCATATATCTACGGAGAACTGAATAGTGACTTCAAGTTCTGCGCTAAATTTCTTCGAACTCTGATGAATTATTTTTGAAAAAATAAATTTTTTGAATAAAAGTTGAAGAGTTTTCAATATTTTGCCTGTACGACTTGAGGACTTTCGCGAGAAATTGCACATCGGTTTTCTTCAACTATCTACAAAGATTAAACCTGATAGCGTTAGGTTTCCTTGATGTATCGACGAAATTACCTGAAAATTCCAAACGAAATTCCAATACTTCTTTTCCGATATCTCCCAAAATAAATATCGGATCGAACTGAAATTTTGAGTAGTTCTACTGAATATTAATTCCAAAGTTTGTGTTTCACAAGAAGTTACCAAAGGTCAATCTGATCGCATCAGTACTTATTGAGATGTTTAAGAAGTAATTGCAATATTTCGAATAACAACCACATCTAATATATTTTTTTTCCTATACCTCCGTAAATAAATATCGGATTGAATTGAAACTTGAAATTCCATTGAAATATTATCGAAAGTCCCCGAAATAATTTTTTTTTCAACGAATATTTTAAAAATTCTTGAATTATGATGTTTAGAAATTTTATAATTACTAGATTCACACGAAATTTTTCTTCCTGTTCTATGTTCGTATTCGCCAACTAACCATAAGGTATCAAGTTCATGGCATCTGTATTGCTAGAGAAATTGGGGAAATAATCTCGAAAATGAATGATAATAAAATTATAAGGGGCCTTTTATTTACACCCTCATATGCAGCAAAAAAGAAATATCCTGTATACATCAGATAAAATTAATACAAAAACTTGTATTACAACTAAATTTGAGTCGAAAGTAATTGTTTCCTGGAATACACTTTTAAATTACTCAAAGAACTATACTTAACATCTTCGGGATATCATTGAAAATAGTGACTGCAATGTAAGTTAACGAGCGCCGAAACGATATTTGAGATTTTTTTCGGATCATATTGAAATGCTGTTGTTCAACATTGACTTCAAGGTTTATGGCAAATTTGACGAAAATCTGATTAATAGTCTTCGAGAAATAATTTGTCTACCGAAAAGTGGAAAAATTTTAAATATTCAAACCCCTGGATCAACAAGACATGCCGTACTTATTTGTGCGTTGATATACTCTTACTGGCCAGAAAGTTTCAATATGATCGCAGCAGTTCTTCTTGAGTTATTGAGGAAAGGATGTTGAAATTTCAGATATCAACTGAATTTGACACATGTTTATCCGTTTATCTCTGAAAGTAAATATCGGATCGAATTGGAATTTCAAACATTATTGTTGGATAATTTGTGTCAAATTCCGTGGAAATCTGATCAAACGGCTGGACGGACGGACATAATTAAATTTGACCAACGATGAAGAATCAGCGAGTTCATCCTTGTTGTTTGACACCATTTTTAGCTCATCATTCGAAAATTACAGACATTGTGACGAAACGATACCGCGCTGTTCCTTAAACCAAGCGCGTTGAATTGAAGTTCGCAAAATTATTCCTGTCAGATGAGAAGCTTCAAATGTTAGATACTGAGTTTTTTTCCTCACAATTTTCTCTTCGACAAAATTGAAAATACACTACCTCTGTTAGGATTTTATATTTCGCATAGTTCTCTGATTTAGTAAGATATACTTTCCTCCGATGTTGTTCTTCGGAATATGATTACGGACCAACCAGATAAATCATTTCATCTTTCTCGGGAATCACTCCTTCACGACCTTGAGTAAAAGGCCTATTACACTATCCAATCTCTAGGGCCCGGTATGCCGGGTGCCCGGTTTGCCGGTTAGGTTGTCGCTTATTACACTACCCTAGACACCGGTCTGATTTCTGTCATCCGAACGTCAACGTAGGGACATTTACAAATATCCAATCGTTATGTCCCCGAAATTATCGAAAAGACAAAAAGTTGCATTAGTGGTGAGTTTGGCGGTCAGTACCTCGAAATCCACCAAACGGAAGGAGAGGGGAATATGGGTGAAAAAATATTTGCTCCTCAAAGAAAAACTCGCAAACATGCAAATACTTCGTTGTTTAGACCAAACAAATTCACGGAACTACTTGAGACCAATTTGAAGAGCTACTTAACTTAGTAGCTTCGTTAATAAAAAAAGATGAAGCTACTTAAACTTTCTCTCAACAAAGACAGGTTGTCACATTGAGATTTCTAGCCACTGGAGACCATTATCAAGATTTGAGATTTAGTTCTTTGATATCTCAACCTCTCTTATAAAACATTATAACCTTGACTGTTGCCGTTCCATCGAAGTTTTCTTATATTTTCTTAGATTTCTAAGAGCACCTTATAGTCATCATTACTCAAGTCTTTATTGACATAGCCTTTGTGGTCTTTCTTCCACAGAGACGGCATTTCCCTGTATATTTTATTATATTAAGTAAGATTGCTCTTTCTCTTGCGCACGACATCTCACAGAATAACGCATTCAGGCTTATGACACGTTTATGTGTATGGCCGAGTTTTTTAATTCACCAAATTGGTGTGGTGGAAGAGTGATGGATCCACCAAATCGTTTTTTTATTGTCGTTTGAATGACGTAAATGTCAAATTATTTAGTCCAACATCCACCATTTATGTTCTATGTCCACCATACTCCACCACAACCACACCAGTTTGGTGAATTAAAAAACGCACCCTATTGTACGCCCTCTGCGTTGCTATGCAACCGAGCTCCCTAATTCCCTAGCGCTTATTACACTGGACGGTATGCCGGGTCCGGCAGATTGGGTCTACTCAATCGCCCTAGATCAGGAACCTAGCTGCCGGTTCCTTATTACATAACCCGGTCCCTGCCTGCCGGGCCCTGGAGATTGGATAGTGTAATTGGCGAATGAAAATAAGCGCTACTCCCTCTGGTGTCTACCCGAGTAACCTGAGATACAGACATTATCATTGACAAGTTGAAAGAAATGTTAAGAAAATGAGAAAGTTAATGCATTTTTCTTGGCGTTTGTGTGATTTTACAAGTGTTTCTACTGAGGAAAAGCAAACTCAAATGTCCCTTCCCATAGATTTCCACAGCCTGGTGAAAAATTTCGATTTAGAGTGAAAGAAACTTCCTCTAACGAGTCGGTCCTGAAAGTGTTGAAGAATCGATAAAAACCAACTAACAAGATTTATGAGAGTCTGTTACCTCAATTTTTCCGATGATAATCATTTTTAAAGAGGAAAGCACGAATTGCTCATGAAATATTAGATCACATTCATGAAGACAATTTTTTTCCAGGACCCTAATCCAAACAGAGAAATTTACTTAAGAGGAATGCTCTGCCTTCCAGAAATCTGCCTGTTGAACTGATCATTAAGTAACAATGCAAATGTTCTAATGATAGAACTGACTATTGAAAAAAAAGTCACAACAAGGAAATATCTGGTGATGGATACTTTTCGCTCAAAGTGCTTCTGTCGATGAAAGCAAAGTTGTACAAGGCTTATTTATTACAGCTTTTTCAAGACCAATCATATGAGTGTTGGAAAATTCAGTTGTCAATTCATAATGAATAAGACTTACGATACAATTAGCATTAGTTTTATGTGAATTATTCATTTTATTCACAATATATTGAGTAGTTAGTCCTTCGCTATAAAAATAGTAAAGTTATGAGTATTTGTCTATTAGTCCAAAAAGTATGTTTTACAATACTGTTTTTCAACTTTCAAGACAGCCAAAGTCAATCTTGCCATTCGGATCTGAAAATAAATAATATTGAAATACTGTCTAACCTTGGAGATATCCCCGTAATTTTAGAGTTGCTACACTCAACAAGATTGAAGAATGATACATACCTACTTTATAAGAATGGAATATGTACTCCCAGTAATACTCTCGTCAACTATAAAAGTCTAAAAAGTCTTTGAATAAATCGTGAAATCAAAAATTATCAAACCAAACACTAACAAACAATACAAAATCGACTATCAAAACAAAATCTATGTCTGTACCTAAGGTTCCAAAACTTACCACCGTGGTGCAACAATCTTGAATTCAGACGCCAATAGGCCTTTTAAATGATGATGAATGGTTTTCGCTCTCCAAATAAAAACCAACTGTAGAATAGGTTAGACAGTAAGGCCCGGTGTACACATCTGACTTTTCAAGCTCCGGAGCCGTTGCGGTGCCGTACTTATGTGTGCATTCTACCACTGGTACTGTGTACTTCAGACCGTAAGTACGGCACTGCAACGGCGCCAGAGCTGGAAAAACTGGATGTGTACACCTGACCTCAGTGTACCTCAGTCCCTAAATACGGCACAGCATAGGTCCCGGAGCTAAAAAAACCGGATGTGTCCACCGGTCCTAATACAACCTCATTGTTTTATAGAACTATAGAAGTGTTCCAAAACAATGAGCACGTTTTTTTCGTGGTCATTTTAATTTCCGGAAATATGTCACAAACTCCGAAAAAAGCCGAGTCAGTTTTTTCCACGGAAGATTTCCGTTGCGGATTCAAATGAGGCAATCAATATCAGTGTCCGAGATAAATGGCAGCGTTTGGTGAGTGACGATCAGAGGCGTCGCGATAATCACCTCCATAAGTCCTTAGACGAATAAACATCCGAACCCCAAAAACTGTGGCAATCCTTCACCCTCCGTTACCTTTTTAGATTAGGAGGATTTCGGGTCTCGTCCCGAGGGAAACCAGATGTCCCCATCTTTCGGATTCGGTTAAGTCGGATATTTTGATTTATGTGGTCCCTTCCATGGAGTTTCCGCCAAACCAAATATTCGGCTTTGGATGCTGCCTGGGACCAGAGGAGGCTTAATCTTATTTGGACGAGCAGATTGAATGAAAGGTCCTTTATTTCAAAATCCGATTCGAGTTGGATTTTTTATGTTCAGGGTGATGCGAGGTATCAAAAAATCTGCATTTTCTTGATATCTCTCCCATATTTTTTTTAAATTTTTTTCGTATATTCACTGCCAGCATGGCATTAAATTATATATACAAATACTCCAATCACTTCTGAAAATTCAGTCGGTAGTACTTCGAAAAGGTCTATGAGGTTTTTGTAACTAGAAACTTTGCAATAGGTCTCTTGCATGATTTTTTTCATTATTGAAATCAAATATTGTATTCGTAAGGCTACTGAAAAACTTCAACCGCCCTCAAAAATTTTAATTTTTAACGAGAAAAAGCTCTTTTAAATTTGGCTCCGCATGCCGGTTGTTTAAACGAACGGGGCATCGCGGTTTCCTTGACGTATGGGGATATATCCACTCTCTCCCTCTTCTCGTGTACATTTCTCTCTAGCAAGCCAATAGACAGCGTCGGCTGTATCGATCGGTCAATCGTAGAATAACGAGTGACGTAGAAGGCGATCTGGCTCGTTTCTCCCGCTTCGACCTTGACTCCCGATTTGGCCATTTTTAATATAGAAGTACTCAAAATTCGCGAATTGTTGAAGTCTGTGATAGCATGCATTATGATTTTGTATCGATAGAGAATGAGAAAAACATAAAAATATGATAATAATATGATTCGTGTTACATGCAAGACACCTATTGTTAAATGTCGTCAACATCATAATATGGTTTGATTTAGATACATAAGTGAAGACTTTTGCGTAGAACAGACAACGCCGCATAGTTATCTGATAGGAAAATTACTAAACCAAAACATTTTTGCGCGTATGTTCTGTGGAACAGCTTGCTATCGTTTTGTCCAACTGTCTGTAATAATCCCAAACTATTAGGTTGGATTCAATGATAACACATCATGTGTCAAAATCGATTCTGTCCGGTTGGCTGGTCGTCCGTCTGTGGGCACGATTAAGGACGTACGGGATTTGTGAATTTCAGGGTTGGTTAAGTTCGTTAATGAACAGAATCAGCCAAACGGTTCCGGAGTTAGAGTCTCTTGAAATTTTGGGGTTATTTCCGTGATAATTCGGAAAGAACCGAAACGGTTGAATCGAAACTCGGCAGTTATTGTTGGAGTATAATGACGCGCAACTCTTCGCGAAATTTTGTTGCGATCATTCGATTCAATTTCCCACGTCAGCGATTTCTTAATGCTGAATGTGCAACATATTTGGAAAGCTTAGACTTGGGGGGAGTTTTGAAAATTATGGAATCAATACATTCACTGGAATATTTTTCGAGAAAATGGCTGATTAAATTTGATGTTGATTTCTTGTCTGGAATAAATTATCAACACAAATTATGTTCTTTCGGTGTAGACACAATAACTTCCGGAAGCAACAGCTTCGAAACTCGATATTTGTGGAGAAGGTTTGGGGCTTGATTACGAAGGCCGAATTCGTGAATTGGTAAAATCCACCCAATGATTCCGCGAATATACTCATTCAACATTTTATTTTCCCAAAATTTCCAGAAATACAAATTAGATCGAATTGAAATCCAGTACTCCATCGAAAAATGACAGTTTGAAGTTTCATACATAATTTAATGAGGATAATATGAGAAGATCACAAAATGTTGAATACTGAATACTGAAAAAAAAAATTTGATTTTTTTTCAAATTGTTCTAATGACACGATCATCACGAAATTCTGCACAAGGTTGTCCTTCAACATCTTCAAACTAGCTCCGAAGTTTTATCATGATTGAGTCAGATTTTCTTCAGTTATACCGAAAAAAAACAACGATATCGAGAAGAAAACCACGAAATTTCACATAATTTTTCCCGATATCTCAAAAACTAGTAGCCGCATAGCGAAGTTTGGTACACTGCTGTGAAATATTGAGCTCAAGGTATTAGTGAAATTGTTTTCGAATATGATCGATAGTTTTTGGAATAAAGAATTCAATCAAAAAAAAACTGAAAAAATTTTTTCGCATTGAGTGACCATATGATCTCGAAGAAATTTCGCTCAAAATTTCAAATGGCCATAACTATGAAACCATTTGGTCGATTCGGCCTATTTACGAACTCAGCCATGGTATTTAAATGCGTAAACTACCCTACAAGTTTCAAGTCACCAGCTTGCTCTGTTCGACAGTTATCGTGTCGTCGGCCGACCGGACAGAATCGATTTTGACACCGGATTCGTCATCAGTGGTTCCGACCTAGTCGTTTGAGACCATTTTCGGCTCAAAATTCGAAAATTAAAGACATTCGTTCAAAACAATAGCATGACAATCTATCCTTCAAATGTTACTTACAACCTAGTCAGAACTGTATAACTAGTTCGTAGTACTGAAATTAACATAATCATTGATTGGTCGTCCCATTATATTCTACCTTACTATTCCATTCGTTTTTCTGATATGGACTTTCCTTCACAAGTGTAATCTTTCGGAAAGAAAATCCCAGTAACTGGTTATTCGTAGAGCAGGCGTTATACATATTTATTAATGTTGAATTCGATGGAAAGGTAAAATCTGCCCGATTATCCCACGGATTATTATATTTCTCCAATATTCTCCAAAAAACAGTTCCCATCAAATTGAAATCTGAAACTTCGTCGAAAAATCATGGCATGAAGGTTCGTGAAAAACTTCATCAGAAACCGGCAACGAAGTTATACAAGCATGAAAATGCTCTTGACTATGCTCCGGTGCCTCTGTATAATTTTTCGAAACGTATAATGAACCCATGCGATTCAATACAACTGGCAATCCAGTACTGCATATAGTGCTGCATTGCATTTAATCCTTCGTTTGGTCAGGTAAATATCCGATGCAATTAATCAATAGGCATTTTAAGGTTTCCAATCACGTAGTAACCGTTGATAAGCCTATTTCCTGTCACACTTGCTTGCGGTTTACGCTGACTGCTGCGAGCTCCATTGAAATTTCATGGGATTCGTTTATGCAGAGATGTGAATTTGAAGTTCAAAGTTTCAGAGAACAAAAGTTGGCCCTGGGTTTCACAGCGATACGGCGAACGCACGATCAACAGAATGCTCCGTCAAATTTGATCGGCCGATCAACGAATTTGGGTTTCACAAAACTTCATCAGTCCGTCAAATACGTCGATCGGTTGATCAGGAAATACAGTCTGACAACCTCGCATAGATGCTTGATGAAAGATGCCTTGTTTTTTTGATGGTAGATGTGTCGTTTCATGAATAATTCGACGTGAAAGATTATTAAGCGGATTTGATGATATAAAAGGAAGGAAAAATTAAAAGAAATTAAAGATATTCATTCTCACCAAAGAGTAATGTGAATTGCAGAGACCATTTTAAAGGCAGTATTGGATTGACCTTTGGAAAATTTTCACGAACTATTTCGAGGTATAATTTGGAAGTGACGGTGATGGTAAATAATAAGATAATTAGGATAAAAGTATTGATATTTTTCAGTGGAGAAATAAAAATTTCCACTCATATCGTAATGGGTTTTTATTTCATGTAGATGTTGATGATAATGATGATAATAATAATAATAATAATAATAATGATAATAATAATAGTAATGATGATAATAATAATAAAAAGCCCTTCTTTCTACAGGTAAAAAACCGAATTTAGAAAAAAATTACGAGAAAATCATTATTCAAGGTTCAAGAAACTATCATCAGTTCATACATATTAGGTATATTTCCTTAATTGCTGGTAATGAATCAGAAAATATGTCACAAATCTCACACAAGGAGTTAAACAACGTACACATGAAATTTTATTTTTATTTTTTAATTTTATGAAAGATAGGAATAACAAACGGGCGTTTCAACCCATAAACAGTATTCACAAATTTACAGTGAACAAAATCATACAATCGAACTAAAAAACTAAAATTAACAATAGTTTACCATGATACAAAATTAAGATTTACATCACATAAAAAAACACTCATGGGAAAACATCTTGTAATAACTTTCGTTTCAGACATTTTTTAAATTGCGGAGGCGACGTACTGAAGAGTTCAGTATCAATGAACTCCGGGTTGAACGTCGTCAGAAATGCATAGGTGTTCGTAGCAAATAATTAGACCAGAACCAGATAAAGAACTTTCTATAAGCAATTAATTTATAGAATCTGCGTTGAATTGAGTCTAGACGCCGCTTGGGGCACGAGTAAATAGGCTGCCAGGTAAAAGAGGCGTACTCCAGTTTAATCCTCAGCAAGGTGTTGAACAGAAGAATCAGAGTTTGCGAATTTCAAAAATGCCTTCCATTACGAAGTATGAAACCATACAACATTGATGCAGCACTCAGCAAGTTGTTGACATGTGGGACGAATGTCAGTGCACTATATCAAATAGCACTCCTAAATCTTTAATAACCTTATATCTGTGCAAGCCGGTACCCCCAACGGAGGTTCATCCAACTTCAACTAGATATTATGTTCAAATCTCTTCACATAATAAATTCCTATTTTCATAAAAACTATACATAAAGTGAAAGTAATTGATAAATCCGTCAGAAGTTACAGATGGTAGTCAATTGCAAATTTCAAGCAACATCATATTTCCAACTTAGGATAGAGTATCATAACAACGAAAGAGCTGTATTCAAAATGGTCGAAATTGAACTGTTTCAAGTTGTTCATCGACTCCTCATATGTTCCTGAGCTATATTTATTTATATATCGAAATAAACTGGACTGGAAAAGTAGTATCTCTTGATATTGCAACACCTATATCGTAAAACTTCAATTCACCTGAAATTTTATTGGAAATAACTGAACAGCCGTTAGATTTTATTACCAAAAATATCCTTAATTTTTGTTTTGATCCCATGAAGTAAAATGGAAGAGTTTAAGCAACCAATATCTTTCAAATAGCAGTGCTTGATTCAAACTCTACAGGTGGTCCGAAAGAAACTGTACATTATTTGATGGTGAATAGATGTTACCTTGGAAAGCCAGAAAACAATTAAATATGGGCTGATGCTTTTCGTTTCTAAGATACACGGTGATTCATTGATTTCGGCAGAAATTATAGACGGCCATAACTCTCGAACCATTCAACGTGTTGGCTTCAGATTTCGCAGGTATTGTCATCTGAAGCCTGTTCCTCAACTGTTCCTATGAACCATACCCAAATTGTTCGGAGCAGGACTAGGAAATTTTGATTTCTAGTTCCAGGTCTAATGAAACACTCTATACATGGAATATCAATTTGTCAGAACTATCATCTTTTTCTGCATCAATTTTTCAGAATACTTTTTCCACGTGAGTGGCACACCAACTGTTTTTTTTATCAAAAAACTTACGTATGATTTTTGGGATTTATTGTCATTGTTCCAAATCACACAATTCGTTTCTGAGACAGTGTTATGGAACAATTATGAAAATATTTAAATCCACAAAGTTTTATGTCGTAAGCTTGTTCCGTCCGCGAGTATCGTGACAGACGACGGACGAATGATCAGATAGAATTTTATTCAATTCATATTTTTCATCAGTGTGTCCAACTTAATGGCTCAAAACAAGTTCCAGCAGTACATCATACTAAACGAGTTTTTGGTCACGAATATTGAATAAAATCTCGAATATACTCTCTAGAAATTACAGAAATATATTCAACGTCAATATATGACTATCACGAGTATATTTCGTGTTACATGCGAGGGACCTATTATGAAAATGAAGGAAGGAAACCTATGAACTGAGTTGACAACTAAATATACACATATCTAATTTCCTTTAATAAGTTATTATAATATTTCTCATTTGTTTACAGGTGAGCTTTAACGATCACAAGAATGGAGAAAATAAGGTAACACTCCGTTAAACTATACAATGTTCATAAAATTATCTATTTTTGATTTTCAAATATTATTTGGCTGTAGAAAATTTATTTTTAGTCAAGAATTCAACTCATTCATTTCATCTTTCATAAACTGAAGACGCTTTTTATCAGGTCAAAGAATTGGAGAAATTTACTTATTCTTCACTCACAAAAAAATTGGAAAAAAATTGGCTTGAGGTTTTCAAGCCCGTATAAGGGTTTATGTGAAGAACTTGAAAGAGTTCACTTCCTGATGTTTCCAGTCTGTTCAATGAAAAGAGTGAGCTATTTTTTTTGATAATTGTCAAACTCAATCGTGTCCTCATAGTAATTGGTGATAATTGTACTGAATACACATTAGTTGCGTTCCGATATTCCCAATCAGTACTGGCCAGTATCAGTAATTTCGAAACGCTTCGTACTGATAGGAAGAATTACCAAAGCAGTACCAGTAAATCGACTGTCAAAATTTACTGACAACTACTGGCCAGAAATATCGGAACTCAACTATTATACTGCAGTATCATGTTGATGTGATTGGGTGAAATAATTTCATATGACAGAATGACAAAATTTGATTGGTTGTTGGAAATGTCGAAAACATTTCTAATTCACATCCGGAAGTTTTACACTGAATAACATTTACCTTACTCATCGAGTTTGAAATTTTTATTTTGGAACCATTTGAATGCGATATCAAATTAAATTCAATCCGGCATGAAAATCATTGTATTAGTAGTCGAGAGTACTGAAATATTTCAGTTGCAAATGATACACTGGTAAAACAAATGAACCAGTAAATAAAAGAGATTACAGTGAGATCAATGGTGTTGAACAAGTGAGCAAAATGCAGATAGTCTTAATGTATTGAAAAATCACTTTCAACCTGAGCCGTATTTATTCAGTTTAAAGTTGTATTCGGATTGTTCAACAACTCACAAAAAATACAGAAATATATAACGCCAAATATGAATGCCCCTCTTTCAGCCCTCACTTCAGTCACGTGCTCTCAACTTCATCCCTTGTGATGAAAGTACCCTTCGTTACCTGCCTGTAACGCCAGGTCACTTCAGTAAACGTACAGGAGGCGTTGGTGCTTGTACTCACTAGATCCTCTCAAGACCATATTTTCCAGATCGACTTCCAACACTTTTTATAATCCGCATTTACATGCTCAACTCTTGGAATGGCTCAGTTTGGCGCATTCCTTGATGAGTTCCTCCAATTTGAGCCAGGACGAAACGTGATATACCTCAAAGTGATAGGAGCTACCTCGCAAACCACCAAAAACCTGTGTATGTATCAGGCGCTATCCATGCATCACTGAGAGTTAATCGAATATATATTCTTTAGGCCTACTCTTTGACTTCGCATTTTGTTTTCGATTCGGAACCAAAACATTCATAACGTTCTTTGTTTCTCGAAGCATTCCCGAAGGCGTTTCCAGGAAAATTCCGTTTGATCGCAGCCTCCTTTTATGTTAAAAAACAAATCATTAATACCTTTATTTGCTGAGATTCGTTTTGGATGAATATCGATTGTTTCGATAAAGTTTATTACCCAGCATCTTTTTCTCTGCTTAAGGAATAACAACGTCGAAAAAACTTCACTTGCAGGGTCGAAATCGCGAATTAGTTTCAATGCAAAAATTGGAGCGTTGCCCAATCTATTGATCTAGGCACTGTTCACTGATAGCATGTTATCCTCAAACACTCTTGAAGAGATCATTGAAAGTGATGATTTGTTTCACGGATATGCGAAATATTCTGACTATGTAATGGGAGATATAGCTAGTATAACAAGAGAGAATCAAGTTCACATCGGAAGAGAAAGTTAAGAGTTCCACTTCACTGATTTCTTAGGAATTCACTCAGACTAGGTTCAAATATCCATTTTTGCGCGCATCTTCTAGGGGAACAGCGTGCTATCGTTTTGTCCAAATGTTTGTAATATTCGATGATTGTCCCAAAAATGGTCTTAAACGACTAGATTGGACTCACTGATGACGAATCCGGTGTCAAAATCGATTCGGTCCGGCCAGCCGTGGACACGATAACTGTCGAATGGAGTGAGCTAGCAACTTGAAACTTTCAGGGTAGGTCGCTCATTGGAATGCCGCGATTAAGTTCGTTAATGAGTCAAATCGGTCGAATAGTTTCGGAGTAACCAGTTTGAAGTTATTTATTTTTTATTTCAGAAACTACTTGAGCGATTAAATTCAAAGTTGGCAATTAGGTTGAATATGAGGACGCGCAAAATTGGAAAAAAAAAATTTTTCTTCAAAATTTTTTACCGAAAATTTTTTTTTCCTGAAACCGTTTATCATATACAGAAACACTCAGACTTCAAGCTTCATATTTCACAGCAGTGTACCAAATTTCAGTTCGATACGATCATGATTTTTGGAGATATTGGGAAAAAATATGGAAAATTTCGAGGTTTTGTTATCGATATCGTTGTTTTTTTTCGGTGTAGCTCGAAAAATACTGATTCAATCCTGATAGAACTTCTCAGCTAGTTTGAAGATGCTGAAAGACAACTTTATGCAAAATTTCGTGATGATCGTGTCATTAGAACAATTTAAAAAAAAAATTCTGAGATTCTCTTATCATATCATACTCATTGAATTCTGAATGAACCTTCGAACTGTAATTTTTCGATGAAGTACTGGGTTTCAATTCGATCTGATCTGTATTTTTGGAAATATTGGGAAAATAAAATTTTGAATGGGTATATCTGCGGAATTATTGGGTGGATTTTACCCATTCACGAATTCGGCCTTCGCAATCAAGGTCCAAACCGTCTCTACAAAAATAGAGTTTCTAAGTTGTTTCTTTCGGAAGGTATTGTGTTTACGCAGTCGGCCGTTAGGCAGATATACCCATTCGAAATTTTATTTTCCCAATATTTCCAAAAATACAGATTAAATCGAATTGAAATCCAGTTCTTCATCGAAAAATAACAGTTCGAAGGTTCATACAGAATTTAATGAGGATAATATGATGAGAAGATCACTGAATATAAATATTTGAAAAAAATAAATTTGAATTTCTTTCAAACTATTCTAATGACACGATCATCGCGGAATTTTGCATAATGTTATTCTTCAACATTTCCAAACTAGCTGCCAAGTTTCATCACGATTGAATAAGTATTTCTTGATTTAAACCAATGATATCGAGAAGAAAACCACGAAATTCTACATATTTTTTCCTAATATCTCCAAAACTAATGGCAGTATCGGATTGAAATTTGGTACACTGCTGTGAAATATGAAGTTCAAAGCATAACCAAAATTTGTCTCGAATATGAATAATAGTTTCAGGGGAAAAAAATTTTTTCGATAAAAATTTTGAAAAACATTTTTTTCAAATTTAGTAACCATACAGTTTCGACGAAATTCTGTTCTGTTCTGTAACTGAGATATGAGGAAAATAACCTCAAAATTTCAAATTGCTATTACTCCGAAAATATTCGGCCGATTCGGCCCATTAACGAACTCAACCTTCGTATTTTGAAATGCAACCCTTCCCGAAATTTTCTAGTCGATAGAATCCACCCGCCGTACGCCCGTTATCGTGGTGACGGCCAGCCGGCGGACAGAATCGATTTTGACATCATATTCGTCATCAGTGAGTCCTACCTAGTCGTTTAAGACTATTTTCGGCTCAATCATCTAAAATAACAGACAAAACGATAGAACGCTGTTCCCCTAGAACATGCGCGCAAAAATCAGCATAATAAACGCATGAACAGTTTTTTTCGAGTCATAACAAAACTCATTCAAGAATGCAAAACTAGTGCATGCCATTCAATATTTTTAACGAAAGATTCACTCCTTTCAATATTTCGATTGACCTTACATTTGAGAGTTCAGAGGGTAAGATTTTACTGGTGTTGCAAAATGGCGAATGCACCCCTAAAACAATTAGTATATAATTTATGGATTTTTCTTCAGTCTTTCCTGGAACGCACTACTCTTGAAATATTAAACGTTGAATGTTGTTAACCGATAGAATTCAAAAACTTCCACTTCTTTCGATAGTCTGAACTTGAGCTAGTATAGCCAGGGCTTTTAATTACTTTTATGATTCAAGAATCATGTTCATCTAGACTACAGTGTACATATAATTACTTCTATTTACTGTGAATAGACTATTCAAAGAATTGTCAGTATTTTATCAAAAGATTGAATGGTTACACAAAACTCATTTATAACTTTGAAGAATAGTAGGATATTTATGGAATTTTCAATGAAAGGAATTCTCTGCACTCGAAAGTTGAGAGATCGTAAGGGCCTCCTGAGATGGCGCTAGTGATGATTCGGTCTCGTGACTGCCATCTTTATATATTCATATATTTAGGAATATATATCTTTATCTGCATTTGGACAAGGCGAGTCCTTCTCATGTAAGAGTGGGAGTTATCCCCTGTGTCGAACTTGTAGACAAAGTACAGGAGTGTATTAGCACATTGAGAAATATTTAAATGCTGACAATTTCCACCTTTGCTGAATCTAGGTAAATGTCTTTTCCATGGGGTGAATCTATAGTTGCCATTAATGTTAAACTTGGAGACATACCCGATATGGACCGAGTCACGTGGACTTTAACAATTAATGTTTTCAACCTTCGACTTGCAATGTAATCCCAGGAAAATTATGATCGATATAACTATGATATATTGGATTATTTTTCATTTAACTCCGTTCACACTTTACTCATAAGATTCAATCACAAATCGATATTTAATATCTCTGCCTCTGGTGATGTTGATATGAATGTGATTTGGAATATAGAAACTTACAAAATTGAGTTAATATCTGAGTCCTGAGCCATATCAACGAATTTCCCAGTTTCTTGTAAATACCGTGAATACGACACGTGTTGAAAGGAATCTAGTAATGGCATCACGGAACTTCATATATTCCAGGCAGTGGCAGATACACAGATGCCTGAAGGAATTTAGATGTCAAGACACCCCTTTATATGGGATCCAGGTATAACCCGATTGAAATCAATAACTGTACGTATCCTTCGGAAACAAAACCACTATATATTTTGTTCTACTATTTTCAAACAATACTAATGCTGTGTTTCAATTATTTATGTTTTTCTAGTCTGCGTTCATCAATAATTGATCGAGGGGATTTGTGCTCAGTGGTTATTGTTTTAGATGTCTAGAACACTGTTGTTTTACCGATTTAACTTGTGGCAACCTCTACATAGCTGCTCGTTCAGAGTTGGTACAAGTTTCGTTGAGGATTTTTCCTTTGTTCCGATTTCAACTTCAAGTCTTTCCAGCGTTATGACGATTTGACTGTCGTTGAGAAGATGTCGAAATCAAACAATTTATTCCAGTCGTTATTGACACGACTCAGTATTTGTAGTGTTGAAGTGCTCTCAACAGAATACATCATAATCCGGGAATAACGACTCCGTTTATAACGACTATCTGTTTTTGCCGACGGAGCTGTAGACTCATATTAAGTTGCATATAGGTTTGCTACGGAAACATATCCATATAGTACCACTCAGGTTTCGGTGACAATCTGTTTATAGCGACATCCCAGCAAACACTAAAACGCAGCAAGAATACAAAAACTGTACAGCGTTGTTGCAGTTGAAGTGCAGCGATGGTGGGACAGTAACTGTATCGAAACGGACCGTATATGTCCCGCGGAATTGCATCGAAACTGTACAGCTAAAACTGCGTTCGAAGTACAGCCACTATACAACAGTTGTGTAGAAGCTATGCCACTTTGTAATGCAGTTTGCACATAGTAATAATGCGCCAACTGTGCTACGTCGATATGAAGTTTCTAAGCAGCAATAATGCAGCAGAAGCTCGGCTGTATATCGACACCCACAGGAATAAGGCTCACTCCTGAAAAAATAAGTATTTTTCAATAGATTGAATTGACACTTTGCACATTGATACTAAATTATTTACCATCGATAAATGTAAAAAAGTGAGTATAGTCCTTCCAGTTTATTCGGAGATTGCCAAATAAATTTTGATTTTTTTATATAATGTGATGTTTATATTTTTGCATATTCGAATTCTATGCCTTACGGTAGAAAAATTACTGCAATTATTTCTGTATCTAGATATTGATTACTCAACAGAAAAATATTTAAATTATTTAATTTTTCACATTTCACCAAAAATTCAACATGGAATTCAAATATATAAAAATGTACACAACATTATCTGAAAAATCGTACGGCCATTTCTGGTTATACCAAAAGACACAATCTGTAGTATGTTAGTCCAGAATTTCAATGCGATTACTTGAAAAATATAGGCTTTTCGGAGGTGAGCCAGATTACTGAAACATACTGGTTGTCTTAGGAATCGGGTTAACCCAGTTTATATTGAGCATATAACGTAAAGTGATTCATAGCAAATTCAACTCAATAAAAAAAATATTGCACTAGGAACATGACTTTAATGGAAAAAAATCTGAATTTACACAAATACCGGCCATATCAAATATTATACATGATATAAGATATTATTGGGTGACTCTCTCTCGTTCCTTTCTAAGTTCTCTTAAATAAGTAGATACATATTTCTCAATCATAACATGATGGTCGTTTCAATATCGGTTGGTGAATCATTTTTACTTTCTTTGTTCTTTCGTACAGCAACTTGAAGTGGAGAAAAATGAGTTAATACACAAAAAAAGGTTTACCTTGTGTGAATATAATACCTAAAATTCCTTCATTGATGTTTATGTACTGTTTTCTTCTATTGTCTATTTATTCCAGTTCCAAAAAAATCGGCATCATCTAAATATTTTATTTAATTAGCCACTCAGATCAGTCTAATTTGCCTCATTTCGTTTTTTCGGGAATTGATCATGTCGAAATATCAGTTTTTCAAACTTGCACCCAATCAACTCGAAACAAGTTCAAATAGCGCGAGTCACTTAGAACCAAAAACGAATTTACTACACAACAAACAAATTTCCGTTACAAAACAGCATGGCCGACGACGACGATCGACAACGCTTCTCTAACGACCTAACGTACCGGCTATCGGCACAGACAACGATGACTAACGGCTGACTATTAGAACGAAAAATAGCATCAAAGACAGAGACAGCGTTGTCTTATACAGCATTTCGATTTTGTTGCACAAAAGCTGTACAGCAGCTGTATTTAAAAGACTGCATTTTTAGGACAGCAGTATCACCAATGCAGAGACTGTGCAGTTTTAATACAACATTTTATGCACTTCATTCCGGTGGCACTTGTGATGCTGAAACTGTACAATTGCTATATGCTGTGTTTATTGGGCAACTCTTTCCAGCGTTATGACGATTTGACTGTCGTTGAGAAGATGTCGAAATCAAACAATTTATTCCAGTCGTTTTCGACACGACTTAGCATATGTAGTGTCGAAGTGCTCTCAACAGAATACATCATAATCCGGGTATAACGACTCCGTTTATAACGACTATCTGTTTTTGCCGACGGAGCTGTAAACTCATATTAAGTTGCATATAGGTTTGCTACGGAAACATATCCGCATAGTACCACTTAGGTTTCGGTGACAATCTGTTTATAGCGACATAGTTTGTCGCTGAATCTTCCGCTTAGAACGACGTGTAGTTTTTGGTTTTTACTATCTTGGAATAAAGTATGCTCTCGTCTCGGCTTTCTTATATCTTCTAAGTATTTTGGTTCGTTGAAGAAGATTCACTGATTTCTAGTGAACGCAACCTAATAAATTTTTTTGAAATTTCAACAAATTCACATTTTCAATGTCACCAAAAGTACGCAAACTGCCGTTTATCTTTTGTTTTTGACGGAGGGATATCAACACGAAAATGGCTTCATCTATAACATTTTGAAATAGAAGAACCTTAGCCTAGAACTATTCTTTGTCATCAGCTCTAACAAAAATTTGGCAAAATTTCCTATAATGAAGCTTTAGACTTTTTAGCACTGTAGCCTTTTAATATACGCTATCAAATTTGTGTATTTTTCAATGTCAATATTCTTGTTAAGATTTAGCTCGTATCCTTACATTGAGTAAAATGTCTATAATGTGGATACTTACATATCATTCTTACCCTCAAAATATGCAAGCAAGACTTTCTCATTTATATGCTTTATCTGCTTCTCATCTGATCAAGTTAAAAAATTTTTGTAAACATGTTACACAAAATTTGACATTGCGTTACTGATTACATTGATAGCTATTTTTGAAAATTTCAACAACCTATATCTGTGTTGTCTTATGAGGGTAACCTAAGGTTGAAAATTAATGTCAAAGACTAACCATATATATTCGAAGATATTCACCAGAATACCATCCGAAATTAGAACATGCACGAAGAGGAACAGATATGTCTTGAGCTTATCATGGAAGTGTGCTCGAAAGGAATTAAATTCGGGATAAATTGGTGAAGCTACTTCGAACCAACTGGAAAATATCGCCAAAGGAAGAGGATGAACCCAGAAGGACTTCAAGAAATAATATATCGTGCAGCGTTTCCCAACTCTCATACTGAACGAGCAAGCTTCCATCAGCGAATATAATTTTATGAATGAAAGGAACATCACGGAATAATTGGATATTCCCTACGAGTTTCATCAGGATGTCTGTCGGGTGAATAAATAACAAGAACTGGATCGGTAAAATAATGAAAGGAGAGATTGACTGATATATACTGATGTCATAAAAAAATCTAGAGGAGACTCGATGTCAAGTCAGCAGCGTTGGCGTGGATGTTCAAATTTTTCGCCAAAGCGGTCTTCTTTTCATCTATCGATCCCGGCAAAAATAGCTTTACTTTAAGATGGAAAGGTTTGATAATCTTATGATCATGTGGTCTCACGAAATTCTGCATGAACCTTCAAGTTATAAATTTTAAATCAAGTACTAGATTCGAATTCAATCTAATCTGCATTGTTGGAAATACTGGGATTGCTGATCGCTCGAAAAATAATCTCAAGAGTTCAAATGACTATAACTCCGAAACCATACAACCTAAATGTTTCAAACACTACGCTGCTCCGTTCGACATTCATCGTGTCTTTTGCCAAACAGAATAGAATCTCTGTTGACATAGGATATGTTATCATTGAGTCCACATTAATAGTCGTAGTAGTAGTAGTAGTAGTATCATTGAGTCCACATTTTTGGCTTAATACTTGA
The DNA here is from genome assembly GCA_958510865.1 of Myrrha octodecimguttata. Taxonomy (NCBI): domain Eukaryota; kingdom Metazoa; phylum Arthropoda; class Insecta; order Coleoptera; family Coccinellidae; genus Myrrha; species Myrrha octodecimguttata. Next base: position 60,716,304 of record OY294056.1, read on the forward strand.
AAATTACTGATGTTCGCACAATTACGCAGTTCTCTAGAGTAGACTTCCGAAGTTGGTGGATGAAAACTAAAATTTTGAACAGATTTGTGTAAAATATTGACTTCAAAGTCTGTGTGAATTTTCGTTGAAATCTGATTGAACTCTTGAATAGTTCCTGACATATTGAGCGAATAACCTAAAAATGAATATATCTCGAAAACCATTTCAAATAATCAGCTTTCCAGTTGTCAAAATATCGTGGCAAAAGAGTTTCTTAAAGAACCTTGTCATTTCTTACAAAGTTTTATCAATGACTCTATATGGCGAGGTTGAGTAATATACTTATTGCTACGCCCTTCCTGTCATATGGCAACGCTGCGTAGTTATCTGACAAAGAAAGAATCATTTCCTTGTCAGTTAACTACTCAGCGTTGTCTGTCCGACAGAAAGGTCGTAGTAATAAGTATGTTTCAACCACACCATAGAGAGTTATTGGTGAAAATATGTGAGAAATGACAAGTTTTATTTTGAGCTCAAAGACAATACATAGCTACCAGGCTACCAACCTGACTCTGTTTTGGTTACCTCATGTTTTACGCGCTTTTTCTAGGGAACAGCGCATTATCATTTCGTCACGATGTCTGCAATTTTCGAATTTTGAGCCGAAATTGGTCTCAAACGAATGGTTGGACTCACTGATGAAGAATCCGTGGTCAAAATTGATTCTATCCGTCCGACCGTCCGTGTGCGCTGTTACTTTCGAACGGAAGGACCTAGAGTCTCGAAATTTTCAGGTTAGGTTAAGATCCTGAATATCTCGGTTGAGTTCGTTAATGGGCCGAATCTGCCGAATGGTTTTTGTGCTACAGCCATTTGAAATTATGATTTTTCAATAAGTCGAAAAATATTTATCTGATCGAAATGAAACTTGGTTGGAATATGAATAGTATCAATAAAAAGAATTATCTTTGGAAAAATTCAAAAAAAAAAAATTTGTTTTTTGAAATTTTTATATTTCATTGAAATTCCACTGAAATTTCCAAGTCACCATTTCGCAATGTGAACAAGCGCGTAAAAGCTGCTGACTTCACGTCAGTGCTTTTCTAGATTTTTTAATCATACTAGGTGGAATGTGTTAAGCTTTCATGGCCTACCGAATGACTTTATCGAAGTGACTGGAGTAAACGTTTCAAAGCGGGTTACTGTTATGAAATGTAAGATTGAAAATTCATGTGGAATGTTGTAAAATCGTATAATTATATATAAGTATAAGTATTAATTAATATAATATAATTATAGGTGCGCAACTAAGTTCTCGCTGTTTGTCAGTAGATGGCTCTAGCAGTAAGAGCTAGTCGATTTTGACATATCCAAAACGTCATGAACCAGTATTAATTAATTATATAATAGTAATAATATATAAAACTACCTGCCTACTTTCCTTGACTTTATGATTGGATCTATTTCATTCTAGAAATATATCGAACTTCATGTTCGCATCGGAAAATATTTCCCGCACAGCTTATAATATCTGTTTTTCAATTTATTTATTTCCTATCAGGTAAACCTAGTTTTCAGAAGTATTGAGTCATACGGCAATAGTAGAGTAATCGGAATATTCAATAGGATATAAACCATTTTCAGGATGAATTGTGCGCTTGAAGTCTGGATTAATTGCCAGTTGCAGTGCAGTTTTTGCTTTCGCAATGTGACACATCCTGCCTGCAATTTACTTTGATCAGTGCCGTCTGCAATTTTCACGTGCTGCGTATTTTATGTCGAACATGCCTAGAGCAAGGTATGAAGGGACATGTTGCTCGCTTATCATGAATATAGCGGAGATGCAACGAAACTTCTCAAATTTTATATGGATAAGATTATTCAGAAGAAAGCTTTATCTGTAATACATTGTTACATGCTCAGCTTATTCAAATTGCCCACTTTTACTGCGATAACCTGTTGAAAACTAATTTATACAACTGCACATAACGCTATTGGCCATCATTTGGAGGTATTTTTGAACTGATATTATACCTCATTCATTTATTTTTTTTGATTTGACAGTTTGATATTTCAATTTCACTCGTTGTGAAAAATGTTCATAAAACAATTCATTCGTTTATTCATCTATCTATCGAATACAGAAGCACATACAGGCGAGCTCAAACCAACGCTTACAAATCACAAAAACGTTCATCACACAAATGAAAATCAAATCTTGCAGGACGAAACAACCAGTCTTCTGCAGGAACCAACCCTTAGTTTGGAATGATCAATATTTCGGAACCTCTTTACGGTGTTCCACAGCGATGATTTTCTCAATTCTAACGCAGTTGGTCTCGCTTGTTTCTTTTTTCTGTAGTTTACACTTTATTTATTCATTCATGCATGTATGATTTGTGTTTTTTCATGTTCATGCACGCATGGATTTTTGCTCATATTTATGACGAGTGTGAGCATGTTACAATATATGGGAAGGATAAATGAACCTATCTCTAACTATACCAGGTGCTACAGAAATCAGGTTCACCCCTAAAGAAATCCTCATTTCACAAGATGTCGGATTTAAAATTTTGGACATTAATACTACAGATTATTTTTCATCGACTAAGATGAACATGGTGTGTCTCTGACTTCAAGTTCGACCGGAAATGGGCAAAAATTTAGTTTTTCTGTTTTAAACTACTGCTTATTTTGCAGTCGGATTCCATCGAAACAAATTTGAAATAATGAAAAAGATATGGGATCGAAATTCTGGATATATTAATTTTCATGCTTATTGAAAATTATTGAATAGTTGACCATCTAGGCAGAAGTTACAGGTAGTTTGTTTCAGTTTCTTGCGAGGGGTAGGTCTTCTGCTCTAGCTTTAATAACATTGCGTCGAGGTTTATCAAATTTGACACAAATACTCTTCTATCATGCAGTAATTGAATAGAGATATAATCCTGATAATTTTCGAATCATATTTTCTGAAAAAGAGAATGAAATATCGACATGTGAAGAAAAGGTCCTCTACAGGGTGTATCTAAAAAACACCGAAAAACTTTAAGGCGTGATTCTGTGATTGGTATGAAATATTTTGAAAAACCTCCCCCCGGAAAAGTTCCACCCCTCCGAAATTAAACAAAAAAAATGTTTCCTTTTTTATTTTGCCTGTATATCAAACTGAAGACAAGAAACTTGGTGAATATTATTTGTCAATAAAAATAAATATTCTTGAACTTTTCCAACTGTGAAATATGCTCAAAAGAGGTCGAAATAGTCAACCCCTAAGATATTTTTTCTTAAATTTTTTTGGATAGAAATTTTCCCTTTGGAGAAACATGGCTTGAAAGCCCAATTCATGTACAAACTTTTTTATTCCTTCAAGTTTTTTCTCTTAAATGCTTAAGTTTACAAAACAAAAGTTAGTAAATGCATTGAGCTTTTTAGGAATGTAGTTTTAAAAAGAAAATGTATAACCATATCTATTTCATCCCCTTTTAAGCATACTTGTGTAGTTTTATTGACAAATAATATTTACCAAGTTTCGTGTCTCTAGCTAAATATACAGGGAAAATGAAAAAGGGATACATTTCTCTCGTTAACCTCCAGAGGAAGGTTTTGCAAAAAAAATTATACCGAATACCCACCTTAATTTTCATCATAAAATCACCCCTCAAATTTTTTCAGTATGCTTCAGATACACCCTGTATAAGATTGCTCAATAGTTGGATTATTAAATTGAATCTCTATCGAGAAACTGTACGAGCAAAGAATATGATTGCAATATTTCATTTACCTAGACCAGTATATTTAGAGTTAAAGCAGAAGGCTACCCCCTTCCCGCATGGGACTGAAACGAAATAAGTATAACTTCTGTCTCCGATAAACGAATTTCAATTGTTTGAAATAACGCCAAAATTGAATTCCTAAACTCAGGTCCACCGGAACCCATAGACAAACATTAATTACTTCAGTCGATGGGGAAGAATCTTTAGTACCTGAATCCATAATTTCAATCAGATAATAATAATAATAATAATATTTATTCACCGAATTAATTACAGTCTAGTAGATACATGGAGTACAGTATGGAGTAAAGTTAAACGTACAGTACAAAAAAGAATAACCAAACCTAGAAAAAATGTGGACAAATGAATTAATCACAGAAGCTTTAGCTCCGGAAAGCTATCGCTTGTAAGTGATGTCATTATAATCAAATTGAATGATTTTATCCTCTACTAATTGGTAAAACACAACAAATAAAAAATATCACAATCTACCAAAACACTTAATCACAAACTCCCTTCATTAATCCCACTTTATCTATCCTTCTGATTGATATAAACATGCAGTCTTGTTCTTCCGTAAGAAATTATCCACTCTATTGACAGTTTCCTGAATAAACCAACACTATTAATCCTCTTTATTTCCGGGGGAAGCTGGCTGAAAAATTTCGGTGCAAGGTAGTGGCAGCAACGTTGTCCAACAGTTTTATCGCAACGGGGTACGCTCAAAGAGTTCATTTTACTTCTGGTGTTGTAACCGTGTGTTATGGGGTCGGATGTTATTTTGGACTTTTTCATATTCATCAGCATGTTTAAGCAGAAAAGTTGCCTCTCGTCGAGCAGCTCGGACTCTTCGTATAGACTGTCGCTCGAGAATGTAAGTGGTTTACTATAAATAACCCGCAAAATCCATCGTTGGATTACATTTAAGTTTTACAGGCGAGTATCATTTACGCCGCCCCAATCGACAATTCCGTACGTCAGTTGTGACTGGACCAACGCATAATACAGCAGTTTGAGGTGCCTCAAATCAAGGTAATCTTTCAAATATTTCAATTTATATAATATACCTCTCAACTTATTAACCATACTCTTAATTTGTATGTCCCACCTAAGATGTCGATCGATTGTTACACCCAAATATCTGATTGAGTCCGCTTCTGGAATATGCGAACCCGTTCCGATCACCAGAAGTCCCATATGCGGTTATCCACTTGAGTACGAGGAGAAGGGTAAATATCTTGTTTTTTCCAGATTAAGTGTTAATATGTTGTATCCGAACCACTTGTCTAATTCTCTGACGTCGGCTTCAGCCTCTGTTTTCAACGATTCCCACGAATCCGATTCGCAAAAAAGCGCCACGTCGTCCGCAAAACAAATCGTTCTGTTCCTGATATTAACACTCAACAAACTATTAATATAAAGCGTGAACAAGAGTGGTCCAAGCACTGTGCCCTGTGGCACCCCGTAATTCACATACATGGGTTCACTTAACTATCCATCCATATGAACTCTTTGTTCTCGATCCGTTAAGTAACTCCTAAGCAAGTCATAGACTTTCCCACTAAAACCGTATGTGTCCAACTTGTCGAGAAGTTTTTCATGAGAGACGGTATCGAATGCCTTAGAGAGATCAACGAAGACGCATAAGGATGGTTTGCTCTTATCAAGCGAGTTGTAAATATAAGATGTCAGATGCTATATTGCGTCGGTTGATTTTTTCTCTCTAAAGCCATACTGACATTGTGAAATGATCCCATGTTTATCACAAAACTTTATTATTCTCGTCTTCAGTATCCTCTCCATGACCTTTGCAATACTGAAGATCAACGATATTGGTCTGTAATTCTTCATTTCCAAATTATCTCCACCTTTGAAGAGAGGTTTAATGATTCCAACTTTTAAACTTTTCGGAAAGTATCCTTTATCGAAACAACCGTTTATCAGGTGAGTGAGGGGGATCTTCACCTCATCAGATATATTCTTTAAAATTTCTGTTCTTATATCATCAATTCCAGGAGCTGTTTTATGCCGCAGTTTCATAATTGTTTCCTGGACCTCTTTGGTATTCGTAGGGGAGAGATACATGGAGTTTCTTACTTCCTTATCATTTTCTCTATAACTGTCAGGATTTTTGATTTTCTCTACGTATGATTGACCTAATGTGGTATAATATGTATTGAAACTGTTAGAGACATCTTTTTTAGACGCCAAAATTGTACCATCTGCCGATTTAATTTTCTCAATTCTTGTTTCAGGCCTCGACTGATTGCAAATGATATTTACAGCATCCTAGAGCACCTTGGACTGGTTAACATTGTCCCTTATTAGTTTCTGAGCATACATTTTTTTCGCGACTTTAATTAATTTTGTCAACTTATTTTTGTAGATGTTATATTCCAATTTCAAAAGTGAATTGCTCGGTCCCTCTGTACTTCCTTATATAGTTGCTGCTTTCTGTTATTGATGTCTTCAAGAATGTAATTTTTTTTGGGTGAACCTGATTCCTGTGGCACCCGGTATGTAAAATATTCTAAAATGTTATTTGGTCAGGTAATGCATCTTGTGAACTCACAAACCATCAAATTGTACTCATTCAACTCATGGCTATTTTTCACCACGATAAATGAAACACCATATTTTCAGTTAATTGTACGTACAGATTGAATGTTATCGTGAAGTTACCTTCTTCATGGGAATTCAAACTTATCGAAAATGCGTGTTCATCAGTTACCTACAACGTTTCGCAACGATCATCGATTTTCCTTCGTGGACTCGAGGCATTTTCCAGCTCCGAATCAGTCTCGACGGACCAATTTCACCTTTAATATATTCCGTAAAATGTTTCTGTTTTCTGGGTTAATAGAATGTCTGATACGAAGTAGGTCCCTGTATCCTACTAATTCGTTGTTTTTATCGTCATCCGAAAAGTTACTGAAGGGAAAATAATTCATGACTGATATTTTCAGGCCCATAACGAGAAATCGAATTTTGCATTTCATTTCTGAATAAGGAAAGGTATCTTTCGAAATAAATAAATCAGTAGTAACGTCAGTCTGATTCAATAATGAATTTTAAAGTGATTCTCCTCATTGACAAGAGATATTTTTTTCAAATTTCATTCTTTCACTCTTTCGACCCTAACCTCTCTTTTGAAATCGATTACCATAGGTTTTACCTGCATGAACTACAATAATTATACTAATTCCACCGACTTTCATTTCCTAGTGCAGCTGAGTGTGGTTGCGTGTAGTCACAGATAACAGAATAAGTGGACTTAGTGTAGTTCAATATGTTCTATGATCCTCACAGAATACAAATATAGGGTCTTTCAATAAGGACGGGTCGATTTTGACATGAAATAAATCAAATGTCTGTAATTTTGGATGATTGAGCCGAAAATGGTCTCAATCGACTAGGTTGGACTCACTGATGACGAATCCGGTGTCAAAATCGATTCTGTCCGGCCAGCCGGCCGGCCGGTTGGCCGGCCGTAGACACGATAACTGTCGAACGAAGTGAGCTAGCAACTTGAAACTTTCAGGGTAGGTCGCGCATTGGAATGCCGCGGTTAAGTTCGTTAATGGGCCAAATCGATCAAATAGTTTCGGAGTTATAGGCATTTGAAGTTTTGAAGTTATTTATTTTTTATTTCAGAAACTACCTGAGCGATTGGATTCAAACTTGGCGGTTAGGTGATTGCCATGGTGATTTGGCATTACTAACTGAATAAAAAAATATAGGTTAGAAAGACGACGTTAAAACAACATGGCCGCCACAGGCTGCCAACATCGACCCGTCCCTATTGAAAGACCCTATATATGATAGATGATTTCATGCAAATCAAAGGGACATACTTCTATGCTCCTTTTGTTTTCTCTACCAATTCGAGGTGATGTCGATTTGTCGCTTAGTTTTTCTGAGGTCGTCATGGAAGAAAATTCCATTCTGAATATATGAATGAAATTGATTTGGTCCAAAAATATCCACACTTACAGAACAAAACACGTCCAACCAGGAACCAGGGACAACAACGGATTTCTATGATTATGAATTATATTTACGCATAACTATCACAGAAGAGAACCTCACTTTATGAGGGTATACAGGATTCAGGTGGTAGGAATGTAAGCGGGACTACAACAAAGGTATTATAGTTTGCTTGCCAGCTTGGATAATACTTTTGTTGTGGCCCCGCTTATATTCCTCCACCTGAATCCTGTATACCCTCACCTGCTTTCTGCTTAGAGCACCATAATGTCTAATTACATGACAAAAGTGTAGAAGAGATAACTAACACAAACTGATTACTGTCTCAGAGAAATCCAGCACTCCCAACAGAAGCCATAACCACAACAATCTGCAATCTGATTCTGGGATTGGAACCTCCAAGACTCCTGCTGTCACAACCACTAAGATTGGACACAAAGTCTATGAGGCTGAGCCCATATTCAAACCTCCAGATCAAGGCAAGACTGATCATGGCACAGTTTGTCTCAGTAAGAGGAAGAATAACCTCACTCTAGCACTGCACAAGTAATCTGTGACTCCCAACATTTCTGCAACGAACAAAGTGCAAGTTACAACAAAACACACTGAACAGTATCAGTGGAGTTAGTGTAGTAAGTGTAGTGCATGCAGGTACAACGAACCAATCTCATGATAATGATGAAATCTCAGTCTGCATGCGATAGCATCAGCCAGACCGACTTTGTGCATATAAACATGTCACTGAGAATTCATCTTCAATTCACATTTCTTCAGCAAACAGCCTGAACAGGCCCCTAATCCAAGCAGAGAAGGTTACTTATGAGGAATGCTATGCCATCCAGAAATCTGCCTATTGAACTGATCATTGAGGAACAACGTAAATGTTTTAGTGATAGAACTGACCGATTGAAACAAAAGAGCCTGAACAAGGAAAATATTTGGTGATGCAATCTTCGCTCAAAGTGCTTCTGCTGATGAACTCAACTGTACAAGGCTTATTGATTACAGCTTTTTCAAGACCAATCATATGAGTGTCGGAAGAATTTATTTATCAATCCATTATAAGTATAAGGCTAACGGTACAAGTAGCATTTGTTTTATGTGAATGTATTCATTTTATTCACAATATATTGTGGAAAGTCAGTCCTTCCCTGTATGAATAGTAAAGTTATCAGTATTTGTCTAGTATTCCAAAAAATATATTTTACAATACTATCTGTTTTTCAACTTTTTGAGCAGTAGATCTGAGAGGGTATTTGATCAATAATCAAGTTGGGTCGGTAAAAAGGTCGAAAGTTTATTAGTTTTGCAAATAACAGGCAACATAATATCACATGGATATTCTTGTACAACTTTGATTTCATCGGCAGAAGTACTTTGAGCGAAGAGTACTCATCACCAGATATTTCCTTGTTGAGAATCTTTTGTTTCAATCGGTCAGTTTTATCACTTAAACATTTAAGTTTATCTTTAATGATCAGTTCAACAGGCAGATTTCTGGAAGGCACAGCATTCCTCTTAGGTAACTCTCTCCGCTTGGATTAGGAGCCTGGAAATAAATTGTCTTCAAGAATGTGATCTGATATTTCATCAGCAATTCGTGATAACCTCTATAAAATGAACATCATCGGTAAACTGCAGGTAACAGACCCTCATAAATCTTGTTTGTAGGTTGACCAATTTTGAGTTACAAGTTGCCAAGGTTTTTATCGATTCTTCTACACTTTCAGGCTAGACTTGTTGAAGGAAATTTGTGTCACCCAAACTCGAAATTTATCACTAGGCTGTTTGAGCTTGCTTTTTCTCAGTAGAAACACTTGTAAAATCACACAAATGCCAAGAAAAAATTCAACTTGTCAATGATAATGTCTGTACCTCGGGTTACTCTGATAGCCACCCAGAGGGAGTAGCGCTTATCTTCATTCGCCAATTGAGTATAGCATTCTGCCTGACCGAAAATAAATCTTAGAAGAATCCATCATTTTCCGGATGAACAAGGACCATCGTGAAATCGAATCTGGTCATAAAATCGAAAAAATCCGTATCAAAAAGTCGAGATATTAACTTCAGCTCAAAGGAAAGTTGATGTACACGCCGTCGTCCATAAAGCGCCTTTATCTCTCCTTTGAGATCGACAGGGACAGACCTAAATTTCTCTCGCCTTTCAGCCTCTTATCAAACAGATATCGGAGTTGAAAAGTTCGATGTCACAGGAAGCGGAATCATAAAATATTGTATTAAAGCGAGAGGGCGACTGAGTGCGGAAAAGGCGGACGGGAAATCCTGTTCACGCTACTATAGTTCGCCTCAGGGCTGAAATGATGTTTTGAAAGTTGTTGATGCCGGAGATGGGGGAACCAAATGAGGGATGAAATCGATATTTTGAAATCGTGTAGGAGGGATATAAATATAATGTGAGCATCGTGGGAATCGGAATGATGGATGTAACCTTCGATTCTGTGTCAGCGATAAATGCGAATCGGGAAAATAAGATAGGTAACAAGGTTCATTTCGCGATATTGAAGCATCTAGATTCGATAATAATCGAATAGAGATTTGACAGACAAAACTGATATTGAGGAGCGAAAGATATTTGAGATCAATTGTGGCCTGAGATCTTCTCGAAGAAGTATATCGGATGTCACAGAAATCATCTATAGAACTTGAATTTTGCCCAATTATGTGATCAATGATAAAAACAAACGAATTAAAAGAAACCTACAAAAGCACTGCCGTGAAGGCGGCAGCTTTTGCGCGCATGATCAATGGAGATGAACGCTTTGGCAAGGAATTTGAACCTGTGCGCAAAAGCTGCCGTTCAGTGCTTTTTTAGGTTTTTTATTGGATAAAGTACTGTATTTAAATTCGATCTGATCCATTTTTCTGAAAATTTTGAGAAAACAAATCTTGAATGGGTATATCTACGGAATCATTAGGCCAATTTTACCCATTCACAAATTAGATATACCCATTCAAAATTTTATTTTCCCAATATTTCCAAAAATACGGATTAGATCGAATTGGAATCCAGTAATTCATCGAAAAATGGCAGTTTAAAGGTTCATACAGAATGGGGGTTTTTCCTTTAAACGAAAATGCAGTAATTTTCATGAAAAACCTTCAGAACATCACATTTCAAACATATAATTTCAGTATTATATTTAAAAAAAAATGTTTGATCACCTAAAACTGAAAAATAAAAATGAGGATTTGCATTTAAACGGATTTGTCATGAGTGCACGATATGGCAACGTCGAACTCAGCTTTCTCGGAAAGAAAAGGACGTCAAATGTTACTTTGCTTAGGAAAACAGAGATAGCTTTACTTCGATCTGGTCATACTGTGATATTACTGACAAATCGCAAACAAAAATTGTTTGGTTATATTGACAAAGAACACGTGTCTACCACTGAATAGGAATAAATATTTCATTATTCTATAGCAGAAAAAGCTATTCTACTAAACAACGTTGTCACTTCGTGCATGCCTGACAAATCCCTAACCCCAATTTTGAAACCTGATTTTGAATACTTTCTGAAGGTAATTTGGGAAAATGATGAATCAAACCCATAATAATTATGTTCAAATTTGCATTTCCAGTAATAACCCAAATTCAGGAAAAACCCCCATTGAATGAGGATAATATGATTCGAAGATCACAGAATATTTAATATTTGCAAAAAGAAATTTGAAATTTTTTTTTCGAAGTGTTCTGATAACACGATCATCACGGAATTCTGCACAATGTTGTTGATGAACATCTTCGAACTAGCTGCGAAGTTTCATCACGATTGAATCAGTATTTTTTGAGTTATACCGAAAGAAACAACAATATCGAGATAAAAGCCACGAAATTCTACATATTTATTTTAGCCTTATCGAATTCAAATTTGGTACACTGCTGTGAAATATGAAGTTCAAGGTATAACTGAAACTGCTTCCGAATAAAAACAACAGTTTCAGGAAAAAAAAATTTTTCGGAAAAAATGTTGAGAAAATTTTTTTTTTAATTGAGTGACCATGAAATTTCAACGAAATTCTGCTGAAAGTTGCGCGTTGTTATGCTCCAACTAACTGCCATGTTTCAATCCAATCGCTTCATTAGTTTCTGAAATATGAGGAAAATAACCTCAAAATTTCAAACGGCTATACCTTAGAAACTGTTTGGTCGATTTAGCCCATTAACGAACTCAACTGCGGCATTCCGATGCGCGAACTACTCTGCAAGTTTCGAGTCGCTAGCTGGCTCTCTCCGACAGTTATCGTGTTCCCGGCTTGCCGGACAGCCGGCTGGACAGAATCGATTTTGACACCGGATTCGTCATCAGTGAGTCCAACCTAGTCGTTTGAGATCATTTTCGGCTCACTTATCGGAAATTGCAGACATTTGGACAAAACGATAGCACGCTGTTCCCCGAGAACATGCGCGCAAAAACAGGACAAGCTTAATAAAGCCGAGTAAAAAACCTAAAAAATCACTGAAGTGATGTCATCAGCTTTAGCGCACATGTCCAAATTCTTATTGGGCGAGAAAAAATTCTGATTTTTTTTCTGAATTGTCCCGAATGCTGATCATCACGAAAAATTGCACACTATGGTTTATCAGCTTTCGCCAACCAGTAAATTATATATTCCCTTTTCAATATCCAAAAACCTAGAAAAGCACTGACGTGAGATCAGAAGCTTTAACACACGTTCACATTCGAAGCCATTTCCTCAGGACATTTTGCATGAACCTTCAAACCGTCATTTTTCAACCAAGTACAGAAATTTAATTCGATCATATCTGCCTTAGTGGTAATATTAGGAAAATAAAATTTCGAACGGATATATCTACAGTATTATTGAGGGGACTTTAAGTTTTCACGAATTCGACCTTCTCAATTAACCCCCAAAACTGCTATGAAAATATGGAGTCTCTTGTAGTAGTTTTCTTCAGATGTTATTCTGGTAAATACGACATATTGTTTCCCTTATATCTCCGCAGATGAACACCAGATCAAATTGAAATTTGAAAACTGTTGTCGAATACTATCTGCAAGGTCTGGGCCAAATTTCATCGAAATCTAGTCAATAAATCAGAAAAACTGTGTTTTTTCAATAAAGATGTGCATAGTTTTTGAAAAAAAATTTTCGTAGTTGCTCATTATTCTCCGAATAATTAAGAAGTTTCGATGTGATCGCATTTATACTTCTTGTGATATTGAGGAAATAACTTCCAAATTTCAAACAACGAAATTTGACATAAATTTTTTATTTATCTCTGAAAGTAAATATCGTATCGAATTGGAATTTGAAACATCGTTGTTGAATATTGATTTTAAGGTCTGTGCCAAATTTCGTCGAAATCTGTCTGCGGTCATCTATACAAGTATTGACCCTGCCAAACGCAGATATCTTTTCATATGGTCCTAACAAAATTCTGCATGAACCTCAAGCTGTGATTTTCGATCAAGTACTAGATTGCAATTTGATTCGAAATTTTGAATGGGTATAACTATCTAAAGAATAATTGGCAAATTCAACCCATTCAAGCATCCGACCATCTCAATTAAACTGAAAACCTACTCTCCAAATATATTCCCTATGTCGGTTCTTTCCTTAAGTTAATATGTTTACGACAGGCCTAACTACTGATAGTAAACAACCATTTCAAAATTTCATTTTCCCGATACTTCCAAAAACATTGATCGAATCGCCCTTCAATGAGAAATGCCACCTTGAAGTTTCAGCCAAATAGGGCCTACAGAACAATGAGCAGAATAACTCTCTCCATTTAACAGAATGCAGGAGGACTCTTTGATTTTTTTTTGCTCATTGTTCGGTAGACACTATTTGGCTGAAACTTCAAGGTAGCAATTTTCATTGGGCGATTCGATTCTATCATACATTAACTTTAGGAAGAATCGAGATAGGAAATATATTTGTAGAGAAGGTTTTCAGTATAATTAAGAAGGTCGAATGCTTAAATGGGCTGATTTCGCCAATTATTCTTTAGATAGTTATACCCATTCAGAATTTGGGATCGACTTGCAATCTAGTAATTGATCGGAAATTATAGCGTGAGGTTCATGCAGAATTTCGTGAGGACCATATGAAAAAATCTGCGTTTGGCAGGGTCAATAATGAACTTGTATAGATGACCGCTTTGGCAACAGAACAAGCACGTAAAAGCTCCTGACCTCACGTCAGTGCTTTTCCAGGTTTTTTATGTATCAGAGGATACTTTTCCGGGTGTATTCCCACTAAACACGAAACATAACGAATCATTGCAGCTACATAGTTTCCAGCTTGTCTGTACAAGGTTGTCTATAGAAAATTGTTTTTAAGTTCTAGTAAGATTAGAAAATTATACATTATCATTTATAAGTTACTGCAACAATGAAACATCGAAGATTAAATATAATAACATTGAATGTTTCTCGAAAAACATTGCACAAAGTTAATTTAACTTATGAGTTCACAACATTACATGAGTAATGTTTATTCACTAATATAGCTGTAGCTTCACGAACGCAATCTACCATTGATATTTTATCTGAAACATTAGAGGGTGGTTCCAAAAGTAAGATAAGACACATATTACTGAAATGTTACAAATTCTAAGGTAATATCCACTTGGCCAACGCTGGATGAGAGTTATAACATAACCTATAAATGGTCGTTTTCTGTACTTGTTGGCGTGTCTTTCAGTATTATCCACTTTCGATGGTGTTCCCGTCTTTCCTCACTGGATGCTCAAAGTGATGGAATCTATTAATTTTTTTATCATCCAACAGCATAAATGCGTAGAATAGTTATGATACTGAGGTAACTGAGAATATATTCATGTACGAGTACCTACATATACTTTGTACTGGACAAGTGGACTAGTCAATTTTTCAAGCTCGATTATTCTTTTCAAAGAATCATACATGTAAACATTTAAACAATAAGCCCTTTGATGAAATGAATCTAAGTATCATCTGAGACAGATCATATATGTAATTGGGATGAACTCAGGTTCGTCCATGGCTGGATATGGATGATTATAGAATTTTCAATATCCCACAAAGTATTCATAAGTACATAAGTCAAATAGCTTCTCAGACAATATTGCTTTGATTCATTCAATCTATGACAAACGAATTCTATTTCATGGTGATTTATTTCTTATGATTTTCCAACTTCATATAGGAAATAATTGCATATTACATAATAATAATTTGAAATTTCTATAATTTCATTAGAAATAATTATTCTATACTATACTAATTGATTTCTGGTATCTTTCAGATGCAACGTGGGGAACCTTAACTAATTTTCTAGTAGAAATGTGAAAAAGTTCTGATTTTGTTGTGTTAGTTCGCGAAGGTGCGTCACGAAAGAGTAACAAAGTGAAAAATGTGATATTTTATGCAAGCCCAAAAATATAGTGTTCATTTATTGGTCTGTTTTGGAAGTATCCTGATAAAATATTTTTCTGTGGATTACTTTTTTTTCGTTCCAACAGATATCGAAAATATTTATTTATTGGCCATGTGCTGTACTATTTTATATCTTTACCTTGAAGCATAGATCTGCCAAATTACATTCGACCAGTTTTTGAGGATTCTCGAAAAATCACCCTGATATCTGAATCACCAGAAATTTGGCGCTTTTCATATTTAACTTCAATGAGAAACTTATTTGATGGTGCTGATGATATGACATTTTATTGGTGGTTTTATGAGCCTCCTGAAAAATTGGTCTGATGTTAAAAATTCAGACCGAAGATATAAAACATTATTCACCTCCACTTTTATAAACCTTACATAAGAGTTACTATTGAATACAAACTAATATTGCTAAGAACTACCTGCAATATTACCTTTCGCAATCTTAATCCAGCTAATATTGCACTGATAGAAAAATGTTCGTAGCGGCCAACTATATGCAATATTAATTTTGAAAAAAAAGTGTAATATTACAGAACACACCTTTAAAGCAAATTTATTCTGGAATATTTCCGCAGTATTACCTTTGCAATGTTACATTTGTCAATATTAGTGAGCTGCAGAAATGTGCAATACAGTAACATATATACAACCTTACTGAATGGAAATAACCAACATTACAGATTACAAATTAAAATTTCAGTAATATTACGAACACTTTACATTTCTTAGTGGGTTCCTGTTTGTATCCGGAAACTGAAAAAATGAATGAATAAAGAAATAAAAAACTGACAATTCAAAACACGAAACTTCATTATTTCATTAAATAACACATTATAAACTAACCCAATTAATTCTGGAGTTGTTCGATAATTAGATCTATCCGACGAACTACATCATTGTACGATGACGTGGTATCCCTGAGACGTATTATACGGCCTCCCTGAGCAACTCAATCTTGAGAGCTGATTATTATGCGATTAGGAGGGCTTTGACAGCAAACTGCAATGTTTCGCTCATGAAGCTTCGCACCTCTGATAAACCGTTGGGGGCAAACCCTGAACTGCCATGTAATCCTTTAACGAATATTTCGCCTTAGGTTGTACTTGGGAGATGCGCCAATTAAGTTAACTTAAGGAAGAATTATATGAGGACTTAGGTAATTTATGGTTTAATCGTGAAACTGAGAATAATTTGTCCAGGTATTTGCTTTGAGATGTATCATTAGTGATTCCGATGAAGTTTTTGGAGGGGTGGTTTATGAGGGATTGTTATCTTGAAGGGAGATTTTTACGCGCTTGTTTTGGGGAACAGTTTTTGTTTCGTCGCATGTCTGTAATTTTCGAATTCTGAGCTGAAATTGTCCTCAAACGACTAGGTAGGACTCACTGAAGACGAATCCGGTGTCAAAATCGATTCTGTCCAGTCAGCTCTTCTCTAACTTTCGAAAAAAAGGACCTAGAGTCTTGAAATTCACAGATTAAGTTTCGATCCTGAATATCTCGGTCAGATTTGTTAGTGAACAGAATCGGCCTAACAGTTTCGGAGTTATGTATGTATGAAATTTTGAGGTTAATTCCTCGATATCTCATATGATCGAATTAAAACTATGTGATTAGTTTCTGAATACCAACACACAACTGAATGAGGAAATTCGTATGGATCCCGTTGTTAAGAATTTTAAAGAAACTATTAATCAAGAATGTTCGAAATTTTCTTGAAAAATTTTTTTCCTCAGAAAGTGTTGATCAGATTTCAAGAATTTTGGCACATACCTTAGGATCATTTTACAACAACAATGTTTCAAGTTTTAATTCAATACGATATTTACTTTCGGACATATATGAAAAAAATATATGTAAATTTCGTTGTTGTTTGAAATTTTGGCGTTATGTCCTCAATATCTGAAGTACAAATGCGATCAGATCGAAACTCCTAAATTATCTGGAAACTACCAAGGCAAAACTTATTGTAGAATTTCGTATGGGTCTCATTGTTGAAAAACTCTGATCAAATGTTCCGGAGATATATGAAAAAAATTATATCAAGTTTTGTTGTTTGAAATTTTGAGGTTGTTTCCTCAATATCCCAAGAAGTATAGATGCGATCAAATTGCAACTTCGGAATTATCTGAAGAATATCAACGCGCATCTAAGACACATTTTTCCTTAAAAACTATCAAAATATTCATCGAAAAAAAATTGTTGTCTAATTTATTGACCAGATTTCGATGAAATTCGGCACAGACCTTGAAGATGGTATCCGTCAACAAGTTTTTAAATTTCAATATGATCTGATATTTATTTTCGCAGATATAAGGCCGACTGCGTAAACACAATAACTTCCGAAAGAAACAACTTAGAAACTCGATATTTGTAGAGAAGGTTTGGACCTTAATTACGAAGGCCGAATTCGTGAATGGGTAAAATCCACCCAATGATTCCGTAGATATACCCAATCAAAATTTTATTTTTCCAATATTTCCAAAAATAGAGATCAGATCGAATTGAAATCCAGTACTTCATCGAAAATAACAGTTCGAAGTTTCATACAGAATTTAATGAGGATGATATGATGAGAAAATCATAGAAATTTTTTTTTTCAAATTGTTCTAATAACACGATTATCACGAAATTTTGCATAAGGTTGTCTTTCAGCATCTTAAAACTAGCTGTGAAGTTTAATCAGGACTGAATCAGTATTTCTCGAGTTATACCGAAAAAATCAACGATATCGAGAAGAAAACCTCGAAATTTGACATATTTTTTCCCGATATCTCCAAAACTTATGATCGTATCGAACTGAAATTTGGTATATTGCTGTGAAATTAGAAGGTCAGAGCGTGAGTATAATTTTTCTTGGATATGATGAATGATTTCCGAAAAAAAAATTTTTTTGGAAAAAAATTTCGAAAAAATTTTTTTTTTAAAATTACTAACGATATAATCCCGACGAAATTTGGCTCAAAGTTGCGCGTCGTTGTACTTCACCTAACCGCCAAGTTTGAATCCAATCGCTCAAATAGTTTCTGAAATAAAAAATAAATAACTTCAAAACTTCAAATGCCTATAACTCCGAAACTTTTCGATCGATTTGGCCCATTAACGAACTTAACCGCGGCATTCTAATGCGCGACCTACCCTGAAAGTTTCGAGTTGCTAGCTCACTTCGTTCGACAGTTATCGTGTCTACGGACGGCCAACCGGCCGGCCGGCCGGCCGGACAGAATCGATTTTGACACCGGATTCGTCATCAGTGAGTCCAACCTAGTCGATTGAGACCATTTTCGGCTCAATCATCCAAAATTACAGACATTTGGACAAAACGATAGCACGCTGTTCCCCTAGAACATGCGCGCAAAAATTGTCGAATTTTGTGTTTATTTGAAATTTTCAGAATATTTCCTCAATATCTCGATACATTCTGACATGAACAGATTTAAACTGAAAATATAACTTGAAATCAATATTTCAGAACAGTGCTTCGAATTTCAGTTTGACACGATATTCATTTCCGCAATTTGGGTATTGCCCATGAACTGAGCCTAGATTTGTAAAGTTCTCAATTTACCCTAAATATTTCAAGACTCAGGGTCTTCTTTTCCCCTCCGAAAGTTTGAGCACATACGACGGGTAGGAAATAATTAAATTTGGTGGCGAACGTTTCCTCAGGAATAGCAACTCAATCATTCGAGACTATTTTCGGCTCAAAATTAGAATATTAGAGTCATTTGAGCAAAACGACAACATAAATCTTTTGCTTTCGTAAAACAAGCGCGTAAAGAATAATTCATCCGTCGACCTCTTGAAGTTATTCTCCAAAGTTACAAAGAGAAAAAAACATGAAAGTTTTCACGAAAATCATCAGTTACCCTAGGTTCTTCCCCAAAGTTTTCCAACAGGAAGTGGAGTGCCCCATGGCTTCACCTGCAGAACATCATGAATCCGAAGTTTCACGAGCAATACTATATAAAGGGTTCATCTGAATAACACCGAAAAAATTTAAGGGGTGATACTGTGATGAAAATTGAAGTAGGTATTCGGTATAAAATTTTTTGAAAAAGCTAGCCCCGGAAAACTTACACCCCTCCGAAGATAAACAAACAAAATTGTTCAAATTAGTTAATATTATTTGTCCATAAAACTACAAATGTCTGAATTTTTTCCACCCTGAATATGCACTTTTTTTCGGATAAAAATTTTCCTTCAAAAAAAAACATTGCTTAAAAGC
Organism: Myrrha octodecimguttata; assembly: GCA_958510865.1. NCBI lineage: Eukaryota > Metazoa > Arthropoda > Insecta > Coleoptera > Coccinellidae > Myrrha > Myrrha octodecimguttata. The sequence goes on from OY294056.1 coordinate 60,735,691, forward strand.
CAAATCAGTTCACTAACTTTTTAATCTCTACAAATTTTTTCGAAAACTTAAGCATTTACGATAAAAACATGGGGATTATTAACCATACAATTATAATAAATGTTGAAACTGACAGCCTTCAGCTTCAAATCAAGCATTTACCCTTCGCCTCCTTGAAATGCGTATGCGATGAAATATGCCTGCAGAATTTCTTATCGTTTCACGCCCTGCTATAATGCGGTTTCGCAGATCATGGTTTTTTTTCCGTGAATGCTCAAATTTTCGAAAAAACTTGTAGAGATAAAAAATTAGCAAATGAAAAAGGCTTTTCAGGCATGTGGTTTTAGACGGAAAATGTGTATCTGAAGGAAAGTTGTAAGAAAAAATATCAACCCGTAAATTATTTGGGTATTATTCAGTTACCCCTTGTATAATCGATCTAGTATATTCGATCCTGAGTTCGACTTTGAATCTGGACAGTGCGGAGATTCGTTTAATCTGGAATCGACGGATACTACCGAGATGATGAGGCTGATTGGTACCTTGCGGGACCACAAAGCGCTTGGTCATGATATTGTCACTAACACCCTGGTGAAAACTATCGCCCCTCACATATAGAAGAGCCCTTTGTCGACTTGGTCAATTCCTGTCAGAGGGTTTTGTTTCCCCTCATTACAAAATTTCGTTGATAACTCCGATCCGTAAAGGAGGTGAAAAATGCGAACCGGGTGTTTATAGACCCATTTCGATGACGTCTGTGCCCGCGAAGTTGTTTGAAAAAGTTCTTTGCTCGAGATTGGTTAAGTACCTGTATAAGTTTGAGATTTTTTCCGCGTCTCAGTTCGGTTTCAGGCAGGGTAGATCAACTGCGGATGCACTAAACGCCCTCTTGAACAATTTATATGGTTTTGTTGATTGTGGTAAAAAGATTATCTGTGTATTTGTTGACCTGAAAAAGGCCTTTGACACCGTTTGTCACGGAAAACTGCTGGACAAGCTCGAGAAAATAGGAATAGGGGGCGTGATGTTCGAAAGCTATTCGTCGGGTAGAATACAGCAGGCAAAGACAATGAAGCTGTGAGTAATGAGGCAGTGGTTTGGTGCAGTGTACCCCAGGGTGCAGTTCTCGGCCCAATAATATTCATCATATATATAAACGATCTACTCACCTTAAATATTAGGGCCAGGATAATATCTTGCTGATGATATGTGTATTGTTTGTGAACACAGTTCATTTGAAGAGGTCAAAAATATAGCCATATGAATTGAAAAAAGTGAAATAATGGTTCGATCTGAATATGCTCTCTGTGAATATGAAGAAGACACACTCCTTGCCCATTTCCTTGGTCAGTAACAATTACGAATATCTTCATTTTGATGAAGGCAGGATCAATGATGTAAAATGCACTAAGTATCTGGGAGTCTACGTTGACTGTCATCTCAAGTGGGATATTCACAGTATGGAGTTGAGCAAATAATTGAGAAGAATTTTATACAAACAACATATCGCAAGGGATCTGTTGCCGTGGGACCAGCGTCATATTGTGAACTACGCCCTTGTACAGTCGGTTCTCCAGTATGGTGTGAGTTCATGGGGTGGTCCCGTCAAAAAATATTACCTCATTATTGAGAGAGCGCAGAAGCGGCTTCTGAAGGTTCTCTTTGAGAAGCCTGTCTTGTTTCCAACGGAGAAATTGTTCGGGGAGCTGAGAATTCTCGATCTCAGACAACTGTTTGTTAGGGCTAGTTCTGAAAAGTGGACACAGGTATGACTTCGTGGATTTGGGTCACAGAACACGACAGGCAGAGAATGAGAAGGTCAGAGTTATCAAAGTGGCAAGAGAAAAATCGAGATCGTCGCTTCTTTACAGGATGTCCCGAATCTATATATTATACCCCATTTTCTCCAGTCCCCGCAGAGCTTTCATTTCCTCAAAAAGCGCACAAATTCCTGGTTACTAGATAGTTTTGGACGACAAGCGGTTCATCGCTTTTTGAATCTTTGGATATTACTCCATGCACAGTTAGCCAATTCATTATTTGTAGAGTTTCTAATAGGCCACGAGTAGTTTTGACAGTTGAGAGAGACTGGAGGACCAACCATAACCTGAAATGCATTGTTCACTTTAGGAAAAACGATTTTGGCTTGTGATTTTGTATTGGGCTCCATGTACTGGGCCCCATTCTCTTCTTGCTGTATACGTCTGATCTGCCCCGACTGTTGAAATCTCCATGCGCACTTTTTGCAGATGATACGAAAATTTATAACCAATCATCGAATGCGTTGACCCTGCAGGAAGATTTGAGGGCTGTGGAGGAGTGTTGTCGAAAATGGTTGTTGCCACTCAACGTCAGCAAATGTCACGTTTTCCACTTAGGCAGAAACAATCCTAAGTCTCAATATGAAGTCGATGGTCACCGCTTGACTCCCGTTGAGCATAACAACGATCTGGGCATCACAGTGTCCCATGATTTGAGCTGGTCTCACCACGTGGCGGCAGTCGCATCTAGGGCCAGACAGATGACCCACATGATTCAGAGATCGTTTAGGGGCTGCAGCTTGGTAACTTGTCGGGCACTTTATTGTAGCCATGTGCGTCCTTTGATGGAGTATGCTGGACCTGTGTGATACCCTTCTCTCAGGAGTGACCAACTTCTCCTCGAGTCTGTACAGCGTTGGAATTCAAGGATCCCGTTTGGGATAATAAGACCAGACTACCACGCTCGTTTGAGAATGCTTAATCTGCAAACCTTTGGGGATCGACGGGATGGAGGTGATCTTATTGTGACATTTCGGGCTCTGCGTAGGTTCTTTGGTGTAAGTTTAGATCATCTCTACATGAGAAGCAGCACACAACTTCGTGGCCATGCCTCAAACTGGCGAAAGAAAATTTCAGGACCACACAGCGATAAACGTTTCTTTCCAATAGAGTTTTCGAGGGATGGAATGTGCTGCCGCATTGTATTGTTGGTGCAAATTCGGTGAATTCCTTCAAGAACCGACTCGACAAGTTCATTCGAGACCAGACCAATTATTGAGTGACTGTGAATATGTGCGTTTTCTCTATTGTTTCTTTTTTAGTTTATGAATTCCAATTAATTTTGTAAATTTGAGTTTATGGGTTAAAACCCCTACTCTTTATGTTTATTAAAAATAATGATAATAATTATTATTGGGATATTTTTGACTGAAATATTTACTATTGTATTATCTAGGGACTATATCCAAAGTATTTAATATCTTATAACAGTAAGAGCTTCACAAAACATATGGAATATTTCGAATAAATACAATTCCTGCTAGTTGATGCCGTTTTTGCATGTTGCTGGGTGTTATACGATAGGAAATACAATTTAAAACCTGAGTTTATTGAAGTGAATTTAGAAATTCAAGCGCGAATAATGAACAACAAATCGATGAAAACTACCATTGAGTTGAAATACTTTCATGTGAATGGTACTATCCGGATATAGAGAGCAATTTAACTTATTCATTTCAAAAGAGAGAAATGAGAAAATTATATTGGTTCTGAAAGGGAAAATCATATTATCTGAGTTCATTCAATCTATAACTGCGTTTGAAAACTGGAAAATTAATAGAATAAATGTTACTTTTCAACTTGTCAGTTACCTCGGTAAAGTTCATAATAATATAGGATGTAGATTAGACTCCATAATCAATAAAACTTGAATTAGATAGGATTGATTCATAACATTGACATTCACGTATACAATGAAATTGAATTTTGAACTGATTTTCATGTTTAGTCAAGTAATATCATGTAAAGTGTTTTGGTAGGGCAAGCCGACCGATTCCGGGTATGAATTCTTTGAAAAATCATAAGTTCTCAATGAGCATTTCTCTATTACTTGAACATAGCAGGATTTATTCAAATTATTTCCATTCAAGTATTTAATGCAGTGGAATTTCGAGCTGATTTTCACGTTATGCGCAGTATTATTACCGACAATGTTTTGTTTGGGTATGCCGATTGATTCTAGGTAAGGAATTTTCATGAAATCGCCAGTTTTTGATTTACATATCAAAAAAGATCCCAATCATCACTAATCGACATTTTAGTCAACCTTTAAGTCGTATTTTAGAAACAAAACCCATCGATTTTGTCAATACAATATACCAGTCTACTACAGCCAGGTATCCTGGCCGTGTCTAGGAAAGAAAAAGTTATTAGCACGATGATATCACAAAATATTTTCGCAATATTTTACCTCCATATCGAAGTAACAAAGTGCGTTTATAATGAACTATAACACGCAGAAAGACGGCAAACTGAACTAACGAAAGGTCTGTTTATTCGCCTGTTTATGAAATCAGTGACTAATTTCATATTAAGTACACTAAATTTATACCATCCTCATCAAAAAAAGTGAATATATCAGTCCAATATTTCCAAATTAATAACAGAATCACGAGAGAAATAGCTTTCCACTATAGTAAGCATTTTAGGTTATTGTTGGTCCTCCAGTCTCTCAACTGTCAAAGCTGCTCGTGACCCATTAAGTGATGCATCTGATCTGTATACTCTATTCACTTTTATAAAGTATCCCGGTTTGCCATGACATCCTGACAGATTTCACTGTGTATATTTCGAAAATGTTATGTTATACTCATTTTCCTGTCAGATAACTACACAACGTTGTCCTCTCTACAGTGAGGTCGTAGTAATTACTTATTTTTCAAAATGTCAATCTATATTTGGAAAGTAATGAATTTGAGAAAATATCATGTGAATTCAATAATTCCAAAGACCTGGCGAATGTTGAAGAAACTTTTTTCTCTGTTAATACTGGAAATATTTCACGTATGTAAACATGGTTGGAAGATTCAGTGATGCTTTTTTCTTGTACGGAAATCAAGAATCGAGTGTTTTGGAATTTTACTGAAAAATGATGGATAGAGTAGTCCGTTACTTCGAATTCTCTTCTTTTCTGAATTCTCAAGAAATAAGCCTACAGAAGTCATTTAAATACCTTTTTGCACAACTTTAAATATTTCAGTATGAAAATGTAGTAGAACTTCGAAACCTGTATCACAGTTCACCTCAAAAGAACTAACTCCATTTACAAAGGTCTTGGGAATCTACGTGAATGATACATACACTGGATTGGGATCAACATATTTCTGAACTAGGATGCAGCTTAGCTTCAGTCTGTTATCTTTGGGTGTAATGACTAGATATCTGAGTAAATTCTCCATGAAAACTGCCTATCATGCAGTATTCACGTCAAAAGCAAGATAAGGAATTATGTTTTATGGACATACTTTGAAGTCAACTCAAATATTCAATTCCCAGAAAAAAGCAATTCCTAAAATATTAGCAAAAATAGCATTGAATGAGATATTGTATAATTCATGTTATTTTCGTACATAAAAATTCAATGTTCTACCAACATAGGATATACCAAGTTCATTTTCAATGTACTACTTCCTAACCAAAACAATTCCACGAAATACATAACTTTTGAAATTATTCATTAAGGAATTTGTTCAATTCAAACATGACTACCTACTCAAGGCTCAATACAATACAATCAAAGCGAAATGTTAATTTAGATATTAGTTTATTATGGCTGGAATTGAATTGTTATTTGTTATTGAAAGAGAGTAGAAATTGGCAACGTCGCGTCGAATTATTTTGACATTTTCGATATTTCAGGAGCGCCAACCTACCTTGGTTTTAGTTACAAAAACATGATAGACCTAAATCATGGCCAACCGGGATACTTTATAAAAGTGAATGGAGTATATGTTAGTTTTGCTAGTGAAGAACGCGAAGTGTATATTTTTTTGTTGTTGAGTATATTCTCCAAGCGAGCTCAAACACGAGCTCTCAAATGAGCTTTCTTGAGTTCGCATCGAGACAATGTTATGAATTGTTCCATTTGTATTGTCGAATTGAGGAACATAAATAATTAAATGAATGCATAATATTGGTTTAATACTGAACTTTGACCCATTAGTAAGTGATAGTGGACCTTAATTTTTCTGAAAATAAATCTGTCTGATCCACAAACACGTCTTTTATTGCGACAGAAGTTTCAGATGAATCGAGATATATATTAGCTCCATGAGCTGGAAGCTCTTAGAATTAGGGGACACTCGGGAGTGTTGTTGCTGGCTACACTGGTGTGATATATGAACGTGACGTCTGAAACGAGATTTACAAACTTTATCCACATAGTGAGACGTGGTTTTCAAACGATTCTTCTCTGAGGAGTCATTCATTTCAGGCTGGAAAATTGCTTCGATTCACATTCACGGCAATTTTCTGGAATGTTTCGTCGTGGTTGATGAAATGAAGAAAATAATTGCTTCATATGGGACATCGTGGAATTGAGGCAGCTGAAAAATAGTACAAACATGGTACAATAAATATCTCTTCAGAAAATGAATATGATTATTCTTTCTATCACATTATGCACCCATTTCCAAGTAGAAAATCTAGTCGTAGGAAAAAAATTCTAGCTTGGTCGAATTTATTTCCAGAGCAGTCATCTTTTCACGTACTGACCCCGCCAAACTCGACTTTGATTCCTGGTTGAAATATTTTACCGTCCTTTTGTGCACATGTTCAGGGGAACAGCGTGCTATCGTTTTGTCCAAATGTCTGTAATTTTCTATGATTGAGCCGAAAATGGTCTCAATCCACTAGGTTGGACTCACTGATGACGAATCCGGTGTCAAAATCGATTCTGTCTCGCCGGCCGTCCGTCCGGCCGTAAACACGCTAACTATCGACAGAAGCGAGCTAGCAACTTGAAACTTTCAGGATAGGTTGCGCATCAGAATGCCGCGGTTAAGTTCGTTAATGGGCCGAATTGTTCGAATAGTTTCGGAGTTATAGGCCTTTGATGTTTTGAAGTTATTTATTTTTTATTTCGGAAACTACTCGAGTGATTGGATTCAAACTTGGCAGTTGGGAGGAGTATAACGACGCGCAACTTTGAGCCAAATTTTCACAGGATCACATCGTCAGTAAATTGAAAAAAAAAATTTTTCGAAATTTTTTTCCAACATTTTTTTTTTCGGAAACCATTCATCATACGCGAGAAAAAATTCCATTCACACTTTGAGCTTTATATTTCACAGCAGTGTACTAAATTTCAGTTCGATACGATCAAAAGTTTTGGAGATATCGGGAAAAAATATATCAAACTTCGAGGTTTTCTCCTCGATATCGTTGATTTCTTTGGTATAACTCGAGAAATACTGACTCAGTCCTGATAAAACTTCACAGCTAGTTTTGAGATGCTGAAAGACAACTTTATGCGAAATTTCGTGATAATCGTGTCATTAGAACAATTTGGAAAAAAAAATTTCTATGATTCTCTTATCATATCATCCACATTAAATTCTGTATGAAACTTCGAACTGTTATTTTTCGATGGAGTACTGGATTTCAATTCGATCTGATCTGTAGTTCTGGAAATATTGGAAAAATAACATTTTGATTGGGTATATCTACGGAATCATTGGGTGGATTTTACCCATTCACGAATTCGGCCTTCGTAATCAAGGTCCAAACCTTCTCTACAAATATCGAGTTTCTAAGTTGTTTCTTTCGGAAGCTATTGTGTTTACGCAGTCGGCCGTTAGGCTGACCATAAACACAATAACTTCCGGAAGAAACGACTTAGAAACTCGATATTTGAAATATTCAATGATTTTGTTTTGATGTTAGAAGAACCACCTCTTCTTCAGTGACAGAAGCATTCTCCTTACAATCATATCCTTCAACTGCCCTTCATTTCATATTTCCCGCCAGCAACTATTCTTCGGTCATAATACGTTGGCCAGCGATGAAAAGACGCTGTTGCCAAGCTCCGCTTTAACATTGAGAAGTATTTCGTAGAAATATAGGTTAAATGGTTGTCTAATATTTTCACTTTTCTTCCTTTAAATAATGAATTTTCTTGAAAGAAAGTGTCGCTATTCGTTGGTTGAAGGTTCAAAGATGATTTATGAACTAGGTTTGAAAAGTGAGGGATCATTTTTATGGCGGAAAAAAGGATCTGAAAATGCAACCATCTAGACTTTGGGGGCCCATATCTTCCAAACAAAGAGAGACCGCTTATGTTGGCCTTCATATTTTTTGTTCAGGAACTCACACTGCGTACAATGATGTGAATATCTCACTTATAGCTTCGCGACGAGAAATCTTGCGGGTTTACCCTTTTTATCATCAAATTCGTTTAAAAATCACTTCTCCTTCAATTCATTATGAAATGATACATCCATCGTCAACTAAAACAAAGCAATATTCATATTCACGCACGGAAATATAATAACCTAACCCAATTTTCATCCCATTTCAGTGGTGTCATTTATCGGAGCCGCAGAATACAATGTTGTCAGACTGTATTCCTCGATCTAATGGGCGTATTTGACAGAATTATGTTTTGTGACACCCAAATTCGTTGATTGGCCGAACAAATTTGACAGAGCAATCTGTTGATTGTACGATCACCGTATCTTTGTGAAACCAAGGGTAAACTTCGAATGAAATGTTTTTTCTGCACGTTTCGGGTGAATAATCTCAAGTATCCATTATTGAAATAGAAATTTTCAAGAAAAGCCTTCACACATAGCATCCCGAACAGGAATAGATTTCCCTCCTTCTTTCGGGATGTTTTTTTTCAGGTTGGGTGAACGCCGTTACGGGGTTCCATATCATCTTTTCAATAAAATATCGTTACCGTTTTCTCCAAAAGAATACAAAGCGTCTTCTCACGAGACGATTGAATTTATATCGCCTGGATAAAGTCTCGAAATCGTTTCTGCTCCAATAATAAACTAAGTGCAAGAGGAACACCTCAGAGAAAATATAGTATGATGAAACAGCTTTTTCGACAACTTCTATCCTGAGTCATCGTTTTCCAGAGTTTTCCGCTATTAACCGTCGTATTTTGAAGTGTGACCACGTTTCCTATTTCAGGGCAGACAAGAATTCTAATCAAACGGCAGTCGGGTAACATGAGCTGTCGAAATGAGAGGTCAGATGTTAAATTGAATGCCTCAACGATGCACGGACTGTTTTGTGTTGTCAACCGCTCTACTGGTATTCGACTGTTTGATAGATTCGGTCCATTTGTCCTGATGAGGTTTTTTCCGGGTTGAGTTGACTAAGTTTCATCGAATGAAACTAAGATCTTTTTCATTTTGGAGGAGCCTGCGGGTAAGCCTGCGCTCGTGAATTGAAGTAAAATTGTTAGCATGAACGGGCCCCTAGATCATACACCATCAATCAATGAGTCCCGGGCCTTATCATGAGTAACACTTCTTTTCTCTAGAGTAAGCAGTAACACGTCATGAAGTTAGGTCGAGTTTATTATTATTATTATTTATTTAGTAAGAGCTGAGGCTACGTATTTAAAGCTCAGGATGTAAATACAAAAATACAGGCAGTACATTAGTTATACACAAGAAAAAGAAATCGAGAGTACACAGAATTCAGAAATGAAGGGAGAAGCATAAAGAAAGCAAACAAAATGATATGTCAGTATACACATCAACAAACACGATCAGACGACGATTGGAGGAAATCGATAAGCATCATAACTGTTCTTGAAGCAGTTCACACAAGACGAGCAACAACATCAGCAGGCAAACTGATCCAGGCTGCAAAAATTCGGTTCGGGAGGAGAGTCTGCCTTTGGGAAGTCCTAAAGTTTTTCTTCTTCAGTTTGAACGTGTGTAGTCGCAAGTTATTAGGATTACGGGTGAATAAATTTGACAGGTTTACTCCAAGCAAATTATTGACTACTCTATAACCGAAACAAGGTCACCCTTGAGTCGGCGTTCCTGAAAGGATGTTAAACCGAAAATGCGCATTCTTTCTTCATAGCTAGGGCGGCTGAAACCATTGGGAATACGCGTTACCCACCGCTGCAACGACACCAACTATTCCACATCAGCTCGAAGGTGTGGATGCCAGACAGGGCCCGTAAATTTCAGGATCGGTCATATATAGGTTTTATATATATTACAGCAGGCAGTGGGAGAACAGCCCCCTGGAACACTTCGATACCATAAAAACGAGCCTTCGACGTAATCTTTGATACATGTTGGGACCAGCTTAAATCTGACGTGATGGTCAGTCCCAAATCCTCATGTGACTCTGTGGTTGCAAGAGGATGTCCACCAAGGAAGTACTGGAGTCTCGGGTCCTTTCTCCCAACATGAAGGACGACGCGTCATTCCTAATTCAGCTGAAGCATCCAATCCTTCGTCCAGTGCGATAAAGCATACAAGTCCGACTGTAGTAGGGAATAACTGGACAAAGGGTTGTTGTAAATCTTTGTATCATCCGCAAATTATGAGCATGGTGATTTCAAAACACGAGGTAGGTCCGCGGTGTAAACCAAAAAAAGAAAGAGGGCCCAGAGCCGTTCCCTGAGGCACGGTTCTGGGCCTTCTTCTTTTTTTGGAATACACCGCGGACCTATCTCGTATTTTGAAATCACTTTATTATTTATGTATATATTCAAGAATGGGCTGGTTAATCACGGCTTCGTGGATTTCGCAACACAGCGAACACATTCAAACTTCATAGGACTTTGTAAACTTCTCAAGGTTAGGCACCCCTGCCTACTGTCTGCATGTTGCAGCGATGCCAACAGCAACAGGAAATATAAGAATGCGCAAAATTTTGTGAATCCCAACGATAATAAGAGTTGTTGTTTTCCGGGCTTCAGTGATCATTTGTAACAATGTGCAGTGTAATTGAATATTCCGTTCTTACTCAATTTCAGTTTCTTTTTGGCCAAAAAATCTTCGAAATAAATAAGTGGCAACATTGAGCATCGACATAGTCACCTTCCAGAGTTGTATACTCCTCTGACTTTTCAATACTTCTTGTTTGAAAAGATTAGTTTCCGAAAGAGATATCTACCTTGGCAAATAGTTCTTCATTAGAGCCAATTTTTCTCTTTGGGCATTCTTTTGATGTCTGCAAAAATCCAGTAGGTAAGCACTGGGGCCAGATCTGAAAAATAACCCCCTCAAAGTGAGAACGTTCTTCTGAAGATTGAAAAATGTACCTACTTTTCAGGATAAAGAAATATTACGTACATCAGAACATGAATTAATTTTTCAAAAAAAAATTAATTTCTTCCTAGTTTCGTGAACTAACAACATTTTCATGTTCATGGATGAGAAAGCCAAACGTTAAACTAGATAATGCAATATTCCATTGAAAAAGCACTTATCTTCAAAATCGATTTATAGGTTTAGTCCAGACTGTAAGCTTCCAATATTTCATCCCTTATATCACTGCTCTTATAATTATTTCTATTTATTACTATCCTATACAATTCCATTTCGTGAACTTCGCCTCTCACTCGTCTGCCATTGCAAAACTGGCAGATACAGTGTAGAGAGGACTCAAACTTTTCCGGTAATCTCACTTCTTTCGTCGGATTGATTGAAATTTTTACCGTAGTTGAGTTTGAAAAAAACGCTGCAAATTTCACACAGGGGTTCATTATTTTCTCAGTTGAATAACCCAATACCATTGACATCTTAAATAAAACTTTTCCTTATAACTCAGCGACCACTGGTCTGAAATCATCCGGTTGAAAATTTTTAGGTTGAGTTATGCAACAGTAATCAACGTAGATAGTTTCAGGAACATTTGGTGGTAAGTTTTAGATAAATAATTTTTTTCCCTCCTCAGATTTGAGCCGCTAGGGTAAATGATCCTGCTGAAAAGCTTGGAGGATCAATCTCGAGCGACACACGATATTTCTACCAAGTTTCGTTCAGAACTTTCAGAGAAAAGCCCTGGACAACGGACAGCGGACGGGGGACGATGGACGGTGGACGGACGGATATTTTTTTATTGGTTCATTCAAATCTACATACGTCAAAATGTAAACTGTGAAATTTTCAGGGGGTGGTAATTTTTTTTGTCGATCACTATGGTTCGTTTCGAAGGAGTTCTCAAATTCTGTTTTGCATGAATGTATGAATTAGTTTGGATCAAACAACATAACTTTGAGTCAAAACAATATTTCCAAATAAAGAATGGGTTGCTTACGAATGAAGTGATTCAATGCTCTCAAATAAGAAAAGGTACCCTCAAATAAAGGTTCGTATTATCAAGTAAATATAAGACAAAAACCTTCATATCGTTATCAAAGCATAATAATAATAATAATAATAATTATATATTTATTTGTTTCCTGTGTGTATACAATTTTTTCTTTTTTACAATTATCAGTAAGAATATCATACCAATTCTGGATGGCGAAATGCACCTAGACAACATTGCCTGTATTGTGCCTGTCACTCGCTCTTGGATGAGCTGTAATCAACATAAGTTTGAGCATAGCATATTTCATGAAAAAAAGAAAATTAGTCATAGGTCTTGTATAACAGGACGTACAAAGAAGCAATACGCTATTGACTCCAGAAAATCCTTTTAAACATTCAGAAGGACAGAAGAAGAAGACAGCAGAAATGAAGGGTGGGCTCAAGAATAGAGAAACCAAAAGTTCACCAGAGGCAACTAGAAAATATCAAATAACGAAGGATTTCTGATGATATATCAGTTTTGAATTGTCTCATGTTGCAATGTTTTAAATATAGTCATTCTGTTGACAAAGAATTAAGTTCACAAAATAACTCCTTCTGAATGTATACTCAGAGACATTACAAGAGTTATAACTCTTCTAATGTCACTGAGTATATTTACATTCGCAATTGCATAATTCATAACCTGTAAAAACGAAACCGATGAAAGTTCCTGTCAGTTGAAAAGATCGAGTGACTTCCAGGAAAGGTCCTAATTTTCATTCATTTCCCTTCGATCAATTTCGAATAAGTCATCATCTCAGTTGACGGGGATATAATTGATACTCAAGAGATCCAGTTGATGACAAGACAAGCGTAGACTTTTCCGATGATCTCATTAGAGATACGCGAGCAACAATCTATCAAAATAGATAGAACTGGAACGCTGGCTGTCAGCCGACCCAGCAGTGACATGGGTTTGATTGATAACGCGAACTTCCCAAGAGACAACCCCCATTTTCACGAGAAAAGGTTGATTTCCGGTATAAATTATTTAGGATTGTGGAATCTTGGTGACTTCTGTTATCTTTTTCTCGGTTCCGCATGTCGCTTCAGAAGAAAAACGATGAGCAGGCTGGAGATTCTTCCCATATGCATGAACATCTGAGTGAATAAACAGATACATTGAAGTGGAAACAAACTTTTTTCGTCGTTGTATGGTATTGAAATAAGTGTTCGATGTTATAAACATTCACCTCAGTCAAATTTGGTGGAAAGATGAGCTCGAATTTTCATCCTTCACTGGAGCGGGTCCATAATATTATCTACAACCTAACATAACCACAAGGATGACGAATATCTGTCGATGAATGATATACAGGGTGGTACAAGTAGTGACGTTTTTTTTCAGATTCCTCACACCTGGGGGTATCCAAAAATACCCCATGTATGTTATGCGATTTTTTGTAGTTTTCGAGTTATAGTTTTTTTTGTGTTTTTCCGATTTATTATTCCAGCGAAGTTTCAAATATTCATATCTTTGTATGTAATAGGTAATTTGCAGATATTTTTTCTGTAGCATGATTTCCCTAAATATTGTTTCGATAACAAAAATAAATCAGCATCTTGAATACACTCAAAATTACTCAAAAAAGGCTTGAAAGTTAGAACTTTAGCTTTCTGTAGGATTCACTCAAACATTCAACATCAATTGAAAAATACGAAGAGGAGTTTACATAGCTTCTGGCTGAGTTAAAAGAATTTGCCTAAACTACCTAAATCATAAGAAAAAAACAGTACTTTATGGGTCTTTTTTTGCTGTAATCGGTCATTGGAAGCAGATAGGCTAAAAATCATTGAAACACGATTAAAGTTATTTTTTACTTGTAATCATTCTTATGGTGAATTATATACAAAAATGTGTTTCTAAAGTAATTTTAATTGAAATTCCTATAAACTTACTGTAGCTTGTGTAATTTTTACAATGATTTTGGACTCACCACTGACTGAAAATTTAGGCATATTTCAAAATTGGTAGTTGTGAAATTACTAGCTTTCAGATGAAAAATAAAAGCATAACTTACTGAAAAATTACCATTTACCACAATAAATCTTCAAAATCCCTTCCTCCATCTTGGATACTCAATATATCGTCAACGTTTTTCGTTTTATTTTTCTTTCCGCTTCCAAAAGTTTTGTCTTATTTCTGCTTTGTTGTTGCTTCTCGTAGCTAACACCAGCTCTTTGTAAAATCCCCAAATAAAGAAATCGATGGGGTTCAGGTCTGCCTTTGCACGCCCGATCCATCTTAATGTAAAAATAACACGAGCCACAATTATTTTACAGGAATTTGAATTAAGATTACTCTAAAGTCACATTTTCAAGCTTAATTTGCCATAAAAGTGATAAAAAGTAGAAAAACACTTTACTCGTGTTTCAATGATTTTGAGTCTATCCGCCTTCGATGGCCGATTACAGCAAAAAATGGCCAATAAAGTACTAGTTTTTTCTTATGATTTTGGTAGTTCAGGACCGTGCGAAGTTTTTAAACTATGAAAACTCTTTTTTGTATTTTAAAATTGATCTTGAATGTTTGAGGGAATCCTACTGAAAACTGAAGTTCTAACTTTCAAGCTCGTTTTGAAAAGCTTTGAGTGATTTCAGGAAGTTGAGGTACTTTTTTCATTGAAAGAACATTCGGGAAGATCATGTTACAGAAAAAAATTCTGCAAAATACCCACTACATAAAAAGATATGAATTTTTGAAACTTCGCTAGCACAATAAATCGGAAAAAACACAAAAAAAACTATAACTCGAAAACTACGAAAAATCGCGTAACATACATGGGGTATTTTGGATACCCCCAGGTGTGAGGAATCTAAAAAAAAATTATTGACGTCACCACTTGGATAACCCTGTATAATTATCATTCAGTCTTCAAAACTTTGAATGTGATACGTATATTCAATCGATATTCAAATTTGATGCCTATAAGCGGTCATCTTTTCACTTATTGACCCCAACAATGAGTGAGTCTCATCCTTATGAAGAGATTTTCTTAAGATTTGAGAATAGTCAATAGCATTATCGTGGTTATGAAAAAGATTTTTTTCTGAAAACTTTAGCACCCTATGCCTCAACAGTTAGCACGTTTACGATTTCCTAAATATCAGCATATCTTGTCAGCATATCATGAAGGAACACTCTGTAGGTTTGTTCGTTGTACCTACATGAACTACAGTAATTACACTTACTCCACTAATTCTGTTCGGTGTGTTTTATTTTAAACTTGCACTCTCTTCGTTGCGGAAATATTGGGAGTCAGTGTAGTCACAGATTACGTATACAGTGCATAGGGTGAGGTTATCTTCTGTGATGGTTATGCGTAAATATAATTCATAATCATAGACATCTGTGGTTGTCTCTGGTTCCTGGTTGGAAGTGTTTAGTTCTGTATGTGTGGTTATTTTTGGATGAAATCAATTTTCATCATATCGTTATTCGTAATGGAATTTTTGTCCTTGACGACTTCAGAAAAACTTCACTTCAAATCTACATCACCTCGAAGTGGTAGCGAAAACAAAAGAAGCATAGGATTCTGTGATCTTGGTTTTGCGTTAAATCATCTATCATATATTTGTTGTCTGTGAGAATCATAGAACAGATTGAACTACACCAAGTCCACTCATTCAGTTATCTGTGACTTCACACAGCTGCACTGAGAATTGGAAGTCAGTGGAGTTGGTGTAGTTAGTGTAGTTCATGCAGATACAACGAACAAACCTTGTATTTCAGATCAGTTTATCAAATTTCAAAAAATACCTATTCAATCGTGATGAAAGTTGGTGGCTAGTTATACACAACTTTGTGCAAAACCTAGTGATAATCGTTCTGGAGGACAATTGGAGCAAAAATTATAACTGAAAATTTTTATGCAAAAAGTTCCAAAGATTTTGATTTTTACAGCAATAGATTAATTCTAGATCGTGTTTTTTCAAGAAAATCTGGTTTCATCGAGATACTGGGATGATTAATTCTACTGATCCTAGCAAAATTGAAAGTACATAAAATCCTGGGAACTGTTCATCAGATTCCGAAAAAATTCTTCACGAATCTTGAATTCTATATTTTACGACTGTTTTTCATATTTCAGGTGGCTCCAATTTTGATTTTTGGGGATATTCTGAAAAAAGATATTGAATGTCGTGGTGTTCTTCTCGGTGTCGTCGTTTTTTCTAGAATATTTGAAAAAATCCAATACAGTCAACACGAACTTTGTGATAAGTTGGTTTGAAAATTCCGTTATTGAACAAAATTGCGTGATGATAGTGTTATTGAAAAAATTGAAGGAAAAATATTTCGAAATTTTCAGAGAAAAACTTTTTGTCCGAGACCATTGAATAAAATGTATATTTCGATGGCTCTTGTCGAATTAAAATGACAGCCATTATTGGCGAATGAAGATAAGCGCTACTCCCTCTGGTGGCTATCCGAGTAACCCGAGGTATAGACATTATCATTGACAAGTTAAAAGAAATGTTGAGAAAATGAGAAAGTTTATGCATTTTTCTTGGCGTTCGTGTGATTTCACAAGTGTTTCTATCGAGAAAAAGCAAACTCAAATGTCCCTTCCCATAGATTTCTACAGCCCGGTAAAAAATTTGGAGTTGGGGTCTGAAAGTGTTGAAGAATATAAAAACCAACAAACAAGATTTATGAGAGTGTGTAACCTGCATTTTACCGATGATGATCATTTTTATAGAGGTAAACACGAATAGCTCATGAAATATTAGATCACATTCATGAAGTCAATTTTTTTCCAGGCCCATAATCCAAGCAGAGAAATTTACTTTAGAGGAATGCTTTGCCTTCCAGAAATCTGCCTGTTGAACTGATCATTAAGGAACATCGTAAATGTTCAAGTGATAGAAATGACTATTGAAAAAGAAGCCTCAACAAGGAAATATCTGGTGATGAATACTCTTCGCTCAAAGTGCTTTTGCCGATGAAATCAAAGTTGTACAAGGCTTATTTATTACAGCATTTTCAAGACCAATCATGAGTGTTGGAAAATTTATTTGACAATCCATAATGAATAAGGCTTATGGTACAAGTATAGCATTAGTTTCATGTGAATGTATTCATTCTATTCACAATATATTGAGTATTTAGTCCTTTCCTATAAAAATAGTAAGCAGGTTATGAGTATTTGTCTATTATTCCAAAAAGTATGTTTCACAATACTATCTGTTTTTCAACTCTCAAGACAGCCTAAAAAATCCAACAAAGTCAATATTTGCTTTTGGATCTGAAAATAAATAATATTAAAATACTGTTTAACCTTGGAGATATCCCCGTAATTTCAGAGTTGCTACACTCAATTAGATTGAAGGATGATACATACCTACCTTTTAAGAATGGAATATGTGCTCCCAGTAATACTCTCATCAAATATAAAAGTTAAAAAGTCTTTGGATAAATCGTGAAATCAAAAATTATCAAACCAAACACTAACAAACAGTACAAAATAGACTATCAGGCAAAATCTATGTCTGTATGTAAGGTTCTAAAACTAGCCACCGTGGCGCTGCAATCTCAAATTCAGACGCCAATTGAAGTCGTGGATGATAGGTGTGTATAATGAATATTATACACTGCATGCATAGATCAAGTGAAAGTTTTGACGTTTCTCGTAAGCTTGACAGTTTCCAGAAATACAGAGAATGAAGTTTACCATTTGCTATCTCGGTGGCCTAGAGGAATGGGATCATTGTCTAGGATGCTGAAGGTACCGGGTTCGAATCACGGCGAGGCCATGGATGTTGTGTGTTCGCTAAATAATATACTATTCCGAAAACTGTTTTTAGACTCATAATGAGTTCTGCATAGATCATGAACCCCATATTTCCCAATAGTGTGGCAAATTTTGGTTCAATCTGATTTCCATTATTGGGGATGTTGGAAAAAATATGTCGAATTTTGTGATTTCATTACTTAATTGTTATTTCCGACATAACTCAAACAGTACAGATCCGAACATGGTATTACTCGGAAACTTATTGGCAATTGCTGAATTGCAAATATTCTCACGAAATTCCCTTATTATCCTTACATCACAACAATTCGAAAAAAAGTTGTTGAAAGTTATTAATTAACTATTTATAATTGTAAATATATTCTCCTCTTTAAATTCCGCTTGAAGTTTCTAGCTAATTTTTTAATGAACTGGCCTTAAATTCGAACCAATCATTACATTATTGGAAACATATAACATAATCACAAGGACGAATATCCGTCGATAAATCAACAAATATTCCACCTTGATCAGAGCTAATCATCCAATCAACCAAAACATCTACACCAAAGAAGCGGACCCAAGGAGAATGACTACAGCTGTTTCACAATTATTATTGATCGTCAGGTCAACTTACCTTGGATAAACCGCAGAGGGATCTCTCGATACTTGTCTCCTTTCAGATGGACCGTTGTAGTATAACAACATACAGCGCGCCATCTGCCAGGAGCATCTTGCGAGTCTCACCTTCGAGTGCAGAATACTCTGATCGATGTGTGTGACGTTCATCCTTTTATCGCACCAGGTTGCTGTAACTGCGATATTGCACCTTTACAAAAAAACGTCACGACATTCGAAACACTCGGTTCATGTGGATTCCCACAATTATTGGAAGCATTTAGAAATATCGATTAAATATATCTGCGGAATCATTGGGTGTATTATACCAATTCGGTAATTCGGGGATCGATATGAAACTCCAAACGCACTTCACAATTAAGTCTCTTAGTTAGTTTGTCCAGCCGTTAAAACAATTCCAAAGAAGACATCTTCTAGACTTCATTGTTATATAGTAGGTTTTAAATCTTGTATTGGATAAAAACTGAATCTGGTTAGGACCATATAAAAAAAACCTAGAAAAGCACTGCCGTGAAGGCAGCAGCTTTTTCATGTTGATGACCGCTTTGGCAACGAATTTGAACATGTGCGCAAAAGCTGCTGCCCTCACGGCAGTGCTTTTCTGGGTTTTTTTCGATAAAGTACTGGATTTCATTTCGATCTAATTTGTTTTTTTGAAAATATTGAGAAAATAAAATTTTGAATGAGTATATATCTACGGAATCATTAGGCGGATTTTACCCAATCAGGAATTCGACCTTCGTAATTAAGCTCCAACCCTCCTCTACAAATATCGAGTTTCTGAGTCGTTTCTTCCGGGAGTTATTGTGTTCACGTTCGGCCTAACGACCGAACTTGGTATTTGTAGAGAAGGTTTGGACCTTAATTACGAAGGCCGAATTCGTGAATGGGTAAAATCCACCCAATGATTCCGCAGATATACCCATTCAAAATTTATTCTCCTAATATTCCCAAAGATACAGATGAGATCGAATTGAAATCCAGTACTCAAAATGACAATTTGAAGGTTCATACAGAATTCAATGAGGATAATATGATGAGAAGATCACAGAATATTAAATATTTGAAAAAAAATTAAAATTTTTTGCCCAAATCAATCATCTCAACATTTTCGAACTAGCTGGAAAGTTTCATCACGATTGAATCAGTATTCCGTGAGTTATACCAAAAAAAACAACGATATCGAGAACAAATCCATGAAATTCTATATATTTTTTCCCAATATCTCCAAAACTAATTGCCGATCGACTTGAAATTCTATACCCTGCTGTGAAATATGAAGTTCAAGGTATAACTGAAATTGTTCTCGAATATGAGCAATTGTTTCAGAAAAAAAAAATCTTTCGAAAAAAATTTTGAGAAATTTTTTTTTTCAATTGAGTAATCATACGATTTCAACGAAATCTTGGTAAAAGTTGCGCGTCGTTATTCTTCAATTAACTGCAAAGTTTCAATCCAATCGCTTCAGTAGTTTCTGAAATATGAGGGTAGTAACCTCAAAATTTCAAATGGCTATACCTCCGAAACTATTTGGCCGATTTGGCCAAATAGCAATAAGAACGCCAAATTTCTCCATCAAGAAGTAAAGCTGCATTTGGCGAGGTCGATGCGAGAATAGGTGACCGGTTTGGTCACGAATTTGAACGAGCTCATCAGGTCAGCGTGAGGTGGGGGGCTCGTACAAATTCGTCACTAAACCGGTCACCTCGCAAAATGCAGCTTCACTTCCAAACTCCGGAAATGACCTGAGACTTTTCCTGAATTTTCGAAGAATCGGGCAGTTTAATTCAAGCACCGTCTGTGTCTCCAACATCTCTGGCCGGAATTACGGCGTTGCCACTTTCAGATTACGGTATATTACGGTAGATTCAAGAAAATCGAAAATGATATATACGATAGAAATACGGTGACCTATTTTCAATCATTACTTGATCAAAAAAGAAAGCTTGTATCTTTAAGCGAAAATGTTTTCGCAGTTTCTATTTCGAAGCACATATCATTATATTAAGTTGTTTAATCCAATTATTTGTGATGCTGTTCAATCATTTTCTCTTCATTATCTTATAATGATGATTTGGATTAATGAATTCAAATTATTGTGAAAAATCTGTACGTCTGGCGATTTTCCTTATTACCTAACTCTGAATTGGAAGGAATTTATTTATTAGTTTCACTAATGATATTTTCATATTTTGACTGTAAAATATGGGTATTGTTCCCCAACTTTTCGTTTGTATTCCCAATTCAGAAACATCCTGCATTGGGCTGAAATATCAGCTTTTCAATCAAAACATCATCTCTTTAATCTCGGTATATTCAAATCTTAACGAAGATCCGATCCAAATTGATTTAAGTTCGATTATAAATCGACGATATTTTTGCAGTTATCACTGTCACTGATATCGGTTTTCTGACACCCTCACAAGGAGAGTCATTAGATTAGAACCAAAAACAGAATGTACCTGGTCCGATGCTTATCACCTTACTCACCTTCAAGAAATATAATAAATATATGTCCAACACGAGCCCTTCAAAAATATCAGGTAGGTATGCAAAAATGCCAAAGATATCTGTGGGTTTTTCCCTAATACTGCGAATAACTGTGACAAAGTGGATCTCTCTTTCGAGATAAAACTGATATTTTTGAAATACTAGAAATTGCGAGAAATCTTAGGATAATTCCGAAAATATTGAATTATATATTGAACATTTATTGAATTGGGCTGACATATTTGATGGATAAAATTGGCATTCAGTAATTGGCGTCTGAATTTAAGATTGCAGCGCCACGGTGGCTGTTTTGGGACCTTAGATACAGACATAGATTTTGTTTTGATACTCGATTTTGTACTGTTTGTTAGTGTTTGGTTTGATAATTTTTGATTTCACGATTCGTTCAAAGACTTTTTAGACTTTTATAGTTGACGAGAGTATTACTAGGAGTACATATTCCATTCTTATAAAGTAGGTATGTATTATCCTTCAATCTAATTGAGTGTAGGAACTCTAAAATTACGGGGGTATCTCCAAGGTTAGACAGTATTTTAATATTATTTATTTTCAGATCCAAATGGCAAGATTGACTTTTGTGGATTGTGGATTAGGCTGTCTTGAGAGTTGAAAAACAGATAGTATTGTAAAACATACTTTCTGAAATAATAGACAAATACTCATAACTTTACTATTTTTACAGCGAAGGACTAAAAATACTCGATATATTGTGAATAAAATGAATACATTCACATAAAACTGAGGCTACTTGTATCGTAAGTCTTATTCATTATGGATTGACAAATAAATTTTCCAACACTCATATTATTGGCCTTGAAAAAGCTGTAATAAATAAGCCTTGTACAACTTTGCTTTCATCGGTAGAAGCACTTTGAGCGAACACTATTCATCACCAGATATTTCCTTGTTGAGACTCTTTGTTTTTCAACAGTCAGTTCTATCACTAAAATATTTACGTTGTTCCTTAATGATCAGTTCAACAGGCAGATTTTTGGAAGGCAGAGCATTCCTCTTAAGTCAATTTCTCTGCTTGCATTAGGGGCCCGGAAGAAAATTGTCTTCATGAATGTGATCTAATATTTCATGAGCATTTCGTACTTACTTCTATAAAAATGATCATCATCGGTAAAGTGCAGGTGACAGACTCTCATAAATCTGGTTTGTTGGTTTTTATCGATTCCTCAACACTTTCAGGCCAGACTTGTTAAAAGAAGTTTCTTTCACCCTAACTTGAAATTCTTCACAGGGCTGTGGAAATCTATGGGAAGGGACATTTGAGTTTGCTTTTCCTCAGTAGGAGCACTTGTAAAATCACACAAACGACAAGAAAAATGCATAATCTTTCTCATTTTCTAATATTTCTTTTAAGTTGTCAATGATAATGTCTGTACCTCGGGTTACTCGAATAGCCACCAGAGGGAGTAGCGCTTATCTTCATTCGCCAATTGGCAGTTTTTAATTACTAATTCATACTACGAAGTGATATGAATACGTGTTTTCCTCTATAGCATTTTCCAGGAAATCGGTAAAATTGAAATTACGGTAGAATATGTCACCGTAATTGCCTTTCTATGGTAGACGGTAGATTTTGGGCAGCTTCGCATAAATTACGGTGAGTCTACCATAATTACGGTGACAATGAAGACACTGAACACCATTGAACCTTCGCTGAATTTTTCGGACGAAAATATAAGAATAGGTCTCTTGCATGTAACACGAATTATCATATTTGCATGTTTTTCTCATTCTATATCGATACAAAATCATAATGTATGATATCTCACACTCCAACAATTCGCGAATTTCGAATAATTCGGTATTAAAAATCGTCAAATCGGGACGCAAAACCAAAATGGGTGAAACGCGGTAGTTCGCCTCTACGTCACTCGTTATTCCATGATGCCCCGATCGATACAGCTCGACGCTGTCTATTGGCTTGCTAGACAGAAAAGTGTACGAGAAAAGGGAGAGAGTCGATATATCCCCATACGTCACGGAAACCGCGAAGCTTCGTCCGTTTAAACAACCGATATGCGGAGCCAAATTTAAAAGGGCATTTTCTCGTTAACCATTCAAATTTTTGATGGCGGATAAAGTTTTTCAGTGTTCTTATGGATAGAATATTCGATTCCAATGATAAAAAAAATTCATGCAAGAGACCTATTTTATTCGCGATGCAGAACCTCGTTGTGAGATTCTGCGAATGATATATTTCTTATCGGGCATTGAACAAAGACCATTGAACTTATGGTCCAAGTCGTGACACCCATTCGACCCGCATCAAAAACAGGAGGGTCAAAATCGTGGCGACACCTACTCGAGATCAACGTTAGCGTCATCAGGACGGAATATTCATGAGGAATAAACTTGACTAGATCCGCAACTTTATGAAATTAAATGAGTTTTATTACATCCCGTACAGCATATAAAATGAGCCCTAGACCAAAGCTCGGCCTGAAACAAGAAAAAACTCCGCATATATTTGACTGGGTTGAAATTTATCACATAAGGGTTATCTTCGTATCTGCTTCTTCCTAACCCGGGGTTTTCTGAGCAGCGAGAGATATTTTTATGAAGTCTATAATTCAAGGTATTAGGTCCATTTTCCATTGAGTTGAGGAGATTGATCATCGCGTGTCCGTGTAATGCGGGCTTCATTTGAAATGGAAATTATGTTCAATGAGGAAGAAGTGCGTGGCCTGGAAGGAGGTGAAGAGGGTTAACCACCATATTCATTTCTGCCTTAAAACCTACAGAGAGTGATGGAGGATTCTGGTGTTGCGAAGGCTAAAAGGAATATATATTTTTTTCAGCTTGAGAAATACGCTTCACGCAGGGAAATCTATGTATACGCAGATATATATTCGTTTTTCATTTCGGTTTTCCATCTCCTTTAGGATAATAGATATCCAGGATTTAGCAGGATAAAATTATTTGAATCTCCTTGGATTTACAAAATGAACCGTTCATTTAAATTTGAACAAAATCCCAATGTCTGAGTTTGTTAGCCCCCTGAAAAAGATAAAAGGTAACACAATATCAAGGTGTGTCAGGTTCAGTCCAGCAAACAGACTTATTTTCCTAGAAGTAAAGGTTCGGCAGATACAAAAATACATGTCGCTGCTAGCTATTTCATGAGGAAGTAAACCTGCGTTTGAATTCGAACAAGGACCAAGAGCTTATGAGAAGTTTTCTCGATTTTTGCGCGCAGCTTCTAGGGAACAGCGTGCTATTGTTTTGTTCAAATGTAGGATATTGTCGAATGTTTTTCCAAAAATGATCTCAAATGTCTAGTTTGGACTCATTGATGACGAATCTGGTGTAAGAATCAATTCTGTCGGGCCTGCTGGCCGATATCGTGAGAACCGAAAATCCTAACGACCCGCAGCTTGCAGAAAAGGTTGCATTTCTAAATGCGTCGGTTGATATCATTAATGGGCCAAATCGGCCAAATGGTTCGAAGCTATAGTCATTTGAATTTTTTCAAGATATTTCCTCTCGAAAAAAGCTTTAATCGATGCTACTTATGCTATCAGCTGTAAAGTTGATAGTTGAAGCATAATTGTGCGCAACTGCTGGCTTGCTGGTTCTGATCATATATGGTTAGCTGATTCGAAAATAATTTATTCAGGAATTTCCTTGAAATCATTTTTTTCTCGCAAACTCTTTTTCAGATGTCGCACAAAATGTGCACATCCCTTTGACCCTATATTGCACAATAGTGTAGATACTGCCGGTGGCCATCCTTAATGAATCACCCTGTATATACCAAACTCAGTTTCATACAATTTTAATATTCGGACATATTGGGAGGAAATTATGTTGGATTTAATATCTTTTCCCTCGATATCGTTTTGATTTCCGGAATAACTCAAAAAATACTGATTCAATCGTGGTACTTTTGTTACCTGGTTGAATAATGCTTATGCAAAGCATAGTACAGAATTTGATGATTGTATCATTTGTAAATCGCCTATACGTTCCATAAGGATGTGGAGGTTCGTGAAGCGTGGTCAATACGTGAAAGGACTTTCAATTTTGCAACTTATTTGGAATTGAGCTCAAGAGCTGCTGATTTCACGTCATTTGTTTTCTACAGTTCAATTATTGAAATACCCTAGTTCTACTGCTTATTACACGAGACTGAAACTAAAATTGGAAATTATTTACAGGTAAACTACATCATTCAAACTGGCTTCGTAACTGGTCAGATTATTGTGCCTGAGAAGATCAATAATACTCTCCAATTGTTCATCAAATGCTCAGTTATCGGTAAGTTGTCCATGGATAAATCATTTCTCGATGCATAAACATACAATAGGGATTAGGGTAGAGGATCCGCATTTCCAACATTATCGTTGATAAGTTGAGTTAAACACTTGAAAAATCGGTATTTCAGGGAACGAATCGAACAAGTGGGTCGCGGTCGATGTCGACATCCATGTTAATCGAAAACATTGAAGTGAATGGAAAAGAACAGAGCAGGTGAATCGCGGTGATTTACATCGATGCTTTTTAGAATCCAAGAATTAGTTTCACATGGATACCTACTGCGAGGTCTGCAAGGATGCTCCTCTGTGATTGGCGCGTTGAAGGCCTAGTTGTCATCCCCCTTCATAGCAAGTCGCATATAATGATAGAATGATGTGTTTCGTGGGAAATTCGAAATAATGACAGCTTATATAAGTTTCGAATTGAATATAAATAGGTACTTTACAACATTCAATTCGTCTATACAGGGGGACACAAATATCACAGAATGGCTCAGTAAAATGATATAAACCTCTTTTAAATATCTAGGAGGACTTCAATAAAGAGATATTCGATAGGCCTTGAGTAAATATTAAAATTATTCTCTAACATATTGAGCTAGCTCCTCGAATTGAAGGAAAGGAGGTTTGTTTTGCTGACTTGGAATGTTCACTGACTAGTGATAGCTCACAATTTACTCGCAATTGGTCGTTACTCACGAAATTTCTCACATTTCATGAAATGCACCACGATTGTGATTATATACTCACAAATGGGCAAGCATTTAGTGTTCTAGCATCACAGGTAACCTCCTTGTTGTGTGCTGTAGACATCGACCGCGACTTAACTAGTAGCATCGACCGCGACCAACTTGTTCTGTTCGTATCCTTATACTGAAACTTTGGCTCTGGGAACATCCTCAATTCAGGTATTTTATCGATAGGAGGCGAAAGATGGCCCATTACAGAATAACCCGGTGAATATCATATGTGCATTTCTGACAAAACAAATGAATCAAGACAAGGTAGGTTCTGTGAAATGTGGTAACATATCGAGGTACCCAGATTGAACGTTCATTCAAATATGAAGAAAACTTAGATCCTACGATGTATCCCAAAAGTGCTTGCTTAACAGGCACGAAAACGAACACACCGAAATTTTTGGGCTTTCCAGATGTGCGAACATAATGATTTTGTTTTTCTTATAGGAATATAGGAATAAAAGAGATATAAAAAAACGCTGCAAATTTTACACAAGATTTTATTATTTTCTCATTTAAATAACCCAATATGCCATTGATATCTCAAAAAACTTATATATTATTAATATATAATTATATTAATATATAATAATTAATATATTAATTATTAAATTCCGTGTCGGTATTCTACAACTGAAAATGAACTACAAATCAGATAGGGTTTGTCCTTTTTGAGATATTAGGGAAATAACCTCAATATTCAAAATGGTCACGAAATTTTTTGCCAATATCTGCACAAATAAATATCGGTCAAAACTGAAATTTGAAACACAGTTTCTAAATGTTGACTCTGAAACCTGTACCAAATTTCATTGAACTTTGATGATTATGTATCAAAAAAAAAAAAATGTTAAAAAAATTTTTGCATTAAATCGAGTGTCTATATTTCACAATTAGTTATGATGTTTCAATCCGAACGCGTTCGTATTTCTTGACACTGAGGAAATAAACTCAATCTTTCAAACTAACACCAATACGTAAAACAAAATTCAAGACTTTCCGCTAATATCAAATATGTAGATGTGATTTCTACTGGGATTCAACTTTGTTATGAAAAATATTAATGAAATGAAAAAAAAAACTCAATCTTCCTGTGCAATTGATCTGAAAAAATTTTTTTCCACACCAGATATCCGATTCACTTGATTCACAAAGTATCCACCACACGAACTGAAAAACTAAAGTTATTTTCAATAACATTTCTGTAACAATCAAATATATCGTGAACCTCATCAGGTTGAATTCGAAAGAATAATTCTAGATGATAAATTTCGTTCGCTTTTATCGTTGTCAGATACACTCAACCAAGAGGGTGTCAAATCCGAAAGTCTGTTTGATGTAAAGACGTGAAATTCAAACAAGTAGTTTGCCGACGACCAGATGATGATACATGCGGAATATTTGTGTCTACGCTATATCCCTTGTCTAAAGTCACAGACCCCATTCAGAACAGGTAGTTAACTTTAGTCTAAGGCTCCAACCCTCAGTATTAGATTCTCGACAATCGACAATTGATGAGATTTGCGGTTTGCTATTGATTTTTTTGCATATTATATCCTCCAATTTGATTTCTCATATAAATGCTCATTATTTTCTATATTCGCGCTTATTTCAAACTGTCAGTACGAAAGGTTTTGGATTTCGATTGAAACCAGTAACGGATATCCACAGGTTGACGATAATCGTATTACGCAAACCGAAATTAACGGAAACCTCCGATCAACCGAATTTTTTGGAAATCTGCATTATTTTAAATTGCGCTACTTAATTCGCGTTCTGCATGTAAAAGTGTTATTCAGTTATAAAAGAGTATTCATTGAGATTTCAATGTTTCAAATGAATTTTTTCATGGAATACGATTTTGTGTTCTGAAAAACCAATGATTTATGAATAAAATAAAAGTTTTATTCAAGATATGAATGAGCTTCATGAAGAAATTTAATCTTAAATCCCGTAATCCGCAGAGTAATTTCCATAAATAATAATTTGATCCGATTTTCAGTAGCTATGTTTAAGATATTGGGAGAGAAAACCCAAAAATATTTAATCTGAACTACTTACGATTATGAAATTGTCAAGAACATCGATGGGGCATTTGCAAATTGTGATTATAAAATAATAACGCATCCATTAAACATTTTTCGATATGTGTTGGAAATTTGATAATCAATATTTTCATCTCCTTTTAGATGTATGACTCTGGATGTGAAGTAAACCGATTATTCCAGTGAATTACAATCTTAGAACTGAATGCGATGATGTCATTTTCGACATTATTGGAAATTTGCAGCGTTTTTCCTTATAACTCAGGAACCACTGGTCGGAAATCATCCGGGTGAAATTTTTTTGGTTTAGTTTTGCAACAGTAACCAACGTTCTGAGTTGCATGTATATTCGGTGGTAAGTTTTCGAGAAATAATTTTTTTTTCCCCCACTCCCCCATTTTGAGCCCTCAGGGTACACTGATTCTGCTGAAAGGCTTGGAGGATCAATCCCGAGCGACACACGATTCTTCTACCAAGTTTCACTGATTTCGGTTCAGTACTTTCTGAGAAAAGCCCCGGACAGCGGAAGCGGACGGCGGACGGCGGACGGACGGATTTTTTTTTATTAGTTTATTCAAATCTACATACTCCAAAACGTAAACTGTGAAATTTTCAGGGGGGGGTTAAAAATTTTTTTTTGTTGGTCGAGCACTAAGGTTTATTATTTGATTTTATCAAATAATAAACCAAAACAATTGATGTAGGATTTTACGCCGGTCGAAGGGACTTTCTTTTCTTTTTCATTTCAAACTGGGCGGCTTAGAATATTACCTGGTCCTTCTTGTATAGGAATAAAAAACCAATATATCGACACTTTGTCATTCAGACCGGAAGGGTAAGGTTACCTCACCAAGGGCCCAGCTCCAAAAAAAAGTGCCCGTAGCGTAGAGCTGGCTGGCTGGAAGCTAAAAGGGTTCCAACATGAACTCAAAAATTCCATAAATCTGCGATAGCTTTGTTGAATAAAATGAAATTGATGGGGGTTTTTTGAGAAACTGAAACTTCTGATGGGAAAAATTGAGTAAATCTAATCAGTTCAGTAGGTTCAGGGGGGGGGTTGTCATAGAATTACACATCCATTTTTTAGGTTTGTAATATTATTGAATTTCCAACTGAAGAAATAAACTCGAAAATGGAACCATTCATTCAAAACGTTACGGAGTATCATTCTTGAGGAAAAAACCTAGAAAGCACTGACTTCAGATCAAGAGCTTTTACGCGCTTGTTCAGATTCTAACGATAAGATCAACACGAAATTTTGCAGCTAGTTGCGTGTTGATAATCTTCACTAGATTACGAAGTTTTAATCTGATCGAATGTGTTATTTTTGAGATATTGCGGAAATAACTTCGAAATTCCAAATAACAACGAAATTCGGCACATTTTTTTCCTTATATTTCCGAAAGTAAATATCGTATCGTATTGAAATTTAAAACATTATTGTTGAAAACTGCCTCTAAGTTAATACCAAACTCCATTGAAATCTGAACAATATTTCCTGAGAAAAAAGAAATGTTCATCAAAAATTTGAAAAATTTTCGAATAAATTTTTTCTTAAATTTTGTGGATACTGAATCCACACGAAATTTGGTATTTCAAAATTTTCGAAGAAGTTTCAATCAATAGAATCAATACACTATAGAAAAATTCAGCTCAAAATTTGGAATAGGCTTAACTCCAAAACTATCTGACCGAATCCACCCATTAACGAACTTAACCGAGATATTGAGACTCCCAACCTCATCTGACAATTTCAAGTTGCCAAGTCTTTTCCTCCGAAAGTTAGAGCACATACGGACGGACGAGCGGCCGGACGAACAGAATCGAATTTGACCACGGATCCTTTTCCAGGGAGTTCAACCCAATCGTTTAAGACCATTTTCGGCTCAAATTTCGCAAACTACAGACATCGTGACGAAATGTCGTTGTGCCCTAGAACAAGAGCGTAAAAATGAATTTGAGATGGTACCCTTTCTAATTGAGCAACGGACCATAGAGTTCTACGAGATAAGAAGTCTGTGGCTCAGATAGAATTATAATAATAATAATGTTTATTTATTCCATGAATCCAGAATACAAGTCCATACAAGCAAGATACATACTAAAATATATAGTACTGAATAATTCACATTACACATTAAAAGGTTTTCACAAAATTACAAAATTCCTCGAGGGAATAAAAACAATTATCGACAAGAATCTCCTTCAGTGTCTTACTCAAGTGTTTATAAGACATATGCGCTAAACGAGACGGCAACATGTTAAAAAGTTTACAACCCGAAACATTCGGAGACCTCTCATGAAAACCATGAACTGACCTCACAGAAACGATATTTGTTCCTGGTCTCATAGGAATGTACCTCTTCATGTCTGAGAATTCGAGAGCTTCGCTTGTGTGTATATATTAAAATATAAAAAATATAAATAGATGGAACAGTTAAAATGTGATGGCGCTTAAAATAATCCCTACATGACGCTCTAGAGGGTAGATCAAATAGTAGTCTCACAATGCGCTTCTCTAAGATAAAAACTCTCTCCCACTCAACAGATCGACCCCAAACCATAATATTATACCTCAATGTAGAGAAAACATTTGAATAATAAAACGCCAGGGCGCTGTCATTGCCCACCAACTTCTTAATGTGAGATATAGTGGAATAATTTTTCTGAAGTCGCTTACAAATGTTATCAACTTCAGAATCCCATCTGAGATGTTCATCAATCACCGTGCCAAGAATATTTACATGTGACAAAAACTTCACTGGAACGTCATTAAAAATCAATCCGATACCACTTCTCAGTCTCTGAGGAACATGAAACTCCACAGCGATCGATTTCTCGTAGTTAATCAACACATGATTTTGCTCACACCAACTACTAAACCCTTCCAAAACCAGGTCATATTTTCTTTTAAGTACGTCTGAATGGTCTGAAAAGGAGAATACCTGATAAGAACTCCACAGAAACTCAACAAGATCATCCACGAAAACATCGAATAACAGAGGACCAAGCACGCTAGCCTGTGGTGAACCAAGCAGAATACCCAACAAATCGGACGAGACTGCATCTAATGTCACGACCATTTTTCTTTTAGTCAGGAACGATGTTAGCCAACTATTCAGAACTCCTCTAACTCCAATCTTCTCCAATTTTTAGGACACAAATGCAGGTTTCAGACAATCAAATGCTCTTCTCAAATCGAAACAGATAACAACTGCGTACCCACTCTCATCCGTTCGTGAAGATATGCCCTGGACCAGCTCAGTCATCAGAGTATTCGTTGAGCGCCCCGGGCGAAAACCGTGCTGTGAATTGGACAGTAAATTGAAGTCCTCAAGATAATTTATCAATCGATGGTACATTATTCTTTCAATAACCTTAGAAAAGACGCTCAAGATGGACACTGGTCGATAATTATCTGGTATTAATGGGTCACCCTTCTTATAACTTGTTAAGGTCTGCGATACTTTTAACATCTCCGGAAATACACCGACGAAGACAGACATGTTCACCAAATTAGCCAAGTGATTAGCAATAATATGCTCGCAATTTTTCAGCACATTTATAGGAATTTCGTCAATTCCAGCAGAAGCCTCATTTTTTAATGAATCTATAACTTCGATAACTTCCAACGCAGTTACTTCTCGAAAAACCATGGAATAACTTGGTTGATGTTTTTTCGTCGTACAATGATAACGAGACATCCGAAAAGAGCTATTTATTTTTTCATAGAACTCAACAGTGAAAAATCTCCCGAATGCATCACATACCTCAGCAGCATTTTCCAACACCTCTCTTCATTTAATGATCACTACTCCGTATCATACTCAAATTATGTTCTCGTTGGGACCTCTCTTGGAGTGATCTAATCTGCGCCTTCACCATTTTTCTTTCCTGATCAATCGAAGTCGAAAATCCTGGAACCCTTTTCGACAGCCAACCAAACAACTCCAACCTGCTCAGCAGATACCTCACCTCACCAGAAACACGCACTCTTTCCGTACCACAGCACCTCACATATTTGATTCTGACGGGAAAAACAACCTCAAAACCATACAAACTGCTTTCAGAAGCATCCAGGTCTATGTGCAGTGATTTATTCAATAGAAAATTGAACTCACTGAATACTTCCTCATTGAAGAAACGCTTTCTTATAATATTGATCTTATGGACATGAGCAAGCATGCATAGCAATGCAAAACTGATGTTTCTCGTCAATGCTTCCAACCAATAATATGACATTTTCTTCACATTTTGATCTCTAAACACACTCCCACAAAAATATGAAAGTTAATTCTGGGCATTTGAGTTATATTTATTTTGTGTAAACAGTAAATTAGACAGTAAACTGGTGCATTCACAATAAACTTTAGAAGAATTCTATATCGGAAGCAATGGGTTGTCGAATATGCATTCCATAATTATCATAACGAACCATAATCAGAATAATTACCAGATGGTATCACAAACGTTGCTTCAGAACTAAATGGATGATTGACACGAGAATATTTCGTCGAATACATACATATTCAAAATTTATTCGTGGCTGAGTAATTAGGGCACGTTTCCTCCCTTGAACAATTTGACAGGCTGTTTATCTAACCCCTGGAAAACATTCGTTCGATAACTCTCACGAATTCTTCAACAGTTTACAACTCATTATGGATAAGATTCCATTATCAATTTTGTTCGAGCTCCTTCTGATTAACTTTGGATTCGTTAAACAACTGAACGGGTCAAAATAATTATTTGCGCTGGGTGGAATTTGGATACTTCCTGAAACACAAACGAACGGATCGAGAAACGTTTAGGAAGGAAAACAATAGATCCGTCACTGAATTTATTCAGTTACTTAAGTAGGTAGGAGCTACAGTGAACCTATACAAGAGAATTATAGTGATTGTATGAAGTCACTGTAGTAAGGGCCACAGACCTGTGGTTAAAAAACCTCGAACCTCGAGTGAGTATTTTGCAACAGTGTTTCAAAGTTCAGTTTTATCCGGTATTGACAAAAATGTATCAAATTTCTGGGCTATTTAAACTCAAAAAACACTAAGATAAAGAAATTTCGAATTGATATTTATATGCGGAATCATTGGATGATTCAACCCTTTCGCGAATTCAGCTTTTGTAATTAAACAGGTTCTACAACCTAACGGCCGCACCGTAAACACAACAACTTCCGAAAGAAACAACTTAGAAACTCGATATTTGTAGAGAAGGCTTGGACCTTAATTACGAAGGCCGAATTCGTGAATGGGTAAAATCCGACCAATAATTCCGTAGATATACTCATTCAAAATTTTATTTTCCCAATATTTCAAAAATACGGATTAGATCGAATTCAAATCCAATATTTCATCGAAAAATGACAGTTTAAAGGTTCATACAGAATTAAATGAGGAAAATATGATGAGAAGATCACAAAATATTGAAATATTTTTTTCAGATTGTTCTAATGACACGATCATCATGAAGTTTCGCACAATTTTGTCCTTCAACATCTTTAAACTAGTTGCGGAGTTTCATCACGATCGAATCAGTATTTCTTGAGTTATACCGAAAAAAACAACGATATCAAGAAGAAAACCACGAAATTCAACATATTCTTTCCCAATATCTCCAAAACTAATAGCCTTATCGAATTGAAATTTGTTACACTGCTGTGAAATATGAAGCTCAAGGTATTACTGATATTTCTCTTATATATGAATAATAGTTTCAGAACAAAAAATTTTTTTCCAAAAAAACTTAAAAAAAATTCTTTTTCAGAATTGAGTGACTATACTATTCCAACGAAATCCTGCTTAAAGTTTCGCGTTGTTTTGATCCAAATAATTGCCGAGTTTCAATCCAATCGCTCCAGTAGTTTCTGAAATATGTGGGAAATAACCCCAAAATTTCAAACGGCTATAACTCCGAAACTATTTGGCTGATTTGGCCCATTATGAACTTAACCGCGGCATTCCGATGCGCCAACTAGCCTACAAGTTTCAAGTTGCTAGCTGGCTTCGATCGACAGTTATCGTGTCACGGCTGGCCGGAAAGAATCGATTTTGACACCGGATTGCTCATCAGTGAGTCCAACCTAGTCGTTTGATACCATCAATCATCGAAAAGTACAGACATTTGGACAAAATGATAGCACGCTGTACCACTCAACATGCGCGCAAAAAGTTCTGTTGAAAAATGTAAAAAAAATGAGAATTTTGATACCAAAAACAACCCAGTAAGAATTATAAGAGCATTTATGTTGAAATTTCTTCAATAAAAGATTTCAAAAAGCACTGCCGTGAAGGCGTGACTTTTGCGCGCATGTTCAATGTAGATGACCGCTTCAGCAACGAATTTGAACATGCACGCAGAAGCTGTTGCCTTCACGGCAAGGCTTTTTGAAAATTTTCACTGATAAATTACTGGATTTCAATTCGATCAAATCTGTATTTTTGGAAATATTGGAAAAATAAAATTTTGAATGGGTATATCTACGAAATCATTGGGCGGATTTTACCCATTCACGAATTCGACCTTCGTAATTAAGCCCCAAACCTACTCTACAAATATCGAGTTTCTGAGTCGTTTCTTCCGGGAATTATTGTGTTTACGGTCAGCCTAACGGCCGACTGCGTAAACACAATAACTTCCGAAAGAAACTACTTAGAAACTCGATATTTGTAGAGAAGGTTTAGACCTTAATTACGAAGGCCGAATTCGTGAATGGGTAAAATCCACCGAATGATTCCGTAGATATACCCAATCAAAATTTTATTTTTTCAATATTTCCAAAAATACAGATCAGATCGAATTGAAATCCAGTACTTCATCGAAAAATAACAGTTCGAAGTTTCTCACAGAATTTAATGAGGATGAAATGATAAGAAAATCATAGAATTTTTTTTCAAATTGTTCTAATGACACGATCACGAAATTTCGCAAAAAGTTGTCTTTCAGCATCTCCAAACTAGCTGTGAAGTTTTATCAGGACTGAATCAGTATTTCTCGACTTATACCGAAAAACTCAACGATATCGAGAAGAAAACCTCGAAATTTGACATATTTTTTCCCGATATCTCCAAAACTTATGATCGTATCGAACTGAAATTTGGAACACTGCTGAAATATGAAATTCAAAGTGTGAGTGGAATTTTTTTTGGATATGATGAATGGTTTCCAGAAAAAAAAATTTTTTGGAAAAAAATTTGTAAAAAAATTTTTTTTTAAATTTACTCACATTATGATCCTGACGAAATTTGGCTCAAAGTTGCGCGTCGATATACTCCACCTAATTGCCAAGTTTGAATCTAATCGCCCAAGTGGTTTCTGAAATAAAAAATAAATAACTTCAAAACTTCGAGTGCCTATAACTCCGAAACTATTCGACCGATTTGGCTCATTAATGAACTCAACCGCGGCATTCTGATGCGCAACCTATCCTGAAAGTTTAAAGTTGCTATCTTGCTTCTGTCGAGAGTTACCGAGTCTACGGCCGGGCGGCCGGACAGAATCAATTTTGTCACCGGATTCGTCATCAGTGAGTCCAACCTAGTCGATTGAGACCATTTTCGGCTCAATCATCCAAAATTACAGACATTTGGACAAAACGATAGCACGCTGTTCCCCTAGAACATGCGCGCAAAAAGGTATTCAACGAATCTAAATCCATATAACATTATTATCTGACCAGTCGCCTATTATATAGATTGAACCGGAAATAATGTAGTGAAACATACAATATTCATTTGAAACACTTTCTGGAAATGCAATTATAGCACTTCTGGTTTATTGAACAATTCGAAAAGCTCTATATCTCTGTCCACCATTGGACATATGACCATTTCCATTAATCTAATACATCCGAGTTTGGAAAAGCATTTTGCAGTTACCCAAACGTTTCACTTTCTGACCCAACTAATTAATAACACCATTCACATAAACAAGTTTCTACCTAATGGGTTTCACCCCATTCCTATTGGGAACGTGTTTCCAATATTCTCCGCAAAATTAATGTTGAGGCATATTACTCACCGTTACAGGTATCGGGTAGGTATGACAGAAAGTACCGGGAATGATTTGAAGTCAGTATGGGAAAACTGTTTAAATGTATATGTTCGCAGTGGAAAAGTGATGTATTCCTTTGGGAATTTTTGAGAACATCGACGAACTTTGAAGAGCTGGTGAAACTGTCTTAAATCGATCCTTGAAATACCAATAGTACGGTCAAGCAGGGCTGGGCAGTATTTCAATTACTTGTAATTGAAATACGTATTTGAGATACAAATACGTATTTTGTATTTGTATTTCAATTACTTCTTGAAAATGTATTTTGTAATTGATGATTCAAATACCTGACGCTGAAGTATTTTGTATTTCGATACTTTTGTCTTCGAAATACTTTCGAACAAATACATCTAGCGCTGAGCGCTCTACAGAAAGTAGTCCCTGAATCTCCCTTCAGATGGCGCGACGTTCATATGCTTCATCTAGTTATTTTGCAAGCAATCATATTTTCGGCAAATGGAAAGGAATAAAAGGTCCTGCGCAATGGTCATTTCATCATGGAGTTAGAGTTAGTCAACTTCTAAAAACGATAAAAGCAAAGAGCTTACCATCCTTGAACATTATCCTTACATAAAAAATCTAGAAAAGCACTGGCGTGAAATATGAATGAAATAGGAAAATTGAAAAAAAAATATTTTTTTTTCGGATTTTTCCATGGATAATTCTTCTTATTGACACTGTTCATATTTCAACCAATTTTCATTTCGATCAGATGAATATTTTTCGAGTTATTGAAAAATCAAAATTTAAAATGGCAAAAACCATTCGGCAGATTTGGCCCATTAACGAACTTAACCGAGATATTCAGGATCTTAACCTAACCTTAAAATTTCAAGACTCTACGTCCTTCATTTCGAAAGTTACAGCGCACACGGCCTGATGGACAGAATCAATTTTGATCATGGGTTCTTCATCAGTGAGCCCAACCTAGTCGTTTGAGAACAATTTCAGCTCAAAATTCGAAAATTACAGACATCGTAACGAAATGATAACGCGCTGTTCCCCAGAACAAGCGCGAAAAAATGTGTTCATACAAACACAAGTTTCTGCCCATTATATTATATTGATATTTTCGGAAAGATTGTTTTCTTTAGCAGGTTTTATTCATTCCCCAACAAGAGGCTGTTTGTCTGATACGACATTCCAAAATCTTGTGTTTCTGAAAGGAAATTCTTTATTTAGCGATAAAATAGCTGAGTTGAATTAGTTGTACTCTTTTCACATTTTACGTAACACCTGAATGTACTTTGTAATATGTATTTCAAATACAAATAGTTAAAATAATGTATTTTGTATTTTATATTTCAAATACCCGACTTGAAAGTATTTTGTATTTTGTATTTCAAATACCTGCGAGAAAGTATTTTGTAATGTATTTCAATTGAGCCAAGCATGTATTTTGCCCAGCCTGGCGGTCAAGTCAGTGAAAAAATATGTATATCCTTGCCTGAATTCCCAATGAGCTGAGAATTTGCACTAATGTTAGCGATACCATTATAATGAGAGTATGAAATATTCACATCAATCACCTGTGTAAAAAAAATTTCATGCCAGGTCTAAGTTGGCAAAATTGGGTTTTTTTGGGTTTTTGCCGAAACTTTTCTCAATAGTTGAACTGCATTTTTACAGAATGAAGAAAACGGGGTTCTGAAAAAACTCAGTTCAACTGATGCCGATGTTTTGCAGATATATTTCCACTTCTACACGGCCATAACAGAGAATTTGATAGGTAATTAATTTAATTACTAAAAGTCCATCTACATCAAGTATAATCCCTATGCACACAGCTCACTTAATCATAACAAGTACAATGACTATTCTCATTAAAAAACCCCAGAAAAGCACTGCAGTGAAGACAGCAGCTTTCGCGCGCATGTTCAATGGAGATGACTGCTGTGGCAATGGATTTGAACATGCGCGCAACAGCTGCTGCCTTCACGGCAGTGCTTTTCTTAGTTTTTTCGATAAAGAGCTGGATTTCAATTCGATCTAATCTGTATTTTAGGAAATATTGAGAAAATAAAATTTTGAATGGGTATATCTACGGAATCATTGGGCGGATTTTACCTATTCACGAATTCCACCTTCGTGATTATTTTTATTCGTAGAGTAGATTTGGATCTTAATAACGAAGGTAGAATTCGTGAATGAGTGAAATCCACCCAATGATTCCGCAGATATACCTATTCAAAATTTTATTTTCTCAATATTTCCGAAAATACAGGTTAGATCGAATTGAAATCCAATACATTATCGAAAAATGAGAGTTCATACAGAATTTCAGGAGGATAATATGATCAAATGATCACAGAATATTTCAATTTGTTCTGATGACATCATCTTGAAATTCTGCACGAAGTTGTCAATCAGGATTTTGAAACTAGCTGTCAAATTTCATTATGATTGAATCAGTTAGTTTTGAGTTTTTTCGAAGGAAAAACAATGATATCGAGGAAAAAACCACGAAATTTGACACAATTTTTTTCAAATATCCAAAGATTATCATTGGATCAATCTGAAATTTGGTACACTACTGCGACATTCGAGACTTAATGCCCTTGCAAAATTTTCTCCGAATATGATAGTTTGAAAAAAAAAATTTCTCAAAAAAATTTTGAAAGAAATTTTTTGAATTTACTGACAGCATTCTGCAATTAGTTGAGCGTTGTTATACTTCAACTAACTGCCAAGTTTCAATCCAACCGTTTCAGTAGTTCCCTCAGTTATCTCGAAAATATCCGCAAAATTTCGGAGGCTCTAACTCTGAAACCTCTTGGCCGATTTCTCCCATTAACGAACTTAACCTTCGCATTTCGATAGAATCCTCCGTATGCCCGTAATCGTGGTGACGGAAGGACGGCTGGCCGGAGAGAATCGATTTTGACAACGGATTCGTCATCAGTCGTTTGAGACCATTTTCGGTCCAAAGTTCGAAAATAACAGACATTTAGACAGAACGATTGTACGCTGTTCCCCTAGAACATGCGCGCCAAAATGATCTGGTCGGCATTCAGGATACAGAGCGTACTTGAATATAGTTTTTGACTCGTTTCCATCTCATGGTCCCACTCATGAATGATAATATTCTGGAAATAATCAACATATATCCTACCTTGATCTGACCTAATCATCATATCAAACAAAGCCTCAACACTGAAGGAGTTCTGACCTTAGAACTCGAAGGTTGGGGTACACAAGGTGATCCTGAGATGGCGCTGTATGAATATTATAATCAAGGCAGTCATCCAACAGTTATCCGATATCTAGAATTCCCTCGGCGTTTTCCAAGATGAGTCGTTCTTATGATCGGTAATTACTGTGGAGCTGCACTGAAGGAATTATTTGGAGAGCTTTTCTTCTGTGTAGTGGCTTTGGTTGATTGAATGATTAGCTCAGATCAAGGTGGATAGTGAATTGATTTATCGATAGATATTCGTCCTTCGGTACCTGATGTTAGTTTATTTTATTCATATTGATTCTTTATGAACCATTCCTTTCATAATTATTTTTCATTTACAGTTTTAAACAAATATAATACCGTCTTATGTTCGACGTTGTCGTCCTGTGGGAGAAATCACATGTACCACTGATTCAGACGTATTTCGTGATCTGTGTATTGTATCCTCGCTTTAGAGGTTCTGTACAAACTGCAAAATCACAGACAGCTCCGTGGAACGACAAATAGATGAACGTCCAGATTTTTGGAAAGATTAGGGTTCGAAGGTGCTCCTGAGATGGCGTTAATGAAATTTTATTTGCAAAACTGCGTTCTAGTATGTTTCAAGTAGCAAAAACTCTTTCAGCATTTGTACAAGGTGAGTCGTCCTGATGGTTGTATTGTATTGTATGATGAGCTCAGAACAAGGTGGAGCTTTTGTTGATTAAATGACAAATATTCGTCCTGGTGTATATCTTTGGAAAAAAATCCTTACCCTACAGTGGGTTCAAAAGATTTGATTAAATATTTTACTTTCTTGAATTCCTTGGTTTATACAAGAAAGAGGCGAGTTTGATCCAATTGCAAGAATAACAAAAACATTTTGCTCTTCCAGATTACTCGATTCTGACGCATTAGGTTGCGCCATTTCATCTAGAGAATTTCTCCACGACTTTAAATGTTTTAATACAACTCATAACTCTCCGAGATTCACTCCCAAACAATAGTAAATTTCACAAATGTACTTTCGTGGAATGAATTTGAAAGCTTTGCGATGCAGAAACAATGGCCAGAAATTCTGCAAGCAAAGGTGTTCTCCCTTACAAAGGAGTTCGAATATTTTACGAACTTGGAGGTTCGGTGGGTGTTACCAACTATTTCTACTTCTTACG
Organism: Myrrha octodecimguttata; assembly: GCA_958510865.1. Lineage (NCBI taxonomy): Eukaryota > Metazoa > Arthropoda > Insecta > Coleoptera > Coccinellidae > Myrrha > Myrrha octodecimguttata. The sequence continues at coordinate 60,776,092 of OY294056.1, forward strand.
TTTACGTTTTGTTCAGAGGTGGATTGTCGGGTTACTTTATTCACATAGGAACGATGCAGTTTCGGTAAAGTTATTACGTGCTTGTTCGTAGGATCGACAGCAGTCATTTTGTATGAATATTTGTTATCCAATTAAAGGTTGATTCTCACTAAACGTTCCGTAACCGTCCAGTATACCCCCGTAAATTATCATGAGGTGTAATAGAATTGATGTATGCACACTATAGGTTCCGTTCACGTTCCGTCTAAACGACATTTTTGCCTTCTAAATTTTGCCGTAAATTATTCGGAAGGGGGTTACGGAAAGTATAGTGAGAATCAACCCTGATTTGGTCAAAATGGAAGGGGTTGAACTTACTGGTGACGAATTTGTGGTGAAATTCAATTTCATCCAACCAGCCGTGAACCAGCTCAAAAAAGAAATAGAAAAGCCCTGTCGTGAAGACAGCAGCCTGTACAAGTTGATTGAAAAATGGCAAATTGAAGGCTCATGCAGTATTTCGTGATGATTATATGATTGGAAGATCCCGAAAGTAAAAATGTGTTTGAATTTCTTTGAAGTTTCTTTAGAGACGCGATCCTCAAATTTCGGAAAAGCCTATGCTTCAGCTTTTACCAACTATTTACCAAGTTTTGTTATAATCGGATGAGTATTTTTCGAGTCATTCCGGAAATAGCAACGATACTGAAGGAGAGTCCAGAAAATTCACATATATCGTTTCAATATAATATAATTTGCCTTCAGGTATTTTTTCATCGAGTTGGAAATGTAGTATTGTAAAACCCTTATAAAAATCTGGAGATAAAACGAACATAAACAATTACAGGCCTATTAGTATCATTTGTACCATTTCCTAAAGTTTTCGAATCCTTGATATTGAAACAGTGACAAGGTGATATATCTTCTAAACTATCCGAACAGCAGCATGGTTTTATTGGTGGCAAGAGCATTGAATCTAACCTTCTTATATTCACTCAATATGCTATGAATTCTTTGGAGAGGGGGAGCAGATTGATGTCATATATACGGACTTCTCTAAGGCTTTTGATAAAGTTGATCATAAAATTTCAAGGAGGAAGCTATAATTATTCGGAATCACCGGCCGATTACTTGACTGGTTCATGTCCTATTTGGATCATCGTACCCAGAGGGTAAAAGTTCGAGCTTCGTTTTCCTCATCATATATGGTCCCTCCGGGCGTTCCACAAGGCAGTCACCTTGGGCCTATTTTGTTCCTAATATATATTGATGACATCGCTACTTGGCGAGATTTCTCTTATTTGCCGATGAGTTGAAGGTTTTCCTGATAGTCAATTGTCTGCTTGATATGTTGAATCTACAATATGATTTGGAGGCTTGAGCAATGGTGTATGACTAACGGAGTTTTCATAAACGTTTGGAAGTGAAGGCACATGTCCATTTCCAGGAAGATAAGTCATTTTCGTTCAAGATACATTCTGAATGGTGAAACATTGAGTGAGGTTGATAGCGTGAGGGAATAGGGACTTGGGTGTTGTGTACGACCCCAGAATGAGTTTCAGTGCTCACATTGAGGGAATTGTTAGTAAAATTTTGGGGATGCTTCGTTTCATTATGAGGCATTCATATGAGTTCAAGGATATCAACACCATTAAACATCTATATTTGAGTCTAGTTAGATCTAGTTCGCATCCTCTGTGTGGTGCCCGTATACTTTGCTGGAGGGTGACAGGATCGAGAGTGTTCAGAGTAGGTTTCTGCTTTGTATTTCTGGCCGAATGGGCATCCCCCGAATCAATTTTTCGGCAACTCATATGAGAGCTTTACTCCGATTGCCTACTTTGAGAACACGTAGGACAAGGGGCGATGTCCTGTTGTTTGCAAGACTAATCAGGGGGATGCTGTCGACGACAGAGTTTCTCTTACTGTTTGGTTTTCGTATCCCACCAAGAAACACTAGAGAGTCAGCCCTGCTAAACGTTGCGAATTACCGGTTTAATTATTCGAGAGCATCTCCTGCTCCAAGAATTTCGAAAAGTGTCAATGTTGCATTTCGGTCAGGAATTGATTTTTTCAATTCATCATATTCTGCAATAGTTAGAAGTGTAAACGAATGTTCGATTCAGTTCGATAATGTTTATTGTACTATTCATGTTATTTATGTAATTCATGTATTTTATATTTTCTGTGTAATTGGGTTTATCCCGTGAATAATTGAAAAAATAAAAAAATATATCTGAAAGTAATAATTGGATTAAACTGACTTTTTTGCACTGCTGCAAAATATTGACGAGGTACATATAAAGGGTCTTTCAATAGGGACGGGTCGATGTTGGCAGCCTGTGGCGGCCATGTTGTTTTAACGTCGTCTTTTTAACCTATATTTTTTTATTCAGTTAGTAATGCCAAATCACCATGGCAATCACCTAACCGCCAAGTTTGAATCCAATCGCTCAGGTAGTTTCTGAAATAAAAAATAAATAACTTCAAAACTTCAAATGCCTATAACTCCGAAACTATTTGATCGATTTGGCCCATTAACGAACTTAACCGCGGCATTTCAATGCGCGACCTACCCTGAAAGTTTCAAGTTGCTAGCTCACTTCGTTCGACAGTTATCGTGTCTACGGCCGGCCAACCGGCCGGCCGGCCGGCCGGGCGGACAGAATCGATTTTGACACCGGATTCGTCATCAGTGAGTCCAACCTAGTCGATTGAGACCATTGTCGGCTCAATCATCCAAAATTACAGACATTTGATTTATTTCATGTCAAAATCGACCCGTCCTTATTGAAAGACCCTTTAGTTCCTGATAAAAATTCCAAGAAAATTGGGAAATTTCGAGGAATTTTTTTACGCTCATGTTCTGGGGAACACCGTGCTGTCGTTTTGAGCAAATGTCTGTAACTTTCGATTTTTTTGCTGAAAATGGTCTCGGACAACTAGGTTGGACTCACTGATGACAAATTTGGTGTCTATATTGATTCTGTTCTTACGGCTGTCCAGCCGGCCGTCTATAAACACGATTTCGGGCGTACGGAAAATCCTATCGACTTGAAACTTTCAAGATAGGCTGCAACAAATGAAAACAAAAAAAATTCGAAAACAATTGCTCACATTAAAGAAAATTTAGTTCTTACTCTAAGCCCCATCTTTTACAGCAGTGGACCAAATTCAGTTTGATATGATCATAGATTCTGTAGATATTGGAAAAAAATATCAAATTTCCTGGATTTTTCCTTGGAATCGAAGTTTTTCCTAGAATAATAGGTTGTTTCGTCTTTCAAGTAATATGAGAATATTCAAATGTGGACTTCCTGATTATCCAGGATGTGTCGAAAAGAAATGTGGTTTATGTCTTTTCGGATTAATTTCGGTAGACGATGAACGAACGAAGAAAATTTTAGGACAAATTCATACATAACATTATATGTCAATTTTGCGGCTTCTGTTATGAGGAATACGGAAACATTGCGTATACATCAAAGTTTAAGTTAAGACACATATTGAGAGCGGAAGACACAATCGGGTCACATTTTTAAAACATTTAGGATATATTTCATACTCGGAATTGGACAGACTTTAGACCATTCATAGAAAATATTTCAATCGCCATTTTGGTCACATTTCTCGCTCACTATAGTTGAAAAGTCGACCATGTGCCTCAAGAATGTGTCGTGTCCAGTTAACTGTGACGACACAGTATCGACACTTCGCCCCGAAATGAGTTAGAAGTTGTTACTTAGGATTTCCTTACAGTTGTTAGTGTTCCACATAAATGTTTGAAAATAAGTGGTTTATTAGGAATTAATTTATATTATGATTCTAATGAAGCAGAATTCTCTGCCTCAAGCAGGTCTGGAGGAGTACCAAAAATGGAAAATTCATCATCACTTATCATTCACGCTGTTTTGTTATCGGAAACACCAGCAATAGACACAAGCCCACAAATTTTATCTTAAATTACTATCACTGGGGAAGGGAAATTTCAAATAAATTCGACATGATAAGGCTCGCATTATTTATAAATATCCGTTAACGGTGCCTCGGCTCCTCAAAAAAGAAAATTCCTTCCAAATATAGGTTTTTTTTAAGATCATCTCCGATTGGCTAAAATTCAAGTTGGGATTCCTGATTTCATGTCGATAGTGACAACTTTACATAATGATATATTCCGCAAATCAACTTGGTTATTTTACTTGCCGGTTTTCTGTTCCGTAAATATGAAATATTCGGTTGGTTCCTGAAAAAAGGTTAATTACGGAGTTTGATTGATGTAAAAGCAATTTTTTTGCCACCAGAACTACAGTCAATGTTCTATGGTAACATATCCATGGCATAAAACAATCTATATTTACCTTATGATCCATAGACCATACTCAATAATTTTTTCATAGTTGATTGTGGTCTCCTACATGTTCTATGGACCATAAAGTAAATGAGGATTGTTCTTTGCTATGGATATGTTACCAAAGAACATAGACTGTCGTCCTGGTGACAGAAAGATCTCTTTTTCATCAATCAGGTTCCGTAATCAACCTTTTTTTCAGGAACCGAATATTTCATATTCAGGGAACAGAGAACCGGCAAGCCAAATAACCAAGTTGATTTGCGGAACATATCCTATGTAATTGACACTATCGACATGAAATCAGGAATCCCGACTTAAATTTCAGCGAATCGGAGATGATCTTAACAAAAACCTATATTTACGGAGAATTATTTTGTTTCAGGAACCGAGGCACCGTTTGCGGATATTCATAAATAAAGCGAACCTTATCATCTCGAGTTTGTTCTGAAATTCCTCTTTCCCAGTGATAGTTATTTTGGACGAAATTTGTGGGTTGGACCGAACTCGTCTATTGAATTTATATGTGTCAAGTTTGACAATTCGATATAAATACGTTTCCATAGTAACACAACGAATTTCGTTACGAATTTCGCACCATTTATTTATTAATAGAATAATTAATCAATTAATACCAGTCTGTCCAATTTCAAACGATTTGTGGAAAAATAGTGTGTTCACCTCGTAGGGAAAGCCACATTCTTGGACTCTGTATTGCTATCTTCACATTGTCATCCAGAAACGTTAGGCTATTTCCTTAAATGTTAATCAAATCTTGTGAAAATGCAAATGTTTCATTCTCGATTAAAGACAAAGATATTGCCGAAAAAGGAATTCTACAAAAATATTTTTTCTGAGTGTAACAGTTTTTAATGCACAGGGGATATTCAAATCTCAGAATATTTCAGCTCAATTTCAACCATCCATACGACAAATGAAGTTTTCTTAACTGGAAAGTTTTCCTAGCAGGGTTACCATTAAGTAAGAGTTTCGAACTTTCTCTACCGTGAAATCAGGTTTAATGTCGTACGACTCAAAGTTTCAGGACTAACAGGTGCGATTTGAGCGGAGCACGGAGCAACAGTCTGATATTACTTTTCAATTAAGAGAGATGGTTAATGAACCATATCGCTTCGAACTCGCCCTCGAGTCGTGGGGCGAACATGGTGCTATGTACAGGGTAGGCCAACTTGGACACTTCGGAATGGGAAGTCCTATTTGTGTACTAGGTAGACAAAAACTGATGTCTTGCGTTAGGGCCAATTTTTATAAGAAACTCATAAGCGAAAACTACAACTCCATAGCTCACCGTTACATAGATATCGGAGGTTTTTCGAAAATGTTCTTTTCAAAAATATTGCTGTAACTTATTTTCTTGTGTTAAAAATTTTTCAATTCCGTGAAAACATTCTGCAGGAACTTCTTACGTATAATTCAATGACGTTAATTGAATTTTCTGAGACATAGCCATGAAAATTTTTTTACAAATTCGACCCCCGCAGTATATCTTCACATGTTTCTATATAGCTTGAAATTATCATTTCAAAAATATATCATACTTGGTATTTTTCTAGATAACAAAACAGTGTGTAGCTCCTCTCTAATCCACTTACATTTCCGGTTTCACCGGAAGTAACACCAACTTTCATTTTTCAAATGGGTAGTTCCATATTTTATAATCAAAATAGATTCCTTATGAATATCTTAGTTATCCTAATGTAAAATTTCTGAATTTCTGTCAGAATTTTAGCGTAAAATTTCAATAAAATTGAAAATGGCGCTCTGCTGAAACATGGAGGTTTTTCATTGGAAAAATGCGGTTTTTCATTGGAAAATGCGGTTTCCGCTTCCGCGAGAAGTAGAAATAATGCTTCTGATGTCGCAATAGTCAGAATTGAAACTCATGTACAGGTGGTCAAAGCGTTGTCAGAGTTGGTTTTTTTGAAAACGTGAATACTCAATGTTTTAAAATTAGTACCTCATTTTTAATGTCCATATTGTAATCAACGTTGAAAACTGATGTAGGTGTGAAAATAACACCAATGCCTTAAAACTCATATTTTCTGAGATATGTAGTCGGGATTACATCTCGAAATCACCCAAAAATATAAGCAAAACTGGAATTCATAACTTCTATGAATGCAATCTTGAATGAATGTTCCCTCGAGACAATAATTTTCTTTCTGAGATGAATAAAATTTGAAATGCGATCGCGTTCATTGTTTTTCAGGAATATCTAATGAAATATGGATTTTAGGGCACAGGTGTTATTTCCACATCTTCATCATTTTTATATGTAGTATTTCAATATAGCCACAAAAAAATGAGGTTCTCATTCAAAAAAATGAGTTTCCACGTTTTCGAGATTGTCAACTTTGACAAGGCTTTTGTGACCTCCTGTACCATGAGATTCATGAAATTCAAAAATTTTATATTAGAACAACTCAGTATTTCATAAAGAATCTATTTTCATCCTAAATTATGGGGCTTTCCGTTTGAAAATCGGCGTCACTTCAGGTGGAACCGGAGGTTCCTCGAATCTCAAAAAATTTACATTCAGTCATCTCTCTAGTAAAAGCTCAAGCTCGAAATTGCTAACGTGAATTTTGATTCCTTCCCAAAAATCTCCAGGAGAACGGTATTCGTGGGACACCCGGTATAAAACAGATAAAATGCAGAGGCAGCAAGTGATTGGAATCGTAAAAAATATTCAGAAAGACGACAACTGCTATAGGTATTTTTGCACGATCGCGTCACAACTTAATAAATGAAGGTGAATTTCATAAGGTGAAGACCGAAGAAATATCTGAAGAATCAATGTGCAAAATTTCAATCGGATATCTTGTAAAATGAAGATTTTCTGGCGGTGAACCTGATTCCTATAACACCCGGTTTGTTGGACTTGAACATAGATATAAGAGCTTGAAGTCTATCAGCCATTTTACTCCGACCGTTCCATTGTTCTTCAACTTCATCGAATCCGAGTATATTGTCCGCTCGATTCTCGAAGTTTTTCTCATGCGCCGCTAACGTGATCCATAAAGAGCTTAAGAATAAAAATGACATGATATGCGAATGAATAATAAAACAGACAATAGGGTTTTTTCCATAATTCCTCCATACACACAGGACAAAATTCAATTTCCCTAAAAAAAATTTAATATCCACTCGTCGTAACCCAATTCAAGCTCGAATATATACTAACTGACAAAGAAACTGCAACAACCAGAAGGAGCTGTTTGAATTTAAAAATTTTTTCGGTGAAACATAGATAGTAAAGCAAGGAGTAAATAATTAGAATTTGGAGAAAAAAAAGGGCTTACAATTTTTCTTATTAAGTTTGTTAATAATGTGTTTGCCCATCGCGGTTATCTATAAACTCCCAACACGTCTTGGCATTGATGCAAGAAGATGGTCCATTTCTTCTTGAGGGATACTATCCCAAGCTACCTGTACTCCATGTTTCAGATCCACCAAAGTGCTTGGGGGCTGGGGTAAATTTCCAAGCCCTCTACCCCTGATATCCCAAACATGCTCTATGGGCGGAAGATTGGGGGATCTCGGCGGCCATGACAAAAATTCACATGGGTCACTTCAAAAAAGTTTAAACTAACTCTGGCAACATTAGGTCGGCCATTATCTTACTGAAATATTGGATTCTCGAGCCGATTAAGGTAAGGGAGAACATATGGCTCCATTATTTCTTGAAGGTAACGCAACGCTGTCATATTACCTCGACTAACACTGAAGGTAACCTACTTGCATGTGCAATAACAGCCCATACCATAATGTCTACTGTCCGGTGCACATGACGCTCAACATCAAAATGAGTGTCACGTCTTTCTCCCTGACGTCGTCTAACCGTTCTTCGGCCATCATGTGCACCCAAGGAGAATCGTAAAAGACGACCTGATGCCATTCCACATTCCAATGTTGTCGTTATCTGCACCACTGTACTCGTTGCCGGCGATGTTCAACCGTAAGAGGTAACACAAGATGGAGTCGATAATGCTGCAGTCCAAAAAACCTTATACGGCGGTGAACTGTTCGGACAGTTACAGGATGGCCTTGTTCTCCCAACCACTCCTCAGCCAAAGATCGAGTTGTCGCAAATGGGTCTCTAATGGCCATAAGTCTTAGTCGTCGATCTTGAACTTCTTTTTTGCCCCTTCGACGTCCTATGCCTACTTTTCTTCGATTTTGGGCATTATCAAACCACACTCGACAACATCTCGTAACAGTAATTGGATTTCTGTTCATACGGTTAGTGATTTCTCGAAATGACAATCCCGTCTTCCGTAGACCAATAATTCTACCTCTTACAAATTCACTAAGCTGGCGATAAATTCTGCGTAGACATGCTCTAGGCATTTTAACAACCACTTAACATCGACATTTGAATTTAAAAATTTGCAAAAAACGACTACAATATTTAAGAAACAAAAAATGTTCACATGAAACTACTACTACTACTATGTTTCACCAAAAAAAATTTTAAATTTAAACAGCTCCTTCTGGGTGTTGCAGTTTCTTCGTCAGTTAGTATATGTTTTCGAATATTGTATGAGATTGGGATGAAGTTAGTTTTTCATTTCAACCCAAAATGAAGGACATAATTCGAAAGTTTCATAAGGCAGCCATTTTCATCATTACGGTCGCTCAATATTTCAGTAACCCAGCCGCTCCAAGAAGACCTAGAGGGATAAGAGCACTCGCGTTTTCAAATTCGTTAATAATGATATGCGATTGCTGTTTGATGTTGGAACTCATGAGCAATTGGAACCATAATAAAGTTTGCTCAATTTTCTTTAATGCTGGCAACAGCGGCCGGGTATATCTTCGTGAATTTAGGATACAGTTAAGATAAATGGTCTAGTGGTTTAGCAATTAGTTAATAACCTTCCCTAGATCCTCCGTCCTATAAATATTATATTGGTGAACTGGAACAAACTCAATTTGTTGAGATGGGAAGTAGGTCCAGAAGTTGACGCCGATCGGTTTTACTTAAAGGAACCACTTCAATAAAGAGCCAACATGCCCCCAAGTTTATAGCTTCATCCTTGTCTGAGTTGTACAGGTTTGGAGTGAGTGGGGTAAATAGGCAAAGTAGGCGGTCGATAAAAATATCTCTCGGCAGATCGTAAACACAATAACTTCCGGAAGGAACAACTTAGAAACTCGGTATTTGTATAGTAGGTTTGGACCTTAATTACGAAAGCGAAATTCGTGATTGGGTAAAATCCACTCAATGTTTTCGCAGCTCATACCCATTCAAAATTTTCCGAAAAATATTTCCGAAAATACTGATGAGATCGAATTGAATACTAAGTACTTAATTGAAAATAATAGCTCAAAGATTCGTACAGAATTTTGAGAGGATAATATAATCAAAAGATCGCAGAATATCGAATATTCGAAAAAACATTGTAATTTTTGCGGGCATGTTCTGGGGAACAGCGTGCTATCGTTTCGTCAAAATGTTTCTAATTGTCGAATTTTGAGTCGAAAATGGTCTTAAACGATTAGGTTGGACTCACTGATGAAGAATCCGTTGCCAAAATCGATTATGTCCATACGGTCGTCCGTCCGTCCGTAGGCACGATAACTGGGGTACGGACAGTCCTCTTGACTTTGAATTTTATGGTAGGTTGCACTTCAAAAGTTCGTTAATGAGCAGAATCGGACCAGCGGTTTTACGGTATTACAAATAGTATAACTCCGAAACCGTTCTACCGATTTCTCCTAACGAACTCATCCGTCGTATTTTAAAATGCAACCTACCCTGAATGTTTCAAGTCGAAAGGATTTTCCGTACGCCCGTGATGCTGCTCACGACCTGCAGAACAAATTCTGAACCAAAATTCGAAAATTACAGATGTTCAGACAAAACAATAGCACGCTGTTTCGCAAAAGCTAGTCGATGAAGGCATATTTCGAATTTTGGACACGCTACATAAAATTTACTTACACCAAAAGAAGCACAGTTCAAAATAATAATCCACTTTTCCTGGCATATTAACATTGAATAAACTTTTCTTTATTTACTGAATATATTTTAAGTTAGTTGCTTGCACTATACAGGGTGATTCCGGAGGAGACCGTCTCGAAACAATGTTTGGTTTATGGTTGGAGTTCTCTATTGAGAATATACAGAGTGATTTGTCCGATTCGACCTATTTTACTTTTATTGATAACTTTGATATGGTTCATTCGATTTCAATCAAATTTTCAGCGAAGTATAATATTGATGAGCACATTCATTGATTTCAAAGTGTTTTACCAAATAAGCGGTAGTTATTGTGATAATGCAAGGTTAATTGTGCAGGTTGAAAAAACACCCTGTACATTGCGTTTCCAAAACTAAGCTATCTGTTTACGATTTAACTATAAATAGTCATTATTCGGGAGTTCCTAATTTTCTTGGCACACCTCTAGTTTTCTGAGAAAATTTTATCAAAAAAAGACAAAGTCAAAATTTCGCTCCAATCGATTCTATTTTTATTGATAACTTTGGTATGGGTTACCAAATTCTGATGGAATTTGCAGTGTAGAACAATCTGAACGAGAACATTAATAATCGCAACAGTCTCTCAAAATACAGGGTTGTAATTGTGATAATTTCGGATTAATTGTGCAGTTAAAACAAACATCCTGTAGATTGCTTTTCCAAAACTCTCTTATTCGTTTCAGATATTACAATAATATGTCATCATTCGGAGGTTTTTAATTTTTTTGGCACACCTCCGGTTTTCCTAGAAAACATTTTTGAAGAAGAGAATGATCGAAATTTGGCTCACAAGCAGTGAGAGTATTCCGCACTAGGTAGGAAAGCTGTATTGTCCAAGGATGCAAAGCAGTTCTTAATTTCTAAAATATTCTTCTCAAATTCCAAATTCATATTTAATTGCTAATATTCTGAATGAAATCATTCAATTCAGAATATACTTTGAAAAGAATATTTCAGAAGTTACGAGCAACTTTGCATCCTTGGACGATACAGCTTGCCTACCTAGTGCGGAATACTCTCACTCCTTGTGAGCCAAATTTCGATTATGCTCTTCTCCAAAATGTTTTTCAGGAAAACCGGAGGTGTGCCAAAGAAATTAAAAAACCTTTGAACAATTACATATTATTGTAGAATCTGAAACGAATAAGAAAGTTTTGGAAGTGCAATGTACAGGGTGGGCAAAATTCGTTGTCTACTGAAGGGACCTCGAGAACTATAGCAGCTAGAAGAAAACTGATAATACATTCTCTAGCTCTTTTTTCCTGACTAATCAGAATCTGGAGACAGATCCAGCCTATCGTTCATAGATTTTGAGTTATGAACGAAAATTGAGAAATTGTCATTTTCAATAATGCTGAATAACTCGCTTGTTTGAACTCGTATTCGAAATCTGTTCTTACATTCTACAAGCACTTTTTTAGGAGTAATTCGAATATAATATGATTGAATTTTTGAAACCAGCTATTTTCGAGAAATGAAAAAATTTTTGATTTTTCAAATGTAAACTATAGTCGAAGGTTTTCTCATCTTGCTACAAAATTTTCAAAAATGTATGATATGTTGCTATTCACATGAATATTACATGAGAAAAAAATCAAATACTTTTTTCCTGCTTGTCGATTCACTGTTGCATTATAAGTAGGCTGGCGTTACCATAGCGACCGTTGAATATGATTTATCTTTTGTGAACTTGAGCTTCTATGATTGGAATCATCGGCTGCTGAATAGATATTTCTATGGTTAATTTGCATATTCAACGGTCGCTATGGTAACGCCAGCCTACTTATAATGCAACAGTGAATCGAGAAGCAGGAAAAAAGTATTTGATTTTTTTCTCATGTAATATTCATGTGAATAGCAACATATCATACATTTTTGAAATCAGCAAAAATTTTGTAGCAAGATGAGATAACCTTCGACTATAGTTGACATTTGAAAAATCAAAAATTTTTTTAATTTCTTGAAAATAGCTGGTTTAAAAAATTCAATCATATTATATTCGAATTACTCCTAAAAAAGTGCTTGTAGAATGTAAGAACAGATTTCGAATACGAGTTCAAACAAGCGAGTTATTCAGCATTATTGAAAATGACAATTTCTCAATTTTCGTTCATAACTCAAAATCTATGAACGATAGGCTGGATCTGTTTCCAGATTCTGATTAGTCAGGAAAAAAGAACTAAAGAATGTGTTATCAGTTTTCTTATAGCTGCTATAGTTCTCGAGGTCCCTTCAGTAGACAACGAATTTTGCCCACCCTGTACAGGGTGGTTTTCTTCAACTGCACAATTAATATGAAATTCTGAAATTCTCACAATCACAACCCTGTATTTCGAGAGCTTGATGCGGTTATTGAGTGCACTCATTCAGATTGTTGTCTACACTGCAAATTCAATCAAAATTGAATGAGCCATACCAAAGTTATCAATAAAAGTAGAATCCATTAGAGCGACATTTCGACATTATCTTCTTCTGAAAGAGTTTTCTCGGAAAACTAGAAGTGTGTCAAAAGAACTCTCAAATAACGATTTATTATAGAAAAATCGTAAACATATAGAGTAGTTTAGGAAACGCGATGTACAGGGTGTTTTTTCAACCTGCAAAATTAACCTGGATTTATCACAATAACAACCGCTCATTTTGAAATCAATGAATGTGCTCATAGCTATTATCTCCGGAATCACCCTGTATAATGGGAGCTGAGTGTATGTTTATAATCTCCGCATTTGTGCAACTGCCTCAATGGATATAACTGATACTGTTATTGATAGAGCTTTGACACTAATTGGAAGAGCATATCAGGAGTATCTGATTGTTCAATCAACAGTTACGCAACAAATGCAAATGGGAAGTAGAAACCCCGTATATGGACCAAGGCATAGCTATTCCAATTATCCCTGTGTTATCTGCGTGACATACCTAATTGCTTATACTTAATTCAATCCACCTACCCAATCTTGCCGCTAGGGAGATCAAAAGTGCTCGTTCTCCGATCGATTGGAGAATTCCTGACTTATATTCCATTCACTTTTACAAAGTCAGTATTTTATATTTCCCGCCTTCGTTATTTGGATTTTATGTTAATACGCATGCTTACTTTCACCACAGAAGAATGGAGAAATTATAATATTTTTCCATTCTGTGCTTTCACCAATGGCGGGGCGACCGCTAGAATCTTCGGAGTTACAAGGTTATATTATAATTTTTTTCCATGGAATAGCTACATTTTCTTAATGTTTTCATTTAATTTCATTTTCGAGCGCTTTGAGCTTATCTGTTCCTTCATTTCTAACGAAACAATTCTCACTAAATTCAACTCAAACTCACGCGTATGCTTCAAAATCAGTTCCTAAGTTTCATTTCGATCTCGGCATTTTCGAGTTATTGAGAAAACTATAAATAAGCAACTTCATGATAAAAAATTCTAGAAAAGCATTGACGCGAAGTCAACAACTTTTACGCGATTGTTCAAATTCGTTGACAATACGGTCATCTTTTCACGTATAGACCCCGCTAAATGCACCCTCCTCTTCTTATCATATCCTCACGAAAATTAACATGAAACTTCGAGCTTCCGCAGATATAAAGAATTTTAGTTTTCCAATTTTTCGAGAAATACAGATCAGATCGAATTAAAATCCAGTACCTGATGACAGCTTGAAGGTTCATATAGAATTTTGTGAGGATAATATTATTAGGAGACCGACCAATATTGCATATTTGCGAATACAATTGAACTTTTTTTTCAAATCGTTCTAATGAAACGACCCTCATGAACGAAGTTGTTTATTATTAATTTCGAACGAATTAGGTACCAAGTTTTATCATTGTTGAATCAGTAGCTTTTTCTAAGTGTTGGACGTTTTCTTCGGTACAGTGATTCATCTATTGAGAATAAGAATACAAACAGGTATTGGAACCTAGTACAGTATTCATAGATTTAGATAAACAACAGTTACAATCACGTATTCGTATTCTGTGCTTTCACCAATGGCGGGGCGACCGCTAGAATCTTGTATATAACTCTACCAAGGGCAGGTATTATAGAACCTATTTTGACCACAGGAAGCAAACTCTCATTTTTGAACCAGATTGCATGAGTAAACTTCTAGTTATCTGTCAAAATAGCTTTATAATAGTTGAGTCCCGATATTCCTGGCCAGTACTTGTCAGTAAATTTTGACAGTCGATTTTACTGGCACTGCTTTGGTAATTCTTCGTATCAGTACGAAGCGTTTCGAAATTACTGACACTGGCCAGTACTGATTGGAAATATCGGAACGCAACAATTGCCGGCTCTATGTGAGGGGCCGACTCGCGATAGTGCAATCTGACGTGTACCCTGGTGGCACTCTAGGGTCGTGGGTCATAAGTTCTCAGTAAAATCTAGCGAGTATAGGCGAAAGAGCTAGCGACACCTATGAGTTGGCTGATGAATTGTACGTAAGGGTGACTCAAGGTACTCAAAAGATGACTTCGTAAGAGCAGAGGTGTAGAAATATTGACGAACCAGCAGAGCTACTGAAAGTCGTCTGAAAATTGATCAGTTCTAGTAAAAATATTGAAGGCATATTTCGGGTGAAATGGTGCTGTGAAGTATGATGTAGAGGATGGTCCACAGCGTTTCACCTAATTTGAACTTGCGTCTCGAATTTTTGATTCCGAATTAATCAAAATTCGCGGATTGTTGAAGTGTGGGAAGAACATTCAAATATGATTTTTCTTGTTACATGAAAGATACCTATTCAAGCTACAATAACTTTGTTCATTATTCCATCTAAAATAATCTAATCTAATCTGATCTAATCTAATAAAATTCGAGAAAAATCGCTGTATTTCGAATTGCCGCAATTGTAAAAATATAGCTGAAGCCAATACAAGTAAACTTTGACAGTCCAAGTTCTTCAGAGGTCCAAGTTCATTTCATATTAAGGAATCCAGTGCGGCATTGAGTTACTTCATATTGTTGAATACAGTGAATCATATCAAGTTTCAAGAATTGGAAAGGACATGAACACAAACAACACCTTCTCATATTTCATCAGTATCAAAAATCCAATTCACACCACACGAAACGTTTCCAGAAATCTTACATCCGCATCTTAAACGAAGAACACATACCCATGAAAAGTTTCACCGAAGCCTCTACTAAGCGTCAACACACTGCGAACTCATTTTCAGGGATACTAAATCATCCGGACATGTCTGACTCTTTTTAATATCCTGTGTTATATAAAATCTGTCAGCTCCTGACGCGATTCATGTCTTTGAGGCTATAATGGGGTTCGTGATATGAAATTCGTGAATTTATCGAGTGCGACAACGTTGCTTGTTGAACATCCCATCAGTTTTTGAACTACCTCCACTTCGGGGTATTTCAGACGAGGCTGCAAACAGGAAATGAGATGGTATTGAAACACAGATCATCTGGTAGCATTCATCCTCAGTTTAAATTGACAGAATTGTTCTAACGATGATTTTCAATCATAAAGTTCCTTCAAATGAACGCATACAGACTTTGCGACCATGTTCTGTGTGTGTGTGTGTCTATAATTTTCGATTTTTGAGCCGACAATGATCTAGGTTGGACTGAAAAAATAAAATAAAAACCCAATGAAAACTTACGTATAAGTACACTATTTTGTTGAATTTACTGAGAAAAGAGGTAGAGGTATTTTCATATCAATTGAATATGCGTTGCTGTGGTTTTTGGCGCATTTTCTGGGGAACAGCGTGCTATCTTTTCGTCCAAATGTCTGTAATTCTCGAATTTCTTCCTGAAAATGGACTAGGTTGGACTCACTGATGATATTCCAGTGCCAAAATCATTGTGTACATAATCTTTAGTATCATTGCTTCTTTATTTTTTTATTTATTCAACATGAGCAGGAATCCTGAAATGGAAACCCATTTACAAGACTTCACAAAAATACAGGAAAGGACAAAAAAAGACTACTCATAATTATGATCACAAATTAATTTCAGAATAAAATTAATTTAGTTACTTCTACGTAGAAGATGTTTCTCCTAAAAAGAGCTACTGAGATGTTGAAAATATCAATGAAAAAAATATGTCAGTTATAAAACCGCATGATTTTCAAGAAGGTGGAGTTATAGAACAATGATGTGCGAGCTCTGGGGATCTAGAAAGTTCTCTCCGACGATCGGTAAAAACACGAGCATTGAAACAAATTTCATTAACGAAGGAAAAATCATAATCACCATTCATTATTCGGTATAAAAAAGTTCGATCGAATATTACTCTTCTCTGCTCTAGAGTAATCATGTTATAAAGTGTCAGTCTTGAACTGTATAGATACCCAACCTTCAATCTGTAATACAAAGTTCTAGTGAACTTGTTTTGAATTTTTTCAATTCGATTTATATATTTGTAGTGGAAGAGATTCCAAATTGGGGTCGCATATTCGGCTATACTGCGAACCAGGGAAAAATACAATACTTTCAGGGTTTCTGCACTCCTGAATGCTCTCGAAATTCTAGGAATGAAACCAAGCGTCTTGAAACTTCTGGGAACAATATCATCTATATGGTGTTCAAATGATAACTTCGAATCCAAATATGTATTCCCAGGTCTTTCACTACTTTCACCTTCTCTACTATCCAACCATTCAGAAATAGGGGATGGCTCACAATATTGAAGTTTTTGGTGTATGTTATATGTTTGCACTTATTGATATCCAAGTACAAGTAGTGCCAAGAACAAAATTCATAGAATCTATCCAGATCCTCCCGAAACCTTCGGGCATCGTCGGAATTTCTCAATGAAAGGTAAAGGGTTTTCCAATAAGAGGTATTATTTTGATATTCAAAGAAAAATGTCATTTTTCAATACAAATGATCGGATGTTTATTTCATTATAAAGAATAAGCTATGCCGTTAATAGTGGAAAATAACATCAGGCAAATGACCACCACGACCACGCTTACAGGACCATATCCTTTTAATGAAATTTTCCACAACCAAATCGCAAAGGGGCTGCCCTATGTTCTCGATAGCCTCACGAATTCCATCTTTGAGGTCTTGAATCGACGCTGGACTATTAGCGTAGACCTTCTCTTTCACGTAGATCCAAAGGAAGAAGTCGCAAGGTGTTAAATCACAAGATCTCGGTGGCCAATTGTGATCAACCCTTCGAGAGATAACACGGTCCGGAAACTTTTCCCGCAGAAGATCAATGGTTTCGTTGCTTGTGTAGCACGTAGCGCCGTCTTGTTGAGAGTAAACGTTGTCCAGATCAATACCATCCAATTCCGGCCATAAAAAAATCATTAATCATCTCTCGATAGCGCAATCCATTCCCCGTAACTGTTGCTCCAGCCTCATTTTAGAAAAAGTAATGTCCAATGACTCCGCCGGACCATAAACCGCACTAAACAGTCACACGTTTAGGATTCAGAGGCTTTTCAATAATAACTCTGAGGTTTTCGACCCCTAGATGTGACAATTTTGCTTGTTGACGAAGCCACCGAGGTGGAAATGGGCCTCATCACTCGAGATGATTTTTCATGGAATTCCGGATCATTTTCATGCATTTCAACGACCCAATGAGCAAAGACACGATGTTGTTGATGATCTTTCGGCTTGAGTTTTTGTGTTAACTGAACTTTATAAGCCTTAAGACCCGAATCTTTATGCAAAAAACGATGTAGTGACGTTTGTGAAAAGCCTAATTCCAAAGAACGACGAGGAATGGACAAACCTGGGTAACACTTTCGGTTACAGCAGCAATATTCTCGGCTGTTCTTGAGCGACGTGCATGAGTTTTATTCTTCACATCACTAACTCGTCCCAACAGCTCGAATTTTTCCACCAATTTCCTTATTGCAGTCCGACAAGGTGCTTCACGACGACTCAAAAATGTTCGAGTTTTACGAACCATCTCTGCCAAATTTTCACCATTTTATAGTGAATTTCAATAATTTCAATGCGTTGTTGAAGCGTGTATCGTTCCATTATTATTAATGACGTAGTTTCTACTGGTCAAATGTCAAAAAATGACAGCTTCAAAAGTGACATCTACCGAAATAGCAGGATATTCAAAATAACACCTCTCATTGGAAAACCCTTTACATCTTAATTTCGTCCCCGTATAGCTCCTGTGAACATTGATGTATAAAATAAAAACGAGTGGTCCCAAATGAGAACCCAGAGGCACTCCAGACTCAATCCTGTAAACAGACGAACAGGCATCATTAATAATGACAAACTGGAATCTATCACACAGGTATGACCCAACCCATCTCAACAAATCCGCACCAACGCCTTAATCCGAAAGAATCTGCAATAGAGTAGCATAATGCGCTTTGTCAGAAGCACCTGGACACCTTGATCCATATTCTGGACTTTGCAACAAAAATATGGCGACATATTAGTGGGAACTGATCTTCTCCTGAAAAAACCTTGCTCTCTGGTGCCAATTCTAGTTCAAAGACTCGTTCTATACTGGCATCTGCAGAGGATTGTCCATCTTCATATTCAAGTTTGAATAGCTGAACACAAATGGTTTCTGAAATTACATCTCGCAATTCCTCGTAAACTTCAGCTCTGCATCAAGTTTCAATCCAAACAATTATCAACGCTCGAAAACGGCGTACTTGACCATTTCCTAGTTTACAATGCCGAAAATTCCTTCGAATTCCGGTCCGGTGTCCTTGCTTCGTGAAACCGCGTTTCCGAATCAAGTGCTCCTTTCTTATCAGTGGAGATAAAGCGATTCAAATTGTCTTCCCTTGAAAGACATTCGCTATATCAAACTCGAACCCTTGTGATACAGCAGAAAATAACAGATTCTAACCTCTAGAACCTGTTATGATGAAAATCAACCCCGGATCTCTTTGTCTTGGGTTGAAAATATACAGGGTGAGTCTTTGACCTTGCAGAATATTTTAACAGAAGATTCCTGAAGCTGAAAGAAACACATTTGTCCTCTACCATTTTTTCCGATTCGGCCTAGATAAAAAGATATAGGCATTATAAATTTGCATAATAGGCTAGCCGCCCCTGAAAACCTGAACACTGAAGTTTTTCAAAGCCTAGGATATACCATTCAAATCTTCGAAATAAGCAACTCTGTTATGAAAACAAGCGTCAACTTACTTTTTACATTCCAGTTAGTGAAAAAAGTTGTATTTATAGTACAATAAACAAGTTAGGTATCCCAAATTTCGTGGGCGATAAAAGTTGAATATTCTCCTCTTGGTTTCATTTTCGATAATGGGGAATTCATCTAGCTATCACTCATATCAGCTTTGAGATTCATCTTCAATTTGTAATCATTAATTTTCTTTGTTTCTTTCATTTTCTCCAAGAATTATCAGATTCAGACATAACCCATTCAAACTTTAATTTTCATAAATAAATAAAACAGATGTACCTCATTTATCTATGAACGTACACACGTTGCCAGATTGACGAACAGAAAGAAAGAACTCTTCGAAATCAAACAACACACAATATGCTAATTCTATGTATACACTTGTAAAGTCTATGATTCTGAACTGAACTATAAATCTGTGGCTCCGTGGTTTTAAGGTTATGTCATGGTGGTTGTTATGTTATGAACGCGCATTTGAAGAATACCTCAAAATAAATACTATCAAAGTTCTGTACATAATTTCAAGAAATATGGGTCTGCAGAAAGATTGCATTCAAATCAGTAAGAATCCCCATTATCATGGAAAAGTGAGAAGTTAATCAATTATACTACACAAATTAGCTCGAAATTGAAAAGGAAGCTTCTTGAATGGATAGTGGTGTGGAAATTTGCTTGAACATTAGGAGTATTTAAATTGAAGAAGTTGAGGTGAGCTTATTCATATTACTCCACTTTTGAACTAACAGCCAATTTACAATGGACATAACTTGACCGTAAATTTACTTATACATAAAATTTAAGAATTTAATAACAGAAATCATAAGGAATAAGAATAGAACTGCATTCGACTTATGGTCAAAGTCAAAAGCAATGTTGAACCTATTGTGAAGATTTTGGTACTTATGAATTTTGTAGTTTCCTCTTTGATTTTTACGCAGGAGTTGCGGGATTCTTACGGTTACGTACATTGTGAATTGGCCAAAGTCGGCTACTCCGCTTACAAATCATTCCAAATAAAAAATGCTAGGATTCCATTCTCAACTTTTAGACGTGGCAACGCGGAAAAATTAAATTCTGTGAATTTTTTGAACAGAGTTGCAGAGTTCTCGGAATTTCACAGATATTTTTTATTTTTGAATTACAGATTACTCGAAAACGGCGCATCATACGAAAAAAAATAAAGAATACTTTTACTTTCCAAAATGGTCAAAAATTCGTTGAATAGCATTCAAATTATTTTTAAAAGTTAGATTCTTTGAATTTCTGATATTTTTAAGAAATGTTATGGTCATATCAAAGAAACTTGAGGATGTGGATGAAATTTTGTAATCCAGGAACATTCATCGTATCAATAAAAAAACCATATTCCAAAAATCATCTCATTTGATGAGATCGTTCGCGAGATATAATCGAAAATTAAATTTTTTTATGGATTTTCAACAGTCTGTATCTTACGAACCAAGCCGATTCGGAAAAAAAAGGTAGGGGAAAAAAGTGTTTCTTTTGGCTTCAGGAATCTTCTGTTAAAATATTCTGCAACGTCGAAGACTCACCCTGTATATCTATATCTGATTTTTCCTTGCAAATTTGATATAGTTGAAATGATAGTCTACTTTGCCGGTGAAACTCATTCGGATGTTAAATTGATTTTTACTTGCAACAATCATTCAGGTTTCGATATTTAGATGAAGGTTCACGTGAAGTCTACAATCACTCAGCTATCTCGAAGTGACAACAAGTTTAACAGGTTGAAAGCAGGCAGATAAACTTTTCACAATACAACTACGCGTATTGTTCCGGGGAATTTTTCCAGAAATCCAAAAAATTCGATATTTGTGGAATTCATTTCATAATTTTATTCAGAAAACCTGGAAAAGCACTAACGTGAAGTCAGCTTTTGCACGCATTTTCAAAAGAGCGTTTGGTGGGGTCAACGCGTGAAAAATTACCGCTTTGGCAAAGAATTTGAACATGCGCGAAAAAGCTGCTGACTTCACTTCAGTGCTCTTCCAGGTTTTTTCAAATTGTTCTTATACCACTAGCATCACGAAACTGCACAAAATTGATCATCGGCATTTTCAAACTAGTCACTAAGTTTCATCTCTATTCAATCAGTATTTTCTGAGTTATTCTGGAAAAATTTGTTGCCAAAGCGGATATTTTTTCACGAATTAACCCCACCAAACGCACTTCGAATATCTCCTAATTATATTATCCTCGTGAAATTCTGTATGAACCTTAAAGCTGTCATGTGTCGATTAAGTACTGGATTCCAATTCGATCGAATCTATATTCTCTGAAGTATTGGGAGAATAAATTTTGAAGGGGTATATCTGTGGAATCATTGGGTGGATTTTTCCCAGTCACGAATTCGACCTTCGTAATTAAGCCCCAAATCGATTTTACGAATATCTAATTTCTAAGTTGTTCTTTTCTGAAGTTATTGTTTTTACGATCGGCAGTTAGACAGCTCGAATGTTCCTACAGAATTTCATGAGGATAATATTATCAGAAGATAGCAGACATTTGAATTTTTTTTCAAATTCTTCTACTGACACGATTATAACGGAATTTGGCACCAGGTTGTAACAGCATTTTGATTGATTAATTTATTTGATTGAATTGGTATTTTTTGAGTTATTCCGTGAAAAACAATCATATCCAGAAAAACACAACCAAATTTTCCTAAATATCCTCAGAAATCTTAATCGTATCAAACTAAAAATTGCTACACTGCTGTGAAATATAAAGCTCAAGGTATGAGCAGAAGTTTTTCATACATGATAAATAGTTTCCCAAAAAATTATTCTTTTCGGAAGAAATTTTGAATTTTTTTTTAATTCACTGGCTCAACGATCTCAGCATTTTTTTGCGCGTTGTTCAGATCCAATCCTTTCAGTAGTTCCTGAAATATAAAGGCAGTATAATAATATATCGGGACCAAATTACGAGAATAATAATAGGTAGAATTCAAATATGTCATTTTCTCCCCATTTTCGCAGAATCAGTTTTTGAAAATTGTTTCATACATCCGAAAAGCAGCAGTCATCAGCAATGTTCAGTAAGAAATATTCCGAACCAGTACCAACTTCGAAACATGTATCCAAAACATCGAGGAAATGAAGCGATTTTTCACGAATTTACAAAATGCCCATTATCTCAAAAACTGTGAAAATTTTACCTACAAATTTTTCGATATTATGAGTGTTCATGACTTAGTCTATCACCTGTTCAAATATTGTTTAAGGTTCACCGGACACCCTGAATATTGCTGCACGGATTAAATATATTTAGTCGGGAATAAATATGTATCTTGCAAACACTCTTTCTTCCCGAACGGTGCCTCATATAAACAACTCATTTCCCGCACGGGAAATAACGTCAAACTAATTTTTCGAGAGTGAAAACTCAACACCAAGTTAAACGTTAAGTCCCATTTCATAGAAAAACGACCGCGGAAACACTAAAGTAGGGTGAAACGCATCCCCATTTAATAATGAACGCAGAGAGCGGAATTAATGAGATATGAAAAAATACGGCTTCTCAAGTTTTCTCAGGTTCTGAAGGAGTCTCGCCCGCCTAGCCAGATTTATGGCGTCCTAGAGGAAATTAAATTTGCTATAAAGTAGTCTTAGAAGTTTTTTACGCTACGTGGAGGTATTCCGTTGTCTGACAAGGAAATAGAAAATAGTTTGGACTTTCACAATTGAAATTAATAACAGGAATTTTTTCTACCACTTATGTACAGTAATATGTACGATGGCGTTTAGGTGCCACGAGGAAAAATTAAAATTCCAGGAGAGGAGCTCTGGCGTGTTTGTTCAAATTCGTTGCCAAAGCATTCATCTATTTGCGCGCATGCTCTAGGGAAACAGCATACTATCGTTCTGTCGAAATGTCTGTAATTTTCGTATTTTGAGCCAAAAATGTTCTCAAACGACTAGGTTTGACCACGAGAGGATAGTCAGCCCAAGGAAATCCAATGTTGCCAAATGCACGCATAGAGATGAATACTAAACTCTAGCGGTCGCCCTGCCATGGGTGAACACATGCGCGTTACTCACTGAATATATTTGAAAACCGATCAAAAAACGAACACCGTCCATAAAATAGAGTATGGTTAAGTTTAATTCTGTTGTATGGTTAGGTTAGGTCAGTTTAATTTAGGACAGTGCCAGTTTGAATCAGAAACGGAAATTTAATTCAGGATTGTGCCTTGAATTTCGTGTTCTGAGTTGTTAAGGTACTTGGTTAGGTCAGTTAACGCGCATGTGTTCACCCATGGCAGGGCGACCGCTAGAGTTTAGTATTCATCTCTATGCGTACATTTGGCAACATTGGATTTCCTTGGGCTGACTATCCTCTCGTGGTTTGACCCACCGATGACGAATCCGGTCTCAAAATCATTTTTGTCCGGCAGTATGCACGATTTCGAGCGTACGGAGCATCCTATCGTCCCAGAACTTTCAGGGTAGGTTGTTGCATTTCAGAATGCGCCTGTGAAGTTTATAACGGGCAAAATCAGCTTAATGGTTTCGGAGTTATAGCGATTTGAAATTTTGAGGTTAATTCCTGATAATTCAGGAACTACTGCAGCTAGTGGGTTGAAAATTGGCAGCTAGTTGGGACATAACGACACGGAAATTTTGCAGAATTTTGTTGTGATCACGCTGTCAGTAAATTTATCAAAACTTGTTCTTCAAAATTTTTTCGGAATTTTTTTTTAACTATTCATTATAAATTTGGATAGGTTTAACAGGAATTTGAACTAAAAGTCAATAACTCCTTTATTCCTTCTTTCCTGTTTATATCATAGCCTTGAACTATGTCTGAAACGTTGGCGAAGGAATAAAGGAGTTATCGAATTTTAGTCCAAATTACTGTTAAACCAATCCAAATTCAAAATACCAATGGAAGTTAACATTTCATCGACTATTCATTATATTCGAAAAACAATATGCCAACAAATTTATATCTATATTTCACAGCATTGTACCAAATTTCAATTCGATACGATCACCATGAAATTCTGCATGATCCTTCGAACTGTCATTTTTCTATGAAGAACTATATTTCAATTCGATCTATATATATTGGAAAAATAAAATTTTGAATGAGTATATCTGCAGAAGCAATGGGTGGATTTTACTCATTTACGAATTCGACCTTCGTAATAAGCCCCAAATTCCCAAACGGCTTACCGTAAACGCAACTTCCTAAAGAAACAACTTGAAAATTCGATATTTGTATGGTAGGTTTGGGGCTTAATTACGAAAGTCGGATTCGTGAATGGGTAAAATCCGCCCAATGATTCCGTAGATATATATACCCATTTGATATTTTCCCAATAGTTCCAAAAATACAGATAAGATTGAACTGAAATCCAGTACTTTATGGAAAAAAAAACCTCGAAAAGCACTGACGTGAAATCAGCAGCTTTTGCGCGTATGTTCAAAGGATATCACTAAAAGTGAGCATGCGCGCTGAAACTGCTGACTTCACGTCAGTGCTCTTCTAGGTTTATTACGTATTAACCCCGTAAAACTCAACTTCACTTCCTGATGAAAAGATTTGGGTAGGTTTGGACCTCAATAACGAAGAACGAATTTGTGAATGGGTAAAATCCAGAAAATGATTGCGCTGATAAATCTACTCATTCTATGGTTTGTCTTTTTTTGCATAAAGATGCGTATCTACCATATTCTGCTCTAGTTACGAATATTCAATCTAATATCTGCAGTACTTTTCAATATGTTTCGGCAATTGCCTCATAATTTAAATTAACAACGACTTTTGACATATTTATTTCCTTATATTCCCGAAAATAAATATCAGATCCAATTGAAATTTCGTGAATTGTTTTAAAATACCAATTCAAAGCTCTGTGTTGAATCGAAATCTCATTCATACTCTCCAGGAGAAATGGAACTCGGAAAATTTTCAAAAAATAATTCGAAAAATATTCTTTGATAACAATTTCACTCATTCCATTTATTAAGGAGGCAGCTTTCATAGCGACGCTCCCCCCGCAGCGATGAAAGTTGAAAGTCGGCAAAACATAGCAAGTTAGTTATTCAGCGACTATTTCCCTCGTCGTAATTTCCACCAATCAGAAACGCACAATTTTGAATTACAAATAGTTTCTAGGTGAAAAAACTGTTTGTCAGGAGCTGTCAGCAGTTTATTCGAGTTTACCCGCGGCAAAACTTGACAGTTGATCGTCGGCTTCGACTCGGATTTTTGTTGCCACCAGCACTCATGCTTCTTGTTCAAATATTACTTAGCAACGTGTTTTTTCGATTTTTCTCGGAAAAATTACTTACGATAAAATGCTGACATTTCTCAAATTCAAGATAGCTTCAATTGTTGTTTACTCTGCTTTCTCAAATGTGAATTTCTATCGGAATTTTTTCTCGTGAAACACCCATGTCGACTAGGTCTCGACCTGATGGTAAAATTTCTCTCTTGTAATATTCAAGTTTGATGCTTCTTCGCAGCTTCGCTCATAACAAATTTTATTCGCAAAATTGCCAAGCAGCAAACTTTCTTATTACCAGAGAGAAATCTTGCCGGCAAAATTTCATCGGTACTGGTATTAAATAATATGATTATGTATATCCACATATTCTGCATTGAATTGCGCGTTGGTATGCTCCAACAAAATACGAAGTTTCAATCTGATGACGTCAGTGCTCACTCAACTTAAAAATTTCGAATTGGTATAACTTTGATCTCTTCGGTCAATTTTGCCATGAACGAACGTGGGTTATTTATTCAAACCTCGAACAGAACTTGGAAATTTCTTGACTTTAGGTCCTTTCCTTAAAATTTTGAGCTAAGCACAGCCGTCTGGAAAGCCTGCTGGAGAGAATTAAATACGACCAAGGATTCTTTATCAGTGAATGAAGCAAGGATGAATTTTTAAAACTGACATGAAATTGATCTTTTGGCATTATAATTCAAATAAGATATCTGGCATATGACCGCCACGGCTGCCTCGGACGTAATCTAATCTGGAGCTCCAATTTTCAATCACTTTTTCCAACATTTGTTGCCGTATATCGGCAATAACGCGGCGAATGGTCTCCTCCAAGTGGTCGATCGTTTCGGGCTTATCGGCGTAGACTAACGACTTCACATATCCCCACAGACAATAGTTTAGCGGCGTTGAATCGCACGATCTTGGAGGCCAATTCGCGGGCCCGGAACGTGAAATCATGCGGTTATCAAAAGCTTCCTTCAGTAAATCAATTGTGGTACGAGCTTTATTACCTGTTGCGCCGACTTGTTGAATGAACCACAGCTGCTGCACATTATGGTTGCTTAATTGGGGAAAGAAAAAGTCGGTAATCATGGCTCTATATCGGTCACCATTGACTGTAACGTTATGGCCAGCATAGTCTTTAAGGAAGTACGGACCAATGATTCCACGAGCCTATAAAGCACACCAAACAGTCAGTTTTTCTGGATGTAACGGTTTCTCAACATATACTTGAGGATATATTCACTCCAAATATAGTCTTTTTGAATGACGTAGCCATTCAACCAAAAGTGAGCTTCATCGCTTAACAAAATTTCCTTACGAAAATCGGGATCAACAGGAATCTTTATTTGAGCCCATTCACCGAATCTACCCCTTGTTAGGTGATTGTGTGGCTTCAATGCTTGCACGATTTGGATTTTGTAAGCACTTAAACACAGATCTCTCCCCAAAATCGTCCATAAAGTGGTTGGACACATATCCAATGGGGGTTTTTCCTGAATTTGAGTTATTACTGCAAATGCAAATTGGAACATAATTATTATGGGTTTAATTTATCAGTTTCCGAAATTACCTTCAGAAAGTATTCATAATCAGATTTCAAATTTGGGGTTTTAACATTTGAAGGGATTTGCCAGGCATGCACGAAGTGACAACGGTGTTTAGTAGGATAGCTTGTTCTACTATAGAATAATGAAATATTTATTTCTATTGTGTGGTACACACGTGTTATTTGTCAATATAACCAAAGAATTTGTTATAAGTTTCCGCTTGCGATATGTCAGTAATATAACAGTATGACAGTCTGTGCTCTTCTTTATATTCCTTTGTCGTTGTCTTCTACTCTAACCAGATCGAAGTATAGCTATCTCTGTTTTCCTAAGCAAAGTAAAACATTCGACGTCCTGTACTTTGTGGATGCCTATTATCAGTTAGGGTAAACTTGGTGCGAAAACAGTCCATAGTTGGTCAAATTAATTGCTCTAATGGACGATTATGTTGACCGTAAAATGGACGTAGACGTATTTGGAACAGAACTAATTATTTTCAAAATAAAGTTGCACAATTTGGAAGCGTTGTTACGGCGTCAATCTATTCATGTTGAAATGCCAGACCAAGCTTAATACAAATTACTTAGCAGCTGACAAAATGTCCGCCAGTTAAAACAATATTGCCAACTCAAAGTTCTCTAAAAAAACACCCTCTGCATTGACCGATGTTGCCTACGGGCACGTAACGTAGGGTACTCAAGACACAAAAAATTTGAAGTAGTGCGCTTGACTTTAGTTATGGAACACTAACTACTACCATAATATTTCTTAGAATTATAGCCATTTTCTTACATCACTCTCATGAGTTACGTTTGGCTTTAACGTATTATAATCACATGCAGTATTCCAGTTCATGGTTTCCCCTTTCATTGCATCACCCTGTACATTGAAAGTGAAGTTGCGAATTTCACGAAGTAGCTTTCATAAATCCACACAGGCCTCAAAAATATCCAACAAAAACACTCCATGGAAACAACTAATTCTTTCTCACATCCATCGGAACAATGTGTTAAAGAGTAACGAGCGTGAACTTGGATAAAAGAGGCGGCTATTCGGATGGATTTAGTGGTCATGTAACGCTAGTTCATAATGAGGTTGGTCATTTGAAACAATTAACTCCTGAGAATCTCGCATTATTCGAGTTCAGCTGGCTCGAAACAAATGAAACTAGAGATAGAAATTTGCCACACTAGCGATAAGGCCTCGGCGCTAGGTCTCCTATTCGAGCTCGGGTAGGAAATTCCTGCAGATACTCCCAGACGTATTTATCAACTGGACGTTTCACATAAGTCATGGCTGAAATAGACTGGATCTATTAGGGCTTATAGTAATTTGCCAGGAATCAGTTCTAAAGCTTTTTGATAGAGTGGGAAGAGTTATGATGCTAATCCGACCTGTGGTACGATGGGAAATGTTCATTAAACTTTAGTTAATGGGGTTTGTTTCGGTATGATATCAATTCTGGAATTGTGGAATTTCTTGTATCTCTATGAATATCATGTGGCGTGTTTGTTTTTATACAGCGTAGTTAAGTTTTAGTACAGTTTAGAACGTGCCAAACTTCAAAGAAATATGACAAATTCGATTCGCAACAAAAAATGTCGTAGAACACTTGGTCGAAACACTGAAAGAACACAAAGAAAGGAATTGGTTCGTTGTGAAAAGAGAGCTCCAGTATAGTAATACTTGAATAATCACAAGGATGAATAACTATCTATAAATCAACAAACATTCCACCTTGATCAGAGCTAATCATCGAATCAACCGAAACATTTTCACCGGAGAAGCGGATCCAATCCAGTAGTACTACTGAGAGAACAGTTCATTTATATATAATGAAGTTTATTCATATTGAATGAGTCCCTGATTCGAATATGTCATAATGAATATTTATTCGCCATAATAACGGATTTATTTCCACCTTGATCAGAGCTAATCATCCAATCAACCAAACCATTTACACCAAAGAAGCGGATCCGAGGAGAATGACTATAGCTGTTTCACATTTATTACTGATCGTCAGATCAACTTGCGTTGGATAAAACTGCCGAAGGAATCTCGATACTTGTCACTTTTCAGACGGACCGCTGAAGTATAACAACGTATAGCACGCCATCTTCTAGGAGCATCTCGCGATTCCTACCTTCGAGTGCAGAATACTTTGATCGATGTGCATGACGTTCATTCACTTGTCGCATCAGGTCACCGTATGTACGATTTTGCAGTTTACAAACAACCGTCACAACTTTTGAAACACTTGGTTCTTTTGGATTCCCACAAGACGATAACGTCCAAAATCTGACAAATATAGGAATTGGTTCGTGGAGAAAAGAAAGCACCAGTAATATCAAAATAACATTATCACAAGGACGAATATCTGTCGATAAATCAACCAACATTCCACTTTGATCAGAGCTAACCATCCAATCAACCAAAACATCTACAAGGAAGAAGCGGATCCAAGGATAATGACTACAGCTTTTTCACAGTTATTACTGATCGTCAGATCAACTCACCTCGGATAAACGGATGACGTTCATGGTGTTGCCGCATCAGGTCGCTGTATCTGCGATTTTGCAGATTATATTGATTTATCGATAGATATTCGTCGTTGTGATTATGTTATTTTTTACTGCTCCCTCTTATGAAGAAAATACCAATGCCGCATGATTCCGTCACTGCGGAGAATCCTAGCGCCGACCGCGCTACGCAGCGCCGTGTAACCGACCTTATGGGCGGACCTAGTATCATTGTATCATTGTTGTCTTTATACAATGCTAGTATTTAAGTTCTTAACTTTAAGCACAGCGCTTCCATTGTAGATCGTGAGGCGCAGCTCCGCGCATCGCCACCGACCTAATGGACGGCCAGCTTTATAGGTCATTACCCGTTTATTTCATTTTCTATTCATTCTAAAGGGTGTTACAAATTGCGAGGTTTTTTTCGAGAATAAGTAAAATATAAATGGCGCACTGGATTGGTCTGGGTATTTCGACATTTAAGAAGTGTGATTTATGACATTTATGAAAATGACTTCGTAAACGATAAAACAAGGCGTTCAAATTGTTGAATTATTTTATGAAAATCAGCGTTCTGTGAAAAGTGTTTTTAGAAAATTACGTGAATTTTATGGTTCATATAATCTTCCATCTCAAAGCACTATTGGTCGAATTATCAAAAAATTTCAAGAGACCGGTTAGGTGGAAGATAAAAAAGTGAAAAATACAGTCATAGCGGTCGTTCAAAAGAAAATATTGATTTGGTTCGTGAAAGTGTTGCTGAAGACCCCGAAATGTCCATTAGACGACGTTCACAACAAGTTGGGCTTAGAGGGTCCACAACATAGCGTATTTTACACAGGGATTCAGCTCTGAAGGCATATAGGGTTCAAATAACACAGGAACTCAAGCCATTAGATCATTTAAAACGTCGTCCATTTGACAATTTCATTAATGAACAACCAGCTGATTTTTCTTAAAAAATCATGTTTTCCGATGAGGCACATTTTCAACTTGGTGGCTTTGTTAATAAACAAAATTGTCGTATCCGGGGTGAGGAAAACCCACTAATAATTCATGATAAACCTATGCATCCTAAACGAGTCACTATTTGGTGTGCATTATGGTCAGGTGTTGTAATTGTACCTTACTTCTTTGAAAATGCTGCTGGTGACGCTGTAACTGTCAATGGTGATCGATACTGGTCGGATGATAATCGAATTTTCGTGGCCTGAATTGATAAATATTGATCTAGGGGACATTCGGTTTCAACAGGATGGCGGTACACCTCACTGTGCAAATGACACAATTAATTTATTGAGACAAAAATATCCTAGATGAATTATCTCCAGAAACTGTGCGATGTCAATTGGCCACCAAAATCACCGATAGACTATTTTCTTTGGGTTATGTGAGAAGCCGGGTCTAAAAGAATAATTCACAATCGATTCCTGAACTAAAGGGTGAAATTATTCGTGTCATTAGTGAGATAGAGCCTCAATTATGTCAAAATGTCATTGAAAATTTTAACAAAAGAGTGGACGTCTGTAGAGCTGCAAGAGTAGGCCAATTGACAGATATTATTTTTCGTATATAAATGTCATAACTGATACTTCAATTACCAATGAAATGTTTTTGAAAATTGATGCAAATTATGTGTTTTATTTATTGGAAAAAAAACGCACAATTTGAAACACCCTTTATATTCATAAGTGAAAAATCATGGCTAATGCTTCATAATCCTTCAAAGAATCTTTATGCAACTACAATTGTATTTCATTGTTTTTCCAATAATTCCCTTGGTTCTACGCTTTCTCAAGAAATAATCGTGACAATTCTTCTACCAATTCCTTACCCTTAATCGTAGTCCGTGGGATGAAACAAAAGACAAAATCGATTTCGCTCATAATTACCATAAACCGAGCCGTTTACATCACCAACCACTTCCGGCATAACTCTTTCGAAAAAGAAGATCCCGCCCTCTGAAATTTGTTTCTAGGAATTAATGAGCATGGCGAGAGGTCTGGCTGTTGACACAGATTCACTTTCCCTACGCTATCATGCGAGTGAATTATGCAGAGACGGGTTTGTTTGTTAGTGGTAACCCCACTTTATGAGACTGAGCTCCAAGAGGTTCGCTCGGAAATTCAGGGAAATTGTAAATTATACAAAACCATTATGGCGAATGCAATATGTTGGTACTCATTCGAAACCTTTCGTCTCATAACAAGGAAATGGGGACTTGTTCGCAACATTTCTTCGTTTTCAATTATTTCGTGCATGGGACTTTTTGCTGCACTCCCCTCATCGGGAAGAGCAATATGAAAACTTTGAAACAATTGAAAGATATTTTGTTTCGAAGGCGATAGAGAAGGCCTGGCACTCAAACGTTAACAAGGTTACTTTCGAAAGCGACTCTTTTTGTATTCTCACCTATGCGGAGTGCGTCTTTAACTGGCACATTTACTTTAACCAAAGATGAAACAATCCTTTCGTTTACCATTTTTCCAGATTCAGCTCGGGTAAAAATATACAGGCTGTTGAAAATTCAAAAAAATGGGTGTATTTTGTTTTATATGGTTATTCTGAAGGAAATAAATTATGGTGTCAAGTTTTTTATAATGATGTAACATATTTCCTCAGTAACCGCTTACATACTACTACAAAGGGTTCCTTAGTTATAGAGTCGCCGAATTATAGAAGTAGAAGAAATTAGCACGAAGAATGCAAATATGCAAATGATTATTAATTATACTTAAAATCTATAGGTAATGATTCAGAAGGGTTTACAACTCGGGGACAGGAGCATGGCATACAAATTTCAAATGCACAGCTGAAGGTATGGTATATGGTATATTCTTGGTTACTAATAGTTAGTACCTGGGCTGTCAAATTCCTGACACTTCGGTTCATTATCTGTCACATTGCATCAACCATTAGTAACGAAGAATATATAAGGACCATACCCTGAATCATCTTCTTAGACGACTAAACCATTTCATATCGAGTCTTGGTTCTCCTGGTATCTATAAATGATAGTTTCTCCGTTAGGTCGACCGTAAATACAATAACTTCCGAAAGAAACAACTAAGAAACTCGATATTTGTAAAGTAGGTTTGTACTTTGATTACGAGGGCGGAATTCGTGAATGGGTGAAATACACCCAATGATTCCGTAGTTATACCCATTCAAAATTAAATTTTTCCAATATTTCCAACAAACAGATTAGATCAAATTGCAATCCAGTATTTTATCGGAAAATGACAATTCGAAGGTTCATGCAGAATATCCTGAAGATGATATGATTAGGAGATTACAGAATATTGAATAATGGATAAAAAAATTTCAAATTTTTTTGCAAATTGTTCTAATGACATGATCATCACGAAATTTTGCGCAGAATTTCCCATCAGCATTTCCAAACCAGCTGTCAAGTTTCATGTCGATTAAATCAGTTTTTTTTAGTTAATCTGGAAAAAACGATATCGAGAAAAAACCACGAAATTTTATATATTTTTTCCAATATCTCCAGAAATCATGATTTCATCGAAATGAAATTAGGTACATTGCTGAAAAATATGATTTCCAAGGAAAAAACAGAAGTGTTTCTGGATTCACTGAATAGTTTCCGAAGAAAAAATTCTTTCAAAATTTACTGACAGTGTGATCTCAACGAAATTTCGTGAAAAGTTGTGCGTTGTCATGCTCCAACTGCATGTCAAGTTTCAATCCAATCGTATGAGTATTCAATCAAGTAGTAAATCAGGCAATTAATCTGAAAACTTCAACTGGCTTTAACTCCAAACCATTGGACCGATTTTGCTCCCTAACGCCCAAATGCCTGAAAATTTCTAAAGTGATCCCCGTCTTCAAAAAAGGAGACAAAGATGACATTAACAACTATCGTCCGATTTCACTTGCGCCTATTTTTTCGAAAATATTGGAAAAAGCAATGTATGCACAGATTGTTGGCTTCTTTGAGAACAATAATCTACTCACCGACCGACAGTTTGGTTTTCGTAAGAACCGAAACACGATTGAAGCTTTAATCGATTTTGTCAACGCCACTCTTGGGAGCTTCGAAAATAAGGAGTACCGTCTTGCTACATTTGTTGATTTGACAAAAGCATTCGACTGTGTAGCCCACGCAAAACTTCTTTCTAAGCTGAAAAAATATGGGTTTGACGAGGCTGCTCTGGGTATGGTCGGGTCTTTCCTGAGTGATAGGTATCAGGTGGTCTACTCCGGTGGTACGTACTCTAACACGACCCCTATAACTATGGGAGTGGTTCAGGGATCTATTTTAGGGCCAGTTTTATTTATTATTTTTATAAATGATCTACCAGATTATTTGCCGGAAATAGAAACCACATTGTTTGTTGACGATACTACAGTTGCTGTTAAGTCCTCAGATCCACGGTCATCATTGGAGCAGTCACGTACAGCATGGTTGAGACTTGTCGAATGGTTCATTTCGAACGGTCTGAGTGTGAATGAGAGCAAAACTCATAATTTGGTTCTGTCTTTGAGACCAAAGTGGGACGAGTTTGATGCTGTCGAATCTGTCAGATTTCTCGGTGTTAGTGTGGACTCTGCACTAACTTGGAGGTCACATGTTGATAACCTTCTGATTCTGCTCAGCCGGAATATTTTTGCCTTGAGAACGCTGTCATTTTCGCTATCTAGTGACATACTGCTCACTGTCTACTTTGCTCTGGTAGAGACTCACTTGAGGTACGGTATCTTGCTGTGGGGAGGTTGCGCGTACCGTGAGGCCATTTTCCGACTGCAGAGACGAGCGATCAGGATCGTGGGGGGTTTGAGCTATCGCGATTGCTGTAGGAATACCTACAAAGATCTGGGTATACTTACTTTCCCGTCTCTTTTTATACTAGAAAATTTACTATACACTCATAAAACTAAGGACATATATCTTCTACAGTCAGATATGCATAAATATGACACGAGGAATAAGTCGCTAATTAGGAAAGACTTTCTAAGATTAAGTAGATCCCAACACGGTCCGAGGTTTTGTGCGGTGTCTCTGTACAATAAACTTCCTGGTGGGGTGAAGAATCTGCCGATCGCTAAGTTCAAGGCTAAAGTGAAGGCGATGCTGGCAGTTAATACATTTTATTCTATTGACGAATTTTATAATGTGACTCTGGATGACACAGACTTCGTGTGAGTTTTTTTTTTCCAGGAGTGAATGTTTTGCATTTTTATGTTTACTTTTTCAAATTTCTTTTATGACCTGTGAAAGCAATGTAACATTTGTATTAATCACCAATAAATCTCTCTCTCTCTCTCTCTCTCTCTCTCTCTCTCTTAACCATCATATTCTGAAATGCAACCCACCCTGAAATTTTCAAATCGATATAGAATCCTCCGTACCCTAGTTATCGTGGTGATAGTCGGCTGGACAGAATCGATTTCGACACTGGATTCGTAATCAGTAAGTCCAAATTAGTCGTTTGAGACCATTTTCGGCTCTAAATTCCAAAATTACAGACATTTGAACAAAAAGATAGCACGCTGTCCCCCTAGAACATGCGCGCAAATATTCAACTTTCACCTTCGATCCAAACTTCACTCAAAACAATTTATTACAGTTGTAAGTTTCGAAAGCAAATTCCATAAATATTCATAATGCAGTTAACGTTCCGAATACCGACCTAAATAATATAATATTTGGATGATTCTCTTCAAATATTCACTCAATACTCCCTTGAAATCTTTCTTTCCATGATCATTTGTCGGTTCATTTTCTTCATTGTAAATATTTGAGTAGAGCTCGTCAACGGTGCCCGTTCAGAAGCTCTTCGATGGGATTTCACAGTCTATTCTTTGAAGTTGCCGAACAATCAACTCTTCCTTTGCTGCGGAAAGCTCTGACAATTCGAATATATATATGATTATTCCACAGAGAACTTCAGATATGGAGGTTCTTTTGTGATCACTCAACCGAATCATCCGAGGATAATGGTGTCGACTTTCCACGATCGGGAAAGTCTTCAGAGATGCTCCGAATATCCTCCCTGTGTGCTCATTTCGACATACCTACGTGAAATAATCATTCTGTTATCGTCCTTGTCAGTTGATGTAGAATGCCGCAATATGTAGTCCCACGTGAAGTGTTTCTGGTGTGATAGTCATCTGGGGGTCAATTATTGAATCTCGATCAATATTTGAAGAGCATGACAATAATCATATGTTTATGTCGATTTTCCAAGTTTTCTCGAGCATCTGCAAAATTTGTGAGAGTTCTATTCGCCATTTCGAATATGTTTTCAAGCAAATATTCAAGAAACCAACTGAATGCAAGATATCGGGAAATTTCAAATCCGATAATAAACATAACCTTATCACCGTTTCCTTCGACCTAGCAACGAGTGGTACGGAGTATATTCGATTGTCGAGTGACATTCGGTTCCATGCGCAGGTCATGTCTACTTATTGTTTATTTTTAACTTAGAAAATCTACGCAAACATATGACAAATGTCATACTCTTCAATTCTTGTTCAAGATTCAAGAATTGACCCCCAGGTCTTCACAATTCCCGTACTAAGGAGTTCATTCGATATTTTACTGTAAATTCGTTTTCGGAACCGAAGAAGTCTTAAGAACTGAAATAATCGAAAGAAAATAATTCTGAAAATTCCACATTATTTCTGACAGATCACCATCGCAACGGATGAATTTCAGTGGAAATTTTTTCCTTGTGGGTACCCAACAGCGAATTATACTAGAATTTTTTTTGATGTTTATAATGACAGAATATTATCTCAATTCGTCGGCTGATAGTGCGGATGAACTTGCCTTTCTCTTGGTTGGATCTATTTGTAGCTTCCGACGCTTAGCATTTTTGCAGCTCTTGCGTTGACAAATTCTGTGTCAGAGAATGGATTAAATTTGCGATTATACCTTTCGAAAAAATATTCCTGCAACTGTTTAGCTGTAGAGTTCCATAGAACTTTGATAACACTCTCCTTGTAGTCTTCGGAGTTCTTTTTTCGCATGTTGAAAGCTTAGTCTTCAAGAATAATCGCCAGTTCTTCCACAGGTACACCGAAATCATACGCTTTGTCTGCGCGAAAGTTTATGAACTAATTCCATACACTTGGCTTCGATTTCCTAGTATTCGCGGGTGTCAACTGCTTAATATTCTGGCGAATGTTTTCTTTACTTTCTTGACCGAAGCGGGACATTCTTCTACGTCGTGCTGTTTTTGACAAATTCAAAACAGAAATAATTTCTAGCGTAGAGTTTCACTGAGTTTGAAATCAAATCAACTCCTGGATGTATCCCTAGTCATTAAACTGGTGGCAATGATGCAACCTCTTACTCCCTATCTATTTATTTCAACTTTACAATTAAAAATTGCTATTTACAAACACAAAATTAGGTACAGTGCATCTGAGATCCGGGATTCGAAGATGCACTTATCTTAATAGTAAGGATCCGGTGGTATGATCCTTCAAAATACAGGTATTATGCAGGTAGTCCAGTTTCAAGAGATTCCATCCAGAGCAAAGTCCAGAATTAAGATATTCCAGTAATAATTATATTCGGTATAATGGTATTCCAGCCATGATCAGCTCCAGTACTAAGATAATCCAGTTATAATTGCCTCTAGTACTAAGATGATCCAGTTGAACTTTGGGTCCGTTAGTAGGATATTCAAATGGGCGTTAGCCCCGGTAAAAAGATAATCCAGTAGTCGGTAGCCCCGGTAAAAGATGGTTCAGTGGGCGATAGCCCCGGTACAAAGATGATACAGTAGGCGGTAGCCCCGGTACAAAGACTGCAAATTTCAAAACTATAAGATAGTGCTTGTAACACGTGATCTCATTCCCAGTGACTCTAGACGTTATTGAAATAATTTACAAGTTAATCAATATGAGATGAAATATCTATAACTCAGGAATAAGAGCACGTCATTCGATAATAAGAATGAGACAAGAAATCAAATGCACAATATTATACAAAGGAAAATGTTAAATGTTAAATGTCTGCATGGAATGAAATAAATCAGAAATCAAAATTTGGCATTCACAAAAGCAAAAAATATAGGTCGGGATATACGTAGTACTTACCGCCTTTTGAATAGACGTCTTATAAGAAACAATAAAACTTAAAAATTCCACGATGTTAATGGATTACGAGGTACGTTAGTTCGCTAAACTCTAGCAAGGTGTTGAATCTTCAACTTTTACTCACCAAAAAGAAAGAATTTTCCATCAGCTGGACCGAGTTTGAAGGGTCGCGCATGCGACACACACACTCAACCGTCAATGTGAAGAGCGTTCTTTAGCGACCCCGATCATATAATTTCAGTAAGTCGTTTTTCTTGCGATTGGAATTGAAATTATTAGTATGACGTATTTTCGCGAAGCAAAATGAAATCGACAGTGAAGCGTTTTGTAACGTTACAAGTTGCCATTTTAACTCAATAATCAAATCAACAAAACCTTTTATCAAGTATCAAGTACTTGATGAAGACGAAAATTGATGGTGTGGGAAATAAACACATTTTGTGTGAAATTTTCTCACCGAATACCACACGAGGTCATCCATCGTCTTCGACTCGGGAAAATTTTCAAAATATTCATGAGCTCGAAAAAATTTCCTGAAACAATTTGACCTCTAGTGGTATTACTAGTGAACATTTTCTCGATCGTCTGATGAAAGAGTCAGATTCAGACTATGAAACGTTAAAATTCACCCTGTTCATAGTTTGCATTGGCTATTTTTGTCCTGAAACTGCCCTTAACAAATAGTCTCGATTTTGCTATCCACAAGGGCGTTTTATAAAAATAACAATTTCTATTTATTTTTAATAGTTCTCTGAGCTAATCATCCAATCAACTAAAGCCACTACAATGAAGAAGAGCTATCCCAGGAATTCGGTTTCTACAGTTTCACGGTTATGCCCGATCATCAGACTGCCGCAAGAAAAATGAGATAATTCAGGCATTCTCAACTCATTTCAGAATGAAATAATACATCTTATGAGCATCCAGGAATCCTTGTATTCGGGTGTAGAAAAATTTGAGGGATGTGCTTTCCCTTCATCCAATTATCGTTACAAGAAGCTGTTTCTGCGATTTTGCAGTGTGTACAGTACCCGCACGAAGGAGAAACAACCGTTTCATGCGGTTCTCCTAGAAGACGGTTCGGTCTAACATAATGCAAAGGAATGGTTCCAGGAAGAAGAAAGAGCCCCAGTAATGATGAATTAACATAATATTGCGTCATGCACATGGCCCACAGTTTTTTACACTCAAAGGTTAGGGTTCGTAAGAAGCTCCTGCGATGATGCTCTATAGCTAGTTTCAAGCTGAGAAAAACGCAAAACGCGTAAGGTTCGATTCAGAAATGATATAGAAATTAACACATTGGTGTTGTAAAGAGTGAGTCTTTGAGTTGAATATTTATTTAAACCCTAGATTCCTCTCATAAAATAAAACTCTTTACTCATTTACCATTTTTTCAGGTTCGGCTCCGGTATAGAGATACAGGCTGTTGAAATTTACAAAAAAAATCAGTCTTTCCTTTATAGCTTTGACATAGTTCCTCCGAATGAAATTCATTTTGGTGTGGAGTTTTTTAGAACTGCATCACGTATTCTACAGTAATTCATTTCATCCAACTCCAGACGGTTTTCTGGTTGTAGACTCCCCAATTCATAAGACTGTAAGGAATTCGAATGAAACAAATTTTATTTTAAGTCATTATAAGAATCCTCAATCATTTTTAAAATTTATACTTAACTATTCTTTACCGTTTTCGAGATATTCAACGATGAATCTGACAAAAATTCGATGAATTTCCCCATTTTTGTGGATCCGCCCCTTAATTAGTGAGGCCGTGAATTACTCTCCAACTTCATTTACTCAGAACACAGAGTACACATAAATATTCATCTATTTCACATATACTAAATATTTGTTTCATGCTATTTCGCGACCTGATCATAGATTTCTATGGACCAAACTTTCCCTAGAATTATAGAGTTCAATTAACGTTTTTAGGTTAGTTGAGTGATTTCATATAATTCCTTTATAAAATCGATCAAAATTATGATAACTATGGAATTTCCAATATAAGAAGCGACAATAATGGAATTGTGTAGACTCTCATGGTGGAAAAAACTGGTTATAGCACAAATGTCAAGTGAAAGATAAGTGTTTCAAGGGTTAAGTGCAGTGAGATATTTTTTCACAATAATACCGCAAAAGTACAAAATCAAAAGAATTATGCGAGTAAATGAACTTTTTCAATCATGTTTTTTTGAATTTCAAGCAATGGATTCGTAATTCTGCAATACAGACCACCGTGAAGATATCTGTTTTGAACTTGCATACAATGTGCAGGAGTGTATTAGTAGAGTGTATTAGTACATTGCGAAATATTAAAATGCTTTTTACTTTTCACCTGAGCCGAACCTGGAAAAATAGTAAATGAAAAAAGTATTTTATTTGATGAGAGGAATCGATGGTTAAAATTAATATACAACTCTAAGACTCACCCTGTATATTCAACCAATCAATAGTATTTTGGACTCATATTGTAGCACTTCTGAAATGAAATAATATGATTGACATAATTATCGAAATCAAGTATTAACATGCGTCGCTCAGGTGGAAAAATCATTGAAATGATAACATGAATTGGGGAGACTTCAAAGCAACTTCATCACTTTTGATGTTATAATAAAAAAATTTGAACTGAATATCCTCCTTAAAACTTATTGGATTATCCATATTTTTCTCGAACGATAATATCGTACATATTTTCAAATTATTCATTTGTGGGATACGAAACAAAAGTTGAAACTAGGTATGATTTTCAATGCAACATTTGAATTAGGTGGATTCATTCGATTGCTGTGGAATTCTTGCAAACTCG
The DNA here is from genome assembly GCA_958510865.1 of Myrrha octodecimguttata. NCBI lineage: Eukaryota > Metazoa > Arthropoda > Insecta > Coleoptera > Coccinellidae > Myrrha > Myrrha octodecimguttata. The sequence continues at coordinate 60,816,763 of OY294056.1, forward strand.
TGGAATTCGGAAAAAGTTTCAATACAAATTCAACGACAAATGTTTTTTCGATAAGTTTTCCTGAAATATCTCCCATTGCTATACAGATATTTCCAGAATATCCGTTTTGGTGCTTCAGCTATCCTTTTGAAATCAACATACATCGCAATTGTTCATTCTGATTCGCAAATTTTTAACCTGGATATTTTACGGATGTGTCACTTTCGCATTTATCAAACAAATTCTAGAACCGCCCTTCTATGAAGTCTGGAGCTTTCGGGCGCTTGTTCAAATTCCGAGCTATTTTGTTAGGAAATTTTTTATCAACCTTCAGGGAGTGCTTTTTCGTCAATGAACAAGATTTCATTTCATTTAGAGCAGAGTTGCAAGATGAATCGAACAAGTTAACTGGAGAAAATGATAAGAAGATCACAGAATAATGAATATTTGAAAAAAAATTTTCAATTTTCATTAATTGTTCTAATTACACGATGATCACGAAATTTTCCACAAGAATGTCTTTCAGTATCTTCAAACTAGCTGCGGAATTTTATTATGATTCAATCAGTATTCCTCTGAGCTATACTGAAAAAAACAACGATACCGAGAAGAAAACCACGAAATTTGACATTTTTTTTTCAATATCTCCAAAAATTATGATTGTATCAAACTGAAATTTGGTGCACTGCTCTGTTTTTTAAATGGAGGTTTATTTGAATAGAATGAATGGTATCAAAAAAAAAAAAATTCGAAAAAAATGTGGAAATTTTTTTTTTCTGAATTAACTGACTGTATGATGTTGAAAAAATTCCGCTGAAAGTTGCGCGTCGTTAAGCTCCACCTAACTGCCAAGTTTCAATCCAATCAGTGCAGTTGTTTCTGAAATAAAGAATAAATAATTTCAAAATTTCAAATGGCTATTACTCCGAACATGTTCGACCGATATGGCCCATAAACGAACTCAACCGCGGCATTCCAATGTCGCTAGGTCACTCCGTTCGTCAGTTATCGTGTCCACGGCCGGCTGGACGGACGGAATCGATTTTGACACTGGATTCGTTATCAGGTAGTCCAATCTAGTCGTTTCAGGCCAATTTCGGGAAATAATTCGAGAATTTCTGACATTCGGGCGAAACGATAGCATGCTGTTCCCCTAGAACATGCACGCAAAAATGCGGATTTATCGACTAGGTAGATTTGTGGGCTCACTAGTCTATACAGGGTGTTCTAGAAGCTCTATGACAAACTTTGACAGATGGTAGCTGTGCTCATTCTGAACATTTTTTTTCCTATGAACATATATCCGATTCGTTTTTGTTAAGAAGATACAAGCATTTGAAAAATTATATTTTCATGTTCAAATCATAATTATAAATGGAAATTTTGATACTATAAAAATTGTTCTAAATGTCCACCTTCGGCTTGAATGCAAGCTTCACATCGACGAACTAAAGATGGCGTTACTCGGCAGATCAGATTTTGGTCGTTTCGTATTTGGTTTGCTGCATTTTGAATTATATCAAGCAATTGTTGATGAGATTCGATTTCAACATGATAACTAAGCTGCTTCATATGGGCCCATAAATAAAATCTGAGGGATTTAGATCAGGCGAACGAGGTGGCCATTGTATTGGTCCTATCCATTTTTTCGGGAAATGTTCATTCAGCCAACTGACTACTTGTCTCCCTTTATGTGGTGTTGCACCATCGTGCTGATACCACATATTTCCTACAATGTTTAGCTCTAAGTCATCAATGAAGTCGAAAAGGTTGTGCTCCAAAAAATGTTTATACAAATCTACATTTAAACGACCATTTAAAACATGTACTAGCATCAAATCATTGTTGAAAATCCCACCCCAATCGTTTACACCGAAACGTTGCTGAAATCTCGGGTATGTTGTTGAAGTAACCATCTACAAAATTATAGCCTTCGTAACCCATAGTCAGCATGTACAGCTTGTACATTTCGTCTATGAAATGGATGCAACATTTCTCCTTTAAAAGCACGTCATACGAAATTTGGTGATTAATGAAGATTAGTAGCTATACGTCGAACTCTAATCGAAGGGTTGCCAAGGACAGCATCTATTACATTTTCCTCATTTTCTACATTTACTTCAGTTGACCGAATGGCTCTCTTTGGAGCAGGATTGCCTGTTTCTCGAAGTCTTCGGAATGATGCACAAAATACTGTGTGAGCAGGTTGCTGTCTATTAGGATATTTTCTTCGGTATTCTCGAGCTGCTCTTTTGGCGTTACCATTTACAATACGCATATTCAAATACAATATCTGCATATTCCTGAGTCGTGAAAGAATGCATTGTTATTCAAAACGTACCCCAAGTGTCAAATCAATAATTAAAATAACGTCAATTACCATATCAACCGATATTTTATGGCGGTCTACTTGATCAAAACATTGAAATAAATTTTTTCAAATGCTTGTAACTTCGAAACGAGAAAGAATCAGACCTATGTTCATAGAAAAAAAATGTTCAGAATAAGCACAGCTACCTTCTGTCAAAGTTTGTCGTAGAGCTTGTAGAACACCCTGTATATCTAATTCATAACTAAATTTGCAAACTTAAAACTCTCAGGTGCTCCCATTGCTATTAACTATTTCTTATGAGAACAACCGAATCGCTCTACTCAAATATGTGAATCTCTCCCATGTCTAAGCACAAGAAATAGGTGCTCGTTTGAGACTTTCGAGTCGAGTAGAGTTCACAAATGAAATCACGACATCCGTTCATAGACTACATAAGTGCGAACATTTCCCGATGAATTTTCTTTTCCAATAACGTAACGAGTGGGAAAAAAAGAAAGCGGTTTCTCCAACAAAAGCTTGAGCTGGGAAACGAAGTTAAACGGGTGCATGACACTCGTGTTCATGTTGGGTTCAATCGATGGAAAAAGCTTTTTCAACGTGAATAAGAGAGTGACCTCGATTCCGGTTTCTTGCCTCACTGACAATATAAAAGACCTCGATAGTTCTCTACTTTGATTTGCTTTCCATTTCCATAGAATATCCTGTACCTTTCAATGCTCATACGTATTTTTCAATGAATATTTCATAGGGTGTAGAGCCGAAGGAAGAACTTGGGTCGCGTACTTTCATATAGGTATAAATATTTCTATGTCGATATAAATTAAAAATGGACAATGCATATTGACGTTTTATGTTAAATATTGAACAGCTCATACTTTGCAATTAACAGAGTTATGGACATTCTGCCCAAGAGCTGTTTGATGAATATTTATTTTAGCTTGGTGTATAGTCATCTATCGTATAACATTTTGCTCTGGGAAAGCTGCACTGAAATCTCCTGAGTATTCATAGCACAGAAACAGATTGTACGTGCAAAATTCAAGCTGAATTCGATGGATTCGTGCCCAAGCCAGTTTTTGTTGAAAATAAAATTTTAACTTTGCTGTGTATTAATATTTTCAAGTGTTTCGAAAGTGAGAGAAATTGTCAGAAAACCATAGCTTTAAAACCCGGAATTCTCGAACTTTGTTACTACCTAAACATAGGACTCATAGATTTGAATACTCTCCTATGTATCGAAGAATCAAATTGTTTAACCATCTACCAACTCCTATTGAATCCCTGAATTCTAAAATGTTCAAAAAAGAAATCAAAAACCTTCTTTTAGATAAAGGCTACTACTCTGTACAAGAATATTTGTGTGACTCTTTGGTTACTTAACTTTTATTGTTATTTTTTATTATGACTCTTATTCTCACTTGTCCTATTCACCATGTTGTGTCACAAAGAATTAAATAAAGTTATTACTATTATTATTATTATTCAAAGATTTATTGAATATATTTTATGAGATATAGCTATAGAAATATTTCTTTTTGAATGGGACAACCCGTATATATTTTCACATATTGCTATTGACTTCTGAATTCAAGATTGCAGCGCTACGGTGGCCAGTTTTAGAACCTAACATACAGACATAGATTTTGTTTTGATAGTCGATTTTGTACTGCTTGTTAGTGTTTGGTTTGATAATTTTTGATTTCACGATTTATTCAAAGACTTTTTAGACTTTTATAGTTGACGAGAGTATTACTGGGAGTACATATTCCATTCTTATAAAGTAGGTATGTATCATCCTTCAATCTAATTGAGTGTAGCAACTCTAAAATTAGGGGGTTAGACAGTATTTTAATATTATTTATTTCCAGATCCAAATGGCAAAATTGACTTTGGTGGATTTCTTAGGCTGTCTTGAAAGTTGAAAAAAAGATAGTATTGTAAAACATACTTTTTGGAATAATAGACTTATACTCATAACTTTACTACTTTTATAGGAAAGGACTAAATACTCAATATATTGTGAATAAAATGAATACATTCACATGAAACTAAAGCTACTTGTACCGTAAGCCTTATTCATTATGGATTGACAAATAAATTTTCCAACACTCATATGATTGTCTTGAAAAAGCTGTAATAAATAGGCCTTGTACAACTTTGCTTTCATCGGCAGAAGCACTTTGAGCGAAGAGTATTCATCACCAGATATTTCCTTGTTGAGACTCTTTTTTTTCAATAGTCAGTTCTATCACTAGAACATTTACGTTGTTCCTTAATGATCAGTTCAACAGGCAGATTTCTGGAAGGCATAGCAATCCTCTCAAGTAAATTTCTTTGCTTGGATTATGGGCCTGGAAAAATATTGTCTTCATGAATGTGATCTAATATTTCATGAGCAATTCGTGCTTACCTCTATGAAAATGATCATTATCGGTAAAATGCCGGTAACAGACTCTCACAAATCTTGTTTGTTGGTTTTTATCGATTCTTCAACACTTTCAGGCCCGACTTGTTAAAGGAAGTTTATTTCACCATAAATCCGAATTTTTTACCAGGCTGCAGAAATCTATGGGAAGCGACATTTGAGTTTGCTTTTCCTCAGTAGAAGCACTTGTAAAATCACACAAACGCCAAGAAAAATGCATAAGCTTTCTCATTTCTTTTAACTTAAGCGCCTATCTTCATTCGCCTGAAGAGTTTTGAAATCGCTATTTCAAAGATATATCATACTCCACATTTTTCTGGAGTCATGTTCGAGATATTAAATATTTTAATTTCATCCAAATATATATCTGCAAAACCACATTTTAAGGGATGTCGTCTTTTTCATGATACAAATCACTTGTTTCCTCTGCATTTTCACCAGTTTGTATTAAACAGACTTTCATTTCCCACTTCCGTATTTCATTGCAGGAGTAAGTTGAAAAGAAATGGTGAACTAAACAGAACTTTTGTTGTTTCAATATACGTTACTAACGTTTCCATGGTTTCATTCACCATCGCATCCTCGGGGAGCTGAAAATTCAATATCTCGAACATAATTCCGGGAAAATATAGAGTTTGTTATATTTTTGAAATGGTTATTGGCAGCTTCATCGGAAAATTTAAAAATATGAGGGATGTCCCATCTGCGAAAAATATTTTCCTAATGATATCTCGTGAAATATAGGTTTTCAGAAAATTCCATTGACTTCATTGAAATTCACGTGAGAAGTTGCTTCGAGAATACAGGAGTAAAAATTTTTAACAGAAAAAGTTTTCGGTGACAGCTATGGAATTGTGGTTTTCGCCACTGAGTTTCTCATGAAAATTGCCCCGATATCAGTTATCATCTATCTAGTACAGAAATAGGACTCTCCCTTCAAAAATGTCCAATTTGGCTCACTCCAGATACTCCACTTGTCAGTGTAGATGGGTGTAGTAGAGTGTAAAAAATCCTCGACCATTTCATATGCTTATTCGTTTTCGCAAAAAACGGTAATCCTACGATTTCTAGGTTATCTCATTGAAGCTGATACAGAACACTACAAAAATGTAATACTTTATAGAAACGTAAGTTGAGAAAACCATATTTCGTTTGAAAATTATGATGTAGAAGAATTCAGAATAATAAACTGAAACTGTCCAGTGAAAAAGTAAAATTAAAACGAGTCTACTTGTTAAAAGTTATCAATACAATCACTAAAAAATACAGATTTTTCTGTAATACTTTTACATAATTTCTTTCGATATTGATCTTACGATATACTTTTATTGTCTTCAACGTACTACGTATGAATGGCAAATATAATTATTATATCAACTGACATATAATGAACTCCAGAAAACGTCAAACTGATAAAATACAACACAAAAATATTACTGGACAAAGTGATTCATTCTTCGATTTAGAATCTGAAATATTACCACGTGTATTCACTAACGCCTGATTATAAACGGACTCAGCTGATTCGGAACCTCTGGCAAGCTTGTCAAATGCAAATATTTGTGCAAAGAACAATTTTGACACACACTCCACCCCATCTTCTCCTTTTGATAAATGAACTTGTGTCGAAATTGTTTTATGCACAAATACTCGTATTTGACAAGTTTGCCACAGGAGGATCATAGCCTTCATTTATAGATGGCCGTGTGTATCGTGTGACATGTCATATTAGTTTTAAGAACTTTATGTTATATAAATTTTCGTTGATCCGATCTATGACCAGAAAGTGATTTTATAGAGAAGAAATAACGGAAAAACTGTCTAAACAGTTAAGACTAAGTTGTCATTATTATTCAACATAGAAGAGAATGTGAATCATATTGTGAAATTAACGCTTATCTGAAAACGTGAAATAAAATCTCCATTTTGAAGATCGATTTGCTATAGATATATGTGTTATGATTTTCTGATATAGTCTTTATTTCATTATAGTTTTCAAGAGTTTAATATGAACCAACAACATTCTTCGTGGACTTCTGAGCCATATTGGAGGATTAGAGGAATGTTATTTTAAGGACGAAATGATTGATGAAGGGAGCGGAGGCACTATCAAATGAAATTACCGCCCTTCAACTAGTTTAATTAGAGATATTTCGACTTAATGGGGTAACTATTCACTTGGCAAACTATCTACGCCAGACCCTGATATTAATATTTGCACTTTATGGTTTGGACATGAAGTAGAACATGATTCATCATCAATTCAGATTTTCATGCGGATTCTAATAACAAATAAATGTTTAGGATTGAATATTAGACATGCAAATGTACGATTTGAGGATTTATGTTGCTGAATTCAACAGTAGTTGAGTACGTGTTTCTGGAAAACGAGGACGTTATCGTTGTGTCCGAATGTCAATAACTTTCGAATTCAGGAAGGAATATGGCCTTTGCGATAGATTTGACTCCCTATAGAGAAGAATTTTTGGTCAAATTCAGTCAGTTTAAGTGTAGATTAGGGGCCTGAGTATGAGTTTGTTAATGATCAAAATCGGACAAATGGTTTCAGTGTTATATACTCATTAAAAATTGCACGATTCATTTCTCTAGATCCAAGAAGTACGAATGCGATCAGTCTGAAACCTAAGAAATATTTGTGTAATCATAACGCATAACCTTACACATAATTGCGTGAGGAACGTTGGACATTTCGAAAAACATTTTTTCAAATTCTGAAGAAAAACCAATATGAACAACTATATGACTTATTACTCATCAAATTAATTTGGAGTTCACGAACCAACTCCAAAAAGAATCAGACACCGAATGAATTGCCTCGAAACCGTCGTCAAATTTATATATTGTACAACTATCAACTAAATGTTCTAATTTTCCTAGGAAGACTAAACCATGAACTCTCTCTCTGATTCAACCTTTGTTGAAAACATTACACGAGTTCCATTCTGAACGCCAAATTTCTTTGTCACTTTCATTGGAATAAAGAAAATCTTTAATTCATAGAGGTTTACGAGATTTCAATCTAGGCTTTATCACTGCAAACTGTCTACGAATATGGGGCGGTACAATATTTGAAAGAACTGGTAACCACTGTAGAGTAACGATATGTCTTTGACAAAGGGAACTTGGTTTCCGAAACGTACGACTCAGAAATTGTAAGTGGATTAGAGAGTAGTTACAAACTGTTTTGTTATCAGTATTCTATCCACAGTGAACTCAAATAGTTATTTTAACCACTGTGTAGGTGTAGATCTTATGGTGCCACTAATGTTCCTCAAGGCAATAGTAGGCTGAGCAGCAATTTTACTGACATGAGCGATGTTAAACCAAACCGAACAACAATATTCAGCAGAAGAAAAAAACGAAGCCGAAGCTCGTTACAAACAGTAGTAGGGTCAGCACCCCATGAAGAACCAGCTAGTTTTTGAAGGATATTAGATCTCAATTTCATGCGTAAGTTTTCCAAATGGGCCTTCAAATTCAAAGAAGAATCTAAATTCACTTCAAGATATTTATAGATATCTATTTTATTAGGATTGAAATTATGTTTCAGAACAGCATTATCGAAAGTAATATTCGAAGTTTTGAACTTCTGTTGATTATTCCAATGAAAACAAGAGTTTCATTAGGATTTGGAGATGAACGCCACCCAATAAAATAAGTCTTCAACATTTCCAAATAAGTATTTAGAATGTTGTTTTCAATAATTTCAAAATCAGAGTGAGGAAACGCTAGAGCAATATCCTCTGCATAGACGAATTTCTCTGAAGAACTTGGAGGAATATCACATGAATAAAAATCAAATAAAAGGGGAGCTAAAACTGACCCCTGTGGAAGTCCATTATTCAAAGTTTTGAACCTATTACTCACATCATCAACAAAAACTCTGAGTCTTCTATAAAGGTGACATATTTTCAATAAATCTAATTACTTTTCCACATTTCAGATGTTCATGAAGTTTGAATATTGAAACATCTTTACACACCGTATCGTAAGAAGATCCACAAATACAGCCCCCGTTTTCAACTCTTTTGAAACATGATTCAATGAAAGTAGTGAGACTAACAACCTGATCAGTACAATTTCTATTTCCCTTGAAACCGCCTCGACAATTCTGCAGAACATCTTCAACAGATTCTATCCTGAACAAAATTGATCTCTCTAAAATTTTTTGAGGTACACTCAATAAACTTATAGGCCTATAACTACTTGGGTCCGATGAATTTTACCAGATTCCAAAATTGCTATAACTTTTGCCTGCGAACTTCAGTTGGAATATTTCCAGAATTCAAAATATCATTTTAGAAAGATAACAACCAAGATAATGCCTTTTTGACCAAATGTTTTATGAACTCAGGATAAATCCCATCAAAACTAGCAGTGAATAATGAGTATATATAAAAATCCGCTTTTTCATACATGAAAAAACATGATCCCTGACATGGTTTTATAAACTCTTGAACTCCGGCAATGAAAGGATTTTCAAGTCCTGTACATGTTGTTAATTCGAGAAGAGCACACGGTTTCTCGGTGTTCCCGAAATAAAGGCACAGTCTTTTATGAACTACAATATGAAGGAATTTCGCTTTACGACCATTACGTGTTTATAGCCAAAAAGGAACCATGAAACTTTATGCTCATTCCAAAGTTTATCATCCCAAATATTTTCGTAGCGCCATTTCATAACTGCATCGTCCATTTTTCATGTAACCCATATCTGGCACTACTCCGTGATAAACAGCTATAAGGGTGACTTTGGGACAGTAATTATCGTGTTGCAGACTTATTATTTTATGGGTTATGTTTTAGTTTCACATTCATGTATTTTCGAATGGGCTGTTAACCTGCCTGAGCTCAAACTCAATTAAGTGAATTATTTAGCGTTACAATTTACTGGTAGTGTTCTGAGGCAATTTTAAAGATGAATCCACTGATAAACTGTACTGAACCAGGTTTTGAATCAATATCATATTTAAATACTACGCCTATGTGCTAAACCGTGATTCATAGAAGGGAACGTTGATTATTCAATGGTCGAGAAACTAACCTAAAAAGTATATAAACGAAACGCCGGCAATAAATCATTCTCTTTGAATTTCACAATGGAACAAGTAAGTCGACACAGTCCCCTCTCGAAATTACGACGAACAAAGAATGCAATCAAACACTTGGCATAGTGTACTTGTTCAATATTCGCTTTTAACCAAGTAACTCTTGGTGACATTATTACGATTTCTACAAGCTTGTTGATTCTGATTGCCATTATTAAATCTCATCTATTATGTAGTGGAACCAGTGCATTTCGAAGTTATATCCTCAATTGATATCGGTCATCCTGTTTTCATTATGAGTGAATGGTCAGTGCTCTTTGTCTCGAATACTAAACAATCGATCCAAGGTCTGGTTAGTTTCTAGGAGCGGGCAATACTTGAGTTGCTCCGTTTTCACCTATCCACTTCCATTTATGAACCTAATATTATATAAACCTTAGCTGTTATTCATCTCCCTTTCATTATGTTTTTTTGCTGTTATTCAAATAACCAATTACTTCAATGTTTAGGCTTTGGCTTGACATCAACTGCTTTCCTGTCTTGGATTAGCACCGTATGCGGGTTCAAGAGTACTTTAGCTGAGTTCTATTGGGGTGAGGGCGGGGCTAAGGGCCGTATGGCTGGGACCCAATAAAAAATAGAACTTACCCTAACTAACAAGTAGAGTATTTATATTGTGATGAACCGAATTTGGAATGGTGACCGATGATCCTTAGCTCTAGAACCCCTGTGAGCGCCGTCAATCTGCATATTGTTATTCCACTGATGGTGGTATTCCGAAATGTAACTATTTCCACTATACAGGGTGTTCTACAAGCTCTATGACAAACTTTGACAGATGGTAGCTGTGCTTATTCTGAACATTTTTTTTCCTATGAACATATATCCGATTCGTTTTCGTTAAGAAGATACAAGAATTTGAAAAATTATATTTTCATGTTCTAATCATAATTATAAATGGAAATTTTGATACTATAAAAATTGTTCAAAATGTCCACCTCCGGTTTGAATGCAAGCTTCAAATCGAAGAACTAAAGATGCCGTCACTCGGTGGATCAGATTTGGTTTGTTTCGTATTTGGTTTGCTGCATCTTGAATTCTATCAAGTAATTGTTGGTAAGATTCGATTTCAACATGATAAACAAGCTGCTTCACATGTCCCCATCAATAAAAATCTAAGGGATTTAGATCAGGCGAACGAGGTGGCCATTGTATTGGTCCTCCATGACCTATCCATTTATTGGGGAAATGTTCATTCAGCCAACTGACTACTTGTCTCCTTCTAAGTGGTGGTGCACCATCGTGCTGATACCACATATTTCCTACAATGTTTAGCTCTAAGTCATCAATGAAGTCAAAAAGGTTGTGCTCCAAAAAATTTTTATACAAATCTGCATTTAAACGGTCATTTATAACATGTACTGGCATCAAATCATTGTTGAATACGAAAGTGAGAATCAGTTTCGTCTTTCGGCTTTCTGTTCGTACCAAAAAACTTCACCTAGCTTGAACCCAGTGGCTGAATTCTTTCCTGTGGTTTTGCACCTTTGGAAAATATTGTTGTATATTCCTGAGTCGTGAACGAATGCATTGTTATTCAAAACGTACACCAATTAAAATAACGTCATTTACCATATCAACTGATATTTTATGTCGGTCTACTTGATCAAAACATGGAAATAAATTTTTTCAAATGCTTGTAACTTAGAAACGAGAACGAATCAGACCTATGTTCATAGGAAAAAAAATGTTCAGAATAAGCACAGCTACCATCTCTCAAAGTTTGTCATAGAGCTTGTAGAACACCCTGTATATCTGTTTAATATATCCTATTCATTGAGGTTATTCATAGAAAGGTATATTTGGCTATATGTTTCATACATTAGAATCTAGAGGTACCAACAGATGAGTATCTTCTCATGAACCTGTATTGCATCTACCTTTACCATTTATTGGCGCTTAGACAGCAAAGGTATGCATAAAAGATCAAATAACCCTGTAACGCTCGACATAGCTACACTGTAGTATAGCATTTATGCTGCTACTATTCCTATGAATGAGGTTTACGAGAGAATCTGTCCGACCACCTTCGTGTTTCTTTGCTTCCTGCATTAGAGATTGGATCTCACCGATTGCCTGAGCTTAATTGACTTCCACATTCACTGCTTATTGTTCCTGATGTTATATTTTAATAAAGATTGGTCTCTAAGGCATTCCTCTTTCTCCTGCAAGAGAACCGCACTTAATAGCCAAATTGTTGTTTTATTCATTCTAACCTGAACTCCCCCTCAATCTTCTCTCTCATTCTCTGAATATTAAAGTATTTCGGGTTGCGAACACAACGTAAAGTCCTATTCATTTTACTAGACGCTCATAGCGTATTGGCCCTGGGTGGGTTTTGACTGTGGGTAGACGGGTTCAAAAAGAACGGGATAGTACAAAACTATTCGTCTCAAACTCTAGCTTATTTATTTCAATCTGTTTTACTGTATATTAGTTTCGAATACATCATGAACATACGTGGTCTTTAATTGACCAATAAAACCATTCGTATTGTTGTTGGATCGCTGTTGGTTTTCAATTATTCTAAGCCCTTCCTTTTATCTTGAATTTTGATATTGATTGCTTATAAGTGTAGAAATTATTGAAAATCAAGAAGATTTTGAGCCAGTTGAGATGTAACAGTAAATTATAAATACCCAGTACAAATACTGGTTTTCAATAACACGACGAAGGTCATCCTTGAATCGATTTTTGAAACAATTTTTGAACTACAAGGAGCTACAGTTCAAAGAAGAAATCTACAAACGTTATTGACTAGAGGTCATTTAGGAAAGATCTGAAACGAGGAAGAGGAACAGAAGGAGGAATTGCAATATTTGGAGAAGTATTCCTACAGGTATGCGCCTAGCTCAAGCTCTATGAGCAAAAAGGTACGATTCACTGGCATCTCCAAACCGTTTCCGTTCCAGCTGACCTTAACTATGACGAAGATGAATAGAATTCAGTTTTTTCCACTGATGATGGTACTATTTGGAAATTACGACTGGTTGTCAAGAAAACCGTCTGCTTGAATTGAAATTTCATGTTTCCTTAGTAAGCAAGATGACAACCACCGAATTACCATCAAAAGTGTCATGTGTCAGATTGGTGGACTGGTGGCGCCTACGATGGTGGCAGTGTATGCAATACAACTATTATCCACAAGTTTGGTTCCAATGAATAAGTAGGAAAACTAATGAAAGCAGCATTATTCTCTTAATAGTTGAAAGTATAATAGCTATGATAGAATCCTGCAGGAGCAGGATTGATAGATAATGTTGTGATGTCATTTGCGGGTACGGTATATTACACACAAATTGTTGAACTTCATGAAAATGATAATAGGTTTGTTTTGGTTGCGAAATTCAGAACTGTCCTAGAACAGTTCTAGAACTGCGAAGAATCGATGCGCTGTTGAAGCCTGATTCTGAACTATCGTAAAACAGTTCTGAAAGCGATGAAACCAAAACACGAATTGAGTTCGGGTTCTTGTCCGAATTGTTGAGGAAGAAAAAGTTTCGTTTTAGTTGGCAGAAAACAGGGATCTTAATCAGTTTTTATATATTACCTGTGGTTGAATTGAAAATATGCGAAAGTCCTTGTCGCACTATGAAATTATTATTATATAAATATTTTTGGGGATACTTCCGTCCACTTAATTTTTTTTTTAATAATCGTTTTTTTGAACTATCTTCATTACTTCAATTATATTTCAAAATGAACAAACAAATTATTGATCGATATAATAATGAACTTAATGATGAAAGTATTTCAGATATGTGTTCTTCAGGAAAATATTCATTCGAAACATTAATATTATTCAATAGAGGAAGAGGACTCTTGCATTCATAGATTCATTTGAGAAATAGAAATCCGAAGTGTGAACAATGGAAATAAAATCCATTTGATTATCCTGGGAGGTCGTAGCGAAGGGGTTATCCTCAATTACGAAAATTTATATTTAACAGTTAATCATTTCCTCAACAAATACAACAATCAAATCCAACACGACGTCGAAAAAGTCAGGTTAACCATTTAAATCGTTGACAGCCACTCTTCACACTTGTGCGAACTACCAAATTCTGAAGCAGTTCGGACTATAACGTCCAAACTCCTCCCACAGTTCTAGAACAGTTCGGAATCGATTCTGAGAATAACCAAAAGAGTATTACTGAAATCCTGAACCGGTTCTGAAATGAACCAAAACACAAAATCGCAATCGCGCATGCGGAACCTTCCAGTTCTGATTTCGGAACCAAAACAAACCTAATGCACTGTCCCCCAAAACAAAGCTAGCGCATGAGCTCGCAATATTTGTGACAGTCAGAACAAATGGCACCAGTAAGAACGCTAGTATTGCAGACATTTTAGAGGTGACCGTGACATTAAGAGACGGTATTTTCATATAGTTGAAGGAAGAAATGGAGTAAAGTGTTCCGTTACGAACTGACTTAACAGACAGACTGAAGGTTAAATTGAAGCGTATGTAGGGTCTTAAAGTCAGCAGTTCCCCTCGCCTGTCTCATTGTTTAATTTAACTCCCTCGAAAAAGTAGACGCTCAAATGAATAAGTGGGGAATTGCCTCGGAGATATTGCACGACCCCAAATTCGCATAATTCTCTCAGGGCGAATTCTGAGAATTAAATTTATCGCAGGCAGCCTCGGTTGTTCGTCTAGCCCCACAGCGTTGAGACTGAATGTGATGGCAATGCCATCAGCATCTGGCCCATTCCGAGATTGCGGTTGCTCTCATCTCGCATCTGCCAGCAGATGTTCTCTTCCGTTTGGGCAACATCAATGACTCTAACGACTGACGTCGTCGACGGATGAAAAACCTAAGTTTTCCCATTCCTCATTTCCTCCTGATGCAGCCGCCGCGTAGTCCCTGTGTGAACGTCTAAGGGGGCTGGGATTAGGGAATCGCGGCAACCGACTTTCTGATCTGTTTTCTGTGGGACGATTTTCTTCCGATCGGTTTACCTTCGAGGCGTTCGAGAATAGAAAGCTCCTAAAGTTGTTGCTCCATTTGTGTACGATGGTGTTGTTAGCTATGGTTGTTAGTGTATGAATGAAAATGTGTGTTATGCACTGATATAAGAACAGTTTTCAAATAGAAAAGTGGTTTGCTCCTTATACTTCTAGTTTATAACATAAGAATCTACTACGAATGTCCTTTTACGCGCTTGTTCTGAGAAACATTTCGTCACGATGTCTGTGGTTTTCGAATTTCGAGCCGAAATTGGTCTCCAACGACCAGGTTGGACTCACTGATGAAGAATCTGTGGTCAAAATTGATTCTGTCCGGCCGTCCGGCCGTCCGTGTGTGCGATAACTTCCGAAAGAAAGGACCTAGAGTCTTGAAAATCTAAGATTAGGTTTTGATCTTAAATATCTCGGTCAAGTTCGTTAATGGGCCAAATCTGCCAGATGGTTTTCGTGTTACAGCCATTTGAAAATTCAATTTTTCCATAACACGAAAAATATTTATCTGATCGAAATGAAAATTAGTTGTTAGATGTACAGTAGCAATATGAAGAATTGTCCATAGGAAAATTTTCATACTTCATTCAAATTTTACTGAAATCTCCAAACCATCACTTCATAACCGAATACTTCATTTCAACCCAATCAGATTTCCTGATTTTCTTGAGTAAAAAAAGAAAAATTCAGGAAATTTATTTTACAAATTCATATTTTCTAAAAAGCATATCTCCGAGTCCGATGAGATTTTACTCTAATATAATCGACAGCGCATATTCGAAGACTCAGTTTCAGACTAAACAGATATGTATCCTTTGAATTTTCAGAAACATAAGATATTCCTCTGCATCGACCGTTCACGACATCTACTGGTGAATAGTCGGAGCAGTTACTGGATCCTACAGTCACATTTCACAGCGGCGTCTGTTCACACTCTCTGCTTCATGAGGTGATTTCCTGGAAGTTTTATCGGTAGTTTCCATAGCGCATGAGCAGTTTATCGGAATCGTCACCACTTAACAAATTTCAACTTGATCGGATATTCATTCTGGGAGATATTGAAGTCAATAAATTAACAACTTTTCAACTCGATCAGATATTAATTTTATTTAATGAACCATATTGAGCAAAAAGTTATTTTCTTTCATTTCGCGTTTGTTCTAGGGAACAAACGAGATATCGTTTTGTTCAGTGTTTGTGGTTTTCAAGTTTCGAGCCAAAAATGATCTTTATGGATTGAAAAAAAACTTAGTAAAGACACTGATGTGAGGTCAGGGCTTTTACGCGCTTGTTCCGTTGCCAAAGCGGTCATCTACACAAGTATTGACCGTGCCAAACGCAGATTTTTTCATATGGTCCTCACGAAATTCTGCAGAACCTCAAGCTATAATTTTCGATCAAGTACTAGATTGCAATTCGATCCAAAATTTTGAATGGGTATTACTATCTAAAGAATAATTGGCGACTTCAACCCATTTAAGCATTCAACCTTTTTAATTAAACTGAAAACCTACTCTACAAATATATTCGCTATGTCGATTCTCCACAAACTTAATGTGTTTACGGCCGGCCTAACCACTAATAGTGAACCAAATAACTTCCGGAAGACAGGCCAACATTGTTCCTTATGGATAATTTTATGATAGATATTGGTGTTTGGTCATGACCAAATCATGTTTTATATTTCATGATCTTAACTATAGATATAACTTCTGATTCTTCAATTTCAAACATGAAGAATGATTTATGGTCCTGTTTTTTTACCTGGTCAATCAGAACTTGATTACTGCTAGCTATGTTGTTAGCTGTTCCAACAAGATTGATATTAAAATTGTTGGCTACTCTCCTGGGATGTCCGTGTATGGAGATATTCATTCTGTTTTTTTTCTTTCCTTCTCGTGATGTTGGTCACAATTTTCTACGTTCTTCTAGATTTGTTCGAAGAGTTAGCTACCTTGTTACTATAAAATTTCTGTTTGAGACTCATAATTGCCTGATCATAAATATATTTGATTCTTTTAGCTCCGAAACTCAATTTTCGTACTGCAGACAGTATAAACACGGTCCAATATCGACTTCAATCTGGTTATTTCTGCTTCATGTATCATGACCGAATCAGTTTTTTTTAGTTATCTTGAATGTAACAACGATACCGAGAAAAAGCATACGGAATTTGGCTTATTCTTTTCCTTATATATCTAGAATTGGGACGCAAATCAGATTGAAATTTGTTACACTGATGAAGAAAATTTACTTTAAGGTTTGAGCCAAATTCATTGAAATCTGATAACTTATTGCCGAAAAAAATCTAGTAAAGCACTGACGTGAGGTCAGGAGCTTTTACTCGTTTGTTCATATTCTAACTATTAGATCAACAGGAAATTTAGCACTTTGTTGCGCTTTGGTAATCTTCACATGATTATGGAGTTTCAATGTGATTGCATTTGACTACTTGAGATATTGCGGGAATAACGTTGAAATTACAAATAACAACGGAATTTGGCATATTTTTTTCCTATTTCTCCAAAAGTAAATATCGGATAGAATTGAAATTTGAAACATTGTTGTTAAACACTGACTTTAATAACTGGGTCCACACAAAATTTCGCACTAATTTGCGCGTTGGTAATCCAAAACTATTCACGAAGTTTCAATCTGATCGATTCATTTTTTCATGAGATATCGAGGAGTTAACCTCAAAATTTCAAATAGTTCTTACCCCCAAACTATTCAACCGATTTCACCCATTGAAGAATTTAACCGAGGTATTTGAACTCTGAACCTAATCTGAAAATTTCGAGTCCCTAGGTCCTCTCCTTCGAAAGTTGGAGAACATACGGACGGACATAATTGAATTTGACCACGGATTCTTCTTCGGCGTGTTCAGCCCAATCTTTCAAGACCATTTTTGGCTCGAAATTCGAAAACCACAGACATTGTGACGAGACGATAAGGCGCTGTTCCCTACTACAGAATATCCCCAACCATCATCTGGTAACTTCCGCTTCATGTTTGTATGGGTTTTGCGATTGTTGAATAAAAAATGCATGAGTAATAAGAAAATATTATTTTCAATACATGAAGCAACATTAATAGCTTAAGAGGAAACAATACCACGTGCTATTAAATTACAGCTTGGCAACATAGCCACATTTGAAAGTCATCAAACCTCGCTTATATCTCAAGGTCAGGCCGCTGGACCCGGTCTACCTGCTTGGACGTTGCCTATAGGCGCGTGAAAAATTGGAATCCGGAGAAATTTCGACGTTTAAAGAATAAAACGGGGTGGCGCTTTGCAGGCTTCAGTGAGTATTTTTTAGAATTTTTTTTCGGTTTTACTCAATTCTTTAGCGAGAATGCGCAAATGTTAGGTATTTTTCCATTTCAGTTTTACTTTGCCGAAAATTCTTGAATATAAAAATGTGGCAACATTGCGCATTTCTACGATCTTATTCAACCATTTGCAGAAAAATTTGTTTCGAAAACAACGAACTCTGGCCTCCGGAAGTCAACCTTTTATATTCGAGGTATTTTTCGCTCTTAATATTGATGTCATGTCTATATTCCCACAAACAAATACACTTTATACTAAGTTCTATATTCAAAATGGAATGCAGGTCAACTCTGAGCGGGTAAAAATTATTCCAGATTGATTTCTGATGTTACCTCTTTCCCCCGACAGCTCCGAAGCATCAAGCATTGGAATTCATTTCGAGAAATGAGATAAAACGGAAATGTAAGAGCGAGCAGAAAATTGATAAAATCATCACGTTTTCCAGATCTCATCAGAACCGTACTTGGAAACCTCATAAAAGTGTACTCGAACTATCAGTTCAGTGAAATCTTCTTTCTACTTGGAAGATTGATTAATTTCACTTTACAACAGAACGAAGTTTCTTCGGCTCTTTATGTATCTGAAACAGTTGAGAACAGAACGAGTAAGAATCTCATGAAGTAAATGGTCTTTCCTGTGAGATTGGAAGTTTTTCGTTCGTTATAGTAGAAATTGAACTATATCTTTCGTCATCCTTGAATACAATGTGAGAGGAATCTATCTGAGAACCCAAATGACTTCTTGGGAGATAGATGCTTAGAAAACATGGTGCGGACACTTTCTGACATATTTTGGGTTCGAAAAGCAGTTCCAATGTTGTCAAAATACAGCGGAATAGGTCTCTTGCATGAAATTTTTTTATGGTCGGAATCAAATATTCTATCCGTAAGACCACTGAAAAACTTTGACCGCCATCAAAAATTTCAATCTTTGACGAGAAAATGCTCTTTTAAATTTGGTTCCTCATGTCGGTTGCTTAAACGGAAAAAACTTCGCGGTTTCCGTGACGTATGGGGATATATCCAGAGACAATATCCCATTCAAGTGTCAAACTTCTTTATTAGAAAAAACGACATTGGCAAAAGTTTCATGTTCATGGTTGCGCGAATCTGCTCCCAACTCAAAACTTAAGTTCAGTGAAATTTAGAATTAAATCTATAATAATTTGAAGTTCCCGCGCTAGGCGTCGTTTAAGCGATGCTAGCTCTCCTTTCACCTTCGTTGATGTAAGACAAGGATTGGACAAGGATGCAAATCTTCGGAAATAATTTAGTGGGGAGATGATAGTCTCTTTGTTGTCTCTGATATATCCACTATCTCCCTCCTCTCGTGAACTTTTCTCTCTAGCAAGCCAATAGACAGCATCGGGCTGTATCGATCGGTGAATCGTAGAATAACGAGTGACGTAGAAGGCGATCGGACGCGTTTCTCCCGCTTCGACCTTGAATCCCGGTTTGGCCATTGTTGATATCGAATTATTCAACATTCGCGGATTGTTGAAGTGTGTGATAGCATGCATTATGATTTTGTATCGATAAAGAATGAGGAAAACATAAAAATATGATAACTCGCGTTACATGCAAGAGACCTAATAGGTTGCACTTCAGTTTCTCTGATAGATGCCGGCATCAAATAATTTGCCATAAGGAATCTGAAATCTTATCGGAAATCACCTACGTATCAGAGCTAGTCAAATCAACGCTATTTTTCTGATTTTCTGACCGTCGGTTTCACAAAACATTTGACGTCCGATCAACTCGTTGATTGAGGTTTGCATTCGATAGTTGGGTTGAAAATGAACTGAAATCGAGCACCGAATTTACTATTGACTGACAATCAAGCCCCTGATCAGGCAATCAAAGTTTTGTGAAACCGGCCGTGAGATGAGCCGAACAGTATTTTCAAATATTTCCGAAAATAAATTCATTTCGACAAATTTATGTTATGATGATTGATTTCATTCAGTCGAAAATTTTCTTCAGAGATTGACGAACCATACGATCCCAACGAGATTTTGCCATTCTTTCGCGTCAGCACAGTTCAACTAAAGGCGAATTTTGGCGCTGTAACCACAGGTAACCATAGTTAGTAGTTTCCCGTGACGTCATAGTCACGTAGTTACTTCTGTCTGTCAACTCCAAAGAGAACCTCACTTTTTTTTCTTACTTCTGTCAGTCAACTCCAAAGAGAACTTCGATACTATCTTGTATCGGAAGACTTCTTTTATTTAGAAGTATGGAAATTGTTTCCATTTTTATCAAACAAGCGTGCAAAAACAATAATTAAAAAACCTGCCAGATGTTTCAAAAATGAACATTAAAAATTGGGTAGAATTCTCGACTTCGTTGGAAATTAATTTATCGTTATCGGGAAAGAAGTCAAATAAATTAATAAGGACTACAAGTGTATTCTTTATTGATATTTCCTAGCTTTCGTTCATACTTCTGGAACTTCTTCAGGGACTGAAAACGAAATGATGTTACTTGAAATGAGCATTCACTTATAGAAGTGCTAAAAAAAACTGAATTTTGAATACATAGGACCACTTACTATCTACCATATAATTTAATGTTTCATCAATAGCTGCAACTTCTGAACCATGATTGGTTTCACAATAGCAATTATTAATTAAAATTTCTTACACTTTCTTTTTAAAATCTGAAAACAACAACTAATACAAGCTCAAATGCAATCCAAAAAAATTTTTGCACCGGTACAAAACGACAGGAGAAGTGACTTCTTTGCCGATAACGATATATTATCAACATTAAAAATATTTGAAACTTCCATAGAATATGACATCCAATGGCCCCAATTAATTTCATTCTCGAATCTATGTTCATAAACTCATTCCATTTCACCCTTTGGAAAGAGATAGAACTACATACTACACAAGTAACCCTGCTCAAGAGGAAGGTTACGCGGTATGGTATGCGTGACGTCATCAATACGTCATAGTTACATAGTTAGCTCCGCGAAAATGTGGTAACCCAAGTAACTACATGTAACCACAATCTGTAGTAAGCTGTGGTTACAGCGCCAAAATTCGCCTTAAATCAATCCGATCGCTTCAGTAGTAGAGGAAATAATCTCAAAACTTCAAATGGCCATAACTCCGAAATCTCTTGGCGGTTTGGGTCCATAAACGACCTCAACCATGGCATTTTGATGTGCATCCTACCCTGAAAGTTTCAATTGTCTAGTTTGTTCCGTTCGATAGTTATCGTGTCCTCGGCTGGACAACCGTTCATAAAAAGTATTGCAAAGCTTCATATTCTGAAACACTTAGAGGAAGTTATTGGAACGTGGGATACGATTCATTCATATGGATGGTTACACATTTTTATGATGAACATAAACAGATAGAATAATTCATATTTTACATTTTCTCGAATTATGAGTACTGAGTTTGCTCAGGTCACAAGTTATAAGCATTTGAATATTTCTCAATGTGCAATACACTCCTGCACTTCGTTTTCGACTTCAACACAGATATCCCTTACGGTGGTCTGTGTATGGCAGGATTCCCATAATCCATCGCTTGAAATTCGAAGAATCATGATTGGGAAAACTTATTCACTCACTTAATTCTTATGATTTGATACTTTGTACGGTGCCATTGTGAAAAAAATTTTTCACTTCACTTCACCATTGAATCTTACACTCGATATTTATGCAATATTTGGTTGCTTTCACCGGAAGATTATACACTATCTCATCGATGCCGATTCTAATATTTAAATTCAATAATTATCCTATTTTCATCAAATTCATAAATGAATTATATGAAATCACTCAAGTGTGGATACATAAATTGAATTTCATAAATTCTATACTCCATGGACAAGGACACATAGCCTCTATGTCTGTGGTGTGGTCTCGAAATATTTAATTATTTCTTTTATTCTGTGGTCCGGATAAAAGTGGGCGTAGTAGCCTGATTCATGGCCTTAACGAGCTCAGGCGCGGATCCTCTAAAGTGGTTAAATTTCTGGAATTTTCATCGGATTTTATGAGAATTAACGTTGAATATTTCGAAAACGCTGAGTTCAAGAGCAAACAATACCTCGAATATATTGGAGTGACTTCTGAAGGCCAGAGTTAGTTTTTTTCAAAGAAAATTGGTTCAAATGGTTGAAAAAAATTGTAAGAATGCGAAATGTTGCCACTTTTTTGTATTCAAGAATTTTCGGGAAAATAAACTGAAATGGAGTGAAAATGGAAAAATAACTAACATATCACATTCTCACAAAAAAATTAAGTACATCCCAAAAAAAAAGTCAACAAAAATTCACTGAAGCCTGCAGAAACATCGAATTTTCTCCGAATTCTAATATTTCACGCGGCTAGTGGCAACGTTGAATCATGTAGACCGCGTTCAGGTGCCTGACCTTGAGATTAACGAGGTTTAATGAAACTTGAATGGGGCTGTGTTGCCTAGCCGTAATTCAGCACCACGTGTTATCGTTTGCTCTTGAGAATTCATGAAGAATAATTTACTTTTCTGAAATGATTGAAGATTCTTTCAATGACTTAAGATTAACTTCATCTGCATTCCTAGTACAAATGTTTCATGATATTATTAATCGGTGAGTCTGTAACTATGAAACCTTCAGAAGTAAGATGGAAGTGATTTCCGAAGAATATGTGTTTCATTAAAAGTAACTGGCTTTTTTTTTTCACCGGAGCCGAATCAGGAGAAATGGTAAATGAAAAAAGTATTATATTTGATGATTGCAATCTTTGATTTGAATTTATGTACAATTAACATAACCACAAGGACGAATACATGTCGATAAATCAACAAATATTCCATCTTAATCAGAGCTTATCATCCAATGAACCTGAACATCTACACCGAAAATGCGGTGTCCAAAGAGAATGGTTACTGCAGTTTCACGGTTGTTACCGATCCTCGGACCACCTTACCTCGTAAACCACAGAATAAGACTCTACATACTCATCACTTGTTAGATGAAACACTTCAGTATAACAACATTCAGTGCGTCGTTTGTCAGGAGCATCTTGCAAGTACTAACCTTCGAGTGCAGAATACTTTGATCTATGTACATGCATGATGTTTATCCTATTGTCCTTTCGGGTCGCCGCATCTGCGATATTGCAGAAGGATGAATCATTCTAGACATACTTTGGATGAACGTTAGGCACATCGATCGAAGTATTCTGCACTCCAAGGTTAGAATTCGCAAGATGCTCCAGAGAGATGGAGCCCTGTATGTAGTTATACTGCAGTGTTTCATCCAACAGGGGATAAGTATCTAGACTTCTATTTAGCGGTTTACCAAGGTGAGGTAAGGTTGTCTGAGGATCGGTAACAACCGTCAACTTGCAGTTACCACACCGCATCTTCGGTGTAGATGTCTTAGTTGATTGAATGAATAGTTCTGATCGAGATGGAGTATTTGTTGATTTATCGACAGATATTCGCCCTTGTGGTTATGTTAGTTCATTATAACTGGACCTCTTTTATTATTAATGAACCAATTCCTATTTATGTACTTAAAGACTCACCCTATGTATGTGTTTAATTCTCAGATTATTTGACTGAAGGAATTGGGACATTCACCAGTCTGACATGAGTTTGCGCTCTGACAAATAAAAGCAGGCCTTTAGTGAAATATATTCCATCATAGAAATAGTTCAACCTGCTCTGTATCCATGTAATAATTCCTATCGATTCAGACAGTATCAACGCAGTACGGATTTAAGTTGAATGGGAAAGGGTTAAATCGAATATGCGATATTGAACGGAATATCCATTAAAACTGTCCAAAGACCCTGCTGCAACAACTATACCTTTAATACAAGTTAAACTCAATACAAATCATACCCATTCCGAATGGCATATAAATAGCGAATTAACATTACAAAACGTTATTTCAATTTCCACTTCCATTCGATATTCTCCTCATATTAGTTCGTACTCTGAATTATTAATTGATTTAGAGCCTTTAGTATTAGGAGAGAGGTTTGTTCCACAATTCGATGTTGTTCAAACTAGAAATAATCTGAGAAAAGCACCGACTTGAAGTTGTCAGCTTTTGCGCGCATATTGAAATTCGTTGTCAGAGTGGTAATCTTTTTACAGCGCATTTTCATTTCGTCACGGTGCCTGTAATTTTCCAATTTTGAGACGAAACTGGTTTCAAAAGACTAGGTTAGACTCACTGATGAAGAATCCGTGGTCGAAATTGATTATGTCCGTTCGGCCGTGTACGCTGTAACCTTCGGAAGAGAGAACCTAGAGTCTTGAAATTCTGAGGTAAGGTTAAGATCCTGAATATCTCGGTTAAGTTCATTAATGGGCCAAATCTGCCGTATGGTTTTTATGCTACAGCCATTTGAAATTTTGATTTTACAATAACTCGAAAAATATTTATCTGATCGAAATGAAACTTGGTTGGTAGATGAAAAGTAGCAATATGAAGAAATATCTGTAGAAAAATTAAAAAAAAAAATTTCCTTCGTTCAAAATACTCATATTTCATTCAAATTTCACTGAAATCTCCAAACCGCCACTACATAACTGAGTATGTTCTTTATTTCAGCCATTCAGATTTCCTGATTTGTCTGAGGAATCAAGAGAAAAATTCAGAGAAATCATTTCAGAAATTCATATATTTCAAAAAGCTTATCCCCGATTTCGTTCAAATTTCATTCTTATCGACACTGGAAACTCGAAGACTATGTTTCATTCCAATTAGATATGTATTCTTTGAATTTTCCTAAAAATAAGTTCAAAATATTTGTTCGCATCGACCTTTCATGGCATCTACTGGCAGGGCTGGGCAAAATACATGCTTGGCTTAATTGAAATACAAATTACAAAATACTTTCTCGCAGGTATTTGAAATACAAAATACAAAATACTTTCAAGTCGGGTATTTCAAATATAAAATACAAAATACAGTATTTTGACTATTTGTATTTGAAATACAAAATACATTTAGGTGTTACGTAAAATGTAAAAAGAGGCCAACTGATTCAACTCAGCCAGTTTATCGCAAAATAGAGAATTTCCTTTCAGAAACACAAGATTTTTGAATTTAGTATCAGACAAACAGCCTCTTGTTGGGGAATGAATAAAACCTGCTAAAGAAAACAATCTTTCTACAGGTCCTGATGAGCACAAACTTGTGTTATACTGTATGAACACATTTTTATAATAGGATAATGTTCAAGGATGGTGAGCTCTCTGCTCTTATCGTTTTTGGAAATTGACTAACTCTGGTTGAAATGACCATTGCGCAGGACTTTTTCTTCCTTTCCATTTGCCGAAAACATGATTGCTAGCAAAAAAACTGAATGAAGCAGATGAACGTTGCGCCATCTGAAGGTAGATTCATAGACTATTGTCTTGAGAGCGATCAGCGCTAAATGTATTTGTTCGAAAGTATTTTAAAGACAAAAGTATCGAATTACAAAATATAAAATACTTCAGCTTCGGGTATTTGAAATACCAATTACAGAATATATTTTCAAGAAGTAATTGAAATACAAATACAAAATACGTATTTATATTTCAAATACGTATTTCAATTACAAGTCATTGAAATACTGCCCAGCCCTGTCTACTGGTGAATAGTCGAAGCATTTACTAGATCCTACAGTGATAATATGCAAGAAAGCAGCGTCAGTAGATCTTCAATCGACATAATACAGTAGTCTAGACCATACACTGCATGAAGTGATTCACTGGGAGTTTTTTCGGTACTTCCCCGTAGAGTATGAGCAGTTTATCGGAATCGTCACTACTTAACAACAGTGATTCAAATTTCAGCTTGATCGGATACTCAGCGTCTTTGGAGATATTGGAAAAAAATATGTCTGATTTCGTACTGATTTTCTGAGTATAATTGATATTTCCGAAATAACTCAAGAAATATTGATCCGATCATGAATAAACTGCGAACTTGATTCGCAAATTGGTGAAAAATTTCACGAACATTTCATTAGAACAATTCAAAGATTTAGTTTATAAATATCTTATATCTTCTAATCATATAGTTCTGGGCTACAGCGTGATATCGTTTCATAACAATGTCTGTTATTGTCGAATATCAAATCGAAATCGGTCTTAAACGATTAGGTTAGATTTCCTGAGGAAGAATCCGTGATCAAATTCAATACTGTTCTGCCGACCGTGTGTGCTCTAACTTGCTCTAACTAAGGAACAGACATAGAGTCTTGAAATTTTTAGTTTATGCTCAGAGTCTAAAAATCTCGGTTAAGTTCGTTGATGGGCGAAATTTGAATTGAAATTTTCCGGGGATGTTCCAAAATTAATTGACGAGATCAGATAAGTGCTTCGTAACAAGTTGAAGAATACCAACTCGCAACCTATTCATAATTTTGAGATGATCTGATCGTTGAAAAACTTAGAAGAGCTATGACGTGAGGTCGTTTCTGGAGCGGTCATCTATACAAGTATTGACCATGCAAAACGCGGATTTTTTCATATGGTCCTCACGAAATTCTGCAAGAACCTCAAGCCATAATTTTCGATCAAATACTAGATTGCAATTCGATCCAAAATTTTGAATAGCTATCTAAAGAATAATTGGCGTATTCAACCCATTTATGCAGTCGACCTTCTCAATTAAACTGAAAACCTACTCTACAAATATATTCCCTATGTCGATTCTTCCTAAAGTTAATTTGTTCATGGCCGGCCTAACCACTGATAGTAAACAAAATAACATCCGGAAGATATACAGAGTGTAACAGCCAAATGGAATAAATTCGATAACGAATAAATGAGGGCGTGTTGGGAAAAACGCTCGGACACGTCGATTTGTAATTTCAAATGCGCATAATTTTCAAGAAAATAATATTATATAGGGTGTTCCATGTGACCGTGGCCAATACCAACTTTCTTATTTCGAATGCAACCCCCTGTATATTACTTATTTTTTGGATTCTTCAGAGAATTCTATACACAATTCATGCACAATATCCTATACGTATCTTTAACTATTTCGGAAATATTAAGTGTTTTCAGATTTAGTGCAAAAATCAACGTTTTAAATAAAAATTATTTTATTTCACAAATTCGGTACATTACACTTAAGACCTTATAAGTAATAATGATTATTTCTTAATAATTGAAAAAAAAAACATTAATGTCAATGTAGGAAATGTTCAAAATGCTCGCCGCGAACGTCTTGGCAACATGCTAATCTGGTGTAGAATTGTCTTCTAAAGTTACTCAACATTTCAGGCGAGACTGATATAATCGCAAGTGTGATTCGATTTTTTAGGTCATCTAAGTTTGAGGGTTCTTTTTTGTTTTTTTTAATTTCTTCTCAGTAATGGTTTTTGCTTAGTTTCTTCATATCAAGAGATAAATGGGAAATAAGTATTGAGTGTAATGTATCGAATTTGTGAAATAAAATAACTTTCATTTAAAATGTTAATTTTTGTAAAAAATCTGAAAACACTTAATATTTCCGAAATAGTTAAGGATAGGTATAGGACATTGTACATGAATAATGTCTAGAATTTTCTGAAGAATCCAAAAAATAAATAATATACAGGGGGTTACATTTGAAATAAGAAAGTTGGTATTGGCCACGGTCGCATGGAAAACCCTATATAATTTTATTTTCTTGAAAACTATGCGCATTTAAAATTACAAATCGACGTGTCCGAGCGTTTTTCCCAACACACCCTCATTTATTCGTTATCGAATTTATCCATTTGGCTGTTACACTCTGTATAGTTATGGAAATATTCCCGATGCAATAAGTATGTATGTGTCAGAGACTCATAACAGAAATGAAAGCTACGAAGTACATTTTATGGAATATTTCGAATTCCCATTTCCTTTCTATTGGATTTTAGAGACCTACGAATATTACAGTAGTTCGTCTCCACCCGTTTCATACGCTGAGGAGGAATTTGGTGGCAACTTCTGTATATTGGAAAACTCAGAACATGTTTCCCTCCTTGGAACTGGCAATCCATTATTCAAATTGTATACTTTAGAATATTCACCTTTCCTCATTCAATTCGAATATGTCAAGGTGCTTGACGATTCCTCAACAATTACCTCAATTTTGGACTGTGGAACAGCGTGCTATCGTGCAGTCCAAATGTCTGTAATTTTCGCATTTTTTTCCGTAAATGGTCTCACATGATTGATAAATTCTATCTGGCCCGCCGTGTGTTGCCACGAGAACTTTCAACCAGAAGGAGCTAGCGATCCCAAAGTTATAGCCTCATTTGAATATTCGAGAATATTTTCTCAATATCTCAGAAACTTTCAATGGGATGCCAACGCGCAATTGTTCGCGAAATTTTGTAGAAATCGTTCTTTTTATTGATGAAATGAGGAAAAAACTGAAATCACTCAAAACTTCTTTGGTAATATTTTTTTTCGATGAAGTTCATGAAAAATCTAGAAAAGTACTGACGTGAGGTCTCCCAGCTTTTACGCGTTTCTTCAAATTCTAACTATTAGATCAACAGGCAATTTTGCACCTGGTTGCGTGTCGGTAATCTACACCTGATTACGAAGTTCCAATCTGATTGCATTTGTAATTCTTGAAATATTGAAATAACGTTAAAATTCCAAATAAGAACGAAATTCGGCACATTTTTTCCTTATATCTCCGGAAGTTGATATTGGATTGAATTGAATTTTGTACCATTGTTTTTCAATACTAACACTAAGGTTTGTGCCGAATTCCATCGAAATCTAATCAATATATTCAGAGAAAAAAAAATTTTATCAAAAATTTTCGATTAAATTTTTCTTTAATTTTATAACAACTGGATCCACACAAAATTGCTTAAAGTTGCGCGTTGGTATTCCACAACGGTCCACGAAGTGTCAATTTAATCGAATCAATACTTCATGAGATATCGAGGAATTAACCCCAAAATTTCAAATGGACCTAACTCCGAAACCATCCAACCAATTCGACTCATTAACGAACACAACCGAGACATTTGGACTCCAAACAAAATCTCACAATGTCAAGTCGCTAAGTCTTTTCCTTCGAAAGTTACAGCACGTATGGTAGGACAGAATTGAATTTGACCTCGGATTCTTCTTCAGGGAGTTCAACCCAATCGTTAAAGACCATTTTCGGCTCAAAATTCGGAAATACAAATATCGTGACGAAATAATAACGCGCTGTTCCCTAGAACAAGCGCGTAAAAATCCGATAAAATCAGAATTGAGGTCAATATAATACAATCTTTCAGTTGGATTCGATTAATATTTTCAGAGATCTCGGAAAAGAAATTGTTTAATTCCGTGGTTTTTTCTAGGCATTGTTTATTTATTTTTATTTTATTTATTTATTGAACACAAGAATACAAACAGGTATTTCAACCCAAGATCAGTATTCATAGGTTACAAAAAAATATATACAATCATTAGGCATAAACCTGAACATAGTGCAAATAAAGAAAAAAAAAAAAAATCCAATGAAACACTGAACCAAGAGCAACCGATAATCAGAAAGAAACAAAAGGAAATCAATCTTGTGCTAAATAATGATGTTTCAACAACTTTTTATAGCGAATAAAGGGGATATTGAAGGGATCTAAATCGAAAGAACTCGAGTTGAACTCACTCAAAATTCTACATAATGGTGAATATTTGGTAATGTTCAATCTACGAAAAGGAACGGCAAACAACTCCGTCGATCTGAGTCTCCTCTCAGGTACCCTGAAAGATATAGATTGGAGTAGGGAAATGGCCGAAAGAACGCTGTTGACGATCTTGAATATCAGACACATGTCGTTGACTTTCCTGCGGTTTTCTAAGGTGAGCATGTTAAACCTCTTGAGAGCTTCGGAGTATTCATGGTTTTCAATTCGGAAGTTATTCCGATATGACATACATCGGAGGAACTTGTGCTGTACGCTTTCCAGCCTTCTCACGTGGCACTCATAGTGAGGATTCCAAACTGAAGATGAAAAATTCAGTCTACTACAAATCGAAGAATAATACATAGTCAACAAAGTCTCATTTTTCTTGAACATCTTACTATGACGAAGGACGAA
Source organism: Myrrha octodecimguttata (assembly GCA_958510865.1). NCBI lineage: Eukaryota > Metazoa > Arthropoda > Insecta > Coleoptera > Coccinellidae > Myrrha > Myrrha octodecimguttata. The sequence goes on from OY294056.1 coordinate 60,846,964, forward strand.
ACCAAGCATTTTATTCGCTGATGACACGATGTTGTCTATATGCTCGATAAAATTCAGTTTTTCATCTAGAACCACTCCCAAATCGCGAATACTACACACTTTCTGCAACTTATTCTGATTTAACGAGTAATCAAACCTGATTTTATTGGTATTTCTTGTAAAAGAAATTTGAAAACATTTTTCCATGTTCAGAAGAAGGAAATTTCCTCGGCAGTAGTGACAGAATCTGTTTAAATCCTGCAGCAGCAAACAACAATCGACGAAGCTCTTCACCCTCAAAAAAATCTTTAAATCGTCCGGCATAACGAAAACATGACGCTATATTATTCATATAGATGATGAAAAAGAGAGGTCCGAGGTGCGACCCTTGCGGTACTCCAGATGAACTGAGAAATGTTCTTGACGCTTGTCCATGAACACATACAAATTGTGATCTGTGAGAAATGTAAGATGTTATCCATCTAAGCAGATCCCCACAAATTCCCACCTCAGCAAGTCGATGCAATAGTACCGAATGATTAATTTTGTCAAATGCTTTTTTTAGGTCTGTGTATATAACGTCTGTTTGATGCTTTGATTCGAACCCCTCAGAAACATATTCCACCATACTAATTAGGTTCGTTTCCACACTACGACCTTTTATGAAACCGTGCTGATTCTCAATTATCAAGTTTTTTACATGATTCTCAATATAATTAAAAACTAAGGCTTCAAAGATCTTAGGAATTGCTGAGATGACAGCTATGGGCCTATAGTTTTGAACTAAGTCCTTTGTTGTTTCTTTCGAACCAACTCGAAGAACTCAAAGTGATCATGATGAAACTCGAGACTAGTTGGTGAATGCTGGTGTGCAAAATTATCTTAGTAGGAAACGCCCCCATCCAAAAATAGGGATCGAATTTCTTGGCGAGCTAAAACCATATTAATTTACGTCATGCTTCCATCCACTTAACTATATAACAGGGTAGGTACAAGATCTTTCGCTTCTGTGGATACCCTCGAACAGGATTAAAACACATTGGATAGATATCCTGCAAGGCAGCCCTTGACGGCGCTCTAATTAATGATTAAGCTGAAGGCGTATCGCGTATCCCTGTATTTGATGTTTATTTCTGCTCAAATGGATGTTCTTGCTAGTGACAACGTCATAGAGGATAAGTTATATAGAACAGATGACCCGAATGCTCGGCAAGCATTAAGACATCCTTTAAAAATTCGGTATTAATAGTCCATGATGGAAGTGCACACAGCAAATCTAATAAAATGAGACGGATACTTGCGAGCATTGTCATTCCGAAAATAAGTGTAATATTTATTTTTATTGAGAGGGACTATATATGGTGTTTCCACACAACGGTACGAAACTTCAGGAGGTGATTTGTTAGGTCGTTTGAGAAAAAAAGTTCCCATGAACATATTATGTTCCAAGTTGCTTCTAACGGCCGGACCATAAACACAATAACTTCCAGAAAAAACAACTTAGAAACTCGATATTTGTAGAGAAGGTTTGGACCTTAATAACGAAGGCCAAATTCGTGAATATGTAAAATCCGCCCAATGATTCTGCAGATATACACATTCAAAATTTTATTTTCCCGATATTTCGAAAAAAACAGATAAGATCTAACTGAAATCCAGTACTTTATCGAAAACTTACAGTTTGAAGGTTCATATAGAATTCAATGAGAATAATATGATGAGAAGATCACAGAATATTGAATATCCGAAAAAAAACTTTTTAATTTTTTTTTCAAATCGTTTTAATGACACGATCATCACAAAATTCTGTACAATATTGTTCTTCAGCATCTTTGAGCCAGCTGCAAAGTTCCATCACGATTGAATCAGTATTTCTCGAGTTATACCGAAAAAAACAACGACATCGAGTAGAAAACCACGAAATTCTACATGTTTTTTCCCAATATCTCCGAAACTAAAAGCTTTATCGATCTGAAATTTGGTGTGAAATATGAAGTTCAAGATATAACTGGAATTGTTCTAGAATATGAACAATTGTTTCAGAAAAAAAATTTTGAAAAAAAAAAATTTTTAAATTGAGTGAACATAAGATTCCAACGAATTTCCGCTCAAAGTTGCGCGTCGTCATGCTCCAACTAACTACCAAGTTTAAATCAAATCGCTCCAGTAGGTTCTGAAATATGAGGGAAATGACCTCAAAATTTCAAATTCCTATAACTCCGAAACTGTTCAGCCGATTCAGCCCATCAACGAACTTAACCGCGGCACTTGGATGCGCAACCTACCCTGAAAGTTTCAGATCGATATAATCGATTTTGACGCCGGATTCGTAATTAGTGAGTCCAATTGAGAACATTACAGACATTTGGACAGAACGATAGCACGCTGTTCCCCTAGAATATGCGCGCAAAAAGTATTTTTTTTGTAGAATCGTTCTGAATGTTTTAGCACATGGAATCACTCTGCTAAGATATCTATCCTGATGAATTCTCCGTGCTTCTTCCGTATTTCAATTCGCTTATCCATAAATAAAGTGCATGTCAACCATTCTAGAGTTAGAAAAAAGTATTCATGATGGAATCACTGCTAATTGACAACTCTGACTTTAACTGATATAATAATACTATTACTGTCAGCTGGTCTCCATAGCAGGTAATCAGGATTGTAGAGTGCCTTCATTTTTTTTACCTGACCACATCGGTTTCAGAATACTTCAACGCCCTGTAACTGCTCATGGTAACTTTGTTTTGTCAAGTGACCTTACGAATCAAATCCATTGAACGTAGTGCAGCCAAGTACAAGGCTGCCTTTTCTCCTAATTGGAAACTCATTGATAATGCCGTTTCAGAATAACTGACATCTTTCGTTTTTCTTTTCATTTAGTATATTTCTGTTCAAATTGATGTTATTTTCGAAAGTTAAATAAAGAGAAATTATTATTATTGTGGTTATTAATATAATTTTTATTATCCTGGTATCATCTCCTTTGTGGGTGGGGTAACGATTATTTGGTTATTATCTGGTTACTATTATTATTATCATTATTATTACTATCACAATTTAATTGGTGGAAATGATTAGGCACCGGGGTGTTGAACACCAACGGTTTAATCTCTAGCCATTATTCTTCTTATTGTGGAGCAGGTGGACAGAATCAGCCTTTTGCATAAGGCTTATTATTTTTAGATGTTCCTTAACCCCTACCAGCTTTAAAGACCCAGGCAACTCTTTATCTACAAGGCCATTAGCAGACACAATTATTGGCACAATAGTTACTTTTGCATGTCTGTGGATTTTTTTCAGTTCATTAGCCAGATCGATGTATCTGCTTATTTTCTCCTGTCTAGCCTTTGTCACATTCTCGTCATTATAATTATTATTATTTTTATTATTATTACTATCATTATTATTATTATTATTATTATTATTATTATTATTATTATTATTATTATTATTATTATTATTATCATCATTAGTATTATTATTCTATTAAAACAATTGTGGGCTTTTTTTCGGAGGTACAATTCATAAACAAGTTGTGATATCGAAATTACGAATGAATATATCTGAGAAATCATAAAGTAGATTTTTATCACGTAAGAATTGTGCCTTCGTGTTCAAGTTCCAACCCTGTCCGGCAGTCTCTAAGTTGTTCTTCACGAAAGTTACTGTAATATCGGTTGGCCGTTAGGCCCACAGTAAATGTTTCATAGCTGCCACTGATTCAATAATAACTAAAGTGCGTGAGCAGCTCTAGGATGTGTATAATCCCTATCAAGAACGAAGAAAAACGAACCTTTGAGAAGGATAAACACTTGACAAATGTTTATTTCCTTAATTTGAAGGTTCTCTTATTTCTAGATTAAACATCGTTACCGGATCTCTCCTCCAGCGTGTATCATTATCCTCGTGTTTCCTCCGAGCTTAAACCCTCTAGAGTTATCCTGTCTAAATTCTTGATATAATTGCAGGAACTTTCACACACTACTTGTGGAAGTTCGACAACAGTATATATGAATTTCCTCAGGAGATGAACGTAGAGCTGATGGGTTACTTTCCGCCGAAAGAATTCTTGTTTGAAGTTTTCTCAGCCACATCTGGATTTCCTTTGATATTTGCTCCCTCAGAGAAATTTATATGTGTTCACGAGGATTGAAGCAGAATCTGAAAACTGGTTCATGATCAGTTCACATAACCCATACGTGAATCCTACAGTTAAGTTTTTAGTTATGACTATATTAATCTATTTACTATTTTGATACATCAACAAATAATGATTTCAATTTCTGAAATACTTTTTGGTGAGACAAAATTCCGAAAATTCACTGGCGTGAAGTCACATTCGAATTCGTTGCTTAAGCGGTCATCTCTTCAGGCATTGACCCAGCCAATCACCCCTCTACTTCCTGATGGAAAGATTTGGTGATCTCCTAATCATATTATTCTCACAGAATTCTGCAAGAACTTTCGAGCTGTGGTGTTTTAATCAAGTACTGTATTTCAATTATATTCGGTCTATATTTTTGTAAATATTGGAAAAATTAGATTTTGAATGGGCATGTCTTCGGAATCATTCAGCGTATTTCTCGAAATTGTAGAGTATGTTTGAATCCTAATTACGGAGCCTGAATTTGTGAATGGAAAAATACACTCAACGATTTCACAGATAATACCCATTTAAGATTGTACTCTCCAAGTCTTTCCAAAAATACAGATCTAATCGAATTTCAGTACTTGATAGAAAAATAAGTTTTTATACAGAATTTCATGCGAATGATATGAAGAGAAGGTTGCAGAATTTTGAATATTCGAAAAATGAACTGAAATTTCCTCTCAAATTGTTTTATGCACGATCATCATCGAATTAAGCACAGAGTTGTTCATCAGCATTTTTTAACTAGTCACCAGGATTCATCTTGACTTAATCAGTATTTTTTGAGATATTCTGAAGGAAACAAAGATACCTTGAAAAGAAACAAGAAATTTGAGAGTATCTCCAGAAATTTTACCCTTATCGTATCACACTGGAATTTGGTACAATGCTGTTAATATGATGAATAGTTTCCGAAAAAAATTATTTTCAAACAATTCCTTTCAAATTTACTGGCTTTATATTGGTTCAACAAATTTTGCAAAACGTCGCGTGTCAATATTCTTCAACTTCGAAACTGATTGGCGGATTTCTCTAATTAACGAACTCGACAGTCGCAACTGAGTCATGTCTAGTCGTTTGATACCAATTTCGGGTCAAAATTCTAAAATTATAGATAGTCGGACAAGACTAGAGAACGTTGTTCCCTAGAACGTCCGCGCAAAGAAGGAATCTACATTGTTGTTATATGCAGTATTCTTCTGAATGTAGGTGATTTCGACCTAAATCAATATATTATGAATTGATTGGAGCTACTATAAAATTAAAATTTGATAAACAGCTACTGCATCTTTTTTTTCGAGGTCTGCTTGCTGCTTTCCAAATTCCCCGTAGATATTGCCGTTCATTTATCGGTCACGTACACCATTCGTAAAATACGGTACTAAAGCTTTTACTTTATGCTGAAATGCTAACCCTGTTGTGTAATCCTGTCATATAGATAAGTAGAGAAGCTGGCTGACAATATACATTTGCATCGTAAGTGGCTGATAAAAAAGGGTCCACATCTTATACATTCAGGAAGAATGATATTGTCACTGAATTGAACCCTTGATAAATGAAGTGTCTTTTATGGAGCGCAAGAAATCTCGGAAGGGATAATAACAATTCTTTTGTGTGTTTGGGAATGCAGGAATATCCTACGTCTCGATATTGATGCTTCTGTCATTTCTCTTGTGAAAAAAACATTTTTCTATGAATATCTTGGGTATTAGCTGATGTGAGTAGATCTTTGTCTGGAATTATTTGGGATTATAGTTAGTTTTTGATGAGTAAGGGTGTTTCAAATTGCTCGTTTTTTTAAGAATAAATAAAACACATAATTTGCATTCATTTTCGAAAACTTTTTATTTTTAATTGAAGTATTATTTATGCCATTTATATACGAAAAATAATATCTGTCAAATGGCTAACTCTTGCAGCTCTACAGACTTCCACTCTTTCATTAAATTTTTCAATGACATTTTGACATGATTGAGGCTCTATCTCACTAATGACACGAATAATTTCCTTCTTTTTTTCAGGAATCGATTGTGAATTATTCTTATAGACCCGGCTTTTCACATAACCACAAAGAAAATAGTCTATCGGTGATCTTGGTGGCCAATTGACATCGCACCGTTTGTGGAGATGATTCGTCTAGGATATTTTTGTCTCAATAAATCAATTGTGTCATTTGCAAACTGAGGTGTAGCGACATCCTGTTGAAACCAACTGTCCTCTAGATCAATATTAATTGAGTCAGGCTACAAAAATTCGATTATCCTCCGACTGTATCGATCACCATTGACATTTACAGCTTAACCAGCAGTATTTTAAAATAAGTAAGGTCCAATTACACCACCTGACCATAATGCACACTAAACAGTTACTCGTTTTGGATACATAGGTTTCTTATGAATAATTCGTGGATTTTTCTCATCCCAGATACGACAATTCTGTTTATTAACAAAGCCACCAAGTTGAAAATGTGCCTCATCAGAAAACATGATTTTTTGAGAAAAATCAGCTGGTTGTTCATTGATGTAATTGACAAATGAACGACTTTTTAAATGATCTAAGGGCTTTAGTTCCTGTGATTTGAACCTTATATGCCTTCAGAGCTAATCCTTGTGTAAAATACGCCATGTTGTGTACCCACTAAGTCCAACTTGTAAACGTCATCTAATGGACATTCCAGGGTCTTACACAACAATTTCATGAACCAAATCAATATTTTCTTGTGAACGACCACTACGACTGTATTTTTCACTTTTTCGATCTTCCACCGAACCGGTCTCTTGAAAATTTTTAATAATTCGACCAATAGTGCTTCAAGATGGACGATTTTACCATAAAATTCACGTAATTTTCTAAAAACACTTTTCAAAGAACGCTGATTTTCATGAAATAATTCAACAATTTGAACGCGTTGTTGTATCGCGTACGAAGCCATTTTTATAAATGTCATACATTACACTTCTTAAATGTCGAAATACCCAGACGAATTTAGTGCGCCATCTATATTTCATTTATTCTTAAAAAACCACGCAATTTGAAACACCTCTTAGAATGGAACGTTCAAGGTATCGTTGATCTTCGGAAAAGTGGCTCATTAGCCGAAATTGATCAAATAAATGGAAAAAGAAAAAATGCAGGGTGAACAGGCAAGTAGTAGTAAATCTTTGAGGATAGTTTCTCTGGCCGATCCTATGCATATAAAATCCCTATATGAGTGGTGAGGAGTCGGTGAGGCTTCCGGAGTTTTCAATCTGCATATCAGCGGAATAATCTGAACATCTGAATAATGATTTAACAACTTCACAAATGAATAAGTTTTGTTTTAATGAATGTCGCAAAAGATAACCTATAAGACAAGTTTCAAACAACTAATATTCTTCACATTTTTCAATTGTAATTTTTCAGTTTTTTAAAATTCACGCAAAAAAACAGATCCCTTACGTAGGTGTTTTTCATTGTTTGACTTTGCTCCTTCAAAATAGTCTGTAAATTGTTACTCTTAATTAAATTATTCGGAATTTATTATAGGTACCCTGCGTGGATTCTCTACACTCTACGTTTGTATTGAAGCTTTTTGAGGGTTTACGAGCTATCTTTAACCTCTTAGGGGTATCAAGTTTCGTCCTGGCTAAGTTTGAGGGAACAAGACACCAGGAATATAGTAAATGCGTGTGACTTAAACGAGAGCTGAGAGAGGGCACGCGCCATTGTGTGTTCTGAAAACAGGATACTGATAGAGGGCGTAAGTAGTATAGCTGGAACATCAGAGTATTTTGTAAATGGAGGAATGAAAAAACACCTTCGTTACGGATCCAATTTTCGTATGATTTCGAATAACTGTCAACTTACGGTGACAAAATGAGATTTTGTAATTTAATCCGATTTTTCACGATTTCAAAATCCAATCAATGAGCACCAAAATGATGCCTGTGGATATATTAAAAATCATATATTATTCAGATGTTCAACTAGCTGAAGGACATGTGCGAATCAAAGGGCAAGGAAGAGGCTCTGGTGTGGAATTTTTTGTATCGATTAAAGGTACTACACTCGTAATCTTGTTAATTTTCCGACACCCTGTATAATCTTGAGAACTATACTGTGGAATTCGTAATGCAATGTTCTTCTTCAAGAAAAAAATTTTAACCTGAAGAATTCGGAGGTATGATTTCATTGAATTGAAAGGCCTCGAACTAAAAATAATTTGAAGAAACCCCAGAACAAAACAAGCTGATATTGGTTTTGAAAGAACATGTCACGAGTGATTCTTTTTTTGGCGTTTAGTGCGGTAGACTGCCCTCCGCACGTGATAAAATTGGATATAGGATGCCAAAATCCTGTGAGGACCGCACGAATTTTCGACTTGTGTTAAAGCTGTGAGGAAAGAGCTTTAGTCAGTAGTACCAAATTAAATCTTGTTAGAGAATTATTATTATGCATTGTGTATTAGTTTTCGGCAATGATTTCATAATTATTGGGTTCCTTCAATTCATTGAATAATGCCCATTATTCAATGATCAAGCAGTATTACAGTCCCATTCAATGGCGTTTTCATTTTTACAGATGCTGCCAAGAATGTGCTAGAACGGAAGGTGAACCATGTGGAGGTGATCTTGGATTTAGTGGAACATGCGAGCCAGGCCTCAGTTGTCAACAACCAGGTCCCTCGCCTAGTGAAGGAACATGCAGACCCATTTTTTATCATATCGAGGGAAATGCGACGTGAAAAGTCTGAAGAGAATGGAGTGATATTTTTTGTGGTTAGTATCAGATTCAAAACATGAGACTCTATGACAAACTGTCAGATTATAGCTAAGATTATTAAACAGGCTGTCCAGTTTGAACTATATTCTAATTGGAGATAGCTGATCAGTGCTGCTTTCTTGATTCATGAAATAATTTTTCAAAATTGATATAATCCTGCGAAAAATGGGAATGAAATAAATGACAGATTTAGATTCTACTTATTTTATTCTCGAAACTTTTAACCCGATTATCTGAAGAAACTCATAACAACTTGATGTGAACATTCACTGCGAAAATATGCGCACATTTTCTAATTTCCAAATTGTACAGAACATACTACCATTGTTTCTGAATGGAGTGCAAGAGAAATGGCATATCCTAAACTCTCACAATTGAGGCGAAAACAGTATTCAGCAAATTTAACGAAAAAAAGGTTTAGAATAATGATTGGTTGTAATAAATTTGTTGCTTGGAACCTTCAGAAAAATAAAAAAACACAATTTCAAATCTTTTTTCTTTTAATATCTCCGAACCAGACCTTCAAGCAATAAATTTCACTTGCTAATATCTAGAGAAAAAAATTTAATTGCTGTCTATTCTGATGCATATCTGATATTCTTTCAAGAAAGACCTTTCAAGTGGTGTTATTCCGCCTTTACAACGATTCTCTAATAGCATGTGGATATACCTCTTCAGTTGTTTCATGTCAGATGCAGTTATTGCTTAAACGTGTTCAATTAAATAGCCCAAGTGGAGTTGATCACAAGATTTTCTTCTTTAAGCTGGGAGCCCAAGGGTTTGTCTAGGATGGCTCATCCATTGTACTTGGTACATTAAATGCAGTCATTGTATAACTCACGGGCCAGTAATAATACTTTTTGGCTAGTTTCCTAGAAGATGGGCCAGTTCCTATTGCAAAATCACTTGTTAGTATTGAACCACAAGTTCGATAGTATCTGGGTATAATGTACCCAATATAATGGATTGGAGACTCTAAACCAATCTTGCTGTTGCCCACATCACCCAAGTGCAACTGGGTGATTAAATCAACTTGGGCTATTCGATAGAACAAGTGTATGCTGCATCAGTTGAATACAACTAACGTGAAAACATTTATATGGTGTATCTACATGGATACCTACTTATAATATCGTTGGTACTGTGGCAAAGCATTGTTCTAAAAAAAATTCCGGACAGAAAACACATCAATTCTAATCTCTTAAAATTGTAAGTGAATTCAACTACTGAAACTATGATTCGAAGATATCAATTGTAAGAAGATTTGAAATTGTACCCATGTTTTATTTTCCCGAAAATTTCTAAGCAATGAATTCATACCTACCAATCATTATTTCATCATTTTATTTCGTTAAACTCGCAACTAAATATTTTTTCGCCAACGCGCAACGTTGTGAAAATTTAGGATAGATTAGAATATTGCTGTATTTTTTTGCAACGAAAATATCACCCCTTCTAGAAGACATGACAGTATATGTTTCAAACAATTTTGGAAAGTAGACAAAGTAGACAAAGTGTGCAAGTGAATGTTCACATTCAGAGTGTTGTGCTTTTTTTCAGAAATTCAGGTCGAAGTTGCGAGAATAAAATAGGTAGATTTCGAATCTGTCATTTCATCCCCATCTTTCGCAGAATTATATCATTTTTTTTTAAATTGTGTCATATATAGAAAGCAGCACTCATTAGCAATGTTCAGTGAAAAAAGTAGACAGATCAGTATCAATCTAGAGATATGGTATCCAAAACATTGAGGAAAGAAGCGATTTTTCGCGAAATTCAAAAATTTCCATTTTCTCGAAAAGGGTGAAAATATCTCCTAAGAAGTTTTCGATATTTTGAGTGGTCAAGATCTGGTCTATCCCCAATTCGAATGTCCTTCAATTTACCTGACATTCAATTAATGTTCGAGGTAAAGATGACAGATATCTTCCATTACGGAATTTTATATGGATTGTCTTGAACAGAGAAATGTTGCATCCATTTCAGAAACAAAATATACAGGGTGTATCTCAATAAAACCGAAAAAACTGAAGGGGTGATTCTGTGACAAAAATTAAAGTAGGTATTTCGTATAAAATTTCTTGAAAAAACTCCCTCCGAAAAAGTTACACCCTTTCTTTTCTTTTTATTTTCCCTGTCTATTAAGCTTAAGATACGAAACTTGGTAAATATTATCAATAGTAATCAGTAAAACACATTTTGAAATTTTCTCAACCCTGAAGTATGGTGATAAGGGGTTGAAACAGTCAACCCCTAAGAGATTTGCCTTAAAAAAACATGGCTTAAAGGACCAATTGATTCGCTAACTTTATATCTCTACTAGTTTTTCCGAAAACTTAAGCATTTACGAGAAAAACATAACCCATGTTAAATAGGATTCAACTGCTGTTTTTATGAGTCGTACGCTAAATTCAGAAACAATTCACCTTCTCGAAATTTTGCGGTTCGAAAACATTTCTGCATCAGTGAGGGTCATAATTTCAGCTTTTCTGCGTGGTGTAAGGTCCTTTTTTTACCCATGATTACGTCTGAATGGCAAGCAGCAATTCCCCTACACAATCCTTTCCAATAGAAGGCTTCACAATATATTCGCAACTACTGCTAAGCGATACGCCCTCTGGCAATAGAAATTCGAACACTTCCAAGTTAGTAGTTTTTCGACGTGCCTGTTATTCTAACGTAATTTGCTTCCTTTTGAAGTTCATTTTCGAGCTTTTGTGTTGTTCTCCGAGAGAAATTTTGGTATACCGAAAGTGTCTGTAATATTCATCAATCGATTCCTCTCTTTCCGATTAAAACTTTCGATTGTATTAATTCGAAATGGCATCCTCCCGAAATGTCTATTGTTGTGTACCTCAACTCAATGTTATACATGGTCAAAGAAGAAAGGATCATCTAGTTCCTCCAGTTTTCATTTTTTCCAAAGCCAAATGAAAGTGAAGTTGATTTGGAAACAGCATTTGGCAGGGTACTCAATGATAGAAGAAAGGCCTAGCTTTAGAAATTGAAGATTGGAAAACAGGTCACGAAATACATGAAAGTATGTTCACTGCATTTCTCTGAAGATGTTTATTTTCATAAAGGTAAATTACCCATAATGTATTCATTTCGAAACAACTTCATGTCATTCAGGTGTAAATGAAAATAAGAGAATTTTGAAGAAAAATGCTGCAGAGAAACTACCGAGCACTTCTGCAGCTACCTAATTCACATACTACACAAAATCATATTCTCAAAGAGTGATCTGGTTGAAAACCTGACAAAAACTAGATATACTGTTAGAGTTGATTATAGCTAAAGTTATTCATATAAATACGTTAATACTTTTCATTTCTATATATAGGTAGGTTGTACCAGATGTGACATTTTTCATTTTGTATGTGTATCTTGAGCTGCTGTAATATGAAAATGAAATCAATTATATGTCTATCTGTTTCCATTTTTTTAGTAATACAATAGTATGCAAAAGAACTAAAGCAGAAAATATGTTTCCATTTTATTGATTCACTCGTTTGTAAACAAAGAACAAGTCATATCATTTGGTCTGATTCTAGATTTACCACATAATATAGCCTGCATTCAGCACTTCTTCACATAAATAAGAGTCCTTAAATTACTTACTGAGGTGCCTATTTCTCCACAAATTCAAGTAAACTTAGATATTGGTTCATTTTGATCCACCAAGCAACATACACTAAAATAACACCAAAATTATCCTCCAGGAACGATTTAAAGTGCGATTTTATATCGTGATCCATACGAAAAGTTCCTTCTCAAGAAATCTTACACAAAATTATAATAATTTCTTTAAATATTCAAGCTCTGCTTAATGAATATTCGTTCTCCGCCACATTTATAACGTTTGTTTACATAAAACAACTAGCTTGGACAGGTTCCAAATTCATCCGTTAGGGCGCTGGCATCTTCGCAGAAGTTCCCAATAGTAGCATTGTCACATCACTTACCAAACCTTTTAGGAAGCCCTACCAGTGGAAGGAAATTCTTACCTCCGTGCAGTTCATAACGAGCGACCAGATATTTCCGTACATTATCATAAATACATATTTGCACAGGCGAAATAAATTAACTCTTTCCGGATCATGAATACGTTATATTCCCACCGTTGTGCTCCGACATGGAACCGATTTTATCCATTACGGGACACGAAAAAGCAGCCAGAAGGTGGCTGCGTCGGTTAACCTTGCACGTCCTTGGCCGGTCAATTATAGGGCTAATTAGTTCGGATTAGAGAAAATGATTAATTAATTCAGCTGGGACTCGTTCGGTCATGATATAGCGGATATCTCTGTAGAAGTTTCGGAGCAATAATGTTTTTTTCATGTTCTGAGGGGATATCGAGAAATGATGTAACGCATTGGATGTAACGCGTTTTTTGTTGAACATGATAGGAATAAAGCGATTGGTTTCGTTCGCAAAAAAAAATCTCCAACTTAGATTAACCTTTGTTCGCTGTATTGTGTATTGTATTGTGCTTGCGTGAAAATTCCACACATGTGATTTTTAACCAATCAGAACGTGTATTTCTGACCGATCACCATCGCAACGGATGAATTTTAGTGGGAATTTTTTACTCGTGGGTACCCAACAGCGAATTATACTGGAAATTTCTTTGACATTTACAATGACAGAATATTTTCTCAATTCGTCTGCTGATAGTGCGGATGAACTTGCCTTCCTCTTGGTTGTATCTTTTTGTAGCTTAGCATTTTTTGCAGGTCTTGCGTTGGCAAATTCTATGTCAGAGAATGGATTAAATTTGCGATTATACCTTTCGAAAAAATATTCCTGCACTGCTTAGCTGTAGAGTTCCATTGAACTTTGATAACACTCTCCTTGTAGTCTTCGGAGTTTTTTTTTCGCATGTTGAAGGCAGTGTCTTCAAGAATAAGCGCCAGTTCTTCTACAGGTATATCCGCTCTGTCGGAATCATACGCTTTTTCTGCGCAAAAGTTTATAAATTGCTTCCATACACTTGCCTTCGATATCCTAGTATTCGCAGGTATCAACTGCTCAATATTCTGAAGAAAATTTCCTTCACTTTCTTGACCAAAGCGAGACATTTTTCTACGTCGTGCTGTTTTTGACAAATTCAAAACAGAAATGATTTCTAGCTTAGAGTTTCACTGAGTTGCCATGGTAACTAAATAATCAAGTCGACAAAAGTTTCTATGTACTTGATGAAGACGAAAATTGATGTTGTTGGGAATAAACACATTTGGAGTGGAATTTTCTTACCGAATATCACACGAGGCCAAATTAAATCCGGAAATTTTTTTCTCGCTCATGAATATTTTTAGAAAATTATCCCTCGTCTTGGACTCGAGCTGTTTGAATTTTAAATTTTTTTGGTAAAATATAGATAGTATATCAAGGAGTAAATGATTTAACATTTCACAATTTTTTTCATTAAATTTGTAAGTAATGTGTTTGTCCACCGCGGTTTATCTATACACTGCCCAACACATCTTGCCATTGATGCAAGAAGGTGGTCTATTTTTTTTTTGGGGATACTTTCCCAAGCTACCTGTACTGCATGTCTCAAAGCCACCAAAGTCCTTGAGGGCTGGGGTAAATTTCCAAGCCTTCCACCCATGATGTCCCAAACATGCTATATGGGCGAAAGATCAGGAGATCTGGGCGGCCATGGCAAAAGATTCACATGGATCGCTTCAAAAAAGTTAAAACTAACTCTGGCAACATGAGGTCGAGCATTATCTTGCTGAAATATTGGATTCTCGAGCTGGTTAATGTAAGGAAAAACATATGGCTCCACTATTTCTTGGAGGTAACGCAGCGCTATCATGTTCTTCGGCCATCATGTGCGCCCAAGAAGAATCGAGATTCATCAGAAAAGACGACCTGATGCCATTCCATATTCCAAGGTTGTCGTTCTCTGCACCACTGTAATCGTTGCCGGCGATGCTCAACCTTAAGAGGTTGAAAAAATACTCCAACTTGTTTCTTTTATTCTCAAATGTGTCGCGGTGGACCATATATGTAGGTAAATTTTTGTCACCCTACGGACGTTTGGGTCTGTTTGGACACCATCCATAAGGACGCCATATTTGAACGAAGACTTTGCGGTTCTAAAAATATACTCTTATATCCTGAGGCTTCGGTTGCTTTTTAGGCCCCATTCGTACTAAAAATGATGTCCGTGGATGTGAAATATCACTAGTATTCTATTCTGCTAATGATTAAAAAAAAACATAATTCATATGAAGAGAAAAATAGATCGGCTGATATAATCGATCGGTATTTAAGGTGCGTTCGATTTTAAGATGTAAGATGTGAACTTTTATCAGTTAACTTCAGTTTCGTCAAGATTTCCTATCCGACCTGGAATGATATGTAGTTATGTTTTCAAGTAATATGAGAATATTTAAATGTGAACGTCATAATTATCCAGGATGTGTCGAAAAGAAATATGATTCGTGTCTATTCGAATTCATTCCGGTAGACGATGAACGAACGATGAATAGTTGAGAACGAATTCATAACACTATGTGTCAATTTTGCGGCTTCTGTTATGAGGAATAAGGAAATATTGGGGACACATTAAAGTTCAATTTTAGACACATATTGAGAGCGGAAGACACATTGTGGTCACATTTTCGAAATATTTAGGATACATTCCAGATTGGAATCGGGCAGAGTTTAGATCATTTTTAGAACACATTTGAATCACCATTTTGGTCACATTTCTCACTCATTATAGTTGAAAAGTCGACAATGACAATGTGCCTCAAGAAAGTGTCGTGTCCAGTTAACTATGACGACACAGTATCGACACTTCGCCCAGATTGAGTCAGAAATTGTTACTTGAGTAAATTGAAGATCAATATAAAATGTTACTTGGATATATGGGACCTAATTTAATTTGTGGGAAGAGCCCAGTGGTTAGTTATTTTCCTGATATTTCAGAAACAACTGAAGCGTTCGATTTGAAACTCGGCATTTATTTGGAGCATAACTACGCTCAATTTCGTGCGAAATTCTGTTGAGACAGTGCTATCAGTAGGTTTGAAAAAAATATTTTCCAATATTTCTTTCAAAACAATTTTTTTTTTTCAATTATCTAGTATATTCAAAACAATAATTCTGTTCAAGCCTAGAGATCTATATTTCACAGCAGTGTACCAAATTTCAGATCGATACCCTCATAATTTCCGGAGATATTGGAAAAAATATGTAAAATTTCGAGGTTTTTGCGCGCATGTTCTAGGGGAACAGCGTGCTATCGTTTTGTCCAAATGTCTGTAATTTTCGATGTTTAAGCCGAAAATGATCTCAATCGACTAGGTTGGATTCACTGATGATGAATCCGGTGTCAAAATCGATTCTGTCCGGCCGGCCGGCCGTCCGTCCAGCCGTAGACACAATAACTGTCGACAGAAGCGAGCTAGCAACTTGAAACCTTCAGGATAGGTTGCGCATCAGAATGCCGCGGTTGAATTCGTTCATGGGCCAAATCGGTCTAATAGTTTCGGAGTTATAGGCAATTGAAGTTTTGAAGTTATTTATTTTTTATTTCAGGAACTGATTGAGTGATTGTATTCAAATTTGACAGTTAGGTGGAGTATAATGACGTGCAACTTTGAGCCAAATTTCGTCAGGATCATATTGTCAGTAAATTTAAAAAAAAAAATTTTTTCGAAAATTTTTTCCAACAAATTTTTTTTTCCGGAAACCATAAATCATATCCAAAAAAAATTTCACTCACACTTCGAGCTTCATATTTCACAGCAGTGTACCAAATTTCAGTTCGATACGATCATAAGTTTTGGAGATATCGGGAAAAAATTCGTCAAACTTCGAGGTTTTCTTCTCGATATCGTTGATTTTTTCGGTATAACTCGAGAAATACTGATGCAGTCCTGATAAAACTTCACAGCTAGTTCTGAAATGCTGAAAAACAACTTTATGCGAAATTTCGTGATAATCGTGTCATTAGAACAATTTGAAAAAAAAAATTTTATGATTTTCTTATCATATCGTCCTCAAATTCTGTATGGAACTTCGAACTGTTATTTTTCGATGAAGTACTGGATTTCAATTCGATCTGATCTGTATTTTTGGAAATATTGGAAAAATAAAATTTTGATTGGGTATATCTACGGAATCATTGGGTGGATTTTACCCATTCACGAATTCGGCCTTCGTAATTAAGGTCCAAACCTTCTCTACAAATATCGAGTTTCTAAGTGGTTTTTTTCGGAAGTTATTGTGTTTACGTAGTCGGCCGTTAGGCTGACTCGATATTTGTAGAGTAGGTTTGGGGATTAATTACGAAGGTCGAATTCGTGAATGGGTAAAATCCGCCCAATGATTCCTTAGATATACCCATTCAAAATTTTATTTTTCCAATATTTCCAAAAATACAGATTTGATCGAATTGAAATCCAGTAATTTATCAGTAAAAAATTTCAAAAAGCACTGCCGTGAAGGCAGCAGCTTCTGCGTGCATGTTCAAATTCGTTGCTGAAGCGGTCATCTACATTGAACATGCGCGCAAAAGTTGCTGCCTTCACGGCAGTGCTTTTTGAAATTTTTTTTTTGTATCATTGATTTCACCATAACAACTCGAAAAATACCTACAAAAGCACTGACGTGAAGTCAGCAGATTTTGCGCGCATGTTCATATTCGTTGCCAAAGCGGTGAGGGCTTTTCTAGGTTTTCATTTATCTCCTCAAATTATAATCGTATCAAACTGAAATTTGGTTTATTACTCTGAAATATGCAGCAGAATGTTTTTCGAAAAAAAAAATTATTTCTAGAAAAATGTTTTTTTCAATTTACTAACGATTCGATCTCGACAAAATCATGCAAAAAGTTGCTCGTACTTTTGCGTCCAAAACCGAATATGCCACATTCCGAAATGCTACATACTCTAAAAGTTGGGATCCTCTGTCTAATCGTGCCTACGGCCAGCCGGACAGCCAGATGGATGGCAGAATTGATTTTGACGCCGGATTCTTCATCAGTGAGTCTAACCTAGTCCAACGATAGCACGCTATTTCCCAGAACATGCGCCGAAAAAGTAATTCTTCAGTTTGAGAACAAGCGTAATACATGATATGATATAATAACTGCTTGTCTTCAGATATCAAGCGATCTCGTGTTTCGTATTTGAGTCTCCCAATTTTTCCTCGGAACAAACGTGCCGCGACTTCCAGGTGATGTACCTGTCGTAGTCCCTAAAATCCCGTCTGAGTAGCTTGAAAATCCTGCAAGGATTGCGGTGAAACTTATGTAGACCTTATAAAACAAATCCCTTTTGCAGCGCGGATTCAGGAACCATCCGGTCGGAAAAAGAGGCACCCACTTCATTTTCGTTTCTATAACAAGATATCCTCTTTATGAATACTTTATGAGGGTGGCTGCCGCCATTCAGAGCGGGGCTAGTGTATAGAGTTTGAATACCAAATGATAAAAGATGTTACCGGATGTGATGAAAATGAGATATTTCTCGTTTGTGTTCAACCCTCAGAATCTTGGGGAGAAGGGATGTTCTATAAAATAATAAAGGCCATTAAGGTGGTCCTGAATCCGTAGCATTATCATTTCAGTAAATCTTGGAATTTTCAAGTTAATAACTCAACCAGCTTTATCCACCAGCCTCGCTCGCTCTCTCTTTTCTTTAGAACCAATAAATGGAAATTTTAGTTTCAGATATATTCAAACTACGTATGATAATTGATAATAACCATAGGGGTAAAAGAAGAGGAGAGAGCATATCCTATATTTCCCGTGTACCAAAATTGTCACAGAGTTTTTAGAAAGTTCTGTGGATTTACCCTTACAAAGATGGCCGAGTTCCAAATATTTTAAATTTGAACGACAAACGTTGAATTTCGTTATTTTTTCCTCATTTGCTAATAATTCCTGTACGATTTGTACTGGAAAGATATACAGAATTATTAAAAAATGTCAACCTATTCTTTGAACGAATTCCAATTTCATTACACTCATACGGAGAGACAGAGTTTCTGCTGAGGGCTATTCTATAGTAGGTAGAAATAACGGTTTTTGGTCACATCTTAGTATTTTTTCGTGGTCAATTCTATTGTTGTGAAGAATTCTGGAAAAAATATTTCAAAATGGCGGAAAACCTACAAAGTTGAAATTTTTTGTTTTCGATTGCCGAATTGGATAACATTATTCTAATGTACTCAATTTTCTAAGATTTCTCGTGAAAACATGTTTTCAAAATTCAAACTCAACTTTTTTTTATGCTAATAGGCCTCCAGAATGGCCTGGATAAAAATATGAATTTATCAAGGAAAAAAATATTTTCTAAAAAACTTTGGTGGGAATCGAACTCTCTGCGCATTCGGTGAATAGGGTCAAATTCGATGGAGTACCGTTGCTTGGTAACGGACAGCATTATAATCAGATTAAATCCAATTTATACTCTGACATTTGTCCGTAAGTGGAGCGAGTTCGATTTCCATCAAAGATTTTTTGAATTTTTTTTGTAAATTCATATTTCTATCCAGGTCATTCTGAAGGCCCATTAGCACAATTTTGGCTCCGTAGGGTCACCAGTTTCTCAAATAAAAATCATTTCAGTACTCCGAGCGAAATCTTTGGAAGGCTATAAAATGAAAACCATTCTGTTTTCACAGCAGTGTTCAGAATGAAGGTAAGTTCAACCTTCAAAGATTTCAACAATTTTGGGTGAATTTTTTTTTCACTGTAGACATGTAAAAAAAAGTTGAGTTTGAATTTTGGAAAAATTTTTTCACGGAAAATATTAGAAAATTGAGTACATTGAAATAATACTATCCAATTTGGCAATCGAGAACGAAAAATTCCAACTTTGTGGGTTTTCCGCCATTTTGAAATATTTTTTCCAGAATTGTACACCACAATTGAGGAGAACACCAAAAAATATTTAGATGTGACCAAAAACCGTCATTTCAAACGTCACGCATAACTCAACACAGTTATCAGAATATTGCTCGAAGTTGACATTGAACACCCTGTATCTCGCTTATGCTTCGAAAACGGGGTATATATCACAAGGCAAAAATGACTTTCCTAATGCCATCTATACGGCTATATATGTTTGACCAGTTTATGATGAAACACCCTGTATATAATCATTGTCTCTTATGGATGACATTCTCGGATCATTTTCCATTAACATGTAAGCTTCATGAATTATACCAAGATGTATAGAATATATCAGGTGTCGATACTTTCCTACTATTACCTACTAAAATTTTGGGTCCAAAACGCGGTCCTAGAATTGTCAAATATTGTCCTACTTGGCTCTGTAAACGATGAGGGCGCTAAGGTCGCATTGCCGAGTTAATACAATTAATTCCGCTGAATAAAAATTAATTGAGCTATAAACTGATTGATCTGATGAAACTACCTCCCAAAAAATAAATCAGATAATTGAAATTATAGATTCTTACTAATATATAAGAATAGTTTAACAAATTTGGATCATCTACTCATTTATAATATGAAATATGGGACTTAGGAGCAATATGAGGTTTATTGTGAGAACACTTTCATGGATGGATACAAGAAGTTATTTCGAAGCCAAAACAACGGTGGAAACGGAACATGAGATTGATATTACTAATGGATTTCATTGGATAGTTGGGGTCTCCTTTTATGAGAATATGGTTTATAAATTTTGTATGTACCTATTAATAAATATTCAATTCAAAAGTTATGAATTTTGTTTCATACTTATGAAAATATTTCGAAGAAAAATTCATTATTATTGAAATTGATATATGAATTTTCATGTTTTTTGTTATTAACATTTCTATTCGAAATTTATATGAGTCAATAGGTTTTACCTGAACCCTCTTTAGTGTTTTGATAAATATTCCCACTCGAATTTTCGCTTCTCAAAATTTCCAAAAATGAAGATTGTATCGAATTGAAATCCAATACTTGATCACAAAATGACAGCTTGAAGGTTTATGCAGAATTTCGTGAGGATAATATGTTATAAGATCACCTTATATTCCATCAGGAAATAAGAGTACGTTTGGTGGGATCGATACGTGAACGACTTCCCATTAGTTCTCTTCTAGAAATTTTTCAACTCAGAATGATTGTTTCCATACAAAATCTGCATACATACCTCATACCTTTTACTTTCGCGATTCTTACTGTTAGAGAAATAATTCTTTTATGCTCGATTTCATTACGTCCTATAATAAAATGTTTGTCGGAAATATTACGTTAGAAAATACCGTAACTCTCCGTAAATGACCCATATCCTTACGCGAAGGGGGAAAATCGGCCAACCACAAGCCCAATTTCCCGGTCCGTTTGCCACAGTTTACTCTCCGTAACCCTTTTTTGTAGCAAAAAGAGGTTGACCATCTGGGCAATTAGTGGCAAACGAGTCCGTACATATCATAAATAAGTATAACTGAGGGCTTTTTCCAATTGTTGTTGGTGGATTATGATGAAATGTGAAAAACATTTTGCAGCTGGAATTCGACATTTCACTCAACTTGACATTCACAATAGAATAAGGAAGAATAAGAGGATTTTCGCATAGCATATCGGGTTTCTGACCAGAGCCGGAGCTAGAGCTTGTCGGAGGTGCACTCGCCAGGGGCTCAAAAGCTAACGAGGGGCGCAAAATTATAATTTTTTTCTCCAAAATGTTGCTTTTTTGTTTGTTTTTGATAAAATCAAATAATGAACCCTAGTGATTGACCAACAAAAAAAAATGTTTAACCCCTCTTGGAAATTTCACAGTTTACGTTTTGGAGTATGAAGATTTGAATAAAATAATAGAAAAAAATCCGTCCGTCCGCCGTCCGCTGTCCGGGGCTTTTCTCAGAAAGTACTGAACCGAAATCTGTGACACTTGGCAGAAAAATCGTGTGGCGCTCGGGATTGATCCTCCAAGCTTTTCAGCAGGATCGGTGTACCCTAAGGGCTCAAAATGGGGGGTTGGGGGGAAAAAAAATTATTTATCGAAAACTTACTACCGAATTTTCATGAAACTCTGAACGTTGATTACTGTTGCAAAACTAAA
This sequence comes from Myrrha octodecimguttata, assembly GCA_958510865.1. Lineage (NCBI taxonomy): Eukaryota > Metazoa > Arthropoda > Insecta > Coleoptera > Coccinellidae > Myrrha > Myrrha octodecimguttata. The sequence continues at coordinate 60,868,903 of OY294056.1, forward strand.
CCAAAAAAATTTCACCCGGATGATTTCCGACCAGTGGTTCCTGAGTTATAAAGAAAAACGCTGCAAATTTCCAATAATGTCGAAAATTACATCATCGCATTCGGTTCTAAGATTGGAATTCACTGGAATAATCGGTTAACTTTTCATCCAGAATCATTCATCTAAATGACGATGAAAATATTGATTACCAAATTTTCAACATATATCGAGAAATTTTTAATGGATGCGTTATTATTTTATAAGCACAATTTGAAAATGCCCCATCGATGTTCTTGACAATTTCATAATCGTAAGTAGTTCAGAATAAATATTTTTGGGTTTTCTCTCCAAATATCTTAAACATAACTACTGAAAATCGGATCAAATTATTATTTATAGAAATCACCCTGCGGATTACGGAATTTAAGATTGAATTTTTTTATGAAGCTCATTCATATCTTAAATAAAACTTTTATTTTATTCATGAATCATTGATTTTTCAGAACACAAAAACCACTTCCATGAAAAAATTCATTTGAAACATTGAAATATCAATAAATACTCTTTTATAACTGAATAACACTCTTACATGCAGAACGCGAATTAAGTAACTTTATTTAAAATAATGAAGATTTCCAAAAAATTCGGTTGATCGGAGGTTTGCATTAATTTCGGTTTGCGTAGTACAATTATCGTCAACTTGTGGATATCCGTTACTGGTTTCAATCGAGATCCAAAATCTTTCGTACTGACAGTTTGAAATAAGCGTGAATATAAAAAATAATGAGCATTTATATGATAAATCAAATTGGAGGATATAATATGCAAAAAAATCAATGACAAACCGAAAATCTCATCAATTGTCGATTGTCGAGAATCTAATAACAGAGGGTTGTAGCCTTAGACTGAAGTTAGGAACCGATGATCTATCTACCTGTTCTGAATGGGGTCTGTGCCGGGTCGTGACCTAAGACAAGGGATATAGCGTAGACAAAAATATTCTGCATGCATCATCATCTGGTTGTCGGAAAAATACTTGTTTGAATTTTACGTCTTCACATCAAACAGACTTTCGGATTTGACACCCTCTTGGTTGAGTGTATCTGACAACGATGACAACGAACGAAATTTATAATCTAGAATTATTCTGTCGAATTCAACCTGATGAGGTTCACGATATATTTATTTGTTACAGAAATGTTATCGAAAATAACTTTAGTTTTTCAGTTTGTGTGGTGGATACTTTGTGAATCAAGTGAATCGGATATCTGCACTGTGGAAAAAATTTTTTTCAGATCAATTGCACAGAAAGGTTGAGTTTTTTTTTCATTTCATTAATATTTCTCAGAACATTTTGAATATTGGGGTTATTTCCCCAATATCTCAAAAAGGACAAACCCTATCTGATTTGTAGTTCATTTTCAGTTGTAGAATACCGACACGAAATTTAATAATCGTGAAAAATAGTAAGATTTTCAAAGATGTGAAACGACTGTGGACCGTCTCTTCTCATTCAAAATATTATTTTAAATTTTGCTACTCAGTTAGCGTTCTGCATGTGGAAATGATATTCAATTATACAAGTGTATTTATTGAGTTTTCTATGTTCATATGAATTATTTCATGGAATTGGTTTCTGTGTTGTGAGAAACCAGTTAGTTATGCATAATATATAAGTTTTTTGAGATATCGATGGTATATTGGGTGATTTAACTGAGAAAATAATAAACCCTTACTATAAGCTTCATACACATGGCAGAGACGTACTGTAAGGCATGAACCAGCTGTAGACTGTGGGGCGACTAGTAGTTACCAAACAAAATCCCAGATAATGATTTTTACTCTTATCGGCAGTCCTACGATTATCGATCCTCTATCTGGGATCCTATCAAAGATACTAAATAACGAAGTCGTTTACGACCGAGACCGAGGGGCTAGATAAACCTCCCATTACCTGAATACTTCCCTCTTCTCGCATCTGGTGTAATTCTATGCCGCAGAAGGTGCATCACAGCTCCTATAGCATCAATTGAAAAAACTAAGAAAAGTACTGACGTGAAGGTAGCAGCTTTTGCGCGCATGTTTACTTGTGGTGATATCTTTTGAACACGCGCGCAAAAGCTGATGACTTCACGTCAGAGCTTTTCTATAGTTTTTTTTCGATAAACTACTGGATTTCAATTGGATCTAATCTGTATTTCCGGAAATATTGAGATATTGGAAAAATTAAATTTTGAATGTCTACGGAACCGTTGAGCGAATTTTACCCATTCACGAACCTTGATAACGAAGACCAAATTCGTGAAATGGTAAAATCTACCCAATGATTTCGTAGATATACCCATTCAAAATTTTATCTTTCCAGTAATTCCAAAAATACAGATTAGATCGAATTGAAATCCAGTAATTCATCGAAAAAGATATTTCTAAGGTTCATACACAATATCACGAGGATAATATGATGAGGAGATCACAGAATATTGTATATTTAAAAGAGAAGAAATTCGAGATTATTTTTTCCAATCTTTCTAATAACACGATCATCTAGAAATTTGCAGACAGTTGTCCATAGCATTCTCAAACTAGCTGCCAAGTTTCATCTTGATTGAATTAGTATTTTTCCTGATCAAGGGGGAATATTTGTTGATTTATCGACGGATATTCGTCCTTGTGGTTATGTTATTTATTATTACTGGAGCTCTTTCTTCTCCGTGAAACCAATTCCTATCTTTGTTAGATGTTGGACGTTTTCGTCTTGTGCGAATCCACATGAACCGAGCGTTTCCAATGTCGTGTCGGTTGTTTGTAAAGCTGCAATATCGCAGTTACAGCAACCTGATGCGGCAAAAGGATGAACGTCACACACATCGATCAAAGTATTCTGCACTCGAAGGTGAGACTCGCAAGATGCTCCTAGCAGATGGCGCGCTGTATGTTGTATACTGCAGCGGTACTTCTGAAAGGTAACAAGTATCGAGAGAACTCTATGCGGTTTATCCAAGTTAAGTTGACCTGACGATCAATACCAATTGTGAAACAGCTGTAGTCATTGTACTTGGATCCGCTTCTTCGGTGTAGGTGTTTTGGTTGATTGGATGATTAGCTCTGTTCAAGGGGGAATATTTGTTGATTTATCGACGGATATTCGTCCATGTGATTATGTTATTTATTATTACTGGAGCTCTTGCTTCTCCGTGAAACCAATTCCAACCAGTATTTTTAGAGTTATTTCAGAAAAGAACAACGATATCAAGAGAACACCACGAAATTTTACATATTTTTTCCCAGTATCTCCAGAAATTACGATCGTATCAGAATGAGATTTGGTACACTGCTGTGAAATAGGAGCACGAGTGCTTCTGGATGTAGTGAACAGTTTCCGAAAAAAAAAAATTAAAAAAAAAATTTTTCAGAATTTATTGACAGTGGGATATCAGCGAAATTTTTTGAAAAGTTGTGCATTGGTATGCTACAACTAACTCTCATGTTTCAAGTTCAATCGCATGAGTTGTTCCTAAAATATCAGGGAATCAATCTCAAAATTTCAAATTTAAATTTTTGGGACAAAACTAAGCACGCTCTTCCCCAGAACATGCGCGCAAAAAGCTTGTCAGTAGTGTCAGTACGTCAGTAGGTCCGTACCAGCTTAGTTCGTTTGTAGTCAAGTGCTGGTGGAAACACGTGTTAAGATTTTGACATAATATAATATAGAATAGATGCTTCTGATGATTCTGAATCGGACGATAGAAGATGGAATCCTGTGTCTAGTATTATTTTTATTATAGGTATTTTATTATGTTACCATTTTTCCGACTTTTTTGATACAATCATTGTATGCCCATGCCGATTGAAATAAGGAATAGAAAAGTCTGTATTTAAATGATTGTATGAAGAACATTTATCAAATGGGCTCATTCGAATTCAATACATGAGAATTCTGCATAGAAGTCATGAATTTATGGGTATTTGAGAATGGAATTATTGTTGTTCCGTGCTGATAAAAATATCTGATCATTCTTCTTTCGAATAATAAGTAACCTCGAATATAAAATGAATTTATTCCACGAATCGAGGGCTTACTGAAGGTTGCCGATAAAAGTGTGCGTTTTGTTTTGCATCGAGAAATACCAATGAAAAATGGGAAAATAGAAACGACCGTATTTTGTCAATGTAGGGAACGGGGGCATTATGGCAAACAAAGCCAAAATAAATAGTTCAAGCGAAACAGACCGATTCCAACTGTAGATAGCTTCTCTAAAATTGATATAAAGATATATTGCTGGAACGTTTTCCAACAGTTTTTTATGGGGAAAATCGGACAATACCTATATTTTCTTCCTTCAAGAAAAAATTGATTTTCAAATGCGATTGTAAAATCATGGCTGAATCTTATTTCTTTGTGCTCATAGTTATCACATACATTTGATACAGAATGCTGAAAAAAATCTATCCTAGTGACTAGTTCATGGGATAATATAAGATATGTCTCTTGACCATTCAGACCGTGCAAAAGGTGAGTTGAAGATTGGTATTCTGTTCCAAATATACAGAGTGTTCCGAGTTCCGAGAAAATTGTAGAAATTTCAAACGGCTTCAACTTCAGAAAGATTTAACCGATATAAACAATTTGGGTTAGGGTTTGAAGGTGTTTGAACCCAGGTAACGAGAAAGCAAACAAATTATATAGGATTTATTTATCAAATTAGATGAGCTGTTAGATCATCAGCATGGTTTCCTAAAAGGCAGATCTGTTTCAATTTAGCTCCCTACATTGACTTTTTAACTGGAAGTATCGGCAGAGGCACTCAAATAAACTCAGTTTATACTGATATGACCAGAGCATTTGACAGAGTACATCATTCCACGTTGATAGCTATATTGGATGACTTCGGTGTAGTGGGAACATCTTTGGGGTGGATTGAATCATACATTTCCGATACGAAGCAGTTGGTAGTTGTAAATGGCATATCATCTGTGATTGTGTACGTAAAATCTGGCGTACCGCATGGTTCTCACTTTGAGCCAACCTTGTACGCTGTGTACATTGATGGCATTGCATGTTGTTTCGTGCATACTCTTTTTGAGCTATAGGTGGACAATTCAAGGTTCTGTAAAGAAATTCTTTCCTATCAGTACCTCTTACATCTTCAAGAAGATCTTCATCGATTGGTCATATTTTGCGCGGAGAGATATTTCGATTTGAACAACGTTCACGAAAAAAATTAATGAATTCAGGTTTCCTCTATCCATTGGTGGGCGTGCATTGCGAGAACTGGACAATGTAAGGGATCTGGGAGTGTTATTGGATTTTGTGTTTTCTTTCGATGTCCATATAGACAATACTGTCGCGAAAGCTTCCAGAATGCTTGGTTTGTGCTGCGTATTACTATGGATTCAACAAATGCGGCAAGTCTCAGGTATCTCCATTTCTCTCCTGTCAGAAGTAGCTTGGACTTTGCTACTACTATCTTGTCACCATTCTATCATAAGTACATAGATAGGATCGAAAGAGTTTAGAGAGAATTCATTAAAAATTCTAATTACAGATTTTATCTCCCTCTGTTGACTCGCAGTTACAGTGATAGTTTGAAAAGGCACAATATTATCAGTTTACAACATACGAGAGTGTTTGTCGATGGTATGTTTCTATTTCGGATTCTGAATAATTATTTCAATGGGGGTTTTTCCTTTAAACGAAAATGCAGTAATTTTTATGAAAAACCTTCAGAACATCCCATTTCAAACATATAATTTCAATATTATATTTTTAAAAAAATTTTTGATCGCCTAAAACTGAAAAATTAAAATGGGGATCTGCATTTAAAGGGATTTGTCATGAGTGCATGATATGGCAACGTCGAATTCAGTTTTCTCGGAAAGAAAAGGACGACAAATTTGTTGTGTTACTTTGCTCTGGTTAGAGTAAAAGACAACAACCAAGGAATAGAAAAAGAAGAGCAGAGACTATCATACTGTCATATTACTGACAAATCGCAAACGGAAATTGTTTAGTTATATGACAAAGGACACGTGTGTACCACAGAAAAGGAATAAATATTTCATTATTCTATAGCAGAAAGAGCTATGCTACTAAACACTATTGTTCATTCGTGCATGCAAATCCCAAACCCCAATTTTGAAATCTGATTTTGAATACTTTCTGAAGGTAATTTGGTAGAATGATGAATCAAACCTATAATAATTATGTTCAAATTTGCATTTGCAGTAATAACCTAAATTCAGGAAAAACCCCCACTATCCAATGAATCACTATATTATTATTAACATCTCAAGATATCCTGATCGTCGGAGGATACTCTTCTATGTTTCTATGGCCAAAACGAATGTGCGATATCATTCGGTTTTTCAGAGGGTGATGCATCTTTATAACATTTATAACATTTAAACAATGTTGATATTGTGAGCACAACTCTTCATATTTATCGGACATTTATAATGGCATATTTGCGATCATCATATGATTGAATTATTATTGAGCTACTTTTTTATCTTTTTATAGCTTTTTGCGAGGTGCTTCTGTATTGGTATTTGATGTATGTTATTTTATGTTTTCTTTGGGCACGAATAATTGTATAAACTTTCGAAATGTTTTATTTTTGTGAACCTCTGTAACTGGGTACTCCTGAAGAGGTTCCTGTTTTTATTAATAAATAGATGAATAAAAATAAATGAATAAAAGATGGCAGAAATTCACATTGATAAACAATAAATAAATTCATCATCGTGCTCAAGAACTTAACATACCGAAGACTGATAATTTTGCATCAACATAAATATTTACTAAATTTTCCACATATCAATCTTTATCCTGGCCGTCCACTGGAAGCGATTTGGGGCTTTTATGAGCTACGCGTTTTACGAGCGCCGATGAGCTTTTACTACCCGAGAGATTGATTGGAATCATTACAGTACGTATGGACCAAAAACACTTCAGCATATAGAAAAATGTTCGGAATAAAATTGGTCACAGACTTAAAAACAAATTAATAATAGATATTGAGATAATAAGTGCTATAAAAACCTAGAAAATGGCGAAACGCGCTGGGTTTATTATATTTGGAATGCTATACAGCCGATTATTGCCAAAGAGTCCAATCTCAGATAAGCTACTACACCTACAGAACTCCTGGGTGTGAGTTCAATGTAAGAAGAAAGACAACATCCATTAACCTTTCAATCTGATCCATCTAAAATTCAACAACAATAAACAACGAGCTTCAACAAATATTCTGTTCACAAACCATACATTCCACTTGCTGTCGGATAGCTCCTCTTTTCGAGCATATTACCGAGGCAGATCCAAACTGATCGGGATACGATTGCGCCGCTCGAATTCTCTCGAAAACGCCCGTATGAACTCGCTGCCAGTCGACGAGGGTATCTAGAATTCCATTCATTTGGATCTGTCGCGCAAGTTCGTTCGTTTACGCTCCTATCGCGCCTCTCGAAATCGCGTGAAGTGGACGACCAGCCTTAACCTAACCGATAAACTCTATAAAACTGGAAAAATACATTTTACATCTTCCGACCAAAATCAATGACCTCCTGATGAGATTTGGTGGGTGCTAAAAAGTACTTACGAACTTACGAATCATGGGTAGAAATTATATGAGCCTGAGATAACTGATTTAATTTGATTGACTCCATTGTTCTGGTCGCAAAGTATCTAATTTTCGTTTTTCTTTTCAGGTAATCCAGAGCTGCGAAGCCGAACTGTATCACATTGGATTATGAGTTTTTTTCATCGAAGAACAGATGTCATTTTATGTGGTTCATTTATGTACAGTGTAAAAAAAGTGTAAATTAAATTTTGCATATCAAATTTTCATTTGTATGCCGATAATTGTGATCGCTATGATTCAGTGTACATGTATAAATTTGTGACAATACCTCTAGGATAAGTATGTAGAAAACAGAATCAGAGTATATAAATATGAAATGAGGTTTGCTGTGCTTACCGTGTGTATCAAATAAATATGTTCATTTATCAAGTGGTTTTTATAATGAGTTTCAACCAGAGCAAAATTTCACAGCAATGAAACAATATACAGACCTGTCGATTAATTCATCATCCATTACCCTCACTCAAAATATTGGTTTAACTGGCGATACGTTATTCTGGTCACTCACAGGGAATTTTTACGAGCATTTCAGGCAGCCAGTAAAGATAATTGCAGAGAGAGACACACCGTAGGTGGTCTACCGGTAATCGAAAAAAATTGGTCATATCTGAACTGCTACTTTGTAACCCTATACTGGCTTCAAGTATCGATTGAAGCTTATTTTGGGAGGATTTTGCATTATTTGTTAGGTTTTCATGGGTTTTTACTCCCAATATGTGAAACAGAACTATTAAAAATTAAATAATATTGTTTTTTTCATGATAAACGCCCTTGCCGATTGCTGTATCAAACTATTCGTCAAGGGCAATTTCTTGCAGAAAAGATTGCCTAATGAATAATACAGGAACAATACAAACCATAAAGAAAACGAACTGTGACGTTTCAGAGTACAAATCTGACTGTTTCATTAGAAAATATCAAGAATTTTTTTCTTTGTACTCTGAAACGTCACAGTTCGTTTTCTTTATTATTTGTATTGTTCCTGTGTTCTTCATTATGCAATCTTTTCTGCAAGAAATTGCCCTTGACAAATATTTTGATACTGCAATCCGCAAGGGCGTTTTTCATGAAAAAAACAATTTTGTTTAATTTTTAATAGTTCTCTTTCAGATATTGGGAGTGAAAACCCATAAAAACCTAAAAAATAATGCAAAATCCCCCCAAAATGAGCTTTAATCGTTAATTAAATGGAAACAGTGATTTATATCACTCCGAGGAGTAAAATTTGATGTGAACGATTCAGCGAATAGTATGGACGACACTCGAGCTCAGCGCCGAATGGACCAGTCAAATGCATCGTTCGAGCTGAAAACCGTGTCCAGATGGGGCAGAAAGAGCGCTGCCTCGAACCATAAAACTCCCTGTGATTTATTGCATTCGCTGTTCGCATTAAGCCGGGTCAAGATGAGTGCAATGCGAACAGCGAATGCAATAAATCACAGTGAGATGGTTCGAGGCATCGCTCTTTCTGCTCCTTCGGGACTCGGTTTTCAACTCGAACGATGCATTCGAATGTATTGTTCGAGGCTGAGCTTGAGTGCCGTCCATACTATTAGCCGAATCGTTCATCAAATTTTATTGCATTCGCTTTTCGGATTACACTCATCTGCACCCGGCTTAACGCTTTAGTTCCTAGATCGGTAGATCATTTTTACTGGTTCTTAGAATTGTTTCGACACAATAATTATAGGTATTAACTAAGCTGTAGCCAACATCCTACAGAGGAATAGTATCAATTCAATTCAAATACATCTTTATTAGTTACTCTGTTATTTACTAAACACTAAGAACCTAGGAGCTTTCACGCGCTTGTTCGACCGCTTTATCAAAGCGGTCACCTATTTACGCCGAACGCTGCTTTACTCCCTGATTGAAATATTTCATATGGTTCTCACTGAATCCTATTCAATTCGGATTTTTGGAATTATTGAGAAAATAAAATTTTTAATGAGTTACCTTTATCAAAATTATGGAACAAATTGATTTTGTTGTATTTGGCAACAAAATCCTGAAACAGGTCAATTTTTATTTCACTTTCACCAAATTCTTATGCATCTTTGAAGGGAATTTCTTGAAAAGGGAAAGTGGGTCATGTAGTACTTTTTTTGGCAAGGTCTATGTATCTTCTTTACAGGCGTGCAGAAATTTTCAAAAAATTTTTTTTTTTTTTGAAAAATTAGTTACTTTGAAGAGGTTTTCAGTATGTGCACTTTGTCATGGCTCACTCACTTTGAGACGATAGTACCTGATGAAATTTCAACCCCACCATTTTTTTCTTCATTAAAGGGTTCCTAGAGGTTGAAAGTTGTGCATGAACAAAACTGTAATGGTCAACTTTCATAACAAACTTCATCAGTCACCATCCCCTCAAAGTTAATGAGCCATGACAAAGTGCACTGAAAACCTCTTTGAAGTGACTAATTTTAAAAAAAAAAAAATTTTTTCTTGAGAATATCTGCACGCCTGTAAAGAAGATATAAAGACCTTGCCAAAGAAGTACCGCATGACCCACTTTCCTTATTCAAAAAAATTAGATGGTTGATGAGGAAGGCACAAAATCCTCCAAAATTGCATAAAAATTTGGTGAAAGTGAAACAAAAATTGACCTGTTTCAGGATTTTGTTGCCAAATATCTTTCTTCTGAGAAAATGAATCTGTTCCATAATTTTGACGCGCACTGTATTCACGAACCCTGGTGATAACCATGGTTGTTCTATATCAAAAATACAAAGTATTCCTATATTGAGGGTAAAAAACGAAAAGAAGAGATCTCCTGCATAAGTTTTAAGGAAAAGGTCTCATAAACATGATACCGTAAACGTTTCGTTTTCGAGATACAGGATGTTAACCTTTGTTCAAGTTTTTTCCCATAATTCTGCTTTTTACTGAATATTTAACTGGAATTTGGCACAGATATTACACTTTAGAGTGCATACAATGTGATCTGCCAATTTCTATTGCAAATCTACATGTCATCCTCCCATTTTTTTTTGGAGGTTAGTTCCAACTGAATTTTAAGAGGAACCTTCGTACACTTAACTGAAAACAACCCTGTAATTTTGTCTGATTCCGGTTTCGAGAAAAAAATTAGATTTCTTTAAATCCTCAGAAATCTTTAAATTGTCATAATATCTAATTAGTTAGCTGCGGTTAATAAGTTCATTATTAGCTTTTATGGATATTTTCTGATCTGTAGCAATGATTCATAAAGATTCTATAAAACTCGTGAAGTCGTCTCTTGAAGTGCAAATACTATGAGTAAAAACTTGAAGAAATTTCAAACTTTATTGCCCTGTCTAACGAAACGGATGTGTTTCCATATTCAAGGGACTTTCTTTTTTCCATTTTTACGAGAAATTCCTCGTTTTCATCCGTACCTGCAATTCAGGAACACCCTGTGTATGTCAAATTATGTTACAAGTGGCGTACTGCGATTCTTCATAACTCAGAAACAGAAGAGGATAGTAAAATGCAGTTGACGGCCCTATGAATTTCTCGAAAACAGATGGATAACAACAATATTCCATTTTCCTTCATCTTTGAGGGTTGTCAAATTGTATGCAGTGCATGGGGGGGGGCACTATATACCCCATCTATAGAATATATATGAAAAAATTCTGATCATACTTTAAGCTTCGTATTTCGCAGTTGTGTATCAAATTCCAGTTCGATATGATAATGATTTTTAAAAATATTGTGAAATAACGCGCTATTCTCCAGAAAAAGCGCGTAAAAATATGTTAAACTTCTTGGTTTTTTTTCGATATCGTTGATTTTTTTCAATTTGAAAAAAAAATTGTTTTTTTCAAATATTCAATATTTTCATCATATTTTTCTCGAAAGATTTTGTATGAACCTTCGAATTGATAGTTTTCGATAAACACAATAATTTCGGCAAGAAACGACTTAGAAACTCGATATTTGTAGAGTTTGATTCCGTTGATTTACCCATCCAAAATTTTATTTTCCCAATAAATCCAAGAAAAAGTTCAAATTGAAATCCAGTGCCTGATTGAAAAGCCCTGAAGTGAAGTCTGCAGTTTCTGCGCGCATGATCAAATTCGTTGCCAAAGCGGGCATCTTTTTACGGATTGACCTCACCAAACGCCATTTTGATGATCTTCTTTGAGTATGTGCGTAAAAGCTGATGAGTTCACGTCAGTGCTTTTCTAGGTTTTCGTTCAAATTATCGGACAGGAATCGATTTTCACATCGATTTATTCATCAGTGATTATAAACTAAAAATTTGAGACCATTTTCGGGCGAAATTCACACATATTTGATCATGCCGTTTCCTAGAACATGCAGGCAAATATGTCAGGTGTATACTCCATTCACTTTTAAAAAGTCTCCTGGTAGGCCATGATTCAGGTCTATCAAGTTTTTCTGACTAAAACCGAGGCAGGTTGCGGAAATTTCAACAATCAGGTCGATTCTGTTTGCGTATTGCCATGAACCTTGCTATTCTAGTCATATTGCTATCTTTCTAATTCATAGCAATATGGTCATGAAGTTACGTATTCTGTTCCGAGTGTTATAGCAATGTTTGGTAAGAATTTTGTCATAGCAATATTGCTATCATGGACTTTCATAATCGTTGATTTTAGAGCTGTCAACACTGTATTTTGTGACTTTAGAGCTACAAGGAAGAGAAAAATTACCCTACTTCGTTTGTTTTTTTTTATGATTTCGCATACAATTCTCCATCTACGACTTTCATTATTCATGTAAACATCGACATGAAAAATGTAAGGAAACAAAAAGAGTCAAATTGACAACAACCAATTTCCTGGATACCAATAGATTATCGGTTACAAGAAATGCAGCAAATCTATTCAGATTTTAATAATTTGAAATTCGATAAACTTTTTCGTTGTCACCTCAAAGGGATTGCTGTTGTTGCGATAATTACAAAAATCATCTCAGCTGTTGTCTACTGTGCCTGTATTTTAGTCTGAGAAATTTCCTTGAAATTAAATATTCTAGAAAACCTTGAACACATTTCCATTAGCATATACCTACTTTTTTTATTCATGTAAAAATCGACTTATTTAAAAATGTAACGAAACAAAAAAACCAATTGAAGTCAAATTGACCCATTTCCTGGATACAAATAGAATATTGGTTTCCAGAAATCAAATGCAACATTTTTTTGCAGGCGTTAATGGTTAAAATTCGATGAACTTTTCTGTTGGCAATTCAAAGGGATGACTGTTGTTGAGATCATAAGAATAAACATCTCAGCTGTTCCTCACTATGTCGGTATTTTAGAATTTCATCAAAATCAAATATTCTAGAGAACCTTGAACAAATTTCTATTAGCACATATACTTCCCTATCTTCAATATTCTTGGAAGAAATAATACTGAAACAAATAGATCTCTGTAAGATTTCCTTTCTAGCCTATCTTGTTATCAAGCATAGCAAGTACTATTTTGAGTTGATAAGATAATATTGATAGCAAGATTCTGGTTGAAGTGACAGATCATATTGCTCAGAATCGTTGATCAAAATACCAATAATTCCAATCTTGTTATGATAGCAATATCTTTTTCCTAGCAATATTGCTATTTGTAAACAGAATCGACCTGATTATCAAACTAATTCGGCGAGACATTGCTATTTTGTATTCTCTGGTTGCCAATTTCTACTCTTCTTCACTAGCAATTCAGCTTCAGCATAATATTTCATAACCAAGATTATCTTCGCATAATGAATAAACATTTCAGTTTGATTCGAAATTTAAAGTACCGAAAGTAATTCGAAGAAGCAGGGACAGAGTATCAGGAAGTGCTATACGGAATTTTGCTCATTTGGAAATTAACTATGAAATTTTGGAAAAAATCATTCATCAAAGCTATCTTACATCAACGACATATGTGAGTGAAAACCAAAATATTATAGTTTATTTGAATAGATACTTTTTTAGCTACACGTCCCCACAATCAGGAAAATTTGAAATGAAAGGGAGTTTCCATCTATTGGTGCACCGAAAAAGAAACTCATGGAAGAACTAATTTTGGAAAAACGATCTGCAACGACAAATTGCGAATTAAAATTTATGAGAATAGAGTATATACATCCACCTACTACCCCTTCGAAAATTCAATCAACTTATGATTTTCGTTAGGAAATTACCCAGTTGTTCTAGAAGATCGTAATGTTGGACCAATATAAATGTGGCTGCCTGTTTGTTATCATCAAATATTCTTTGGAGTTACTCGATGTACAAAAATCCATCAATTTCACCTGACACGGCAGTTGTTTTCATGAAAATAATAATATAACATTTAACTTTCAGTATTTCCTCTATAATTTATTCCATCTATAATGTCGAATGGGCATTTTTACGATAATAAAATCTGACACAGTGTCACAAACAAATCTGCTATGTATTGCTACCAAAAACGGTTGATTAAACGAAACATTTGTAGCGAACTGAAAATTAGTCAAACCCATCAGTATATCTTTAAATATTGACGTTTCATAAATATCCCTGCTATATTTCACTGTTCATTTGCATATTCACGATGAATTGAATTTGTTGAATTTCCAGCCGTGATGAATTCATGACCTGATGTGGGAATTGATAGATTGCGCACTAGCTTCGAAACGATATTCCTAATCCACTATTTGCTGAACGTCCTACTGAATAAATTTCAAAATAAACAATTAGTTTGTTTCTATGGGCAACCCTACCATGAACCATACAACATTTATGCACTGAAACCTTCTCCAAACAAAATGCGATCTTTCGAGGTGGAAAACGTTCCGGTTCATCTCTAAAACGGGGACCTGTATAGGGTGATAGAATGCAATAAGGTGCATAGAAGATGAGGTGAATTCAAAGATGCGCTTTTTTTCGCCAATGTTTTAGAATTCGGTAGAATTCGTTTTTTCCACTGAAGGTGGCGCTATTTGGAAATTACGACCGGTGGTCAAGACAACTGTCTGTCAGAACTGAATTCATATCAGACAAGATAGGTGAAAAATATCTGGATGAATGAATTTCTACCATATAATGTTTTCTATAACTTTCAGTGGGATATATTCTAAGAATTCAATATGCATTGTAATTTTTGGCTCATATACACCATCATTCGATGTCTTCCTATTTTATAGCAAGCGAGCAGTGAAATTATTCCGTAAGCAATGTGAAATTATTCTACAGAATCTACTGATACATCTACATGATTTGATAGGTTTTTCAATTATATTCACATTTTTCCAGATTGTGCACATATACAAAGGAATGTGGTGAAGCGGCGGGAAGTTTATGGAAGTTGATACAGAACAAGCATCATCCTTTAAGCCAGACTGAGACCTATCAAAAGTTGAAGTTTCAGAGAGAACCAAAACTCATTGAATAGGCCAGTTCTTTTCCGTTCGAATTCATAAGATTTTCAATTAGGACACAGGTGTTTTATTCATTGGTTAATTTTTGCGCGCATGTTCTAGGAGAACAGCGTGTTATCGTTTTGTCCAAATATCTGTAATTTTCGATGATTGAGCCAAAAACGGTCCCAAACGCCTAGATTGGACTCACTGATGACGAATCCGGTGTAAAAAGCGATTCTGTGCGGCCGGCTGGCCGGCCGTGGACACGATTACGGTCGAATGAAGTCAGCTAGCAACTTGAAACTTTCAGGGTAGGTCGCGCATTGGAATGCCGCGGTTGAGTTCTTCAACGGGCCAAATCGGTCGCATAGTTTGGGAGTTATAGGCACTTGAAGTCTTGAAGTTATTTACTTTTATTTCAGAAACTACCCGAGCGCTTGGATTCAAATTTGGCAATTACGTGGAGTATGACGACGCGCAACTTTGAGCCAAATTTCGTCAGGATCATATCGTCAGTATATTTAAAAAAAAATTTTTTTCGAAAGTTTTTTCTAAAAACTTTTTTTCCTGGAAACCATTCATCATATCCAAAAAAAATTCTATTCACACTTTGAGCTTTATATTTCACAGCAGTGTACCAAATTTCAAATCGATACGGTCATAAGTTTTGGAGATATCGGGAAAAAATATGTCAAATTTCGAGGTTTTCTTCTCGATATCGTTGATTTTTTCAGTATAACTCGAGAAATACTGATTCAGTCCTGATAAAACTTCACAGCTAGTTTTGAGATGCTGAAAGACAATTTTATGCCAAATTTCGTGATAATCGTGTCATAAGAACAATTTGAAAAAAAAAATGTCTATGATTTTCTTATCATATCATCCTCATTCAATTCTATATGAAACTTCGAACTGTTATTTTTCGATGAAGTACTGGATTTCAATTCGATCTGATCTGTATTTTTGGAAATATTGGAAAAATAAAATTTTGATTGGTATATCTACGGAATCATTGGGTTGATTTTACCCATTCACGAATTCGGCATTCGCAATTAAGGTCCAAACCTTCTCTACAAATATCGAGTTTCCAAGTTGTTTCTTTCGGAAGTAATTGTGTTTACGCAGTCGGCCCATTCAACATTTTATTTTTCCAATATTTCCAAAAATACTGATTTGATCGAATTGAAATCCAGTAATTTATCAGTAATAAATTTCAAAAAGCACTTCCGTGAAGGCAGCAGCTTTTGCGTGCATGTTCAAATTCGTTGCTGAAGCGGGACCGCTTCAGCAACGAATTTGAACATGTGCGCAAAAGTTGCTGCCTTCACGGCAGTGCTTTTTGAAATTTTATTTTATCATATTTGAAAACTCAGGTTTTCTAGGAATTAGCACTTTATATAGCATATAATAGTAAAATTCATGTCTATTCAATAGAGAACCAAGAAAAATACAACACATTGTGAAAATAATATGCATAATTGGGAGTTGATAGCTGATCCTCTATTAGTGAAAATGATTGAAAGACAACTGTGGAAAGAATGATATGCTGCTGAGTTTCATGAAATTTTTATACCCTCTATAAATATGATGCTCTTTTCATTTGACCACTTATTTCCATTAACCTCTGCACTGTCCAAACAAAATACGAAAGGGACCCATTTAAAAATTGATACTTCAAGCAGTTAATGTAGCTTTGTTACACTGAGAAAGAGTAAATGATACATAACTCCCTCATAAAAATTAAATATGAATACACAAAACCACTTCTGTTAACTTAAAAAATCTTTGAATAAATTGTTAGTCGAATTTCAATCGATCAAATACCTGTACAAGCAAACACTAGATTTCCTAGCTCACATCTGTCTATATAGGGTTCACTGGACACCGGGGCGCTATGCAATCTCAAATTCAGACGCCAACCACGACAAATGTTCGAAAATGATTTTATTCATCGATTACATCATGCTCACCTTTCCTCTATGGTGCACCCCATGTTTGCATATGGCTTTACATGAATCGTGCTCGTGTCCAAAATAATGAAAATCATATATTTGGAAGCCGTAAATATTCATGAATGTTGCAGGTAGTTACCTCAAACTCTCCAATCCCCAACGAAATATTTAATCTAACCCAAACCTGACCCTGAAAGGTAGAAATGTATAATTCATTCCACAATTAGAATAAAATCAAATGGTTCCTGAAAGAGGCCATTAAGCCCAACTATTCTCTCGGCAAATGTGGACATTCCGAGTGGAAATCAGAAAAGCCCAAGCGAAAAACGGTATAAATAGAGATATTGCTCCCATAACATCTATACAAGGAGTTATTCCAGGATTCCTGAATCCAGATACAGAAGCGACTCGTTATGGATAAATATTTTTTAGTACTACCTATTCTGCTCATGCTATCCTCGATGCTTTCTGGATTCAACGATAGCATTATTAATGAATATGAACTAACAGATTCCTGGAGGAGGTCATTCCCTATCAACAATGAGATGTATGATTTTGTGACTCTTAAGATACGACTCTGTATTTTGCCTGTGACAAATCTTGGTATTCGACTTTCGAACATTTGCCAAGAAACATTGAAATGATTCGAACGAATAATTATTTATCAAGATTCTAACGTTTTGCACCAACCTTGCAAAGTTGATTCATGGTCATGTTGATGGGAACGAGTTGCCACAAATAGATATCGACCATCTTATTTCGTCGATGGCTAGACACTCAACTTTAATACAAAATGATAAGTTTGATCGAAATTACAGAAAGGCACTGACGTGAAATCATCAGTTTTTGCGAGCATGTTCAAATTCGTTACCATCTTTACAAGATTTGACACCGAGCGCACCCCTACTTCCTGATGTAAAGATTTGGTGATCTTTAAATCATATTATTCTTGTATTCTGTATGAATCTTCAACCTGCCCTACCGGACCATCATGAATATTAACTTCCGAAAAAACAATCTTGTCACTCGATATTTGTAGAGTAGATAGTCAATAACGAAGACCGAATTCGAGAATGGGTAAAATCCACCAATGATTCCGCAGATATACTCGTAAGAGCATCTACTTTTTCCGAAAAAAATCGAAAAAACACATTGCAGAGTAATATTTTTACAAGAAGCATGAGTGCTGGTGGCAACAAAAATCCGAGTCGAAGACGAAGATTTTTGCACCTACACGAATGCTTTTTGTTGAAAAATATTACTTTGCAGTGTGCTTTTCCGATTTTTTTCACAGGAAATATAAGATGCTCGAATGGTATTTAACAAAACAATTTCATGAGTGAACAGATCAATATCAGCTAAAGAATCACTTCCAAAGCGACCATTTTCACTACATAAGCTGACTAAGCACTTGAGAATAGAAAAAATTGTTGATCTTCGTTTTCTGGTGTCCTTGGAGATTATAATTACGTTTGTTTTCAAAGATATTGTAATTTTTGGTGACAACAACTGTCAAGTTTTGCCGCGGGTAAACTCGAATAAACTGCTGACAGATCCTGCCAAACAGTTTTTCCACCTAGAAACCATTTGTAATTCAAAATTGCGCGTTTCCGATTGGTGAAAATTACGACGAGGCGAATAGTCATTTAAAATTCCATTTTCTCAATACAATTTCCAATAATACAGATCAGATCGAATTTAAACCCAGTACTTTATAGAAAAAATGACATCTTGAAGGGTTCATACAAATTTATTTCGTCTGGCTAAAAGATTCTCTTTGTTCCTATAATACGAGCATTACGAAATATTCACAAAGTTGTTCATCAGTATTTTCAAACTAATAGCTGAGTTTTATCATTATCGAAAAATAGTTTTTTAGTAATTCCTGAAAAAACAACGATACCTAGGAAAAAAACACGAAATTTTTTCCCAATAGCATCAAAAATTATAATCAAACTGGAATTCAGCACACGTTTGTGAAATAGTGACCTTGAGTCAATTGGGAAAAAAATTTCTCTATTTTTTTTAATTATCTACTGACTGTGCAATTTCAACCAAATCTATCAGAAAATTGTGCGTTGGTATATTCAAACTAACTGCTAAGTTTCAGTGCAATCGCTCAGATATTTCCTGAAATATCAGGGAAATAATCTCGGAGTTTCTAATGGCTATAATTACGAAACTGTGAGGATGCAATCAGATGAGAGCTTCGTAATAAGTTGATGAATACCAACGCATAACCCGTTCACAATTTTGAGATGATCTAACCATTAAAAAATTTTGAACAAATGTTTGTCGAAAACGATTTTTTTTCGAGAAACTAATAATCAGATCCGGATGAAATTTGGCGCATACCTTGGAGTGGATATTTAACAACAATGTTCCACATTTCACTTCGATCAGATGTTCATTTTATTTCATAAGACGTATTGAGCAAAATGTTATTTCCTTCCATTACGCGCTTGTTCTAGGAAACAAAACCGTTATCGTTCATACCAGTGTTCGTGATTTTCAAGTTTTAGAACACAAAATCATCCTTATCGATTAAACAAAATTTTGATTTTTTTTCCGAAAAAGATTCATCAGAATTCAATGAAGATTTACACAGAACTTGAAGTCAAAATACGACAATAGTGCTCCAAATTTAAGTTTTAGCGAATATCTTCAGAGATCGAAAAAAAATATGTCAAGTTTTTTGACTATTTCAAATTTTGAAATGATTTCCTCAATTCTTCGAAAAGTAGTGAGGTTGCCATAAGTAAACTTCCTCAATAGTAATGCCAATGCATTAATCTCGAGATTCCTGTTGAAAATTTCAATCTATCAGAAAATTGTGCGTTGGTATATTCAAACTAACTGCTAAGTTTCAGTGCAATCGCTTAGATATTCCCTGAAATATCAGGGAAATAATCTTGAAGTTTCTAATGGCTATAATTACGAAACTGTGAGGATGATTTCGCCCATCAATGAACTTGTCGTGTTTTGAAATGCAACTACCCTGGAAGTTCCAAGTCCATTAGATTCTCCGTTAATCGTGCCTCGCCCGCCGGCAGAATCGATTTTCACACCGGATTCGACATAAGTCAGTCAAACCAAGTCGTTTGAGACCATTTCGGGAAAATATTCGAGAATTACAACCAAAACGATAGCACGCTGTTTCCCAGAAAGTGCCCGCGAAAAGGTCTTGAAAATTGCATACTCCGAAAGCACTCAATTCTGTCTAAATATGAGTGGAATACTCTGATTCCACAGAACTTTCATTATCTTTATGGATAATAACCATGAATTGTGCCGTTGAAATAACTCGAATATGAAATTCAGCTCATCCATCATATTCCACTGCGTCGAGAGTTTATGATCCGAAAATCAATATATCTGCTTAATAAATAAGAGCAAAACAATCTCCCGAATCGTTCGATAAACCTACCAAACAGCTCCTAAAGGGGCCATCTCCGCAGCGATAAAGTAGAACAACTGCGAGAAGAAAAGCTGATCAAACCCCTAGAGGATCGAATAAAGCTACTCTGACTACGTGCTTGTTCGAAAAAAAAATAGCAAATTAAAAGATTCACCGAAGGAGCGAATCTTCGATGAAATCGGAGAACGTGTTTGCTGCCGAATTATTCAATTAAGAGTTTTGAAATAGATTGTGCGATATCTCATCTCAGAATCGAACGAGCGTTTTGAAGACTGCTCATTAATTACTCAGCCTTATAATTCTGGAAGAAAATAATTGAGATGGAAAGGAAGTTCATTGATTTCAATGAAAAACATACTCACAAGGACGAATATCCGTCGATAAATCAACAAATATTCCCCCTTGATCAGAGCTAACCATCCAATCAACCAAAACACCTACACCGAAGAAGCGGATCCAAGGAGAATGACTACAGCTGTTTCACAATTGTTATTGATCGTCAGGTCAACTTACCTTGGATAAACCGCAGAGGGATCTCTCGATACTTGTCACCTTGCAGTATAACAACGTACAGTGCGCCACCTGCCAGGAGCATCTTGCGAGTCCCACCTTCGAGTGCAGAATACTTTGATCGATGTGAATGACGTTCATCCTTTTATCGCATCGGGTCGCTGTAACCGCGATATTGCAGCTTTACAAAAAACTAAATTGATTTTAATGATATAATTGCCATAATTGCCTTATTCCCACAATTGAACCTCATTGATTATGCATATTTACGAGAACACATTACTGATGACTACACTGAAATAAATCTGCATTTTTCTACAAATGTTAGCTCCATTCACTTTATTTTTTAGGTTTTTATGGGTTTTCACTTCCAATATCTCAAACAGAACTATTAAAAATTAAATGAAACTTGTTTTTTTCATGAAAAACGCCCTTACGGATTGCAGTATCAACTATTTGTCAAGGGCAGTTTCTTGCAGAAAAGATTGCCTAATAAACAACAAAGAAACAATACAAATGATAAAGAAAACGAACTGTGACGTTTCAAAGTACAAGTCTGACTCTTTCATCAGACAAAAAAGAAAATTTCAAGAATTATTTCCTTCGATTTGAGACTTTTGTCACATGGTACTCTGAAACGTCACAGTTCGTTTTCTTTATCGTTTGTATTGTTTCTGTGTTGCTCATCTTTTCTACAAGAAACTGCCCTTGACAAATAGTTGATACTGCAATCCGCAAGGGCGTTTTTCATGAAAAAACAATTTCCATTTAATTGATTGGATATTGGGAGTGCAAACCCATAAAATCAGAGAAATAACGCAAAATCCTCCCAAAATAAGTTTTAATCGATATTCCATTCACTTTCATAAACTATCCCGGTTGATCATGATTCCCTACCATACTATACTAATTGAATAAGGAGTGCATTCGCCATTTTGCAACATTAGACAATCTATCCGCAAGGTCTTTTACATTGCTAGTTTAGGTCTATCAATTTTCTTACTTGAAACTGACGCAGGTTGGCACTCGTGAAATATCGGCAATGTCAAAATAATTCTCAACGACGTTGTCAAATGCCAATGCAAATTTCTACTCTCATCATCACATAATCATCACGCTTGGGAACTGAAAATGCCGAAGGTAATTTTGAAGAAGCAGAGACAAACTATCAGGAAGTGCTATGTAGAATTGAAATCTGCTTTTTCTGATAGTAACCCTAATAATTTGGAATCAATAATTTATCACAAGCTATCTGACATTTTAGACGTATGTGAGTGAAAACCCAATTCAGTGTATCGTTCACATACATTGCCAAGAACTTTGTGAAATGGAATTAGCTGTTTTAAGGTGACAGAAAATTTGTAGTACTACTACATTTTATACTGGACTATTTCAAGTTGTGCAACAAGGTATTCAGATGTCTTCTGTAGACTTATTTCTTGAGAATTTCGAAAAGTACGGAATTCCATAGGTTTGTCTGTTCGTTTAGAAGTTTTACTGCAGGTTTATTCGAGTACTTTTATTTTTTTTTCGAATCAACTATCACAAAGTGACGGACTAGTCTATATATTATTTTTCAGTAAAATTCCAACACTCGATTTGTGATTTCCGTACGAGAAAATAGCATAACTGAATCTTCCAACCATGTTTATATACGTGAAATATTTCCAGTGTTAATAGAGAAAAAAGTTTCTTCAACATTCGCCAGGTGTGAGTAATTACTCACAATCTTGAACCATTTCAAGCTAGACTTAGCATCGCAGGTAACCTTCTGGTTCTGTTGACATCGAACTCGTCTTAACTAGTAGCATCGATCTCTACCTCAACCTCTACCGCGACCCACTTTTTTTTTCGTCTATATCTGAATCCTTAAGACAGAAGGCAATAAAGTGAAAATTTGAAACAATTATATATTATATACAGGGTGAGTCTCAATTTTAACCATAGATTCCTCTAATCAAATAAAAAAAACTATACTACATTCCACTATAAAATTATACACAATTCCCTTCTCGCCCACTCTCATATTTAAAACTACATAATTTTTCTTTTTTTTCATAAAATTGATCCCTGAATTATATGAAATCAATCAACTAACCTAAACACATTAATTGAACTCTATGGAAAGTCAGGTTCATAGACATGAAGTCCTAGCCTTTATATCTGTGGTCTGATCAAGAAATAGCATAGACCTAATATAAGTAGATGAGTTCTATGCGAAATAGATTAATGTTTCTGTGTATTCTATGGTTCGGATAAGCGTAGACGGAATTTAATTTACCGCCCTTACTAGCTCAGGGACGGATCCATAAAAAAATCTAGAAAAGCACTGGCGTGAAGTCAGTAGCTTTTACGCGCTTGTTCACATTGCGAAATGGTGAAATTTCAATGAAATATAAAAATTTTCAGAAAAAAATTTTTGTTTTAATATTTCCATGAATAATTTTTTTTATTGACACTGTTCATCTTACAACCAAGTTTCATTTCGATCAGATAAATATTTCCGAGTTATTGAAAAATCAAAATTTCGAATGGCTGTAGCACAAAAACCATTCGGCAGATTTGGCCCATTAACTAACTTAACCGAGATATTCAGGATCCTAACCTAACCTGAAAATTTCAAGACTCTAGGTCTCTTCTTTCGAGAGTTTTAGCGCACACAGCCGGCAGGACGAACAGAATCAGTTTCGACCATGGATTCTTCATCAGTGAGTCCAACCTAGTCGTTTGAGACCAATTTTGCTCAAAATTCGAAAATTACAGACATCGTGACGAAATGACAACGCGCTGTTACCCAGAACAAGTGCGTAAAAATGTGGTAATTTCCCGAATTTTTTCAGATTTTATAACATTCAATGTTGAATATAATATCTCCGAAACCGTGCGTTTAAGGGGAAATTATAAGGAATAATTAAGTATTCTGAAATGATTGAAGATTCTTATTATGACATGAGATAAACTTCATCTGCAATTTCCATGCTTATTTCATATAGTTTTATAAATCGTTGGGTCTATAACTCGGAAACTGTTTGAAGTAGAATGACAGTAATTACTGAAGAATATGTGTCATATTTATAGAAAACTTTAAACCAAAATTCATTTCATTCGTAGTTACTATTTTTTGATTTTTTTTGGAAATTTAAACAGCCTGTATCTTCTTGCTGGAGCCGAATCTGGAAAAATGGTGAATGAAAAGAGTGTTTTATTTGATCAGAGGAATTTACGGTTGAAATTGATGTATAATCCCGTCCCATATAATTTCTATTAATTTTTCGATAGTTCTTCTTCAGATATTTGGGGCGAAAGCCTAGAAGAAAACCTGAGAAGAACTAACACATAAAGACTTACAAACAGTTCTCAAGACTACGGTTTATCAATCGATTCATTCAATTCACCATTTGAGGTCAAGCGAATAATACAGAAATGTGAACGAGATGAAAGAAAGAAGTTCCAAACAATCCTCATAATATGGAGAGAATGATAATCATTCCATAGATAAGCGGGAAAAAAACGTGAGCAATTCTATCTGAAAGGATCCTATCGTTGTCCCCATTCATTCCTTGATGAGAAATTTCACCTCACTTCCGGAATCTGCCCTTTTCCTCTCATATTATCTAATGGCCGGTGTTAGGGGTGGTTGCGGTACGTTCTACTCCCCTTGCTAAACACAAAAAGGCAATTTTTTTTCATTTGCGTAATTGAAATATCACCAAAGCGTTGTTTTTCCGGTTCAGGTTGAAAACATTGAAAAAACGTTGGGCTGTTGCTTTGTTCTGTCCTCCATAAGATCCTAGGGATGCTAGAAAATGAGAATTTTTATTTGGGTCCAAAAGAAAGTAACATTGTGTGGGTGTTATTAATGAAAACTTACCTGAGGTTTTATTCCGACACGTGAATGCCCTCATGGTTAGGATTGGCAAATGAAACAATATAGAAAATATGTTGAAAATTTTCAGAGTGGGATTCTTAATATATCAATTTGACAAAAGTTTCAATTCAATACCAAGAAAACCCTCGAAAAGCACTGCCGTGAAGGCAGCAGCTTTTACGCGCATGTTCAATAGAGATGACCGCTTTAGCAACGAATTTGAACATACGCGCAAACGCTGCTGCCTTCATTGCAGTGCTTTCTAGGTTTTTTCGATAGTGTACTGGATTTCAATTTGATCTAATCTGTGTTTTTTCAAATATGGAGAAAATGAAATTTTGAATGCGTATATCTACGGAATAATTGGGTAGATTTTACCCATTCACTAATGCGACCTTCGTAATTAAGCCCCAAACCTACTCTATAAATATCGAGTTTCTAAGTTGTTTCTTTCGGAAGTTAATGTGTTTACGGTCGGCCGTTGTGCTTGGGAATCTCGATCATGTAGAGAAGGTTCAGACCTTAATTACGAAGGCCGAATTCGTGAATGGGTAAAATCCACCTAATGATTCCGCAGATATACCCATTCAAAATTTTATATACCAATATTTCCAAAAATACAGATTAGATCGAAATGAAATCTAGCATTTCATCGATAAATGAAAGTTCGAAGGTTAATCCAGAATATCATGAAGATGATATGATCAGAAGATCACAGAATATTGAATATTCGAAAAAAATCAGTATTTTCGAGTTAATCCGGAAAAAACAACGATATCGAGAGAAAAACCCTAAATTTGACATATTTTCTCTGAATATCTCCAAAAATGATTATCGCATCGAACTGAAATTTAGGACACTGCTACGAAATATGAAGCTCAAAGTATAAGCAGAATTTCGTTCGAATATAATTACTATTTTCTGAAAAAATAATTCAGAACAACTTTCTTTAAATTTACTGACAGCATGACCCCAACGAAATTTCTCGAAAAGTTGCCTGTTCTTTCGTTACCACAAACAGCCAGGTTTCAATTAAATCGCTCAAGTGATTCTCGAAATATCAGGGAAATAAACTCAAAACTTCAAGTAGCTATAACTCCGAAACTATTCGACCGATTTCACCCATTAACGAACTTAACCTTCGCATTTCGAAATGCAGCGAGCCCTAATATTTTCATAACGATAACATTCTCCGTACGACCTTTATCGTGCCTACGGACGGCCGGCCGGCCAGAATCGATTTTGACACCGGATTCTTCATCAGTGAGTCCAACCTAGTCGGTTGAGACCCTTTTCGGCTCAAAATTCGAAAATTACAGACATTTGGACAAAACGATAGCCCGCTGTTCACCTATAGTACATGCGCGAAAAAAGTCATTTCCATCGAGATTCCCTGAGTAAATGCCTGATTATATTTCTAGCTCACATCATATTTTGCGAATGAAAAATAGTATACCAAGCACAGAATACAAATAACTGGGTATTCATGTCTATATCTTGTCCATGGTCCCCAGCTTAAGCCGGGTCCAGATGAGTGTAATGCGAACAGCGAATGCCATAAATCACAGGGAGTTTTATGGTTCGAAGCAGCGCTCTTTCTGCTCCGTCAGGACTCGGTTTTCAACTCGAACGATGCATTTGCATGTATTATTCGAGGCTGAGCTCGACTGCCGTCCACACTTTTCGCAGAATCATTCATCAAATGTTATTGCATTCGTTGTTCTGGGCCCGGCTTCAAGAATAACTGTATAGATCTTGTCTCAAGACTATCTTGGAAGATCTATCATTTCATACCAGAAGATGTTTCGTGTAACAATTTTTTTTTCATGATACCATGTAAACATTATAATATCTTATTATTTTCCCCAGTACGTTTGTTGTAACTTCCGCAGTGCCTGTTTCAATTCAACCGATAAAATGAGGTATTTCAATACTGCGGGAAATTCTTACATCTCCTATCTCTAGCTATCCTCACAAAATAAAAAGTCATTTCTGTTCTTCGTTCCTTCGTATTTTTCTTCATATTACTGAATGAATGAAACATTTCCTTCATGTACGGGGAAGTGTTTTCTTTTTCATCCCCCAAGCTATTCCTAAATGGAAACATAGCAACGGAGAATTATCTTTTCTAATTCGTTCCGACGAGACTCAGGGTGTCTGTATCTGCCAAAAAAATATATGAAAACATTGACGGAGTTCTACGTGCTCGTATTTTCCCTCCTTCTCTGTAAAAAGAATTCTCGATCCGTTGCAACGTCCTTCTGAAAGGTAACAAGTATCGAGAGAACTCTCTGCGGTTTATCCAAGTTAAGTTGACCTGACGATCAATAATAATTGTGAAACAGCTGTAGTCATTCTACTTGGATCCGCTTCTTCGGTGTAGGTATTTTGGTTGATTGGGTGATTAGCTCTGATCAAGGGGGAATATTTGTTGATTTATCGACGGATATTCGTCCTTGTGATTATGTTATTTATTATATATACCTATTGAAATTTCCGATGGCGAATCCATCGAAAAAGACGAACAATAAAAAAAAAACCTCACCAACTAACCTTATGAATAATTAATTGCACTAATCCTTTCAATTCGAACTGATTAAAATTGGTCTAAAAAACATTTCGGGACTCACAAATTATCTTGATGTACCAATATCGGTATTGGAGGATGAATTATTGAGAACAAACGAAAAACCAATATAATAAGCTACGTAACCGAAATATGGGCATTTACCATTTTCGGCTCAAAATTCGAAAATTACAAACATTGTGACGAAACGATAACGCCCTGTTCCCCAGAACAGACATGTAAAAAGCGATGGAACCTTTCATACATGTCTATTGGTATTGAATATCCACGGAGTTGTGCACGAAGCAATCAATCGGCCACCCCTTTAAAATGTACATACCCAGATATGCTTTATATGGACACCCTGTACATTCCGACCTAACGAGATGTCTGGAATAACCTCTTCCACATTTGATATACCTTGGATTGGCGAATGAAGATGAGCGCTACTCCCTCTGGTGGCTATCAGAGTAACCCGATGTACAGAGATTATCATTGAGAAGTTAAAGGAAATGTCAAGAAAATGAGAAAGTTTATGCATTTTTCTTGGCGTTTGTGTGATTTTACAAGTGTTTCTACTGAGAAGAAGTGAACTCAAATGTCCCTTCCCATAGATTTCCACAGCCCGGTGAAAAATTTCGAGTTTGGGTGAAAGAAACTTTCTTCGACAAGTCGGGCCTGAAAGTGTTGAAGAATCGATAAAAACTTTTGCAGCTTGTAACTCAAAATTTTCAAACCAACAAACAAGATTTATGAAAGTCTGTTACCTGCATTTTGCCTATGATAATTATTTTTTATACAGGTAAGCACGAATTACTTATGAAATATAAGATCACATTCATATGAAGACAATTATTACTTAAGGGGAAATCCTTCCAGAAATCTTCTTGAGGAACAACGTAAATGTTTTAGTGATAGAACTGACCGATTGAAACAAAAGAGTCTCAACAAGGAAATATCTAGTGATAAATACTCTACGCTCCAAGTGCTTCTGCCGATGAAATCAAAACTGTACAAGGCTTATTTATTACAGCTTTTTCAAGAACAATCATATAAGTGTATGAAAAATTTATTTGTCAATCCATAATGAATAAGGCTTAAGGTACAAGTAGAATTAGTTTTATGTGAATGGACTCATTTTATTCACTATATATTGTCCAAATTCAGTCCTTCCCTATATAAATAGTAAAGTTATGAGTATTTGTCTATTGTTCCAGAAAGTATGTTTTTGCATTTCTATCTGTTTTTCAACTTTTTGAGCAGTAGATCCGAGGAGGTATTTGATCAATGATCAAGTTGGGTAGGTAAAAAGGTTGAAAGTTTATTTATTTTGCAAATAACATGCACCAAAATATCACATGCATCTTCCTGAACATTTCTAGCTTCTGTGCCTTCAAGATACTCCAAATAATTCGAAGTAAATGGTGCCATTTAGAGTTGAAATAAGGTGATACTAGAATACTTCTAACAGTAATTGTAGAATTGCTACTGTGAACTAGGATAGATGATACCTAGCACTTTCATAAAAATGAAATATGTATACACAGAATCACTTCTGTTAGCTGCAAAAATCTTTGAACAAATAGTAAAATCGAATTTTAATTGATCAAATACACTTGAAAACCTAGCTCCTATTCCTCTACCTAAAGGTTCTCAAACTGGCCACCGTGGGGCTGCAACCTTGAACTCAGACGCCAATAGAGTCAAGTAACTTCTGAAGAACTATATCAGGTTACAGCATCCGATTTCACGAGAATCCCTAACTCCGTGAAAATCAAAATGTTGCGCAGAAATTTGCATAAATTAATCTACTTCCTTGCCAGCTGTCGTTCCTTGCAGATTGTGCCCCACTTTCATTTTCATCTGATGAACCAGAATAGGCCCAGGTACCTCATAAACCGAACTTTTTGACAGGGGTCAATTCAATTACCGCTACGTGGAAGACCCTGTGGTATCATGTCTCGAGCCGCACATGCCACAACTTGTTAACCCCCCTCCCTTCTTGCCACGATGCTCCCTGTTTCTTGGGAAGCCCAGGCGATGCCACAAAGCGGGTAGTATTAAAAGTTTCATGTTGACATAACTTTGAGGAAACTCATTATCATCTAAGAGAGAATGGGTGTATTACTGCAGATAGGGACGAAAGTAACAACGAAATGAATGTCTATAAATAATGGTCCCTTCACAAAAGGATCTGATGATAAGGCCGGATTTACACGAGCTGCCTACCGGACGTTTCGGCGATATTTAGAGTGATATTAGGGAAACATTATACTCGCTCTCGTGAGCCCAAGGATGGGTCCCAAGCGCTGAGCAGTAACCCTTTTCACGTGGGCGGGGAGTAGGAAATTAGTTCAAAGCTGGCCATGATTATTTTCAAAACAGAATAATTCGTTTGGGGTTTCAAATATGCATGAGCGTATTTCACGTTTTTTGTGAGTGAGATGAAATATAATATAATTATCTTTATGTGCAATTTGAAATCCTAATCCCCATCTGAATATTAATGAAGAATGCGAAATGTTGCAACTTTTTTATATTCAAGAATTTTCGGGCAAATAGAAAGTGAAATAATAATAATAATAATAATATTTATTGATTCCATTAGATTACATATACAACGTAAAATTGGAATAGGTCAGAAACATGGAATAGAAAAATGGTTAACCTTTACAAAATTCTTTGAAATCACCTATATTGTAGGGCTCACAGTTTAAAATCACAGGATACAAAGCTTTCTTAAATTTTAAAGGGTCAGAAATATTTCTTATTTTAGGTGGCAACATGTTGAAAATACTCACTGCCATATATTCTGCGTTTTTTTCTCTTAAAGTGGTCTTGTATGCAGGTACGGTATAAGGAAATATTCTTCTAGTAGCATTTAAATTTTTGTAAGGCTCGAAATAATGTTTGTGTTTACAGAAAAAAATCATTAATCTAAATATATATAAACCATAGATAGTTAGAATATTATTGCCTTTAAAGAATCCCCTACAAGATTCTCTATATCCTAAATTTAACATTGTTCTTAAAGCTTGTTTTTGAATGACAAATAAATTGCTCACATAAGAAGAATTACCCCAGAAAATTATTCCATATGACAGGATAGATTGAAAGCTGGCAAAATATACAATATTAAGCAGATCAAAATCGATTTGCTTCCTCAACATAAAAAGCATGTAGTTTACAGAATTGAGTCTACCTCTAAGATGTTCAATATGAGGTCCCCATTTAAGGTGTCTATCCACTACAATTCCCAAAAAAGTAACACTCTCTCTAACCATGACATCATTACCTGAAAAGTTAATTGACAAAGGAAAGTGCAATTTAGATCTTTCAGTATAGAAAAATAAACACTGCGTTTTATCAACATTCAAAACAAGATTGTGAGCTCCCAACCAGTCACCCACTGACTTCAGTACACTTTTTGAGTCTTCTATAGCTGTTGCAACACAAGGGGATTCGAGAATGTAGTTAGTATCATCAGCAAACATACCCATATTGTGCTTGATTGGAATTCTGGCCTTAGGTAAACCGTTAATGTAGATAATGAAAAGTGGAGGTCCTGGGATACTTCCCTGTGGAACGCCCATAGTGATTACTCTCTCGTTCGATTGCAATATTTCACCATCCACTTCCATAACAACTATCTGTCTCCTGGATGACAGGTAACTCTCCATTAGCTTTAACTGATTGTCTTTGATGCCGTAGTCCTCAAGAATTGATAACAATTGTTCATGATCCACACAATCAAAGGCCTTGGTAAGATCCAAGAATAGACCCAAGGGAACCTCACCTTGTTCGAGGGTAACTAAAACTTTCGTTATAAGTTCAAATGTGGCGGTTTCAATATTTCTGTTCTTCACAAAGCCATGTTGATGTTTCGAGATAACATTAAATTTTTGAAAAAAACTCAGAAGTCTGTACATAGAATTTTCTCAAAGACCTTAGAAAATGAAGATAAGATGTTGATAGGTCTGTAACTATTTGGCTCTTCAATGGGACCCTTTTTATATATGGGCTTCACAATGGCAATCTTCAGACTATCCGGAAAAATGCCCTCTTTAAACGAACGATTGATTATAAAACATAGGGGTGAAAGAATAATTTCAATCGATGCCTTGACAATTTTCATTGGAATTTCATCATAACCAATCTTTTTTTCTTTAAAGATTTCACAGTTGATAGAAGCTCACTGTGTGAAACCTCAAACATGAAAAAAGATTTACCCAGTCTGTCATGATCAGTGTCCATTTCTTTGTTCAAATTACTTGTGAGTACATGAGGAAAATCAATGAAAAAGTTATTGAACTCATCTGGCAACAGAGAGCCTTCACAATTGCCAGCAATAGTCGCTGAAATCTTGTTTTTAGTAAGGGAATTAATTACATTCCAGGAAGCCTTGGACTTATTATCAGAATTTCTAATGAAGTTGTTGAAATGTTCCTTTTTTGCCCAGGATAGTAGGTAGTCATAATATTTCTTAGTGGATTTATACATGGATTTAAATTCAGGTTTAGTGAATGAAGCAGTATATAGTATATCGAGCTGTTTTTTGATAGTCATTAATTCAGGAGTAAGTTTGAAGTTCTTTTTTGGTGGTGAGTGCTTAATGTTAACTCTTGGAAAACACTGTATGAACAAGTTGGAAAAACGTTGATGAAATACATTCCAAAGTTGATTGGGATCAACAGAGTTGGTATAGATGTCATCCCAACTCAGTAAAGAAAGTTCTTGAAGAAAGAATTCAGTAGATTCAGAGCTGAAAATTCTTGTTTTGGCAGTTATGTTTCTTTGTTTAGGATCGAAATTCAGGTTGGTAGTGAATTTCAATGCAGAATGATCAGAAATATGATACTCTATTACCTGGGTCAATCCTTCAAGGGCAGTAATCACATTATCTAAACAGGTGCCTGAAGAAGGACGGGTTGGTTGTCGATTTAATGGTTTCACATGAAAACTTTCCAAGAGAGACATAAAATTTCTGACATCAGGTGAAGTGGAGAGGATGTCCAAGTTAAAATCTCCTACCAAAATGAATGGAGCTTTTTCCAGCGAGCATCGTTCGAGTATTGCCTTAAGTTTTTCCAAAAATAGATCTACATCTGCCAATGGCTGGGAATTAGGCCTGTAAATTCAAATAAACAGAAATTTGTGCTGATCTACAGAAAATTGAGCTGCAGAGCATTCAATAACATAGGGTACACTAATTGAATTATAGTCCTGCCTTTCGGTACAGGTAAATTCTTCCTTACAGTATATCGCACAACCACCATGACTTCCCCTTGCACGACAGTAGCTTGAGACCAGCTTATAACCAACCAATTTATACGCCTGAAGTTCTTCATTGCATTTCCAGTGTTCAGTCACAGCTATTATATCTGTTTTTTCTTGATGAGCCATAAGTTGAAGTTGATTGAAAGCAGTACCCAAAGATTGAACATTCTGAAGAATGAGGCTAAAACATTTCTCTGATTTAAGTTCAGGACTAGCAGAGAGAAAAATGAAAAATAACTAACATAGCGCATTCTCACGAAAAAATTAATTACACCTCAAAAAAACATTTCAGGGAATAATCAATGGTGTCTGCAGAACGACACCTAGTTTTCTCCTATTGACGTTGAAATTTCTCCGAATTCTAATATTTCTCGAGGCTTTTGGCAACGTTAAAGAATGCAGATCGTGGGCAGTTGCCTGACTCTGAGATATTAACATGCGGAAAACCAACTTGCCCGCATGCGTCGGTCAAAATGGAATACTTTCTAATATGACACTTTATGTGATAAAAAATCAGAAATTCTTCATTAAAAACAAAATATTTGGGAGATATTAAATTCATTGAAAAAAAAAACTCGTATCTTTTCAACACACTCAGAAAGTGAAATCAATACAAATGCGAACGAAAATGTATTTTGCTTGCAAAGGCCTATCGTGATTCGCTCCCAATTTTTGGCTAACGATAACTTTTATCGTTTCAGATTATTGTTAAGTGTGTGGTCATTATACCTATTAGTACAATTTGTTCCAGGCCCGACTTGAGTTCATTTTTTTAATTGCTAACTAAAAGATTACCGTATTTTATCAACAGTATTACATTACTCAGGCTGGCTAGGTTATTTATGTGCATTTTATCTTGGATTATCGGCATGATGTTGTATGTGGGTTTTTACATATGCACCACTCTACCGATTCCTGTCCTTGTGCGACCTTTGTTCAATAGGTCATATCTAATTGTTGATTTAAATTTTTAATTTTCCACTATTTTCTTGTCTTTCAGAACGCAATACTATTTCGAAATTCGAAGGGTTTTTTGGCCTGAATCCCCAAACCGCCAGTCTTTTACACAATTTGTGAAGTTAGGCGATAAAATCTCTTCTGCTAAGTCTGTGATGAATGGGGTACCTCAGGGATCGGTTTTCGGCCCCTTCTATTTATAATATACACAGGCCAATTCACGATGTTTATCCATCACGGCAAGGTTCACATGTTCGCTGATGATTTTTAACTTTTCTTCGATTTCTCCATTGATGATTTTAACACCGCAACCATGAAAATCAATGAAGATCTGAATCGGTGAGCACTCATAGCGGAGATACGCTCTGATCTTTGGTTCGAAAAATAAAAGAAGTTTCGTTGAAAATAATTTTAGGCCTGTAATTGATGTTGATACCATACATTTTGTAGAGAGCGCTCGCTCGGTACTTGGACGTGGTTGTGGATGGCTCATTAGGATTTCGTGAGCATGTGGCGTGTTTGATTCGGGGAGCTTATGGGGCCTCAAGGATGATGTACCAGCATAGATCGTATTCGCCCATACCTACGAAAAGGGTTCTATGTGAAAGTCTAGTCTTGTCCAAGTTTAATTATTGTTCTCCTATTTTAGCTTCTGTCTTGACCAGGTTTGCATATGGGATTAGAAAATATGAGCATGTTTCACATAAGTTGAAGGAGTTATGTTGGTTGCCTATGAGAACCTGTTTTGAATATTATGCCCTGTGTATTTATCACAAAGTCATAATGGAGAAATGTCCGCCATGTTTTCACAAGAAACTGAGGTATTGAACTGATATTCATAACTTTAACGTGAGGCATAGGAATCTGCTTTCTTGTCTCCAGTACAGAACATCGATCTTTCAAAGGAGTTTTTCATATAATATAGTTAAGTTTCACAACGCTACGCCAACTGAAAATTTACACCGGTTAGATTTAAGACATAAATTAAGGCTCATCTTTTCCGTACACTAAATGTATAAAGTTCCTGATTGTCTACAGATACTAGTAGTTCTCAATGTTTTAAATACTCCTTTTTCTCTATTATTATCTAAGTTCTGCTCTGTTTTGTTCATTTTCATTGAAATGGTCTGTTTCGTTTTTCAATGCTCATTCGAATTTAATTATTTATGTAACAAGAGTCATTTGGAAGAGCACCTTCTTGGTGAACTTCCACTCAATTTGGAGAATTAAAGACATTATATATTATTATTATCAGGTTTGTTTTGGTTCCGAGTTCAGAACTGTACTGGAACGGTTCGCATGCGCGATTTCGATTTTGTGTTTTGGTTCATTTCAGAACCGGTTCAGGATTTGAGTAATCCTGTTTTGGTTATTTTCAGAATCGATTCCGAACTGTTCTAGAACTGTGAGAGGAGTTCGGAAGTTAGAGTCCGAACTGCTTCAGAATTTGGTAGTTCGCACAAGTGTAGAGTGGCTGTCAACGATTTAAATAGTTAACCTGACTTTTTCGACGTCGTGTTGATTTGGTTTTTGATTTCATTGTTGTATTTGTTGAGAAAATGATTAACTGTTAAATACAAATTTTTGTTATTGAGGATAACTCCTTCGCTACGACCTCCCAGGTTAATCCAATGGATTTTATTTCCATTGTTCATACTTGGGATGTCTATTTCTTAAATAAATCTATGAATGCAAGAGTCCTCTTCCTCTATTGAAAAACAATAATGTTCCGAATTATTTTTTTTCTGAAAAGAACATATCTGAAATACGTTCATCCTTAAATTCATTATTATATCAATCAATATATTGTTGAAATATAATTGAAGTAATGAAGAAAGTTCAGAAAAACAATTCTTACAAAAAAAAATTAATATATATTTTTAATTAAACCACAGGCATATATAAGACCTGATTAACATCCCTCTATCCTGCCAACTCAAACGGAAATTTTTCTTCCTCTACAATCCGGATGGGAACCCGAACTTAATTCGTGTTTTGGTTTCATCACTTTCAGAACTGTTCTAGAATAGTTCAGAATCGGGCTTCAACATCGCATCGATTCTACGCAGTTCTAGAACTGTCCTAGGACAGTTCTGAATTCCGCAACCAAAACAAACCTTATTATTATATATACTACTCCTCCTCAACTCTCTTCTTCGAGAA
Organism: Myrrha octodecimguttata; assembly: GCA_958510865.1. Lineage (NCBI taxonomy): Eukaryota > Metazoa > Arthropoda > Insecta > Coleoptera > Coccinellidae > Myrrha > Myrrha octodecimguttata. Next base: position 60,904,574 of record OY294056.1, read on the forward strand.
ATTGTCGCTCTCTGACAATTTTATCCTGAGCTTGTCGAGGATATATTTCATTTTGTCTTGCTTTTTGAATGGGAGAGGTGATACCCAGCAAACACTGAAACGCAGCAAGAGTACAAAAACTGTACAGCGTTGCTGCACTTGAAGTGCAGCGATAGTGGTGCAGTAACTGTATCGAAACAGACCGTATATGTCCCGCGGATTTGCATCGAAACTGTACAGCTCAAACTGCGTTTGAAGTACAGCCACTATACAGCAGTTGTGGAGAAGCTATGCCTCGTTGTAATGCAGTTTGAACGTAGTAATAATGCACCAACTGTGCTACTTCGATATGAAGTTTCTAAGCAGCAACAATGCAGCAGAAGCTCGGCTGTATAATGAGACTATCAGGAATAAGACTCACTGCCGAAAAAATAATTATTTTTCAAGAGATTGAATTGAAACTTTGCACAATGATACTTAATTATTTACCATCGACAGAAAAAAGAGGGTCTACGACTTCCAGTTTATTCGGAAATTGCCGAATAATTTTAATTTTCTTATATGATGTGATGTATATATTTTTGCATATTCGACATCTATGCTTTACGGTAAAAAAATTTCTGCAATTTTTTCTGTATCTAAATATTGATTACGACATTTCACCAAAAACTCAGCATGGAATTCAAATATATAAAAATATATACACACAAACACAAGAAAAATGAGTTAATAAACAAAAATAGTTTCACCTTGTGTGAATAAAATACCTAAAATTCCTTCATTGATGTTACTACTTCGAAATTCTGTTTGTTAGTTGGCCCTATCCATTTCAGGTAGAGACCCAGGTGTTTTCTACTATTGTCTATTTATTCCAGTTCCGAAAGAAACGGCATCATTTAAACTGACTTAGCCACTCACCTAATTTCGTTTTTTCGGGAATTTATCATGTCGATACACTTGTTTTTCGCACTTGCAACACAGTCAACTTGAAACAAACAGTCAGTTCAAATAGCTTGAATCAAAAACGACAAAAAGAACAAATTTCCGTTATAAAACAGCATGGCCGACGACGACGATTGACAACGGCTCAACCGGCACAGTAGGTCTGTGGTATAGCATCAAAGACAGAGACAGCGTTGTCTCATACAGCATTTCGATTTTGTTGTACAAAAGCTGTACAGCAGCTGTATTTGAAAGACTGCATTTTTAGGAAGGCAGTATCACCAATGCAGAGATTGTGCAGTATCAATACAACATTTTATGTACTGCATTCCGGTAATGCAGTAACTGCATAATTGCTGTATTTTGTGTTTGTTGGGTACCTGTACAATTTTTATACTCGAACAAAACGATTTCCATATTCGACCTTACCATGAATTCGTTTCAAGCGACCTCACACACACATCAAATTCCACAATGAAAAAAAGAGCTGTCAGCTGGAATGCCGTTTCACCATAACGATTAAATTCGCGTCGTTTATTCCATGATCGCGGCTAAGCGGAAAGCATGGACCACAATTTGTGTTTCCAGCCTAACTACCAATCACAGAAGTCGAGGAACATCCGCCCTTATTATGAATGCCTTGATCTAATAAAGTTTGACGTTGGATCGGATGTAACATCAGGCCTGAGCAGTGATGGGTACAGCGGCTGTTGCCAGCCTCGTAATTGCAGTAATTATGTACAAGAGGATGCTGATTCGAACTTACGTAGTTTACCAGTGTACGAATTATTATTCGTAATCAATCTAAATGGTTTCGTAACCAGGAAATGCTTCTCATAGTAGAGGAAACGTATGCAATGCGGATTCTGAAGGTTCCGTCCGACTGTATGTGGTCGAACGTCTGTTATTGTTATCTCGAAGTTTGCGTGATGTTTCCGAACAAAGTTCCAGCGTACTTTATTATTTTGAAACGCTCTGGCCTACCGGCCATTCAGATTTCGTTGATGGAATATGATGAAATGATTCTAGGCGTACGAACAGAATAAGTGGGTTTCGATTGGATCTTATTTTCATTTTCGGAAATATAGAGAGAATTAAATTTCGAATGGGTATATCTGCGGGATCATTAGGTGGATTTTACCCATTCACGAATTCGGCCTGTGTATTTGAGGTCCGAACCTACTCTACAAATATCGAGTTCCTAAGTTGTTTATTTCGGAAGTTATTGTGTTTATGGTAGGCCGTTAGGTTAACTTTACGATAGTTTGCAAAACTGTTAAGAGCCTTTTTCATGTAGACTCGTTTGAATTTAATGAAAGACTATGTTGGACCCACTGATGAAAAATCCGAAGTAAAACTTAGTTTTGTTTGGCCTGCCATCGCCACGATATCATTGAAACGAAATCTTCTAGTGACTTCGAGCAACCAGAGTGGTATTCTCATGGACATATACAATACAGGCAGCTTCAACTAAATGGGTACTCATTTGGAATTTTTAGGATAGCCTGAATATGGCCTTGCAGCTTATTGTTGGGAATCAAAAAATTTCCAAAGTTTCTCAAAGAAATTATTTTCGCAGAACCTTTCCTTCAATTATTCCTTGTAATTCAGCTCAAATTTGGAAGTATACAGGGTGAGTCTTTAAGTTGTACATTAATTTTAACCGTAGATTCCTTTGCCCAAATGAAACACTTTTTCATTTTTCATTTTTTCAGATTCGGCTCGAACAAAAAGATACAGGCTGTTTAAATTTCCAAAAAAAATCAGTTTTTCTTTTGTAGCTTGGATATGGTAACCTCGAATGAAAGGAACTTTGGTGTGAAGTTTTCTGTATCTATTACGCATATTCTTCAGTAATCACTTTCATCCTACCTCAAACAGTTCCTGAGTTATAGAATCGCCGATACATAAAACTATACGAAATTAGCATGAAGAATGCAGGTAAAGTTTATCTTATGTCATTATAAGAATCTCCAATCTCTTTGAAATACTTGATTATTCTTTGTAATTTCTCCTTAAACGCACCGTTTTTCAGATATTGAATATTATAAAATTGGAAAAATTCCCTTATATTTATGGATCCGCTCCTGATCTAGTAGTGGAAGTTACTTAAACTGGGTTCACGTCTATCCGGACCATAGAATACACATAAATATTCATCTTTTTCGCATAGAACTAGGTATAGCTATATGCTATTTCGTGATCATTCCACAGACCTAACTATTACATTCATAGACATAGAATAACATGTTATAATTAGTCTATGATAACATTCTAGAAAATTTTTTCAGGTAAGTTGGTTGATTTCATATAATTCATTTATAAATTTCGTGAAAAAAGTATAATTATGGAGTTTTCAATATCAGAATGAGCGAGGATGGAATTGCGTATAATCTTATAGTGGAATGAAATTTGATATTTCATGAACATCAAGTTGAAAATCAGTGTATCAAGTCCAGAGTAGTGAAATATTTTCCTTGCGATAATATCGCAAAAAGCACCAAATCATAAGAATTAAGTGGGTAAATGAGTTTTCCCAATCTTGTTTCTTTGAATTTCAAACCTTAGATTGGTTATTCTCCAAAAGAAATCACCGTAAGAGATATCTGTGGTGAACTTGCAAACAAAGCGCAGTAGTGTATTAGCACATTGAGAAATGTTTGAATGCTTATAACTTTTTACCTGAGCCGAATCTGGAAAAATGGTAAATGAAAAAAGTGTTTTATTTGATGAGAGGAATCTAAGGTTAAAATTTATGTACAACTCAAAGACTCACCCTGTATATTCAACTGAAATATATCAAATATCAGTTCGACCCGATAGTTATTTTAGGAGATAATGGGAGAGAAATATGTCAAATGTCATTGCTATTTCCTCACTATCTCAAATAATACCATTTTGGTAACGAATTTAAATGAGCGCGTAGTAGTTTCGAGCTCATGACAATGCTCTCCTAGTATTTTCATCGGGTCAATTGAGGCGGCAGTGTAGAAGGCCCTATGCCAGTGATATTTTTTGATTTTACAAAATGGCGAAGGGGGCAGCCAGTCCCGATGGAAATTATGTATTTCAAACTTTAAAGTACTCTTCAAACTGGTTATGACCCATTGTTTAGTTTAATCTATCAGTAAGTATCATTGAAACTAATGAATAAGTATAAAGAAACGTTTGTTTTCCGTTCATTTCATCTCTTATAGTGGAGCTAGCACTCATCTTAAACCGACACCAGGTGAGTATTGAATGAGTTGATATATGTATACAGTAGAATCCGTTCATAATGACATTGAAGGGAAGTCACAAACACAAAACGGATGCCATATAAAGCATAATCTTCGAAAAATTAAGGGTTTCAAATGTTTGGTATGGATTCAATTTGATGAACAGAAAAACCACTACTGGAACATGAATATTAACAAAAATGTCAGGAAGAACCTCAGGTCACACTGAACAAAAGATTAACGTACGAAGATTCACCGGCAATTTTACCTGATACAATGTTAAGTCTAACCGACTTGATCAGCTCGCAAAACAATTGGAATTGCTCATGATCTAAATAACATGGTGTGCTTATGTGTATTCAAAAGTGACGTCAGGTGACTGAAATTATGAAAATTCAAAGCACTGAATATGTATTTCCTTAAATCTTCAAGTTGCTGACGTCACTTTCGAATGCAAATGAGCACACCATGTTTTTTACATAAAAGGATTGCTAATACCAAAACCAGAGAAAAAAAAACTATAAAACAGGGCCGTTGGCAGGTATTCCTTTGTTTTTTGTTATTTTAAACCACTGAACACTGAAGTTACAATTGATAGACATTCTCTTGTCTCGACTTCCAGTTCCTCTTTGGTTTCGAATCATTCATCTTCACACTCCAATCACATCATATTAAGCGATTGGTCAATAGGACCGACGTCATAATAAACGGATTCTAGTGTATTCAAGGCAGTTTCACGGTTTACCCGATCATCAGCACGACTTTCCTAGTCAGATGTCGAAAACGTTCTGAAGGTTTAGGAATATCCATAACGCTTTCGGCATCAGACAAGACGTGAAACTACATTACTCAAATTCTTCAGAAAATACTTTGGATTTTATTATGACAAGTTGATAAAAAGGTGTGATATTTGTTGTTGGATGAGTATTAGTACTTGTGATTATGTAGCACAATGTTTTTCAACCATTATTCTGTCTCCTCATTTGATTCAATGGAGTTGATTTTCGGTATAACCCCTTTTATATTCAAACTAATGACTTCAACGAAAATAAAATATTTTTACGCTCCATAGAGCACCAATAACAAAATCAATCCGAACTATTTCCAAAATGAAAATCAGAATCAGTTCAGTAATTAATTTTTCGACCAAATAAACATCATTCCAACCTGTTAAGACCAATTGTGTTTTATTGTGGTGCTGAAAATGAAATTGTCCGTTTGTACTGAAATTACTGGAATGTGTCAGAAAATCCTACAATGGAAATTTATAGTCAAAACATGATATTTGTGGGTAGCTATCCCTCGAACCTGTTGTAACCAGATGATGGTCAACAGGGTAGCACTATCATTTTCGATGGAATTAATTCATGTTTATTTATAACCATTTCTGAATTGTTTCAGGTTCGAATTGTCTACCAATTATACTCTGATGGAATTTCATAGAGCTTTGATATCCATTGAAAACATCATTCCAATAGCTCCAAATTGATTTGATTAATTGCAGCAAAGCGTAATTGAGTAATTGACATCAAAGTTAACCAAGGTAATGCACTACCCTTGTGATTATTTATAAAATAAGGGCGCAGCACATTGAACAGAGTGAAACTGTATATATGGCTCGACAATTATTAATTTATTTCATGGTTTCAAATCCACATTTCAAATTCAATGAAATACTTGAACCATCATTACTGCAATATCAATCGACTGAATTCTTTGAAACCTAATGCCAAGATAATATTGTGAGAATGCACAATGTTGCCACTTGTTATTTTCAAGAATTTCTGAGAAAATAAAACTGAAATGGATTTGAAAATGGAAAAAGGAATAACATAGGGTCTTATCACAAAAGAATGGGGGGTTTTCCTTTAAACGGAAATGCAGTAATTTTCATGAAAAACCCTCAGAACACAATTTCAAACATATAATTTCAATTTATTATGACAGTCGACAACTGATGGTGACTGTTTGTGTGTGTCTCTGGGGTGTACGACTGTCAGGATATCTATTCTAAAGGATTATGAAGATAGGGAGAGACAAGAAATTCGAAGATAGAAAAAATAACAATATCAGATTTGCAATATTTTGGACCTTTCAGGTAAAATCAACTACTAGATATGAATTCAATTGTTGGCACAATCATTGTTTTTCCTTCAAACGAAAATGCAGTCATTTTCATGAAAAACCTTCAGAACATCACATTTCAAACATGATTTCAATATTTTATTTTTAAAAAAATGTTTTATCACCTAAAACTGAAAAATAAAAATGGGGATTTGCATTTAGAGGGATTTGTCTTGAGTGCACGATATGGCAACGTCGAATTCAGCTTTCTCGGAAAGAAAAGGACGTCAAATGTGTTACTTTGCTTAGCAAAACAGAGATAGATAAACTTCGATCTGGTTAGAGTAGAAGACAACGACCAAGGAATAGAAAAAGAAGAGCACAGACTGTCATACTGTCATAATACTGACAAATCGCAAACGAAAATTGTTTAGTTATATTGACAAAGAACACGTGTGTACCACAGAATAGGAATAAATATTTCATTATTCTATAGCAGAAAAAGCGATTCTACTAAACACCGTTGTCACTTCGTGCATGCCTGGCAAATCCCAAACCCCAATTTTGAAATCTGATTTTGAATACTTTCTGAAGGTAATTTGGAAAAATGATGGATGAAACCCATAATAATTATGTTCAAATTTGCATTTGCAGTAATAACCCAAATTCAGGAAAAACCCCCATTGAGTACATTCCACCAATCACTGAAGCCTGCAAATCTACACTCCTTTTTCTCGTTTAACGTTGAGTTTCTTGAAATTTCTCGCATTCGCATCATTATAGGAAGCAGACCGTAGGTAGATGCCTGACCTTGAGATGATTTTGAGATTTTATGAACCTTTGTATGCAACCCGCAATTCACCCACCCATTTCATGAGAAATGGATATACTCGACCTAACTAGGTAACCGGTTACTGTTTACCCTCGAGAATAACAGAGCGAGGTCGATTGTTTTGACATTTCAGTATCGGACTCATTAATCCTCATTTATCGTTTTTAGGGTGAAAATAATACTTTGTCTAATTTCAAACTTTTGTTTTCATTTTCGAAAAGAGCATTCCTGCAACTCCAATATGTGGTAGGAATCATTCAAAGTTGTCAAACGCACAATTATTGTTTCGTGATGATTATTACGTGAAAAATTGGAATAAGGTCCCGCATCAGAATATCTCAGTGTCTCAGGAACTTGATGTTCGCTGTACACATTCGGTTTATTGTAGCTTCGGTGCCGTTGCAGTGACGTAATATCGATCCGAAGAACACAGTAGAAGATGGGGGATTGCGCACTTCCCTCAAGCCAGTTGCGGTGCCTCAACGGTTATTATTTGCATATGACTTCGCACTGTAATGGCGGCACTGCAACGGTGCCGGAGCTAGGAAATCTGGATGTGTACAGCGGGCCTTAGTAATCGGAAGGAAACTTCATAGTTAGTCTTTTGCAAGTTATAGCTCTGCTTCAGTTTTGAGTTTGAGAATTGAGCATGCGCAATTGTAATTGTTATTATTATTATACATTGGAGTAGAGTCGAGGAAATTCCAATAAAAAAACAAAAACAGAAAAAAGTTCAGAAATAAGTATTTCTTGCATCGAAAATGTCCCAAAGCTTTCTTGAAGCCATTGACGGTTCCAGCAAAGACCACAATACACGGCAAACGGTTCCATCTCTCGAAGATTCTGTTAGTCAGAAAAATATGTAGTTGAGATATTCGAAAATTTTCCTTCGACAATTTGAACTGATGTCTTTTCAGATTGTTGTTGTTCACAGTGTATAGGCAACGAATACGACCACCGAAGTCACCACGGAGCGATCTGAAGGAAAATAATAAGTCACCCTTTTCCCATCGTGATTGAAAAGGTGGCAACTCGAAAACAATGAGTCTGTCATCGTATGAAGGGCGAGTTATTCCGTATCGTTTGCGTGTATTCTAACGCTGCACTTACTCAAGACGGTGTTCGTCGGCACGGGTGGAGGGCCACCAAACCTGGCCAGCATACTCCAGCAATGGTCTTGTATAAAGAAGTTCATACGTGGCAATGTCACATCTGCTGAATGCCCTCTGGATGACAAAGTAAATTGCCTTGCCCTAGTAGTGATGAAAGAAAGATGATGATTCGGTCACAGTGACTTGATACATTGCGCAGCGTAACACCATCGATGATGTATTCCTTTCTCGTGTTATTTCCAACAATATGTAGCACAGAGCATTCATCCAGGTTCAAAAGAAGTGACCAGTTTTCAAACCAAACGCTAATCTCATTCAGATCCTGTTGAATTGTATCGCAATTGGACAAAAGAAAATTGTAAATTTTAGTATCATCCGCGAACATTGAACAAGCTGAGTGGAGAAGTTTAGAGAGATCGGAGGTGTATAATAAGAATAATATAGGGCCTAGAAGGTAACACTGGGGGACACCTGACGTCATAAGTCTATCCGGATAGGACAAATAACGATTGACTCCAACTCGAAAGGTACGGTTCGATAGAAAAGCCTCAATCCAAGGCGGAACACTTCCCCTGATTCCAAGATGGTAAGGGTTAGCAAGCAGCGGCCGGAAAGGAACTCTTCGAAGGCCCCTCGAGAAATCCAAATAAATCACATCCACCTGCACCCCCCGGTACCACGCCTCAGTCCACTCATAACCTCAAGCAATGAAGTTCGTCACCATAATATAAGCGACCTAATAAAAATCCATGCTGTTCAGTTGAAATAACACAATCAGACAAAACAAACTGACTTATATGATCAGACACGATTTTCTCCAGGACTTTCGAAGCTGCTGATAATATTCTTATAGGTCTGTTATTGTGCGGCGATAGTTTGTCTCCTTTTTTGAAAACCAGGATTACGGAGGCAGATAGCCAGTCGTTGGGTAGAATGGAATATTTGAAGGGAACTCGAAAATATCTTAGAGAGCGGCGAAGCAGGGATTTGGCGCAACACCGGAGAAGTCTATAAGAAAGACCATCCAGTCCAGCAGCAGTATCTCTGAGCTGTAGTATGTGCTGGTTGATCTCGACGTGGCCAATTTCATCAGAAATTCGAGGAAACTTCACTTCAGACAGCGATCCATCAGGTTCATTAACAAATGCGGAAGAGAAGACAAATCTCGAATGGTCGGTAAACTAACACCTCCGCTCATCGACGTTTTCAGATTTTTGAAAAATTTCTGCTTGTTCTTAGCGGAAACCAGTCCTAGTCTATTTCATTGTATTAGAGAAATTATTGGAATAATTTCGGTGATTTTCAATATCAGTGCCTGATCTAGTCCGGAGATATCTCTGCCTAGGGACTTCTTCCTTCTCGCCATCCTTAAGACTGCATAGTTAATCCATGGTTTTACGGTGTGAATTCTAACGGAACGAACAATTGAGCAAGACGTAACTACCTCATCACCCACCCTCAAAAAGGAACTCATCCCGTTAGCAGTCTCCTCATCCTCCAATATTGGTGACCAGCTTTTAGATTCCAATATTTCAGACATTTCAATATTGCGGATTTCCTTAGTGGATTTAGGGTTTCAATACAGGAGAAAAAACTGTAGCTCTGATTCCAAGGTGCTTCGATCAGATTTTCCAAATGGTGGTGAGTAATCAATGTCAGAAACTACATAAGAATCGGAAACTAAGATTTGATCAAGTAAAGATGGCAACTGACCAGCTCTGAACCTAGATGGTTTATCGACTCATCGTTCTGAAGAAGTCTTGCTGATGAGGTCTGCATAGGGATAAGAGGGGGAACCAAAAGGTGGCAAACTATTGAGAGGCTATTCAATGTCCGTACAGTTGAAGTCCTCAGTTACGAAAATATTGCTGTGATTAGTAAGTAGTAGCATTTCGAAGGAATTCCACAAATTTGCAGTCACCTGGACAAGGTCGAGGACGATAAATGCATTCCGGTTAAGAGAGAAAATTGAGAGTTATAAATTTTCAGGGTGGGTCCCATCAATTTCAAAATAATCAACAATGGTCGCTCGCACATAAACACATACGCCACAGTGCCCCAGTTTGTCTATGAAATCGCAATCCTGAACCAGCCTGAACAGTTCGGAACTCAGAACCAAAACAAAGCTATTAATAAATTTTGTATTGTATGTGTTCAGTTTGATCAAATACTAATTTTCGGAGATATTGAAAGGAATGTTCAAATTTCTTTGTGAGTTCCTTGGTATATTTGTTTTTACCGAAATACCTCAAAAATACCGATCCGATCATGGTGAATCTTGATTAAGAGTAGGTAAATAGTGATGAGCAAAATGTGCTCATTTTGTAATGATCATTTGATTATATATCAATTAAATGAATCATTTGAATTTTTTTCGGAATATTAAACAGGGTGAGTTTTTAAGTTGTACATTAACCATAGATTCTACTCATCAAATAAAACACTTTTTTCATTTGCCATTTTTCCAGATTTGGCTCAGGTAAAAAGTTATGAGCATTTAAAAATTTCTCAATGTGCTAATACCCTCCTGCGCTTTGTTTGTAAGTTCACCACATATAATTCTTACGGTGTCCTTTTTTTGGAGAATAACCAATCCAAAGTTTGAAATTCAAAGGAACAAGATTGAGAAAACCCATTTACTCACTTAATTCTTATGATTTGGTATTTTTTGCGATATTATCGCAAGGAAAACATTTCAGTACACTGGATTTGAAACACTGATCTTCAACTTGATGTTCATGCAATATCCAATTTCATTCCACTATAAGATTATACAAAATTCCATCCTCGCCCATTATCATTTTGAAAACTCCATATCATACTTTTTTCACGAAATTTATAAATGAATTATTATATGAAATCATCATCAATCAACTCAAAATAAACTGAAAATATTATCTAGAATGTTACATAGATTTATAATAACCTGTTATTATATGTCTATGAATGTTATGGTTAGGTCTGTGGTATGGTCACGAAATAGCATGTGCCCAATATTAGTTCTATGAGAAAAAGATGTATATTTATGTGTATTCTGTGGTCCGGATAAACGTGAATTCAGTTTAATTTACTCCATTTACTAGATCAGGGGTGAATCCATAAATATAAGGAAATTTTTCGAATTTTATCCGATTTTATATTATTCAACGTTGAATATCTGTAAAACGGTGCGTTTGAGGAGAAATTATAAGGAATAATGAATTATTTTGAAATGATTGAAGATTCTGATAATGATGTAAGATGAACTTCATCTGCATTCTTCATGCTAATACCGTATAGTTTTATGAATCGGCGAGTATATAACTCGGAAACTGTTTGAAGTACGATGAAAGTGACTTGTGAAGAAAATGTGTCATAGTTATAGAAAACTTCAAACCAAAATTCATCTCATTCGGAGGCACCATATCGAAGCTACACAAGAAAAACTGATTTTTTTGGAAATTTGAACAGCCTGTATCTTTTTGCTGGCGCTGAATCTGAAGAAATGATAAATGGAAAAAGTGTTTCATTTGATGGAAGGAATCTATGGTTTAAGTTAATGTATAACTTAAAGACCCACCCTGTATATAGTTAGGTACTACCAACCCTTCTTTTCTGTAGTACACAATACTTATTTCCTAATAAGAATCTCCATATGAGATCACTAGAGTTGCATAGTTGCAAATACTATTTCCCACATGAATTTGTGCTTGTTCAGACAAACCGATGTTTTAAATACGATAACCCAGTGAATCTCGAGGAGATAGTAGTCAGACAGTAATCAGATAGATTGTAAACGCTTCATATAGTTAATAAAGACGATTTTTTAAAAACAAGGTTTCTTCCCTTAAACACATAATTATATACTCAATTTCAATTGATTATGAACGAGAGCAAAACAACATCTGTATTATTAAGGTAGCAAAAATACATAACAAGTACCAAAGGAAGATGTTCCGAATCTAAATAGTTGTAATATCAAACTTGAAGGATCAGTTAAGTTTTTGGGGATTCACTCGGATAGCTTTCTGGAGCTATGCCGTGATAGATTTGCTTCTAGCACGATGTCAGAGTAGTTGAGTGTGAAAAACTTGAAAACTGTAAAATTTTAATGCCTGTATGTGGTATTATTACCTGGGGATCGAACTCAGTAGAATGTTAGTTCTGGTTGAGGGAATTTTGCAGAATATCTTCAACGCATGGTTCTATCCTGAACAAAATTAATCTCTCTGAAATTTTGAAAGGTACAGTCCATGAACTTATGGGCCTACAACTAGTGGGGTCTGATAGATTTTTCCCAGATTTCAGAATTTCTGTTACTTTCGTCTTTCAGTTGGAATATTTCCAGAATTCAAAATAGCATTATAAATAGATAATAACCAAGATAGTGCTTTTTACGTGTGGATGAAAAGATAGCGCCCTGAAATAAGTACCTAAAGACTCAACCACTTTTGAATAATTGTCAGAAATGCCACTATGCATCAATTAAATAATTATTATTTATTTATAAATCCATTATATACCATCAAAATACTAAGTGAAATATGTTTTTCCTCTGTTATCTGAAGGGCAAGTGGAAGCATAAAGCGTCATTATTCAATTATTTATTCCTATATAAAGTGTATTGAAAGTCAAATTTTTCATTCTCCACTCTGAAGTTTCAATAAAAACAAAAAGTGTCAACTGTTGTGTCTATTCTCAATTGTTCTGTTCTACTCACAAGAGGGTAAGTTTTCGGTTTATTATTTTCTAGAATTATCAAAATGAGGTATGTAATCCCTCAATTTATACTCTGAATTATGTGAAATATAACGGAGATGCATGAAATTCCCATTTATAATTATGATTTGAACATGAAAATATAATTTTTCAAATGCTTGTATCTTCTCAACAAAAACGAATCGGATATATGTTCATAGAAAAAAAAAGTTCAGAATGAGCACAGCTACCATCTGTCAAAGTTTGTCATAGAGCTTGTAGAACACCCTGTATAGGAAACTTTGGTTCTAATTCCTAAAAAACTAAATTTAACCCAAGAAGTATAAACAAAGTAGTGAAATCACCTTTAAATAATCAGGTTCATAAAGATCTTTGCTATATTTTCTCGTACTTGTAATACTTCTTATTCCTCCTATATTATTCAATATCGATAAAATTCTCATATTCCCGATCATTTTGAAATTTCGATATCCTAAAAGTTTCTTTTAATTGGAGGTTAAATTAATGAATGACAGCTATTTATCATCTATTCGATGTGTTTGATTTAATTTGAAATTGGTTCATAGAACCTAAAATTTTCTGGTGCACACGAACTAAAAGTTCAAAAATTGAATATTTTCATGACAGGAGATACAGATACATATTTTAAATGAGTTGAAAACTTTTTAAAATTAAGAATCATTTCAAATCCATCAGAAAACTTGTAGTTTTATCCACAAAAATAACAATTTTCGAATGAAAAGATCCGAGCTCGACCAATAGGAAGACATATCGTTGCTCAATTTTGATTGGTGCTTTTCCACCGGTATCTTTTTTTCCTCCTCCAAACCCTAAAAAAATCTGGAACCTCGAATTTGTCGCGTATTGGATCGCACTGACGTGGATATTCTTTATTTTTAATTGATCCTCAGAAAACTTATGCAGGCTGATATTAATATAAGTAAGTACCTCTAATTTGAGATATGTCAAAAAACACGCATAAATTATTCTACTGCATTCAAAATTCAGCTTCCAGATGAAAAATTAAAATTCTGAATTAAATAGTTATGAAACCTGGACGACTAGCTGATCTATGTGATTTATATATTCAGTAAATTACTAATTTTTTCTTTCAGTTAAAAAAATGAAGATCCTAAGAAGCCTTACTATTCTAACAATATGTTTCACACTGGTACATTATGTGATCAGTTCGGCTGTTATGCCTGTCGATCTAGGTGCACAACACGTGAAAGTAGGAGTTAAGCCACCAGGAGTTCCAATGGAAATAGTTTTAGATAAAGATAAAAAAAAAACGCCAGCTGTAATAAGTTGAATGATTTATTTAATCATAATAGCGACTTTGTACATGTCTTTGATGCATAAATACCTGAAGTGAAGAGCAGTCTCTTATTTTAATCATTCTCTCATATACATTCAATTTGTACTGGCTATTAACTACTTCACTTTGTGTTTTGTATGTGGAAATTTGTAAAGTTTGAGCAGGGATATCCCAGGAATCATCAACGTCAATATTCATAATATCAGCCAATTTGTGAACAATTTTTCTGGTAATTTTCAAGAATCGGATAATCATATCCCTTCAACTGTATATTGAGTGTATCATATATAGGAAATTTTGGTTCTAATTCCTAAAAAACTAAATTTAACCCAAGAAGTATAAACAAAGTAGTGAAATCACCTTCAAATAATCAGGTTCATAAAGATCTTTGCTATATTTTCTCGTACTTGTAATACTTCTTATACCTCCTATATTATTCAATATCGATAAAATTCTCATATTCCTGATCATTTTGAATTTTCGATATCCTAAAAGTTTCTTTTGATTGGAGGTTAAATTAATGAATGACAGCTATTTATCATCTATTCGATGTGTTTGATTTAATTTGAAATTGGTTCATAAAACCTAAAATTTTCTGGTGCACACGAACTAAAAGTTCAAAAATTGAATATTTTCATGACAGAAGATACAGATACATATTTTAAATGAGTTGAAAACTTTTTAAAATTAAGAATCATTTCAAATCCATCAGAAAAGTTGTAGTTTCATTCAAAAAAATAACAATTTTCGAATGAAAAGATCCGAGCTCGACCAATAGGAAGACATATCGTTGCTCAATTTTGATTGGTGCTTTTCCACCGGTATCTTTTCTCCTCCTCCAAACCCTAAAAAATCTGGAACCTCGAAGTTGTCGCGTATTGGATCGCACTGACGTGGATATTCTTTATTTTTGATTGATCCTCAGAAAACTTATGCAGGCTGATATTAATATAAGTAAGTACCTCTAATTTGAGATATGTCAAAAACACGCATAAATTATTCTACAGCATTCAAAATTCAGCTTCCAGATGAAAAATAAAAATTCTGAATTAAATAGTTATGAAACCTGGACGACTAGCTGATCTGTGTGATTTATATATTCAGTAAATTAATAATTTTTTCTTTCAGTTAAAGAAATGAAGATCCTAAGAAGCCTTACTATTCTAACAATGTTTCACACTGGTACATTATGTGAACAGTTCGGCTGTTATGTCTGTCGATCTAGGTTCAGAATACGTGAAAGTAGGAGTTGTGTCACCAGGAGTTCCAATGGAAATAGCTTTAAATAAAGATAAAAAAAAACACCAGCTGTAATAACTTGAATGATTTATTTAATCATAATAGCGACTTTGAACATTTCTTTGATGCATAAATACCTGAAGTGAAGAGCACTCTCTTATTTTAATCATTCTCTCATATACATTCAATTTGTACTGGCTATTAACTACTTCACTTTGTGGTTTGTATGTGGAAATTTGTAAAGTTTGAGCAGGGATACCCCAGGAATCATCAACGTCAATGTCTACAAGTCCTATAGAAACATGTTAACGGCAAAGTTGTAGTGAATTAAAAGTGCGTAAAATTATCTACATATTATATTCTGTATTCACCTTTTTTCACACAACCTTACAATTTATACTGGCCTCCTCACAGGAAACTGTCGCCTAAGGAAGCATATGATGAAAATAGGCTTATCAGGAACTAACGAGTGCAGAATCTGTGGGGAAGAGGGGGAAACTCCTGTTCACCTCATTACAGAATGCCTCCCCATTGCAAGCCTGCGCAAGAAATTTCTTCGACAGGAGAATTATAGGAGGAATGAGAACTTAGCCACCTTGAATCCCCAACAGATATTCGAGTTTATTAGAGCTCTAAAGCTGGAGGACTAGCTGTTGGTAGCGCTTTTTAGCAAAAGTTTTTCTTGATCTCCTGCAGTGGTTCGGCTGTGTTGCCTCTAACGCGTTTATTATTGATGACCAAGTGTTCCCAGGAATATCCGAAAAATTCTCATAATAATCACCTTTTGCGCACATGTTCTAGGGGAACAGCGTGCTATCGTTTGGTCCAAATCTCTGTAATTTTCGATTATTGAGCCGAAAATCGTTCCAAATGACTAGGTTGGACTCACTGATGAGGAATCCTGTGTCAAAATCGATTCTGTCCGGCCAGCCAAAAATACAGATTACATCGAATGGAAATCCAGTTATTCATCGAAAAAAAAACTAGAAAAGCACTTTCATGAAGGCAGCAGCTTTTGCACGCATGTTGAAATTCGTTGCCGAAGTGGTCATCTACATTGAACATGCGCGCAAAAGCTGCTGCCTTCACGGCAGAGCTTTTCTAGATTTTTTAGCAAAAGTTTTTCTTGATCTCCTGCTGGTTCGACGGTGTTACCTGTAACGCGTTTAGTATTATCGATGACCAAGTCTTTCCAGGAATATCCGAAAAATTTTCATGAAAATTACCCTTTTTTAGCAAAAGTTTTTCTTGATCTCCACAGTGGTTCGGCAGTGTTGCCTGTAACGCGCTTAGTATCATCGATGACCAAGTCTTCCCAGGAATATCCGAAAAATTCTCATGGAAATTAGCCTTTTTTAGCAAAAGTTTTTCTTGATATCCGAACCACTGTTCGGATGTGTTGCCTATAATGCGTTTAGTATTATTGATGACCAAGTCTTCCCAAGAATATCCGAAAAATTCTCATAAAAGTTACCCTTTTTAAGCGAAAGTTTTTCTTGATCTCCTGCTGGTTCGACGGTGTTGCCTGTAACGCGTTTAGTATTATCGATGACCAAGTCTTTCCAGGAATATCCGAAAAATTTTCATGAAAATTATCCTTTTTTAGCAAAAGTTTTTCCTGATCTCCTACAGTGGTTCGGCAGTGTTGCCTGTAACGTGCTCAGTATCATTGATGACTAAGTTTTCCCAGGAATATCCGAAAAATTCTCATGAAAATTACCCTTTTTTAGCAAAAGTTTTTCTTGATCTCCTGCAGTGGTTCGGCGGTGTTGCCTGTTACCGGTTAAGTATTATTGACAATATCGGTACTCAGTTTTCAGCTCACAAAACTGATTATGGAAGAAGGCATTCAGCTAATCTATTGTGATCTAGGTTATCCTTTATTTCGTTTATATGAGACTTGTTTTTATTATTCCAGTTCATTCCAAGAAAGTACAGTGCTTGTTGTGTACAGAAAGCGAAAACGATGATGGATATTGTAGATCTTCGGACACAAGTAAACGTTGTGAAGAGGAGATGTGCTATCAATATAAATGGACAGAAAGAAATGAAGGATTTCTCGGGCAGGCATTGTACAAAGATTGGTACATGACCTCTCATGTACGGAATAAGTTTGTTATTGCATTCATCTGATTTACACACTGAACAAACAGTACAAGAGGTTGTACTACCGTAGAAACGTTATGTGATAACCAAGATCTCAAGGATTGTTCAGTGTGTAAATCAGATGAATGCAATAACAAACTTATTCCGAAGTAACTGAAATATTTCACGAATAATTTGTTTCCTTTGTATTGGTGGTTTGGTTTTATTGTGATATGAATGGCTGAATTATTTCACCTAAATAAATTACCTGAGAAGTAAAATTCTTTTTCAACTCGTTCCATCCCAAGCAATTCTCAGAAGCACACTATGGCCGTGTTCAGCAATATGACGCATTATTTTGAGATCATTAGGAAAACTAGAAAAAACTGTAAGTGGGTTCTACTATATTCGTAAATTTGCGCGATTTCATTGACATAATGAAAATATTTTTAGAAAAGCACTAAGTTGAAAGCAGCAGCTTTTGCCCGTATAATCGAATTCGTTGCCTAAGCGGCAATCTGTTACCTATTGAACTCTCCAAACGCAGCTTGGCAATCTTCTCACCATGACATTCTCACGACATTGTGCGAGAATCTTCAGGCTGTATTTTGCAATAATTTGCTGGATCCCATAATTCGAACCAATATGTATTTTGGTTATATTGAAAAGATGAATTTTGAGTGAAGTGACGTGTTTAACAGATAACCACAGAAAATTAAATCCACCATCCCTTACAATTTTTACCATAGTGATGTTTTCTGTGTTCTGGGCAAATGGAAGATTCCATTACCCACATATTGACATTTAAAGAATGTACATTTTCGTAAAGATTCTCGAAAAAATAGTAGATTTCCAGAAAATGAGATTTGTTATGCACTGACACATCAGACCTTCGTTTTGAAGTTCCAAACCTACCTACTCTACAAATATCGAGACTCTAAGACATAACGACCGATCGTAAGCACGATGAATTTCGAAAGAAAGAACTTGGAATCTCGATATGTTCAGAGAGGATTTGGATCTTAATTATTCACTAACTCTAGTCAACAGTTGGCCATTCAAATCATGATCATGAAACTATTTGAGACACGTTCCTCGAAAATGACATGGTTTTGCACCATCTATGTAATCCATCTAGGTCATTCTGCAACGAAAGGCAGTCAAGATAGTTCTCCATCCTTGTGTATGATTTGAAATAATCAGCAAATAGGAGTTTCTCGTTTATAAATAAAAGAAACAACAGTGGTCCTAAATTAGAACCCTGCGGAACTCCAGAGGTAGCCGTGAACAAGAATGATCTTACCCCCTTATATTCTACATACTGCACTCGATTACTCAAATTATATTACAAAAGAGCAACTATATCAACCGAAATTCCAATATAGGAGAGTTTTCCCAGAAGCTGTTTATGCGGCAAAAGGACAAGGGCCTTGCTGAAGTCCGTATACACCATATAAATCTGATCTCGAACATCGATTGACTTATTGGGAGAATATACACAGGTTAGATTCAGTACCAAGAGACCGGATGTTGATATTCCGAGAATGACTGGCGAACGTGGTTATAAATGATATCGGACAAAATTATCTCAATGAGTTTAGAAAAAACAGATATCAGGGCAACTGGACTATAGTTTATCACGTCTGAACCGGCGAGGTTATGGATGATGTTTTAAGTTTGGGTTGTGGGTGAATGTTTGTGTATCTATAAATAAAAAGTCTCTAGTTACTATGAATCTGAATGAATGTCAATGGTTAAATGAAAAAATTGAAAGCTTGTCTAAATGGCCATAGTAGCCGAGGACACTTGAAGGACTGAATGAATGAATGATGCTGTATCGTCCAAGGATGCAAAGGTGTTCGTCAGTTCGAAAACTATTCTTGCTCTTTTTCTGTATAGAATCATTAAATTCAGAAAAGTACTTAATTTTAATTTTGCACTCCTCTACTTTTCTATAAGAGGATTATTTCTATGAAAAGTGTTCGTAAATTGATTTCGTTCAATAATGTACTCCTTTGCGCATATGAAGTCCTTGTCTAAATTGTATATTTTCATACAGAATATATAAATACAAATCACAAAGTTGAAAATGCTTTGCATCCATTGAATATGCTTCATCACTCCGTCAAATACATGATGTGAAAAACATGGTGTGCTCATCCGAAAAAAAAAGTGACGTCAGCAAGATTAATATACAAGGAAATATATATTCCGTGCTTTCAATTTGAATAGAAAGTGACGTCATAACTGCCACGGTGGTGCAGTGGGTTGATAGTCTGCTTGTAAAACCGAAGGTACTGGGTTCGAATCCCGGCGAGGTTATGGATGTTGTGTTGAGTTTGTGGTGTAGGTAAATGTTTGTGTGTCTATAAATAAAAAGTCTCTAGTTGGTATGAATCTGAATGAATGTCAATGTATAAATGTGAAATTAAAAGCTTGTCTAAATGGCCATAGTAGCCGAGGACACTTAAAGGAGTCAATGAATGAAATACGTCATCATTGGTAAATCACAGATGAGCAGATGAGCACACCATGTTTTACTTACATCATGGTCAAATACGTCGATCAGTTATATATATATATATTCTTTTGAGAACGAGCATTACAATTCTAAGATATATCACGGTGTTAGCAGAGGAAATGTAAACGGGGTACCATACATATTTGCGTATGATACAAGAGCACAGATAAAAACCTCAGGAAAAATTCTGTCTCCCCGCATAAGTGTAGTAATTTGTTTATAGAAGATGGATGGCATCTTTTTCATTGGAAAATAATTTTTTCGTCATCTTGAATTCATTTCGACAAAATATCTTGACATAATATCTGAAACAGAAAGAGGGACAGAAAACCAGAAGGAAGCAGTAAATAATATTACGATCAGTTGATAGAGGAATACAGCCTACATCCTTGCGTTTCTGCGACTCCAATTAACGAAACCATAGAAATGGGATGAAAATTGGGTTTCTTACATTCCCGTGCGTGAAAATAAAAATTGCTTTGTTTTTGTTCACGGAAGGTGTCTCATTTCATGGTGAGTTCAAGGTGAACTGGTTGTTAAACGAATTTTATGATAGAAAAGGGAGGAGAAACTGGAAGATATTAATTCTTACGCAAGAAAAGGTAATGTAGAATTGCTGTAAACATTGTAAAAGCAGTATCGGATTGACGTTCAAAAAGCTTTCACGACTTGTTTCGATATGGAATTTGGAAGTAACCCAGATGGTGAATTATTCGATAATTAATGTGAATGAAGGTATATTCTTAACTTTTTCGTTGGATAAATTAAAATTGCTACTCATATTGAATATTTTTCATTCTTTGTGAATGTTGATCCAATTTCATCTGGCTATTATGTTCAAAATTCTCACGAAATAAAATCCGATTTCAATGTAACCCATGTACTGAAAGTAATTAATCAGCCCATCAGAAATTAACGATGGAATTCAATTCAGATTTCCAGAATCATTATAATTCCCAATATTTATAAACATAACAAGTGCTGTATTCAGAATGGTCAAAAATGGATTGTTCCAATTCGTTCATTGACTTCTATATTTTTTTGAAAATCTATCGTGTACATATATATCTAATGAATTTGACTGGGAAAGTAGATAGATATCTACTTTGAAAGGGTTGAAAGAGTCAAATTGCAGATTTAAACCAACAATCAATATATCGCCAAACAACAGTTTACTTGAGATTTTATTGGAATAAATTACTTAATTCGTTAGTTTATCTCACCAAAATAACCTCAATCAGTGTTATGATCCGTACACTGGAAAATATTTTGCAACCGATACCTGCCACCTCGCATTTCTTGGTACAAATTCTATACCAATTTCAGACAATTTCATAACTCTGATGATTTTATATTAATTATTATTTACTTCTGATGAAAAAGACTGGGAAATCTAAACATTCCAAAATAGACTGATGATCCAGTAAATTACATTTCAATACTAACTGGCTTGATTGCCCAAATTTGTCGAATCAACTTGATCGACCGTCAAGTGAAGTTTTTATGTTAATCAGTACTCAAAAATATTTTGTGAGTCCCAAATAGTGCTTGATCGGGAATCAACGGCCGTTGATCGACCATTTTTTGATCGAGTCGTCAAATCATTTAAAGCCTATTAAGTTAGATCATTGAGCATAGGATACGGAGTTGATCGACCGATTAAACGCTTGATTGTCCTATCAACTGTGAACAAAGCTTTGTGAAACCGGACGATAGTGTATTGGATCACTAATTTTCGATTCAATAATTCATCATATTCTGTATCAGGAATTTGTTTCCAATCATTCAGTAAATTCAATGAAAGTGATTATAATTTTATATTTATATATAGTCCGTTTCAGAATGATTGACATCTCGGGTGGCTGTGGAAACTCGAAATTATGTTGGTAATAGACCAGTCAGTAACATTCGTCTTGCAGGATTCATGTTGGTATTGAGAATAATACTGACTTATGACTTTTTCAAGTTTGAGTTAACTTACTGAAAATATTTGAAATTTATTTCTGATTGTGTATGTTCTTGATTCAATCGACAAATAAGTTTTGGATTTTAGTATTTCTTAAACCTTACGGAATTTAAAATTGCTGGAATTCATCAAGATACCTCTCCCCCAACTACAAGAGAACGCGAGGGAGGGGTACCGGGGCTACTGCGAGTTTTTCAGGGATTCGTCAGATATTTCTGCTAGTATTAATGGCGTTCCGCTAGTTTTTCAGGTGGTCAATCGTTCACCTATTCAAGGTGTTTTCTGATTAATAAAAAAGTCTTGAAATTTTAGATTTCTCCAAGTACTGTCCACAGAATTTTGAAGAGAAAAGAAGGCTAGTGAGTACAGCCAGGGGTTAGCAATGGAAGGAAACCTATGATTATACCTTCAAAGAGACGTTCAACGACGTTATTTTTTCGAAT
Source organism: Myrrha octodecimguttata (assembly GCA_958510865.1). Lineage (NCBI taxonomy): Eukaryota > Metazoa > Arthropoda > Insecta > Coleoptera > Coccinellidae > Myrrha > Myrrha octodecimguttata. The sequence goes on from OY294056.1 coordinate 60,926,991, forward strand.
ATCAAAAATAATGAATATATCAGTTTGGATATAATTTTTATTTTATTCTTTTCCTTCCTATTCTCAGGAAAAAATAGCACAGGGCTAGAACTTCGATGAATTTCTAATAGTCATCAAGAATACAAAGATTGCTGAAGAGTGAAATCTTCATTGAGAAGGGAATTCATGTGATCTTTGATAACATAAGTTTTCTTTATTTATTGAATGATATCTCGAAAACCTAAATGAATTTTATGTTGAAGTATTCCACGCTTTTTTCATCATCAATCCTGAATTTCCATGGTTGATCTGCAGTGAAATAATGTGGCTGTGTATTTTCAGTTGTCAGCTTAGCTGTATGCGTTTTGGCAACTGAAACTAAGTTTGAAAATTCGTCAATGCAACAATGCTGAAAATAATATACTGCCGCTGTACAGGTTTAGAGCATCGGAGTATTATAAATATTCTAAACAATTTCAAATCATTTTATAGGTTATATTTGTATATTCTAATCTATGATCAACACACAGAAATTCTCAGTTACTTTTTGTAACTAGAAATAAAGCCACGACTAGGTTTTCATGGCCTGCTCTGATTTCAATGATTTTGAAATAAACTATATGTTTATTCCTCAGGATGAGCATCCCCTGAGTATTATTTATGCGATTTATGCTTGAACGAAGCTGAATGGGTATTGCCAACCCAGTGACTGATTATCCGCCATGTAGTCCAATACCGGTCAAAGCTATACTCGTTTGAAGTCGTATATTCCAAAATGTCTTTGATGTCACTTGTTCTGATTATGTTAGCCGAAAATTTATATTTTATTCAAGAAGGAATATCAAGGTGACTTGTAATACTCAATCTTACCCTTAACCCGTGTAATCTCAAATCCTTATCATACCCCTCGATCGAACATTCGTCCTGATTAAAATCTTGCCCCGAACTGTAGGGCTCTTTGTCGCTGTATTTTCCTTTGTTGGTTATTTGTTTGCCAAAATTTTTCCTCTGAAAACGAATGCTCTCTTACTGAATATCGCCGATATTTTTCGGTTTAAAAGCAAAACTGTAAAGAAAGCATGAAGAAGAAAATTCAGGAAATAATGGCCGTATATTTTCTTGAATCATTAATTTTCATTGTCAAAGCGACGCCTCGAGATGAAGCAAGTCTTAAGGGGGCACTTAGTTTCAATCTGGGGGCTTCGAATGAAACACTTTTGCTTTCTCCCCTTTTTATTGATTGTCGTTTGCTGGAGTTCAGCACTTACGCTTACCCTCTGAATTAGTTCTCGAGAAGGAAATATCTGAAAGATTCGGACTGAAATTGAGTGTGATTTGTAAAATATTCAAATGACATTTATTTTCATGGGAATTCATGCAGGTCGAAATGATGATGAACTGGAATATCAATTAAAGGATATTTTTGGAGTATTTTGCATTATTCAGGATTTCTCGAAGGTTTACTCCCACTTACTAGAAAATAACTATTCAAAATTAAATACAAATTCTCATTCAAAAAAGACGCTGCTGTGGATCGAGGGATTTAAATTATTTGTAAAAGGCGACCCATAGAAAAAATTTTGCCTAATGAACAATATCAGAATAATGTAAACAATCAACGAAGTGAACTGTTTCATTGTCTTGCCCTGGGTTAGACGAGGTGATCGTACGATCGATAGATTGGGTGCGTTTTTATTTTCATCGAAATGATTAATCGATTAACCTCTATCTTTCTCTTCTTTGGTTGAGAACAAAAGAAGGGAGAGAGAGGGAGATACACAGATTAATCAGTTCGATGAAAATAAAAACGCATCAATTGCTCCGTCAAATTTGATCGGCCGATCAGGGAATTTGGGTTCTACAAAACTTCGTCAAATACGTCGATCAGTTGATCGAGGAATACAGTCTGACAACATTGCATTCCTGCGGCTAAGATTAATGAAACCACAGAAATGAGATGCAAATTGGGTTATATTTTTACATTTCCCTGAGTGAACATGAAAATTGCTCTGTTTTTATTGACGGTGGTATCATTTCAAAATGTTCAAAATGAATTCAAGGTGAAGTGATCATTAAACGAATTTTATGATAGAAAAGAGAGAAGAAACTGGAAGATATTCATTCTCACACAAGAAAATGTAATGAAAAATTGCTGTAAACATTCTTATAGCAGTATTGCATTGAAGTTTGGAAAACTTTCACAACTTGTTTCGATATGGAATTTGGAAGTAACGAAGATGGTGAATTATAAGATAATCCTTATGAAAGTATTGAGAAAATAAAAGTTGTTATTCATATTGAATTATTTTTTATTTCATGTAGATGTTGATCCAATTTAATCTGGATATTCCACACAGAATAAAATCTAATATTTACACCGCCCATGTACTGAAAGTGATGAAGCAATCTATCAGGAATCACAGATGGTGTGCAATAGCAGATTTCAAGCATTACTATATTTCCAAATATCGATAGAGTATCATAACAACAAAAGTGCTGTATGGTTAAAAATGGGTTGTGTCAATTTCACAAGTTCATTGACTCCTACTTTGCTCCTGAGCAATTTTTTTTTGAAACTCTATTATATCGAAATAAACTTGACTGGGAAAGTAGATATCTGTTGTTTCATTGCAGATTAAAATCAACAATCAATGTTTCGCCAAACGACGGTTCACCTGAAATTTTATTGAAATTTACTATAAAGTCGTGAGTTTACCATACCTCTGAATAAAGAACATAAGGAGGGAGCATAATACCTCACAAAGTGGGTCCGGGATGGATGTTGCATATGGCCGACACTTTGAAGAGAGAACAACGTTGTTTCGAGACTTCTTTGTCTGAAGAAACTAACTAACATGAGTTATACTTGGAGGTTCGATATGGGCGCCTATGTCCCACTGATATACGAAGTAGAAAAGCGTTATGCTCCTTCCTGTTGTTCTCTTACTTAGAATTCCTCGGTTCGACTTTTATACCAATTTCAGACAATCCCATAACTTTGATGATTTTGTATTTATGATTTTTTCCTTCTGATGAAAAAACAAAGACATTATAGTACGATACATTCCAAAATAGACTGATGATCCAGTGTATTACACATAAATACTGTGATCAACTGGCTTGATTGCCCAAATTAGTCCAATCAACTTCATCGACCGTCAAGTGGAGTTTCTATGTTAATCAGTACTCAAAAATGTTTTCTAGAACCAAATATTACTTGATCAGCAATCAACGGCCGTTGATCGACCATTTGGTGATCGATCCGTCATCAAATCCTTAATCGCCGATCAAACTAGATTATTGAGCATAGGATACGGTGTTTATCGACTGATTAAGCGTTTGATTGACCGATCAAACATGGCTTCATCATGAGTGACCAGAGCCGGATCTAGGGCCCGGTGAAGGAGGCATTTTCCACGGGCGCAAGCTAACTTGGGGAGCAAAATTATGAATTTTCTTGATAATGATGATCTACACAGAGGAAGTTTCTTCGCTGTAGATGTTTCGGTTGATTGGATGATTAGCTCTGATCAAGGTGAAGTATTTGTTGATTTATCGACAGATATTCGTCATTGTGATTATGTTATTTTATATTTGCTGGAGCTCTTTCTTCTCCATTAACCAATTCCTATCTTGATTGATTCTGATGTCGGATCATTTTGCATCAGAGTTACTAAATACAACCGAGGACATTCAGAATTGTAATGTTAAACATGATTTTTATATCTTGATAACTGACGTTTCTCAACGTCGTCCGATGACGGAAATAAATTTCAGATTATTTTCGACGCTCTTTCAGATTTTAATATTTTCACCAATCACAAAGTTTTCGAATAATTGTTTCATCAGATGAGGAATGCATGGAAATCATACAACAACCTGATCATTCGTGTGCAGTTGTAGAATATACAAATTATTGTATAGCAATTAAGTAAAGACAGAAGCTTTTTCACAGATGTTTGAATTCGTTGGCGAAAAAAAGTGTTTTATTATTCTAATAACACCATCTTCACGAAATTTTGCACAAAATTGTGCATCAGGGTTTATCGGCAAGTTGAAAAGTTTCATCATGATCAGATCATTATTTTTAGAATTACTCCCAAAATATCAACGATATCAAAAAAAAAATGTTTGCCAATTTCTCCGAAATTTGAATTCCATTAATAACAGTGTTTCGACATTTTGAATTCAAGGTCTGCGCAAAATTTGATCAAAGTATGATGATTTTATCCTCTTCAAAAACTTGGGAAATTTGTGAAAACATCCTTTTCAATTTACTATCCCACCCATTTCAAACCCTTGACCATGGCCAATACGCTATGACTGCACGCTGTTCCTGAACATGGGCGCAAAAATGAAGGCGTGAAAGTTCATGCAAAATTTCGGTAGGAAATAGCTTCGGATTTAAACGGGCACCTAAGGTCGTCCACTGCACACGATTTCGAGAGGCGTGATAGGAGTGTAAACGAATGAAATTGCGCGACAGATCCGGATGATAAGAATTCTATGTACCCTCCATAGACAAGATATACTATGGTTCCCTCGTTGACTGGCAGCGAGTTTATACCTGCGTATTCGAGAGAATTCGAGCTGCCCCTTACGTATCCCGATCAGTTCGGATCTATCGCGTCTATACGCTTATATGAAGGAGCTATCCGAAGGGAAGCGGAATGTTGTGTGTGAACTAAATATTTGTTAAAGCTCGTAGTTTATTGTAGGCGGATTTTAGATGGATCTAATTGAAAGGTTAATGGATGTTGTCTTTTTGTGCGCATGTTCTAGGGTAACAGCTTGCTATCGTTTCATCAAAGTATTAGTCATTTTCGAATTTTGAGCCGAAAATGGCTTCAAACGGCTGGGTTGGACTCACTGGTGACAATCCGATGTCAAAATCGATTCTATCCGGCCGTATGCACGATTACGGGCGTACGGAGAATCCTATCGACTTGAAACTTTCAGGTTGCATTTCAAAATGCGACGGTTAAGTTCGTTAACGAGCAGAATCGGCCGAATGGTTTCTGAATCGTAGCTATTGAAATTTTGTGGTTTTTTCCTGCTATTTCAAGAACTAGTGTAGCGATTGGATTGAAACTTGGCAGCTAGAGCATAACAGCACGCAATCTCTCGCTAAATTTCGTTGTGATCGTGGGTTCAGTAAATTGCTCACTTTACGTCAATGCTTTTCTAGATTTTTTCTCACATTGAACTCGCACCTGTGGGTGTAGTAGCCTACCCATATTGGATTATTTTCCTATAATCAGCTGTATAGCATTTAAACTATATTTAATCCATCGTGTTCGGCTATTATCTCGGTTTTTATTGCTCTCATATCTCAACATCTATTATCAATTCATTTTTAAGTCTCTGACGAATTTTATTCCAAACATTACTCTATATGCTCAAGTGTTTTTGGTCTATATACGTACTGTGTAATGATTCGACTGCGTTCAAATAAATCTCATATGCTGAACGTATCCGTTTAGTCACAAAAAGGAACATAGTTTTTCTCTCAATCAAACGCTACGGATTTTTAACAAGTGGCCTATTTTCTAAAATACGCATGGACATCTGCAAAATTCGGAAAATTTCTAAATATTCGTTACCGTCATTTCTCTCGATGTTTGCAGATTCAAAGTTTCGAAGTTACGTACTAGATACATCTGAAGGTGACTTTTCACGAATAAAACTCAAATCAACCATAATTTCGAAGTTCAACATTCTTAGTAACCACGTCACGTTCATACTCCAACTTGCATTGCAGTAATATAAATGAGTACACGATAATAATCTGTAAACTTTTGGAGGTTTTTCCGAATCATTAACAAGATGGTAAATTTTTCCCGACAATTTCATTTTCTCTAAATTTGAATCTACCTTACCTTGAAAATCTTCCCCATTCTGTAGCTAACATACGCCTGATTAAGTAAGATTTATCTAAGAAATGAATTATTAATTCTGAATCCATCTCGAATCACAATTTCTACAAACACGGAAATCAGAAGAAACGAATCCTCTGCAACGCAAAAACAAGAACCAGTACGAACCGAAACTTCGCGAACTATCTGTCAGAGTGGACGACTCCGAAGCCTAAGACCACTCGGGTCGTAAAAGCTCGTCCACAATCGTCAGCACGTAGTTTGTAAAAGCCCAAAATCGCTCCCACTGGACGGCCAGGCTTAAACATCAGGAAGTGTACTTTCCGTCTTTGTCTTAGCAATTGGATGAGCCTTCAGTAACACTCAACGCAAAATTCGTCCAACTCTTTTGATTAATTCTAAAAGATCCACGCCAAAAACCAAATTGAATCTCATTGAAAACCGAGTGATAAATTGACGTCGACGCAAAATCCACAGAGCGTAAAATTGTAACAATGTAAACGACCCGACCAACAAACTAATTTCCATCCTTCCCTATTGCAATATCGGCAAACATCCTCGCGTTGTCGCACTCCGAACACGAATTGGCATGATTTCGTCCTATAAGTTGCCCGATACTTTTCAAATTATCCCGTCACTCGTAAATCCGTCCCGGTCGATGACAGTTCCCACTTATTCAGGGCTTGATTTATCGGAAAATGTAATGCCACTGATTTCGACCGGATTTATTGCCTGTCGGCTGTCGAGAATGCCGACAGATGCCTCCTTTGTTTCTATTTTGTGGAACTTGGCTTACGGAAAAGTCCCGATTTTCTAGTCGATTGAAAACTGTATGAAACGCGACGAGCTTAAACGGGTCTATCGAATTCGAAAAGGGAAATCCGGAGGATTGCCGATTGAAGTTACCAGAAGATTTTATATTTCCGATGGGCGGGTTGAACAGACTACTGAGGGATTTCGAAGGTTTCGAATATCAAAACAGATTTGATGTGTCACATGGGATATATACAACAGATAAGCTTCTGATTAGGAATGAATAGTCTATTCAGCACTGATTCACATCATTTTGCATCACATTTCACTAATTCCGGATGATGAATGTTCAATATATTTACGGCCGGTTCTATGAAACGTTGATCACAGTATTAGGCGTATTCTATTGCCGCATCCACACTGAACGGATGTCACGAATAAGCCTGGCCGTCCATTGGAAGCGATTTGGGATTTGCGGTTTTTATGAGCTACGCGTTTTACAAGCGCCGATGAGCTTTTACGACCGGGCGGTCTCAGGCTTCGGGGTCGTCCACTGGCAGATAGTTCGCTAGGTTTCGGTTCGTTCTTGTTCTTGCGTAGCAGAGGATTTGTCCTTTGGGTTTCCGTTTTCATTGAAGAAATTTTGATTCAGGATATATTCAGAATTAATTTCTTGGATAAATCTTACTTGATCAGGTGTATGTTAGCTACGGGATAGGGAAAATTTTTAAGCTAAGGAGGATTCAAATTCAGAAAAAATGAAATAATCGGGAAAAATTCACCTTCTTGATAATGAATCGGAAAAAACTTACAGATTATTATCGCATACTAATTTATAATATTGCAAAAGAAGCTGAAGTGTGAATGTTGATGACCTAGGTATTTCGAAAACGAAGAATGTGGAACTTCGAAATTATGGCTGATTTGAGTTTTATTTGTGAAGAGTCACCTTCATAAGGAACATATGTTATCAATGTATCTAGAACGTGGCTTCGAAACTTTAAAAACAGCAAATATCGAAAGAAATACTGATTACACAAATATTCATAAATTTTTCAAATTTTGCAGAAGTGCATGCATATTTCATAAAACAGGTCACAAGTAAAAAATCCGTAGGGTTTTATCGAGAAAAACTATATTTATTTCGTGGTCCAACAGATCGTTCAGCATATGAGATTGATTGGGATCATTACAGTACGTATGGACCAAAAACACATGCATGTAGAAAAATGTTCGGAATAAAATTGGTCACATACTAAAAACGAATTGATAAAAGATATTGAGATAATAAGAGCTATAAAAACCGAGATAATTGCGGAACGCGTTGGATTAATTATATTTGGAATGCTATACAGCCGATTATTGCCAAAGAGTCCAATTTCAGGAAGGCTACTACACCCACAGAACTTCTGGGTGTGAGTTTAAGGGGAGAAAAAAAGACAACATTCATAAACGTTTCAATCTGATCCATCTATTGTTCACCAGCAATAAACAACAAGCTTTAACAAATATTTCGTTCTCGAACCACATTCCGCTTACAGTCGGATAGCTCCTCTATTCGAGCGAATACACGAAAACTCCGGTATGAACTCTCTGCCAGTGGACGAGGGTACCTAGAATTCCATTCATTTGGATCTGTCGCGCAAGTTCGTTCGTTTACGCTCCTATCGCGCCTCTCGAAATCGCATGCAGTGGACGACCAGCCTAAGCCTTGCCGTCCAGTGGAAGCGATTTTGGGCTTTTACGAGCTACGCGTTCACTATCGCGAAGGAGCTTTTACGACCCAAGCGGTCTCAGGCTTCAGGGTCGTCCACTGACAGATAGTTCGCGAGGTTTCAGTTCATTCTTGTTCTTGCGTAGCAGAGGACTTGTTACTTCGGATTTCCGAGTTTATAGAGGGAATTGTGATTCGAGATGGATTCAGAATTGCGAAGACAAAGACGGAAAGTACACTTCCTGATTTTTAAGCCTGGCGTTCAGTGGAAGCGATATGGGGCTCCAACAAACTACGTGCTGATGATTATGGAAGAGCTTCTACGACCCGAGCGGTCTTAGGCTTCGGGGTCGTCCACTCTGACAGATAGTTCGCGAAGTTTCGGTTCGTAGTGGTTCTTGTTCTTGCGTAGCAGAGGATTTGTTACTTCTGATTTCCCTGTTTGTTGTAGAAATTGTGATTCGAGATAGATTCGGAATTAATAATTCATTTCTTAGATAAATCCTACTTGATCAGTCGTATGTTAGCCATACGGAATGGGGAAGATTTTTAAGGTAAGGTAGATTCAAATTTAGAGAAAATGAAATTATCGGGAAAAATTTACCATCTTGATGATGAATCAGAAAAACCCCCAGAATTTTACAGATTGTTATTGTAACAGATCACAAGTAAAATCCGAAGCGTTTGATCAAGAAAAACACTGTTCATTTTGTAATCAGATCGTCCAGCATATGAGATTGCTTTCAACACAGTTGAATCATTACAGTACCTATGTACCGAAAACACTTGAGCATATGGAAAAATGTTCGGAATAAAATCTGTCACAGACTAAATACAAACTGATAATAGATGTTGAGATAATAAGACCTATGAAACTGAGATAATAGCGTAACGTGCTAGATTAAATATATTTTGAATACTATACAACCGATTATTGTCACATAATTCAAATTCATGCAACTACACCTACATAACTCTTAGTAGTGAATTTAATGAAGGAAAAAAGACAATATTAATTAACCATTCAATCTGATCCATCTGAAATTCACAAACAAAAAACAACGAGCTTCAAAAACTATTTCGTTCACACACAACATTTCGCTTCCCATCTGATAGCTCCACTGTTCGAGCACAGACTAACCAGATAAACCACTCGCGTCATTTACTTAGGAAATCTATGTCAACGCAGATATGACCCTGAATCGAGCTAATCAGAATTTTAGCAGGCGTTTGGGTTGCTTTGGGGTGCCAATCAGATTGCAGGAATGGGATTACGTCACTCCCGCCGCTTTTGGACTAATTTGAAGAGGTTATAAACATGTAAATAAACTGAAATTATTTTTTGTCCTATTTATTTGATGAATAATTTCGTATCTGTTCCATTTTAGAATATAATCCAAACAGTTTTTATGACAAAATCAATTGTTTAGTCATCTCTTAGGTTCTATTTTATGATGACAGTCCTCATTATATGCTTTAATTGTACAACAACAAGAATTGGAATCGAACTCACGTGGACTCATTCATATTTTATATAATATAGAGGAATCGCAACTGAAGTGAAAGAATTACAACCTCCATTATTCAATTAAAACGATGGGATGTCTAATAAAATTGTATATATTATGATTGCACAACCACAAGGATTGGAATCGAACAAAGTCGGTCTATTCATAGTTTGATTTTATATTGAAATAAATCTCATTTGATGTGAAAGTATCACAACCTATACATATTCCATTTAATACAATAGTATGTTTCTGTTTGCTTGATCAATTGATTTCAAAGAACAAGTTTTCGCCAAAAAAATACCTCCCCTAATGAGTTACTGTTGTATATATTCTTTATTGATAAAATAGTGAGGCAATTATGAATTATACTCAACTTGCTGAATTAAATTATGTAAAAACCAGTGTCTGAAACAGTTTGGCAGACTTCACGTAAACATGGTATACTTACTACAATTTAGTTACTGAAAACTTAACGAATAAAATATCTATATTAGTAATAATTGATAGTGTTAAGGAAAAGATAAGACAATGTAGTTTTTAAAGGAAGTCTATTTCTTGTTTATAAATTTTTGAAGTTTCTTCATTTCTTACACATTAGTTCGATTGTATTCACACATATTAAAAAAAAATTTGCAATATAATAGAACACACCCAAACTCCCAGAAGATTTTGGGGGTTTTCCTAGAGACCTATAAGTGTCACTACAAAGATTCTCTGATTAAGGTAAACTGGTTTTCTATAAAATTTTTCCAAAATTTTCATTTACTCCAACCGAGTTCTTCTATAGGAGTTTAAGATGTGAGAAAATACTCACTTTGGTATTGGAAATTTGCTTTTCAAGTGTATTCCTCGAAAAATCTTAGTCAGATTTTAATCTTGTGATTCCTGAATCCCGACAAATTCGTTTTTACATTTCGATTTTAAATATTCCAAAGTCAAGCATTTAATTTGACAGCTGTTTTGAGGAGGAAGAAAGTGTGGTTATGTCTGTTGTATTTCTCAAGGTCATAAAGACGCGATTCCCGCAAACGATGAAGTGATTTGTCTTGTTGGTCTGTGGTTCGAGCATACTGACACAGACCTACAAGACAAATCACTTCATCTTTTGCGGGAATCGCGTCTTTCCGACCTTGAGAAGAATAACAGACATAACCTCACTTTATTCATCCTCAAAACAGCTGTCAAATTGAAAACTTGATTTTGGAATATCTGAAATCGAAATGTAACAACGGATTCGTTGGGATTCAGGAATCACAATAAGATTAAAATCAGACAAAGGTTTCCGATAAAACCGGAAACCATTTGAAAAGCAAGTTTCTAATGCCGAAGCGAGTGTTATGTCTAATCTTAAACTCCTGTTGAGGAACTCGATTGGAGTAAATTGAAATTTTGGAAAAATGTTATGGAAAACCTGTTTTTCTTAATCGAAGAATCTTTGACTGATATATATAGAGGTCTCTAGGAAACCTGTCAAATGCTGGTGGGAGTTTGGGTGTGTTCTATTTCATTGCAAGCCTTTCTGTAAAATGTGTGAATACAATCAAATTATTGTATGAGGAATGAGGATACTTCGAAAATTTATAAACAAGAAATAGAATTCCTTCGAAAACTACATTGCCATTCTTTTCCATAACACTATCAATTATTACTTATATAAATATGCTTTTCGATGAGTATTTGTTTCTATTCTGGGAATATCGGCTTACGGAAAAGTCCCGATATTATAGTCAATAGAAAACTGTATTGAAATCTATGAGCTTGAATGGGTCTATCGATTTTGAGAAGGAAAAGCTTAGGAGTGCTGAAGTTATCAGTAAATTCTATACTTCCGATCGACGGGATAAACAAAGTACTAAAGGGGGACACATGGGACAGATCTCACAGAGGTTTTCTTTAACATTTATCAGCTCTTCGCTAGAGCATACTTATATATAAATAAAAAAAATATTTTTGGGAATTTTAATGAACGTAATTTTGTATTGCTATGCTGTCCGTATATTTTTGTGGTTTATTGAATGTTACTACATTCATTCTAGTGGAATGACTGATGACGAAAATATATTTCCCGAATCCGAACCTTTACTCAATTTTCTGGGATTTTCTGCGAAAAACATTTACCAAAATTCAAACTCAACTTTTTTTTACATGTCCACAGTGAACAAAATATTTCAGCCAAAATTGTTGAACTTACCTTCATTCTTAAAACTGGTGTGAAAACAGAATGAAAAATATCTATTGGTTTTCATTTTATGGCCATCCAACCATCCAAACATTCCGCTCGGAGTATTTGAATATTTTTTATTCGAGAAACTGGTGGCCTTACGGAGGCCAAAATTGTGCTAATGGGTCCCCAGAACGACCCGGATAGAATTATCAATTTAAAAAAAAAAATTCAAAAAAAGTTCGATGGGATTCGAACTCGCTCCACTTACGGACAATAGGACCGCTTATAAGTTGGATTTATTCTGATTATAATGACGTCCGTTACTAAGCAACGGTAGTTAATCGAATTTGACCCTATTTTCCGAATGCGGAGAGAGTTCGATTCCTACCAAAGTTTTTTGGAAAAAAAATTTTTTTTTGATAAATTCATATTTATATCCAGATCATTCTGGGGACCCATTAGCACTATTCTGGCCTTCAAAGGGCCACCAGTTTCTCGAATGAAAATTGTTCAAGTACTCCGAGCGGAATGTTTGCAACGATATAAAATGAAAACCATTGGATATTTTTTCATTTTGTTTTTACACCCAGTGTTCAGAATGAAGGTAAGTTCAACCCCGATAGATTCCCACAATTTTGGGGGAATTTTTTTCACTGTAGACATGTGAACAAAAGTTGAGTTTGAATTTTGGAAAAATTTTTTCACGGAAAATCTTATAAAATTGAGTACATTGAAATAATCCTATCAAAATTGGCAATCGAAAACAAAAAATTCCAACTTTGTAGGTTTTCCGCCATTTTGAAATATTCTTTCACGATTTCTACAATACAATTGAATTGAGCACTAAAAAATACTCAGATGTGACCAAAAACCGTTATTTCAAAGGTCACGCATAACTCACCACATTCATCAGAATATTGCTCAAAGTTGAGGTTAAACACCCTGTATCTCGCTTATGCTTCGAAAACGGGCTCTATGTCAAAAAGCAAAAATGACTTTCCCAATGTCAACTATACGGCTATATATGTTTGACCAGTTCATGATGAAACACCCTGTATATATATATACGATTTTGAGTGTTCGTAAGAAATTTCTCAAAACCGACACAACCATGTTTTGATGTCGGCTCATGCACCATTTCGCTCGGAAAATGACTAAGGAGCCTACGTAATTTACTTTTCAGTTTTTTCGCTATAAAATCTATTATCGCGAGGACTAATAGGTGGCCTCATCTTGCTCTCAACCAAATGCGGCAAGAGGACCATTTTCCACATCGTATCCTTTTGACCAGGCTCACACAGTCGGTCCACAGTCCTCAAAGGATCTTCATCAAGAATAACCCCTTCTGAACAATTCCCTGTATCCTTGCGTAGTTATATTCGGACGAAAATTCAAATTGATGATAACGCCCGCTTCCTCGTCCTGGTCGAAATTGAATTCTAGGGGAGAACGGTGCGAAATGCATCTGGAAAATTCCTGCTAATTTATCGCCTGCCGCTGATGAGCAGAATTCGAATAATAAGATCCTGATCCCATCGGAATTTCTTGAAGCGTTAACCGAAAGATGTAACGATGCGCTTTCTCAGCAGGGAGATGGGGTTAAGAATTTTGCAGCCGCATTTCTTAATCTCCGGATTATGTGGAATTCCTCGCGAAAATTGAAATTTATGGGGTATGATTCTCAAGGGAAAAGCAAGACGAATAATCCGACATTATATGAGATTTATAGTTGGCATTTGAAGACTGCGAAATTATTATTCATCAGTAGTTTTATGTTCAGTTTAGAACAGGAGTGTCCAAAATCGAGTACCTATAATAGCTCTTATTATAATACTTAGAGACATCTGAAGTATTAGATCAGAAAATTAATGATTATAATAATGGTAGAATGGTGAAACACCCTGTATAATGTGAAAAATAATTTCATCCAATATTCATGAAAAAAATTAATCTTTTAGTTCGTATTCTTACTAACACATATTTTAGTACAATCAAAGCTCAACAAATACAACAGGGTTTAATGAATATTCATTTTTGAGAATATTTCCTTCATAGTCGTTTGTATCGATCATATAGTCAGATTTATTATGTTCACATTGAAAGGAATTATAATGAATTCCTTCAGTCAGGTGTAAGACATTACTGCATTAGGAAAATTAAAATTATATGTTCAATTAATGAAGATGACCAATTCATAATTGACATCTAAATTTAATTGAGTAATCATGATATCATGTTCTCCATTCAGGATGAATGCAAAACTACATATTGAATAAATTTTTTGTTTATCGATTATTGATTATTATACCAAAGTATAGTTCAGTAGAATACAAATTGTAATACGAAAACAGGTTGCATTCAACACTTCGACGATAAATCTTATTCAACACTGGATTTCTTGCTGAATAATAAAACAATGCAATTATTAGCCCTAGTTCAAATTTTTCTTATATTTAGGTTGTTCGATATAATTCAATGTGGATTTATCAATGGAATCAATTAATGCATCCCGATTCTTCACGACTTACGATTTACTTATTCGAGACACATTTTGATGCTTAGGTAAATCTTTTTCAACACTGTATTTCCTTCTGAATAACAGAAAACTACCATTATTATTCCTTGTTCATAGTTTCCTTATATTTTTGGTACGTCAATATAGGAAGGACCTGGTGACTTCTTCTTGTTCTATCTCATTCGGTTCAATTTTCCTTGTCAATTTATCAATGGAATTAATTAATGCTTTCAGATCGTTCAAAACTCACGTTTTACTTATTCGAGACACATTTCGATGCAAAGGTAAATCATATTAAACACTGTAGTTCCTTCTGAATAAAAGAACACTGCAATTATTAATGCTGGTTCATAGTTTCTTTATATTTTTGGTACGTCAATATAGAAAGGACCTGGAGACTTCTTCTTGTTCTATATTATTCGGTTCAATTTTCCATGTCAAGTTATCAATGGAATTAATTAAGGCTTTTAGATCGTTCAAAACTCACGATTTACTCATTCTAGACACATTTCCTCGCAATGGTAAAATCATATTTAACACTGTATTTCCTTCTGAATAAAGGAACACTGCAATTATTTATCCTGCTCCGGAGTTTCTTTATATTTCTGGTACGTCAATGTGAGAAGGACCAGGAGATTTATCAATGGAATTAATTAATGCTTTCAGATCATTCAAAACTCACGATTTACTTATTCCAGAAACATTTCGATGCAAAGGTGAATCATATTCAACACTGCATTTCCTTTTGAATGAAAAAACACTGTAATTATGAAACCTGGCCCATAGTTTCCTTATATTTTAGGAATAGTACATCAATATAGGAAGGACCTGGAGAATTCTTCTTGTTCTACATTATTCGGTTGAATTTCTCATGTCAATTTATCGATGGAATTAAGTGATGCTTTCAGATCGTTTAGAACTTATGATTTTCTTATTTAAGACACATTTCCATGCAAAGGTAAATCTTATTCAATACTGGATTTCCTTCTGAATGATAGAACACTGTAATTATTATTTCTGGTTCGTTTTTGGTACGTCAATATAGGATGGACCTGGAGACTTGTTTTTGTTCTATATTATTCGTTTCAATTCTCCATTTATCAATGGAATTAATTAGATCATATCATATAAAACACACGATTTACTTCATCTAGACTCATTTCAATGCAAAGGTAAATCTTATTCAATACTGGATTTACAGAACACTGCAATTATTAATCCTGGTTGAAATTTTCCTTATATTTTAAGTTGGTAAATATAGGAAGGTTCTGGAGACTTGTTCTTTATTATTCGTTTCAATACACCTTCCAAGAATAATTCGTTCCAATACACATCTCAAGAATAACTTCCATATTTGTTTACCTTCCTACTTGAATTTCTTGTGTCAATTTATCAATCGAATTAATGTATCCAGATCGTTTAAAACTTACGATTCACTTATTTAAAACATATTTCGATGCATATTTTCACAAATTACATATATTCGTCTTATGAATGCTTGAATTTGCTACTGTAAATGTGACATTATTTCTTATTTGACAAATGACAGTTGACCCGCCCATAAAATGCAGCTATCCGATTGGTCGAATATACCTGAATTTGTGTTGAAATGTTCACCATATTCTGGATTTTTTTAAAAATATTAGCAATTCGATTGAGATATCGTTTTTTCCAATGGGAGGTAGGGCGATATTTCATCTACCTATGTGAATTGACCGCTTCTTCCGAACTCTAACGGCTACGAAGGAGATCGCTGATATGTGGGACGACCTTTTTGACCCAGCGTCACCTTATTCAATTAGAATAGTATAGAATAATAATAATAATAATTTTTATTTTCAGAAATATCATCATTGATAACAAAATGAAAAAAAGTCACAAAAACAGTATTTAACCCTTATATTTACTCTACAAGCATCCAGGAAATCTGGGAATGAATATGGTTCACAATTCAATTCAAACAAATATACAGTTCGCGTCAAAATTATGGAACAAATTCATTTTCTCAGAAGGAAAAATTTGGCAACAAAATCCTGAAACAGAGCAATTTTTGTTTCAGTTTTTCCAAATTATGCATTTTTGAAGGATTTTTGTTACACCCTCTGCCATCCCCATCAACCCTCTCAATTTTTTGAATAGAGAAAGTGGGTCATGTGTTACTTTTTTGGCAAGGTCTTTGTATCTTCTTTACAGGCGTACAGAAATTTCCAAGAAAAAAAATTTTTTTTTTTGAAAAATTAGTTACTTCAAAGAAGTTTTCAGTATGTGCACTTTGTCATGGCTCATTTATTTGAGACGATGGTACCTGATGATATTCGTCATCGAATGAAATTCGACCATTACAGTTTTGTTAATGCACAACTTTCAATCCCTTTCAAGTGTGAAACACTGCGCTTCCGTTAAGATCTTAAGTAGTTCATAACTGAATAAGCGTAGTGTTCTATACATTCTGATTTTTCACGTGAGGGGGTTGAAAGGGGTTGAAAGTTGTGCATGAAAAAAGTAAATGAGCCATGAAAAAGTGCACGTACTGAAAACCTGTTTGAACTAATTCATCAAAAATAAAAAAAAATTTCTTGAAAATTTCTGCACGCCTGTAAAGAAGATACAAAGACCTTGCCAAAAAAGTACCACATGACCTACTTTCCCTATTCAAAAAATTTAGAGGGTTGATGGGGATGGCACAGGGTGCAACAAAAATCCTTCAAGAATGCATATAAGTTTGGTAGAAGTGAAACAAAAATTGACCTGCTTCAGGATTTTGTTGTCAAATATTTTTCTTCTGAGAAAATGAATTTGTTCCATAATTTTGACGCGCACTGTTAACTCGTGGAACTTTTAGCGGTTGCTAGAAGGTTCCGGTCACCATCAGCTGGATGACGCATACACGTCCAGAGATTTCTACGAGACTCTCGCACAAACAGGGCCGTACTCGCCACAATAAGTTTACGGTATGAGTTGTAGTCTGATATATTTCTTATGGCATTAGGAAGGCAATTGAACAGTTTTGATAGCCATATATAAAGTACTTCGTTCAGAATTTGAGTACTTATGGATTGGGTATTCATAGATTCTTCTTGTTGAATTTGTGTTCTTATACATTTAAAAATAGTGGTTATAATTATGAAGAAACAAAAGCACCCTATGGACATAGAAACCTGGCAATGTAAAAATGTTGTTGACCCTGAAAAAGCTCCTACAAGATGACCAGTATTAAAATGTTGAACATAGATCTAACTGCATGTTTTTGAATTATAAAAAATAAATTCAAAAAGCACTGCCGTTAAGGCAGCAACTTTTCCGCGCATGTTCAATGTAGATGACCGCTTCAGCAACGAATTTGAACATGCACGCAAAAGCTGCTGCCTTCACGGCAGTGCTTTTTGAAATTTTTAACTGATAAGTTAATGGATTTCAATTCGATCAAATCTGTATTTTTGGAAATATTGGAAAAATAACATTTTGAATAGGCATATCTACGGAATCATTGGGCGGATTTTACCCTTTCACGAATTCGACCTTCGTAATTAAGCCCAAAACCTACTCTACAAATATCGAGTTTCTAAGTTATTGTGTTCACGGTCAGCCTAACGGCCGACTGCGTAAACACAATAACTTCCGAAAGAAACAAGTTAGGAACTCGATATTTGTAGAGAAGGTTTGGACCTTAATTACGAAGGCCGAATTCGTGAATGGTTAAAATCCACCCAATGATTCCGTAAATATACCCAATCAAAATTCTATTTTTTCAATATTTCCAAAAATACAGATCAAATCGAATTGAAATCCAGTACTTCATCGAAAAATAACAGTTCGAAGTTTCATACAGAATTTAATGAGGATGATATGATAAGGAAATCATAGAAATTGTTTTTTCAAATTGTTCTAATGACACGATTATCACGAAATTTCGCATAAAGTTGTCTTTCAGCATCTCAAAACTAGCTGTGAAGTTTTATCAGGACTGAATCAGTATTTCTCGAGTTATACCGAAAGAATCAACGATATCGAGAAGAAAACCTCGAAATTTGACATATTTTTTCCCGATATCTCTAAAATTTATGATCGCATCGAACTGAAATTTGGTACACTGCTGTGAAATATGAAGCTCAAAGTGTGAGTGGCTTTTTTTTCTTGATATGATGAATGTTTTCCGGAAAAAAAAATTTTTTGGAAAAAAACTTCGAAAAAAATTTTTTTTTAGATTTACTGACAATATGATCCTGACGAAATTTGGTTCAAAGTTGTTATACTACACCTTACTGCCAAGTTTGAATCCAATCGCTCAAGTAGTTTCTGATATAAAAAATAAATAACTTCAAAACTTCAAGTGCCTATAACTCCGAAACTATTCGACCGATTTGGCCATTAACGAACTTAACCGCGGCATTCTGATGCGCAACCTATACTTAAAGTTTCAAGTTGCTAGCTCGCTTCTGTCGACAGTTATTGTGTCTACGGCTGGACGGACGTCCGGCCGGACAGAATCGATTTTGACACCGGATTCGTCATCAGTGAGTCCAACCTAGTCGATTGAGAATATTTTCGGCTCAATCATCCAAAATTACAGACATTTGGTCAAAACGATAGTACGCTGTTCCCCTAGAACATGCGCGCAACATGTTCAGCCTATGCACTAGGACACTAAAATATAATACCGTAGGTTTCTAGAAAAATTGTGGACCATATTCTCAACAAAAAACTTTTTTCGATTTACTGAACTTAGGTATTCCAAGTTAGAGACTGGCATTGTGTATTAGTAATTAGTAGAAGAGAATATCTCTAAGTATCTATTTCGTAATACGGTTTTTCATAGTATATGGTAGCATTACTTCATGAAACGCCCTCTGTATTGAAAAGGATGACTGAAATATACTAGTACCATGAATGTGTCACGTGGTTAATATTTTCCATGCATATAGAGTCACTAATAACGGAAACGTTGATATAAGGCCAGAGCCTTCGAATCTCCATATTCTCCGAAAGATTGGGACTGATGGTTGGTGAAAATTATTCAAATATTGATTGAGCTGCCTCGGAAGATACCAACGATAGAAGCTTCAAAGCCGAGGGTACGCCAAAAATGTATTCAAACGTATTGAATCTGTTGCAGTAAGATTTGATTTAAGGTAATTAAATTAATTCAATACGCCTGATTTGCTCTTTGAGAGTAACTGAATTGACAATTTGAAAATAAATAAGTTTTGCCAGTTCAATTACATTTTCTGTCTCTTAAAAACATAAACATACATTTTCAGAGGAATGTCCGGCGTAAAAGAATTCGGAGAAAATATAAATTATTATCCTATGTAAAATTAAGACGAGTCTACTTCATAAAAGCTATTAATACAATCATTAAAGAAAATAAAGATTTTTCTGTAATATATTTCGAAAAATTTGCGAATATTTCGATCATTTTATGTCAGTTTATATAATAATAAAATTTGTCCTTCATACGTAGTAGGTAAGTTTGAAGACAATAATTCCGTCACAATGTCTGTGATTTTCGAATTTTGAGCTGGAATTGGTATCAGACGACCATGTTAGACTCACTGATGAAGAATCCGTTGTTGAATTTAATTCTGTCCGGCTGGCCGTTTGTGCTCTAACTTTCGAAAGAGAGGACCTAGAGACTCGAAATTCTCAGGTTAGGTGTAGATCCTGAATATCTCGGTTGAGTTCTTAAATAGGACAAATTTCTTGAATGGTTTTTGCATTATATCTATTTGAAATTTTTATTTTTCAATTACTCGAAAAATTTTTATCTGATCAAAATGAAACTTGATACACAAACAGTATCAATTAAAAGAATTATCCATAAAAAAATTTAAAAAAAAAAATTTTCTCTGAAAATTTTCGTAATTCATCTAAATTTCCCTGAAATCTCCAACCGCCATTTTATAACTCAAATACTCTTCTTCAGTCCAATCAGATATATAGTATGTAATATAATATGTATTCTTCGAATTTGCCTCAACATAAGATCAAGATTGTAGAAAGTTCCTTTGCATCAACCGTTCAGGACATCTACTGGTAAATAGTCGAAGCATTTTTTGGATCATACAGCGACATTATGCAGGACAGTGGCGTGAATAGAACAAAGGCGTTATCGTTTTGCCCAATGTCTGTGATTTTCAAACATTGAGCCAAAAATTGTCTTCATCGATAAAAAAATAATTTCGATTTTTCGTCCGGAAAATATTCATCAGAATTCAATGAAAATTAGAACTTCAAGTCAAAACAAAACAAAAGTGCTTCAAATTTCAGTTCGAGCGAATATTCATCTGCAGAAAAATTGGAGAAGATATGTCAAATTTCTTGGCTATTTCGAATTTTGAGATGATTTCCTCAATTTCTCGGAAAGAATTAGTGAGGTTATCAAAATTAAACTTCTTCAATAGTAATGCCAACGCATAACTTTCGAGGTTCCTGTTGAAAAAATTATTTTTTCGAAAACTATTCTCAACCTTACCATGGAGTTTGGCACAGACTTTGAGGTCACTTTTGAACTACAGTACATATATCAAATTTCAGAATTTGATTGGATATTCATCTTGAGAGATATTGGGAAAAAATTTTCATATTCGTGCTGATTTCATCGATATCATTGTTATTCATTTCCGAAATGATTCAAAAAATACCTATATATCTGATGGTATGTATATCTGCTCTATAATTATTAAGTCTCTCATCAGATTCTGTCGGTACTTATTGTGTCTACGATCAGCGGTTAAGCTAGATTTAAGAGATAAATTATGGCAGCCGAATTCGTGAAATTGAACAAGCGCGTAAAAGCTGCTTACTTCACGTCAGTGCTTTTCTAGATTTTTTGTCTTTTGTTCCAATATGTATGTCATACGTTACTATCTGATATAAAACTTAATTGCTGTAGAGTAGATTTGAGTGGCTTTGTGTTCAATTCGGGTAAGTAAAAAGGTTGAAAAGTTATTAGTTTTGCAATGAACATGCAACATAATATCACATGCATCTTCCTGAATAATTCTACAATTATTTGTGCCTTCAAGATACTCCAAATAGTTTGAAATTAATCTTGCCATTTATAGGTGAAATATGTTAATTGCAAAACACTTCTATAACAGTAATTGTAGGATTGCTCCAATGAATAAGAATGGATAGAATATAACTTCTTCATGAAAATGAAATATTCATACAAGGAACCACTTCTATTAACTGAAAAAAGTCTTTGAATAAATTGTAGCATCAAATTTCATCAATAAAATATATTAGCAAACAAAACAATCTCAATCTCTTGGGATGATAATATCCACATCCAAAACAAAGTGCATGACCACATCCAAGATACCCCTTAGATGTAAATTGGTTGTTGATGGGAGCATTATACAACAAGTGATGAAGTTTAATTACTTAGGCGTAGAGATTTCTAGTTTTGGTGAAATAGAAACGGAAGTGAGAGCACAAGTGGTTAAGGCAACAAGAGCTGCTGCACAACTTAATGACACCATATTTCGCAACAAACATCTCAGGATAGACACAAAAAGCCGTATTTACAAGACCACTATAAGACCTATACTAACATATGCGGCGGAAACAAGACCCGAGACATCTAAAACTCGCCAGATGATGGAGGCAGCGGAAATGAAAATAGTCCGGAGAATAACTGGAAAATCTCTATGGGACAGGCAGAGGAGTGAAGCCCTCAGAAGAACATGCCAAATCGACAACATCAATGATTGGGTATTGGGCAGAAAAATTCAGTGGAATGATCATATAACCCGAATGACAGGGGACCGAATCGTGAAGATCGCTAGGGATAGGTCACCATTGGGAAAACGAAGCCCAGGAAGACCTCGAAAACGATGGATGGATGGTATACCTACATGAAGCGAGTTGCGATGAAGAACAGGCATTGTGCCTATATGGACGCTGGAAGAAGAAAACAAAACCTAGCCCTATCTGACAATATGAAGTTCTCGAACTGGCCACCGTGACGCTGCAATCTCAAATTCAGACGCCAATAGTATAAAATATTAACATAATTACAAGGACGAATATCTAACGACATATCAACAAATATTCCACCTTGATCAGAGCTAATCATCCAATCAACCAAAGTTTAGTTTCAGAGTTATTACTGATCGTCAGGGCATCTTAGCTTGGATAAAACCTCCAGGGACATCTTTCGAATTCTACCTTCAAGTGCAGAATACTCTGATGTGCATAACGTTCATCCTTTTATCCATTGTCTCTATGAACCATTTTCTATTATAGTATAGAATATCCTTCTACTATGTTCTTTAGCTCTAAAGTTGAACGTTTTTCCAAAAGTCAAGACGGAACAAGAATGAAATTTTATACGGCATTCGAACATAATGGTGCAACCCCCACAGACTTTAATGATGCAAATTTCGACTCTTATGATTTATCCCGAAGAATATCAAATCTAAAGAATAAAAATGCAGCATAATATCACTCTGGAACGGAGAAGCAAACTCGGCATTATCTTTATATGCAAGTTGCGAAATGCTCGGCACAAATGCCCATTAGGATTTCAGGCAACCCTTCCTGTCTATTCATGACCATATCTGACTATCGAACGACTACAAAGAAGGCATTACCATTTATGAACGAGCCTTATCTAAGCTTCATTATGTTTCAATTATATCTGCATTAACAGTAAGAAGTAACGGGGGATTTTTACAAAGCCATTAGTGGAATCGTAGTGAATATAAGGGATAGAGAGGTTAACCGATGGGGGAAATAATGAAATAACGAAACCCGATAAAATACAACGATGAAACAGATATAATGTAGATATTCGGTTAAGTATTGCTTCAAGTATTATTAAATGAGTATAGTTTCGATAAGTGGAAATTAAAACATGGTGTGCGCATGCACCAACAGTGTCATTGAGGGAGCATCGTTGCCAGACTGTAAAATAAATCCTATGCCACAAAAATATCATGTCCTTTTGAATTCTATTTCTTCTATATATGATGTATGAAATGTGAGTTGAAAAGGAAACTTTGAATGGAAGGAATATATTCGAATGAGTAAATAAGGGCAATTCTGCTCTTTTTATTTTCGAAACAGTAATAAAGATTTTCAATAGGTTTCAATGATGGGCCAGGCATATTAATATATTTTCTGATTTGGATTGGCAATGACCTCAATTAACTAACCCAACCTACGACGTAGACAAATCAGAAAACCACTTCAAGAGCAGTAACCCAAATTTAATTTCCTCTGGTTTGGACTGACAATGTCCCAAAATAACTGAACTAATCTAACCCCCCACAGAATTTCATGAATCAAGATACTTACTATCACTCAAGACTAATGTTAGACTTCCGCACAATCTGACAACGATAATAATCACTAAATGACACTGTGGGTACATGCGCACATATTGTTTTGATTTCCACATGTCGAAACTATGCGTTCACTTCTGTACCTTAATTGGAGGGATCGATGTTTGAATAATCCACAAGACAAGCCAGTTTCGAGACAATGTTTGGTTTATGGTTGGAGGTCATTATGAGACTATAGGTACTGGGTGACTTGTCCGATTCAACCGATTATACTCTTATTAATAATTTTAGCAAAGCTCATTCGATTTCGATGGAATTTTCAGCGAAGTATAATATAAATGAGCAAATTAAAAATTCCAAAATTTTGCCAAAATACGCTGTTGCTAGTAAGATAATTTCAGATTAATTGTGCAGGTTGAAAAAACACCCTCTGTACATTGCCAAAACTTGCTATCTGTTAACGATTCTACCAAAATAGGCATTATTCAAGTGCTTTCAATATTTTTTGGGATGTCATTTTGCACTGCATTTCTTTTATCCTGTTTCATAGAACAAGTGCGTAAAAGGCGGCATATTGTATCAACTTTTGGCTCATGGATTATGCTAAAAAATTAAATTTTGAAGTGAATATGTCTGTCAGAAATTAGAAGAGCCTGGTGACCTAAATTACCCATCACTTCTGTTCTCAATTTATATTGGAAATTTGTTTGAAAGTGAGACTGTATTGCCCACTGAAGAATCCTGAGCGCGGAAGCTAGCTCGTACGAACAGGTCAAGTTTCAACTTGTGTGCCTCCGTCCTCCATGGAGTCATCGATCTGAAATTCTAAGTGGAATATTCACTCAAAATTTAGTTATATTCTCTGTTTGTTCACTGCAGTAATTGAGTGAATTAAATCCGTATTAATATTCCGACAACGACGGAAATACAATAAGTTTCTACTAGTTCGAAAACAAGACTGGGTTCGAAGTTTGTCTCAGTTCATATTAACCAGTTCAGTAATCAAGAGGTTTGAAATCTGCCTTCGATATGCAAAGCATCGGTTCGAATATCGTGCCTGACATTGAACGAAAACTTTGACAGAAAAATTCATGACGCACTGACTTGAAGAAAGCAGATTTTTTGCTCGAATTCAGAACGCTCATCCATCTGGACAATGAGCCCAATCAACAATGCTTCAATTCCAACTTGAGAAAAATTATCTTTTTCACGCGATTGTTCTAGGGAACAGAAAAGAACAGAAATTTTCAGAAGTCGTGCCTCTTCAAATTATATAATATCCCAGTCATTATTAGTCGAATCGAATGAACTAACCGACAGGGTTACAAAACAGTGTGTAACTACTCTCTCAGCCACATACACTTTCTGCGTCTAACAAACATTTCGGAAACCAAGTTCCATTTGTCCAAGACATATCGTTACTAACTACATTACAAGTGTACATATTGCACGAGTGAGGGGATGGTATACAGGACCAATGGGAAAGGGTTGTTAAAGGCCTTCAGGGTAGTGCTGGGCTATCAAGGGTGAGTCAGGTGAATATTTGGAATAATGGGTTACTAATGGGGGTGAGATCATTGTTTAGCAATATGTCCTTTCTCTTGAACATATGTATACCTTACAGAGTATTCAAGTAAATTTTGATCGAGCTTTTCAATAGCTTCACGGATTTTTCTGAAATCGAATGACCGATTGTTAAAACGTGATTCGCGACCACCAATTTGTCAGGATGGTTGTTACGGATATGGCGATTTCAGGTTACGTATCACCCTTATACCTACAAGAAACTGCTGAACGTTTTCAAAACAATAAATTTCAAGCCAGAGCTTCCACAACCTCCACGAAAACCAGACAACTTTTGGTAAATACGTTTGATGAAATTCCAGATGAATTAAAAACGGGCATATACTGAATTAAATGTCCAGACTGCGATAAATCTCACCTCTGACAAACAGCGAGGAACATCAACACGAGATTCAAGAAACACCTAAGCCATATCCATAACAACCATCCTGACAAACCGGCGGTCGCAAATCACGTTTTAACAACCGTTCATTTGATTTCGAAAAATCCGTTAAGCTGTTGCAAAAATTCGGGCAAAATTTACTCTTGAAGGAATACATAAGTTTGAGAGAAAAGATTGCTAAACAATGTAACCCATTATTCCAAATATTTACCTGACTCACCCTTGATAGCCCATCACTACCCTAATGATCTTAACAACCCTTTTCCATTGGTCCTGATACCATCCTCTCACTCGTGCAACATGTACACTTGTAATGTAGTTAGTTACGATGTCTTTGACAAAGGAAACTCGTTTTCCGAAACGTGTGTTAGACGCAGAAAGTGTAAGTGGATAAGAGAGTAGTTACACACTGTTTTGTTTTCAGTATTCTATCCACAGTGAACTCAAATATTTACGGTACCTTTACAATCGTTGAAAATATTTTTTCGTTCACACCCCCATGCACCGGGAACAAATCCTGCTTTATAAATCGCATTTCATGCTCTGAAAAACATATCTTTTATTCATCCAGATCCGTTCAGAGCGACCATCTGTGGCTTAGTCCTATTCTGCACGTATTACGTAATTCGTTTGAGAGTGAGAGCTTTATGGTGTACCCAACGGTATTTTGAACTTGCAAAATCTGAAATTTATGACAAAACTGTTGCAGTAAACGTCGTTCTGAGTTCGCACAAATAAAACATTACACATGAGCCCATGCTGGCATTTGATTTACATATACTATACGACTAAATTTGGAAAAAACTCCCGGAATGGGTGGAATAGAAGATTTGGTGGAATTTTTAGCGAATCTGTCATTCCAGTTGACAATGTGAAATGTGAGAATTTCATATGTACATTTAGAGTTTAGGGGTGGCTAGGACACTTCATAAGTTTTGCAGGAGAGAATTGAATGGATCGAGAACCATAATTATTACAACGGATATCAACGATCTATCTATTCTGCCAAACGCAGATTTTTTCATATGGTTCTCACGAAATTCTGCATAAACCTCAAGCTATAATTTTCGATCAAATACTAGATTACAATGCGATCCAAAATATTGAATGGGTTAAACTATCTTAAGAATAATTGGCGAATTCAACCCATTCGACCTTTTTAATTAAACTGAAAACCTACTCTACAAATATATTTCCTATGTCGATTCTTCCCAAAGTTAATGTGTTTACGGCCGGCCTCACTACTGATAGTGAACAAAATAAATTCCGGAAGAATCTACCCAGTAGAATGATAATTGTAGAGTAAGTTTCGAGTTTAATTACGAAGGCCGAATTGGCGAATTAGTAATTTTTTGATTTCGTGGGGACCATATGAAAAAAAAATCTGAGTTTGGCAAGGTCAATACTTGTATAGATTACCGCTTTGGCAACGGCGCGTAAGAGCTCCTGACCTTACGTTATTGCTTTTCTAGGTTTTTTAATCAAAAAAGACCATTTTTGGCTCGAAACTTGAAAATCACAGACACTGGGCAAAACGATAACTCTTTTGTCACCTAGAACAAGCGCGAAATGAAAAAAAATAACATTTTGTTCAATATGATTCATCAAATGAAATGAATATTCGATCCAGTTGAAAAGTTGTTAAATATTGACTTCAATTTCTCCCAAGACGAATATCCGCTCAAGCTGAAGCATAGAGTGTGAACAGACGCCGCTGTCCCGCATAATGTGACTGTAGGATCCAGTAAATGCTTCGACTATTCACCAGGAGATGTCGTGAACGGTTGATGCAAAGTAATATTCTATATATCTTATGTTTCGGAAAATTCGAAGAATACATGTCTGTTTAGACTGAAACCGAGTCTTCCAGTTTTCGCTGT
Source organism: Myrrha octodecimguttata (assembly GCA_958510865.1). Lineage (NCBI taxonomy): Eukaryota > Metazoa > Arthropoda > Insecta > Coleoptera > Coccinellidae > Myrrha > Myrrha octodecimguttata. The sequence continues at coordinate 60,954,639 of OY294056.1, forward strand.
CGATTATATTAGAGTAGAATTTGAACGGAATCGTAGATATGCTTTTTGAAATATAAGAGTTTCTGAGATAAATTTCCTGAATTTTTTTATCGATTTGTTCCCCAGGAAAATCAGGAAATCTGGTTGGACTGAAATAAAGTTCTCTGTTATGAATTGGCGGTTTGGTGATTTCAATGAAATTTGAACCAAGTCTCATTTCGATCAGATAAATATTTTTCGAGTTATTGGAAAATTGAAAAGTCAAATGGCTGTAACACGTAAACCAGTCAGCAGATTTGACCGAGGCATTCAGGATGAAAACCTAACCTAAAACTTCAAGACTCTAGGTCCTTTCTTTCGAAAGTTATCGCACACACGGAGTGCCGGCCAAACGGCTGTCCGTACAGAATCAATTTTGACTACGGATTCTTTATCAGTGAGTCCAACCTAGTCGTTTGAGACCAATTTCGGCTCAAAATTCGAATATTACAGAGAAAGCGACGAAATGATAATACGCTGTTCCCCAGAATAAGCGCGTAACAATAATGAGGCGAATTGAAATCCAAGACAAAACGGCTACCTATACATTTCGTGCAAAGTTTAAATTTCGAAAATATATACGAGGAATCAATGGAGAAATCAATTGCTAAACTCAGTGGCGGAATAACAGGTACGCTTAGTACGCTTAAGCGTAGGACCCCGAGGTCAACAGGAGCCGCCGATCGAATCAACATTTTTTCTGAATGAAAAATGTCATTGATAATGAAGAATAACGTGAAAATTGTTAGTCACAAGACAAAAATCCAAACCTAGGACTTAAAGCAAAATTCAGCTGTCTGTAAGAAGAATTACATTAGGTCAAATAAAAAATGAAAGGTTCCGATTCCACATGTTTTCTCCAATAATTCTTATTTGCCTGCAATAAATTACCAAAAGGATTCAGTTAAGTTGTCGCTCTCCCTTTGAAATCTAGGTACATGCTACCGTTAATATTGTGTGGAGGGAGAGCTGTAAACTGCATGGCACTTGTTTGGCATCTAGATTTCCGAAAACGCTATGCTTACAGTTATTCAATATTAGAATGATTTCAGAAAGTTTCTACCAACCTTCGAACACCAAAAATGCAAATATTCTGTGGAACAGGGTGCTATCGTTTTGTCTAAATGTCTTTAAAATTCAAGTTTTCCCCGAAATGGTTCAAAACAACTAGGTTGGAGTCACTGATGACGAATACGATGTCAAATTCGATTGTGTCCGGCCGTCGGCTGTCCGTATGCACGATTACGGGCGTCCGGAAGATTCTATCATCTTGAAACTTTGAGGGTAGCTTGCATTTCACTATTGAGTTCGTTAATGGACAAAGTTGGCTGAATGGTTCCAGAGTTTTTATCCCGAAAACTATTCATCATATTCAAAAAAATTCTGCTCATAGCAAGCTAACGACCGACCGTAAACAAAATAACTTCCGAAAGTAACAACTTAGAAAGTAGATATTTGTAGAGAAGGTTTGGACCTTGATTACGAAGGTCGAATTCGTGAAAGGGTAAAATCCACCCAATAATTCCGCAGATATACCCATTCAAAATTTTATTTTACCAATATTTCCAAGAATACAGATCAGGTCGAATTGAAATCCAGTTCTTCATCGAAAAATTACAGTTCGAAAGTTCATACAGAATTTAATGGGGATAATATGATGAGAAAATCACAGAATATTGAATTATCATATGATTATCAAGAAATTTGGAACAAACTTGTCCTTCAGCATCTTCAAACTAGCTGCGAAGTTTCATCATGATTGAATCTGTATTTCTTGAGTTATACCGAAAAAAACAACGATATCGAAAAGAAAACCAGGAAATTTTACATATTTATTGTTTCCAATATCTCCTGAATTGATGGCCGCATCAAATTGAAATTTGGTACAGTGCTGTGGATCATGAAGCTGAAGGTATGAGCAAAATTGTTTTCGAATATGACTGATAGTTTCTGAAAAAAATGTTGAAAAAATTTTTCATTTTTGATTTAAAAGACGATACGATTTCAACAAAATTATGCTCAAAGTTGCGCATTGTTATGCTTCAACTAACTGCCAAGTTTAAATCCAATCGCTCCAGAAGTTCCTGAAATAAAAGGATAATAACCTCAAAATGTCAAATGGCTAAAGCTCCGAAACCATTCGGCCAACTTGTCCCAATAACGAACTGAACCGCCGCATTCCAATGCGTGACCCAATCTGAGAGTTTCAAGTCGCTAGCAGGCTCTGTTCGACAGTTATCGTGTCCTCGGCCGGACAGAATCGATTTTGACACCGGATTCGTCATCAGTGAGTCCAACCTTTTCGAAAATTACAGATATTTGAATAAAACGATAGCAGGCTGTTCCCCTAGACCATGCACGCAAAAACGTACAGATAATTGACATTTTGCATACCTGATATTTTTTTTTTTGGTTGAATTATATCTGTTCAAGGTGATGACTCAAATTTAGTCAAAGTATGAAGATATGGTTTCGTATTGCGAAATAAATTCTTTCTAATTACTTTGCAGCAAAGTCAAAGAGAACAACTCTAAACTTCCGTATTTTCGATAATTGAAGGTATTTACTATAATAAGTTTCTCGAATTTCAAATACGAAAAAATGTTCGGTTTATGATAAAAGCTGTCTTTTTCGGTAACGTAATTTTTACAGTATTCTTCCTGGTCAATTTCCACGAATCTACCGTAATCCACCCTATTTTAAGGGTGGCAACACGTAATTCCGGCGAGAGATGTTGGAGGCACTGTCTGGAACTAACGCAGCGAAAAAAGTTTTTTTTGTCTGAAAAAAAACTTTTTCCAACACGGATTTTTTTTTTAACAGACTTCAAAAGGGGAGTTGGTTTTCAATCCGAGTATATCAACGTTACCAGTTCGAGACCCTCAGTTTCATGTATCATACAATATTTAATGGCGCACCTTTGGAGATACCTTGAGAATTCTTCGAAAAAAAATTATTTTCCCTCAATATTTTTCTCGCAGAATTCGGTGATAAATTTTGAGCCATTCTGCGACATCCTATAGACTTTGTCTTCTACGATATCTGCATTTTCTATCTCACGAAAACTTAAACACCAAATCTTCAATCTCTGAAGCAAAATCTCCTTGTCGAATTATACTTCCGTGCAGGGATGGGCAAAATACATTCTTGGCTTAGTTGAAATACAAATTACAAAATACTTTCTCGCGGGTATTTGAAATATAAAATACAAAACACAGTATTTTAACTATGGTTATTTGAAATACAAATAACATAATACATTCGGGTGTTACGTTAAATGTAAAAAGAGTACAACTAATTCAGCTCAGCCAAAATTCATCGCTAAAAGAAGAATTTCCTCTTAGAAAGAAACTCAAGATTTTCGAATGTGGTCAGACAAACAGCCTCTTGTTTGGGAATGAATAAAACCGGCTAAAGAAAACAATCTTTTCACAGATCCTGATGAGCATAAACTTGTTTTATATTATATGAACACATTTTTTATATTTGGATAGTGTTCAAGGATGGTAAGCTCCTTGATCTTATCGTTTTTGAAAGCTGTTTAGCTCTAACTCCATTTTGGAAGTATGTGGTTGATCACTGTCCTTGATCGCAAAAACAATAAATCCGTCTTCTTCCTCACTACTACTACTGCTATTCCCAGGCATTGATTAATCTTTTTTGTAATTTACCTCCAAGGCATGAATAGCAAGATTTTGAATTCTCTGACTCTCATCTGTTGTGATGATTTCTGGCAACCAACGCATTTTATAGCTAGGATGATAACATGACGCCAGAATGGCTCCATTCACTTCTGGTGACATCTGAAAACACTCGTCGAAGCTTCGTTCTGAACTCCCTTTCAGTCATGATATATTAACTGTGAAATGTCTCAAATTGGAATCCTGCAGCTGATCTAATCTAGTTCTTATGGATATTAAAATAGATAGAAGTTTACCTAGGAACAATTGTTGCCCTGAAGATAATCAAAAGCTTGTACATTGTCATTATTATTGTTGGATTTGTTGGTACTATTATCGCTATTGACCACTGTGAAATACTTCCCACCATTGAGTTTTCAAATACTTTCAAATATTTGAAAACTCAATGTTTCCACTTAAGATAAGCGGATACGTTCCCGCATTCACTCCATCTCCATCGCTGCAGTCGTGCGGGAACGAGGAACGGATTTGATCATCCATCGTTAAATTCTTACTAATGAATGCGTCAAATAAACCGAACTCAAACAAGTTTAATAAAAATAACCGTTCAAGAACAGACAACAAACCTTACGAGAAGTTCCTTAAAAAAAACGCTGCAAATTTTACACAAGGGTTTATTATTTTCTCAGTTAAATAACCCAATATACCACTGATATCTTGAAAAACTTATATATTATGCATAACTCATTGGTTTCTCACAACACAGAAACTAATTCCATGAAATAATTCATGTGAACATTGAAATCTCAATAAATACACTTGTATAATTGAATAACATTTCCACATGCAGAACGCTAACTGAGTAGCAAAATTTAAAATAATATTTTGAATGAGAAGAGACGTTCCACAGTCGTTTCACCTCTTTTGAAAAACTTACTATTTTCCACAAATATTAAATTTCGTGTCGGTATTCTACAACTGATAATGGACTTCTAATCAGATAGGGTTTGCCCTTTTTGAGATATTAGGCAAATAACCTCAATATTCAAAATGGTCACGAAATTTTTTGCCAATATCTGCACAAATAAATATCGGTCAAACTGAAATCTGAAACACCGTTTCTAAATGTTGACTCTGAAACCTGTTCCATATTTCAAGGAACTTTGATGAATATGTATCCGAAAAAAAATGTTTAAAAAATAATCGATATTTTCCAATACAATTCTCACGAAATTTTGCATTAAACCGAGTGTCTATATTTCACAATTAGTCATGATGTTTCAATCCGAACGCGTTCGAATTTCTTGATACTGAGGAAATAAACTCAATCTTTCAAACTAACACCAATACGTAAAACAAAATTCAAGACTTTCCGCTAATATCAAATGTGTAGATGTGATTCCTACTAGGATTCAACTTTGTTCTGAAAAATATTAATGAAATGAAAAAAAACTCAACCTTCCTGTGCAATTGATCTGAAAAAAATTTTTTCCAGTGCAGATATCCGATTCACTTGATTCACTAAGTATCCACCACACAAACTGAAAACTAAAGTTATTTTCAATAACATTTCTGTAACAATTAAATTTATCGTGAACCTCATCAGGTTGAATTCGAAAGAATAATTCTAGATTATAAATTTCGTTCGTTGTTATTGTTGTCAGATACACTTAACCAAGAGGGTGTCAAATCTGGAAGTCTGTGTGATGTAAAGACGTAAAATTCAAACAAGTAGTTTGCCGAAAACCAGATGATGATACATGCGGAATATTTTTGTGTACGCTATATCCCTTGTCTCAGGTCACGACGCGGCACATACCCCATTCAGAACAGGTAGATAGATCATCGGCTTCTAACTTTGCGGTTTGTTATTGATTTTTTTGCATATTATGTCCTCCAATTTGATTTATCATATAAATGCTCATTATTTTTCATATTCAAGCTTATTTCAAACTGTCAGTACGAAAGATATTGGATTTCGATTGAAACCAGTAACGGATATCCACATGTTAACGATAATTGTACTACGCAAACCGAAATTGATGAAAACCTCCGATCAACCGAATTTTTTGGAAATCTGCATTATTTTAAATTACGCTACTTAATTCGCTTTCTGCATGTGAAAGTGTTTTTCAGTTATAAAAGAGCATTTATTGAGATTTCAATGTTTCAAATGAATTTTCTCATGGAATTGGTTTTTGTGTTCTGAAAAACCAATGATTTATGAATAAAATTCAAGTTTTATTTAAGATATGAATGAGCTTCATGAAGAACTTCAATCTTAAATCCCGTAATCCACAGGGTGATTTCTATAAATAATAATTTGATCCGATTTTCAGTAGTTATGTTTAAAATATTGGGAGAGAAAACCTAAAAATATTTAATCTGAACTACTTACGATTATGAAATTGTCAATAACATCGATGGGGCATTTGCAAATTGTGATTGTAAAATAATAACGCATCCATTAAAAATTTTTCGATAATATGTGTTGAAAATTTGGTAATCAATATTTTCATCTACTTTTAGATGTATGATTCTGGATGAAAAGTTAACCGATTATTCCAGTGAATTCCAATCTTAGAACCAAATGCGATGATGTCATTTTCGACATTATTGGAAATTTGCTGCGTTTTTCTTCATAACTCAGGAACCACTGGTCGGAAATCATCCGGGTGAAATTTTTTTGATTAAGTTTTGCAACAGTAATCAACGTTAAGAGTTTCATGAAAATACGGTGGTAAGTTTTCGAGAAATAATTTTTTTTTCCCCCAACCCCTCATTTTGAGCCCTCAGGGTACACCGATTCTGCTGAAAAGCTTGGAGAATCAATCCCGAGTCACACACGATTTTCCTACCTAGTTTCACTTATTTCGGTTCAGTACTTTCTGAGAACAGCCCCGGACAACGGACGGCGGACGGACGGATTTTTTTTTATTAGTTCATTCAAATCTACATACTCCAAAACGTAAACTGTGAAGTTTTCAGGGGGGGTTAAAATTCACTAAGGTTTATTATTTGATTTTATCAAATATCATTTATCAGTTTAAGAGTCAACCTGTCCCTATTACAAGTATTTCGGAAATGACCATTGCGCAGGACCTTTTCTTCCTTTCCATTTGGCGAAAATATAATTGCTAGCAGAAGAACTAGATTAAGCAGATGAACATCGCGCTATCTGAAGGAAGGTTCAGGGACTATTTTCTGTACAGCGCTAACAATTACAAAATACAAAATACTTCAGCGTCAGGTATTTGAAATACCAATTACGAATTACATTTTCAAGAAGTTATTGAAACACAAATACAAAATACGTATTTGTATTTCAAATACGTATTTCGATTACAAGTAATTGAAATACTGCCCAGCCCTGCTTCCGTGTAACTAAAAAGCTTTCCGTCACCGATCCTCAATACACCAAATGACGAACTCGGGTGTTCGCAAACATTGAAGTACATGGTGAAGAGCGTGAAATTCAAAGGGGTAAAAAAGTAGATATCCAACATAACCCAACCGTCTAGGTACTCCATTCGAGGAGAGGAAAAAAATATTAATTCCAGTTTCTCTCATTATGGAGCTGAGCTGGCTCTACACTAGACCTGCATGAACACTTCCTTGCAATTAATCCGGTCGTTATATATTATTCAGGACGGCCCTTAATCCTTCGTACAACCCTATTTTTTACTCGATGCAACTGCGGGAATGTATAAAATTTGTGAAGCAAATTTTACGACCCGAAACGTTACTTTATTTCTGATCTCTGGAGTTGATATAGTAAAGTATATGTTCTGCGTCATCAGGGAATCAAGACTACCTCAATTAGGGACTTTGTTAATTAGTAAATGAGTGTTGAAGGATTTCAGTGGATTGCTTGGTAACTGAACAAAAGGTTTGTTTGTTGTAACTGCATGAGAATATTCTCGTATACTCCACTCATTTCCACTCGTAAGTGTAGATGAGTGTAGTAGAGTTGTAGGATGGAGAGCAGTGTAATTCAAAGGGTTCACTGACTTTTCGCAAATCAAAGATGACTATTTTATCTCTCAGTTTCGCAAAAAATGGTAATCCTACGATATATAGCTAATCATTTTACTCTAATTTTTGCTAGAAATTACTCACGCCGGTGAAATAGATATGAAGGGTGTTTTTTTAAAGGTAGAGATAGAACTCTAAAATGGAATAAAACAAGGATGAATTTTTTTGAATTGACTTTATTCAAAAGATAATCTTTTGGCATTAAAATTTGAATATAATTCAAATCAAACGTATTCTAATCTAGAGGTCCAATTTTCAATAGTTTTTTCCAACATTTGTGGCGGTATATCGTCAATAATGCGGCGAATGTTATTCTCCAAGTGATCGATCGTTTAGGGCATATCGGCGCAGACTAGCGACTTCACATATCGCCACAGAAAATAGTCTAGAGGCGTTAAATCGCAGAATTTTGGAGGCCAATTCAGAGGCCCAAAAATTATGCGGTTATCAAACGTTTTCTTCAGTAAATTATCAATTGTGGCACGAGCTGTGTGACATGTTGCGCCGTCTTGTTGAGAACACAGCTGCTCCACATCATGGTTGTTCAGTTGAGGAACGAAAAAGTCAGTAGTCGTTGCTCTATAGCGGTCACCTTTGACTGTAACGTTCTGATTCGGGTCTCCCTCAACGCTACGCCCTACAGCAGCAATATGTTCTTCTGTTTTCACTGTACGACGTCTCCGTGGATGCATATACTCAGTTATAGTAAACGTGGTGCGAAAAAAGTCCATAGTTAGTCGAATTATTTGCTTCGATGGACGATTGTGTTGACCGTAAAATGAACGTGGAGCGCGATACGTATTTCGAACAGAACCACTATTTTCAAAATAAATTTGCACAATTTGGAAACGTTGTTCAGGCGTCAGTCTAATCATGTTGAAATGCCAGACGAAACTTAGGACAAATCACTCGACAGCTGACAAAATGGCCGCCAGTTAAAACAGTGTTGCCAATTTAAAGTTCTATACCTCTATAAAAACAACCTTCAGGATGAGAGATATTCACATTTATTTTCAAATAACCCCACGCTATTCCTCTTAGTTTGTGCAGCCTCACAAAGTTCGAATTCAGAAGTTCATAATCTGTGACTACACTTCATAAGAACATATCATATACTAACAGAGTGAACCTTACAACAATAATCGCCGGAAGTTATTAGTGCTACACAATCAACATTGGTTTACAATAGTGTATTTTAGTTAAGATACATCGAATAAACACAATGATGTTGTTTTTATCACTTAAAAACCTAGAAAAGCACTGAAGTGAGGTCAGGAGCTTTAGCGCGTTCCGTGTTCCCTTGCCAAAGCGGTCATCTTTACATGTATTGACCCCGCCAAACGCAGATCTTTTTTTCATACGTTCCTCGCGAAATTCTGCATGAACCTCAAGCTATTAGTTTCAATCAAGTACTAGATTGCACTTCGATCCAAAATTCTGAATGGGTATAACTATCTAAGGAATAATAATTGGCGAATTCGACCCATTTTAGTATTCGACCTTCTTAATTAAACTGAAAACCTACTCTACAAATATATTCCTTCTGTATAGATTCTTCCTAAAGTTAATGTGTTTACAGCCGGCCTAACAACTGATAGTAAACAAAATAACTTCCGGCAGAATCTTCTCAGTAGCTTGATAATTGTAGAGTAAGTTTGGAGTTTAATTACGAAGGTCGAATTGACGAATTCTTAAAAACCATCCAATGATTCCGCAGGTAAGATCGAATTGAAATGCAGTACTCGATCGAAAAATATGATCAGAAGATCGCAGAATATTGAATATTTGATAAAAATTTGAAATTTGACATATTTTTTCCCGATACACATATCACAACAATTTCAAGATCTGAGGAAGATTTTTCTCAAGAAATTCACCAAAACATTGCGCGTCATTATTCTCCCACTGAATGTCGAGTTTCAATCTAATCGATTCAGTATAGAACCTGAAAGATAAAGCGACGAATAACCTCAAAATTACATATGGCATTAACTTCGAAAGTCGATAGGATCCTCCGCAGGCCCGTTATCGTGCCCACGGCCGGACGGAGAGAATGATTATGAATCCTCCATATCAAATCACGAGACTTCCTTAGCATATTTAAGCAATTTCTGTTTCACAATAGCGATATAGTTTAGTCAGGAATCCGTTCACAATCCCGGTTGGCCATAATTCAGGTCTATCCAGTTTTTTTACTTAAAACTGACGCAGGTTGGCACTCGTGAAATATCGGCAATGTCAAAATGATTTTCAGCGATGTTGCCAAATGCTAATGCCAATTTCTACTCTCAATCGCAACATAATCATCACGCTTGGAAACTAAAAATGGCGACGGTATTTTTGAAGAACCAGTGAAGTGCTATGTAGAATTGAAATGTGCTTTTGCTAATAGTAACCCTGATAATTTGAAATCAATAATTTATCACAAGCTATCCAACATTTTCGACGTATGCGAGTGAAAACCCAGTGTATCGTTCACATAGATTCCCAAGAAGTTTGTAAATTGATTTAGTTCTTTTAGGGTGACACAGGTTCTGTAGAACTAACTACATTTTCATACAGGACTATTCCAAGTTGTGCAACAAGATATTTTAATGTCTTCTGTAGACTTATTTCTTGAGAACTTCGAAAAGTAGGGAATTCCATAGGTTTGTCTGTTCGTTCAGAAGTTTTACTGCATGATTAGGTATTCGAGTACTTTCATTTTTTTTTCGAATGAACTATCACAAAGTAACGGACTACTCTATTCATTATTTTTCAGTGTAGTTTCAACACTCGATTCTTGATTTCCGTACAAGAAAATCGCATAACTGAATCTTCCAACCATGTTTATTAACGTGAAATATTCCCATTGTTACCAGAGAAAAAAGTTCCTTCAACATTCGCCAGCTCTTTGGAATCATTGAATTCGCATAATATTTTCTCAAATTCATTATTTTCCCGAAGTAAATTCACATTTCGAAAAAAATCTGTAATCACTACTACCTCTTTGTAGAGAAGACAACGTTTTGTAGTTATCTGACAGGAAAATGACTCTAACCTAACATTTTCAAAATATACACGGTGCAATGTGTCAGAATGTCATGGCCAACCAGGATATATTATAAAAGTGAATGGACTATATGAATTAATCAAATTGGGACTGGCACCTGACAAACTCGACGCTTTACTGTAGAATCTGAAGAAACCAGGCGAATTGAATTGTACATTCAGTTGGGAATTATCCCACAATTCCGCAACTACGAGATGAATCGTCTTTGTCTTCTGAAAGGCAAAAACAGATCCTTATGAAATCTAATGTAATTAGAGGAATTTGCAATGTTGTGAAGATAACAGCGGAGCGGAGAATTCAGACAGACGGCAGGAAAAGCTTTGATGTTCACGTATTTCAGACACACACACAACATATCGGTATCTGTCTAAGTGGGGAAGTGTATTGCTCAATGGTGAATATCCAGTAGGGAAACTCACTCGTAAAAACAGGACAAGTTTCAACTTGAGTACCTGCGTCCTGCAGGCAAACTTCGATCTGAAATTCTAAGGGGAATATTCACTCGAAATTTTGTTATTTCCTCTGTGTGTTCACTGCCGTAATTGAGTCTATTGATTCCGTATGAAGGTTCATTCTCACTATACGTACCGTAACCTTCCAGTATCCGTTCCGTATGATTTAAGATAAAATTCAGCAGGAAAATATGTCATGTTGACGGAACGTAAACGGGACGTAAAGTGTGCATAAATCAATTCATTTACACCTCATATTATTTTACGGGAAGGATACTGGAAGGTTACGGAACGTATAGTGAGAATCAACCTTTAATATTCCGACAACGATGGAGATACGATAAGTTTCTCCTTGCTCTAAAACTTGATTGGATCTATGTTTTTAGAAATATCGGGAAACTGAAATTTTAAAAGTGTATATCTGCGGAATCATTCGATAGTTTTTGTTTTTATTGTATCTGGGGGACTAGGTTGGACTCACTGATGACGAATCCGATGTCAAAATCAATTCTGTCCGGCCGGCCGACTGCCACCACGATAACGAGCGTACGGAGGATTCCATCGACTTGAAAATTTCAGGAAGGGTTGCATTTCAAAATACGAAGGTTAACTTCGTTAATGGGCCGAATCGGCCGAATAGTTTCGGAGTTATAGCAATTTGAAATTTTGAGGTTATTTTCATCATATCTCAGAATCAACTGCAGCGATTGAATTGAAACTTGGCAGTAAGTTGAAGCATAACGACGCGCAACATTGTGCAAAATTTCGTGATGAAAAAAATCAAATTTATTTTTTTCTAATATTCAATATTCGATCTTCTAATCATATTATCCTCATTTAATTCTGTATGAACCTTCGAACGGTTATTTTTCGATAAAGGACTGGATTTCAATTCGATCTAATCTGTATTTTCGGAAATATTGGGAATATAAAATTTTGAATGGGTATATCTGCGGAATCATTGGGTGGATTTTACCCATTCACGAATTCGGTCTTCGTAATTGAGGTCCAAATCTTCTCTACAAATATCGAGTTTCAAAGTTGTGTCTTACGGAAGTTATTGTGTTCACGCAGTCGGCCGTTAGGCCCACTGTAAACACAATAACTTCCAGAAGAAGCAACTTAGAAACTCGAAATTTGTAGAGTAGGTTTGGGGCTTGATTACGGTCGAATTCGTGAATGGGTAAATTCCGCCCAATGATTCCGTAGATATTCCCGTTCAAAATTTTATTTTTCCACTATTTTCAAAAATACAGATCAGTTCGAATTGAAATCCAGTACTTTATCGAAAAATAACAGTTCGAAGGTTCATACAGAATTAAATGAGGATAATAAGATGTGAAGATCACAGAATATCAAATATTTGAAAAAAATAAATTTGAATTTTTTTTTGATTGTTCTGATGGCACGATCATCACGGAATTTTGCACAATGTTGTTGCCTTCACGGCAGGGCTTTTCTAGATTTTTTCGGTATCTACCTGCAGAAAGCAGAGATTTGGCATCGATTCCGCATACCCGCATAACGCCGGTCAATCTGTCCCAGTTGTTTTGGTGAGATACTAACGAGTTTGCAGATATTTCTAGCTCTTTAGGTCAATTTTAATAAACTATGTTGTTTGCGCAGTGTTTTGACCTGAATTGGTTTATTCAGGTGTTTTGGAGTTTCAATAGTAGAGACTCCGTGTGTGTGTATTAATCGCACTTGATTAATTCTGTCATTATCAAAATGAAGACACGACCGACGAATATTTTCTGATCTTTATCAGAAATGTTGATGCTTCTAAAATACGCAGATAATTGAAGAACTTATTGACCAGTTGATCAATATCGTTGCACTTATGACACTAAGATGTTGTTAAGGTGTATTATAAACGCACTTTTAACACGTAACAAAAATGTATTTTCTAGTATCTGTATTAGATAACAAGACCGAAATGGTATACAAGTGATTTGCACAATAGAATCTTCCTTCTATATCTTATTCGATAGCAAGGTCGAAGCGACTCTCAAATGAGAAGTCACTATTTTTTCAATACAAAAATTAACGTAAAGTCTTGTTTGTAAATTCGAAAGCGAATTGTTATTTAATGTACAACGGTCAAATGAATAGTGTTTAAAAACTAACTAAACCCAAATTAAGAAAATTTCCTTCTTCACATTTTAGAGGGAGCATATAAATTTTGATTGGTTTTTTGAATTAAGCGACGTCCTTCTAACATCCGAAAAAACACCTCGGGTTGGCTGGTGCAAAAGAGAGAGCACAAATGTGTGAGAGAAATTTCCCTAAATGGCCTAATAAGATAAATTCTCTAAACTGTCACATGCTGTGTCTGGAGTATGCCACCCATCACGCTCCGATTCCTGGAATGCTAAGAGCTTGAATTCTATCTGGGTGTTTTCTGTCATACAAAATTATACTTTATTGTTGGCTTCAGATAAAATGCTCTTTAAGCCGGTGTCAATTGATTTAAACCAAAAGTATTGAATTTCGAACAGATTCCTGAGAACCAAAAGAATTCAAACTCTCACGTTGCAGAAGCAACACGCAGAATCCCTTGAATTGAGTGAAATATCGTATCACAGGTTGGTAACTGCTTCGATTTGATTGCGGTCAAAGTGTCAAATTATGTATCACATGCTGCAGGCAGCAATCAAGTTGGGACAAATGCTGCTTTCTAGATCCACACGTTGGACGAGTGCCGTTGGCGAATATTGGTGACAACCGGTGTGGAGCCGGCCTAAGAGACAATTTAAACGTTGAAATTCTTATAATTGGTTATCGACTAGAATTCGTTCGCAACAACTGGAATCGCTGAATAGGAACTGATTCAGTTGAATATGCACAAAATGGCTATCGAAATGATGCCCTGGAGGATGGACGTGAGTGAGGAAAGGGGAGAAACGCAACAACTCTCGTTAGAAGTCACATGCAGACTTCGCTAATTTACTTTGATACGAGCACGTGCAGGATACACGGAAAATCAGTTACAAAGGTCTCGCCTGTTACCTCGCTAGAGGTGCTCTAGCCTGCGTACTTAACTCGCAGAATTAGTATAATTTTTCACGAACTTTAACCCGTGGCGTTGAATGAATTCATTTCGCTAATACGGAGGATTTGGTTGTTCCGAAAATGCACACAGTTGCAGGCGAACAGGACGGATCAATACCGGCTTACACGGTCATGGCTACAATTTGGAGGATTTTGGGGCAGTACTGCAGGGATGCCAGGTCAGGGGATTTTCCCCAAAAATGAGGGTATTTTTGAGTATTTTTGCGCGCATGTTCTAGGGGAACAGCGTAATTCTGGAATTTTGAGCCGAAAATGGTCTCAAACGACTAGGTGGGACTCACTGATGACGAATCCGGTGTCAAAATCGATTCTATCCGGCCTGCCGACCTTCACCACGATTACAGGAGTACAAAGGATTCTATTAACTTGAAAATTTCAGGTATAATCATAGAGTATATTCAACATAAGTAAGTATAAAATGTGGAGATAACCAAATATTAAACCTATTTATATTCAATATTCTTTCGTTTATCCCAAACAAACGTTAAGAAACAGTAATACTCGTACATATAGCTATGCTTTATAATCATGTTTTTTTTTTGTAGATGATTCGAAAAGCTGTCATTATCAGCAGGAAGATGTGCCGGCGAGGAATATAATTATACTGTCTGTCTCCATTTGAAACACCTTCAACTATTTCAACCGATATCTCATTTGATCCTAATTAATATATATCACCGGGAAAGATATATTTACCCAACAGCAAATTATAGGTTAAATGTTGAGGTATAACTTATTTTATACAATGGAATGTAAGTTACATGAAAATGTTTATTTCTTAAATGAGAAGTAATGTGGTTCTGATGGAAATAAATTATTGGCTATACAAAAAGATATCTTTGTTATACAAACAAACAATTGTTCAACAGAAATAATTATATGCTTTCAGAAAATTGATATTCTTATTCGGGAACATATGATTGGGCAAAATATAACAAATACTTCATTCAAAAAATTTTAATATTCGGAATGTTGCAGAAGAACTTACGTAAGTTCAAAGCTGATATTTCTTTGCAGCTAATATAATTTATTAATTACAAACAAATATTTCTCTCCGTGGAAGGTTGCATTTCAAAATACAAAGATTACGTTCGTTAGCGTGCAAAATCTGTCAAACCGTTTCGGAGTTATAGCCATTTGAAATTTTGATATAAATTTCCTGATATTTCGGGAAGTACTCTCAAGATTGAATTGAAACTTGACAGTCAGTTGGAGCATAACAACGCACCACTTTTCACGAAATTTCTTCGAGATTACATTGCCAGTTAATTTCGAAAATAATTTTTTTTCTAGAAACTATCAATTGAATCCGGAAAATCTTCGGCTCATACCTTGAAAATAATTTTTTTCGGCAGTGTACCAAATTTCATTTCCATACAACCATAATTCCTGGAGTTATTGGGAAAAGATATTCCGTGTTTTTTTCTCGATATCGTTGTTTTTTGGGGATTTACTCAAAAAATACTGATTTAATCAGAATAAAACTTGGCAGCTAATTTGGGAATGCCAATGGACAACTCTGTAGAAAATTTCGTGATGATCGTATGATAAGAACAATTCGAAAAAAAAATTCAAATTTTTTTTCCCAAATATCCGATATTCTGTTATCTTCTGATGATATCATCTTCATGATATTCTGTATAAACCTTCGAACTGTTGTTTTCCGATAAAATACTGGACTTCAATTCGATATAATCTGTATTTTTGGAAATATTGGAAAAATTAAATTTTGAATGGGTATATCCGCAGAATCATTGGGTGAATTTTACCCCTTCACGAATTCGGTATTCGTAATTAAGGTCCAAACCTACTCTACAATTATCGAGTTGTTTCTTTCGGAAGTGATTGTGTTCACGGTCGGCCGTTAGGCCGACCGTGAACACAATCACTTCCGGAAAATAATTTTGAATCGATATATAAGATACTAACTATTATATGTGCTTCCAACAAAACCTGAATATTTCCAGTAATGGTGGTATCTTCAAATACCGTAGTTCATACCCTTTTATATAGAGTCAGATATGACCTATATGTTAATTTACTCCACATATCCATAATGTAAGTCAGCATTATCTTTGGACAAACCGAATTGTACTACACTTGTTCAGCGAAATAGTCTTTTTGCTGAAATTCTCTTGTACCATCCATAAAAATGTATATTTTCGCGTTCATATCTCCTCTGCTAATACAGTCACTTATTATTCACTCTATAATGCTTAATATTCCCATAGGTGTAAGGCTCTCTCTGAAAAGGATATATAAATTACTTCATGAGGGATAACCGAGATCGCAATAGTGATAAAATACATCTGCTTCGTCCCATCCATCGGTTATAAAGTTCCGATTAAGTTCTATGTACATGCTGTGTGAGATCACCAACACCCCATATTTCCAATTTGGTAGGCAGTTCATCTACATAATTTATTCATGTCAATAACGAATACCTTAAGGGATACATGACAGGAATTAAAGCCGAGACGTTTGCCTTCATATATGTGAAATTATTTCCTTAATTTTCATCTTTGGTCCACTCCTTTTCGTTAATTATTTGATTTCAAGACTCTAGGTCCTTCCTTTCGAAAGTTACAGCGCACACGACCGGACGGCCGGCTGAACGGACAAAATCAATTTTGACCACGGATTCTTCATCAGTGAGTCCAACCTAGTCGTTTGAAACCATTTTCGGCTCAAAATTCGAAAATTACAGACATCGTGACGAAATGATAACGCGCTGTTCCCCAGAACATGCGCGCAAAAAGGAAAAAGAATTGAAATATTTCATATCAATCAGTGAATCTTTAATGCTGTAGTTTTTGAAAATGTCAATTTGACATAGGTCTCAAAATAAGAAGTTATCGAAGGAAAATAATTCTGCAAATTTTCTCGTTATATTCTGATATTTTGGTTTATTATTTGATTTTATCAAATAATAAACCTTAGTGATCGACCAAAAAAAAAATATTTCAACCCCCCCTGAAAATTTCACAGTTTACGTTTCGGAGTATGTAGATTTGAATGAACGAATAAAAAAAAATCCGTCCGTCCGCCGTCCGTTGTCCGGAGGTTTTCTCGGAAAGTACTGAACCGAAATCCGTGAAACTTGGTAGAAAAATAATGTGTCGCTCGGGATTGATCCTCCAAGCTTTTCAGCAGGATTGGTGTACCTACCCTAAGGGCTTAAAATTGGGGGTTGGAGGGAAAAAAAAATTATTTCTCGGAAAGTTACCACCGAATTTTTGTGAAATTCTCAACGTTGATTACTGTTGCATAACTCAACCTAAAAATTTTCACCCGGATGATATCCGACCAGTAGTCCCTGAGTTATAAAGAAAAATGCTGCAAATTTCCAATAATCCCGAGAATGAATCATCGCATTCGGTTCTAAGATTGGAATTCAGTGAAAAACTCAGTTAACTTTTCATCCAGAATCATATATCTGAAAGTAGATGAAATCATTGTTTCCAAATTTTCAACATATATTGAGAAATTTCGAACGGATTCGTTAATTATTTTATAAACACAATGTGCAAATGCCCCATCGATGTTCTCGACAATTTCATAATCGTTAGTAGTTCAAATTAAATATTTCTGTGGTTTCTCTCCTAATATCTGAAACATAACTACAAAAACTCGGATAACAATTATTATTTATAGATATCACCCTGCGAATTACGGGATGAAACTAATTCCATGAAAAAATTCATTTGAAACATTGAAAACTCAATAAATACTCTTGTGTAACTGAATAACCCTTTCACATGCAGAACGCGAATTAAGAAGCGTTATTTGAAATAATGAATATTTCCAAAACATCGGTCGATCGGAGGTTTCCATCAATTTTGGATTGCGTAGTACAATTATCGTCAACATGTGGATATCCGCTACTGGCTTCAATCGAAATACAATATTTTTCGTACTGAGACTTTGAAATAGGGGTGAATATAAAAGATAAATAAATTGGAGGATATATGCAAACAAATCAATTAACAAACCGGAAATCTCATCAACTGTCGAGAATCTAATACTAAGGGTACGAGCCTTAGACTAAGGCAGGAGCCGATAATTGACCTGTTCAGAAGTGTCTGTACCGGGGACCGAAGACAAGAATATTCCGCATGTTTCAACATCTGGTCGTCCGCAAACTACTTGTTTGAATTGAACGTTTTTACATTAAACAGACGTTGGGATTTGACACCCTCTTAGTTGAGTGTATCTGACAACTATACGGAACGAAATTTCTCTTTTAGAATTATTCAGTCGAATTCAACCTTGAGAGGTCCACGATGTATTTGATTTTTACAGAAAAGTTATAGAAAATAACTTTAGGTCTTCAGTTTGTGTATTGGATATTTTGTGAATCAAGTGAACTTTTTCAGATAAGTTGCACAGGACAGGTGAGTTTTTTTTTCATTTCATTGATATTTCTCAGAACAAAGTTGAATCCTAGTAGGAATCACATCCACACATTTAATATAAGCGGAAAATATTGAATTTTGTTTTACGTATTTGTTGTTAATTTGAGAGTTTAAGTTAATTTTCCCGAAAGCTTCTCAAGAAATACTAACGCGATCAAATTGAAACATCATAACTAGTTGTGAAATATCGACGCTCAATTTAATGCATGATTTCGTGAGAATTGTATTGGAAAAAAATTGAATTTTTTCTAAACATTTTTTTCGGAAGCTATTCATTAAAGTTCAATATAATTTGGTATAGGTCTTAGTCAACATTTTGAAACCATATTTATTTGCAGAGATATTGGCGAAAAATTTTGTGGCCATTTTAAATTTTGAGGTAATTTCCCTTATATGTCAAAAGGCGCAAACGCTTTCTGATTTGAATTTCATTTCTATTTGTGTAATACCGACACGCAATTTAATGAGTAATATAGTGAAGATCGTACTGGCAAAATATTAGTAAAAAGTATTTTTCGGATATTTAACTAAACTTTAACGAAAGAAACAACACAGTGACTTGACCTTTGTAAAATAGTTTTTTAAGAAAACTCAACACCAAGATAATTTTCTTATTTTTCAACTCCAATATTTCATAGGAAATGTGATTTGGAATTAAAAATATTTAAGATTTTTATGAATAACATCCTCTAGGCTTAATTATAAAGTGATTCTTTCATATCTACCATATTTCGGGAATATATTTAGATGAGACAGACAACATTGATACGGTAATTGATTATATCGGTGACAGGACTGATAATTCTGATGATCAGTCGGACATAAAAACTCCATCTCATAGTAATACCACGGAATCACAAAAAAACACGAAGAAAGTTGCTAAAAATCTTTCGCTTCAATATAGCTTCTTCAGGTATCTACATTTTACTGACTGATGGTATGTAGTACAACAAGGTTTAAATATGGTCCGGAACGTGCCTAAATAATTATACAAAAGCGTAAAAGTGAGAGTAGGTATAAATTGGGGTTTGCCACAGAGTTTTTAGGTTACAGAAAAATATTCAGTAGTGGAGAGCTATTCACATCTGTTTGTTCATTCAATAGGATTTTGCGGGTGTTGTACCTATTGATTTCTAACGACTCTAGGAGTTATGTAGGTAGTTTTGGTTTCGACGTGGATAATTTTGTAGTTACTATTGAATTTAAATATTTCACATGAATTTCTTCATGGAATTGATTTTCGTTTGGTGGAAACCCAATGAGTTATAAATAATATATACGATTTATTTGAGATATCAATGGTATTGGGTTATCAAACTGAGAAAATAATAAACCCTTGTGTAAAATTTGCAGCGTTTTTAATCATTACAGTTCACTTGGTGACAAATTGCATTATTCCGATATTATTCATTAGGCTAAATTTTTTCTAGAAACTCTTCTGGAAAAAAGTTTAAATATACCCAATTCACAAGGGCGTTTTCTATAAATACCAAATTTTATCTGATTCAAATAGTTTTTTTCAAGATATCGATAGTGAAAACCCAGAAAACGCCTGAAAAATTAAACGATCATCAAAATATCTCCGATACTTAAAAATAACCAAAAAACATATTTGGTCACAATATCTCCATCAAGGATTGATGTACGATTAAAATTAGATTTGAAATACTCTTTTTAAAAAGTGACTTCAGGTGTGCTTCAAAGTTAATTGAGATCAAACGAAGAAAAGTATAATTTTCGGCTGAAAATACGTCAATTACAGACATTTGGGCATAATTACAGACTATTCATTAACCGATGTTTTGATTTCTCGTTCTCGTAAACCTGTATATTTTATTTGGAGAAATTCTTTGGAGTCATACTGAACTTCAGTCGCTGAAATCAGTTCCAAAAAAAAAGTTTCATCCCAACGAATACAAAAAAATATTTCACGTCGGTTCGAGGCGGTTAAAAAAGAAATTCATCTCTTGCGAAATTATTCCTGTTTCACTGCTGACGAAGGTAAAAATATCGCTTTTCCGTAAAACATGAATCAAGTCTTTTTTACACCAGGCACGACCGAATCTTTCTCCTTTCTCAAATTGGAAATGTCGAGAGAGTGAAAAGGCAATATCGTGCATACTTGTTAATTCAATTTCCATCTGAAACCGGAACAGCTATCATAAATCGCAAAAACGCAAACTCGATTTCTACCTTCGATTCTCTGGGCGGTGGCGTGTTTTGTGTTTCTTATATTTTTCAATTTCGATATTTATTAATCCTATGATTTCCATCGTGAGCGGGATTCGGGTAGATTAGGTTCATTTTTTCCATCTCAGTGACAGGGTAGAAGCAATCTTAAAATGGAGTGATCCATTTAAGAATGGATGGCGGAATTAGATATTCATATTTCTTTTTGGTTTTAAAGATATTTTGCGCGTATTATTACAGTTAACAGAATTGACATTTATAACCTATAAACTCTAACAAAACAATAAAAAGCACTATTAAAAATAGAAACAAGTGAAATGAGAGAAGTAAAATGATTGCGGAGAGCAAGGGTATTCAGAAATCGAAAACAGGAGCACAGAATTCACATAACTGTACAAGAATGATGACATTACAACAAACCAGCTGAACCATTCATCAGGGGGATGAAACTTCCATGCGAATCTTGGAAACAAGAAACGTCAAACGACACCATCAATTCACGGTATTCAAATCACGGTATACTCTTTTGATCTGCATAATCGAGCCAATCAGCGTTGAGTATTTAAAAAATTCTTAACCTGAAAGTTGTTATGATGGCGGCTGCTGTTTGCTCGTATGCTGTGGAGTGATCGTTATTTTAGTACATAATAATTAATTGATAATATCACAGACCTGGTCTGTGATGATATATTGATTTTAGGTAATAGTTGATGGAAATAATTCGTCTGGTAGTTTTCTCCGTTCATTTTTGAATTTATTAGTATGTCATGAATTACAAAGGTTGCTTCTGTTTACGATTGGATCAAATTCATATCCCAAAATCTACCCAATGGACAATATGGACATTACCGAATCAGATTCTTCCAAAAGAACGATCCCAATTATTGTCTTAGAAGAAACTGATCCAAATGAAAACTGATTATATGAGTACGTCTAAGGGCCGGTATTATAAAACTTAACATTAACTTTAACTGACAGTTTTGACAGTTGTGTTAGGACATAACTGTCAAAACTGCCAGTTAAAGTTAAAGTTAAGTTTTATAATACCAGCCCTAAATGATATTTCATGTCTTTTAAAG
The DNA here is from genome assembly GCA_958510865.1 of Myrrha octodecimguttata. NCBI lineage: Eukaryota > Metazoa > Arthropoda > Insecta > Coleoptera > Coccinellidae > Myrrha > Myrrha octodecimguttata. Next base: position 60,976,593 of record OY294056.1, read on the forward strand.
CATGAAACTCAAGAGGACCATGAATTTGTATGCCTCCAAAACAGTGCCTAAGATTAGGAGTCATGGGAACATTTATGATGGTTTGAACAAAAATCATCAACATGATGCTGAAGTTGAAAAGTCACTGAGTATCCTTCAACATCAAAACAGACTTTTTCTGAAAGGGAGTTTCAGGTGCTATCTGATATGTGAGGTTTCAGATGGGACTGAGGAGATCTTGTTTTGAAACAGATTTAAATGGTAATTTGGAATCTTATTCATTTTAGCAGCAAAAAAATCAGGATTCTATGTAAAAAATTCAAAAGAATATATTTTCAAGATTATTTGAACTAAAATCAGTGTTGGGGAATGAACGTATTCAATTAATTCAGCTGGCAGATTTTACTTCATTGAAGCGAATTCAAGAGAAGTACTAAGGTGGGAGTACTTTAGATTTTTTTCATCGCTCAGAGATATACAAACATCAGTAAAGGAATCAATACAACTTCTATGTCGGCCTCTCTAACCTGTTTCAGATCGTTTTAAACTCCAAGTTGATTGAGTGGACAATTTAGGTAAATATTGTGCTCTTATATTTGATGCGGTATCCTTGAGTTCAGGGTTATTTCTTGGAGTTCTGTAGAGAAAACTCAGACTTGATTGATAAGACTAATATATTTTTCTTGTTTCATACTCCAACTCACCACATGGAATGCTGAATACCAGTTACCTGAGGAATTATTTTTAAAAGAACCTATATTTTATTAGGGTCATTATGTATTTTATTAATAATTTATTGAAGAGATGATTCATTTTGTTATTTTGAGTCGATGTTTATATTATGTAGGTATTTCCCGAGTGATTTACATGACCTAAAGTGGTATACTTTTGATAAATTTGTCGGGGTTTTGAATACCATGGACCTTTAAACAATAAGGAATTTTATATAATATCTTTGCTTGATGAAAGTATTTCATAAATATGAAGGTAAAAACCTCTTCAGGTAAAATAATTTGTCAAATTTGACTAATAACTGTTTTTTTCTGAAATCCCTGTGGGAAAAGGTTCATAGCTGTTTTTCGTTTTAGAATGCTATGTGCAATCCCTTGAAGATCCATAGTTCCATATGGAATACACTACGGAAACACCTGCATATATTTATTTTCGAAGCATTGAAACCTTCCTACATAACTTCATGATTTTGTGTTCAATGAAGCTAAAACTATTGTTTGTATCAATGCCTAGAAAGCCGAAATCAATTTCACACATTTTTGAAGTAAGACACTCATCATTCAAATAGAATCTTTTGTATTGATGAGGAATCAGTTATTAAATCTGGAATTTTATTTCATAAATCTATAATTTGTGAATGGATTCACTTGTAATCGTCAATATATATCAATTATCTAAGATACGATGAGTTAAATTCATTTTTGAAATAAAACTTTTCGTTTAATTTAAAAATATAAGCCTACTAATAATTCAAATAAATCAGTTTCCCGCCGTAATTCAAAATTATTTCTGCCATGATACCAACAAATGGCGGACACTTTGTTTCTCTGGTTTAGTAGGGAGTTAGCACTTCTTATATATTTGTATTATGTGCCATTCATGCAGTTCCACTTGATCTCCATGTGTCTAGTCTATTCTTGAACGCAAGCTTTCTCGGCATGTGGTTCTCTATTCAGCTCGTACACGCCGACAGGCAGTGCAATGCTCGAAATGTAACTATCTGGGGGCCGGTTCTTGAATCTCGATTAAGAATTGAAGACTATGACAATTGTCATATGTTTATGTCGATTTTCTAATTTTTCTCGAGCATCTTCAAAATTTGTGAGAGTTCTATTCGCCATTTCGACTATGTTTTCAAGCAAATATTCAAGAAACGAACTGAATGAAGATATCGAGAAATTTCAAATCAGAATATGAACATAACCTTATCACCGTTTCCTTCGACTTAGCAACGAGTGGTACGGAGTATAGGAGATATAACATTCGATTTCAGAGTGACATTCGGTTCCATTCGCAGGTCATGTCCACTTGTTGTTTATATTCAACTTAGAAAATTGACGCAAACAAATGGCACTTGTCATACTCTTCAATTCTTGATCGAGATTCAAGAATCGGCCACCAGGTCTCCTCTGGAACGAAGGTAGAATCATCATCTGTAGCCTGATAAAAAAGACGGTTCACTCCAAAGAGAAGATTCTCTTACAATGCGGCGTCACCCACCAACCACGGATGCCAAACCGCACCGGCAAATTCCAGTATTAGGCGAATATACGACTTATATATTGAGAGATTTGCGACACACCACTGCCACGGAAAGAGTTTTAGACGACTTGGATAAGCTTCTTGGCCTTATTAGCAATGTGCAAAATATGTTCAGCCCACGAAAGACCACTAGATATCGCTACACCCAGATCCACGTGAGATGAACATCCAGGGATTTCAACATCCCCAACATAATACTTAGGATTTCGGATCGCTATTATCCAAATGTAGAATTCGAAATTTTGAAGGGTTCAGTGGAATCAACCATTTGGCGTACCAACAAACTACCTTATCCAACTCTTCCTGCAAGGTTTCATAGTTGTAAAGGGCACAATTGAAAAACTTAATATCATCTGTAAATGAAGCACTTTCCGACTTGATTTCATCAACCAAATCGCTCTCATACACCAAAAATATCAAGGGTCCCAAAACCGAGCCTTGAGGAACGCCACTGAGCACGCATCGAGGTTCTGATCTAGCAGCACCAACCTTGACCACAAACGACGTGTCAGTCAGGAAGTTCTCAAACCATTTCAAAAGCAATCCTCGAATTTCAAAGTTGTACAGCTGTGTAAGAGCCTATTTATTGGTACTCTGTGGAAGGCCTTCGAAAAATCTTGATAGAACATCCACAGGAATTGTTTTATCCATAAAACGGGTCCACTTGTTGCGGCAGCTGAGAAGGCAGGTGATCTTCCTTTGATGAAACCATGCTGGGTATCAGGTATGAAGTAATGAACCAAATTTCAGTTGAAGACGAATATGATTTTCAGAGATATTGGAAAAAATATGTAAATCCTTGTGACTTTTTCCTGTGATGATTGAACCATAATGAAAGTTTATAACTATTTTGGAAATGCCGATGAATAACTTTATGCAGAATTTTGTAGTGATCGTGTCATTAGGATAAAAAAATCCACTTTTTCTTGAGTATTATTCTGGAGTTTACAATGTAAGGTGGTCTGAAGATCGGTAATACCCGTGAAACTGTAGTACCCATACTCCTTGGGCATTGCTGCTTCGGTGTAGATGTTTTGTTTGATTGGAAGATTAGTTCTGATCAAGGTGGAATATTTGTGGGTTTTTTGACAAATATTCGTCCTTGTGGTTGTGTTGATTATAACTGGAGGTCTTTCTTCTCCATGAACCAATTCCAATATTCTTTATCATACCACTGCCAGTCGGTATACAGCAGTGAATTAGTTCTGTTACATAACATTTTTTCCATCAGATTGACTCAAGCTGAGTTTGGCATAATAAAATGTCCCCTTGCTCCCCCTAATCCGCCATATATAAGAATAATCAAGCTTTCCTCTTGAACGCACACAACCCCGCTCAACAATCGGTTTATTTTCCTGATCACTAGGGAAATATGAAAGTTATTGTGACAAATAGCTCGTTATTTTCGGAGCTACTCTGAAAAACTTTTCTTCCAGGGTAAGATATCGACTGAGGAACCGCTTCTCTATTAAGTTTCGACATTCCGCTGGGTTTCACGCACTTTATTGCGTCTGCAGGAGGCAATATACAATTCTTCGGTTTCCACTCCACTCCTTCACGAATACATCGTACATTCTAGCTCGAAAACTGCGAAAACCTATATGGGTTTTTATGACGAATAAATATCCGCATATTTCCTACCACATTGCCATCGTTGGAGGAATGAAAATGTCATATGCCGAGATTATCGTTCTGCTTTGGTGTGGAGTTTTTATTCTTTACATCTGTTCTTTTGAAATATATACAGTATTACAGCCAGAAGAAATAACTTTGAGAATTAAATTTTTTTCCAACACATCAACCATATCGAAAGCATGCATAACGATATCTACGTTTTAGTTTATATGAACTGAGTTTTTTACAGTCATTCTATTTGTGAAGAAAGCGGTTCATGAAACTCAAAAGTATAATTATTTCTAGTTTTTGCCTGGCGGTCGATTTATGGTACGCCATTGACGTTTGAATTTTAATATTGCAGCGCCACGGTGGCCAGTTTGAGAACCTCAGATGGACAGAGCTAGGTTTTCAAGTGTTTGATTGTAAAATTCCATTCAAAAAATTGTTCAAAGAATTTTTCAGCTCACAGAAGTCATTCTGTGTATACATGGCTAAACGGCAAGATTAATTTAAAATTATTTGAAGTATCTTGAAGTAACAGAAGCAAGAAGTGTTCAGGAAGAAGCATGTGATATTATGTTGCATGTTATTTTCAAGAAACTAATAAATTTTCAACTTTTTTACCAACCCAACTTGATCATTGATGAAATATCCCCTCAGATCTACTGCCCAAAAAAATTGAAAAACAGATAGTATTTTGAAGCATACCTTCTGTAATAATAGGCAAATCATCATATCTTCACTATCTATATAGGGAAGGAATCAATCAACACAATAAATTGTGAAAAAAATTAATACATTCACATGAAACTAATGCTTCTTATACAGTAAACCTCATTTATAATGGATTGGCAAATAAATCCTTCCAACATTCATAAGATTGGTCTTGAAAAAGCTGTGATAAATAAGCCTTGTTCAGCTTCGATTTCATCGGCAGAAGCACTTTGAGCGTAGAGTATTCATCACCAGATATTTCCTTGTTGATACTCTTTGGTTTCAATCGGTCAGTTCTACTACTTCACGTTGTTCCTTTATGAACAGTTCAACAGGAAGATTTCTGGAAGGAAGAGCATTCCCCTTAAGTAACTTTCTCTGCTTAGATTAGGGGCCTGGAAAACAATTATCTGAAAGAATGAGATGTGATATTTCATGAGCAATGCGTGCTTACCTCTATAAAAATGATCATCATCGGTAAAGTGCAGGTAACAGAATCTCATAAACCTTGTTTGCTGGTTTACCAATTTTGAGTTACAAGTTGCCAAATTTATCGATCCTTCAACACTTCCAGGCCCGACTTCATAGAGAAAGTTCATTTCACCCAAACTCGAAATTTTTTACCGGGCTGTGGAAATCTATGGGAAGGAATATTTGAGTTTACTTTTTCTCAGTAAAAACACTTTTAAAATCACACGAACGCCAAAAAAAATACTTTTTCATTTTCTTGACATTTCTTCTAATTGGCAATAATAATCTGTTTATCTCGAGATACGCTGATAGCCACCAGAAGTAGTAGCGCATATATTCATTCGCCAATGATGGTAAAGAGTAACGAAATGGCTCGAGTTTGAAGACTAGAATTTTCACCATCATATCATAGTGTTCTCGACAGGAGCAGAATTGTTGCCTATCGAGATGTCGGTGTGTGATTTCTCGAAATTGGCCGTTCTGTTGATTGTATTGTATAATATTTTATTGTTTCAGATTCTTATAGGTTCCGCTGTGGAGCCCCTCTGAACATCTTAAGGTACGCTACCGCTTCCAGGGAATTACATGCAATACTTACCGATACAAGCCGCCGTGCAGCGCTGCTTTTATCGGTAAGTGTTGCATGTAATTCCCTGGAAGCGGTATGGTAGTCGCTGCCGGGTCGCGACTGCCGAGATTATGTGTTAGGTCAACGGGTGTGTTCTGAGTAGGCTTTGTTACTAATGCCTTGCGGACTGTTAATTGTTGAACCTACAGCAATTGGTTGGACGGTCCCCTTAACTGCCATTAATGTAGAGTATGTATATCGTATATGTACAAATGAAAATGAAGGGAGGATGACACGAAGAAGACCAAGTGATCACCGGTGGCGTACTACAGAACGTCAAGATAGTCACTTCGGGCAACTGGCTGTTCCGGATAAGAGGTTAGACCTCTGGCCGATTCTTGAATCTCGATCAAGAATTGAAGAGTATGACAATGGGGGTTTTTCCTGAATTTGGGTTATTACTGCAAATGCAAATTTGAACATAATTATTATCGGTTTGATTCATCATTTTCCCAAATTACCTTCAGAAAGTATTCAAAATCAGGTTTCAAAATTGGGGTTTGGGATTTGTCATGCATGCACGAAGTGACAACGTTGTTTAATAGAATTGCTTTTTCTGCTATAGAATAACGAAATATTTATTCCTATTCTGTGGAACACACGTGTTCTTTGTCAATATAACCAAACAATTTCCGTTTGCGATTTCTCAGTATGACAGTCTGTGCTCTTCTTTTTCTATTCCTAGGTCGTTGTCTTCTACTCTAACCAGATCGAAGTATAGCTATCTCTGTTTTCCTAAGCAAAGTAACACATTTGACGTCCTTGTCTTTCCGAGAAAGCTGAATTCGACGTTGCCATATCGTGCACCCATGACAAATCATTTTAAATGCAAATCCCCATTTTTAGTTTTCAGTTTAAGTTGATCAAACATTTTTTTAAAAATATAATATTGAAATTATATGTTTGAAATGTGATGTTCCGAAGGTTTTTCATGAAAATAACTGTGTTTCCGTTTGAAGGAAAAATCCCCATTGCCATATGTTTGCTTCGATTTTTTAAGTTTAATACAAACAAGTGGACAAGACCTGCTCAAGGAACCGAATGTCACTCGACAATCGAATGTTATATCTCCTATACTCCGTACCACTCGTTGCTAAGTCGAAGGAAACGGTGATAAGGTTATGTCGATATTCCGATTTGAAATTTCTTTATATCTTGCGTTCCGTTTATATCTTGAATATTCGCTTGAAAACACAGTCGAAATATCGAATAGAACTCTCATTAATTTTACAGATGCTCGAGAAAACTTAGAAAATCGACAAAAACATATGACAATGGTCATACTCTTCAATTCTTGATCGAGATTCAAAAATTGGCCCCGTGATAGTAAACCTAAGTATTATCGACGTATTCAAGCTTGGACTTTTCTCATTCCGTCTCCAGTATTAGCCTGGCCAGCGTGACCAATTATTTTTTTCAGAATCTACCAAACCTTATGTAGAAATCTACTTATTTCTACCAAAGACAATCACAGAAATCTACTGAAAATCTACTGCTACCTAAGAACAGTCTTTAGCACTTTATGTTGGAGGGAAAGTAGAGAACTTTAATGTTTCGTGTAATTCAAAAAAATATCGCATTAATTAACATTCGCTCAGCCAAAAAAAGCTAGAGAAGCACTGCCGTGAAGGCAGCAGCTTTTGAGCGCATTTTCAATAGAGATAACCGCTTTGGCAACGAATTTGAACATGCGCCCAAAAGCTACTGCCTTAATTCACGGCAGTGCTTTTCTAGTTTTTTTTTTCGATAAATTACTGGATTTCAATTCGATCTAATCTGTATATTTGAAAATATTGAGAAAATAAAATTTTGAATGGGTATATCTACGGAATCGTTGGGTGAATTTTACCCATTCACGAATTCGACCTTCGTAATTGAGCCCTAAATCTTCTCTACAAATATCGAGTTTTTAAGTTGTTTCTTCCAGAAGATAACGGCAGACCGTAAACACAATAACTTCCGAAAGAAACAACTTAGAAATTCGATATTTATAGAGAAGATTTGTACCTCAATTACGAAGACCGAATTCGTGAATGGGTAAATCCACCCAATGATTCCGCAGATATTCTTATATATTCACCTAAATGAAAGGCTCTTCCGTTTTGGATGGAAACGATGAAAATGCGGGAAAATGTAACGCACACACGCACCTATGATGGGAAATACGATATACTTATTGAGTGTGACGGGATTAGAGAAATACCCCAATGTCAGTCAGAGCTATCTATACGAGTTATGTTATTTTTTTACATGCGATTATAGCTCTGAATAAAATACATAAGGAAGGAGCATACTGCCTCACAAAGTGGGTCCGGGATGGATGTTGCATATGGCCGACTTTCTCTTCACTTTGAAGAGGGAACAACTCGTTTCGAGACTTCTTTGTCTGGAAAAACTAACTACCATGAGTCATACTTGGAGGTTCAATATGAGCGCCTATGTCCCACTTTTATACGAAGCAGAAAAGCGTTATTCTCCTTCCTGTTGTTCTTTATTCAAAGGATTATAGTTATGTTAGGTTAGATTGTGCCACTTCTCAACTCAGACAGAAGCGTTCTACTGCTTCAACAGTTAAAAGTAGAATTCTACTAAGATAGTTCGAAATACTACCAAAATCTACTGCTCAATTTCTGTCTACTGACAATGATGAAATTATAACGACCATCTACCAAAAAAGTAGATTTCTACCAAAATTGGTCACGCTGAGCCTGGCCGCCCACTGGAAGCGATTTGGGGATTTTATGAGCTACGCGTTTTACGAGCGCCGATGAGCTTTTACGACCCGAGCGGTCTCAGGCTTCGGGGTCGTCCACTGGAAGATAGTTCGCGAGGTTTCGGTTCGTTCTTGTTCTCGCTTAGCAGGGGATTTGTACTTCGGATTTCCGTGTTCGAAACTGCAAACATCGAAAGGAGTGATGGTGACACAAATATTCAGAAATTCTTAAAACTTTGCAGAAGTGCATGCGTATTTTAAGAATCAGGTCACTAGTAAAAAATCCGTAGCGTATGATAAAGAAAAAACTATGTTTATTTTGTGAGCGAAAGGATCGTTCTGCATATGAGATTGATTGTAACATAGTTGAATCATTACAGTACGTATGGACCAAAAACACTTGAGCATATAGAAAAATATTCGGAATAAAATCGTCACGAACTAAAAAACAAATTGATAAGAGATATCGAGATAATAAGAGTTATGAAACCGAGATAATGGCGAAACGCGCTGGATTGATTATATTTGGAATGCTATACAGCCGATTATTGCCAAAGAGTCCAATTTCAGGTAGACTAATACACATACAAAACTTCGGGGTGTGAGTTTAATATAAGAAAAAAGACAACATTCATTGACCTTCCAATCTGATCCATCTAAAACTCACCAACAATAAAAAACGAGCTTCAACAAATATTCCGTTCACAAACCATACTTTCCATTTGCCGACGGAGAGCTCCTCTTTTCGAGCGTATAGACGCGGCAGATCCAAACTGATCGGGATACGATTGCGCCGCTCGAAATCTCTCGAGAACGCCCGTATGAACTCGCTGCCAGTCGACGAGGGTACCTAGAGTTCCATTCATTTGGATCTGTCGCGCAAGTTCGTTCAATTACGCTCCTATCGCGCCTCTCGAAATCGCGTGCAGTGGATGACCAGCCTAAGCCTGGCGTCCAGTGGACGGCCATATCTGACAAGGTGACGGATAGTATAGTGAGAATGAATATTTATACCTTGCTTTGGGGTAACTCCCCTGATGGTTCAAGGGTCTTTGTTGCACAGAAAAGAAAAATAATAGCTATTTTTGCATGTCTGTAATTTTCGAATTTCTAGCCGAAAATGGTCCCAAACGACTAGGTTGGACTAACTGATGACAAATCCGGTGTTGAAATCGATTCGTAGTCACGATTACAGGCGTACGGAGAATTGAGTTCGTTATCGGACAGAATCGGTCAAATGGTCTCGGAATTATAGCTATTTGAAGTTTTGATTTTATTTCCCCGATATTTCGAGAACTACTGAAGCGATCGAATTGAAACTTTGCAGTTAGTTGAAACATAAGGATTTGCAACTTTTTGCGAAATTTTTTCGTGATCGTGCTGAAAAAAATGTTTTCGAAAAAATGTTTTTTTATCGGGAACAATTCATCACATTTGAAAAAACATTCAGGCATACCTTAAACTCCATATTTCAAAGCGGTGTATCAAATTTCAATTCCATACGGTTATCATTTTCGGAGATATTGGAAAAAAAATATGTAAAATTTCATGGGGTTTTTCTCGATATCGTTGTTTTTTGGTTTATTATTTGATAAAATCAAATAATGAACCTTAGTGATCGACCAACAAACAAAAAATTTTAACCCCCCCTGAAAATTTCACAGTTAACGTTTTGGAGTATGTAGATTCGAATAAACTAATAAAAAAAAATCCGTCCGTCCGCCGTCCGCCGTCCACCGTCCGTTGTCCGGGGCTTTTCTCAGAAAGTACTGAACTGAAATGAGTGAAACTTGGTAGAAGAATCGTGTGTCGCTCGGGATTGATCCTCCAAGCTTTTCAGTATAATCGGTGTACCCTAAGGGCTCAAAATGAGGGGGTGGGAGGAAAAAAATTATTTCTCGAAAACTTACCACTGAATTTTCATGCAACTCAGAACGTTGGTTACTGTTACAAAACTAAACCAAAAAAATTTTACCCGGATGATTTCCGAATAGTGGTTCCTGAGTTATAAGGAAAAACGCTGCAAATTTCCAATAATGTCGAAAATGACATCATCGCATTCTGTTCTAAGATTGTAATTCACTGGAATAATCGGTTTACTTTTCATCCAGAGTCATACATCTAAAGGGAGATGAAAATATTGATTACCAAATTTTCAACACATATCGAAAAATTTTCAATGGATGCTTTATTATTTTATAATCACAATTTGCAAATGCCCCATCGATGTTCTTGACAATTTCATAACCGTAAGTAGTTCAGATTAAATATTTTTGGGTTTTCTCTCCCAATATCGTAAACATAACTACTGAAAATCGGATCAAATTATTATTTATAGAAATCACCCTGCAGATTACAGGATTCAAGATTAAATTTCTTCATGAAGCTCATTCATATCTTGAGTAAAACTTTTATTTTATTCATAAATCATTGATTTTTCAGAACACAAAAACCAATTCCATGAAAAAATTCATTTGAAACATTGAAATCTCAATAAATAAATACTCTTTTATAACTGAATAATACATGCAGAACGCGAATTAAGTAGCGCAATTTAAAATAATGCAGATTTCCAAAAAATTTGGATGATCGGAGGTTTCCATTAATTTCGGTTTGCGTAATACGATTATCGTCAACCTGTGGATATCCGTTACTGGTTTCAATCGAAATCTAAAATCTTTCGTACTGACAGTTTGAAATAAGCGTGAATATAGAAAATAATGAGAATTTATATGATAAATCAAATTGGAGGATATAATATGCAAAAAAAATCAATAGCAAACCGCAAATCTCATCAATTGTCGATTGTCGAGAATCTAATACTGAGGGTTGGAGCCTTAGACTAAAGTTAGGAGTCGATAATCTATCTACCTGTTCTGAATGGGGTCTGTGACTTTAGACAAGGGATATAGCGTAGACAAAAATATTCCGCATGTATCATCATCTGGTTGTCGGCAAACTACTTGTTTGAATTTCACGTCTTTACATCAAGCAGACTTTCGGATCTAACACCCTCTTGGTTGAGTGTATCTGACGACGATAAAAACGAACGAAATTTATAATCTAGAATTATTCTTTCGAATTCAACCTGATGAGGATCACGATATATTTAATTGTTACAGAAATGTTATTGAAAATATCTTTAGTTTTTCAGTTTGTGTGGTGATACTTTGTAAATCAAGTGAATCGGATATCTGCTGTGGAAAAAATTTTTTTCAGATCAATTGCACAGGAAGATTGAGTTTTTTTTCATTTCATTAATATTTTTCAGAACAAAGTTGAATCCCAGTAGAAATCACATCTACACATTTGATATTAGCGGAAAGTCTTGAATTTTGTTTTACGTATTGATGTTAGTTTGAAAGATTGAGTTTATTTCCTCAGTGTCAAGAAGTACGAACGCGTTCAAACATTATAACTAATTGTGAAATATAGACACTCGATTTAATGCAAAATTTTTTTTTCGGATACATATTCATCAAAGTTCAATGAAATTTGGTACAGGTTTCAGAGTCAACATTTTGAAACAGTGTTTCAAATTTCAGTTTTGACCGATATTTATTTGTGCAGATATTGGCAAACAATTTCGTGACCATTTTGAATATTGAGGTTATTTCCCTTATATCTCGAAAAGGACAAACCCTACAAATTATACAAGTGAATTTATTGAGATTTCAATGTTCAATGAATTATTTCAGAGAATTGGTTTCTGTGTTGTGAGAAACCAATGAGTTATGCATAATATATAAGTTTTTTGAGATATCAATATTGGGTTATTTAAATGAAAAAATAATAAACCCTTGTGTAAAATTTGCAGCGTTTTTAGAATAACTCTGATTCAATCATAATGAAACTTTTTTCAAAATTTTCAAGGTGTTAATCCTGAATATCTCGTTTAAGTTCGTTAATGGGCCAAATCTACCGAATGGTTTTTGTGTTACAGTCATTTGAAATTTTGATTTTTCAATAACGCGAAAAATATTTATCTGATCGAAATGAAACTTGGTTATAGTATGAACATTGTCAATAATTAGAATTATCCATAGAAAAATTTGAAAACAAAAATTTTTTTTTGAAAATTTTCATATTTTATTTAAATCTCACTAAAATTAAATAATAATAAAAAAAAAGTTGCTAATTCGCAGTGTGAGAAATCGAGTAAGAGCAGTTCACTTCACGTCAGTGCTTTTCTAGGTTTTTTTTCATTATGATAGAACGCATAATTGGAAAGAGGTACCTGGAATATCAGCATATTTTCCATAGAAAATCACCTATGTCTTTAATTGGCAGCTCCTTGTTAATCAAGAATATCTTAGGAATCTATACATTCATGCATCGAGATTAAAACCTTCTGGAGGATATGTTTAGTTTCGGTAGAAATTAATTTACCTTTTCTTCAGAGGAAGGTGCCGACGATATCATCTCCTACGCTCTCTCTGATTGTTTTCTATTATCTCATCTACATCCTTTGTGGTTATTTACTATCAGGTTATTTATCATTTTCGTGTAGATTTGAACAAAATGGGTAATCGAAAACTAATACTGATACAGTGAACGCCAGTACTCTGTAAAGAAATAACAGGTGCTAAAACTATGGAAGATGTGAAAGGAGAGATAAAAAATCAGACTATAGATATAGAAGACGAAGACGATGATGATGATGATGCTAATGAGGTAAAAAAACACACTAAAAAGCGCAGGCATAAATCAGAAGATGATGCAGAAGATGAGGCAGAAGAAAGAGAAGGTAAGTTGATTTATCAATACCTCCTCACTATTTCTCAAAAGTTCAACTGAAGCCAAGACAGACATTTTCATGTTGTTCATGCTGCTGACTTCACGTCAGTGCTTTTCTAGGTTTTTCGATATATTATTAGATTTCAATTCGATCTAATCTGAATTTTCGGAAATATTGGAAAAATGAAATTTTGAATCGGTATATAGAACGGAATCATTTGGCGGATTTTACCCATTCACGAATTCGACCTTCGTAATTAAGGTCTAAACCCACTCTACAAGTCGTTTCTTCCGGAAGTTATTGTGTTTGCCAAAAATACAGATTAGATCGAATTGAATTCCAGTGATTCATCGAAAAATGACAGTTCGAATATTCATACAGAATTTTATGAGAATGATACGATCACAAGATCACAGAATATTGAATATTTGAAAAAAAAAATTTGGATTTTTTTTCAAAATGTTCACACGAAATTTTGCACGAAGTTAATCATTAGCGTTTTCAAACTAGCTGCCAAGTATTATTATGATTGGATCAGACATTTTTTCCGAATTGTATGAACATTTTTCGAAAAAAAGATTTTTTACGAAAAAAATTTTTTTCGTTCAAGGTATAGGGTTTGCTCAGGTAGCCCGCCTCTTTTTTCATGTTCCGTCAGCTGAAAGGTTAGAAACTGTATTTCCTATTTTCAAAATTTCGAGTTTTGATGGATGTTATTTGTTCAAGTGGATGATCCTCCCACAAACACCCTGTACATTTTCGATCCCAATAACCAACATCGTTATAAAACTTCATATTAATATTGTAGAAAGGGTCCCCGTCGCCTTCATTTTTTTCATCAGATTTCAAATATCTCTGAGACTGTTGAATTTTCATCCAAGCTATGGCATACTATTATAAATATCACCAAACAAGCCTTTAAATGATGCAATAATATACTGGATGTGCCATTTGAAATATGGAAGAAGTAGACTCTTTCTTGTACAATCGGAATCTGAAGAGGTCTGGAAATGTATGCAGGAAGTGGCAGAGAGTTTCTAAAAAAACGAAGAATTTGAAAATATTGTTTTCATGAAGAAATAAAGAGATCCAGTTTACCAAAAAAAAACTCTCGTGCAAAAACACATGAACCGAATGTTTCCCCATTAGGATACAAACTACAAAATCGCAGATACAACGACCTGAAACAACAATTGAATGAACGTCATGCAAATCACTCAAAATTTTTTGCACTCGAAGGTTAGGGTTAGGAAGATACTCCTGAGATGGCGCTGTATTAGATCATTCAACAGGTAACATGTATCTAGAATCCTGTCTAGCGTTTCTGAGTTGAGTCGATCTGATGATCGGTAAAACCGTTAATCTGCACATACTGAATTCCTTGGAGAGGATTAGCTCCGATCTTGTTGATTTATTGACAGACTTTCGCCCTGGCGTAGTGCTTGTTTTTTCAATATTCTAGCGATATGGTTCCTCCGAAATTTTGCATGCGTCTCCAGGTTGGTACTTCACAACTGCAAGCCAGGATTTAATTCAATCAAATCAGTATTTTTCGAATTGAAGTGTTCTGAAAATATTCGAGAGATACAGTGGATTGTTGAAAATCATCATATTTTCTGCTCAAAATTTTCATAAGTTTCCCATAAACTTCCCATAGATCATCGTCTATTGCAAATTTTCAGTAGTAATACCACTAGAGGTCAAATTATTTCCGGATTTAATTTGACCTCGTATGGTATTTGGTAAGAAAATTCCACACCAAATGTGTTCATTTCATCAATATCAATTTTCGTCTTCATCAAGTACTTGCAAAACATAGAAGGTTTCGTCGACTTGATTATTTAGTTACCATGACAACTCAGTGAAACTCCAAGCTAAGAAATTATTTCTGTTTCGAATTTGTCCAAAACAGCACAACGTAGAAAAATGTCTGGCTTCGGTCAAGAAAGTAAAGAAAATATTCGCCAGAATATTGAGCAGTTGACACCCGCGAATACTAGGAAATCGAAGGCAAGTATATGGAGGCAGTTTATTAACTCCTGCGCAGAAAAAGCATATGATTTTGACAGAGCGGATATACCTGTGGAAAAACTGGCGCTTATTCTTGAAGACTATGCCTTCAACATGCGAAAAAAGAACTCCGAAGACTATAAGGAGAGTGTTATAAAAGTTCTATGGAACTCTCCATCTAAGCAGTTGCAGGGATATTTTCTCGAGAGGTATAATCGCAAATTCAAACCATTCTCCGACATAAAATTTGTCAACGCAAGAGCTGCAAAAAATGCTAAGCGTCGGAAGCTACAAATAGATCCAACCAAGAGGAAGGCAAGTTCATCCGCTGTATCAGCAGATGAATTGAGAAGATATTCTATCGTTATGAACGTCAAAAAAATTTCCAGTATAATTCGCTGTTGGGTACCTACGAGGAAACAATTTCCACTAAAATTCATCCGTTGCGATGGCGATCTGTCAGAAATACACGTTCTGATTGGTTAAAAATCACACGTGTGGAATTTTCTTGAAAAAATATCCCTGAAAATATTCATCAGATTCCTATGAAATATTCAGAACACTATAATGATCTCGCGAAAGAATTCCCATTTTCATATTTCTCTTTTTCACCTCTGTCCTTTCTGGCGCAATAAAAACCAATACTTTCCCTGAAATTGTTTCGAAAAGTTATGAGCGTAAATCTCAGGAAAACATATTCCAGATTTCGTTCCGTGGACAACATTCCGGGAAGGAGGAATCTATATTCTCCGGTTGGGTGAATATATAGTACATATTAGGTTGAACTTTACCCGTGGCTTGTATGCGTTAAACGCAAACGGAATTCTAATAGCTCCCGAATGATTAATTAAACAAACATTTCAGCTCGCAACACGTAAAGAGAGAATCCCTTGTTTGGGAAAGTGGAGAATGGACCGCCGAGCTTCGGAATATTGATGAAATCTGTACACAAAGAAGTGGCTCCTATGTTTCTACCGTCTGTCTCGGATATGCCCCTTCTAAAAACAGATTGTTTTTTTCGCCGCATTGTTTGTAGAGGGTGAGCCAAACTGATTTCGGTGTGAAAGGTTCAATTTCCTGGAAAAATTCGATGGTATGAACCGCTTATCGATATTTCAGAGTTAATTACGAGGGCTGAATAAGTGAATGGGTGATTTCCGCCCAAATATTCTGTTATCCATTCGGATTTTCATTCTGCCGATAATTCCGAAAATACAGATCCGATTTAATTGGATACAATCGAAATATAAAGGCTTAAGACCTAACTATATGTATGAATTATACCTTCGTGATGAAGTACCTACCTATTCAAAATTTGTAGAGATCGTTTGAATATGGATTGAAGGGAGGATTTTGCATATTTTTATAGGTTTTTTTTTTGGGCTTTCACTCCCGATATATCTGAAACAGAACTATTAGAAATTTAATGAAAATGGGTTTTTCATGGAAAACACCCTTGCGTATTGCCGAATTGAACTATAGCGGAACAATACAAACGATTAACAAAGCGAACTGTGACGTATCATAGTAAAAATCTGACTCTTTCAACAGAGGAACGAGAAAATTTCCAGATTCAAATTCTTTTCGATTTTTCGTTTGTTGAATTGACACTTTCAAGAAATCACAGAAACACAGATCCACTTAATAGACGACTTCGGTCCAAGTTGCCAACTCACAAATTACTTCCAAATTTATTATCACTGGGAAAGGGAAATTTCAGAACAAATTCGAGACGATAAGGTTCGCGTTATTTATAAATATCCGTAAAAGATACCTCGGCTCCTGAAACAAGATAATTCCCTCCAAATATAGCTTTTCGTTGAGATCATCTCTGATTGGCTGAAATTCAAGTTGGGAGTCCTGATTTCATACTGATAGTGCCCAAGTATATATAGAATGTGTTCCGCAAATCAACTTGATTATTTCGGATGCCGGTTTTCCCTTCTGTAAATATGAAATATTCGGTTGGTTCCTGAAAAGAGGTTAATTACGGAATTTGATTGGTGAAAAAGCAATCTTTCGGTCACCAGAACATATACATTAATTCTATGCACCAGAACGACAATCAATGTTTTATGGTAACATATCCATAGGATAGATCAATCTTTATTTTTCGTCGTCGGCCAATAGGAAAGAATCTCCGATTACCCAAATACCCGAATCTCCCCAGCACAAAAGGCCCCTTTATGCTAGCTTTTGTGCTAGGGAGATTCGGGTATTTGGGTAATCGGAGATTCTTTCCTATTGGCCGACTACGATCACGTGATCGTCGTCAGCCAATAGGGTTAATCTCTCGACCAATAAGATGAATCCCCGATTACCGAAATACCCGAATCTCCCTAGCTCTAACGGTGCCTTCAACGAACATGTCGGGGTTATAAGGGCACAGAATACAGAAAAATCTCTTCTGTGATTGTGGTTCGTTTTGATTTTCGATTGAATCAAAATATAACCTAAGTTAATTAAGGAACAGTTTTGGCTTATCACGTTATGAATTCGATGCAGGAAATTTTTGCTAGATGTGAAAATTGAGAGTATTTTAGCCAGGGAGGCTGATGTGCAAAAGCACATTGAAGAAAATAATTCTTCATCATTATGATGAATTGAAGACCACAAATTTCATCTGTTTTGGAGAGTGCAGTTTCCTAGACCCTGTCATGTTTCAGAGTGAACATTCTCGATATATTTCTAAAATTTGCAATGCAGTGAGATGGTCAAAACCAGACAGCCTTTCAATTTGTGGATTTTGTTCACACAGACGAGACAGTATAAAACCTGCTGTTCTTATAAGGTTTTGTGTTCAATAAGTAAGCAGTCTATTCTTGTTGATGTAAATTTCAATATTGTATAGTTTATAATTGATTGTATTATTTGTGAATTACATTTGATTATAATAGAAATTTTTTTCTGATGCATGACGTCGACATTTGAGAATAATGTATCAGAGCAAAGCTCCGTCGGATATTTATTTCTGGAAATATAGAGAAGATTTTTACATTTTGATGATATTCCCTCGATAACTCAAATACTATTAATCCGAAAGTGATGAAACTTGAAAATTGTAAGGTTGTCGATGAGATTGTGCCTTCAGAAAAATTTCCTAAAAACTGCAAAGATGTTTTCTCACAATCGACATATTTCGGAAAATAATGATCTAATTGAATTCAAACTTGTTGAAAGATTTCGAAGTTGACACTTGTGCAAAATTTCACGTGGATCAAATTACTAGAAACAAAATTTAAAGGTAGGAACTGATGAAGATATCTGAAAGTAAAAACTTCACCTTCGCAATCTTCAATGCAAACTCTCTTGAGTTTGAATGGTATTTGAATTTTCAGCGCTAAACAGGCTAATTTGAATGTCGACTCTGATTGGCTTATTATTCACGAAGTTCAATTATATCACAAGTCTGTGATGTTATACAGTGGTATTTATACCGTGGTTCTCTTATTATCGTCTAAAAATGGAGAAGTATTACTTTTCTATTCTGTGATATTGTTAAAAGCACCTAGTGCGCATGCGGTTTCCTTTCAACCCTGCATTCCGAGCAGAGTTATAAAAGATGATCTGGGTAAGTGATCGGGTAAGAGTTAACTCGATCAAGTTTCCGAAACCGCCTATAGCGTATATCAATGACTGATGTCAAATCAAAATTGTTAATCATATATTTCATTTTCTGCAGTGTTTATCTCTCAGATCGTTGGAAGAAATGAGTATAAATGTAACTTCATTAGAGCTGATTAGAGAAGAATAGAGAAGACTGTCGTTCTGGTGACAGTCAATCAAATTACGTAATTCACCTTTTTTTCAGGAACCAACCGAATATTTCATATTTACGGAACGGAATACCTACAACCAAAATAACCATGTTGATTTGCGGAACATATCCTATATAAACTTGACACTGTCGACTTGAAATCAGGAATCCCAACTCAAATTTCAGCCAATCGGAGATGATCTTAACAAAAACCTATATTTGGAAGGAATTATCTTGTTTGAGGAGCCGAGGCATCTGTAAGGGATATTCATGATAACGCGAATCTTATCATGTCGAATTTGTTGTGAATTTTTCCTTCCCAACTGATAGTAAATTTGGAAGTAGTTTGTGGGTTGGCAACTTGAACCGAAGTCGTCTGTTGGAAAGTTTTTTAATTCTGCCTCTCATCTCAAATAGCGAACCACCATTGGAAATCACATGATAGATTGGGAAAATACAAGAATACTGTCAAAATAAGATAATTCGAAAAGAAAAATTCATTCGGCATTTGTTAAATGGAGAGAATTATTTTGCTCATTGTTCTGTAGAAATGGACCATATATAAATTGCTGAATTTACTCAAAAAAGATGTAGAATTAAAAAAGTTTCAAATAAAGTGAATACATATTGTGTGTGTCAATTCGACAAAAGTCTCAAAACGAAAAATTGAGAGAAAATAATTCTGAAAAATTTTTCGTTCCTCTGATGAAAGAGTCAGATTTGTACTCTGAAACGTCACAGTTCGCTTTGTTCATCGTTCGTTTTGTTCCGGTATTGTTCATTAGGCAATCTGTTTTCCAAGAACTGCCCTTGGCAAACTGTTCAATCCGCAAAACGCAATTGCGATATTGGGAGTGAAATCCTAGAACAAACCTAAAAAATTAAGCGTTTGTATGATTTATATCGAGGTTTAAATTCATGAATGGTTCGAATCCGGTTGAATATTCCGTTTTTGCGCGCATATTCTGAGAAAAGTTTATTATCAGATGTATTTATAAAATTCCGACAAAATATTGCACTGACCACAAAATCTATATTATACCACATTGTATCAAATTTCAATTCGATCTGGATTCAACTTTCGGAGATATTGGGGAAGTAAGACTTTGTGGTGTGTTACTCGTTATCGTTGCTATTTCAGAAAAAATTCGCACTAACCTTCCTTCGAAACTAAAAAAGTTTTCAATTCAGTTATAGGGTAGCTTAAGTAACCCCTTTTCAATTCTTTGAGTTGAATTAAGTTCAGAAAATATAAGTTCTAATTCGAAAAAATTGTGTTATGTTGAATTTTATTGGTCCAAGTAGATGTTCCTCTCATGATCACTTTGTACATTTTCGGTCTTGAAAGCAAACATACTACATATTAGCAAAATTGAAAATGAAAAAGATTGGAAAAGCTTTTTTGCTAGATATTCTCAATAAAGTGTGGCATGGCATATTGTTGTGAATATAATCACATCAAACAAGCTACCTAATGATTCGAATTTATACTGGGTGTGACATTCTACAAAGTGGAAGGGTGTTGGGTGTTCCGTATAACCGAAAGTTGAAGATACTTGCAGATATAACAGGTCATCGCGGTGACTCACCCTGTATAATGTCCTTCTTCAGTTCTTATACGCAATTTCAGAATTGAAAGAGTTGAATTCTCCTACTCTCCCGACTAATTTGAATGATTCAGAAGGCTCGCAAGTCTGCATGGCTTACTCTCTTTACTATTCAATTATTATAAACATTCTAAATCTTCTAAATTTTTCTTTTCAGAAGAGGCATGCCCTGTAGAGGAGTTAGTAGTGGCCGATGAAGCAGATATCGTTGCAACTAGAACGAGTAATTCCTACGCTGCCAAAAAAACAGTTGCCCAAGGTTTGTAACTCTTTTATTTATTTAGTTAGTTTCGGGATACAAACAGGTAAACTCCCAGAAAAGAATCCTCTGATATATAAAAAAAACTTCAGCAATATCCTATGGTGTATACAGTGCGCGTCAAAATTATGGAAAAAATTCATTTTCTGTTCTATGCATTTTTGAAGGATTTTGGTTGCACCCTGTGCCATCCCCATCAACCCTTTAAATTTTTTGAATAGGGAAAGTAGACCATGTGGTACTTTTATGGCAATGTATCTTCTTCACAGGCGTGCAGAAATTTTCAAGAAAAAATTATTTTTTTTGAAAAATTAGTTGCATGAACAAAACCGTAATGGTCGACTTTCATTCGGTGACAAATTTCATCAGGTACCATATTCTCAAAGTAAATGAGCCATGACGAAGTGCACATACTGAAAACCTCTCCGAAGTTACTAATGTTTTTCTTGAAAATTTCTGCACGCCCGTAAATAAGATACAAAGACCTTGCCAAAAAAGTACCACATGACCTACTTTCCCTATTCAAAAAATTTAGAGGGTTGATGGGGATGGCACAGATTCAACAGAATTCCTTCAAAAATGCATATAAATTTGGTAAAAGTGAAACAAAAATTGACCTGTTTCAGGATTTTGTTGCCAAATATCTTTCCTCTGAGAAAATGAATTTGTTCCATAATTTCGACGCTCACTGTATCTGTATACATATATGTATGTTTTCGGGTGTTTTGTTTGTTTGTATTTTGATTTCTACCTGTGTTTACATTGGCCTTTTTTATGGGACTGATCCTATACATGTAAATCATGTCTTAAGGGACCAAATAGATTATTATTATTATTAATATACTGTATTTATTATAAAATAAGTTCTTTTCCATTATCAACTCGGTGAAGGTCGACTTAGGTTCGGATCTTCTACTATAATATCACCGATAACATTTTTTCAGGAATGATGGACATAGCCTTGATCACCTCGAATGCAAACCAACTGAGATACCTGATGGAGTATGCAAGTGAAACAAAGACCTACTACTTGAATCTTTTCCTGATATCATTCTCACTGATTCTTCAGGTAGCTGTCGGAGTTTCTTTACTCTTCAAAGGAAGATATCAGTTGAAAGGAGATCCAAAGCACAAAAACGTTTCGAAAATCAACAGCTTTTCAGTGATTGGTGTTTTTCTGGTGACATTGATCAATGTGTTCATTGCTAGTTTCACCATGAGTGAGAAACAAGAGGTTGTGAAGCCAGCTGTTGAAATCATTAAGAAATGAAATTCATATTTATAAACATAGGAATTAATAACTTTTCAGATTAATGTAAACTACATGTTTTGGTGTGGGAAGAAAAAACTTTGAGCTTATGTGATTCGACAGTTATGTTACTTATTTATTTCATCTTTGTATACAATAGGCACTCTGGACTTGAAATTGAAAATTATTCATTATTGATTGCTTTCAAATTCATATTTTTCTGATAAATCCCTTTTTATTTACCAGATTCAGCTCAAGTGTCAAAATTTCCAATTAAAATATTTTTTCCGCGAATCGCTAGGAAATTTTGACATTCAAGACAAAATTTCTCAAAGAAAAAGTCAAGAATTCCCATCTGTTGAAAAATATTCATTGTCTTACTGTAAGGAAATGATACTTCCTGACAGTTGTCAGTGTTCCACATAAATGATTGAGAACACGTTAAAAAAACAGTGTGTATCTACTCTCTAATCCACTTACACTTTCTGCGTCTGACGCATGTTTCGGAAACCAAGAGTCCTTTGTCAAAGACATATCGTTACCAACTACATTACAAGTGTACATGTTGCACGAGTGAGAGGATGGTATACAGGACCAATGGGAAAGCGTTGTTAAGGTCATTAGGGTAGTGCTGTGCTATCAAGGGTGAGTCAGGTGAATATTTGGAATAATGGGTTACTAATGAGCGTGAGATCATTGTTTAGCACTCTGTCTTTTCTCTTGAACATATGTATACCTTCAACAGTATTAAAGTAAATTTTGCCGGAGCTTTTTAATAGCTTTACGGATTTTTCTGAAATTAAATGACTGATTGTTGAAACGTGATCAGCGACCGCCTATTTGTCAGGATGGTTGTTACGGATCTGGCTCATGTGTTCCTTGAATCTCGTGTTGATGTTCCTCGCTGTTTGTCCGATGTAATATTTATCGCAGTCCGGATATTTTATTTCGTATATGCCCGATTTTAATTCATCCTGAATTTTATCAAACGTATTTCCCAAAAGTTTTTGAAAATGTTCAGCAGTTTCTTGTAGGTTGCAGGGTGATACACGAATGCCCTGAAACTGTTATCTTTTCCCGTTTCTTTTATTAAAGTTTTGTCTTTGAAAAATTCCATATCTTTATGTTTGGTTTTCAATTTTCGTACTAAGTGTGTATTGTAACCGTTGTGTTCAGCAATTTGAAAAATTCTGTTTGATTCTTTGTTGAAATTAATTTCACTGAAAAGTAAAAGTGTAGTCTGGCTGTTTTATGTGACCAGGGTGCCACTGAGTTGACCGGAATATAACAGTCTGATTTTGTGGGTTTTCTATAAATGTCGATACTAATTATTGTGGAAGGGAACCATTGTTTTCGAATTCGTACGTGAATTTGATGGAAGAGTATTGACTGTTCATTATATCGGTGAATTCTTCTACATCAAAATTTTCCTCGACTATAACGAAGACGTCGTCGATCTGACTCACCCTTGATAGCTCAGCACTACCCTAATGACCCTAACAACCCTTTCCCATTGGTCCTGTATACCATCCTCTCACTAGTGCAACATGTACACTTGTAATGTAGTTAGTAACGATATGTCTTGGACAAAGGAAACTTGGTTTACGAAACGTGCGTTAGACGCAGAAAGTGTAAGTGGATTAGAGAGTAGTTACACACTGTTTTGTTATCAGTATTCTATCCACAGTGAACTCAAATAGTTATTTTTGAGAACACGTTGTTCATAAGAAATTAATTCATATTATAATTCTAATGAAGCAGTCTTCACCTGCTCAACCAGCTCTAGAGGACACCCAGAAACGGAAAATTCATCATCAGTTATTATTTCACACTGTTTTTTTCCAAAACACCAGCAATCAAATTCATATGTGTCAAGTTTGACAATTCAAAACATTAATACGTTTCCATAGTAACGCAACCAATTTCATTACGAATTTCAAAGCACCATTCATTTATGAATATAATAATTTGCGATTTTTTCTAAATCAATCAAGAGCAAACAATACCCCGATTAAAACGGGGCGACTTTTGGAGGCTAGAGTTCGTTTTTTTCAGAAAATTTTTTGGGTGCAAATGGTTGGAAAAAATGAAAATGTGCAGTTTCGCCACTTTTTATATTCAAGAATAGTCGGGAAAATAAAACTGAAATGCAGTGAAAAATTACTAACATTGCGCATTCTCATTGGAGAATTAAGTACATCCCAAACAAAAATTTCATAAAATAATCACTGAAGCCTGCATAACGACACCCCGTATTCCAAACTTTCTGCATTCCCAATATTTCCCGCGGTTGTTGGCAACGTTAAACTAGGCAGACAGCGAGAAGGTATATTGACCTCGAGATATTAACGAGGTTTAATGAAACTTGCATGTGGCTGTGTTGCCGAGTCGTAATTTACTAACACGCGGTAATGTTTGCTCTTAATATCAATCGAATTTCTGACTATTTGCGGAAAAATAGTATGTTCATCTCGTAGTTCTGAATTAAGTGTGGCAATTTTCACAGTCGTCCGAGAATGTTTGGCTTCTCCTACCCGGTGAACAATGTACTATTTTTCTTGCAGCTTTGACATATATATTCCAATGTCTAGTGAAATATTTTCGTTGAAGTAATACTGTAATAAGCACCAAACCATATGAATTAAGTGAGAAAATTAGTATTTGGAAATAATTTCGGATATCAAATTTTTTCAAATTATATTCTCATTAAATGTTTCTATTGATAAAATTCTCACGAAATTTTACGTGAAACTTCATTTTGAAATTTTGAATCTGCAAAGTAAATTTCGATTCCATCGGATCGGTATTTCTTTATACAGGGTGATCTTTGACCTTGCAAAATATTTTAACAGAAGATTCCTGAAGCCAAAAGAAACACTTTTTTCCCCTACCATTTTTTCCGATTCGGCTTGGTTCATAAGATAGAGACTGTTGAAAATCCATACAAAAATTGACAATTGGATTACAAAATTTCATCCACATCCTCCAGTTTCTTTAATATGACCATAACATTTCATAAAAATACCAGAAATTCAAAGAATCCAACTTTTAAAAATAATTTGAATGCTACTCAACGAATTTTTGATCAATTTGGAAAGTAAAAGTATACTTTATTTTTTTTCGTATGATGCGCCGTTTTCGAGTAATCTGAAATTCAAAAATAAAAAATATCTGTGAAATTTCGAGAATTGGGTACTTTGGCTGAATGCAACTCTGTTCAAAAAATTCACAGAATTCAATTTTTCCGCGTTGCCACGTCTGAAAGTTGAGAATGGAATCCTAGCATTTTTTATTTGGAATGATTTGTAAGCAGAGTAGCCGACTTTGGCCAATTCACAATGGACGTAACCGTAAGAATCCCGCAACTCGTGCGTAAAAATCAAAGAGGAATCTACAAAATTCATAAGTACCAAAATCTTCACAATAGGTTCAACTTTGCTTTTGACTTCCAAAGTCGAATGCAGTTCTATTCTTATTCCTTATGATTTCTGTTGTTTAATTCTTACATTTTGATTAACTTCTCACTTTTCCATGATAATGGGGATTCTTACTGGTTTGAATGCAATCTTTCTGCTGACCCAAATTTCTTGAAATTATGTACAGAACTTTGATAGTATTTATTTTGAGGTATTCTTCAAATGCGCTTTCATAACATAACAACCCATGGTGGAAGAAAACCACCATGACATAACCTTAAAACCACGGAGCCACAGATTTATAGTTCAGTTCAGAATCATAGACTATACAAGTGTATACATAGAATTATCATATTGTTGTTTGACTTCGAAGAGTTCTTTCTTTCTGTTCGTCAATTTGGCAACGTTTGTACGTTCATAGATAAATTAGGTACATCTGTTTTATTTATTTATGAAAATGAAAGTTTGAACGGGTTATGTCTGTATCTGATAATTCTTGGAGAAAATGAAATAAACAAAGAAAATTAGTAATTACAAATTGAAGATGAATCTCAAACCTAATATGAGTGATAGCTAGATGAATTCCTCATTATCGAAAATGAAACCAAGAGAAGAATATTCAACTCTTATCGCCCACGAAATTTGGAATACCTTACTTGTTTATTGTACTATAAATACAACTTTTTTCACCAACTGGAATGTAAAAAGTAAGTTGGCGCTTGTTTTCATAACAGAGTTGCTTATTTCGAAGATTTGAATGGTATATCTTAGGCTTGGAAAAACTTCAGTGTTCAGGTTTCCAGGGGCGGCTAGCCTATTATGAAAATTTATAATGCCTATATCTTTTTATCTAGGCCGAATCGGAAAAAATGGTAGAGGACAAATGTGTTTCTTTCAGCTTCAAGAATCTTCTATTAAAATATTCTGCAAGGTCAAAGACTCACCCTGTATATTCAGCACATAAAATTTCTGATCGATTCTGAAATTTCCAAACGGTGTTCCTTTCCTATGACAATTAGAACACAACACATGCGGACGGTCGGACAGAATTGAATTTGACCTACGGTCAGGTAATTTTGCAAACAAAAATCTCACAACATTAAGTCGGTTGGAAAGATAAGTTTTCAAAGGAACATCATTAGGAGTGAAAGCGATAACAAAACTGGAGAATGGTCCTTGTAATTCCCAAATCGATCGTCTACTCCCAGTTGTGTAGAACTCAATAGAATTATTTGTTGACGGTTCTCTTAAGCGGTGTATTCGAATTTCCAGCCGTTTCAATTAACGAGCCTAATTATTTTGTCCCGCGAAATACTCCATTTCCTTTACAGCCATCTGCTGATACAAAGAAGACGTGTTAATTAGATTTATTCAGGTTTTACTTTGATTCTTGTGTGTCTCCGGTACAAAAGCTCCTATGAAGTGAGTGCCTGAGCAGAATCTGCGTCGATCTACAAGGATACTCTGTATTAGGATTTAATAACAGTCATGAAATACGCGTAATTAAAAGCGTGAGTGCCGTTTAATTACTTCTACTATCTAAACAGCTGTCGCACGTATTTTCTGCTTTATGTTTTTCGAGGAAAGGGGTTCGTTACGTCTGAAGGATTATCCAAGCACGAACATGTTTTCTATTCAGACATGCGACTTTAACTTTCTACTACTGAAGGGAAACTTCATCAAACTACGGCAAGCAGTCTGGTACACTTGGGTTAATTTCGAAAGTATGAATTTTGTTAGAGGTGGAGATGTGAACCTCGAAATGAATTTGGGTTGTTGGATTTTCTATAGAACTATACGGGGTGTCACATCGAAAACCTAGAAAAGCACTTACGTAAGGTCAAGAGCTTTAACGCGCTTGATTCCGTTGCCAAAGCGGTCATCTATACACGTACTGGCCCCGCCAAACGCAGATCTTCCTTTTATATGGTCCTCACGAAATTCTGCATGAACCTCCAGCTATAATTTTCGATCCAGTACTAGATTGCAATTTGATCCAAAATTTTGAATGGGTATAACTATCTAAAGAATCATTGGCGAATTCAACCCATTCAAGCATTCGACCTTAATAAACTGAAAAACTAGGTACTGTACAAATATATTCCCCTTGTCGATTCTTCCTAATATTAATATGTTTTCGGCCAGTCTAACCACTGATAGTGAACAAAATAACTTCCGGAAGAATCTACTCAGTAGCTTGATAATTGTAGGTAAGTTTGAAGTTCCATCACGGAGGTCAAATTAGTGAACTTTACCTTCATACTGTTTTTTCGCGCATGTTCTGGAGAACAGCGTGCTATCGTTTTGTTCAAATCTCTGTAATTTTCTAATTTTTTCCCAAAAATGGTCTCAAACGACTAGGTTGGACTCACTGATGACGAATTCGCTGTCAAAATCGATTCTGTCCGGCCGATAACTGTCAGAAGAAGCAAACTACCGACTTGAAACTTTCAGATTGGAATGCGGCGGTTAAGTCCGTTAATGGGACAAATCAATCAAATTTAGTGATGGGCATAATCGAATGATCATAATCGATTCATTCGATTATTGAAACCTCTCGATTATCTCGAGATATTTTCAAACATCCGAATGATATCATTCGAATGATTCTCTCCCTTCGGGTGGGATCGGTACGTGACTGCCGAGGAGTCCGAATCTTGCCGAACCAACAATCTACGCAACGATTGTGTTGTGATCTCTCGAATGATCATTCGAATGAAACCTCTCGGTGTTGCGTCGATTATTGGTCGATGATTCATTCGATGAATAATCGAGGCTGGATCTCTCGAATGAATGAAACCTCTCGGTGTTGCGTCGATTATTGGTCGATGATTCATTCGATGAATAATCGAGGCTGGATCTCTCGAATGAATGAAACCTCTCGGTGTTGCGTCGATTATTGGTCGATGATTCATTCGATGAATAATCGAGGCTGGCGATTCTCTCGCATCTCGGATTACTAATTTGGATCCCTCGAATGAATGAAACCTCTCGGTGTTGCGTCGATTATTGGTCGATGATTCATTCGATGAATAATCGAGGCTGGCGATTCTCTCGCATCTCGGATTACTAATTTGGATCTCTCGAATGAATGAAACCTCTCGGTGTTGCGTCGATTATTGGTCGATGATTCATTCGAAATAATAATCGAGGCTAGCGATTCTCTCGCATTTCGGATTACTGTTTTTGATCTCTGTTTAACAATCGATGCATGCGATTCTTTCGCATCTCATAGGTATTACTGATTAAGATTAGTAATTGATGTATTTCACTAATTTTATGAGTAGCTTTAAACATTTAAACATTCAATAGTTGTCACTTGAAGTGAAATGCGTTTGCAATTTGTTCAACTTTAAGTCGTTAAATGCCTTTATTGATTCCAATTTTAGTATTTCTAGAGCAAGGACAAGATATGTTTGAGTAGTAATTCTGTTTTCCTGGATTTTTCCTAGTACTATAGCAATTCTCCGTTCTTCAAGACAGAAAAAAATTATAACAAGGAATGTTCCAGGATTTATCCGAACTTGAGGAAAAAAAAGAATGAATTTTTAAAATTTTGTTTTAATTGAATAAGCAATTTTCAGAATCGACATTATCTATTCTAAAATGACCGGCACATATTGAATTTACATTGAAAAAATCACATAATCTTAAAATATATAAAAGAAAAAATCACATTTCATCAAAGAAATATGTATTTCGTGTCAAGGTGTGAAAATTTTTAAATCAACGACAAATATGTACTGTGAAACCTATAAATTATTCCCTTTAAAAAAACTGGAATGAAATAACAAGATATATGGCAGAACAAAGGCGAATGTAAAAATAAATGAGATACAAGTCTGTTTTCAATGAATATATTTTATTTTTCATTTACTGGTTCTATAAATGTGTGTAATGGAATATCATAATATGAAGAAACATGAAATTTATTACATTTCACCATTCAAAAGAATTATCTGGTTCAAATTTTTTGGGGAAAGTCATTCGTCAGTTGACCACATTTGGAAAAAACCCTTTCCGATGGCACAGAAGTTGCTGGAATACATAAGTATTTCATAGCCATCTTATATAATTCTGGAAAAAATTGCTTATGTGCCTTCCAAAATTCCAGTGGGTCCTTTTTTCTGTCTAAAAGTGGCATTTCTACATACTGACGCACTGAAACCATTATTGTCGTGGCTATGCATCTGGGAAACAAACATCGGTATATCTTGTCCATCATCTGTACTTTCGTTGCCGGCGGATTCGTCGAAAAATTCCGAAAATTTACGGGTAGGGGACCGCTAGTCTGGATTTGAGTCGAATTGTCCAAGACCTGAAATCCCCTGATAATACCCCGTGGAAGAATTTTTATCCAGAAGAAATCCCCAAGAAAAAATAACCAAGTGAAAAAAAATCCCATCATCTTCGGGAAAAATCCCCTAATCTGACAACTCTGAATTCAAATACAGTAATTCAACCCACCCGAGAGGCGAGTTGGACTATTCGAGAGGTGGACCTCTCGAATGATCATTCGATTATTGAAATATCTCGAATACCGATATTTCGATTATTGAAATCATTCGATTATGCCCATCACTAATCAAATTGTTTCGGAGTTATGGTCATTTGAGATTTTGAAATTAATTTCCTGATATTTCGGGAACTACTTATGCCGATGTATTGAAACTTGACAGTGAGTTGGAGCCATAGAACTCTATATTACTACCTGGAAAGGACCCGACCCTTCTTCAACTAAGCTTGAAGCGTAACAAGGGGCAACGAAACAAAGATAGTGCTAATTACGGTAACCTCTCCCTGTCACACCCATTGAAGTAAATGGTGTTTAACGGCTCAAATTTGGTTTTACTTGGAATTTCAGGTAGTTTGGGTATTACATAGTTTAGAAAGTGCAATATTTTGGAAAATGAATATCTATTTTTCTCTGATATGCCATTACTTTCTCTGCCTTCACCGCGTATGGTTCAAAAAGTGAAGAATTATGTTGGTGTGAGCTGTGCATTGATGATTGACGATAGTTTCATCATTATTACAATAAATTTAAATAATAGGAATATAGGAAAATACTTCTCGAAAAGCACTTACTTGAAGTCAGGAAAATTTGAGCGCTGGTTAAAATTCATTGCCAATGCGAAATTTGACATACTTTTTTCCGATATTTTTGGAAATGTGTGTCGAATCGAGCTGAAATTTTGAACATTGCTGTTCAGATTTGACTTCAAGGTCTGAGCCAAGTTTCATCGAAATCTCATTGATAGTTTCCGAAAAAAAAAATTTTTAACGATTTTTCATGCAATCAGTTACCAAGTTTCAATCTGATCGCATCAGTACTTCTTGAGATATAGAGGAAATAAAATAATATATTTGAAATGGATATAACTTCGAAATTGTTAGGTAAATTTTGCCCATTAACGAACTTATTTTGAATTTTTTAAGTCGCTATAGCTTTTCTGGGTAGTAAGTTATCGTGGCAACTGGCGGCTGAATAGAATTCAATTTGACATTGAACACTTCATCAGTGAGTCCAACCTGGTCGCTTGGAAAAATTTTCGGCAAAAAAACGCAAATTTAAGGAGGATGATTACGCGCTGTTCCCCAGAAAAACCGCTCACTAAGTTGAAATTTCACTTGAACATGTGCGATCTTCTACAATCCTGTCTTCTTCACGAATTAGTCAGAAAAAAATTCAGGTTCTCCTAATTTGAAAGGAAAAATTAAAAAGATTTACAATAAATGCGACAGAGTTCCCTTTACT
Organism: Myrrha octodecimguttata; assembly: GCA_958510865.1. NCBI lineage: Eukaryota > Metazoa > Arthropoda > Insecta > Coleoptera > Coccinellidae > Myrrha > Myrrha octodecimguttata. Next base: position 61,007,783 of record OY294056.1, read on the forward strand.
GCAATGGGGAAGAAAGAGATAGATACCCGTCCACTTCGCGGGTTGCATAAGCAACGAATTGGCTTCACTTGTCGCTCAAAACGGGTCCCTTCCAGGTATATAATATAGAGCTCATTGGTTGGAGCATAACAACGCACAACTTCTCAGGAAATTTCGTTGAGATCACAAAAAAAATTTAATTTGTGTTTAGGTCGAATTGAAATCCAGTACTGTATCGAAAAATCATTTCGAAGATTCATGCAAATTCTCATAAGAAATATTTGAATAGAAGATCGTAGAATATTGAATATTTGAAAATAATTTGAAATTTTTTTTCAAATTGTTCTAATGACACGATCATCACAAAATTCGGCACGAAGTTGTCCGTCAGTATTTTCAAAGTAGCTGCAAAGTCTCATTTCAATTGAATCAGTATTTTTGAGTTATTTCGGAAAGGCAACGATATCGAGAAAAAAAACACGAAATTTTATATATTTTGTCCCCATTATCTCCAGAAATTATGGTCGTATCGGAATAAATTTTGGCGTACTGCTGTGAAATATTATGTTCAAGATAGGAGTGGAATTTTCGAAAAAAATTGTTTTCAATATTCACTGACAGTTTCATCTCAACAAAATTTCGTGAAAAGTTGCACGTTGTAATGCTCCAACTAACTGTCAAGTTTCAATTCCATCGCTTAAGTAGTTCCTGAAATATCATGGAATTAATCTCAGAAATCTTTCAAACGGTTTGTCCCATTAACGAACTCATATAACCGCCGCATTCCAATGTGCAACCTAACCTGAAAGTTTCAAGTCGCTAGCTCACTTCGTTCGACAGTTATTGTGTCATCGGTCGGCAAGCCGGACAGAATCGATTATGACACCGGATTCGACATCAGGGAGTCCAACCTTTGAGATAATTTTCGGGAAAACATTCGAAAATAAGAGATATTTGGACAAAACGATAGCACGCTATGCCCTAGAACATGTGTGCGAAAAAACAGAACTAGTTCAGTGCCCTATGGTTGAAATGGTGCCATGATTGTTTAATCAAGGACATTTCAAACTCAACGGACTAACCAGCGAAAAATAATAGCCACTCTGGGCCAGAAATATAATAAAATTTTCAAGAAATCCCACATAAAGCAGAGCGGATTTCACGCCAGATGAACGGGATAATTGGATAAACTTGCTTAATTTTTGAAACAAGCGCCCGTCAGCTTAGAAAATCTCCAGTTACGGCATACACCCAGCTGCCTTCCTTACGAATTTCCGTCGAGATAGGTTAGAAGTTTTCATTACTTGAAGGAAACAAACTTGCTAAGCGAGTCCATCATACAACAACGGGATGGAAAAGGAGCAAACATTTCGAAAGTTTAAACAGCGCCAATGAATGCGCCCGGGAACCGAAAATGAATCCCCACTGGGGCCGAGATTGCTGTTCAAAGTTGAACGAGAAAATGATACGACCAAATGGGAATTCGATATAAAGGGGTTTTTCGTATTGGGAAAAATTCCCAGTCGATTTGGAACTTTTGTGAGTTTTATTCGGCGCAAATTTTCACGGCGATTCTATTTTTATTAGTTTTTCTTTGTCGCCGGTGGAGAGGTAAGGAGGACAATTACGATTTTCTATCGTGGGGAAAATCAGGTAGTTTGGAATTTTATTGAAAATTCGTTCGGTTCTGATCTCAAATGCAGTTTGAGGTATGAAGATTGGAAATGAATTATAAATGGGTATAAGGTGATTTCGATATAAAAATGCCCATGATAGCTAGACGGTTAGAAAATATATTACGAACAAAAGTAAAAAAAATAACCTTACTGAATGAAAAATCCAATTCAAAAATGTTAATTACCAAGGTAACAATTTAATATGATTATCCCATTTTGACGTTTGAAAGCTTCAATATTCAGTCCATAAATACGAGGGTAAGATTATGTTTATCCACCCATTGAATTAAGAGTATATCATTTAACGAGTGTTAATCAAAGTCATAACTCACGCATATGATATTACAGCAAGTTGAATACCACACTTTATCTACGACTAGCAATAAAAATACTTTATTGATAAATCACTAGAAATTCTCGTGTTATTCAGAATTTTTCGGAGATTTTGAGAAACGTCAAGAAATTACCAACTTTCTATCGTATTTTTCATACCTTTCGGTTCATTTTAGAGGGTTAAAATACACCCTGCAAACCTTCTGGTTCTTGTGACTTCTTTCCCCAACCTCAGTTCGAGCCGAGGACCCCTGCATTTGGCAATGTCCCTCTCTTTCTTTTCCGATTTTTTTTATAGTGAGTTATGGTAGTGAGTTATTATAACTCACGTTGTTCGTTAACAGATACTATTAATTGCTTGAAAGCAGTTGAATCAAGAATATTTAATTCAATAGGAGAAGATGAAAGATACCTCTAGTGAATTTCTTCGGAGATTTTTGTTTCATAAACATTGTGAATAAATTCAGGATATTGTTCTCGGAGTTATTGAGGGTCAGAAAGACCCCTAAAGCATCCGTTTTCAAAATACAGGGTGTTGAATATATTCCAAATAAATAAACAACATATCGACAGTTAAAAGTGCGCCAATGAATGCGCCCGAGATCCGAAAATGAATTCCCACTGAGGCCGAAATTTTTGTTGAACAGAAAATGATACGACCAAATGATGATTCGATATAAAGAGGTATTTCTTATTGGGAAAAATTCCCAGTCGATTTGGAACTTTTGTGAATTTTATTCGGCGCAAATTTTCACGGCAATTGGTGAGGAGGACAATTACGGTTTCCTATCGGGGGGAAAATCAGGTAGTTTTTTATATTATTGAAATGAAGAATGATAAATTTACTGAATGAAAAATCAAATTCAAAAAGGTTAGTTTCCATTCAAAGTTACAATTAAATATGTTTATCGCATTTTGACCAATAAAAGCTTTACTATTCAATACATAACAAGGAGGGTAAGATTATGTGTATCCACTCAGTGAAATTATAGTATGTTATTTCACGACCGGTAATTAAAGTCATAACTCACGCAGAGAAAATTACCGCTAGTTGAATACCGCACTGATCAACGACTATTACAATAAAATACTCCATTGACAAATCGCAAGAAATTCTCGATGGTTGTCCAGAATGGAGATTTTGAGAAACGTCAAGAAATTACCAACTTTCTATCGTGTTTTTATATCTTTCGGTTCATTTGCGAGGATTAAAATACATCCTGCAAAGCAGAGCCGGATCTAGGATTTCAGCGCCCGTGGCAAGTTATCGAAATGCGCCCTTTTCAAATTTTTTTTTCAATGATTACATACTTTTCATGAATGATAGTATTTATTCTATTCCTAAGATATTTTACTATTATTATATTCTCTTGAGAACGAGCATTAGATTCTTAGGTATATCCAAGAATGTGTATAGAAATTACTATAATCTCCCATGTATCTTATAAGGTAGTGAAGAGAACTCACAAACATATTAATATACGATAATGAGGGTACAGAGAAAACAAAAAGGAAGCGAATAGAATAATTTATTCTCAAAATAATATATAAGAATTCAAAGCTTCAAAAAAACAATAAATGAAAGTGTAAATGAAAAACTGAGATACATTAGAGAATACACATGCCAAGAAAGGTCATGACGAACATTTTAATATTACTTTTTGTAATACGCCATGATGTAGGGTCATTAAAATCAACTGGTTCAGGCTTAACCTCAGTAAGTCCTGATTCCTCGTCAAAAGAATTTTCCTTGTCCGAATTATCCGAAATACTTTCTTACGAAAGGCTCGGTATTTGAAGAAGTAGAAGGAAATTCCGCTACATGATGGGCTTCGCTATTGGAACCACTTTTTGTCGACACAATACCCGCATCGTTCTTAAAGTAACTTGAGATATTACTAGTATTTTTTTTAGGTCTAATAATTTTTTATCCCTGATCTTCCGAGATTGCGATCCTGATAGTTTCTTGGGTGGCATTTCAGTTGGTTATATCAACCCAAAATTATATAAGATTCTGAAAATGCATGGACGTCGAATCGGAATGTTTTGCGCGCTCGGTTATATTCATATCTGAATTGTCTCAATGCTTGACAAATGTCAGGAAGACAGAAAAAGGTTTCAAGTTTCAGTGAAACTCAAGAATCATTCTATTCATTTGATCGACATTTGATCCTCTTTCTGTAGTACCCATAGCTAAGAAGCTGATTAATAAAATACTGGAGATACGATAAATTTATCTTATTCTTTTCAACATTTCGATTTTGTTGTCTAACTTCTTCTTTTACCTATGAAAACTCGTGTAATTATGGTACAATGCAATTTTAATTGAATCGGTATAATTTGAGATCTCGCAAATAAAATTCGAACGATAATATCGCCGACATATTCCCACCCCAAACATAACCTTATAAATTCTGCAGTCTCTAAGTTATATCTTTCGAAAATGATTGACTCTCGTGAGCACGGACAGAATATAATTTGACCGAACGCACAAAAATCCTCAACTCAAAATTGAATTATTCAAACATACCTGATTAAAATATTTAAACTTTTTCCAGTACGAATAATTTCCCGGCCCGCTTGCACGATCACGTTATTTGCGGTATGGCACATAATATAAAATATAATGACAAGTTTCTGGTTCCTATTTTTCTTATTGATGCCATCAACTGCGCCACTGCATGGAAGCATCCACATGCCAGAAAAAAAGGATTATTAATAAGACTGAGGTGATGTCATCAAGCCTATCGGTCGTTAACGTCTTCGAAATACATTACCCTTATCAAAGCCGGTGTGATGAACGATTCGACGAATAATGTGGACGTTCTGAATCTCTTTGTCGTGCCGCTAGCTCGAGACATTAAACTCCCTCTGAACTTGCCGCTAATTGAGGTCTTCAGTGTTCTTCATCTGGACGCGATCGTGAATCGTAATGCGACCGACAAGTGTAAATTTATCATCTGTTAATTTATTGGTAACTACTTGTCGCCATAGATTTTACCACAGGTGCATGCACTATAGCACCGCTCTAAAATATGAATGAACCTTGAAGTGAAAAAACATCATTTCAAGAAAAAAATCATAATTTTGCGCCCCTAGTTGGTTGGCGCCCGTGACAAATGCCTCCCTCGCCACGCCCTAGATACCTCTCTTTCATTTCCGATTTTTTGAAGTGAGTTGTAGTAATCAGTTATTATAACTCGCGTAAGATACTACTAATTGCTAGAAAGCAGTTGAATAATGAATATATCATTCAATAGGAGAAGATGAAAGAATTCTTATATGTGGATTTCTTCGAAGACTTTCAAGTACCGGGTGTTTCTTAAACATTGTGTACTAATTCAGCATATTGTTCTCCGAGTTATTGAAGGTCAGAAAGATCCCTAATGCCTTGTCTTAATAGCCTCCGTTTTCAAAATACAGGCGTTGAATGTATTCCAACTAAATAACCAACATTTCGACAGATAAAACAGCGCCAATGAATGCGCCCTTGACCCGTAAATGAATTCCCACCGGGGCCAAGATTGCTGTTCAAAGTTGAACGAGAAAATAAAACGACCGAATAGGACTTCGATATACAGTGGTTTTTCATAGTTGGAAAAATTCTCAGTCGATCTGGAACTTTTGCGATTTTCTATTCGGGGCACATTTTCACAAATTTTCATGTTCAAATTCGTTGCCAAGGCGGTCATCTTTTCACGTATTGACCCCGTCAAACGCACCCTTACTCTCTAATGGAAATATCTGGCGATCTACTTTTAAAATGGTCCTGCCGAAATTCATCATGGACCTTAGAGACTTCGACTCCCGTCTTTCTAACATCAAATTGTAAAAACAAAAACTTCTGCAAAGAACAAACTTTAAAACTTGAATTTCAAAAAAAGAGATTGTGTTCAGAAACCACAAATCCACCGATATATGCATCTCTATACACTTTTACCACCCATACTCGCAAAAAATCACAGCCTCCCAATCGATGACTCATAGAGCCTATTCCTCAACCACTCCAAAAATTTGGTGGTTTTTTCTTCGTTATCGTTGTTTTTACCGGAATAACTGATTCTGATTCAGTTCAGATGAAACATCCTGACAAGTTAGAAAATATTGATGAACAACTTTGTGCAACATTTGTGATGATCGTGTCAGCGAAACAGTTGGAAATTTTTTTTTTTTTTTCAAATATTCAAAATTCTGCAAATTTCTTATTTTCCACACAAAATTCTGAATGAATCATCAAACTATCATTTCTCAATCGAGTTGTGGATTTCAATAGGAAAAAAAATTGGCTGATTTAAAGACAATAACTTCCGAAAGAAACAACTTAGAAACTCGATATCTGTAGACTAGGTTGGGGGCTTAATTTCGGAAGTCGAATTGGTGAATGAGTACAATCCGGCCAATTATTCCATAGATATTGCCATTTAAAATTAAATTTTCGTGATATTTCAAAAAATGAAGATTAGATCGAATAGACGACTTCGGTACAAGTTGCCAACCCACAAATTTCGTCCAAAATTACTATAACTGGGGAAAGGGAATTTCAGAACCAATTCGACATGATTAGGTTCGCTTTATACATAAATATCCGTAAAAGGTGCCTCGGCTTCTCAAACAAGATAATTCCTTCTAAATATAGGTTTTTATTAAGATCATCACCGATTGGCTGAAATTTAAGTTGGGATTCCTGATTTCATGTCGATAGTGTCAAGTATACATAGGATATGTTCCGCAAATTAACTTGGTTATTTCGGTTGCCGGTTTTCTGTTTCGTAAATATGAAATATTCGGTTGATTCCTGAAAAAGAGGTTAATCACGGAATTTGATTGATGAAAAAGCGATTTTTCTGTAACCAGAACGACAGTCAATGATTTTTGGTAAAATATCAATAGCATAAAATAATCTTCATTCACTTTATGATCCATAGAACATGAAGGAGAGAACAATCAACTATGAAAAAATTACTAGGTATGGTCCATGATGTAAAAAATATGGTGTGCTCATCTGAAAAACCAGTGACGTAAGCAAGATTAAAATACAAGGAAATATATATTAGGTGCTTCGAATTTGAATGAAAAAAGTGAAGTCATCATTAGTAGATCGATCACAGATGAGCACACCATGTTTTGCTTGCATCATGGGTATGGTCTATATGGATCATAAGGTAAATATAGATTGTTCTATGCTATGGATATTATGTTACCATAGAACATTGACTGTCGTTCTGGTGGCAGAAAGATTGCTTTTTTATCCATCAAATTCCGTAATTAACCTATCAACCTTTTTTTCAGGAACCAACCGAATATTTCATATTTATGGAATAGAAAACCGGCAAGCGAAATAACCAAGTTGATTTACGGAACATATCCTATTTTGCTAGGAATTATCTTGTTTGAGGAACCGAGGCACAGTTTACGGATATTCATAAATAAAGCGAACCTTATCATGTCGAATTTGTTCTGAAATTTTCGTTCCCCAGTGGTAGATAGTAATTTCGGACGAAATTTGTTGGTTGGCAATTTGCACCGTAGTCGTCTATTGAAATTCAGTGCATGATTAAAAAAATGACAGCTTGAAGGTTCGTACCATGATGTGGGCAAAACATGGTGTGCTCATCTGAAAAACAGTGACGTAAGCAAGATTAAAATACAAGGAAATATATAAGCTGTGCTTTGAATTTGAATGAAAAATGTGACGTCATCATTGTTAAAACGATCACAGATGAGCAGATGAGCACACCATGTTTCAATTACATCATGGTTCGTATAGAATTTTGATAGATTAATATGATTGGAAGGTCTTTCCATCAGGTATTAAAGGTACGTTTGGCGTGGCCAATATGTGAAAAGATGACCGCTTTGGCAACGAATTCGAACATGTACGCAAAAGCTGCTGACTTCACGTCAGTGCTTTTCTAAATTTGCTTTTCCTACTATTATTCGTTTCAACCCGGTAAATACGGAACGACATTATGCCGCACTCGGTAATTCAAGAAATCCCCATGAATGTAAACTCCAGGATATAAATTCAACTCGGTCTCTGATCGGCTAACAACCCGATTTGGATGTTCTAATTCACACGATAATGAGATTATCGAAATTGCCTCGATAAGCCACGGGAATTTCGTCGATTCCGATCTTTAGCCTTTCAGCTGTGTCGATTGATGTTGCTTTTTTGCTAGGCCTTGTGTCCGATAATTTCGATAATGGGATTAACTGCGAATTGTGCGACTTGAATTTATTCCTCCAATTATTCCTGAATGGAAGATCAGATTCAGTTCGGGAATTCTTGAAGTACTACGGCTCGTATTCAATGAGGTCGATTCTGTTTGCGTATTGCTATAAACCTTGCTTTGCTAGTATATTGCTGCCATAGATAAACTTATCTATTCATTTATAGTATTAATAATGAATCTTCTGACATTTGTCGACTTTCTGGTCGGTTCTCTGGAGGAGGGGTTTTCAGGTCCATGCCTTTTACACGGACTTCTCTAAGGCCTTCGATAGGGTCAATCACCAAATGTTATTATATAAAATAAAGAGAATGCATGGGTATTGATGCATTCTTGTTGCAGTGGATTGCATCGTATTTGACTGGTTGAACTCAGGTTGTTCGTGTCCAAGGTTATCATCCTAGAGAGATACCTGTGCTATCTGGTGTGCCACAGGGGTCGCACCTGGGACCCTTGTTATTGATTATTTACATCAATGACATCTCTGTTTTTCCACTGTTTTCACCACTGTTTCTTTCTTTTTTTTGCTGACGACTTAAAGATGTATCTGAAAGTAAAATTGTCTGGTGATTGTGCTCGGATGCAAGATGACTTAAACAGGCTAGTTGCTCGGTGCCATAATAATTCTATGGATTTAAACATCAAAAAATGTCACTCGATATGCTTCAGTAGGAGTCGGTATATTGTTGACCATTCTTATTATATCAATAACAATCTCCTGGAATTTGTTTCACACATAAAATATCTAGGTTTCACTCTTGATAGTGGTTTAAGTTTTGTACCCCATATAAACACTTCAGATGTTGGGCTTTGTCAAGAGATGTTGTAGAGATTTTCAGAGTACCGACTCCATTCAGCTGCTTCATTGTTCCCTGGTGCGTCCTCACTTGGAATATGGTTCATGTGTGTGATCCCCTTTTTACAAAATTCATATCCAGAACATTGAGCGAGTTCGACATAGTTTCCTCAGACATATGGCATACAGGCTAGATCTTCAAGGGACTAATTTCTATCAACTCAACTACAACCAAATTGAGAAGGTCTTGCACTTGGAAACTCTTGAGAACAGAAGAAATCTAAGAGACATGTCAGTTTTCTATAATATTCTCCATTCAAGAAATTCATGTCAGCAATTATTGGCTAATATTGCTATTCATATTGTGTCTTGACCCACTCGTCCGGCAATTTCCTTTCATAGCCTTGCACATAGAACCAACTATGGCTATAACTCGTTCCTGGCGAGGACAGCAAGACTGGCAAAAAATCATTCCTCTAATGTCCACTGTTTTGATACACCTGCCAGATTCAGGCAAAGTATTAAGGAATTTATATCCTAAATTATTTTCTTTTCTCTCTGTCTTGGAATCTGGAGAATCTTCAACTTTTTATGGGCACTATCAAATGAAATGAGAGTGGAGTACCTATTCTAGTCATGTCTGTGTCTCCGATGCATTTGTGATAGAAAATCATGTGATGTAAAAACCCTTATGTGATGGGTATAGAGTTGTGGTTCAGTCTTTGCGATGTTGTCTTGTCTTGTTGAGGGGATTGCTGTGGTATTCTATTTTTTTATATTGTCTTGGTATCTACTGTATCTTAGGGTAGGCATACAATATTTTATTTTAATTTAGTATATATACTTTGTAATATTGGGCATTTAGCCCGTTGAATAAATAAATTAATTAATATTTGTCTTTGATTGCTACCTTTCCAGCGACGGATCGACGATTCCCAGGGCTTAACCCTCGAAAAATTTCTGGGCCCCATATACTTTTTCAATCAGAATTCGGTTCTTCCGAAACAAACATAGAATTTATCGATAAAATATAAGGTATATCACTTCAAATATAACAAATGAATTGAAATCAACACAAATGTAAACAACTTTTTTCAATATTTCTCTCTGCAGAAAAAGAAATAAACATGAATATGTAAAATCTAGAAAAGCACTGACGTGAGGTCAGGAGCTTTTACGCGCTTGTTTGAATTTTTTCCCAAAGGAGTCTCCTGCTTATTGATCCCTCCAAACGCAATTTTACTTTGTAATGACTGATTTGGAGACCGCTTTTCATATAGTCCTACGAACTTCTGGATGAACCTACAATCTACCATTTCTCAATCAAGTGATAGATTTAAATTCGATCCGATTCGTATTTTTGGAAATATTTGAATGTGTGTATCTATGACTCATTTGACGAATTTTACCCATTCACGATCGCGGCCATCGTATTTGAGTAGCGAATCAATGAACCTACAAGCTATTGTTTTTCCATCAAGTACTAGATTTCAATTGGATCTAATCTGTACTTGTGGGAATATTGGAAAAATAAAATTGTCAATGGGTATATCTACGAAATCGTTGGGCAGATTTTACCCATTCACGAATTCAATCTTCATAATAAGGCCGCACTTTTTCTCTACAAATATCGAGTCCCTAAGTAATTTCTCTTAGAAGTTTATTTGTTTGCTTCCGGTGTAACCATGGATAGTCAACACAATAAGTGAATGAATATGCCGATGGACTAGAAAATTGTAGAGCACGTTGAGTTTCATTTCGATAGCTGAATTCGGGAATGGCTAAAATCCACCCAATGATTCTCCAGATATACCTATTCCAAAAACTTCCATGAAAGATATCTAACATTGCGTGTTCTCATGAAAGAATTAACTACATCCCAAAAAAAAATTTCAAAAAATACCCACTGAAGCCTGCAGCACCACACCCGTTTTAGACTATAAACGTCGAAATTTCTCCGGATTCTAATATTTCGCGGTTATTGGCAACACCTAAGCATGTAGACCGCGTCCAGGTGCCTGACCTTGAGATATTAACGAGGTTTAATGAAACTTGAATGTGGCTGTGTTGCCTAGCTGTAATTTAGCACCACGTGGTATTGTTTGCTCTCAAGCCAAATTTTATATATCTTTCAATTCGATCCTTCACAATGAGGTCCACAAGCCTTTTCCAATATTCAATATTCAAGCATTCACTAAATCAAATTCAAGAAATCGGTCAACTACGGTTGTGACAATTCATAGAAATCCCTTTCGACTAAATGTATATTTTTTTCTTCCTAGCATTTTCGATTGCAGTATTCCGATTCATACATGAAGATATCCATCTCTGAATGGAAGTGAAATTCGTGTGAACTTTCAAATGCAAATTTACCGTGCAGTGTGCATGTGACACTGAAATTTTCGAAACGGATGGATTATATGTTCAAGGTGCTTCAGGCATCAGCTAATCCCTTCAGGATAGTCTGCATTGACATGTACTGTATCTGTGTTGATCCATTAGCGAATCGATTGAATGTTATCGTAAAATGAGTCTTTGAATCTTTTCATGGAATATGATACGAGCCGACATAGTATGTAGAACTGTCCTAATGCACGGGGTTTCGTTTGTGGATTGCAATTTGGTTTTATACAGTGCGCGTCAAAATTATGGAACAAATTCATTTTCTCGGAAGAAAAATATTTGGCAACAAAATCCTGAAACAGGTAAATTTTGGTTTCCCTTTTACCAAATTTATATGCATTTTTGAAGGATTTTTGTTGCACCCTGTGCCATCCCCGCACAACAACAAAAATCGGTGTCAAATTTCTTCAGGTACCATCGTCACAAAGTAAATGAGCCATGACAAAGTGCACATACTAAAAACCTCTTTGTACTAACTAATTTTTCAAAAAAAAAAATCCTCTTGAAAATTCCTGCACGCCTGTAAAGAAGATACAAAGACCTTGCCACAAAAGTACCACATGACCCACTTTCCCTATTCAAAAAATTTAGAGGGTTAATGGGGATGGCACAGGGTGTAAAAAAAACCTTCAAAAATGCATAAGAATTTGGTAAAAGTGAAAAGTGTTTCAGGATTTGTTGCCAAATATTTTTCTTCTGAGAACATTAATTTATTCCATAATTTTGACGCGCACTGTATATTATAAGCAGAATGTTGACCGTATTTTCGCTTTGGTGATTTTCAGTAGTGAATAATTCGATGGATTAAAAATCAACATTGAACATTCTTTCTAGCAAAATAGATCATTTGAGGAAAAAACCTAGAGAAACACCGACGTGAAGTTAGCAGCTTTTAAGCGCTTGTGAGGGAGACTTAATAATTGTAGAGCAGGTTTTAAGTTTACGCCAAATTCTTCAAATCCATCCTGTGATCCCGCAGATATACATACTCTTGCTTTTTGGAGCTGACACCTGGGAAAATACGAAATTCAATTCTGAAATTGGACTTTATCGGGTCAAATGTTGGTTGGATCAAAATTTACTGAGTCTCAATTCTAAAAAAACCAAATTTCTTGCCTTTTCAAAATCAATAGACACCCAGCCGGCCTTTTCCACTCTAATTTGTCATTCCAAGTGCTTATTGTCTCAGTGTACATGCGAAAGAAGAATATGTGGTGAACAAAACATCAAATACTTGGGTATTATGATCAACAATACACTGAAATGGGACAACCACTCAAATCAACTAACAAATAAATTAAGAAAGCTAGTATATACTTTTTATGAGTTGAGGAAATTTTTGCCTATAAATATTTTAAAGATGGTTTATAGATCTTTGGTCGAATCCATTCTTTCTTATGGCAACATTATATGGGGTGGTACATATGAAAGCCAAATAAAAACTCTAATTTTAACCCAAAAGTGGATACTTAAGGTGATAATTTCGAAACCAAGGATGTTTTCGACGGAGCAACTGTTTGCAAATGATTGGATGATGGACCTACAACAATTATATATATTCAATGTTTCTAAGTTCATATATAAAAACAAAATTATAAAGAACATAAGTTGTCACGAGTATGATACAAGAAAAAAGCAGAATTTAAAAGTACCCCAAGCAAAGACTACAATGTTCCAGAGGTTCATCTCCACCACTGGACCGAAGATATTCAATTGTATTTCACAGGATTTGAGGGACATCCGAAATTTCAAGCTGTTTTCAAAGAGATTGAAGCAATTTATTATTAAGAATAAAAATTGTTTTCGATATATCAGTTGAAAAGCCCCTGTTGTAATCGAAAAAAAAAAAAAAGGAAAAAAGGGGGAAAGGAAAAAAAGGAGAAAAAGGGGAAAGAAGGGAGAAGAAAAGGGGGAGAGGATGAAGCGGGGAAAGTCTGAAAGGGAGAGAAAAAAGGGAATTAATTGTTCGGTTGTACAACTGTCTATAATTGTTTTCTAATCATGCACAGCACAACTCTTCAGGAGTTAGGTGCATTATCAAACAACTTATCTTAATCATGTTATTTACTGTATATGTCGGAGTTGTTCAATAAATTATTTGAATAGGGGGTCAGATATATTATTTTTTGAGTTATTTCGAAAATAATTAACAATTATTTTTTCTTCCCATATTTAAGATAATTGAGGCTCCATCTCACTAATGACACGAATTATTTCATCCTTCAGTTCAGGAATCGATTGCGGATTATTCTCAGAGACCTGGCTTTTCACATAACCCCAAAGGAAATAGTCCAGCGGTGTCAAATCACATGATCTTGGTGGCCAATTCACATCACCGTTTCTGGAGATTTTTCGCCCAGGAAATTTTTGTCTCAATAAATCAATTGTGTCTTCTGCAAAGTGAGGTGTAGCGCCATCCTGTTTTTTTTTTTTTTTTATTTACAAAAATTAATGTTGCATCAACCATACAGGTTATTACCAACACCGGTAATATACACTATATGTAATTATAAAGGTTTGTGTTTTTGAGGTATTGGGCACTCTGATAACACATGTTTGACGGTGATTGTGGTGCGGCATAGTTCGCATCTTGAAGGTGATTCATGCTTCAGAAGATAACCATGTGTGAGGTTTGTATGACCAAGGCGTAGACGAGTCACTTTAGTTTGGTGCTGGCGATTTGCTGGAAAACATTGCCATTTTTTATAAATTGGTTTTATATCGCGAAGTTTGGATTCACACCAAGACCATTCGGATTGCCATGAAGTTATCAGTGTTCGATTGATATAGCTCTTTACATCCGCACTCACCAGAACATTTGAACTTGAATTTGAGTTGGTTGCATTGCGCGCGCAGGTGTCGGCTTTCTCATTACCAGTTATGCCGATATGAGATGGGAGCCAGAAAAAGACTACTTCTTTGCCGTTTCGGTTGCTTATGCAGAGTTGACTCTTGATAGCCATCCTGTTAAAACCAAATATCCCCTAGATCAATATCCATTAATTGTGGCCACAAAAATTCGATTATCATCCGACGGTATCGATCACTATTGACAGTTACAGCTTCACCAGCAGCATTTTCAAAGAAGTAGGGTCCAATTACACCACCTGACCATAATTCACACCAAACAGTGACTCATTTAGGATGCATAGGTTTCTCATGAATAATTCGTGGATTTTCCTCACCCCAGATACGACAATTTTGTTTATTAACAAAGCCACCAAGTTGAAAATGTGCTTCATCGGAAAACATGATTTTTTGAGAAAAATCAGCTGGTTGTTCATTGATGAAATTGACAAATGAACGACGTTTTAAATGATCTAATGGTACCTTATACGCCTTCAGAGCTAAATCCTTGTGTAAAATACGCCATGTTGTGGACCCACTAAGTCCAACTTGTTGTGAACGTCGTCTAATGGACATTCCAGGGTCTTCAGCAATACTTTAACGGACCAAATCAATATTTTCTTGTGAACGACCGCTACAACTATATTTTTCACTTTTTTGATCTTCCACCGAACCGGTCTCTCGAAATTTTTAATAATTCGACCAATAGTGCTTTGAGATAGACGATCATGTAAACCATAAAATTCACGTGATTTTCTGAAAACATTTTCAACAGAACGCTGATTTTCATAGAATAATTCAACAATTTGAACGCGTTGTTGTATAATGTATGAAACCATTTTTATAAATGTCATACATCACACTTCTTAAATGTCAAAATACCCAGACGATTTCAGTGCGCCACTTATAATTTATTTATCCTTAAAAAACGGGCAATTTGAAACACACTTTATATTTTTTAAGGAGGGCGCGCGGCCCAGAGGCAGTATTGAGAAACCGCCACTGATACTTATGGTAAGCTAATGAAATATGTATACAATAAAGTAGAAACTCGGATGTCATTTCTGTACATCGAACAGAATTTCCAATAAACTGTTCCTCATTTAAAATACGGCTAGCTACACCCACCGCGTTGTTTTATTCATTTATCTCTTCAGGCATTCAAAGAATCCATCACGGAAAATGGAATTGAGCCATTTTCCTATCCCGAATTTTTTATTCGCCATACCCCTCACGCTGTAAAAGAATGGAAAGCATGTTGTGCCTACCGGTTATTAGTATACAAGGCGAGAAAGCGGTGAGATATTCCGGGATATCGGGAATTATGGCCAGATATGAATGTAGATTTTCTAAATTATAGACGCAGAGAAATATCAGTCTGTGTGGCCATGACCTGGGAAAAGGAATGTTGAAATTCGAGAAAGTTGAGGCCAGTTTGGGTATACCGTAAAGTTTGGGGATGGTAATATATTTAGGTTTTACCCTGAATGGTCCGCAGTTTGAAACAGCCTTTATAGTTCTCGGGTTGGAAGGTATGACGGCATGGGCTTTTGGTTTATTATTTTATCAAAAAATATCACATAGTGATCGATACTCCGAAAAATGTTAACACCTGCTGAATATTTTATATTTTACGTTCTCAAGCGGGCGGCTTTTGATGAACGAATAAACAAATCATCAATAACCATGAACATATTTCAAAAAACAAATACGCTCTTTGTATTCATCTATTTATGAGACATTCCCTGGGTTTCACAAGGATACGGTGATCGTACGATCAACAGATTGCTCCGTCAAACTTGATCGACCGATCATTGAATTTGGGTTTCACAAAACTTCATCACTCCGTCAAAAACGTCGATCAGTTGATCGGAGAATACAGTTTGACAAATTGGCATTTCTGCGGCTTCGTTTATAGATGCATAGAATACATAAGGTGCGGACACTCTTTGACATATTTTGGGTCCGAAATGAGGTCCAAACCTTGTGAAAATACGACTTTGTTGGCCTACTTCAGTTTGCGCCGATAGATGCCGGCATAGGAAAATCTGCCATATAAAATCTGAAACATTTACAGGAGTAACCGACCTGTCATATTGAAACTAGTCAAATCCGAAATTCTTTCTGATTTTCTGAAGTCTGAACAAGTCTATACAATTCATGCGTCTGGTTTGAAATTCATCTGATGAATTCGTATGAACATGAACAGCAAAGTGAAAATTAATATATCAATTGCAATAATAATAAACATGAACATTTCCTCCAAATATTTGCATAAGTAGGTATTCAACATAATTGATAACTTTTGAATTGAATATGTATGAATAGGTGCATAGAAAATTTAAAGGAGATTCAAACTATCCAATAGAATCCATTAGTTATATCAATCTCCCGTTTCGTTTTCACCGTTGTTTTGGCTTCGAAATAACTTCTTGTATACATCCATGAAAGTGTTCTCACAATAAACCTCATATTGCTCCTTATTCCCTTACACATATTTCATATTATTAATGAGTAGATGTTCCATATTTGTTAAACTCCTCTTAAATATTAGTAAGAATCCATAGTTTCAAATATCTGATTTATTTTTTGGGAAATAGTTTCATCAGATTATAGCTCAATTCATTTTTATTCAGCGGAATTAAATGTATGCACTTGCGAAAGCGACGTAAGCGCCATCATCGTTTACAGAGCTAAGGGCCGGTATTATAAAACTTAACTTTAACTTTAACTGACAGTTTTGAAAGATTTGTCCTACCATAACTGTCAAAACTGTCAGTTAGTTAAAGTTAAGTTTTATAATACCGGCCCTAAGTAGCCCAAGATTTGACAATTCTAGGACCGTGTTTTTGACCCAAAATTTTAGTGGGTAATAGTAGGAAAGTGTGGACACCTGGTGTACTCTATGCATCTATCTTCGTTCAATGAAACCACAGAAATGGAATGAAAATTGGGTTATATCATTTCATTTTCGTGAACATGAAAATCGCTTTGTTATTGTTGACGGTGGATGTATCATTCCATAATGAATTCAAGGTGAAATGACTGTTAAACGGATTTGATAATAGAAAAGAGAGAAGAAATTGGAAGATATTCATTATCACACAATAAAATGTAATGTGAAATTGCTGAAAACATTTCAAAGGCTGTATTGGAAAGAAGAAGTCGTGAAACTTTTCCAAAGTTTCACGACTTGTTTCGATACGGAATTTTGAAGTATCGAAGATTGCGAATTATCAGATAATCGGAATGAAAGAATTGAAGGAATAAAATTGCTGTTCATATTGAAATAATTTTTATTTTCATGTGGATATTGATATAATTTCATCTGGATATTATGTTCAAAATTATTCACACAATAGAATCCGATTTTTACACAACGCATGTTGTAGGAGTAATAAATCAATCCATCAGGAACTACAGATGGTAGTCAATATCAGATTTCAAGCATCCCTATATTTCCAAATATAGATAGAGGATCATAACAACAAAAGTGCTGTATTCCGAATGCTCAAAAATGGGTTGTTCCAATTTCACAAGTTCATTGACTCCTTATATGTTCCTGAGCTATATATATTGAAACTCTATTGCCTACACATATATCCAAATATACTTTACTGGAAAAGAGGATATATGTTTAAAGGCTTACATTGCAGATTGAAATCAACAATCAATATTTCACCAAACGACAGTTCACCTGAAATTTTATTGAAAATTACTATACATTCGTGCGTTTATCTTACTAAAAATAACCTCAATTATTGCTATGATCCGCTGAAGTAAACTGGAAAAGTTTTACCAACTAATATCTATCATCTCGCATTGCTGGGTTCAAATTCTTACCAATCTCATACAATTCCATAACTCTGATGATTTTGTATTCATTATTATTTCCTTCTGATGAAGAAAACGAAGAAATTATATTGCGAAACATTCCAAAATAGACTCATGATCCGGTAAATTATACTTCAATACTGTCATTAACTGGCTTCATTGCCCAAATTTGTCCAATCAACTTGATCGACCGTCGAGTGAAGTTTTTATGTGAATCAGTACTCGAAAATATTTTTTGAAGCCCAAATAGTGCTTGATCGGCAATCAGCGGCCGTCGATGGACCATTTAGTGATCTAGCAGTTAAATCCTTGATAGCCGATTAAGGGCCGCTATTATAAAACTTAAGTGGAAATTATCTTTAACTTTAACTGACAGTTTTGACAGCTATGTCTTAATATAACTGTCAAAACGGTTAGTTAAAGTTAAAGATAACTTCCAGTTAAGTTTTATAATACCGGCCCCAAATTAGATCATTGAGCATAGAATACGGTGTTGATCGACCGGTTGAGCACTTGATTGTCCGATAAAGGGTGATCGAGGTTTTGTGAAACACGCTATAAAGTTGAACGTTTTCGAGTAAAATCACTGTTGTTGAAAAACATGGTAAATTTTTTGAAATAATTTTTTTTGCTGATTGAATCAAATTTATCTAAATATGAATATGAAAGTTGATTTTTCTCGAAAACGGTCGACTTCAGAGCGTATGACCCAGAGTACCTTTTTTGTGAAGAAAGCAGGGGAGATTCAAATGGGCGTCTCAAAAACCATACTTTTTGCATTAGCTTAGAAGTTTAAGGGAAAAATACCCACTACCCCATCAAAACCTGCACCAATTAAGACTTTGAATAAAAATTCTGCACAAAACATAGCTTATTATGATTAGAAAATACTCACGAAAGCTGTTTTCTGCGCGACGAAAGGTTTCCGAGATATTCGCAAAAAAAGTTTTCTTTTCAATTTCAACATTCTGTATCTCCAAAATGATTATTTTGGAGGGTAAGTTAATAGAAACTTTTTCTATATTTTGGACACGCTATCATATCCTGAAGTCCTGCTCATATATTATGAAACACCCTGTATATGAACTTCTATGAGCTGAAAGAATTTTCCTACTTATTTATTGTTATTCGAAAGAACGTAAAGACAAATTTCATTCCGAATTCAATACTCCTCACGGATATTTTATTCCAAGGAACCGCTTTTTCATGATTCGAAAAAAAATGACGTTGAATGAAAACTCCGGAACCTCGGATGAAAATCAAAAAGGGACGACAAGCAGTGCAGCTCCGGATTCTGCATGTTCTGTAACATAACAACTTCAACACGTTTCTGCTCAACGGATTTGGATGTCACGAATTCAATTCATTCTGAAGCGAGAGAAGGCCAAAATGGGTGCAGACTATTCCCAGTTTTAAACCCATTTATCCCTTATGAATTACTTGGTTATACCTACATTATGCAAAATTGCTGAATGGATTCCCACTGATAATGTTTTAGGTACAGACAAGAGTATATCGTATGAATAATTCCGTTGTAAATGTCTTCGCGGACAACATGACCACTGTACCCTTGTAGTAAGGGAATCTACATTTACATTTAAACTGGAGCTTTACATTTCATTGAGTTTGTTCACGAATGCATGGACAATGGGTCACATGTGGAGTGAATATTTTTTGACTTGTCACGAGCATTTAACAGTCTTGTGCATCAGTTGGTTCTAGACAAATTCGGGATTCGATGGCGTGTTTTTGGACTGGATTCGAAGTTATCTAAAGTATAAGGTCAGGTCCGTCCAAATTGACGACTTCTTATCTATAGAGAGTAATTTAAGGAAGGAGTACCACAAGGCTCAGTTCTGATGCCATCCTCGTTTTTTATTTATTAATGATCTTTCAACTGATTTTAGGAAAGTGTTTTTTGAGTATAGAACTCCAATACTTAGTAAGCCAAAATAATCCGCATACTTTCTTGTTGACAATTGTTCCATATAGCGGTTACTGAAGAAACCTCAGAAAAGCTACAAAAATTGTGTGCACTTGCAGAGTTCCAGTGAGTGGTTATCTTGAATCGTAATGGTTATCTAAAAAAACGAAATGCATTTACTGTTCACTGTCCACGAATGGTCAGAGTGCATTGGTTATTCGATATTTGGATTTCATCATTCCGACCAAGTACTGCACTGTGATTTTGTTACTCACATCGATGGACATCTGAGGTGGAATTCACACGGTTTTCAAATCACTAAATAGGTAGTTATTAATATGCGATTACTTCCTCTAAGGTACCTATCTTATTAACGTCTTCTATAATTTGGTGCTCATTCATCTATCATACAATATTTTGTTGTGGGGTAATTTCTCATACGTCTTCAGAGTTTTATCATTGTTAAACTAATACTCCGTAGGGATATTCAAAGCCACCCCATGGTCTTTCCTCGAAAATGATATACTCACCCATGGCTGTAAACTTATTCTGAGATAGCTTGTATATGTAAAGGAGAATACAAATAGTATTATGAAACTTTCAAGATATCAATCTCACAGTACGAGAACAAGAATATATTAAATAAGGGAATAAATTTGAAATATCTCCTTCATATCATGGTGTCAAACTTTTCAACAGTTTTTCTTGAAGTATACAGGAACTCAATGTTATTCAGTTCATAGTATTAATGAGCATTACTGTTATAAGTTCCAAAATGAATGTTGATTTTTTACTAGAAAATGAATTTTTATTTGGAAGATTCTCCCTTTACTGGCTCCTTCGCCATTTCGCAACACTAAATAATAGAACTTGTGTGAATAGATTTGATTAGTCTGCATGAATCAAACAATCAATGGCTTTGACTTGATTTTATTGTGCTTCTGAAGCTCTTGTCCTAAGAAACAAGAGCATAATACCTATAATTTTAGAATTTGTAGGGATCATGAGATTAATTGAGGAAGTTGGGCTCACTGATCGAGAATCTATTGTCAAATTACATTATGTCCAATCAATCGTCCAACTGGTGTTGCCACGTCTTGAAATAATCAGGGTGAGTAACGGGACCAAATGAAAAGTTTTAGTAAGTTAATGGGTTAAATCCAACCAATGATTTCCGATTTATACCCCTCTATGGTTTTGAAAATAATTTCAGATATAATACCCAAATGATCAGATTGAAATTTGGTAATTAGTTGAATAATATCTATCTGGAACTTCTTGCACAATGTCTTGAAGATCTTATAGTTATAAATTTAAAAAAATCCCACGAAGTTTCCAGAAAAATTTTTTTCTTTGGGAGCTATCCATCTGATTTCTATGAAATTTAGCGCAGATCTTGAAGTAAAATTTCAACAATTTTTCAACGAATCGAAAATATCAGAAAACAAACATTTCAAATTTCGCTTTTATTTTCTCAGTATCTTTGTTATTTCTTCGATAACCCGAGAAACACCGCGTCGACAACAAATTGGAACGAGCGAGTAGAAGCTTCGAACTTTTCTCTGTTTTTCATATCAAACAAAAGAGTTTCATTACTGACGCAGAAAATATGATTGAAATCACATTTCTTGATTCCAATCCACAGTATTTTCAAGATGCTTGCAATAATTCAATTTTCAAGAAATTTTCCCACAGTTGAAATGTGATTCATTAAATACGTTGAGCGTCAAAATTATAGAACAAATTCATTTTCTCAGAAGAAAAATATTTGGTAACAAAATCCTGAAACAGGTCAATTTTTGTTTCACTTTTACAAAATTTATTTGCATTTTTGAAGGATTTTGTCGCACCCTGTGCCATCCCCATCAACCCTCTAAATTTTTTAATAGGGAAAGTAGGTCATGTGGTATTTTTTTGGCAAAGTCGTGGAATCTTCTTTACAGGCGTGTAGAAATTTTCAAGAAAAAAAAATTTTTTTTTTGAAAAATTAGTTAGTTCAAAGAGGTTTTCAGTATGTGCACTTTGTCATGGCTCATTTACTTTGAGACGATGGTACCTGATGAAATTTATCATCATTTCTCCATTATTGGGTTCGTAGGGGTTGAAAGTTGTGCATGAACAAAACTGTAATGGTCGACTTTCATTCGGTGACAAATTTCATCAGGTACCATCGTCTCAAAGTGAATGAGCCATGACAAAGTGACAATACTGAAAACCTTTTTGAATTTACTAATTTCTCAAAAAAAATTTTTTTCTTGAACATTTCTGCACGCCTGTAAAGAAGATACAGAGACCTTGCCAAAAAAGTACCACATGACCTACTTTCCCTATTCAAAAAGGGTTGATGGGTTTAGCACAGGGTGCAACAAAAATCCTTCAAAAATGCATAAAATTTGAAAAAAGTGAAACAGAAATAGACCTGTTTCAGGATTTTGTTGCCAAATATTTTTCTTCTGAGAAAATGAATTTGTTCCATAATTTTGACGCGCACTGGTATAAAGCGTAACAAATCTTGCCGTCAACCCCGATAAGACCGTCTCGATATTGCTGATGTAAAACCTCCGTAAAATCTTCCCCAGGACAGAGGAAAGTAATAAAAGAAACGCATCCACCTCCTCTGTCGGAATTGCTCCTGCAAAAACTAATCTCGCCCAGAGATCAAGAAAATAATCTGAAACCGAGGTCTTTTGTTTCACGGCTGACACTTTCGATACCATCAGGCGTATTTTATAAAATAATAAGCCGCGTTGCCAGCGTCGCAGATAAGCCATGGAGCTCATAAAAGGAGATATTTCCAGAATATACTTCACCCAAAGGCATAGTTTAAAGAAACTGCCACGACAGAGTCCACCATTCGAGAGAAATCGCCTTCAGTCTTTCGCACTGTTTCGTATCCTACTATTCTTTGAATGAGAACATTTTTGTTATCATAAGTAGTAGAATCTTGGCAATATTGGACTTATTTTTGGGGAAGATGAATCAAACCCAATTGGATTTTGTCGACGTTTCGGACATTTATTGTTCAATATTCACATACAAAACAACGGGGTTGCCCTTAATCATGACTAAAAATAAATATAGCAGGTGGCAATACAATATCATATAATCTCCTCTAGGTAATTACCTTAATCCATTTAAAACATTTAAAAAATCACATATATATAAAATCATTAACATGAGTCCATGCTGGAACAAAACATCAATAAAACCTCACTTCAAAACTTTTCTCGGAAATACCAAAACACATTCACAGAACGTACACATTGAGTAGACGGAAGTCGCCAATTTGACGTCTGTCAGCGGTTCCATTTGATGATCCACAATAGACGACTTCGGCCCAAGTTGCCAACCCACAATTTACTAAGCAAGTTTACTTTCACTGGGAAACGGGAATTTCAGGACAAATTCGACATGATAAGGTTCGCATTATTTATAAATATCCGTAAAACATGCCTGCATGCCTCGGATCTTCAAACCTGATAATTCCTTCCAAATATAGGTTTTTGTTAAGATCGTCCCCGATTGGCTGAAATTTAAGTTGGGATTCCTGATTTCATGCAAACAGTGTCAATTTTCATAGGATACGTTCCGAAAATCAACTCTGTTGTATCGGTTGCCGATTTTCCGCTCCGTAAATATGAAATATTCGGATGGTTCTTGGAACAAGCGCGTGAAAAAGGTTATTTACGGAATCTAGTTGATGAAAATGCGGTCGATTTACTGTCACCAGAACGATTTTCTATGGTAAATATCCATAGCATAGAAAAATCTATGTTTACTTTAGGTTTGTTTTGGTTCCGAGTTCAGAACCACAGACTATTGGTCTATGCTATAACCGTCCCGAACAGATCTGAACTCGGAACCAAAACAAACCTAAAGTAAACATAGATTGTTCTATGCTATGGATATTTACCATAGAAAACCGTTCTGGTGACAGTAAATCGACCGCATTTTCATCAACCAGATTCCGTAAATAACATTTTTCACGCGCTTGTTCCAAGAACCATCCGAATATTTCATATTTACGGAGCGGAAAATCGGCAACCGAACAGAGTTGATTTTCGGAACGTATCCTATGAAAATTGACACTGTTTGCATGAAATCAGGAATCCCAACTTAAATTTCAGCCAATTGGGGACGATCTTAACAAAAACCTATATTTGGAAGGAATTATCTGGTTTGAAGAGCCGAGGCATGTTTTACGGTTATTTATAAATAATGCGAACCTTATCATGTCGAATTTGTCCTGAAATTCCCGTTCCCCAGTGAAAGTAAACTTGCTAAGTAAATTGTGGGTTGGCAACTTGGGCCGAAGTCGTCTATTGATTGTGATCCACAACAGAGAAGATGAATTACATCAACATACTTAAAAGATTGTGCTATCTTACAATGAAGTCACATAATTTGCGTATTATCTAGGGTACAGAACATAAATTCAGCATATATCTACAGTGCACACAATAATCCAAACATTATTCAGAATATGGAACTCAACCTAAATGCGCCGATAACCTCATACAATTAGAGAGTAAACAAATAGAAAGGAACAAGTGTTAGGTGATAAACAAACATACGGGATGAAATGGTGCCAATCTTAGCCCGTGGAAATTTGAATTATAGTGTTTTTCCTCTTATCCTTATATTTGTTAATTAGGATGTTATATACTCTTCTCAAATTTTGTGTATCAGTCCTCTTGTTGACAGTATCGTTGACCTTTATATGTATCATTTCGCTGATGTTACGTTTTCTGTAATTGCTCCCATATTCTTCGATGGTGAAATTTTTGAAATCGAATTTATGACCAGTATTAGCATGATGTTCAACTAAAGCCGTTTTGTTCTCGTCATCATTAAACGAAGTCTTGTTGCAACTGTAAACATGTTGTTTAATTCTATTGCAGAGAAGTTGTATAGTTTGACCTATGTATGAGCTATTGCAATTTGAACACGGTATCCTGTAAACAACGTTGGATTGTCTTTCTATTGGAACTAGATCTTTAAGTATAGTGTAGTAGTTGTAGATAGTGTTTTTGTTATAGCAGGCCAAGGTGCAATTATGTTTGTTTGCTATGCTGTTAATTCTTTCCGTGAGACCTTTCAGATATGGAAAACTGCAATAAACTCTACTTGACTTTTCACTATTATTATAAATTGTGTACTCGTGGCGAGGCTGCTGGTGTTGGTGGACTAATTTTCTGATTAAACTGACAGGGTAGTTATTAAGCTTCAGCATAGAAGTGATCTTATCATAAACTTCTCGATGAAATGTAAGGTGACTAAGTGTGAAGCCCCTATATATTAAATTTTTGGCAGTTCCGATTCTTTGGTTGAGAGAATGTTGAGAATGATAATTTATGACCCTGTTCGAACTCGAAGGTTTAGTATACCATTTTATTACTAACGATCCGTCTCGTTGTTTTGTAATAATCAAGTCCAGAAACGGGATACTATCATTTACTGATTTTTGTATTGTTTTTATTTCTATTTTTCTTATCCTTTATAAAATCGGCGATAAGAATTTTAGACCATATGAAAGAATTACGACAGTTCTGAGAGTTCATAGTGTTGTATATTGTGTGTACATCACAATCTAATTCGAATAATGTGAATCTGGATAAGGCTACTCTCGAGAACAAATTAACTCTCTCGAAGTATGAAGACACAATCAATAGAAAGGCTACGTAAACATATAATAACATTCCCTAGTATTCAGTATTGAAAAACCCAATTGCTCACAGTAAGAGATCCATTCCAGTTTAAGGCCAACGCTCACTTATCGGCAACAGCCCAGCCCACGGCACACCGGAATTTCATTCTTTCTATATGAGAATGGGGACAGCGCGCACTTGACTGCTACAGAACACGGCAAATTAATTGGGAGATGAGTTTCCGTTTTGTCGTGGTCCGGGCTGTTGCCGATAAGTCATCGTTGGCCTTTAAGCGCCATCTTGCAGCTCTAAAGGGGCCTTTTGTGCGAGGGAGATTCGGGGATTTGGGTAATTGGAGATTCACCCTATTGGTCGAGAGATTCTTTTTATTGGCGAACGACGATCACCTGGTCGTATTCGGCCAATAGGGAAGAATCTCCGATTACCCAAATATCCGAATCTCCCTCGCACAAAAGGTAGCTTTATAAGTCATGCCTCTATGGATCTCTTACTGTATATTTGACTATTCCAGCTCAATACATGATGTAAGTAGAACATGGTGTGCTCATCTGCTTATCTGTGATCGTTTTTACCAATGATGACGACCCTTTTATTCAAACTCGAAGCAAAGAATATACATTTCCTTGTATTTTAGTTTTGCTGACGTCACTTTTTTTTCAGATGAGCGCACGATGTTCTCACATCAAGGCTCAATATACGACTTTGTGTCGTTTGCACCATATTGGATATAATTTCATGAATAGATTATTCTGATGCTGTTTATTCTCTACACACACAATTACAAACGAGGTAATTTTTGTTTGTTTTCTTGCAAATAGATTGACCTGCGAAACGAACCTTTACTCAGTAATGAATTGGATTGGAGTTCGTCAGGATCATAAAGGCTAGAAGATCGCAGCACTTGTAACGTTACAAAACGCTCCACTGTCGATTTCAGTTTCCATCGCGAAAATACGTCATACTAATAAGTTCAATTCCAATCGCAAGAAAAACGCCTTACTGAAATTATATGATCGGTCGCTAAAGAACGCTTTTCGCTTTGACGGTTGAGTGTGTGTTTCGCGTGCGCGACCCTTCAAACTCGGTCCAGCTTATGGTGCGTAGGAAGTTGAAGATTCAACACCTTGCTAGAGTTTAGCGAATTGACGTATCTCGTAATCCATTAACATCGTGGAATTTTGAAGTTTTATTGTTTCTTATAAGACGTCTATTCAAAAGGCGTCTTTGTACCGGGGCTACCGCCTACTGCATCATCTTTGTACCGGGGCTACCGCCCACTGCATTATCTTTGTACCGGGGCTACCGCCCACTGCATCATCTTTGTACCGGGGCTATCGCCCACTGAACCATCTTTTCACCGAGCTACCGACTACTGGATTATCTTTTTACCGGGGCTAACGCCCATTTGAATATCCTACTACCGGACCCAGAGTTTGACTGGATCATCTTAGTACTGGAAGCAATTATTACTGGATTATCTTAGTACTGGAGCTGATCATGGCTGGAATACCTTTATACCGAAGCTAATTATTGCTGAAATATCTTAATTCTGGACTTCTGCTCTGGATGGAATCTCTTGAAACTGGACTACCTGCATAATACCTGCATTTTGGAGGATCATACCGTCGGATCCTTTACTATTAAGATAAGTGCTTCTTCGAATCCCGGATCTCAGATTCACTGTACCTAAATTTGTGTTTGTAAATAGCAATTTTAATTGTAAAGTGGGAATAAATAGATAGGGAGTAAGAGAATGCATCATTTCCACCAGATTAACGACTAGGGTACATTCAGGAGTTAATTTGATTTCACACTTTCTACCGATATTTGTAGAGGATGACTTCTTGAGATTCTTTCATGAAATTCAAACATCCACTGCTCTTCACCACGTACCGTATCTCTAAAATAAGAAATCCTAAACTCAAAATATCACTAATTAATCAGAGTAAAGGTTTCCAACTCACCTCATAATCCTGTGGGGCATTTCAAACTGACCAAATTTGTTATTACACCCTGTCATACAGCAAACATAAACCATCTTCAATTCGAAGTATCAATAACGTTGGAGGTAAATTAAGTTGAGTTAAGATGTCATGATGTAAAAAACATCATATATAATATCATGCAGACCATGCAGTTATGGCGCAAATTAAGTGCACTTGAGCATTTCTACTTGTATTCTGTGAATCTGAATATATTTGCTTTGAATTTTAATCCTGCTGACGTCACCCTTGAATTCAGATGAGCACACCATGTTTTACTTACATCATGGAAGCATGATGTAAAAACATGATGTGCTCATCTGTGAAATGAGTGACGTCAGCTAATCGAATACAAGGAGTTATATATTCTGTGCTTTGAATTTGCAAGTTAATGTTTTTTACATCGTGTTTGGAAGGAATTATCTTGTGTGAGGAGCCGAGGCACCGTTTACGGATATTTATTAATAAAGCGAACCTTATCATGTCGAATTTGTTCTGACATTTCCCTTCCCTAGTGGTAGTAATTTTGGACGAAATTTGTGGGTTGAAAACTTGGACCGAAGTCTTCTAAATCGGAATCGAAATCGGCGAACTTATTGCCAAAAGGATTTATTTTAGTTTATGGTCAATAAATAGCTATTCTATACTAATATTATCGCAATCAAAGTAATACGAACAGAGGTATCCCTAAAGAGTCAAAAAGGGTAAATAAATAAATATAAAATGAGCTCGTACACCATAACTGATACGTCATGGAGCTCAGGAAATTAGCTATTTCCAAAATATAACGGGTTTTCCAATAGGAATGATTTCAGAATTTAAGAGGCATATAGTTCAAACCTCAATTTTAACCCATAACAAGCAGTTAATATTCCAATCGAATGCTTACTCCTATGAGAGGAAGTTGGGTAATTGAATGGTAGTTATCGAACGTTCGCTAGAGTACAATCTCAATCATGCGTGAAAGCAAAAACTCCCCTATATGTATCCCACATAGGATTTATACAGGAATTAGTCCAAGAGACCTCACCACCGGCAAACAACTAACCCTCAAGTGTAGAGCAACTCGCGTAATAGCGCCGTTGTTTATAGCGATGAAATTACAAATAGCATGTCCCATCACATAATGGATTTCGGCAGACATTCATTCCCATCTCCATGAGCGACGACCTCACAAATCGGATCACGCTAATATGCAGATCAAATTAATAGAATGGCCTCATTTTGGAGATATGTAACAGAGCCGAAATCTCAGCGCTTCTCTGCTGCAGACGTGGAATTGATGTTCAAATCAGCATTGTGCGGATGATATAGAGCTATTTCTATACAGAACGCGAGTATTATATCATGTAAACCAATGATAGGATATACTAACTACCACTCCTGCTGCTCATTGACTCAATTGACAGTACGGATGATTTGTGGATTTGACGGATAGAAGGGTTATTGCATCGTTAAACTTATCTGTTCACGTAGATGATGGAATTTATTGATTAATTGAAGACTGGAGTTTTATTCATTGGATATTATCGTGTGCAAGCAATGAAGCTGCTAGAAGGTAAAATTCTTGAAAAGCACTGACATGAAGTCAGCAGCTTTTGCGCGCAGGTTCAAATTCGTCCTTTCACGTACTGACCCCGCCAACGAACCTTGGCTTCCCGATGGAAAGAATTGGTCTTCTTCTAAAGAGGTATAGAACTTAGAAATTGAATAAAATAAGGAAGAATTTTAAGAATTGATATGAAATTGACTTTATTCAAAAGATAATCTTTCGGCATTATAATTTGAATATGATTTCTGACATATAACGGACACGGCTGGCTCGGACGTAATCTAATCTGGAGGTCCAAAAGTTTCAATAACTTCTTCCAACATTTCTGGCCGTATATCGGCAATGACGCGGCGAATGTTGTCCTCCAAGTGGTCGATTGTTTCGAGCTTATCGGCGTAGACTAGCGACTTCACATATCCCCACAGAAAATAGTCTAGCGGCGTTAAATCGCACGATCTTGAAGGCCAATCCACGGGCCCGGAACGTGAAATTTTGCGGTTGTCGAACGTTTCCTTCAGTGAATCAATTATGGCACGAGCCGTGTGACATGTTGCGCCGTTTTGTTGAAACCACAGCTGCTACACATCATGGTTTTTTAATTGAGGAACGGAGAAGTCAGTAATCGTGGCTCTATAGCTGTGCACGATGGCGGATAGACTGATTCTGGTCTTCGTCTACACTTTATGCTCTAGAGCAGCAATGGCTTCTTCTGTTCTCACTGCCCGACGTCTCTGTGGATATGTATTATCAGTTAGAGTAAACGTGGTGCAAAAATGGTCCATAGTTAGTCGAATTAATTGCTCTGGTGGACGATTATGTTGACCGTAAAATTGTTGTAGATCGCGAGATACATATTTCGAAGAGAACCTTTATTTTCAAAATGGATTTGTACAATTTGGAAGCGTTGTTCAGGCGTCAGTGTATTGATGTTGAAATGCCAGACCAAACTGAACACAAATCACCTAACAAAATGGCCGCCAGTTAAAACAGGGTTGCCAATTTTCAGTTTTATACCTCTAAAAAAAAACACTCATTATTATCCTCACGGCCTTCTACATAAATCTTCTAGCTGTCATCTTCCGATCAATGTTAGATTTCAAATCGATTAAATCTGTCTTCGAAAAATAAAATTTTGTTGTACGTCGTTACGGCATATCGTAAACACCTTAACTTCCGCAAGAAACAACTAAAGGAACACGATATTTGTGGAGAAGATTTTAACCTCAATTAAGAAGAGCGAATTCATGAATGGGAAAAAAGCCCCCAAATATTCGGCAGATACATCCATTCAACTTATTATTTTCCCAATATTTCCAAAAATAAAAATGTATCGAATTGAAATCCAGTACTTCATTGAAAAATAACAGGATTTCGTTAGAATAATATGATTATATGATCGCAGACTAGAGAATGTTTGAAAAAAATTTAACTTCGTGACTGTTATGACTTTCGGGATTTAATTCACTACTAATTATTTTATATGGATAATTATCAAAAGTTTCCATTATTTGTATCATTTAATGAGCATTGTTATCATTGTGTTCTTTATATAATTTTAAGATTCAGCATTCCTACTAAGCAGTGGTGTATAAGGATAAGCAAATTAATTTCTTCAACTTTTTTTTGGGATACTTTTTTATTTGTGGTCATTGTATTCATTAACAATGCTATGATATATTAAGAAGAATGTACCAATCTCTTAGTTCCGCCCATGGTCCATCATCCAAAAGACCTGCGATCGCAGAGACATCTTAATTGAAAGAGTTTGCGCCATCTTTTATCGCCTAGATTTGGCTACGTAGCTAGGAGCCTACATAACTCAAGCTACGACCATTGTATAAATTTATACAACTATATTATTATACATTTATACAATGCTACGACATACTCAAACCCAAACTAAAAATCGACCTGTCGCTGATATCAGCGTTTGTGTCGCCATCTATCCGTGGTATCAGGGCCGTCAAAGGTTATTTCGGTAAGGTTGGCTTACTATCCCTCTCAACAAATAAAAATTACAACTCGAAAACTATAAAGAATCGCGTTAAATACATGGGATATTTTTGGATACCCCCAGGTGGGGGAAATCTAAAAAAAATTTATTGAAGTCACTACTGTATACTCGCAACATTCCGATCCGTGGTTTAGAGACTTATATCAAATCAGAATAACTCAATTTTCTATTGGGAACTTCTGCGAAGATGCCAGCGCCCTAACGGATAAATTTGGAACCTGTCCACGCTAGTAGTTTTATGTAAACAGACCTTTGAAATGTGGTGGAGAACGAATATTTATTAAACAGACCTTGAATATTTAGAGAAATTATTATAATTTTGTATAAGATTTCTTGAGAAGGAACTTTTCGTTTGGATCACGATATAAAATCGTACTTTGAATCGTTCCTGGTGGATAATTTTGGTGTTATTTTAGTGTATGTTGCTTGGAGGATCAAAATGAACCAATATCTAAGTTTACTCGAATTTCTGGAAAAATAGGCACCTCAATAAGTAATATAAGGACTCTTATTTTTGTGAAGAAGTGCTGAACGCAGGCTATATTATGTGGTAAATCTAGAATCAGTCCAAATGACATGACTTGTTCTTTGTTTACAAACGAGTGAATCAATAAAATGAAAACAATTTTTCTGCTTCAGTTCTTTTGCATCGTATTTCTAAAGTAAAGGAAACAGATGGACATATAATTGATTTCATTTTCATATTACAGCAGCTCAAGATACACATACGAAATGAAAAATGTCACAGCTGGTTCAACCTACCTATTGTATATAGAAATGAAAAGTATTAATGTATTTATATGAATATCTTCAGCTATTATCAACTCTAACAGTATATCTAGTTTTTGTCAGGTTTCCAACTAGATCCCTCTCTTAGAATATGATTTTGTGTAGTATGAGAATTAGGTAACTGCAGAAGTGCTCGGTAGTTTCTCTGCAGCATTTTTCTTCAAAATTCTCTTATTTTCATTTACACCTGAAAACATCATGACATGAGGTTGTTTCGAAATGAATACATTGTAGGTAATTTACCTTTATGAAAATAAACATCTTCAGAGAAATGCAGTGAACATACTTTCATGTATTTCGTGACCTGTTTTCCAATCTTCAATTTCTAAAGCTAGGCCTTTCTTCTATCATTGAGTTCCCTGCCAAATGCTGTTTCCAGATTAACTTTACTTCCATTTGGCTTTGGAAAAAATGAAAAGTAGAGGCACTAGATGATCCTTTCTTCTTTGACCATGAATAACATTGAGTTGAGGCACACAACAATAGTCATTTCGGGAGAATGCCATTTCGAATTAATACAATCGAAAATTTTAATCGGAAAGAAAGGAATCGATTGATGAATATTACAAACACTTTCGGTATACCAAAATCTCAACTCTGAGAACAACACAAAAGCTCGAAAATGAACTCCAAAAGTAAGCAAATTACGTTAGAATAACAGGCACGTCGAAAAACTACTAGCTTGGAAGTGTTCGAATTTCTATCGCCAGAGGACGTATCGCTTATCAGTAGTTGCGAATTCACGTGGAACAGCTTTGCCCTCCATGTGGACTCCTAAATGACAGCAGCATGTGGTATATTTGTTTTTTCTTATATATCTTTTCGACTATCCTAGGTTTCAAGGAAATACTCCAAACTCTTGAAGCATGTGCGAGTCATATCGAACATTGTGAAAATAATTTTTCTTATTTTTACTGTATTATGATATACTTAACTTTCAACTGCAAACCAAGTTGCAGTACGATACGATTGGAGTTTGTTTGTTGTCAAGAAAACAAAAGTTTAGATGGCTATAACTATAACTCCTAAAAGGTTGTTCGGACTAAGCTAATTAAAAGCTACAGTAAAGCCGGGTCCAGATGAGTGTAATCCGAATAGCGAATGCAATTAAATTTGATAAACGATTCGGCAAACAGTGTGGACGGCACTCGAGCTCAGCCTCGAATAATACATTCAGATTCATCGTTCGAGTCGAAAACCGAGTCCTGACGGAGCAGAAAGAGCACTGCCTCGAACCATAAAACTCCCTGTGATTTCTAGCATTCGCTGTTCGCATTGCACTCATCTAGCCCTGCTTCATGCTGGGTTTTATGGAGTTTTATGGCTCGAGGCAGTGCTCTTTCTACTCCGTCGGGACTCGGTTCTCGTCTCGAACGATGCATTTGAATGTATTTTTCGAGGCTGAGCTCGAGTGCCTTCCACACTATTCGCCGAAAAATTTTTTTTTTTGCATTCGCTGTTCGAATTACACTCATCTGGACTCGACTTAGGATATTCAAGCTCCGACCTATCCTGAAAATTTCAAGAACATTTATTCCTTCGAAATACCAAGAACAA
Organism: Myrrha octodecimguttata; assembly: GCA_958510865.1. Classification (NCBI taxonomy): domain Eukaryota; kingdom Metazoa; phylum Arthropoda; class Insecta; order Coleoptera; family Coccinellidae; genus Myrrha; species Myrrha octodecimguttata. The sequence continues at coordinate 61,041,368 of OY294056.1, forward strand.
AATTGACACCACAACTCAAGTCAATTTGTAAAGGAATAAAGCCGGGTCCAGATGAGTGTAATGCGAACAGCGAATGCAATAAATCACAGGGAGTTTATGGTTCGAGGCAGCGCTCTTTCAGCTCCGTCAGGAGTCGGTTATCAACTCGAACAATGCATTTGAATGTATTATTCGAGACTGAGCTCGAGTGATGTCCACACTAATCGCCAAATCGATTATCAAATATAATTGCATTCGCTGTTCGGATTACAGTGATTACACTCATCTGGACCCGGCTTAATCTTAATAACCCAATATTCGTTATATACAGAGAACTCGCTTCAGGCCGTTTAGATCCTCTGTTTCATCTCCAAATATCCAGGATGCGTCATTCACGATATCCCACATAAAAGCTCGTTCAAGTGGGTGCATGAATGGAATAAACTGAAAGACCTCCATATACTCTTAAGATATAAGATGAGAGTAATAAACTTGTTCGAGATGAGCGATAAAACTGCTCCGCATTAAGTAGGTATAAAATGCCCCTTTCCCGATAGAGTTGATTAAGACCTCATTCTTCCGTCATTCTGATGAGAGGAGCAAAATATAAAAACGGAGATTAGGCCATCTATTCAGACGGTAGAATTTTATCCGAGCCATTAGAGGGCATCATTGTTTGTTTCGAGCCAGTCCGTATCATTCAAGAGGATTAGGAGAAGAGATGCTATGACGAGGATCACTCACTCGAAGTTCGTGGAATCCACTTCATCCTAGAATTTGGAGCTTCTCTCGGGAACAAAGAACGATGAGTCAATCTCGTCCTGTGCCGAGATTAGTTATCGACGACGTAGTTGGTGAGAATGCTCTCCTATTCGGAGATGAAACACCCAAACTGGATGCTGTAAAGAAGAGCTAGACACTCTGGATTCTCCCCAATCTTTTAATGTTTACACAGGGTTGATTCGACAAAAATACATTTATCAGAAATGTTAACCTTGGTTTCGAAATAATCGAACAAACTGTCAGGGTATAGAACATATATTCATAATTTGAACGTAAGGAATAGAAATCTGCTATCTTGTCCCCAGCATAGAACATCGATCTGCGAAAGAAGTTTTAGATATAATATAGTATAGTTTCACAATGCCGTTCCAAACGAATATTAAAAATTTGCACCGGTTAGATTCAAGAAAGAAATCGAGGCATCGTTTCCATACACTGTGCATAAAGTTTCTGATTGTCTCAAGAAACTGGTAGTAAAGGGTGTTTTTTTAGAGGTATAGAACTTTAAGGTGGGCAACACTGTTTTAACTGGCGGCCATTTTGTCAGCTGTCAAGTGATTTGTGTTCAGTTGGGTCTGGTATTTCTATTCTGTGGTCTGGCATTCCAACATGACTAGACTGACACCTGAACAAAGCTTCCAAATTGTGTAAATTCATTTTGAAAATAAACTTCTGTTCGAAATACGTATCGCGCTCTGCGTCCATTTTACGGTCAACATAATCGTCCATCAGAGCGATTAATTCGACTAACTGTGGACCGTTTTCGTAAGATGATCCTCAAGTGTATGTTGAGACACCGTTATCACCGTTACATCCAGAAAAAATGACTGTTTGGTGTGCTTTATCGACCGGTGAAATCATTGGTCCGTTCTTCTTTAAAGAGGATGCTGGCCAGAACGTTACAGTCAATGGTGACCGCTATGGAGCCATGATTACTGATTTTTTCGTTCATAAATTGAACAACCATGATATGCAGCAACTGTGGTTCCAACAAGACGGCGCAACATGTCACACACCTCGTGCCATAATTGATTCACTGAAGGAAACGTTTGATAACCGCATAATTTCACGTTCCGGGCCCGTGAATTGGTCTAGAAGATCGTGCAATTTAACGTCGCTAGACTATTTTCTGTGGCGATATGTGAAGTTGCTAGTCTACGCCGATAAACCCGAAATGATCGACCACTTGGAGACAACATTCGCCGCGTTATTGCCGATATAAGGCCACAAATGTTGGAAAAAGTGATTGAAAATTGGACCTCCAGATTAGGTTACGTCCGAGTCAGCCGTGGCGGTCATATGCCAGGAATTATATATGAATTCTTATGCCAAAAGATTATCTTTTGAATAAAGTCAATTTCATGTCATTTTTAAAAATTCATCCTTGTTTCATTCCATTTCAAAGTTCTATACCTCAAAAAAAAACACCCTTTATAATTAGAAGAATACCAATTGTTTCTATCGGGAAGCCTAGGTTCGTTGGCGGGGGTCAGTATGAATAAATCTACAAGTATCGATTAAAGCTCATTTTGGGAGGATTCGCATCATTTTTTAGGTTTTGTATGGGTTTTAACTCCCAATATCTGAAACAGAACTATTAAAAATTGAATAAAATTGTTTTTTTCGTGAAAAACGCCCTTTACTATTTGTTTTACAATATTTTCCTTTTCTTCTCTAAGTACTGCTTTATTTAGTTCATTTGCATTATATTGTTACTTTTTTCCAATGTTAATTCTAACATAATCATTGCCCACCCATAGACCAATATATTGTGAAGGACATATATCTTTTCCACATTTTGATGGAGCTTCCTTTTTTACCTGTTTTCTCAAAAATATAATTCGAAAATTAGTAAAATTATTCCTCCATCCAATAGGTCTCTTGCATGCATTTTTTTTATCATTGGAATCAAATATTCTATCCATAAGAACACTGAAAAACTTTATCCACCATCAAAAATTTAAATGGTTAACGAGAAAATGCCCTTTTAAATTTGGCTCCGCATATCGGTTGTTTAAACGGACGAAGCTTCGCGGTTTCCGTGACGTATGGGGATATATCGACTCTCTCCCTTTTCTCGTACACTTTTCTGTCTAGCAAGCCAATAGAAAGCGTCGAGCTGTATCGATCGGGGCATCGTGGAATAACGAGTGACGTAGGAGGCGAACTACCGCGTTTCACCCACTTTGGTTTTGCGTCCCGATTTGACGATTTTTAATACCGAATTATTCGAAATTCGCGAATTGTTGGAGTGTGAGATATCATACATTATGATTTTGTATCGATATAGAATGAGAAAAACATGCAAATATGATAATTCGTGTTACATGCAAGAGACCTATTACTGTATAATCTGTATGATGTGAGAATTAATATATCTAGAATTCCAAATTGATCGGATGAAAAGGAAAAAAAAATTGATTAAACCCTTTTTCTTTCATTTTATTTTGTTGCGACAAAATTTCACTCAGAATTCAACGTGAAATTCGAATGTGAAAAAATAAGCATATTTATAGGTGTCTTCATGCGAGAAAATCAAAAGTTTCGTCCATTTCCGTTTGAACCAGAAGTCATAGACGCATCTTGTTTACTTCCGTTGATGGAAAACAATATGTTTTATTCACGAGCAAAATTTCATCCGATATCTTCTAAAATGAAGGTTTTTTGAACCTGAATCCTGTGACACTAGGTATGATGTACCGAGAATGTGGCAGTAATTACACTCAAATTGTTATCAAATTCAACCACATAGGTACAATAAGGACACCGTTACAAGGCTTCAAGAAACACACCCTGAGTCCTAACTCTCACAAGCTTCTGAGGGGTTTCCTGAAGAAACTTTCTTCAGGGAACCTACGAGAATCGGCAAAAATAACAATTTTCTCTCCTATTCTATGAATTTACCCCGCGTCTAAAGACGAGAGCATTATGTTACAGTTGTGGTGAAGTTTTACCGCTTTTCCATCTGGAAGGTAAGTTCTTATTAGGTACTCAAATGAAATAACAGGTGTAGTGAATGACCCGCCACTGGCACAGTTTTTTTCTAACGGTATCATAATGTTTTCCGCTGAAAAAAACCACGGTATATCCCGTTGTTCTATGAAAATGATGTATGTCAAATTGTCAAAATCTAAACGTCAAACCTCCATGAAGTAACAACAAACGAAGGGAATTTGTGTTTTCCTAAACAGATTTCGAAAAATATTGTAAATCCAGTTTGAGAGGAATGATTTCTGATATAACGTAAAAAAGACATGGCTCAAAGTTCTACAAGTGGTACTGCACCTAGGCGTCACCTCAGGGAAAATGATTCAGTTTCCATTAGTTCTAGGGTGGCTGATATTGCCGAGTGGGAGGCAAATGAGGTAAATATTCAAATACATTCATTATAAATCATTTTTCCTAACTCAGACACGGAATTCGAATTCAGTAAGCTAAAGTCAGACATCAGTAATGGACCCTTTCATTCATGCTTTTCCATTTATAGGCTATCAAATATTAGATCCATTTGAAGGTACCTACTCCAGAGAATTGCATCTATATTGTTTTCAATTTGAAGCCCTATGTCTTAAGTTCTGCTTTCAATTTTTCCGCTCACAAGGTTAGGGTTGTTAATAAATTGCATTTGTTGGAATGTTTTTCAATCAATCTTTCATAAAACATGAACATGAAAAATTTTCTTAGTGTTTGCCTTGTTTCTTAAAAGTAACTTTAGATTCACCCAATTCTTAGGCACTACGGCAGAGAGAACTGGAGGAGGCCCGTGGCAGGGCAGCCCAGATGGAAAAAACCATGAGATGGTGGTCGGACTGCACAGCTAATTGGAGAGAAAAATGGAGTAAAGTACGCAATGAAAGAAACAAAGCTAGAGAGGAGTGCAAGCAGCTCAGAACAAGACTAGATTCAGTTTTGAAGGAAACTTCATGCAGTAAAAAGAAAAAGGAAGAAATGGAGATCCAGAATGAACATTTAAAAAAAGAAATAGAAAAAATTCACCTCATTTTATTGAAACATGCTGGTCAGTTTGATAGTCAGTTATTTGAAGCATTGAGTGAAGATCCCTTAAAGGATTTTGTATTTAATAGTTCCTCTCCAGTTAAGCTCGAAAACGGAGTTTATTCCACAGAGAATCAAGATAGTGATACTTTGAGTACAATTTCAAAGGAGATTTCTATAGATGACTATATTCTAAAAGGGGCTGTGCCAAAGTATGTTAGTGATTTGAAAGGAGATACATCTGAAAGGAATGCTGATATTGCTCAATCAGAAATAGAGTCTAAAGATAGTTGTGATGAAGAATATGTAATACAGAAGCTTTCTATGTTGCAGCTTAGATTAGATGAAACAACAAAAACATTACAGATAGAGAGAGAGTAAGTATACATGTTTCCTTATTACAAGAGAGTTAACGGCGACTTTGTATGTAAAATTGAAAAATTAAAGTCTCCGAGTGATTATTCAACTTGAATCGATTGAGAAAAGATTTTCTGTAAAAGCCTGCAAGATTTTGGTTATGTGCATTTCGTCATTTCAATTTTTGAAGGAAATAGGACAAATTAGCATGTAATCTCATGTGTTATACTTCTGCAAGTAATTGAGATATGTTCTTTGCAGGATCTTGAAAGCGCTTACATTAAACCAGGGCTTAGTGTGTAAGGTCTTAAGGTTCATTATTGAATACTAAACGTGATAGCTCTTATGCTGAGATCATGACGTTTTTGGTCACTTAGAATCTTGAAGATGCATTGTCATTCATTCGATTGAAGACTTGATCTGCAATTAGAATTTATTGAAATATTTTATTTCAGCGAGAAGACACAATTACATCACACAATAGATAACCTCAAGTCAGAGCTGCAAGAAATGAAATCTAAATATGACGAACTGAGGGAATTACGTCAAGAAGCAGCAAGAGAATTACTAAGCCTGCAGGATCAACATCAAGAAGAAGTGAGACTCCTGAAAGCAGATCTCCAAGATGAAGCTAATTCAAGAGAAGGAATGGATAGAAGGATCAATGATCTAAGGGCAGAGGTAACATATTCTTAAATTCATCTCTTACTGTCTGTTATAATGGAAGACTTCCGTCCAAGTTGTCAATAAAAATTTTCGAGAATTTTATACCAGTAGGAAAGGGAAATTTCTGAACCAATTCTTCATGTTCAGGTTCACGTTATTTGTTAATATCGGAAACCTGCATTAGGTTCTTCTAACAAAGTACATAAATGTGTCCCAAATATGTGAATATCATGTCTTAATGGCTGAAAGTTGTGTTTGAGCTCCTGATTTCCGTCAATAATGTCAAACTAATTTAAATGGGATTTGTTCTGTGAATCATCTTGGTTATTTTGGTTTTTTGTTCTGTAAATATGAAAGGTTTGGTTGGTTCCTGGAAAAAAAAAGCACAAATATGCGCACAAAAGCTGCTGCCTTCACGGCAGTGCTTTTTGAAATTTTTTTCTGATGAATTACTGGATTTCAATTCGATCATATCTATATTTTTGGACATATTGAAAAAATAACAGAATCAATTTTGACACCGGATTCGTCATCAGTGAGTCCAACCTAGTCGATTGAGACCATTTTCGGCTCAATCATCCAAAATTACAGACATTCGGACAAAACGATAGCACGCTGTTCCCCTAGAACATGCGCGCAAAATGGATATTCACTGAACTTGGTTGTTCAAACTGAAGAAACTTCTGATTTTCAATTCATTCAGACAAAAATTACCAACGACAATATACTAACTGTGGTTTTTAGATATGTTCCGTTAATAAACTGGAGTTACTATGGAAGAATGATGGTTGTTTCAGTGGCAAAAGATCAACTTTTTTAACAACCAAGTTCCATAAATATCTTTTTTTCAGGAACCAACCAAACTTTTCATATTCCTAGACAGGAAAAGTAGCAAATTGTATATCATGTAGGTGTTGTCAATAAAATTCCTTTGAAAAAATAATTTCATCATAGTTGGAGCGACTTCAGGCTGAAAATGCAGCAGAATGGGGCAAGAAAGAACGCATCGAAACAGAAAAATTAGCCTTGGAGAGAGACAATAAAAAGTTAAGAACAGAATTGAGAGATATGCAAGAGAGAATGGAGAGGAGGGGAAGACCTTGGCAAACATCTGATGAAGATGTCAGGCATTTACAACAAGAATTGCTGGATAAAAATAAGGTGAGAGACAAAATGATGTTTCGTCAATATCTCTGCTGTTCAATGTAATTTGATTTGATGATTTTCAACATTTCCAAACCTATTAAAGTTTTAAAGCTTTTCTATTATTTTATACTCTTCAAGATAGTTTGTAGATTAAAATTGAAACCTATTTCTCTAGTTTTGTTTGCAGACCGAATCTCCAAAGAGTTGTAACAGGTCTAACTATCAGATAACGGTGTCAGATCTGTATACGAATAGTTAACTCCCGGTCTGAAACCAATCAGAAGTCGCTGTGTGAAGGCTCCTGACCTCACGTCCGTGCTTTTCTAGATTTTTTCATTTTTCCAAATTCGGCTCTGTTAGAAGGATACAAAATTTGAAATTTCCAAAGAAAATCAGTCTTTTCTTGTTGCTTTGACATGATTACGCCACATTAAATGAATTTCGGTGTGAAGATCTCCATAACCATAACAAATAATATTCTGTTATCACTTTTATCCTACTTTGAAGGGTTTCTTAGTTATAGACTCACTGATACATGAAACTATTAGAAATTAGGATGAAGAATGCATATAAGGTTCATCTTAAGTCATAATAAGAATCTTCAATCACTTAAGAATTCCAAATTATAATATACAGTGTGAGTCAAAATTATGGAACATTCATTTTCTCAGAAGAAAAATATTTGGCAACAAAATCCTGAAACAGGTCAATTTTTGTTTCACTTTTACCAAATTTATATGCATTTTTGAAGGATTCTTGTTGCACCCTGTGCCATCCCCATCAACCCTTTTTGAATAGGGAAAGTAGGTCATGTGGTACTTTTTTGGCAAAGTCTCTGTATCTTCTTTACAGGCATGCAGAAATTTTCAAGAAAAACTTTTTTTTTGAAAAATTAGTTAGTTCAAAGAGGTTTTCAGTATGTGCACTTTGTCATGGCTCTTTAACTTTGAGACAATGGTACCTGATGGAATTTGTCACCCAATGAAAGTCGACCATTACAGTTTTGTTCATGCAAAACTTTCAACCCCCTCACGTGAAAAAATTTTTTTTTCTCCATTAAAGGGTTCGTAGGGGTTGAAAGTTGTGCACGAACAAAACTGTAATGGTCGACTTTCATTCAGTGGAAAATTTCATCAGGTACCATCGTCTCAAAGTATATAAGCCATGAGAAAGTGCACATACTGAAAACCTCTTTGAACTAACTAATTTTTCAAAAAAAAAAAAGTTTTTTTGTAAATTTCTGCACGCCTGTAAAGAAGATTCAAAGACCTTGCCAAAAAAGTACCACATGATCTGTGCTTAAAATTAATGTACAACTAAAGGACTCACCCTGTAAATATTAAGTTCATTTAGTAGCCTATTTCATTGTTCAAGAACAAAATGAACCAGTAAACAAAGAAATGTATTGTCTAAATAAGCTCATGAAGAAATAGGTATACATTACCAAAAAAATTTCAGGAAATTGCTGAACTGAGACATTCTCAAAGCAAAATGAAAAAGGTTGTACAAGACAAGATTGGTGAGCTGGCCCATGCATCTAGAAGAGCCGAACAGTATGAAGCTGAAGTGAAGAAATTGAGGACAAGGGTAGAAGAACTCAAGAGAGATTTAGCTGTTGCAGAAGATGAGTTAGACACCGCCAGTAACAATGTGAAGAGACTACAAAGAACAAATGATGAGCTACAGGAGCAAGTCGATAATTTCCAGATTCAGTTGCAGCATCTTCACAGCAGGTGAGTCAAAATCTTTTGGGGTGACAGGAAGGCTATTAATTAATCAGGAATATTAACATAATTTTGGTGAAGGTTGATTAGTCCAAGTTGATGCAATCAGATTTAAACCAATAGTGTGGGTGTGTTATTACTGATTAATCGGTTTATCTCCCTCTCTCTCTCTAATTTGTTCTCCACCAAAAAGAGAGAAGGAATAGAGGTTTATTAATTAATTTTTTTAATGAAAATAAAAACACACCTCCTTCCATGACTAACTGTGTCTCAATGTAATGGGTTTATTGGTATTATTAGTATTTCAAAATTTGATTTTTGAATTGATAGGAACAATTTTTGTAAAATTCTGGTTTATAAAAAAAATCAGCAAGCTCTCAAAAATAATCTGCAGTTTCTTCAGTTCCTTTCTCAGTTTGTAGATTGATTAGGAGACAAATAAATGAGACCCTCAGATGCTAAACGAACATGATAGTTAAAATAATTCATCTAGTTCCAAAGAATATTATCCTTTTTAACTGATAAAATACTAGGCACTCTGGAAATTTTAAGTAGTTACCAAGAAATTTTCGTTAACGTCGACGGTCATTTTTTGTTTACGTTTTCAGTGATGGAACATTTCATGTTTTTTTGATTCAGTAATGAGTTTAGGGACATTCGGGATACATATAACAGTCGAAGGGTGAATTAGTGAGAAGCAATGTCGAAATATTGTAAAGTATCGTTAAAAAAATGGTTTGAATCTTTTGAATATCGTACGGCACTGTGCAAGAGATGCATTGTTTGGTTTCAACTGTCCAAAACATAATCACATCTACAGTGTCCCCCACCCATTTTTGCTTTGAAACATTATTTGCTAATTCAAGGGCGGTAGCTCAGTGGCTAGAGCTCATGCCTCATGATTGTATGGGCTGGGGTTCAAGCCCTTGGCCAGAAAATAACTTTTCCGGTTTTCAGGGGACCTTCCAACCATTCGCTGTTGGGTAAACAATTAACAGTGCTGTTCCTAACGTGGCGCAAGGAATTAGTAACAAAGCCTACACAGAACACATCCGGTATCCTAACTCGCTTAAGCTTTAAGCTTCTGAGGGGTTTCGTTGAAGCCTAGGATAGTCGGAAAATACAAATATGAAAAATATACAGGGTGGGTCTTTGACCTTGCAGAATATTTTAATAGAAGATTCCTGAAGCCAAAAGAAACACTTTTTACCCCTACCATTTTTTCCGATTCGGCTTGGTTCGTAAGATACAGACTGTTGAAAATCCATAAAAAAATTTAATTTTCGATTATATCTCGCGAACGATCTCATCAAATGAGATGATTTTTGGAATATAGTTTTTTATTGATACGATGAATGTTCCTGGATTACAAAATTTCATCCACATTCTCCAGTTTCTTCAATATGACCATAACATTTCATAAAAATACCAGAAATTCAGAGAATCCAACTTTTAAAAATAATTTGAATGCTATTCAACGAATTTTTGACCATTTTGGAAAATAAAAACATTCTTTATTTTTTTCGTATGATGCGCCGTTTTCGAGTAATCTGAAATTCAAAAATAAAAAATATCTGTGAAATTCCGAGAATTGGGTACTTTGGCTGAATGCAACTCTGTTCAAAAAATTCACAGAATTCAAATTTTCCGCGTTGCCACGTCTAGAAGTTGAGAATGGAATCCTAGCTTCTTTTATTTGGAATGATTTGTAAGCGGAGTAGCCGACTTTGGCCAATTCACAATGTACGCAACCGTAAGAATCCCGCAACTCGTGCGTGAAAATCAAAGAGGAAACTACAATATTCATAAGTACCAAAATCTTCACAATAGGTTCAACTTTGCTCTTGACTTCCATAAGTCGAATGCAGTTCTATTCTTATTCCTTATGATTTCTGTTGTTTAACTCTTACATTTTATGTATAAGTAAATTTACGGTTAAGTTATGTCCATTGTAAATTGGCTATTGGTTCGAAAGTGAAGTAATATGAATAAGCTCACCTCAACTTCTACAATTTAAATACTCCTGATGTTCAAGCAAATTTCCACACCACTTTCCATTCATGAAGCTTCCTTTTCAATTTCGAGCTAATTTGTGTAGTATAATTGATAAACTTCTCACTTTTCCATGATAATGGGGATTCTTACTGGTTTGAATGCAATTTTTCTGCTAACCCAAATTTCTTGAAATTATGTACAGAAGTTTGATAGTATTTATTTTGAGGTATTCTTCAAATGCGCTTTCATAACACAACAACCCATGGTGGAAGAAAACCACCATGACATAACCTTAAAACCACGAAGCCACAGATTTATAGTTCAGTTCAGAATCATAGGCTTTACAAGTGTATACATAGAATAAGCATATTTTGTGTTGTTTGATTTCGAAGAGATCTTTCTTTCTGTTCGTCAATTTGGCAATGTTTGTACGTTCACCGATAAATTAGGTACATCTGTTTTATTTATTTATGAAAATGAAAGTTTGAATGGGTTATGTCTGAATCTGATAATTCTTGGAGAAAATGAAATAAACAAAGAAAATTAATAATTACAAATTGAAGATGAATCTCAAAGCTAATATGAGTGATAGCTAGATGAATTCCTCATTATCGAAAATGAAACCAAGAGGAGAACATTCAACTTTTATCGCCCAGGAAATTTGGAATACCTAACTTGTTTATTGTACTATAAATACAACTTTTTTCACCGACTGGAATGTAAAAAGTAAGTTGACGCTTGTTTTCATAACAGAGTGGCTTATTTCGAAGATTTGAATGGTATATCTTAGGCTTGAAAAAACTTCAGTGTTCAGGTTTCCAGGGGCGGCTAGCCTATTATGAAAATTTATAATGCCTATATCTTTTTATCTAGGCCGAATCGGAACAAATGGTAGAGGACAAATGTGTTTCTTTCAGCTTCAGGAATCTTCTATTAAAATATTCTGCAAGGTCAAAGACTCACCCTGTATATATATAAATATCAATAAATTCAATATTCGGCCTTTCATTGACTTTTATTCATCTATGGAGGAACCCTTTTCAAGAGCATATGGCTCATAACCTTGTTCTGGTGTGGGGATTAATTTTAAATTCAGGACGCAAACAATCTCTCACTAATATTCCTGAGTGTAATCTGTGTAATGCAGGTTTTAAGTGGCAAAGCTTTTTCGAACGCTATGTAAAAAAATTAATTGAACGTTTTTGAAAGGTGGTCATAATAGTGAGGAATGTAATAAGTTTCATCTAAATGCCTGAGTTGAACCATAAATGTGCACCTGTACATTCAAATGATGTTGCAATTTCTGATAATAGGGTTTGTTTCTTATTACAATTCGTTAGTATCACCGAATCAATTCAATATGATTGTTCTTTCAGTTATTTTACGTCCAATGATTGTTAATATGATAAAATAAATTTTGATCATAATGTAGAGTCCTCAGTTCAGTAGACAATTATAAGGAGTAGCTAAGGTTAGAAATTACATTGAGTTTGATAATTAAATAACCCGTGACTTTTAACTGTTTATATGAAATTGTAGTCTATTAGGAAAACATTTTTCGAAGCGTGATAACTCACATTCTAGTTAGACTCAATTATTGTTGGTTAAGTAGAAGAATATATGTATAAGTTAACTCTCACAACAGAGCTTTATTATTTACTCTGCTTCTTAGTATGGAAAAGGAAGATGGTGGCGAGGAAATGGCTTTGTATGTAGAAGAATCAGAGGTAAGGATTTGTAAATGCTTTATTAACAAACTTATTTTACCCTAGTCAGGGTATTTCATAAGTATATTGATGAACTTCAGGCAGTTATTGTATTACCGGCATCAGCTTCAGTTTGGTGTATGGGTTAAAAATGAATTAATTTGAGTTTGAATGAGCAATGTTCCATAAAAAGATGTTTTTGAACAATAGCTTTATTCAGATGATTAATGGTTTTGGTGAATCATTTCCTTGTTAATAGAATAAACTAACATGTCTTGATTTCTAATCAAATCAAATGCGCTTTCTCCCCATTTTTCAGTAGAACTTCAAAACCTAATTAAGTTGACCACTTTATGAATTGCAGTCCCTATTCTGTTAAGTTATATAAATTATTATTACTACCTTCACGTAGAAGGGACAATGCCGTGTAGTTATCTGACAGGAACCAGATTCCAACCTGATTATTCTCTTTTATACAGAGCGGATTTTTCAAATTTCCATGGCCTACCATTAGACTATAATCGAATGGAGTATACTAACGCTACGATACTCAGGTCTATACTTCTTTCAATGAATAGGTCTCTTGCATGAATTTTTTGCAACATTGCAATCAAAGGTTCTATCCGTAAGACTACTGAAAATACTTTAAAGGCAGTCAAAAATTTCAATTTTCAACGAGAATACGATCTTTTAAAGTTTGCTGTTCAAACGTACAAAACTTCGCGCCTTCCGTGATGTACCGGGATATATCCAATCTCTCTCTCTTCTACTTTTCTCTCTAGCAAGCCAATAGACACCGTCGGCTGTATCGATCCCTGAATCTTGCAATAACGAGTGACGTAGAAGGCAATCTGATGCGTTTCAACCGCTTCGACCTTGCTTCCCGATTTGACCATTTTCAATATCGAATTATTCGAATTCGCGAATTTTTGACGTATGGGATAGCATAAATTATGATGTTGTATGGATATAAAATGAGAAAGACATGAAAATATGGCATGCAAGAGACCTATTAATGATAGTATTCATACTTTGTATTTTTCGATTATTTTAGGTTTCAATGAATTGATTTTCGATTCTTTACCCAGTTGAAACTATGAACTATCACAATGTAACCGATTTCTCAGTTAAATATTCGATGAAACCCCATGGATATTTGGCGACTAAAAAATATTTCATGGGAAAGTTCAATACATATATCAAGATGAGAGTTAATTTTTTAGGACAGGTTTACCTGGAGTTTGTCAATTTACTAATGAACACCCTGAATAATTATTAGGAATTCATAAGAAAACCATTCATTTCTATCTGGTGTTGATAATGCCTTATTACATTACTGAGTGTTGCCCAATTTATTGAGAATCAAAAATGACATGGATGCGGAAAATCAAAATTAATACAAGTTGCTTCACTGGTTGAAAGGCAATCCAATTTTTCCCTTGTGTAACACACCATTTAAAGTTTGTTATCAAACATTGGCCGTTGTTTTGGATGCTGAAATTTTCTGTTTTGTTCCCCCACGAACAAGTTTTATACTTTTGTGGGTTTAAAAATTGTTTATTAGAGTGTGCTTTATATGATTGTTATTTAGAAAGTGTTTTTATTTTGCTTCAATAAACATTATTATTATTATTATTAAACAGTTTCAAAGTTGGTATTAGTGAAGTGTAAATACACTTAGCAAGCAATTTCCAAATTTTCGCTGAACATTTCAATATGTTTCTTCTAAAGATTAATTTAACGACTTGTAGTAAGTGTTGTGGCTCCATCCTTCTGAAACCACATATTGTCCTATTGTCCCCACTCTCGAAACGCGTACCGCACTCCATTTGTTGAACTGAGTGCTCCCCTTTCTAGTGAGCCCAAAAGATGGATACTGTCTTTCTCAACTGTTCATTATCAGGAAACATTAATGATTCATAGTAACTTGGGAAACACTCATCAATGTTGGCTGGGATATCAGTTCTGCATGTTGTAAGAAATAATATGCATGCCCTCAAAAAGTGAGGTGGATACTCACAACTGAATTGAAAATTTCATTTCTCATTTCCGTTTCAGTTGAGTCGTCAGTAATATTTTATTGTATTTTGTATGTGTAAACTCAAAAAAAATGGAACGAAAACTGAAGCATAGATGTGGCTGGGTGGATTCTCTATCATGAAAATGATATACTACCAAACTTTTGAGTTCCCTCTATCTTTGAAACGTGAAAAATGGAAGCTCAACTGTAACGGAAACTGAAATGATTATCTGAAGGGGTTTTCAGTAGATTCTTTCTAACTGTTCTTCAATTTCATCATAGATTCTGATATTTCAGGTTACGTAACTCAGCTCCCACCACTCTGCTTTCTCACCGAGGAGTGCTTTCGAATGAAGAAGGAAGTGACGACGATTTACCAAGTATTCATTATTAGTTCCACGAGGAAATTCTGAATACGAATCTCCAGATATTTATACAATGTATTGTGACGGGAAACTCTGCCAATATTCTCACATATAGATTTATTTATTTATTTATAAAAATGTACATATAATAAATGACTCACCTACAAAAAAATTTGAATTGTTTCAAAATATATCCCAAACAAATCCCTTGATTGAATAACTGATAATAATTGTTTTCTAAATTTAATGATTCAACATTAGGTATTGTAAACTTCGTATGCCACCGCAAGCTGTTTACTTAATAGACCATGTGCGCTATCCAGTTGCATAGGGATCCACACAGTTACAGTCTTATAATAACTTCATAGTAGTAATCACGTCCTTAACAGATAATGAAAAAGGGAATCTCACGGGAACGAGGACAAGTCTCAATGTTCAACAAATTTATTTAGTGGTCAACGTTTCGTCCGAATGTTCAGACTTCATCAGGACCTAAAATAAATAATGTATAGACAGCTGTATAAATAAAATCAGAGAAGACATGGATCAACAGAGCGAGAACAAACAAATTGTTTAAAAATATACTGACAAACATCATTCACCAAAAAACAACGAAAACACTAAATAAATTTGTTGAACATTGAGACTTGTCCTCGTTCCCGTGAGATTTGCTTTTTCTTATAATAACTTACGAATCATTTAATTCAGAGTGGCAGTTCACAGACTATCTTGAAATAAACCAAGGCAACCACACTCACATTAAAAAGAATTTGTAAAAAAACTGGTTTTATTGCCTATTATTAAATACTAATAATGAACACATACAGTACAAATTTGCATAATATCGCCTATGATTTTATGTTCAGCAAATTCTAATTGATCCATCTGAATTTCTTACAAAGTTTGGTAAGCATACTCTTTGATTGTTTCTCATAACACAAGTATTAGTTATCAATCCACAGGTTGAGGATTGGGTATAATGGGTTGAAGATACCCTCCTTCCAGTTTTTGGGTTGTCATATCCTGTTTCCGATTTAGATATAGAGAAAAAGTTTGGTATGGCAGTCTCGCCACTTCTGAAATAATATTGATTTGGCTGATAATTCTTGTAATTATTATATCTATTCCTTGTTGATTTTTGATAGACAATTCTTCCTGTTCCTGGAGTAATAGTTACACTTTGAGCTTGAGAGTTTTTTCCAACAGCATATGTTTGTGAAGGGCTAGCGACTGACTTAACCTTTCCCCTGAAGCCAGGAGGAATCCTGTATCCTGAAATTCCCGGAATCATTTGACCCGATTCGAAAGTATCTCCTTGCCTGAACGGAAGATGGTGTTCCTGTGGCTGATATACGCGTTCCTGAAAATCGTCGAAATTTGTTTGGACTACTTTTGCATCCAAATTTTTCATGTTGGGTAAAACTATGTGTTGCGTTTGGCCGTCCCTTGTTTGTACGATAACTTTATTATTACTTGCTGGTTTCTCTGTATCACTTTCTTCATAATCATATTCTTCGTTATCTCCGTCTTCAGATTTGATTGTAGTTTCCTCCTGTTTTTCAGACGTGCTTCCCTTTTCATTCTTTGGATTCGATTCATCTTGTGTGGCTTCCTTTCTAGTTTCTGGTGTAGCTGTGTCAGTGTCGGTGTATTGTGTGTTAGATGGTGGTAGTAATGAGATTGGTTTGATTTGGAATTGTGGATCGAATGCAATTTCAGTTAAATTTTTATTTCTGCCATTTCCTGTTTGTGCTTGGGCTCCTCCGCTGTATTTTATACCGTATTTGAATTTTCCTTGAATTTGGGATTGTGACTGTCCGTAAACTGAACCACCTTGAGCGCTGGCTGTACCTCCACCTAAGAAATGATTTTTCTGATTTGTATCCGTCGGATCATCCTTTTTGTAAGGCGAGAATCCGATTTGAGCTTGTGAGGAGGTCTGTCCCGAACCATTCGACTGTGCATTAGCCATACCTCCTTCTTCGCCCCCTTGTACTTGTGTTTGGGACGTGAACGAAGTTCCACCACTCTGAGCGGCAGAAAGGATTCTTCCAGTATCTGAGAACAACTGCATTTGGGCTTGCGAGTTTCCTTTACCGCCGTGACCTTGCGCTGCGCTTGTTGCACCCTGTTTACCTCCTGACACTTGCGTAAGAGCTCCCCTTTTTCCATCATCACTTCCGGCAGAAGCACTGAACGATCCACTTCCTGAATATGTTCCAGTAACTTGAGACTGTGCAGTACCTCCTTCGAACTTTCCTTGAGATTGAGCGCTTGCCTGAGTTTGGTTGCTGCTTTGATGGACCGAAGCTTGGACTTGAGAATCACCATCATCGCGAGTTAGATTAGAGGGCTGTTCTGAAAGGCCTGTCTCCTTAGTGTCAGGTCGATATTGCCCTGGCCTATACTGAATTTGTCCATTGCCGGTTCCTGGTGTGTACTGACCTGGGATCCCTCCAGGTGGGTAATCAATTTGACCTGTGCCTGTTCCAGGTATATACTGTCCTTGCCCTGGGATTCCTCCAGGTTGGTATTGAACCTGTCCTGGCGCTGCTCCAGATGGGTACTGATTTTGTCCTGGGATTGCCGCAGGTGGATATTGAACTGATCCTGGGGTTGGTACATATGGGTATCGAATTAGCCCAGGAGATGTTCCAGGAATGTATTGTCCTTGCTCTGGTGCTCCCCCAGGTTGATATTGCCCATT
Source organism: Myrrha octodecimguttata (assembly GCA_958510865.1). Lineage (NCBI taxonomy): Eukaryota > Metazoa > Arthropoda > Insecta > Coleoptera > Coccinellidae > Myrrha > Myrrha octodecimguttata. Next base: position 61,058,812 of record OY294056.1, read on the forward strand.
TCCAGCTCCAGGTAGATACTGGGTAGGAACGCCCCCAGATGGATATCGAATTTGTCCTGGACCTGTACCAGGTGTATATTGCCCTTGTCCTGGGGTTCCTTCAGGTTGGTAATGAATTTTTCCTGGTACAGCTCCAGATGGGTATTGAACTCCAGGAGTTATGCCAGGTGAATACTGAACGGGTCCAGGTGCTGCTTCAGATGGAAATTGGACTTGTCCCGGGGCTCCAGATGGGTATTGGATTTGTCCTGGGATGCCACCAGATGGATAATGAACTTGTCCCGGTGCTAATCCAGATGGATATTGAATTTGTCCTGGGGCCCCTGATGGATATTGACTTTGCCCTGGGAGTGTCGCAGGTGGATATTGAAATTGTCCTGGAACTGCACTAGGTGCCGATCCAGTGGGATATTGGGCTCGTCCTGATGGTTGAGTACCTGCAAGAAAAGTGAACATATATTATTCAATGATGTTGAATCGTATAACATCTTTTCGAACATTCAATGATCCTGACAACGTTTCACATTTGAGATCCGTTATCTCATTTATCATTTGTTATGGCCTGCATTGAAGCTACGAATTACTGAAAAATCTACTCAAGACCACATGAAGTTAAATTCTCTTCATCTAAAAAAAGCCGTTCCGAATTCGGGAAGCTTTTTACAATGAATTTCTCATTAGATCAACTAACGAACTGACTCTTTCGTTGTACTTTACCTTTACATTTTCTGATGACTAATGAATTGAATAACTATCTTTCCCGAAAGCTTATAAATTATATCTTGGAAGAAGTGTATTAAATGAACTTACTAATCGGTTGAGGTACTCGTTGCCCGTTCACATCAAAAACCCCTGAAAACTGTCCTGAGAACCTTCCACCATGACCACTATTTGTTTGATAGCCCCCACCAAATTTTCCTCCGAACTGACCTCCAGATCCTATTTGTGTTGGTTCGCAAGGATATCCAGGTTGAGTTGGTCCCAGTGGATGACCAGGTTGCGCTGGTCCAGATGGATATCCAGGTCGCTTTGGTTCAAGTGGATACCCGGGTTGGGTTGGACCAACTGGTGGATATGCAGGTTGTGCTGGGCCAGTTGGATATCCAGGTTGTGGATGGGCACCTGGATATCTGGGATGAGTTGGACCAAGTGGGTATGCAGGTTGAGTTGGTCTAACTGGATAGTCAGGTTTGGTTGGAGCAACAGGATATTCAGGTTGACTTGGCCCACCTGGATAAGTGGGTTGAGATGGACCAACGGGATACCCAGGTTGAGTTGGAACAACTGGATAACCAGGTTGACTAGGACCTCCGGGATAAAGAGGTTGCGTTGGACCAATTGGGTACCCTGGCTGTATTGGACCACCTGGATACCCCGGGTGTGTTGGTCTAGGCGGGTATCCCGGTTTGGTAAGACTACCTGGATATACGGGTTGAGAGGGAACAGCAGGAAATCTAGGTTGAGACGGACCGAGTGGATATCTAGGCTCAGTTGGTCCTTCAGGCTGTCTAGGTTTAGATGGTTCAGCGGGATATCCTGGTTGCTCAGGTTCTACAGGATAGCTGGGTGGGGCGGGCCCAATAGGATATTCTGGTTGAGTTGGCCCAAGTGGATATCCTGGTTGTGTTGGGCGAATTGGGTATTCAGGTTGTGTTGGTTTCGATGGATAACTAGGTTGTTGTGGGCCGGCTGGATAACTAGGTTGTTGTGGACCGGCTGAGTGTCCAGGTTGTTTTGGTTCTGATGGATAACCGGGTTGAGATGGCCTTATAGGATATCCTGGTTGTGGAGTACCAAATGGGTACCCTGGCTGAGTTGGACCAATAGGATATCCTGGTTGTGTAGGTCTAACTGGATAATCTGGTTGTGTTGGAGGTGGCGGATAACGAGGTTGTGATGGACTAACCGGCTCAGGATATCCAGGTTGTGTTGGACCAACAGGGTATCCAGGTTGCGTTGGACCAACAGGGTATCCAGGTTGCGTTGGACCAACAGGGTAACCAGGTTGCGTTGGACCAACAGGGTATCCAGGTTGCGTTGGACCACCAGGGTATCTAGGTTGCGTTGGACCAACAGGTTGTCCTGGTAGCGTTGGACCAACAGGATATCCAGGTTGTGTTGGACTAACAGGATATCCAGGTTGAGTAGGACTCCCTCCTGGGAGTTGTGGAACTGTTATAGCTCCTGGTCCTGTTCCAGGTTTCTGAATCATGAAATAAAGTGAATCAATTAACGCAGGTTCTATATATTGTACCTATGATTTAACTACTTCAATGTCCCAACTTACTCCAGGAAGTCCGGAATCTGGAAAGTTGTCCCATTCTCCTGGACCTGGTCGACGAACTGGTTCATACTCGGAAGTTTTAATAGGCCTGTAGCACTCATCACAATCTAGAGGGCTACTTTGGCTTTGGGCTTGACCCATTCCATTCGTTCCCACTGGAAATCAGAAGCAATATTAATTATATTGTAAGGTGAAATCTGTATTTAGGTCATTTATATCGGCTCGTATGAATAATACTTCACAGTGTCAGTACCAAACTCTTCTTTATTGTCACTTCTTTATTCATTGGAGCTTCAATGTTGAATTCATAATTATGAGTAATATTTTCTATCATACCAACAGTTGCCCTGGATAAGCCATATTCTGATTCCGCCTCAGCTTTCCCACTGGAATTGTCAGATTGACCGAAATTCATATACTGGGATTGAGTTTGTCCTCTCAGCCTTCCAACAAAATAATGTCGAGTAGATCTTCTCCTTCGCAAATGGGATTTTATTATGTCGTTATCGTCTGGGTGTATAGTTTCACTTTCTGAATTTTTTACTTCCTGAATCAAATATGTCGGGAAACCTCTGCAGAATTCCCATATTCTTGGACCAGCCAAATCCCAAATCTATGATATATTGATGAAATTGAATCATTCAGTATATCTAATTGAATTTATGTTGAGAGTGTTTGCAAAGGGTATCAAGAACTGGGGAAGTTAACTATATAATTGAAATTGCTGAGTAATAGTGCATGTGATTTTAGCTATATGCTAGTATGGATAAATTTAAATACATGAACACATAATATATTGATTAAATATTGTCAAATATTGCTCGGTGATTCGAGCTAGTCACGTCACCGTTAAAAATACGGCCGAAGAATGAACGTCGTAACTATACTATGGCTCAATGCTTTTGCATCTTTGAGAAATGAAGATCGTTTGGAAAAATCATTTTTCCAGAACATCACCATCATAAGGTTTGGGCTAGGAGAACTCCTTTGTACCATGCAAGGCTAAATTTTGCTAATTATACGTAAAGGATGCGACTCAGGATCAGAGTTATTCTTCTTGGGGAAGCGTTAATTGGTGATGTTGCTAGCTCAGACCACATAAGAAGTTCATTGATGTTTAATTGATAAGTATGTTTCAGTATGTTCAAATCTGGAATTGCCAAATACACAGGAATGGAAAATGCTGTCGGAAAGTTGCGAGACTCGTTTTTAAAATAACCAGAGTGAGAGTCCATCTGGCCAGTAGGAGAATAAAAATCTCGCGCGATACCATATCAGATAGACGACTCTGTCCAAGGCCACGCTACGTAATCGAATCATTCCACTGAATAACTTCCTCTGTGAAAACTGATGGAATTTTGTCCAGCGATGATGGGAAAAGCAGGAAAATAGTTTCTAAGCAATATCGTATTCACTAGTGGGCCATTATGTTTTCCTTGAATATAAATCATAACCCATCAGTAGAAAGAAATTGGTGTATAGGATAAATAAGCATCTAGGTATTCTTGTGCGTATCCTGTATCTTCAGAACTCAATGTTTGAACAGAAATACTGGAGAATTCTATCAGAGGGCCACTTTTTATCGACAGTAACCTAAAAACTGTCATTTCTACTAATAGCACGATTAAATGGCCTCCCAGATCACTAGATTTATCTCTCAATGATTTTTTCCTTGGGGATAATTGATGGAGCGAAGAATTTTAATGAATTAAGGATCAAAATATCTAACTTTGTGCCAAAATAACAATCACGCCGAATCTGGTCAGGGATATGAGATTGTCACTGAAAAATTTGGCTTCTGTTTGATACAACAAGGTGAATTATTCGAATTTAATTAATCGACGGCGTTCATTCGATATGGCATCTCGCTGGGATTTTGATTCTTTCACTGTTCCATTGGATTCTGACCGGCATCTAGATAAACGTAGAGTTTCGCATTTTTCCGGCTGTTTTTTTCCATTCCTGTATAAAAATATGTGCTAGGAGGTATTCAGATCGAAATAACTAAACTCACTCTTCGCTTCGATAATCTTCCCTCAGATATATACAGTTCTGCTGGTAGTTTTTTCATGGGATAGTCTCTTATTCTTCTACTGAGGGAGGGCTCTCCATTTTTTATGAATTCTATGTAACATCCCGAACCAACCAAATCTTTGTACGCTGACATCCTCTGTGGAAATTAAAGATGATTTTTTTCAATTTTACTATTATTAAGATCTTACCGTATGATAATCATACATTGTAGTTGACTTTCTTGCATTTTCATCCTCTAGTTTCACTAATGAGTTCTGCAACAATAGGAATGATTTTATTATAAAGGGTGTTTTTTAGAGATATAGATCTTTGAAATGGAATAAAACGAGGATGAATTTTTAGAATTAACATGAAATTAACTTCATTCAAAAGATAATCTTCCGGCATTATAATTTATATCAAATTTTTGGCATATGACCGCCACGGCTGGCTCGGACGTAATCTAATCTGGAGGTCCAATTTTCAATCACTTTTTTCCAAAATTTGAGCCTGTATATCGGCATTAACGCGGCGAATGTTGTCCTCAAGTGGTCGATCGTTTCGGGCTTATCGTAGACTAGCGACTTCACATATCCCCACAGAAAATAGTCTAGCGGCGTTAAATCGCACGATCTTGGAGGCAAATCCGCGGGCTCGGAACTCAATAGCTTCCGAAAGAAGAGACTTTATTTATTTCTAGAATTGCCGATCAGATCGAATTGAAATCTAATGCCTAGATGAAAAATGATGGCTTGCAGGCTCATGCGAAATTTCGTTAAGATCATTAGGATTAGACTATCTTAAAATCAGTTATTATCAGGTATCAAGCTGCGTTGTGTAGTGTCAATATCGGGAAACGAATTCAAATACGCTCAAAAGCAACTGACTTCAGGGCAGCGCTCAATTCAGAGTTTTCACTACATTCACGTGAATTTTATGCTACCCTAAAGAGTCAACTTTGTCGTCTAATCACGCTCTTCGTTATCATATTTCGAAACTGGGACATAGTTTCAATGAACCATTAAATGGATCAAAATATATCATTAATTGATACATTCATATCATGATTTATGTATGCAAAAGAGTAAATATTAGAAATATGTCGAATATATCATTACCGATTTATATAAAAAAACCTAGAAAAGCACTGACGTGAAGTCGGCAGCTTTTGCGCGCATGTTCAAATCCGTTGCCAAAGCGGTCATCTTTTCACGTATTGACCCCACCAAACGCAAAATCTGCTGACCTCACGTCAGTGCTTTTCTAGGTTTTTCTGAACAGATATTTTGTTCCTGTATTTTCTCTTTCAAATTGGTAATTAGTATATGCTCTAGATATTCAGGTGATATTTTGCTTTCAATTACGTAATCGAACGACAAAATCACAAAAAAAACCTAGAAGAGCACTGCCGTGAAGGCAGCAGCTTTACACGCATGTTCAATGGGGATGACCGCTTTGGCAACGAATTTGAACATGCGCGCAAAAACTGCTGCCTTCACGGCAGTGCTTTTCTAGGTTTTTTTCGATAGAGTACTGGGTTTCAATTCGATCTAATCTGTGTTTTAGGAAATATTGAGAAAATGAAATTTTGAATGGGTATATCTACGGAATCATAGGGAGAATTTTATCCATTCACGAATTCGATAAACACTATAACTTCCGAAAGAAACAACTTAGAAACACCGAATGATTCCTCAGATATATCTATTCAAAATTTTATTTTTCCGATATTTCCGAAAATACAGATTTGATCGAATTGAAATCCAGTACTTAATCCAAAAAATGGCAGTTCGAAGGTTTATACAGAATTCAATGAGGATATTATGATACGAAGATCACAGAATATTGAATATTCGAAAGAAAATTTTTTTAATTTTTTCTTCAAATTGTTATAATGACACGATCATCACGAAATGTTGCACAAAGTTGTCCTTCAGCATCTCCAAACTAGCTGCGAAGTTTGATCATGATTGAAACAGTGTTTCTCGAGTTATACCGAAAAAAACAACGATATAGAGAAGAAAATTTTACAGATTTTTTCCCAATATCTCTAGAACTAATTGACGTATCGATATGAAATTTGGTACAATGCTGTGGAATATGAAGCTCAAGGTTTTAGCAGAATTGTTTCCGAATATGATTCATAGTTTGTGGAATTTTGTTTTTTAAATTGAGTGACCATACGATCCCAACGAAATTTCACTTAAAGTTGCGTGTTGTTATACTCCAACTAACTGCCACGTTTCAATCTAATCGCTTCAGTAGTTCCTGAAATATCAGGGAAATAACCTCAAAATTTCAAATGGCTATAACTCCGAAACCATTCCGATGCGCGAACTACCCTCAACGTTTCAAGGCGCTAGCTCGCTCCGTTCGACAGTTATCGTGTCCATGTCGGACGGGCAGAATCGATTTTGACACCGGATTCGTCATCAGTGAGTCCAACCTAATCGTTTGAGACTATTTTCGGTTCAAAATTCGAAAATTACAGACATTTGGACGAAGCAATAGCTGTTTCCCTAGAACATGCGCGCAAAAACAAATTAACTGCTATATTCAAAAGGGAATGACCTTTTCAATAACATCGCACAACTCATCTTCATTATTCAAATTGGGGTTTTCCTTCAAACGAAAATGTAATTTTCATGAAAAACCTTCAGAACATCACATTTCAAACATACAATTTCAATATTATATTTTTCAAAAAATGTTTGATCACCTAAACCTGAAAAATAATGTTGGTGATTTGCATTTAAAGGGATTTGTCTTGAGTGCACGATATGGCAACGTCGAATTCAGCTTTCTCGGAAAGAAAAGGACGTCAAATGTGTTACTTTGCTTAGGAAAACAGAGATAGCTATACTTCGATAGGGTTATAGTAGAAGACAACGATCAAGGAATAGAAAAAGAAGAGCACAGACTGTCATACTGTCATATTACTGACAAATCGCAAACGGAAATTCTTTGGTTATATTGACAAAAAACACGTCTGTACCACAGAATAGGAATAAATATTTCATTATTCTATAGCAGAAAAAGCTATTCTACTGAACACCGTTGTCACTTCGTGCATGCCTGGCAAATCCCTTCAAATGTTAAAACCCCAATTTTGAAATCTGATTTTGAATACTTTCTGAAGGTAATTTGGGAAAATGATGAATCAAACCCAGAATAATTATGTTCAAATTTGCATTTGCAGTAATAACCCAAATTCAGGAAAAACCCCCATTTTGAGGGTTGGCGTTGCCGCGCATAGGGATGAAATAATATGACGATTGATTTTATATAAAAAATTTCCCTCTCATGTCCGGGCGATTTTCCAACTCCAAATATGGAGTCTCTATGAATATGTAAAGCCGTTTCGTGAACATAAAAACTTCCGAAAAAACAACTTAGACTCAGACTCAATATTCGTAGAACAGGTTTGGAGCTGAATACAAAAATAGAATTAATGAATGATAATGCTATGATCCCCACGTAATATTGCACTAATGTCTGTGTTGGCATTTTTAAACTTTAATACTATGATGGAGTTCAAGTTTAATTTCATAACTTGAATTATAGGGAAAACAATATTTCTGATAGTATGCTCAGGAATCTTTCAACAGAACAATCTAATCGAGTTCATTCTCAAACTAACCCTGAAAATTCTAAATTCCTGGGTTTTTCCTTTCGAAAGATGCCGTTGTTCACTACCTTCCGGACATATTTCAATAGGGGTTTTTCCTGAATTTGGGTTATTACTGCAAATGCAAATTTGAACATAATTATTATGGGTTCGATTCACATTTTCCCAAATTACCTTCAGAAAGTATTCAGAATCAGATTTCAAAATTGGGGTTTGGGATTTGTCATGCATGCTCGAAGTGACAACGTTGTTTAGTAGAATTGCTTTTTCTGCTATAGAATAACGAAAAATTCATTCCTATTCTGTGGTACACACGTGTTCTTTGTCAATATAATCAAACCATTTCCGTTTGCGATTTGTCAGTAATATGACAGTATGACAGTCTGTGCTCTTCTTTTTCTATTCCTTGGTCGTTGTCCTCTACTCTAACCAGATCGAAGTATAGCTATCTCTGTTTTCCTAAGCAAAAAGTAACACATTTGACGTCCTTTCTTTCCGAGAAAGCTGAATTCGACGTTGCCATATCGTGCACTCAAGACAAAACCCTTTAAATGCAAATCCCTATTTTCATTTTTCAGTTTTATGTGATCAAACATTTTTTTAAAAATATAATATTGAAATTATATGTTTGGAATGTGATGTTCTAAAGGTTTTTCATGAAAATAACTGCATTTTCGTTTAAAGGAAAAACCCCCATTTGACCACGAATGCTGCATCAGTAGGTTCGACCTAATCTTTTTAGGCCATTTTCGACTCGCAATTTGAAAATCACAGACGTTTGACAAAACGTTAACGCTCCTTTTGAAAATGTATTGAGGGTAGGATTGCAGCAGAGGCTCTAAGCAAAAGTATTAACTTTTGCTGAACCCGGTAATCTATAGTAGTTGTAGTTCAATGTTGAATGAGGCATTTAAAACCACGCGTCAATGTGTAGGTTCCTTCAATAATAGTGACAACTTGGAATTAATGTTTCCTTTTATTTGAAGTGGAGATCTAAAAATAACAGTCCATACTTGAATAATTAGTTGGCGAATTAAAGATAGTGTGATATTTTAGCTGTACAGATCAGAACTGCATCAGCAATTTTTTTCATAGGTCAATCGATTTTGTGTTCCAAAATATACCTAGTTTGCAATCTTTTCATTTAAATTTAGCAATCCGATGGGAAAGCCAGTAGTGAAATAACAAAATCCATTTGATTTCTGATTGAGTTAGTGTGGCTACTTGAAGTGTGGTCTTATTTTAACGCTCATGTCCTGGGAACAGCGTGCTATCGTTTTGTCCAAATGTCTGTAATTTTCTTCCCGAAAATGGATAAACTATCGTTTGGTTCGTAAATTCTACGAATTTTTTCTCGGGAGTTGTCCCTCACATTATGGAGAAATTTTTTACAGAGCTTGGTTGGACCTTTTTTTTCACCATACTGTGTGAATTTTTGCTTCGTAGCTTTGTTATTTCCGAAATAACTCGGAAAATACTTATCCAATCATGATAAACCTGGTAACTAGTTTGAAATTACTGATAGAACACTTTGTTCAAATTTTTGATGCCATAAGATCAATTTGAAAAATATCTTTATCTATATTCTGCAATCTTTTGATCGTGTTATCCTTACGACATTCTGCATGAACCTTTGATACATTCTGTATTTTCCACAAATATTGGGAAAATTAAATTATGAATGGTTATATCTTGCGGAATCATTAGACGTTTTTCACACATTCATGAATTCGAACTTTTTAATTAAGATCCAAATTTACTCTACAAATATATAGCTTGTACAGTAGGTTTGGAGCTTAATTACGAAGGTCGAAATTGTGAATGGGTAAAATTCGCCCAATAATTCCGTAGATATATCCATTCATAATTTCATTTTTCCAATACTCAACTCCACAAATACAAAATGGAAGGAATTTGAATCTAGTACAGGGTGGGCAAAATTCGTTGTCTACTGAAGGGATCTCGAGAACTATAGCAGCTAGAAGAAAACTGATAATACATTCTCGAGCTCTCTTTTCCTGACTAATCCGAATCTGAAAACAGATCCAGCTTATCGTTCATAGAACTTGAGTTATGAGCGAAAATTGAGAAATTGTCATTTTCAATAATGCTGAATAACTCGCTTGTTTGAACTCGTATTCGAAATCTGTTGATACATTCTACAGGCACTTTTTCAGGAGTAATTCAAATGTAATATGACCGAATTTTTCAATCCAGCCATTTTCGAGAAATGAGAAGGATTTTGGATTTTTTAAATGTAAACTATAGTCATAAGATCTCTCATCTTGCTACAAAATTTTTGCTGATTTCAAAAATGTATCATATGTCGCTATTTACATGAACATTACATGAGAAAATATTCATTACTTTTTTCCTGCTTTTCTATTCACTGTTGAATTATGAGTCGGCTGACGTTACCATAGCGACGATTCAATATGCATTAACTTTGTGTGAACTTGTGCCTTTATGATTGGAATCAGTGATTGCTGAATAAATATTTCTATGGTTAATTTGTCATAGTTCTTAAGATCCGCAATATTTCGGGTCATTAGGGATAATAAACAGATTTTCTATTGCAAATTTTAAGAACTATGACAAATTATCCATAGAAATATTTTTTTAGCAATCGCTGATTCCAATCATAGAGGCGCAAGAGGCAAAGATTATGCATATTCAATCGTCGCTATGGCAACGTCAGCCTACTCATAATTCAACAGTAAAAAAAAAGCAGGAAAAAAGTATTGACAATTTTCTCATGTAATTTCATGTAAATATATATAGTTTACATTTGAAAAATCCAAAGTCTTTCTCATTTCTCGAAAATGGCTGGATTAAAAAACTCAGTCATATTATATTTGAATTACTCCTAAAAAAGTGCCTGTAGAATGTATCAACAGATTTCGAATATGAGTTCAAACAAGCGAGTTATTCAGCATTATTGAAAATGACAATTCCTCAATTTTCGCTCATAACTCGAGTTCTATTAACGTTAAGCTGGATCTGTTTTCAGATTCGGATTAGTCAGGAAAAAAGAGCTCGAGAATGTGTCATCAGTTTTCTTCTAGCTGCAACAGTTCTCGAGATTCCTTCAGTAGACAACGAATTTTGCCCACCCTGTACATGATTGAAAAATTCTACAGAACCACTGACATGAACTAATCATATTTCGCGCACATGTGCAAATTTTGTTGCCAAAGCGGTCATCTCTTCACTTATTGACCACGCCAAACTTCCTGATTGAAAGATTGGACGATCCCCAATAACGAAATACTGCTTGAAGCATCATGCTTCAAGAAATAATGAATTCCAATTCGATCCAATCTTTATTTTTGGAAATATTGCGAAAACTAATTTTTAAACGTTTTTATCTACGGAATCATTAAGCCCAAAACCTACTCTACAAATATAGAAGTTCTAAGTCTTTTCTTCCGTAAGCTATTGTGCCCTTCGTAAACACCATAAAACTTCCGAAACAAACAACTTCGAAACTAAATATTTGTAAAGTAGGTTTAGAACGGAGTAACTCACGAATGGGCTAAATTTGCTTAAATCTGCAGCTGTTCGTTAGAATCAAAATTCAAGTTTGCAATTTCGGACTATGACCATAAAAATCGAGTCCTAATCTGAAAAAATTTTTCAAGTTTTCGAAATTGCCTACTTTTTAAAAACGCTTTCGTGAACTCTTGTATCATGAGTTCAAATCTGACTATTGCGACAGAAGCATTATTCCTACTTCTCGTGGAAGCCCAAAAATGGCATTTTTCCAATTAAAAACCTGGAAGATATCCATGTTTCAGCAGAACGCCATTTTGAATTTTTTATTGGAATTTCACGTTGAAAAAGAATTTTCTGGCACAAATTCAAAAATTTTACATTAAAACAACTAAGAATTTCATGAAGATTCTATTTTGATCATAAAATATGGGGCTTCTCATTTGAAAAACGAAAATTGGTGTCACTTCCGGTGAAACCGCCGATCCCACGAATCTCAAAAAATTTACAGGCAGTCATCTCTTTAGTCTAAGCCCGAGTCCGAAATTAGGAACGGGAATTTTGATTCCTTCCCAAACGAACGGTATTTGTGGGACACCCGATATAATGATAGCTGGTAGGTTCATGCAGGACAATATGATGAGAACATCGTCAAACTTTTAAATTGGAAATTAGAGCTGCGTTAGGTGGGGTCAGCACGTGAGATGGTGACTGCTTTGGCAACGAATTTGATAAAACACGCAAACTCTGCTGACTTCTCTTGAGTGCATTTCCAGAATTTTTTTTCCAAATAATGAACATGAGCTATCGAGAAAAAGTCATTCAAACTCCTTGATTTTTTTAGAAAACCATAAAATCCGAAAATATAGTTGATAAATTGCATTGATTTCGTCGATGGAATATAGATTAAGTTATTATGATGGTCTAGTTGGCACAAACCTTGGCTTTAAGATAACCCCGTAAAAAGACTCAGCTCGCATTGAACTATTTGGTGACAATTCAGTAATATCATTATTTTACTATCTCTGAAGTTTCTGCTTGATTAAATCAGCGTTCATTTACTATCATTTTTTTCTACTTCGAATTGCTGTTTTTCTGGACATATATGAGATTCTGCTGTTATTACATTCAAGACAGTTTTTGGGAATGGATTCCAAAATTACAAACTCTTGGGCAAAACGATATGTAGTTCTATCGTTTTGCCCAAGATTAGAACAATATGCGCAAAAACAACTAATCACATAAAGTATATTGAAACAAAGTTCTCAGATAATAACTGGATGAGCAGAAAGATTTTATTCAAAATGGGGTCGGTACACCGGGTATCACAGAAAAAAAACAACATTTTTCAAGATATCGGATTGAAGTTTTGAACATCAATATACTATATGTTTTCCATCGTCGGAAGTCCTGTAGGACTTCCGGTCTGACCGGAAGTGGAATTTACTTTCGATTTTCTCATATGGACTGAGGTATATTTTTGCATATTCCAATTCTACGTTGAATTTTGAATGGTATTCTGTCGAAAAAAAATAAATTTAAGAAAAAATATTTTAATCAAAAAATTTTTGTTTCGTTTTTGACTTCAGATCGATTTAAAATTTTGACATAGGAGTGTTTCCATTATTAAAATCCTCAAAATTTATTTTCACTACTAATAAACCATTTGGGCAGAAGTTACACGTATTTTATTTGTTTCAGTCTCATGCGAGAGGTGAGCCTACTTCTATAACTCTGATGATACTGAGTCTAGATACATGAAATATTGCAAGTGTATTCTCTGATCTAATAGTATCTGGATAGAGAAATAATTTAATTTATTTTCCAACAATAGAGAAATATTATTGAGAACATTTTTCTACATTCCGATGGAGCATGTCGATCACCTCTTTTCACGTGAATAAAATTGGAAAATTACTGCGAACAGAATAGCAATTGGTTCATGGAAAAGAAAGAGCTTCAGTTATAATGAACAAACATAACCACAAGGACGAATGTCTATCGATAAATTAACGAACATTCCGCCTTGAACAGAGCTGATCATTCAATCAACCAACACATCTACATCGAAGATGCTGTGTCCAAGGAGTATGGTTACTCAGTTTCACGGTTGTTACCGATCTTCAGACCACCTTACCTTGTGAGCAGCAGAATAAGACTCTAGATAATTATGACTTTAGTGGTTTCAGGTCGCTGCATCTGCGATATTGCCGTTTACAGCCATCCATCAGGACTTGAAAAGATATTCGCCCTTGTGGTTGTGTTAGTTTATTATTACTGGGGCTCTTTCTTCCTCTCGAACCAATTCCTAACGTTGTTGGAAGTTGGACGTTATCATCTCCAGATCACATCAAGGCACATCGATTGAAGTATTCTGCACTCGAAGAGGTTAGGATTCGCAAGATGCTCCTCAGAGATGGCGCGCTGTATGTAGTTATACTGCAGTGTTCCATCCGATAGGTGATAAGTATCTAGAGTCTTACTCTGTGGTTTACAAGGTTACAAGGTATGGTAGTCTTACAATCGGAGGTAACCATGGTAATGCAATAACCATGCTTGATTTTGGTTGATTGGACGATCAATGTGGAATAGTTGTTGATTTATCGACAAATATCCGTCCTTGTGTTAATGTTAGTTTATTATTAATATTGAAAATATGATAGGAATTGGTTTCTTGGAGTTGATGTTACATATTGAAAATATGTTTCTATCCTCATTCTGTGTGACAGGAGAGTATGAGTGCTAAATTACAAGAACCTAGCCGCGGTATATTTAAAGTTAGAGCATAAGGCTCACTCCTGTACACGAAACTGACATATAATACCTGCAACTTCTGCCCAAAGGGTCAATTTTGAGTAAAAACTATTTCAATGATTCGTATTCACGGCGAAAATATATATATCCAGAATTCCAATCGATCCGATGGCAAAATCAAAAAAAAAATATTTGAAATTTCGAATATGCAAAAATATGCATTAGTTCGTTCGAGAAAATCGAAAGTTGCGTCTACTTCCGGTTTAACCGGAAGTCATCGACAAGCCTTGTTCAGCTCAGTCTATGGAGAACATTCTGTAATATACATAGTGCTCATCAAAATTATGGAACAAATTAATTTTCTCAGAAGAAAAATATTTGGCAACAAAATCCTGAAACAGGTCATTTTTATTTCACTTCTACCAAATTTTTATGCATTTTTGAAGGATTTTTGTTGCACCCTGTGCCATCCCCATCAACCCTCTAAATTTTTTGAATAGGGAAAGTGGGTCATGTCGTACTTTTTTGGCAGGGTTTTCGTATCTTCTTTAACGGCGTGCAGAAATTTTCAAGAAAATTTTTTTTTTTAAATTAGTTAGTTCAAAGAGGTTTTCAGTATGTGCACTTTGTCATGGCTCATTTACTCTGAGACGATGGTACCTGATGAAATTTGTCACCGAATGAAAGTCGACCATTACAGTTTTGTTCATGCACAACTTTCAACCCCTACGAACCCTACAATGAAAACCTCTTTGAACTAACTAATTCTTCAAAAACAAGTTTTTTCCCTGAAAATTTCTGCACGCTTGTAAAGAAGATACAAAGACCTTGCCAAAAAAGTACCACATGACCCACTTTCCCTATTCAAAAATTTAGAGAGTTAATTGATGGGGATGACACAGAGTGCAACAAAAATCCTTCAAAAATGCATATAAATTTGGTGAAAGTTAAACAATAATTGACCTGTTTCAGGATTTGGTTGCCAAATATTTTTCTTCTGAGAAAATGAATTTGTTCCGTAATTTTGACGCGTACTGTATATGTCCAAAATTTCAATCCGGTATCTTGGGAAATGAGAATTTTTGTGGGGGTGAACCTGATTCCTTTGACACTTGGTATTAAACCCGATAAATTACATAAAAAAGTCCGCAACTTCTAGTTTGTTTCACATTTGTGGTAAAAAACTCATATGCTAACCGGATTCCGCTTCATGATTTTTTCACACGTGTTGAACTTTAGGGAGCATGCCTAATCGGATAGCATTCCACTTACGTTAAGTTTTTCCGGAAACCCAAGATGCAAACACCAAAAAAACACTAACACATATTTATAGAACTTTGGCGCCATAATACGTTGGACATAGAGAAAGCCCTCTATAAAATAAAACTGGATCTATTTGTGTTTACTAGTGACCCCTGACATAGCGATCGCATCCTAACACTTATCTGAATACCAACACTTCAGAATTGTTTTATATACATTAATCATTCGAAAAACTCATTCATAATAGGACGAAACTGATATTATGTAATCACGAAGAAACGCAGTAGTCTCAATGCTCCATTTAAGTTTGGAAGATTTCATCTCATTTTGGTTGTATGATCACCTTTGTCGCAGAGGGTCATCGTTTACGCGTATATGCTTTATAGATGTAGTGACATATTATTGGAATAAAATCTAGAAAATCACTTACGTGAAGTAAGCAGCTTTTACGCGCTAGTTCACATTGCGTGATGGTGACTTGGAAATTTCAAAGAAATGTAAAAATTTTCAAAAAAAAATTGTTTTTTCGATCAGATAAATAATTTTCGAGTTATTGAAAAATCAGAATTTCAAATGGCTGTAGCACAAAAACCATTAGGCAGATTTGTCCCATTAACGAACTCAACCGAGATATTCAGGGTCTCAACCTAACCTGAAAATTTCAAGACTCTATGTCCTTTCTTTCGAAAGTAACAGCGCAGACGTCCGGACGGACAGAATCAATTTTGACCACGGATTCTTCATCAGTGAGTCAAACCTAGTCGTTTGAGATCAATTTCGGTTCAAAATTCTAAAATTACAGACATCGTGACGAAATGATTACGCGCTGTTCCCCAGAACGAGCGCGTAAAAAGGGATCTCTTCAAACTGATTTCTTGGCAAAATGGCTAGATCTGAAGCATATTAATAGGGGTAATTATGTCAACATGATATCTTCGATAACTTTTTTACGATATTAAAATTCTCTCTCAGCTTTCTTGTGAAGAAGTTCTTAGGAGCTGACTAGTGTGCGCGTCAAAATCATGGAATAAATTCATTTTCTCAGAAGAAAAATATCTGTCAACAGAATCCTGAAACAGGTCAATTTTTGTTTCACTTTTACGCGTATTTGAAGGATTTTTGTTGCACCCTGTGCCATCCCTATCAACCCTCTAAATTTTTTGAATAGAAAAAGTGAGTAATGTGGTACTTTTCTGGCAAGGTCTTTGTATTTTCTTTACAGGCTTGCAGAAATTTTCAAGAAAAAATTTTTTTTTCAAAAATTAGTTACTTCAAAGAGGTTTTCAGTATGTGCACTTTGTCATGGCTCATTTACTTTGAGACGATGATATCTAATGAAATTTGTCACCGAATGAAAGTCGACCAATACAGTTTTTTTCATGCACAACTTTCAACCCCTACGAACACTTTAATGGAGAAAAAAAAATTTGTTTTCACGTGAGGGGGTTGAAAGGGGCTGAAAGTTGTGCATGAACAAAACTGTAATGGTCGACTTTCATTCGGTGACAAATTTCATCAGTCTCAAAGTAAATGAGCCATGACAAAGTGCACATACTGAAAACCTCTTTGAACTAACTAATTTTTCAAAAAAAAATTTTTTTTCTTGAAAATTTGTGCATGCCTGTAAAGAAGATACAAAAACCTTGCCAAAAAAGTGCCACATGACCTACTTTCCCCATTCACAAAATTTAGAGGGTTGATGGGGATGGCACAGGGTGCAACAAAAATCCTTCAAAAATGCATATAAATTTGGTAAAAGTAAAACAAAAATTGACCTGTTTCAGGATTTTGTTGCCAAATATTTTCCTTCTGAGAAAATGAATTTGTTCCATAATTTTCACGCGCACTGCTGTACAGTGCAATAAATCATTGTAGTTTTTGTACCTTCGTCTACTAGTGAAATTCATCACATAATGCCGAGATTTCTTAGGTATCAATATTTTTACCCCTGAACAAGGATGTAAGAGCTCAAATGTAATAATAAACTGACACAAACAAATAGACGATAAATCAACAGATATTCCGTAGATCTGATCTTATCATCAAATCGATCAAAGCCTCCACATCGAAAAAGCATTGTCTAAAGAATTCCTTCACTTCGGGTTCACGGATCATCAGAACGACTCACCATGTCCACATGGGAAGGAGTTCTATATACTTGAAACCTGTTAGATTGAAGTCTTTTTAACGAAATATCACTAGCGCCATCTCGTGAATACCTTACCAACCCTAAACTTCGAGTGCAGAGAACTACGAGCGATGTGCATATCGTTTCGGATTGCTGCATATGATTTTTGTTGATTTATGGACATGAATTCGTTTTTGTGTTTATGATAGTTTATCATTACTATTTTTGGGATTTTGAGATCTGTAGAATTAATTTCCTCTCAAGATTTCGGTTTATCTTTTCGCGAAAATGGTGTGTTAATTGTTTCATTCATTCGTTTCATGCTATGGGACTATAACGAATTAGGTTATTGCGCCCAGTCTCTAAGTAGTTAATTTTTGCAATGTACATATATCATTCATACTCATTCACACTGTACGTTAGACAATTTTTATTTAATTTAACACCACAAACATCCATGACCTCGCCGGGATTCGAACTCGGTACCTTCAGCATGTGTGTTAATTGTACTGCCATGATAGTAATATGTGTATAGACCGAAGATGATGAAGGAACACGAATAAGAAGACCGCAACTGGTCAATCGAGACATACCGCCACAGAGATAACACACGGAATACCCTTTGGATATCCAATTCAGGTCGGGATATCTGAGGATTTCAAATGGACATCCACTAGATATCCATTAAGGATAAGAAATGCACATTCGTCAGATGATGATATCCCATATATGGCCAACCATATTTCCGCGGTCGGATTTGGAATAGATATCCTACGGATGGCCATATTATATCCAAATAATCATAAACTGAACCAGTGTAATCTCAGATTTCCTCAGTGGTACAACCTCGAAGTAGTCAACTTCATCAGGATATCACTGCCGATTTTGCCAAAGCAGCAAGTTCTTCGTTCTGATATCAGCTGTTATGTATTGTACCCTTTATGATTTTTTTCACAAGTTGTTTATTGTGCCATATTATGATATGCTATTGTTGATATTTCTTTCAAATTTATATTGATTGAAGGGCTGAATGAAATAATCTTTAACTATTAACACTTGTTTTCACTGTCGGCATAACGGCCGACCGTAAACACAGTAACTTTCGAAAAAAACAACTTTATATTTTTCGTGAAGTAGGTTCGGATCTAATCAACGAAGGCCGCAAATTCGCGAATGAAAAAAATCAAGTATTCAGCAAAGTCTAAATTTTGTCAAAAATTTCTACAAGTACAGATCAAAATGGATCGAATTGAAATCCAATAATTGATTAAAAATTACAGCTCGAAAATAAAAATATTTGAAAAAAATCCACTGGAAATTCTTTCTTTTTGCGCGCATGTTCTAGGGGAACAGCGTGCTATCGTTTTGTCCAAATGTCTGTAATTTTGGATGATTGAGCCGAAAATGGTCTCAATCGACTAGGTTGGACTCACTGATGACGAATCCGGTGTCAAAATCGATTCTGTCCGGCCGGCCGGCCGTAGACACGCTAACTGTCGACAGAAGCAAGCTAGCAACTTGAAACTTTCAGGATAGGTTGCGCATCAGAATGCCGCGGTTAAGTTCGTTAATGGGCCAAATCGGTCGAATAGTTTCGGAGTTATAGGCAGTTGAAGTTTTGAAGTTATTTATTTTTTATTTCAGAAACTACTTGAGAGATTGGATTCAAACTTGGCAGTTAGGTGGAGTATAACAACGCGCAAGTTTGAGCCAAATTTGGTCAGTATGTCAGTGTCAGTAAATCGAAAAAAAATATTTTTTACAAATTTTTTTCCAAAAAATTTTTTTTTTCGGAAACTATTCATCATATTCAAAAAAAAATTCCACTCGCACTTTGAGCTTCATATTTCACAGCAGCGTGCCAAATTTCAGTTCGATACAATCATAATTTTAAAATAAAATATGTCAAATTTCGAGGTTTTCTTCTCGATTTCGTTGATTTTTTCGGTATAACTCGAGAAATACTGATTCAGTCCTGATAAAATTTCACAGCTAGTTTTGAGATGCTGAAAGACAAATTTATGCGAAATTTCGTGATAATCGTGTCATTAGAACAATTTGAAAAAAAAATTTTCTATGATTTTCTTATCATTTCATCCTCATTATATTCTGTATGAAATTTCGAACTGTTATTTTTCGATAAATTACTGGATTTCAATTCGATCAAATCTTTATATTTGGAAATATTGGAAAAATAAATTTTTGATTTGGTATATCTACGGAATCATTGGGTGGATTTCACCCATTCACGAATTCGGCCTTCGTAATTAAGGTCCAAACCTTCTCTACAAATATCGAGTTTCTAAGTTGTTTCTTTCGGAAGTTATTGTGTTTACGCAGTCGGCCGTTAGAATGACCGTAAACACAATAACTTCCGGAAGAAACGACTTAGAAACTCGATATTTGTAGAGTAGGTTTGGGGCTTAATTACGAAGGTCGAATTCGTGAATGGGTAAAATCCGCCCAATGATTCCGTAGATATACCCATTCAAAATTTTATTTTTACAATATGTCCAAAAATACAGATATGATCGAATTGAAATCCAGTAATTTATCAGAAAAAAATTTCAAAAAGCACTGCCGTGAAGGCACCAGCTTTTGCGCGCACGTTCAAATTCGTTGCTGAAGCGGTCATCTACATTGAACATGCGCGCAAAAGTTGCTGCCTTCACGGCAGTGCTTTTTGAAATTTTTCGATTACAAAACTGATGCTTTGAAAACGGCTGAAATGAACACAGCTTTTACCCACTAAACAGGAAGTAACATATCAATCAAGCTAATCTTGCACCTTGCATACAAACGTTTTTTGGGGAACCACCTATGGATGGTTTCGACCTCCTACTGAGGAACATTCCATTTTGAAAACAGTTTGTAATGAATAATATGATAAAATTATAGGTAAAATTTGTAGTTCGTCTAATTCTTTTGTTGGGAAATAAAAATTGAATTCATAAATGAAATATTATATTATATCAAATTATCTGAACAGGCACATGATAACAATATTTACAGAGACACAATTACAATTTCTCCAATTGTTTGGCACATATTACATTAGTCTGATGATTCATTTTCACTCGGATCTTCTGTGTCAACATCTAGGTCCTCATTTTCTTCCATATCTTCGGTGTCCACTTCTGGGTCCTCATTATCATCCATATCTTCCGTGTCCACTTCTTGGTCTTCATTTTCATCTGTATCCATGGACTCAGCTTCAGACTCGCTACTAGTATCTGGATTGAAATGAAAACAGATTAATTAAGTGGAGGCACACATACGCGTTCACGACCACGATGACGTTCTCGATAGCGATGGCGATCAGATAATTCTATACTATACCAATAGAGCAATTCCAGCTGACGTCACAACATGGCCGATGGGGGGACAGGTAAGTCACAGAATAGAGAATTATATATTCTGTGATCTCACTTTCTGATTTTGTTTATGTTATGAAGTACAGCATTTTCAACAATTTCAGGATAAACTCACAAGTTAAAATGATTTATATTAATAGAATTGGTGAATTACTAGGCCAAGTTAGTGTGTCGTTGTGAAATTCAACATAAATACACCGAGAGACGAAGGAATACATTCGCTTTGTTTACATTGGCGAAGAGCGATTATTTGGAGGTTTTAGTGATTTCACAAGTGAAATTTCGTGATAATGGATCTGATTAACTGATATTCAACTCAGATGATAATCATTCAAAACGATATAAATGAAAATTGCAGTATTTATTCTTGTCTTTTAAAGCCTAGAGTATCAACATCAGAGATAGCATTCATTATAGGTATAACTATTCAAACTGAAACAGTAAAATGTTTGGCTCATTTATTTCTGAAAATAAACAGCAGAATGAAATCCAACAAATGTATGGAATGGAAAAAACATGGGTTCCAGAGAACTTCTCAGTGCTATTTCAAATAACGTTAATGTTGCAAATTATCAAATTACTACAATATTGGTCTGCAGTTGCTATGTCAGTGCTATCATAATATTCAATTATATATTTATTATACTACATATATGTTACAAATAAAATAATTCATATGAAATTTTTTCCTTGAACACCGATTTTGATTCATCCTCAAAAAATGCCTTACTATCCATAAAAAATGTTTTTTATTATGCAGATGCAACGTTAAGGCTTTCATAATCTTTAATTGACAATAAGTTCAATTCGAAACATATTACAAACAACAAAATGTAGAAGTTCCATCCTTGGGTAGTCAAGCCACATCGGAATGTGTTCGGTTGAGAACAGAGGAAGTTATCTGGTTCATTATTATTTAAAATACATACAATATTTTGGGAAATCTATCACATAACGAATTGCCTTGATTGGCTTTATACAACATATAGAGATGTGAGTGGTAAACAATCAGGATGGGTTTGTCCATCATAACGCCAGCTATCGTAGGTTGATATCATTCTTGAAATGTGTATAACAAACACGAAATATTGTCTCCAACAAACTCTACCATAGTTTGTTACTTTGTCAGAACAGTTTATAGTAGAATATAGTATGTTTACCTTCTCTGGGATAGTTCACATAGTATTCTGTTTCTTCCAATACCAGATAAAAGTTAGGGGAATGGGTCAAAAATGCAAATATTCAAATATAAAGTCTACAGTACAATATATCTGAAACATCGGATTCTTTCGTCTCTCGGTGTATTTATGTTGTATTTCACAACGAAACAATCACTTGGCCTAGTTATTCACCAATTCCATTAATATAAATCATTTTAACTTGTGAATTTATCCTGAAATTGTTGAAAATATTGTACTTTATAACATAAACAAAGCGGGAAAGTGAGGTTGTGTTGTTTTACTTTCAACGTTTGACAGGCTGTCCCCCCATCAGCTGATTCATCTCGATGAACCATAGATAGCTGGAACTGCTCTATTGAGTATGGCGTGCATTCGCCATTTTGCAAAACTAGACAATCTAACCCTCAGATCTTTTACAATGCTGCCCTAACATTTTTAAATAGGCGAATCTATCTCTAAGGAAATTATATGGCCTACACTAGTTACATTGAACCAATGGAGCAGCACAAACTTGTCGCGACCTATCTGCGAATCATACCACTACTCAAGGCATCTATAAAGAGGAAGTATCGACTAGGGAATTCACGGCACAAGGCTTTACCGACCAACAGCATGGCTCACTTTGTCCAAATATCAAAAAAATGCTTACACTCCGTTACAGATAAATAGTCTTGAAAGAAAAATATTGACTGGATCAACTTTACTAACAAGATAATGCAGGTGTTGTACCCTATTCACGGTTAGTATATCCACATATTTTAGGACTAAATAAAAATTCACTTGAACTTTTTTGATATAAGCTAACCTCACCTATGCGAGATTGGTCTAAAATAATTGAAATAAAACATCATTCATTTGAGTTGAAGGTGACTAAGAACTACCTAAGTAAAAAGACTTCTAATTTTGTATGATCATTTCTCACCTCTATCATTGAAGACAAGTCCCTCATCTCCATCATCCTCATCATTATTGGATGTGTCCCTAACCTGTTCAGATAATATCGAGTTGAGTTTTGCCCCAAACTTTCTTTTCTCTGCAAATGTTTCTAATCGACTTGCTGAATAGTTTCGTATAGTTGAAAATATAAAAGGAATCTCCGGATTTGAAATGAATAGAGCTACATGTGTCCCCAATAAATGCTTCATCCATATTGCAGCAGCGCGTGTTCTGAAATTGGAAATATTTTGTGAAAACAGATTTCTTACATTTCTCCATATTAGAAAATTTTTCTCGTCAAATATAATTTCAAAGAAAAATCTGTGAAGTGGTTCATTTTGTATTTCTGCGAGCTTGAAACTTTCAGGGTGGTTTGCATATCAAACTGCGACAGTTCGGCAAAACGGTTTCGGAATTATGCTCATTTGAAGTTTTTATACATTGTACAGGGTGATTCATTAAGGTTGGCCACCGGCCGTATCTCGGAAACCGTTAGTCCTATGACTTCCGGAAAAAAAATCTAATGACAAACTCGGCCCCTAGAAAATGATTAAAAATATTTTCAAGTTCGTAGTTCCCCACTAGAGGGCGCAATCTATCACTTGCAAAATATAATCTCATTTTTTACGAAATATTCTCCAGCTGACAGTGGTAAAGAATAATAAAATAAGAATCTACACTTTCTATTCAACAACTTTTGTTTCAGTAATTTTTCTATATTTCCTATTTTTTAGTGATGGGATGGATAAACTTTTCTTCACGAAAAAAACATTCTTACTCCTGTATGGGTGAACCGATTTTCACGTAATTAGATTTCATTCGAAGGCAATCGAAAGCAGATCACAGGTACATATGACAACAATATACCGGGTGGTCCAATTAAAAACTACAGATTGCTTTATGTCACTTCGCCCTATTTGTGCGTTTTACTGGAAAATTTCAAATGCAATGCTATGATTCTAACCGAGTGTGAATAAGCCAAGCATTATCACCTACTGACTTTTTAAAATCGCAGACAGATATCATTGGTCGTTTCGGAGTTATTGACATTTTTGTAAATTTTGATTGATCAACCCTGTGAAATGCAGGAGGAATTGAGTTATTTCATCTCTAAACAATTAGATGAAAGGAAAAAACTCATCAAAACAACGAAACAAGCTGATTTAGAACCAGTAAGCTTTGGCGATACAGTTCATTTTCGGTATCTATAGCTGTAAAAGTTTTTTAGGACGATTGTAAACCACTATTTTATGATGCCCCATTATTCAAATGAAGAAGCATATGATATGCTTAATGTTCATTTTGAATGTTTAGAAAATGCAGTAGCTGAAAGGGAATACCCGATACGATATTCTGAAAGACGTCGTCATTCCAAAAGGGTATTCAAAAGATTGACACGAAGAGTGCGAGAAACTGGTAAGGTTCAATTCTTGGAAGAAAAAATAGAAAACGTAGAAGACGTAATGAGGATAATATCATAAAAGTTTTGGCTTATTAACAAGACAAAGGTGCTTGAAGTTTTAACGGAAGATCTTCCAATTCTTTTAGAAAATATTGCTATTCAAACCAGGTTAGATATGTGGTATCAACAAGATGGTTGCCCGGCGCATTATGCTGCTAATGTTAGAGAATATTCAAATAACGTATTCTCAAAGAGGTATATTGGACAAGGGAGTATTTTTCCATGGTCAGAAAGATCACCCGACCTCACAGTATTAGATTTTTATTTTTGGGGGAGGATAAAGACTTAATTTTCTGAACACCCCCCCCTACAAGTGAGGATATTCAAAATAGATTTCGACAGGCAGCTTCTTCTCATACTGAAATTGTGGCCAGTGTCAACTCGAGGAAAGAAAGACTAAATTTATGTGTGTAAAATATTTTTTTTTAAAAATTTTAAATATTTGAATTGATTAGGTGCAAGTGTTGTTTTTCTGTTCAAATATTTTCGTTGTTGCTGATTTTTGTTTTATTTTATCGCATCATTGTTATTTCATGTGTGTTGAGTATTTTGCTGCGTTGTCATGACGCATAAAGAAACTTCCTTGTTAATTCAAGCTCACAGAAAGGATCAACATTGATCAAAATTTACAAAAATGTCAATAACTCCGAAACGACCTATGATATCTGTCTGCGATTTCAAAAAGTCAGTAGGTGATAATGCTTGGCTTATTCTCACTCGGTTAGAATCATAGCATTGCATTTGAAATTTTCCAGTAAAACGCACAAATAGGGCGAAGTGACATAAAACAGTCTGTAGTTTTCAATTGGATCACCCGGTATATTGTTGTCATATGTTTCTGTGATCTGCTTTCGATGGCCTTTGAATGAAATTTAATTACGTGAAAATCGGTTCACCCATACAGGAGTAAGAATGTTTTTTTCGTGAAGAAAAGTTAATCCATCCCATCACTAAAAAATAGGAAATACAGAAAAATCACTGAAACAAAAGTTGTTGAATAGAAAGAGTAGTTTCTCATTTTATTATTCTTTACCACTGTTAGCAGGAGAATATTTCGTAAAAAATGAGATTATATTTTGCATGTGATAGATTGCGCCCTCTAGTGGGGAACTACGAACTTGAAAATATTTTTAATCATTTTCTAGAGGCCGAATTTGTCATAAGATTTTTTTTCCGGAAGTCATAGGATAAACGGTTTCCGAGATACGGCCGGTGGCCACCCTTAATGAATCACCCTGTATACCCTGAATATCCAGGAAAATACTGCTGTGCTTGAAACTTATTAAATAGATTTAATATGCCGAAGCGCACATTTATACAAAACTTAAGGGGGTCCGTACCGAAAATGTGAAGCATCTAGTTTTTGAACGACTGTTTAAACCAAAATATTCAGCGCACCATAATAACATATAACTCTTGCGCTATTCAAAACTTGCAATATCTCTCTATTTGCAAGGTGTTATTTTTATTTTCTGATTGATGCAGTAATACAAAAAGTATTACTTCAGCAAATTCAAAGAATACTTACTGAAGATGATTATTTCCTTGCATGAAAACTGTTATCTGCTCCACTAATTCGTAAATAACACTTATTGGAAGCCTCTTTATGGTATTCCTTATCATCTGCTCATTTGTTGAAAGCATTACAGTCTTAATTATATTCTTATCTTTGCTCCTCAAACCTTGTAATAGCAAATGTGCCATATTGTTACTTCTAGGAACAGGACCATCTTCTTTGTTGAAGGAGAGATTTTCTAATCTCTTTTCCATGCTGACTTGCCTAGCACCGTCCAATTTCCGTTTAGTGACAGCGGCAACATTGGAAAATGGTGATAAATAAGTAGCATTATTTCCTACAAGGGGAGTTACCACTTTGTCCGATTGGAGATCGATCTGTTTTTGCGTGTGGGGATGCTGTCTCATGAGACATATCAGTTTTTTGTTATTTGGTTCCTGGAAATTAACAGCAAACATAATAAAATACACCACTCTGAAATATGAGGTGAAAATATCTTTTTGCGCGCATGTTCTAGGGGAACAGCGTGCTATCGTTTTGTCCAAATGTCTGTAATTTTGGATGATTGAGCCGAAAATGGTTTCAATCGACTAGGTTGGACTCACTGATGACGAATCCGGTGTCAAAATCGATTCTGTCCGGCCGGCTGGCCGTAGACACGATAACTGTCGACAGAAGCAAGCTAGCAACTTGAAACTTTCAGGATAAGTTGCGCATCAAAATGCCGCGGTTAAGTTCGTTAATGGGCAAAATCGGTCCAATAGTTTCGGAGCAATAGGCACTTGAAGTTTTGAAGTTATTTATTTTTTATTTCAGAAACTACCTGAGCGATTCGATTCAAACTTGGCAGTTAGGTGAAGTACAACGACGCGCAACTTTAAGCCAAATTTCGGCAGGATCATATCGTCAACAATTTAAAAAAAAAATTTTTTTTCGAAATTTTTTTCCAAAAAATTTTTTTTTCGAAAACCATTCATCATATCCAAAAAAAAATCCACCCACACTTTGAGCTTCATATTTTACAGCAGTGTATCAAATTTCAGTTCGATACGATCACAAGTTTTGGAGATACCGGGAAAAAATATGTCAAATTTCGAGGTTTTCTTCTCGATATCATTGATTTTTTCGGTATAACTCGTGAAATACTGATTCAGTCCTGATTAAACTTCACAGCTAGTTTTAAGATGCTGAAAGACAACTTTATGCAAAATTTCGTGATAATCGTGTTATTAGAACAATTTGAAAAAAAAAAATTTCTATGATTTTCTCATCATATCATCCTCATTAAATTCTGTATGAAACTTCGAACTGTTATTTTTTGATGGAGTACTGGATTTAAATTCGATCTGATCTTTATTTTTGGAAATATTGGAAAAATAAAATTTTGATTGGGTATATCTACGGAATCATTGGGTGGATTTTACCCATTCACGAATTCGGCCTTCGTAATTAAGGTCCAAACCTTCTCTACAAATATCTAGTTTCTAAGTTCCTTCTTTCGGAAGTTATTGTGTTTACGCAGTCGGCCGTTAGGCCGTCCGTAAACACAATAACTTCCGGAAGAAACGACTTAGAAACTCGATATTTGTAGAGTAGGTTTGGGGCTTAATTACGAAGGTCGAATTCGTGAATGGGTAAAATCCGCCCAATGATTCCGTAGATATACCCATTCAAAATTTTATTTTTCCAATATGTCCAAAAATACAGTTATGATCGAATTGAAATCCGGTAATTCATCAGAAAAAAATTTCAAAAAGCACTCCCGTGAAGACAGCAGCCTTTGCGCGCACGTTCAAATTCGTTGCTGAAGCAACATCGAACATGCACGCAAAAGTTGCTGCCTTCACGGCAGTGCTTTTTGAAATTTTTGTATCATCTGTTGAAACATCATAATGAGGCTGATTGATTTATGAGTTATTTTCAATTTGAATTGCACAGAACTTAAGCTAGAAGTTTAAAGGACCCAACAAAATTTCCACTATCCTACAAGAAAATGAAGAGATCAAAGCAACTAATGAGCTATAACATGACCATGTCCGAGGTTTACGAGTATTTTCAAAAAATTTCCAAAATAAAACCAGTTTTCAATACACTCCAACTACTTCGCCAATTTTTGACAAAAGTAGGTCTGAACGTGTAGATTTGAGAGCCAACAATAGTTTGCTTACTATTTATGCTAAGAAAAACACTTATGTAAAGCCTTGATTTCACTTGGTTTTATCACTTTCAAGGTCTGTACTAAATCAATAGTATAAACTTGAACTCAAAATAATGTTGGTTTTAAATACAGACTGTTCTACAAGCTGCTTTTGTTTTCTATGACGATTGGATTTTATAGTAAAGATACAAGCATTTGAAAAATATTTTTACATGAGTAAATTAAAAGTTGGGGGATAAACAAAGATACCTTTGTAAACCTATTTTCAATTTGAACTTGAAACTATATTTTTTTCAGTTGCTTTTTCAACTTAAACTTAAAACACATATTAAAACTAAACCTTACCAATTCCTCAAATGTAAGAACGACCGAGCTACCATGTGCTATCAGAACTGTATTTTCATTCCTCAAATAAGTAGACACAATTGATATGGGAATGATGATATCGTTCTTCTGGCCAGTATCAGCCACAACTCTGATAGTTGTTTTTGGCTTGATGGGTTTGGTGCATTTCCTGAAAAATAGTGCATTCAACAAAAAGTAGGTAGTCTTATCCCATGATTGTTTCTAAGCACAAATGTGCTATCGTTTTTCTGCAACATACATCTGAATTTTGAACGGAAATGGTCTCCATAAACTAGGTTGAACAACTAATGAATAATTCGTAGTTAATATTTTCTTGTCAAATTAAATAATATTTATATATATATGTATCCTCTGGGAGGAAGGAACCTAGCTGATAAATTTTCACCGTAACTTCAAGGATCTAATAATAATAAATCTGTTAGCACAGAAAACTACTGAGCAGTAGTGCCACCCGAAGACTTATGTGTGAAATTTTGTAAGAACCATGAACGGTGCAATCTATCGCTTCATACATACTTTCTCATCATTTCTTTCAATAACCACTGAATTCAAAACAAAATTTAATGCCTAATTTTTGGTATCTTTGAAAGTTCCATATTACAGAAAAATTAATCATGTGAAAGTTCACTTTGACCGTTTATAGATTTGTCATGAAAAGACTTCTTTCAGATTATATATTACGTGAGGTTCTTGTTGGAATTCTCTCTCCAATATGCTTCCAATTGGAAGATGAATATAAATCCAACTTAACATACCAAGAGATGTACTTACCCATTAAGGACTACTTGAAAAATATGCACAGCACCGTTAGCTATAGATACAGAGACTTTTGTTGTACCATCTTCATATGTATTCAATGAAATATTTGTTACATAATCTTCCAAAAGTAAAGATGCACTTGTATGAACGTCTTTGACATCATCACTTATATTCCAACAATTTAGTAACCTATCGCTCTAAAAATTAATACATTAAATTTTGCTGAGGACAAAAAAAAATGAATATACCTTAGAACCACTTATAACATAACTTGATTCAATCAAGCCATGATACGGAACTGAATATAATAAATTTACATCTGATGAATGTCCTTTGAATGTTTTTAGAAGTGTTTGATCTTCTAAATTCCATAATTTTATACTTTTTGAAGCAGTGAGGAGTTTCTTCACACTGACGCTGGACACTGCAAGGATGGCAGAAATGCAGTCGTTTCCAGCTTTCCATTTACTGTACATCAAAAAATTATATGCAATAAAATAGAATAGATTTTCATGAATCATAATGTGACTGGAAATAATATAGTTACCTTGCAATGTTTCGTTGTCGAACATTCCATGCAACTACATTTTCGTCTACTCCAGAATAAATAATGTCTCCACAATTTACAGATAAACAAGTAATAGGTAAATTCACATTGCCATTAATATCACATTTGATATCACCTTTTAAAATTGAATAGACAAGTAATTTTCCAGAAGTTGTTCCAAGGACTATTTCAAGAGATGCATTATTCTTTTTTCTTCTTTTATTTTTTGGGGAGGCTCCATTCTGAAAAGTTAACATTTTGAGGTGAATTTTGATAAAAGAGAAAGTTAGAGAAGATTGACGTTGAAAACTATTTTAAATACCTCAATTCTTAAATTTAAATAATAGTGAAACATACCTTAGTAGAAACCTCTGAACATTCAACAAACTGTAAACATGTGCATGGAGACGCAAGGTGAATGTCTGGTACATACTCCTGCTCTAAGGAATTCGAAGCAGTATTCCAAATTTTCAGTTTTCCATCGTCAGTTATTTGGGCAAAATATCGGCCTTCTGTGTCGAACTGAGATGTCATTTTTCTATTTACTCATTCATTTATAATAACTCAGATATAAATAAAACATGAACTTTCCCTATAACCTCAATTTCAAAATTTCCGCTCCAGAGCACAGAATCATAAAGTAAATATAGACTATACTTGTTCTATGCACAGAATATCTATCCTGATAGATATTCTGTGTCCAAAGTCCAAACATAGAGGTGCAAGTACTAGTACTGGTTTTCTTTTTCTTTAGATTGACCAATGATCTTATAATATATCATCCATAGAGATATTAATAATATTCGTCCTTTGAGATATCACAAAGATACACAGGATATTATGTCAACAAACAATAATTAAACAGTAGAATAATTCTAAATAAATATATAACTATCTCTTGAAGAAGTTCATCTTAAAAATATTCAACTGTGTTTTAAAAGCTTCAAGATCTGGAGTATTTGTTCTACGAATATATATTATAACATAAATCGAGAGCAAAGACATGTATGAAAAATAGCAGAAGTGACTTGCTAACTGACACGGTATAATCTTCATAGAAACAATAGAGCAGTTCCAGCTATCTATGGTTCATCGAGATGAATCAGCTGATGGGGGGACAGCCTGTCAACATAGACCTAATATAACATGGACGGAGCTTTACGCCACTTTTAGACTGAATCGATTGTAATCTACATTAAAGAGAGAAAGAATATGCATTTTCTAGGGATAAAAAGGATGGAGCTAGAAGAGGCTTGGAATCTCAAAAAATACGAGTGAGAGGGTAGATACTATTTCGGAGAGTTCAAAAGAGGATGGAGCTAGAAGAGATTTGCCTCTTCTAGCTCCATCTCTCTCTTATGTACGTTACACTCCTCTCTTTCTAACGCTCCGTCCATGTTATTTTAGGTCTATGCCTGTCAAACGTTGAAAGTAAAACAACACAACCTCACTTTCCCGCTTTGTTTATGTTATGAAGTACAATATTTTCAACAATTTCAGGATAAATTCACAAGTTAAAATGATTTATATTAATGGAATTGGTGAATAACTAGGCCAAGTTATTGTTTCGTTGTGAAATACAACTTAAATACACCGAGAGACGAAAGAATCCGATGTTTCAGATATATTCTATTGTAGACTTTATATTTGAATATTTGCATTTTTGACCCATCCCCTAAATTTTATCTGGTATTGGAAGAAACAGAATACTATGTGAACTATCCCAGAGAAGGCAATCATACTATATTCTCGACATAAATTGAAAAAACTGTTCTGACAAAGTAACAAACTATGTTAGTTTGTTGGAGACATTTCCACACTGGTGAATGAATTATGTTAAGACTATCTATTCAATTTGTTCTGTTTAATAAGTTAAATCATGATAAGAATATTTCGTGTTTGTTATACACATTTCAAGAATGATATCAACCTACGATAGCTGGCGTTATGATGGACAAACCCATCCTGATTGTTTACCACTCACATCTCTATATGTTGTATAAAGCCAATCAAGGCAATTCGTTATGTGATAGATTTCCCAAAATATTGTATGTATTATAAATAATAATGAACCAGATAACTTCCTCTGTTCTCAACCGAACATATTCCGACGTGGCTCGACTACCCAAGGATGGAACTTCTACATTTTGTTGTTTGTAATATGTTTCGAATTGAACTTATTGTCAATTAAAGATTATGAAAGCCTTAACGTTGCATCTGCATAATAAAAAACATTTTATATGGATAGTAAAGCATTTTTTGAGGATGAATCGAAATCGGCGTTCAAGGAAAAAATTTCATATGAATTATTTTATTTGTAACATATATGTAGTATAATAAATATATAATTGAATATTATGATAGCACTGACATAGCAACTGCAGACCAATATTGTAGTAATTTGATAATTTGCAACATATGTTATTTGAAATAGTACTGAGAAGTTCTCTGGAACCCATGTTTTTTCCATTCCATACATTTGTTGGATTTCATTCTGCTGTTTATTTTCAGGAATAAATGAGCCAAACATTTTACTGTTTCAGTTTCAATAGTTATATAATGAATGCTATCTCTGATGTTGATACTCTAGGCTTTAAAAGACAAGAATAAATACTGCAATTTTCATTTATATCGTTTTGAATGATTATCATCTGAGATTGAATATCAGTTAATCAGATCCATTATCACGAAATTTCACTTGTGAAATCACTAAAATCTCCAAATAATCGTTCTTCGCCAATTGGTTTCGTGCGTCGTTTGACATTTGTCATACGTTGGAGGTAAAACAAACCCACTTTCCCGCTTTGTTTATGTTATGAAATACAGCATTTTCAACAATTTCAGGATAAATTCACAAGTTAAAATGATTTATATTCATAGAATTGGTGAATTACTAGACCCGTGAGGCCAAGTTATTGTGTCGTTGTGAAATGCAACATTAATACACCGAGAGACCAAGGAATACATTCGCTTTGTTTACATTGGCGAAGAGCGATTATTTGGAGATTTTAGTGATTTTATTCATTTTACATGTGAAATTTTGTGATAACGGATCTGATTAACTGATATTCAATCTGAGATGATAATCGTTCAAAACGATATAAATGAAAATTGCAGTATTTATCCTTGTCTTCTAAAGCCTAGAGTATCCACATCAGAGATAGCATTTATAATAGGTATAACTATTGAAAATGAAACAGTAAAATGTTTGGCTCATTAATTCCTGAAACTAAACAGCAGAATGAAATCCAACAAATGTATGGAATGGAAAAAACATGTGTTCCAGAGAACTTCTCAGTACTATTTCAAATATCGTTCTTTGTTGCAAATTATCAAATTACTACAATATCGGTCTACAGTTGCTATGTCAGTGCTATCATAATCTTCAATTATATATTTAATATACTAAATATATGTTACAAATAAAATAATTCATATGAAACTTTTTCCTTGAACACCGATTTCGATTCATCCTCAAAAAATTCTTTACTATCCATATAAAATGCTTTTTTATCATGCAGATGCAACATTAGGGCTTTCATAATCTTTAGTTATTGACAATGAGGTCAATTAGAAACATATCACAAACAACTAAAAGTAGAAGTTCCAACCTTGAGTAGTCGAGCCACATCGGAAAGTGTTCGGTTGAGAACAGAGAAAGTTATCTGGTTCATTATTATTATAAAATACATGCAATATTTTGACAAATCTATCACATAACGAATTGCCTTGATTGGCTTTATATAACATACAGAGATGTGAGTGGTAACCAATCAGGATGGGTTTGTCATTCATAACGCCAGCTATTGTAATGTCGAGAAGATATAATTCTTGAAATGTGTATAACACGAAATATTCTTATCATACTTATCTCATCATGAGTCAATTTATTAAACAGAACAAATTAAATGGATAGTCTAATATAACTCCTTAACCAGTGTGGAAATGCCTCCAACAAACTCTACCATAGTGTTACTTTGTCAGAACAGTTTTTTCAATTTATGGCGTGAATATAGGATGTTTGCCATCTCTGGGATAGTTCACATAGTATTCTTTTTCTTCGAATACCAGATAAAACCTAGGGGAATGGGTCAAAAATGCAAATATTCAAATATAAAGTCCACACTACAATACATCTGAAACATCGGATTCCTTCGTCTCTTGGTGTATTTATGTTGTATTTAACAACGAAACAATAACAAGGCCTAGTTAT
This sequence comes from Myrrha octodecimguttata, assembly GCA_958510865.1. NCBI lineage: Eukaryota > Metazoa > Arthropoda > Insecta > Coleoptera > Coccinellidae > Myrrha > Myrrha octodecimguttata. The sequence continues at coordinate 61,092,886 of OY294056.1, forward strand.
TCACCAATTCTATTAATATAAATCATTGTAACTTGTGAATTTATCCTGAAATTGTTGAAAATGCTGTACTTCATAACATAAACAAAGCGGGTAAGTGAGGTTGTTTTACCTCCAACGTATGGCAAATGTCAAACGACGCACGAAACCAATGTAAACAAAGCGAATGTAAAATGCTGTACCTCATAACATAAACAAAACGGGAAAGTGAGGTTGTGTTTTGTGTTGTTTTACTTTCAACGTTTGACAGGCTGTCCCCCCATCGGCCATGTTGTGACGTCAGCTGGAATTGCTCTATTGTATAAATACAATTTGTCTTTATACAATGTAGAAACCGTAGATAAAGGATCTACAGTAAAAACATTGTTTCTCCTTAAACAATGATAGAAATATTGAATTTGACTGAAAATTAATCTATCTCTGTGATTCTCTAGAAGAGTTATTCTGTGGTATATGTGGTATATTCGGGATTTTTCTCAGAATTATAATAATTCGGACTTTTTCCTCAGAACTTTGTATAATTTGTTTCCGAATTATGAATTATTCTGACTTTTTTTTCAGTATAAAAAAATGTTGTTCAGGTGGGCGCTCCAAGCTTTCGTAGGTAGATGATTGTACAAAGAGATACCCGCGAGTATTGTCGAAGATTATGCAGATTCGTTTGCACATACTAGAGGCAATTCAAAATATAAATGGATGGAAGCGTGAGAATTTTGTAATTTTTGAAGATTTCTCTGCAGGAGTTTCTAGGTCGAATATCGAAAACCATACGTATAATCATTATACAATGGTATAATCTATTCTTGGAGATAAATCGATTTGCTATATCAAAATACTCCGATGAAAAAGATCGTCATCTACTCGCTCCAAATTTGTTGGCCGAGCGATTCAGATGTGTGTACTCCCCTCTATCTGGATGTAATTAACGAACGACTCAGGAGCAATCTGGGGTAATAAACGAACGCCTCTATAGATGTATGTTCTTATATTATGATTCTATTATCTGTACCTGAAGATCTCTGTTCTTTTGACTTTTCATTGTGAAGATGGGATAGAGGTACTATCAGTATTGTTCTATCATTATAATATGTTATATTAGTGGCTTTTCCAGTAAAGTGCATGAAGCCCCTGGGGCTTGACAAACTGGGGCTTCACGCCCACGCTATTTCGAGAACAAGACGATAAAGAATCCATCAAATTATGAAGAGTTTGGCGTTTCACAGCTGAGAGTGCGTGAAGCCCCGCAAATTCGGGTGGTGCATCAGAGGAGCGCGAGGGTCGGACGCTCCCGCGAACTGGAACACGACTTGTCTATGCTGGCGAGCCTCCGAGGTGCGTCGGGGGCGCTCCGGACAGAAGCTGGAAAGGGGTTTATGTCTTATAATTTTGAGATTTCTACCACAAATTTTTGCCTGGTAAGTGATCCCCATCTAAAAATATTTATTCGATTTGTTTCTATACATTTTGCATATAGAGGAAGGAAAATTTCATATGCATCTTAGTCAGAAACAAGAGAAAGCATAATGTAAAATGAGTGACATAAGCTAGTGGAAAATACAAGGAGTTATATATTATGTGCTTTGAATTAACATGCAAATTCAAAGCACAAAATATATAACTCCTTGTATTTTCAACTAGCTGAAGTCACTCGTTTCACCTTTGAATAAAGAACATCAGGAAGAAGCATAACGCTTTTCTTCTTCGTATATCAGTGGGACATATATAGGCGCCCATATTGAACCTCCAAGTATGACTCATGTTAGTTAGTTTCTTCAGACAAAGAAGTCTCGGAACAAGTTGTTCTCTCTTCAAAGTGAAAGGGAAGTCGGCCATATGCATCATCCATCTCGGACCCACTTTGTGAGGCATTATGCTCCTTCCTGTTGTTCTTTATTCAGAGCATTTTACAGATGAGCAGTAAGGTGATATACGAAGTAGAAAAGTGACAGTTGTCTCTAGCGTTATGCTCCTTCCTGTTGTTCTTTATTCGAAGCACATCCGTCTTCAATGCTTTCTAGAGACGGCTGTGTTCAAAGTATCTAACGCAACGGTAACAAAAACGTGTAGCAACCAGAGATATAGAGATATATCTCTGGTAGCAGCAAGTCTACTTTTCGACCAAACATTAAAACCAAAACGTAATATTTAGCGTAACCGTAATAACATAACTTTTGCGCTATTCAAAAATTGCAATATCTCTCTAATATTTCATCTGACATCCGTAACGCTAAATTTTATCAGGAAAAATCGTCATACAGTTGAAAAAAATCATAGTTGTATAACTAAAATAGATTTATTTTACAATACACATAATGTACAAAAGATAATTACAATTTTTGGTAGAAGTCATCGTACGGAAACGCCATTGATCGTGATGGCGTTGCCAACGGGTTCAGGTTCGTATGTCTCGCTTTCACCCCCAGTTTCTTCATAGGGGGAATTGTACATGTTCTCTTCGTCTACATTCGAGTATATTGAGGATGGCATTCTGTAGCCATTCCTGTCGCTGAAGGTTGAGTAACTGACGACAGAGGCACTTCTATCGTCTTTCATCTCGGCACTCTGGATGTTGTCGGTGTTCTTCACGGGAACGGGCGTTCTCCTGAAATAATTGAGAATGAATTCTGAAACTGGGAGCTCACTTGAAATGAGAAATCTTGAGACTTCAGGAGAAACAACCTAGAAAACCCTGATGGGAAGTCAGTAGCTTTTCCGCGCATGTTCAGAGGCGATGACCCATCTGACAACGAATTTGAATATGCGCGCAAAAGCTGCTGACTTTAAGTAAGTGCTTCTCTGTTTTTTTTTTCATTGAAGGACTGAATTTTAATTCGATCTTTATTTTTGAAATTTAAATTGAATTGGAATTAACTTTTGAATGGGTATATCTGCGGATACATTGGATGGATTTTTATCAATTCCTGAATTCCACCTTCGTAGTTAAATTCAAACCTACAATGCACCAGAAGCACTTTGGTGATATCCTGATCATATTATCCTCATGAAATTCTGTATGAACCTTCGAGCTGTCATTTTTCGATAAAGTACTGGATTTCAATTCGATTCAATCTATATTTTGGGAATATTGGGAAAATAAAATTTGGAATGGGTATATCTACGGAATCATTAAGAGGATTTTACTCATTCACAAATTCGAACTTCGTAATATTAAGCCCCTAACCTACTCAACAAATATCGAGTTTCTTGGTGGTTTCTTTCGGAAGTTATAGTGTCTACGAGCAGCTTATTACGAAGGTCGAATTCGTGAATGAGTAGAATCCACCCAATGATTCCACAGATATACACATTTAAAATTTTATTTCTTTTCAGAAATTTACTGACAGAACGATCCCAACAAAATTTTGTAAGAGGTTGGTCGGTGTTATGCTTATCAGGGAATTCTTCTCAAAAGTTCAAACAACCATAACTCCGAAACCACTTGGCCGATTTGTCCCATTAAATAACTCAACCGCCGCATTCCAATGCTCGATCGAATCTGAAAGTTTCAAGTCGCTAGCTTCTTCTGTTCGAACGTTATCGTGTCGTCGGCCAGCCGGCCGGACAGAATCGATTTTTACACCGAATGTCGTTATCAAAGTCAAAAGATGCCCCGCATATTCCGAGTCTATGAATAGAGGTTATTGTGTTAACGATCAGCCGCTGTGCAAACCGTTAAGACAATGACTGCTGAAAGAATTTCATAGAAATTCAATATTATCATTGAGTATTAAACCAATTTAATACTCAATGATATTATCGTACTAGAGAAAGCGTAAACTAATGACTTTAGAAAACCCGTTGAAAAATAATCTAGGGGGTTATGTCCGGTCATCGCGCAGGCCATGCCTTCGGTCCATCTCGACCAATCTAGTGTGGTGCTAACAAAAACTCTAACCGATTGGCGTTCACCATACTTTATTTATATTAATAGTTAATAGTATTCGCAAATTTGTTCACCCTGTATAAAGTCATTAAAAAACAAAATAGTTCGGAGAATCACGCTTCAAATTTTTGCCACATGTTCATCAAACACGCTGTATAGCAGGTAACTTTAAAAGGATTTTTCGGGAGGATTTGGCATTATTTTTGGGGCTTTTCCCTAGATTTTCACTCCCAATATCTGAATAGAAAACTATTTAAAATTGAATGAAAATTATTATTTATAGAAAGCTGGATTGCGGAATTTGAGGTATTCGTCAAGCCTCAATGAATAATATCGGTCAATGATCGATCACCATTTTGATATTATCTTTTATCAATGCGAGTTTTTCCTGAATTCGGGTTATTACTGCAAATGCAAATTTGAACATAATTATTATGGGTTTGATTCATCATTTTCCCAAATTACGTTCAGAAAGTATTCAAAATCAGATTTCAAAATTGGGGTTTGGGATTGGCCAGGCATGCACGAAGTGACAACGGTGTTTAGTAGAATAGCTTTTCCTGCTATAGAATAATGAAATATTTATTCCTATTCTGTGGTACACACGTGTTCTTTGTCAATATAACCAAACAATTTCCGTTTGCGATTTGTCAGTAATATGACAGTCTGTGCTCTTCTTTTTCTATTGAGTATCGATCGAAGCTGATTTTGGGGGGATCTCGCATCATTTTGTCTTCATGAAAAAACCATTTTTATTTAATTTTTTATAGTTTCAAATATTGGGAGTGAAAACCAAAAAAACCCTCAAAAATAAAAAAATTATTAGAGGGCGAGAAATCTCTACCTGAAAAACTCCTTATTCATAGACCCTTCATACAAAAAAATTTGATATTTAAAGAATAAATTCACGTACGTCAAATACTTACAGTTTCAAATAAATTAATCCTAATATTATTAAAAGTATCACAACGATGCTGGCTCCTATACCCATGTTCTGGCCCAAAGTTGAGCTCTCTTGAGGTTCTTCGATAGCCACTGTAACGTAAAAACATGAATGAATCTTTAGCAACAATTGAAGAACTCCAGTGAAAATATTTATTCCGATTTAAATTATGATCTTTGTAGTTTCAGTTAGCGTCCACATAGTTTCTGTGGCATTGACATAGTTTTTAATGAAGGAAATAATGTTAACTACAACTTTTTTGAGAAGCAATCAAAATATACTGGGTGTTTCACCATAAACTGGTCAAACATATATTACCGTTTAGATGACATTGGGAAAGTAATTTTTGCCTTATGCCTTTGAGCAATATTGTGATAACTGTGGTGATTTATACGTGACCTTTGAAATAACGGTTTTTGGTCATATCTTAGTATTTTTTGGGGTCAATTTAATTGTTCTGTAGAATTCTGGAAAAATATTTCAAAATGGCGGAAAATCTACAAAGTTGGAATTTTTTGTTTTCGATTGCCAAATTGGATAGCATTATTTCAATGTACTCAATTTTCTAAGATTTTCTGTGAAAAAATGTTTCCAAAATTCAAACTCAACTTTTTTTTACATGTCTACAGAGAAAAAAAATGTTTGACATCTTCAAAGGTTCAGAATGAAAAAATATCCATTGGTTTTCATTTTATAGCTTTCCAAAGACTCCGTCCGGAGTACTTTAATAATTTTATTCAAGGAACTGGTGGCCCTACGGATGCCAAAATTATACTAATAGTCCTCCAGAGTGACCTGGATAGAACTATGAATTTATCAAGAAAAAAAATATTTTATAAAAATCTTTGGTTGGAATCGAACTCTCTTCGGATTCGGAAAATAGGGTCAAATTCGATGAACAACCGTTGCGCTTGGTAACGGACGTCATTATAATCAGAATAAATCCAATTTATACGCGTCCCTATTCTCCGTAAGTGGAGCGAGTTCGAATCACATCAAAGTTATTTTGAAAAAATTTATTTGTTTTGATAAATTCATTTTTCTATCCAGGTCATTCTGGGGGCCTATTAGCACAATTTTGGCTATTATTATTTGAGTACTTCGGACGGAGTCTTTGGAAGGCTATAAAATGAAAACCAATGGATATTTTTTCATTCTGTTTTTACAGCATTGTTCAGAATAAAGGTTAGTTCAACCTTGAAAGATTCCAACAATTTGGGGTGAATTTTGTTTTTCACTGTGGACATGTAAAAAAAAAAGTTGAGTTTGAATTTTGAAAAAGTTTTTTCACAGAAAATCTTAAAAAATTGATTACATTGAAAAAATGCTTTCCAATTTGGCAATCGAAAACGAAAAATTCCAACTTTGTAGGTTTTCCGCCATTTTGTAATATTTTTTCCTGAATTCTACAGAACAATTGAATTGACCACCAAAATATACTAAGATGTTACCTGAAACCGTTATTTCAAAGGTCACGTATAAATTACCGCAGTTATCCGAATATTGCTCAAGGTTGACATTAAACACCCTGTATCTCGGTTATGCTTCGAAGACGGGGTTATATGTCATAAAGCAAAAATGACTTTCACAATGTCATCTATACGGCTATATATGTTTGAGCAGTTTATGGTGAAACACCCTGTATAAGCATATATACCTAACTATCTAAGCATATTTCAGAAATTATTATCTTTCCTGAATATGTGAAATTCAAATGAACGTTAAAGTCAAAAATGGTAACTATTGCATTAGTCTCAATATCGGATGAATTACTATTTTTTTATTGGTAGTATAAACTTCCTGTCACATATTATGGCTCACCTTCACATCTTGGTTCTTCCCCAGACCAATTTCCTGTTTCTAAACATTTCCTGAGATATGGTCCTACCCTTTTGAAACCAGGTATACAATGGTACTCGATAGCACTATTATAGATTGTACCATTTGTGACAATTACATGGCCGTTTTCTAGTTTCTTAGGTTCCACACATTCCACGGCTAAAAAGAGATCAAAAATGAATGATTTCTATGATACTAAGAGCATTTTTCTAATTCATATTCGAGTCTGATTACAGAAAGGAGCTAATCGCGGTGTTTTAGAAGAAAACTGTATTCTGGAATTTATAATTTTCAGCTAATGAAATGGATCTTTAAACAAAAAATAAAACGACCGTTATAACAAGAACACACAAATAAATCAATTAACTATACCCTTCAAAGCTTTAAGATCAAAAGGTATTGCATACAATTCGCATTATCGTGAGTCAATAGACGACTTCGGTCCAAGTTGCCAACCCAAAAATTTTGTCAAATTTTCATTTAAAAATATCATGGTGCCTTGGCTCCTCAAATAAAATAATTCTTTTCAAATATGGGTTTTTGTTAAAATCATCTCTGATTGGGTTCCCGATTTCATGTCATATAAGTGTCAAGTTTATACAGGATATGTTCCGGAAATTTACTTGGTTATTTCGGTTACCGGTTTTCCTTTTCGTAAATATGAAATATTCGGTTGGTTCCCGAAAAAAAGGTTCATAACTGGAATTGATTGATATAAAGCAATCTTTCTGTCACTAGAACGACAGTCAAATATCTATGGTCACATATCCATAGCATAGAACAATCTATATTTACTTTATGATCCATAGACCATAGTTGATTATTTTTTCATTGTTGATTGTCACTCATTTTTCAGATGAGCACACCATATTTTTTACATCATGATTAGTACCATGATGTAAGTAAAACATGGGGCCGTATTTATAGTTGTTCCTTGAGGCTTCCTTGAACTGAAGGCCGCCTTGAATTTGCGTTTCTATGGAAACAAATACAAGTTTGTTTGCATAGAAACATAGAAAAGCAAATTCAAGGCGGCCTTCAGTTCAAGGAAGCCTCAAGGAACAACTATAAATACGGCCCTGAGTGTACTCATCTGTGATCGTATTTACCAATGATGAGGTCACCTTTTTCATTCAGATTCAAAGCACAGAATATATATTTCCTTGTATTTCAATCTTGCCTCCGTCACTTTTTTTAGATGAGCACACCAAGTTTTTACATCATGGTACGTACCATGATGTAAGCAAAACATGGTGTGCTCATCTGCTCATCTGTGATCGATTTAACAATGATGACGTGATATGTATTTCCTTGTATTTTAATCTTGCTGACGTCACTTTTTTTTCAGATGAGCACACCATGTTTTTTACATCGTAGTACGTACTATCACAGATGAGTACACCATGTTTTACTTAAATCGTGAAATGTCCGACATTTCAAGGTCAAATTAATTCGGGAGTCATTATCAATTCTTACTCATTTTATAAAGGTCTCTATGGTTTTTTTTTAGTAACAGACAACGTAGGGTAGTTATCTGACGGTAAAATGACCCTGTCCTCAATTTCTCGAATTTAAGAAAGTGAAATGGGTCAAACTATCATCGACTACCGGCTCACTTCATAAGATTCTATGAAGCATACTGCACATTTGGTTGAGAACCACTCGGCTTTTCGGTGTCAGATCGTGCAGCTCAACGTGGTTTTTATTTATAACTGTATTCACAAGAACACACAGATTCCGTCAACCATTTTCACATCTGGGGTGAACTCGTACAGAAAGGCTCTCAATCTAAACTGTCGCGAGCAACTTGCCAATAATGAAAGCTACAAGTGAGCAAAGGATCAGCGTTCATGCAATCTTTCTTTTATTCCAAATTTTTTTGCCACTTACACTCGGAGTTTCCACACAAACATTGAATGTTCTCACCCAACAGTTTTAACTAACAATGGACCGTATGAATGTTAAAGAAATAACAAAAAACTTACGAATACATTGTGGTGCCTTTCCACTCCATTTACCAGTGGATAGGCACTGTCTGGTGGCGTTACCCTGCATGTTATGTCCTCTGGGGCAACTGTATTTCATGGTACCACCTGCACTATAGGTGTCTACCGTGAATAAAGCTCCATTATGAGATTCTGGGGCCTTGCACTGTATTTCTGGAAATGAAACTTTCTCTCAAATTTATCGATTGACGTTTTATCCAGGATTATATCAATGGGATCAAATAGTCTGCTGCTTTTTCAGTGAAATTGGTGAAAGCCTGAACAGAAGCGATATTCTTCGTTGTTCTTTGTCTTTTACGAACTATTGAGAATCTCATGAGTTATACAAGTATTTCAGCTGAGTCTTAACGAGGTTAGTATGCAACTTTTCGTCTAAAGTTTCTCAAAACCAGAAAATTTTTAGAAAAAAAAATTGAAAACATTTTTTTTTTAATTAAGTGACTATAGGCCACGAGCTGTTTTGATAGTTGACAGAGACTAGAGAACCAACGATAACCTAAAATGCATTCTTTACTATGGAAAAAGCGATTTCGCTTGTTGTTTTGTATTAATTGTGACATTTTGGACTGAAATATTTACTATTGCATTATCTAGGAACCATATCCAAAGTATTTAATATCTTGTAACTGTTACACCTTTACTAATCGTATAGAGTTTTCCGAATAAATATAATTCTTGCTGGCTGCTGCCGTTTTTGCATATTGTTGGGTTTAGTAGGGTAGGAAATACAATTTAAAACCTTATAGTGTTTTGGAGTGGATTCAGATATTCAAGCTCGATCAATCAACATCAATCAATGAAAACTACCAATGAGTTGTTGAAGTATTTTCATTTGAATGGTACTACCCAGATATGTAGAGGAACTCAACTTATCCATTGGAAAATAGAGAAATAAGAAAATTTTATTGGTCCTAAAATGGAAAATCATATTTTCTGTATTCATTAAATCTATAACTGCGTTTGAAAACTGGAAAATTAACAGAATAAATGATACTTCCCAACTTGTCAGTTACCTTGGTAGATTAGACTCCACTATCAATAAAACTTGAATTAGATAGGATTTAATCATAACATTGACATTCAGGTATGCAATGAAATTGAATTTTGAGCTGATTTTCATGTTTAGTCGAGTATTATCATGTACAATGTTTTGTATGGGCAAGCCGAACGATTCCGGGTATGAAATCTTTGAAAAATCACAAGTTCTTAATAAGCATTTCTTTATAATTGAAAAAGAAAGGATTTATTCAAAATATTTCCATTCAGTATTTCAAATTCTGAGCTGATTCTCACTTTGGGTGCAGGATTACTACCGACAATGTTTTGTTTGGTTATGCCCAGGTAAGGAATTTTCGTGAAATCGCCAGTTTTTAATAAACATTCCTGCCAAATTTATTCACCCTAGAATCGTATTTTAGAAACAAAAGCCATTCACTGTGTCAATACACTATTCCTATCTACTACAGCCAGGAATACCTGGCTGTGCCTGGGAACGAGAAAGTAATTAGTACGATGGTATCACAAAATATTTTCGCAATATTTTAACTCCATATGAAAGTAACAAGGTGTCTTTATAATAAACTACAACTCGCAGAAAGACGTCCAACTGAACTAACGTAAGGTCTGTTTATTTGCCTGTTTATGAAATCAGGGACTAATTTCATATTAAGTGCACCAAATTCATACATATCCTTATCGAAAAGAATGAATATATGAGTCCGAAATTTCCAAATGAATACGAAATCACGAGATAAATCGATTTTTTCCATAGTAAACAATATATTTAGGTTATTATTGGTCCTCCAGTCTCTGCCAACTGTCAAAACTGCTCGTGACCTAAACGATCTCAACCAAATTCCGCGTGGTTATGCTCCAACTAACTGCCAAGTTTCAATCCAACCGCTTCGGTAGTTCCTGAAATATCAAGGAAATAACCTCAAAATTTCAAATGGCTATTTTTCTGAAACCATTCGGCCGATTTGGCCTGTTAACAAATTTAACAGCGGCATTCCGATGCGCGAACTATGCTGAAAGTGTCAAGTCGCTAGCTTGCTCCGTTCGACAGTTATCGTGTCCACGAACGTCGGACAGACAGAATCGATTTTGACAACGGATTCGTCATCAATGAGTCCAACCTAGTAGTTTGAGACCATTTTCGGCTCAAAATTCGAAAATTATAGATATTTGGATAAACAATAGTACGCTGTTTCCTTAGAACATGCGCGCAATAATGAAATAAATCATATACAAATTCATATACAAACCTCGGCATATTGGCGGGTGAAGACTCCAAGTAGCGTTTTCTAAACAAATTCTTCTCGAAACTCCATCTAATTCATAATTTATTTCGCAGGAATATAGAGCAATAGCCCCATAATATGTTGCATTTGAGGTTAAAATAACTTTTCCATTGTTGACCACTTCTGGTTCTCCACAATCTACGACTGAAAATAAGATATTTACCTTGAGTCACTAAAAAATTTTCAAACATTTTATGATTTTATAAGAATATCCATTGCTATTGAAGCGACCGCACACCTGTCCTCTTGTGATGAAAATTTTTACGCGTTAGTGGCCACAAGTCGTGACATACTAAATTCAGTGGTCAAATCATGGTCACTAATGCTTAGGGGCTCCGTTCAAGACTTGCGGTCTGCGGCTACTCAGTGGCCCCGTTCGGGAACAATATGTGGCCACGGTCAGTGGTCGGATACAGTGACTAAACACTGCCACTAATCGCAGTTCCCAAATGCTAGTGGCCTTGATTAGGCAATGAAATATAAACTCTCAGAGTTTTTAGCCTGAACACTGAACTATGTGGCTGTGTGTGCGCTGATCTGTAAAATATATCGATCGCTTGTTGTAACTGCCACTAACGCTCGAAAGTTGTTGCCCTTAACGCTTTTTAGTAGTTGCCGCAAAAGGCCTTGTGTGCGGTCACTTATCTAAGTCTACATTATTTGTCTTCCAACTTCAGCTCTTCTGACTGTTGGACATTTTATAAGCTTGTTCGAGAACTATATCAGGATGACATGGTCGCCGTATATGATTGTGACAGCGTAGCTGGCATCGAAATATTTATATTGCAAAATTCTATAATATATGGTCTGGGACATACAGAGTGATTTCGCAGCTGTTCTACAACTAACCGTTGATGAATTGGCGTATATCATCCAAAAAAAACCAGATAAGAATTTCTAAATGTGTGAAGAATTAGGTTGATTATCTGAACTTAGGCACCCTGTATCTTAGTCAATACTAACTTTTGCATTCAAATAAATTGAGTGTAATCAGCTCAATCTTTCCCGAATTGATTGTACCTCTCCCATTATTAACTGGCTATATGAGTCAGACTGTAATACGATGTAGCGTTGAAAACTCCAAAATTCTTACATGAACACTCTGGCACTTGTCCACTCCACTGTCCGGTCTCCTCACAGGTACTGAGTGATTCTCCGATAATTTTGTATCCTCTCTCACATCTATACTTCACCAGAGCGGACACTTTGTAAGTTGCAATGGAAGCGCTGTTTGATTCCGATGTTCTTATCAGAGTTCTTCCGTACATTCTGTCGTTGTTGGTTACCGATAGAATACTGTGATCGGCTAGGATAGGTTCTGGGCAGCGAATTTCTGAAAATTATGAGGAAAAAGTTAGTTGACAAAAATCATTCGAGTGGAGAAACAGCCGTAAAAAGGATATAGATAGTATTTGACAGCACAGCAGCCAAAATAGCACTTGACTTTGACTCCCAATTAGTTCGGTCAAAGCAAGTCCGGGTGTGCAAGGTGTCGGTCAACGCAGTCGAAAAAACTAATCAGATAAATTTTTTTGGACGCCTCCTCACGCGACTGCGATACATGGCAACGACACTGCAGATCACCTGGCGAGAGAGGGACGCAACTTCCTTCAATGCAAGGGCGGTGATGAGGGTAATTTAATTATTTAAGGCCGAATAATTCATTGTTTTGCGTAAAATCATTCACTCATGTTTTAGTTTTCATGTCTTAATGTGAGCGCTGGTAGTAATTGTTTTCGTTTTCCTTTACCTTCACATTTAGGCATCGATTCACTCCATTGCTTGCTTTCAGTGCAAATCCTCTTAGATGGACCAACCAGTCTATAGCCTTTGGAACACTTGTAGTTGATTTCGCTGAACAGATAGGTCGATTTATTTGTATGTATCACTTCTCCGTGGATTAGTGGAGGGACCTGGCCACAATCAATGACTGCAACAAATAGAAAAGCTTGAGATGGAATCATTATCATAAATAGTAACAGCAGTAGGTTATAATTTGTTATCTCGTAGGAAAATATTCAAATATCTTCGAATGCTACGAATGCAGAAAGTACTGAAAAGTTTGGATAATGCACTTATATTATTTTGAACTCACATTCACATACAGGAATAATACCAGACCACTCTCCGGTTCTCAAACATGTTAAAGTAGACTGCCCCTTCAAAATATGACCTGCTTCGCAATGGTACTCGATCACAGAGTTAACGTTGAAGTCATATCCCACTACAAAGCTTCCTGGAGGAACATCCGGTTCTGTGCATGTGATTACTAAAAAAAATCAAGTATTGGTATTCTCGATAAGCTATAGTAGAAACTCTAATTGATATCTCGGTCATCATGAAAATTCTAGTGAAGCACTGCCGTGAAGGAAGCAGCTTTCGCGCGCATGTTCAATGGAGATGACCGCTTTGGCAACATGCGCGCAAAAGTTGCTGCTTTCACGACAGCGCTTTTCTAGGTTTTTTGCGATAAAGTATTTGATTTCAATTCAATCTAATCTGTATTTTTGAAAATATTTATTTCATATTCGACCATCGCCTTGAATTTGCTTTTCTATGGAAACAAATAAAAGTTTGTTTGCATAGAAACATAGAAAAGCAAATTCAAGGCGGCCTTCAGTTTAAGGAAGCCTCAAGGAACAACTATAAATACGGCCCCAAGTCTTACCTAACCTAACCTACCCTAACGGCCGACCGTTAACACAATAGCTTCCGAAAGAAACAACTCAGAAATTCGATGTTTGTAGAGAAGGTTTGGACCTCAATTACGAAGGCCGAATTCGTGAATAGGTAAAATCCACCCAATGATTCCGCAGGTATACCCATTCAAAGTTTTATTTTCCCAATATTTCCAAAAATACAGATAAGATCGAATTGAAATCCAGTACTTCATCGAAAAATAACAGTTTGAAGTTTCATACAGAATTTAATGAGGATTATATTATAAGAAGATCACAGAATATTGAATATTCGAAAAAAAAATTTTTTTTCATTATAAAAGCATCAGCATCATTGGCAATCAGAATTTGAATTTTTTTTTTAAAATTTTTCTAATGACACGATCATCACGAAATTTTGCACAAGTTTGTCCTGCAGCATTTTCAAACTAGCTCCGAAGTTTCATCATGATTGAGTCTGAAAATCTTGAGTTATACCGAAAAAAACAACGATATCGAGAAGAAAACGACGAAATTTTACATATTTTTTCCCTATATATCCAAATCTAATAGCCGTATCGAATCGAAATTCGGTACACTGCTGTGAAATACTAGGCTCAAGGTATGAACTGAAAAAGTTTTTTCGAAAAAAATTTTTCAATTCAACTTTCAATTCAATGAGAGAAACAACCTCAAAATTTCAAATGGCTATAACTCCGAAACCATTCGGCTGATTTGGCCTATTAACGAACTAAGCCGCGGCATTCCAATGCGCTAACACCCCTACAAGATTCAAGTAGCTAGCTTGCTCCGTTCGACAGTTATCGTGTCGTCAGACATATGGACGAAACGATAGCACGCTGTTCCCCTAGAACATGCGCGCTTAAAGAGGCGAAGTTTGGTTTGTTGGGGGATACTTTATACCTTCTTTTTTGCAGTTTTTCTGATTTGTTATGAAGGCCTATCAGTAGCGGTACCTTTTTGAATTGACTCCCAGTATAAATACCAATACTCACATTCACAGGAAGGTGTATCATCAGACCATTTTCCCTCACTTGTGCATCTTTGAAATTTCTCACCATCTATCCAGTAATCAGCATCACAAGTGTATTCAATCCAACTGTCTAAATACGTTGTCCCGTTGAGTATTTGGACGGAGCCACGCTGTATCCTTGGAGGTGGTCCACAGTCTATGTATCTACAGGATGGGGTCTTTCCTTTCCATTGACCACCGAATTCGCAGGTAATAGTCTGCAATGATAAAATATAAGCTGAAGCACTATTGAAAAGTTTATTGTGCATTTGAACTTGATGGTTGTACATAATAAATACGACGAAACATCTTGCTTGATATCAAGGAAAGATTCAAAATTGCGGAAGGTAACATTTGTGTGAGATTCTGTAGAACATATCGATATTTCTACCTAATCTATGCTCTTACATGGTCATGATCATGATTTTCATAATCGGCAAAAATATGAGTTAATTCCTGGCACTTCCTTAGTTAGTAGTAGCGGTTAAAACTTGTGACATCTTTTGACAAAGTACCGAAAGGAGCCGCCAGTTTTCATCATTCAGCTTTCTTGATTAGACAAATCTTCTTTCATTTGGTCGAAGGTTGAGATCGAGGAAATTCTCCAATCTCAACCTTCCACAATTCATCTTAGTGATTAATACTTTGCGGTTTTTTCAGGGATATTTGTAAGCCAGCATGAAAGGACATTTAACATGTTTGGTTGGCCCTTTCCTGAAATTCTGCACTGGTCATGTAGCCGTTGGTTTGAAGAGATTTCAGTTCTGCTGGCTTAATAATTGAGAATGAGCTGATGTACAATAGTATAGCAGTAGCTCATTCAACATATGTGCAGCTTTGCCTTGAGTATCCCTATATCAATGAGAAACATTCAGCCCATATAACATCTTATAGCTGAAAGTGAAATCTCAAATATCGATTGAAATATCAATTCATCTGGGACAATTTGGCATTATTCATCAAATGATTTCCAGATTTTCACTCCAAATATATGAAAGAGAACTTTTGAGGATTTGCAGAATTCAGGTTCTCAAAGAATGTTTCAGGACGAACAATATCGGAATACTGTAAACGATGAAAGAATTGAACTGTTTCAGAATCGATACCTGGCTCTTTGCTGAATTATATGGTTTCAATACTTCTCTTTATAATCGGACCAATCCCGCGATCCGCAAGGGTGTTTTCTTTAAATAATAGTTTTGTAGGCGGCGTAGTTTAACTGAGTTGCCAGAGGGTGGCTCCACTGACCGACGCACGCTAGCTACTTCATTCCAACACAGCATAAGCGCGTAGGTCATGGTCGCTCACTACGCCGCTTCTGCGGTTGTCATAGGCAAGTGCCAGAAGATTCAGCCTATCTGATGAGTCCACCTCTGGCACTGGGACGAAACAACTTTCCCTAAGAGCGCGCGAGTCCTTCAGATGGCGCGAACTCACGAGAGCCGCTGAAGTTTTATTCAATTCTCAATGGTTCTTTCTTAGATTCGAGGTGGAATTTGGTATCTTTCTCGCTTACTGACCAATATTCGTCTTGGTTTTCAGGCAAAAAAAACCTAGAAAAGTACCGACGTGAAGTCAGCAGCTTTTGCGCGCATGTTCACTAATGATCAAATCCTCTGAACATGCGTGCAAAAGCTGCTGACTTCACGTCACTGCTTTTCTAGGTTTTTTTGCCCGACGGCCGACCGTAAGCACAATATATTCCGAAAGAAACAACTTGAAAACTCGATATTTGTAGAGTAGGTTTGGACCTTAGTTACAACGGCCGAATTCGTGAGTGGCTAAAATCCAGCCAATGATTCTGCAGATAAACCTATTCCGAAAAAAAAGATTAGACCGAATTGAAATCCTGTACTTTATCTAAAAATGACACTTCGAAGGTTCATACAGAATTTCATGATAATATGATCAGAAGATCACAGAATATTTAATATTTGGAAAAAAAAAATTTTTCAAATTGTTCTAACAACACGATCATCACGAAATGTTGCACGAAGTTGACAATCAGCATTTTCAAACTAGCTGCCAAGTTCCATCCTGATTGAATCAGTTATCACAATCCAGGAAAAAACCACGAAATTTTACATATTTTTTCCGAACATCACCAAAACTGAAATTCGATACACTACTGCGAAATATGAAGCTTAAGTCCGGAATTTTTTTTTTTGTTAATATCATGAACAGTTTGTCAAAAAACAATTACAAAAATACAAACATACTTCAACTGACTGCCAAGTTTCATTTCAATCGTTTCAGTAGTATCCGAGTTATTACGGAAATAACTACAAAACTTCAAAGGACTCTAACTCCGAAATCTCTTGGCCAATTTCGGATATTAACGAACTCAACCGTGGAATTTTGAAATGCAACCTACCCTGAAAGTTTCAGGCCGATAAGATTCTCCGTACACCCGTAATCGTGCATACGTGCGGCCGGCCGGATAGCTGGCCAGACAGATAAGCGCAAAAAACATTGTGCATGCAAACTCAATCTTTTATATCGTAATCAAAGCATGCTTTCAATATGGCAATTCCTTAAACAAAAACGTTCGCGAAATTAATCCTTCTAGATGTAGCGTTTCTAATGTCAATGAGTAGGTATATATGGAACAATACATTATCCTCAAGATACTCACCGGTTTACCTGCTAATAAGAATCCAGGCGCACAAGAATAAACAGCGACATCTCCAGCTTTCTTCCCGACTACTTTGACAACACCACCTTCTATTTTCGGAGGATCTTCACACCAAGTAAATAAACACTTAGGTGCCGAGCCCGACCATATTTCATTTTCGTCGCACTCTCTCATCTTGTTTCCAACGAGAGTGTAGTTGTCCTTGCAAGTATAGACTGCCTGGGCCCCAAATGTAGTTCTACTCTCCTTCAGGGTCACGTAGCCATTTTCTATGTCAGGAAGAGGACCGCAATTCACATCTTGAAAGAACAAATTTTTGTGAACATCGGTCAATTGATGACAGAAAGTTTATTTTTGGTCGCAATATTGTTTGAACGCATATTTGAAAATTAGGTGCACCAAAGTGCTCATTTGAGTTTTGAAAAGAGAAAATGTCAGCCAGTACCACATAAGGGTAATACAGCGACTTCACGATCAGATTCGTTGAGATCCCTAAATAATTCCAATTTCTCTCAAATTTGCTCTCCTAAAATCTGCATATCCTTCGATTGCTATTTTCTAGATACTTTTTGTCCTTCTGATTGCAAAAGACCGCTATGAAAAAACTACTGTCTACATCATTGTCACTTTTGAAGTGCCCTTTTTTTCATTTTTCAGGTTTATTCTGAATTTTCACTCCCACTATCTGAAACAGTTCTATTAAAAATAAAATTTCTTTTAATTGCAAAAGCCCTTGCGGATTAAATTCAGCCAAAGATGGTTCATTCCTGAAAAACACTGAGTGAAATTACTCCATCCATTCAACATAATGCAGAAGAAGTCTTTAGTTTTATTTCAGATTATCTGGTTCAGGCATCAGTATTTATTGTATTGTCCCAATTTATCATGTGATTTCCAATGGTCGCACATACACGGTTTGCTATTTGGGATATTTTTCTCTACTCCTGATATTGCTTCTGCATTCTTTCTTTCTAATATTCAGTGCGCGTCAAAATTATGGAACAAATTCATTTTCTCAGAAGGAGAATATTTGGCAACAAAATCCTGAAACAGGTCAATTTTTGTTTCACTTTTACCAAATTTAAATGCATTCTTAAAGGATTTTCGTTGCACTTTGTGCCATCCCCATCAACCCTCTAAATTTTTTGAATGGGGAAAGTAGGTCATGTGGTACTTTTTTGGCAAGGTCTTTGTATCTTCTTGACAGGCGTGCAGAAGTTTTCAAGAAAAAATTTTTTTTTGGAAAAATTAGTTCAAAGAGGTTTTCAGTATGTGCACTTTGTTATTAAAGGGTTCGTTGGGAAAGAAAGTTGTGCATGAACGAAATTGTGATGGTCGACTTTCATTCGGTGACAAATTTAATCAGTTACCATCGTCCCAAAGTAAATGAGCCGTAACAAAGTGCACATACTGAAAACCTCTTTGAAGTCTATAATTTTTCAAAAAAAAAATTTTTTTCTTGAAAATTTGTGCACGCCTATAAAGAAGATACAAAGACCTTGCCAAAAAAGTACCACATGACCCACATTCCGTATTCAAAGAATTTAGAGGGTTGCTGGGGATCGCACAGGGTGCAATAAAAATCCTTCAAAAATGCATAAAATTTGGTAAAAGTTAAACAAAAATTGACCTGTTTCGAGATTTTGTCGTCGAATATTTTTCTTTCAAGAAAATGAATTTGTTCCACAATTTTGACGCAAACTGTATAAATAACTGCTGAGATGTTTTCCTCTATATTTCTTTCCGAAAACACCTCAGCCGTTAGATATAAGAAAGAGAAAACAATCGAAGGAAACCTAGAAACTGCCCTCGACTAATAGTTCAATTCTGTTATCCTCAAGGGCGTTTTCCATAAAAAACATTTTTATTTAATTTTCGATAGTTCTCTTTCAGATAAAAATGAAAAATGTTGCACAATCCTCCTTATATAAGCATTAATCGGTGCCTTTTTCTGTTCTGTTTTGGTTGACAGTTTTGCCAGGTAATTGACTAGTTTGATCTCAAACTAGAAACACTCAGTTACTACTGACTCATTTTAGCATGTTTTCAGTTCGTTTTAAGCCGGGCCCAGATGAGTGTAACCCGAACAGCGAATACGATGAACTATTTGGCGAATAGTGTGGGCAACACTCCTAATCTCTTTGTCACTGCGTCAAGAAACCAGACGGAGCAGAAAGAGCGCTGCCTCGAACCATTGAACTCCCTCTGAACTTGCCGCTAATTGGGATACTCTGTGATCGATTTACACACATCTGTACGCGGCTTTAAGTGGGCGAAGGCCACTTTACACGATCACGATGGCGTTTACGAACTTGTGGAGCAGCACACTTTTTTTGCGACCTGACAGCTTTCAGACTCGATATTTAGCGATCAAGAGTGGTTAAAGATTGATATAATAGTTTCTACTGAAATTTCAATAAATATTGAAAGCAAAGCATTAAATGCCCGAAGAATCGTTCAAAACTGTTTGAAATACTTACATCTGCAATATGGAGGACTACCTGACCATAATCCACTGTTGAGGCAGCGTCTTGCTGGTTCACCAACCAACATATGACCTTCAGGACATTTATATTGAACGATGGATCCTATTCTATAGTCAGTTCCAATAACTGTTGTATTTTCATTCTTGTCGGGACTTCCGCAACTGGATGGTTCTGGTTGAAGATGTAACTAATTAGAATGAAGCATATAAAATCCTTTTGGTTTTTTAATCATGACAGAGAAGAGTTCGAATCTCTTAATCATAAGTGTCTCTAGGTTTCGCAGCGGTGCGCCCTAACATAGTGTGGACTACACCAAGTGTTGATGAAGTCGAGCCACTCTATAGCTGTCAACTGCAAACTGAGACCAAAATAATTGAGGATAATCATTTGAATTGGGACTGGACGAAATGAACTCATATTCGAATTAGAAAAAATATATCTCTTATTCGTTGCTCTATGAATTAATTCATATAATTTCTCTATAAAATTCATATTCTTCGTCGTAAATGTTTTGGTTGGTTGGATGATTGGCTCTGATCAAGGTGGAATATTTGTTGATTAATCAACAGATATTCGTCCTTATGGTTATGTAAGTTCATACTTTATGTCCAATGAGAGAAGTGGACGATTGCATATCCAAGTTTCAATAAAAAATATGCCCTATATTGAAAAGAAAGATTCTAAATCAGTTAAGAATAAGCAGATAGTTGAAGGCCATAAAGAAAACAGAACTTGGAACGAACTTGTGTTAGTATCCAAAAGTTAATGTACTATAGGTGGGTACATATAAACGGAAAGAAAAATGCTACGGAGATGGAAGCAGATGAGTTCAAATTTAAGAAGCTCATAAAAACTTCAAACGAAGTTGTACCAACATGAAATTGATTAATTCCTATTGTAATATGTTAGGTCTTGTAATTTTGTTTACAACACAGTTTTATAGGTTTATTCTGAACTTGATTATGTAGGGTCTTTTTTTGAAGTGAGAAAGGCGAAGAGACACAAACAGAGCGCTCCACATCAACCACGGTGGTAGTGTCACCATCAGATTGGAAAGAAGTATGAGAACTGGCAATGTCATTTTCAAATCTCTATCTATAAACAATCAGTTTCAATTCTTATGTAGTATTTCTAGATTTAGAATCACTTACCATACTGACAAATCCAATGTAAGTAGTCCAAGTTGCAACCAACATCGTTCCAGAGCCACTTTCTGCCGCCATCTAAAACTACACAGTTTTGTTCACCATTGTAGTTGTTCGGTTGGTCAGGTCCCCATGACGGATGCAATATAGTTTCGCCTAGAGTATTTCAGAAATAGATAGAACTGAAAAATTGCGTAGAATATTGCCCCTAATCAAAATGCGAGTCTATAACTTCAGGTAGTCTTTACTGAAATTATTCAGGAAAAATGCCGATCTGTGAATGGATTTTATCCATTTTTAGGTTTAACTTTTCTAGTCAAGCCACAAACTTACACAATATTACTAAGTCTCTATATAGGTGGTTCATTCGGAAGATATTGTCTACGGTCGGACATCAAATTCACATATATGGATTTAAAGGGTGTTTCGAATTGTGTGCTTTTTTAAGAATAAATAAAACACATAATTTGCATTCATTCTCGAAAACTTTTTATTGGTAATTGAAGTTACAGTTATGACATTTATAAACGAGCAATAATATCTGTCAAATGGCCTCCTTCTGCAGCTCTACAGACGTCTACTCTTTTGTGAAAATTTTCAATGATATTTTGACATAATTGAGGCTCCATCTCACTAATGACACAAAGAATTTCATCCTTCAGTTCAGGAATCGATTGTGGATTATTCTTATAGACCTGGCTTTGCACATAACCCCAAAGAAAATAGTCCATCGGCGTCAAATCACATGATCTTGGTGGCCAATTGACATCACCGTTTCTGCATATTATTCGTCCAGGAAATTTTTGTGTCATTAGCAAAGTGAGGTGTAGCACTATCCTGTTGAAACCAAATGTCCTCTAGATCAATATTCATTAATTCAGGCCAGAAAAATTCGATTATCATCCGAAAGTATTTTCAAAGAAATAAGGTTCAATTACACAACCTGACCAAAAAGTGACTCGTTTAGGATGCATAGATAGGTTTCTCATGAATAATTCGTGGATTTTCCTCACCCCAGATACGACAATTTTGTTTATTAATGAAGCCAGCAAGTTGAAAATGTGCCTCATCGGAAAACATGATTTTTTGAGAAAAATCAGCTGGTTGTTCATTGATCAAATTGACAAATGAACGACGTTTTAAATGATCTAATGGCTTTGGTTCCTGTGTTTTTTGAACCTTATATGCCTTCAGAGCTAAATCCTTGTGTGAAATACGCCATGTTGTGGACCCACTAAGTCCAACTTCTTGTGAACGTCGTCTAATGGACATTTCAGGGTCTTCAGCAACACTTTCACGAACCAAATCAATATTTTTTTGTGAACGACCGCTACGACTGTATTTTTCACTTATTTGATCTTCCACCGAACCGGTCTTTTGAAATTTCTTATTAATTTGACCACTAGGGCTTTGAGATGGACGATTATGTAAACGTAATTTTCTAAAAACACTTTTCACAGAACGCTGATTTTCATAAAATCATTCAACAATTTGAACGCGTTGTTGTATCGTGTACGAAGCCATTTTTATGAAAATCATATATCACACTTCTTAAATGTCAAAATACCCAGACGAATTCAGTGCGCCATCTATATTTTATTTATTCTTAAAAAAACCGCGCAATTTGAAACACCCTTTATTTTCAGACCTCTCCCGCAACCTTTATGTATCTGAGTTATTTGTTTTAAAAGTTGCTGAGCTATAGTATGCCCTATGCTCCACAAATCTAGACTGATGGACAAAATATAATTTTATGATAAGCCGCAAGCCATCATTTCAGAAACATTTAAGCTGAAAAATCGCAAGATAATCTGAGGAAACAATACCTAAGCTATAAACTCCGTGATCTGTGCACCTAGAGAAATATTACGACTAAGCTGAAATCATTACCATTAGTCCATCTCCAAGTCCTAGATATTCTACCAGGTTCTTTCTGTGCCCCTATCCAGACCAACTGTGTTTTAAAAGAGCTTCTTCTTCTCTCCAATTCCGAATGAAGAAATAACGTTGAACTACGTCCCATACTATGAACCAGATCACCTTTGAACTTTTGACAGTACGATCGTGCATCTTTAAATGACCTTCCCTGTGATATTCCGAACTCGTAGCATGTTCTGTTGAAGGAAGTCAGCTGCAGATCGGCGGATGCACCTGGTGGAGAGCAGTCATCGATGGAAAGTTCTGGAAATAGAAGAATAGTGCAATAAAATCTGAAAAAACAGTTTCATTTTTCCAAATTTTTCCGGAAAAATTTCATGCAATTCCATCCAACAGGGTGAAAGTACCCATAAGTCATTCGACATCTGACGAAGTGAGTCATGCGGATGATCGATAACACCGTGAAACTGTTAAAAATTTACTGTTTCCATACAAAATTTCTCTGTATGTCATAACACATAACATGATACCACATGAAGTTGAACGGAATATCATATACAGTAATTTGACTTCACAAACTCAGTTTATGCAGATTTTCCAAGGATGTCAACGTCGTTTGTAGTAGAAATGCTGATTTTCTTGATAAATTATATCAGGATTTTCATGCGACATAAAATGAATTTTATATGGTTTTTGTGATAAAATAAAGGATTTTCCAATAAGAGGTGTTATTTTGAATAGCCCGCTATTTCGGTAGATGTCACTTTTGAAGCTGTCATTTTTTGAGATTTTACAAGTAGAAACTACACCATAAATAAAAATGGAATGATACACTCTTCAACAACGCACTGAAATTATTAAAATTCACTATAAAAATGGTGAAAATTTCGCAGAGACGGTTCGTAAAACTCGAACATTTTTGGGTCTTCGTGAAGCACCTTATCGGACAGCAATGAAGAAATTGGTGAAAAAATTTGAGCTGTTGGGACAAGTTACTGATGTCAAGAATAAAACCCGTGCACGTCGCTCAAGAGCAGCCGAGAATATTGCTGCTGTAGCCGAAAGTGTTGAAGAAAACCCAGGTTTGTAGATTCCTCGTCGTTCTTTGGAATAAGGCATTCCACAAACGTCATTACACCGTATTTTGCATAAAGATTTGGGTCTTAAGGCTTATACAGTTAACACAAGAACTCAAGCCAGCCGATCATCAACAACGTCGTGTCTCTGCTGATTGGGTCATTGGAATGCATGAAAATGATCCGGAATTCGATCGAAAAATCATCGTGAGTGATGAGGCCCATTTCCACCTCGGTGGCTTCGTCAACAATCAAAATTGTCGCATCTGGGGCTCGGAAAACCCGAGAGCTATTGTTGAAAAGCCTCTCTTTCCTCAACCTGTGACTGTTTGGTGCGGTTTATGGTCCGGCAGAATCATTGGACCTTACTTTTTCGAAAATGAGGCTGGAGCAACAGTTACGGTGAATGGATTGCGCTATCGAGAGATGATTAGTGATTTTTTATGGCCGGAATTGGATGGTATTGATCTGGACAACGTTTACTTTCAACAAGACGGCGCTACGTGCTACACAAGCAACGAAACCATTGATCTTTTGCGGGAAAATTTTTCGGACCGTGTTATCTCTCGAAGAGGTGATCACAATTGGCCACCGAGATCTTGTTATTTAACACCTTGCGACTTCTTCCTATGGGGCCACGTGAAAGAGAAGGTCTATGCCAATAGCCCAGCGTCGGTTCAAGATCTCAAAGATGGAATTCGTGAGGCTATCGAGGACATAGGGCAGGCACTTTGCGATTTGGCTATGGAAAATTTCATTAAAAGGATATGGTTCTGTAAGCGTGGTCGTGGTGATCATTTGCCTGATGTTATTTTCCACTACTAACGGCATAGCTTCTTCTTTATAATGAAATAAACATACGATCATTTATATTGAAAAATGAAATTTTTCTTTGAATATCAAAATAACACCTCTTATTGGAAAACCCTTTACTCACGAAATTCTGCACGAACTATCAGTCATTACTTGATTTCAAAGTAATCAGATCTTCAGTTTCATATGTATCAAGAATCTATGGGTAGAAATCATCTATCCAAGATTGAAATGAGTGGAAAAGAATTAATAACAATGATAACGCAGTACACAAATTGTATGTGTCATTAATTGTTTGTGCATGATGTCAGCTTTTATTCACCTAATAATGCAATTATAATTTCTATTGTTTCCTCCCTCTTCATAAATTTTCTAAATTGTACCAAACGATTGGTGATGTTAATTGATTTCAATAAGTCGTGTGAAAATACTTCTGAAATCACATTCAATTAAAAATTGAACCTCACATATATTTATAAAGGAGAAATATGTTTTAATGACGGGTTATGGTTATTCTTTTCTCAATGAAAAATGCGAAGTCACTGCATAACATTGTGTTCACATTATAAAGTTCCGAGAACTATTATTTGAACTGATACATGCGAGTAATACGTGAGATAAATACCTTAGTGGGAGAACAGGAAACACCAGTTGTGAAGCTCCAAATCTACTCTAAAATATGGAGTTCCTGAGTCATTTCTTCCAGAAGTTATAGCCAATCGTGAACACAATTACTTTCGAAAGAAATAACTTAGAAACTCGATATTTATGGAGTAGGTTCAGACCTTAATAACGAATTCGTGAATGGGTAAAAGCCACCCAATGATTCCGCAGATACCTATACCCATTCAAAATTTCATTTTCCCAATATTTCGGAAAAAATAGATGGGATCGGAATAAAATCCAGAACTTGATCGAGAAAAAACAGTTTGAAGGTTTATACAGAATTTCGAGAGAAGAAAATTGACATAGGATTGCAGAATATGAAATATTCAAAAACAAAAATTGTTTCAAATTGTTCTAATAACACGATCATCCCGAAATTCATCATTTTCTAACTAGTTAACACGTTTCATCATTATCGAATCAGTATTATTCAAGTTATTCCGGGAAAAACCACGATAGCGAAGAAAAAACCAAGAAATTTGACGAATTTTTTTCTAATATCTCCGGAAATTATCATCGTATTTATTTTGAGATCTACGTATGAGCAGAATTCGTTTTAAATATCATGGATAGTTTCCAAAAAAATACTTTTTTTTAATTTACTGGGAAATAACTTCAAAATTTCAAATGGCTTCAACTCTTGAACCATTTTGAAATGCAACCCACCCTGAAAGTTCCAAGTCGATAAGATTCTCCCTACGCCTATTATGGTGCCTACGGACAGAATGGATTTTGACACCGGATTCATCATCACTGAGTCTAACCTAGTACATTGAGTCCATTCTCGGGAAAAATTCGAAAATTTTAGACATTTGGACAAAACAATAGCACGCTGTTCCCCAGAACAATGCGAATGGAGTTGGTTGAAATGTTGCAGAGACATTGATATTGTTACGATAGTATACCCGAGTTTTTACGAGGAGGCTATGAAAGAAGACCTTTATTCCGTGGAATGAAGAGGAATGTCTCTAAATCTCTCAAGAAAAAACTTAAAAAAATCTAGAAAACCACTGACGCGAGGTCAGGAGATTTTACGCGCTTGTTCAAATTCTAAAATTATTAAATCAACACGAAATTATGCACCTAGTTGCGTGTTGGTTATCTCCACCTGATCACGGAGTTTCAATCTGATTGTATTTGTACTTCTCGAGATACTGCAGAAATAACGTTAAAATTACAAATAACAACGAAATTTGGCACATTTTTTTCCCTATATCTCCGAAAGTAAATATCGTATCGGATTGAGATTTGGAACATTGTTGTTAAACAGTGACTCTGAGGTTTGTGCTAAATTCCATTGAAATCTAATAAATATCCTCAGAGAAAAAAACTTTTTCATCAAAAACTTTCAAAAATTTTCAAATAAAATTTTTTTTAGATTTTCGACCAACTAGATCCCCAATAAATTCAGCTCTGAGTTGCGCGTCAGTATTCCAAAACTGTTCACGAAGTTTCAATTCGATCGAGTCAATACTTCATGAGATAACGAGGAATCAACCTCAAAATTTCGAATGGGCTTAACTTCGAAACTATCCAACTGATTTCACCCACTAACGAACTTAACCGAGATATTTGGACTCCTAACCTAATCATACAATTTCAAGTCGCTAAGTCTTTTCCTTCAAAAGTTAGAGCACATAAGGACGGCCGGACGTTCAGAATTGAATTTGAGCACGGATTCTTCTTCAGGGAGTTCAACTCAATCGTTTAAGACCATTTTCGGCTCCAAATTGGAAAATTAATGACATCGTGACGAAATGATAACGCGCTGTTCCCTAGAACAAGCGCGCAACAAGTAAGGTGTGTGAAGCAAAACAACAGAAGTAAGGGAAATGAAATAAATTTGAAAGCGAGCCAGCTCAGGACATTTCACTCATATATCATTATCCACGAATACGAGCCTTACAACTAACAAGCTCAAAGCATCAAGGTCTTATCTGTTCAAATCAATGAAAATTTTTCATGAAACTCACCATCGGAAGTAAATACCTCTACATCGCAAAGTGAGAGGGATCCATCAACTCCAACCAGTTGCAGGAAAACGTATTGACCAATTATAGTTCTCGCACAGGTAAATGATTTGGTGATTCCTTCATCTGAAAAACATAAATTTCATTTGAAATTGCGTTAATTATTCCAACTGAAAAAATTAATTGCTCACGATTTCGAAAGATTACCTTCAACGATCTCGGTAAACCTGACCTTGTATAGCCCAGTCGATTACAAAAGAAGAGTTCGGAAATACATAGACAATCAAACTTATCAGATTTCTGTTAATTTATTAATTAGTCATAAAAAAGTTTAGCGATTTGCAAACAAAGCATGGAGGAAATGTTTCATTTACTTGGCTATTGTTTTGGCTGTTTTAAGCGATCTTTCGATAATCTCTGGATCTCTGATGAAAGTGAAGAAACTAAGATACATAAGTGTGTTTCACTTGACTTCAGGGTCAGAAGACTATATATTAATTGGTGAATTTTTCATTGTAGCTTTTGTCTTGTACCAGCTTGTACACCTTCTTTATAGATTCGATATAATCCAAGATTGAAAGCACTGGAAATGTCTGTTTCACGAGAGTTAATAAAACCAATATTTATTAGGATATTTCAGCTATATGTAGAAATATATTTCATTAGTCTTGGTTATTTCGCATCTCTTCAATTTCCGTTTCGAAGGATAACCTAATTCAAAACAGAAATTGAAAGAGATGCGAAATAACCCAGATTATTGAAATATATTTCTACATAGCTGAAATATCCTAAGAAATATTGGTGGTGCTATCTCTTGTGGAACTTTCAGCCATTGCCAGTGCTAACCGCTCTTATTTTTTTGGAGAAGCTGGTTCAGATGATTTCCATCGTAAAGTCTTCAAAAAATGCGATTTTGAGATCCACCCAAATCAGAACCATAGATATAAGGAATTGGACTGAGCAATGACCTCACAAGAGAGGTCACCTCCATAATGAGGCACACCTATCTACAGCCATGAAAACATGCCTCTGTATCTTTGTTGATAACATGAACTGCACCCCTCCAATAAATCTGTGAAGACAAAGCAGTTTTGGTTAGAGAGATGGGACTATTCACTCCTCAAGTAGACAAAATAGGACAGAGTATGACAGATTTTACATCCCTCATCTCTAACTTTGGTCTGTTATGAAGTGATATGAAAGTCTTTCGATAGAGGCTACAAATTTCGTTGAGATATTATATGTGTCTCTGCTTATGGTCAGACCAAAGGCAAATTTCAAATGAAAATTTGGCTGTTATATCACACCTTCTGCAAAAATGAAAGAGACCTAGCACCTATAATGAATTCCTGTCATAGCTAGAATATCATCGAATCAGAAACACCACTAGTATTTTAGACGCCTTAAATCCATTAATAATAATCAATTAATCGAGCAATCATCAACTAAAAGATGGTAAAAGAGCTGGGTGTACTGAATACAAGATAGAGAATATCGTGGAATCTTCGGTATAGATTCGTAGATGATAGATAATCCAGGAATATAAGGAATCCAAAGTAGAAGCTATAAAAGCGGCTTTAGCCCCTTCTGGTAGGACCAGAATCAAGCATGCATCGACGCCTTTGAACACTACAACGCTCTTAGTTTCTGCAAAATAGAACCTCATCAGATGATCCCTTAAAGTTTACAGCAAACACTGTAGACTCTGTAACTAGAAAGATAAAACCTTTTATATTTCACTGATTCTGTTCAGTGTGTTTTGTTGTAAACTTGCACATTGTTCAGTGCGGAAATGTTGGCAGTTAGTGTTGTCACAGATTACGTGTGCAGTGCATAGGGTGAGGTTATCTTCTGTGCTGGTTATGCGAAAATATGATCATAGACATCTGTTTTGTCTCTGGTTCCTGATTGGACGTGTTTTGTTCTGCATGTGTGATTATTTTGGACAAAATAAATTTTCATCATATCGTTATTCATGAAAATGGCAACGAAAACAAAAGAAGCATAGAATTCTATCATCTTGGATTTGCGTAAAATCATCTATCATAACATATTCTGTATTCTGTGAGAATCATAAAACAGATTTATCTACACTTACTCCACTCATTCTGTTATCTGTGACTACACTCAGCTGCACTGAGAATTGGAGGTCAGACAACTTTCGGAGCACCAGTATACGGCTTCAAATGAACGACGGGTACTGATATCCACTGGATTGAAGAAACAATTAAGAATGATATACAGGGTGTCTATTTGAAAACTTCCCACCCCTATTATCTCTAAACAGGTTGAGTTTTTATAAAATTGCTTAGAACACTCCCAAAATCCTCCCTCTCGAAAATTAAAAATGGCAATAGTGGTTGAGTGATACCTCATTTGAAGGAACATTTTATTCCCTACATTTGGCTCCTTATTTTTTAAATTTGAGTGCTGCGTTGCCAAGTAAGGGTTATTGAAACATTATAAATTACTTATTATTAGACATTATTCTTGTAAGTGGTCAATTACGTTAAAGCTAAGATTATTTATCCAAACATGTCTTTTTAGGTTGATATTAGTTTATTACACTTTTGCATAGTCGTTACAATATGGCTGAATAAGTTGTTTTAATAATGGTTTTAACAAAAACACGCTTAAATTTCATTTCATTTAAACGATTACTTTATGAGGTGTTCAAAGTGTTCTCAATTGTTCTCCAAACAAAAATAAAGTCTATTCTGAAATTCTTTCAGAACATTTTGAAATACCACTTCTGAAAGAGCCCTGCATGCCCCTGTAGTTTTTATTTTTTAAATTGTCGATATTATCAGGCTGAGTTCTGTAAACGACCGTTTTATTTTAACTGATTTAAATACCTATATTGACTGATAGAAAAGTCCACTGAATAATATTTCATAGTTCGGATCATATCATCAAACTGTATTGAGACGAATTTCATTGCAAAGGAAAATAAACAAAAAAATTCAAGTGTTTATCTTTCATGACCAGAAGAATTTATCGGATTGATAAATACTTCAGTGATAAATTTACCTGTTCTCTTTATGTTCATGTCAAGAAATAGTAAGTCAATAGGTTAGTGAATTGTGATGTATTGGTTTATTAAAACAATTAACTAACCTAAAAATTTTTCAATACAAATCTCAGCTTGAACGTAATTAAAACACTCACAGGAATAATGTCCAATAATAAGTAGTTTACAATGTTTAAATAACCCTAACTTGGCAACGCAGCACTCAAATTTATAAAATAAGGTGTCAAAATGTAGAGAATAAGAAGTTAAGTTAAGATTTTCGAAAGGGGGGGGGGTTCTGGGGGGTAGGGGGTTGAAAGGGGCAAAGTGATTTCTTCATAAAAATTGTTCCCCTTCGATAATAAAACCGACGTATCCTAGCGATTTCATAAAATCCTAACCCGTTTCGAGATAATAGGGGTGGGAAGTTTTCAAATTGACACCCTGTATAAGCTTTCTTGAACACAGCCTGTTCTTTCAAGACATAATTGTGACATCTTGGAGTTCAGGTTTACTGATACCCTAATGGATTATCGGGCATCTATACATCACAGGGTTTTTACATTCTGATTGAAACCGTTAGTATAAACTGTCTCCCTAAGAACCAAACTGCTATTTTTCTGATTTTCACATATATGTGTGCAATGAGTTGAGCTTCCCTAATTCTGCTACAATTATGAACACGAGTGTGATGCTAAGATAAATCTCACCTAAAGTACCGGGAAACCAGGCGCACAAAGGGTTCCTTTGCAACTGACTGCTACTGTTTCCGACCCTAATTTCAATGTCTTGAAGTGGTTGATGGCCGCAGCATCCTCTGGTGGTGATCCGTACCACCTTCACCGGATAGGGTTTCAGCAAATCGACGTTCCACCATGGACTCGCTTCTTTTTGTGTCTCAGTACATTTGGCATTTTCCGATTCAACCTTTTGGCCAGTATTCGCATTTTCTGGATTTCCTCCTCTTACGGTTGTGGATTGATTGGTTGGTTTTCTGTATGCCACATTGGTACCTGCAATATATGAGAATTGAGTGATGTCAGTACTGGACAAGTGTACAGTTATACATCCTGAGTTTTAATGATATAGAGAGACTTGATTCAGGTGAAAATATCAAACAAGCATTTTGAAGCTCAAGGTTCAACTATAATATTTTATTTTTCTGTCAAATTATTTTATGTACTAGATGCTACATCATTTATTATCGATTTCTTTTTTGGGATGTACTTGATTCTTTAATGAGAATTCGCTGTGTTAGTTATATTTCCGTGTTTAACTGCATTTCAGTTTTTATTTTCCCGAAAATTCTTGAATGTAAAAAGTGTTAACATTACGCATGCTTACAATTTTTTTCAACCATTTGCATCCAAAAAATTCTTTGAGAAAAGCGAACTCAGGCCTTCAAAAGTTACCCTGTTTCATTAGAGGTATTGTTTGCTCTTGATGGTTACGATAGCATTTCATAGGAAATTATTAGTTTCAATAACTTCATATCAATTCCCTGTTTGATCGTTTCTAGTTAAAATATCGATGAGTGAAGACGAAAAGATAATTTTTCTTAAACGACTTATATTTCGGTGGAAAAGTTCAGCCATATCGAGTTTATTGAACAAGTAAATTGGAGTTCAATTATTTAGCCATCTGATCCATATAAACACCGAGCTGCAGGAAAATTTCTATGCCTTATATAATGTAAAAACCAAAAATATTCTGAATTTTGGTATTTTCACATGCAAATTCATATACATGTTGGTAAATCCTGAGTTTCATTCAATATGATAAGTTGAATAATCAACAGATAACCAGGGTCTTCTTTAATGATATACTAACATTCAAGAGGCGATTCTTGGATACATTCTTAGAAAAAAACATCATATGAACGTATGTTTTAAACGTACTAACTTTTTTTCTGAAAACGTTACCACCCTGTAACTCAAAAGTTGGCAAGTTAAGGACATACGTCCATATTGAGTTTTTTTCTTGAAATGGCTCCAGGAATCGCCTCCTTAAATATTAGCATATCACTAAAGAAAACACTGTATACCGGGTGTCACAAAAATCAGGTTGACCAAAAAATTCTACGAGATATAGGATTGAAATTTCGGACATCGATACTACACCTTGTTTTCCATCGACTAAGGGTGTGTCTATGAGTTTTGGTTCAACCGGAAATGCGTTTTTCTCGTATAAACTGATGCTCATTTTTGCATATTCGAATTATACTTTGACTTTGAGTGAAATGTCGTCAAAACAAAAATGAAATAAAATTCTTTTTTTTTGTTTTCGACATCGGTTCGATTGGAATTCTGGATATATAATATAAATTTTTACCGTTATCACAAATCATTGAGACATTTTTCTACCCACAATCAACTACTTGGGCAGAAGTAACAGTTATTTTTTATAAGTCTCTGGCGAGGGGTGAGCCTTAGCTCTAACTTTAATTATACTGCGTCTAGGTTTCTGAAATATGGTATTCTTATTCTGCGATCATACAGTTATTGGGAAGATAAATAAGTTCAGTAATTCCATCGAGAAATGAAAAAAATGTCCCTCTTAATATTTCTGTATTGTTAAAAAATAAAAAATATTTCTCCATTCAGAGACTGTATAATTATGGTTAGAGCAGAAGGCTCGCCCCTCGCATGGGACTTGAACAAAATAGTGTAACTTCTGCCCAAGTGGTCAATTTCAAGTTGAGATCAATTTTGATGAAGTCAAAAACAAATAAAATTTAAAAATATCAGTCCATATAGGAAAATCGAGTTCACGTCCACTTCCGGTTGAACAGGTCATCGACACACCTTACTTACTTCGGTCAGTGGAAAACAATTCCAATCCGTTATCTTGAAAAATATAGATTTTTTGGGGGTCAACATGATTCCTTTAACACCCGGTATAGGGACTTAAGTAAGAACTATTCGCCTATTGGTTCATGGTGAGAGTTTTCATTCTGGCAAAGCAAAACTAAGTTGGGTCGACCGAAGGCAGTTGATCTCGCTCATAATATTAAATTCAATACTTTCCATATTTCAATGCCTCTCACGAATTGACTGTAGAATTTTAAATGAATTGTTGGTTTGAATCATAGTGCCTATCATTCTCATCACTAATTTTTTTTGATTGCAACTATTTTTCAAACTTAACTGATTCAAAACAATAAAGGGAGATATTTATGACTTGAATTACTATGGCAGCTCTCATTCAGATTTACTCTTGTAGAAAAATGCCTACTTGTCTCAATCAATCAGAATAATAGCAAATTCCTGTATTCACTTGTACGTGGTCATCAGATATTCTAGAAGAGATTTGACCCCAATGATTTGTGGTGTGAAACTGTTCTCTTTCTTTCTTTGTTATGTTGACGATCTAGAAACGTTCTAGTTTCCTCTAGAATATTCACAGCATATATGAAGAAGAAAACCTACACGCTATTCAGTTTTAAAAAAATAACGTTGGAAAATGAATAAAATATGTTAATATTTGCATAGGATTTTTGCACCGTTGCAATGCTTGTTCAGGCAATAATAGAGTTTCCAATGATCCGGTTTATAATTCCCACCGTTCGAAGTGAGCTATTAGCATAAAATGTATGGAGATATAAAAGTAGAATGCCTCATTAAAGTGATGTTTGTTGTATTCAGCCTTAGGAACTTATTAATTTTCACATCCATCTACTTCTTGATGGGGTATTAATTACTGCTTCTGAAAGCGTCATGAATAGGTGACGAACTAGTTCTTTATACTATTGTTTGTTCGAAGTGTTAGATACAGGATACGGTTGAAAGCTGCTTGCATAGATGGCGTTAGGGTTTTGTTCAAGCTCACAGTGACTTTCACAAGTCACAGTAGTTAAAGCTACAGTAACACTATATATCTAGTATAAAGTCACTGAAGTGAAAGCTTGGATGTCTCTCTACACTTTGGACATAAGAAGGCACCTGATAAACTCGGAACCAAAACAAACCAAAAGTAAACATAGATTGTTCTATGCTATGGATATTTACCATAGAAAATCGTTCTGGTGACAGTAAATCGACCGCATTTTCATCAACCAGATTCCGTAAATAACCTTTTTCACGCGCTTGTTCCAGGAACCATCCGAATAATTCATATTTACGGAGCGGAAAATCGGCAACCGAAACAACAGAGTTGATTTTCGGAACGTATCCTATGAAAATTGACACTGTTTGCATGAAATCAGGAATCCCAACTTAAATTTCAGCCAATCGGGGACGATCTTAACAAAAACCTATATTTGGAAGGAATTATCTGGTTTGAAGAGCCGAGGCATGTTTTACGGTTATTTATAAATAATGCGAACCTTATCATGTCGAATTTGTCCTGAAATTCCCGTTCCCCAGTGAAAGTAAACTTGCTAAGTAAATTGTGGGTTGGCAACTTGGGCCGAAGTCGTCTATTGACACCAGACAAAACATATAAGGTAAAAATATCTAGATGAAAGGATTTCTAGCATATTATGTTCTGCATAACTTTCAGTGGAATATATTCTAAGAATCCAATTTAATTTTGGCCAATACATTATTTCATGGTGAGCTAGGAGTGAAATTATAGGTAAGCAATGTGAAATTATTTTACAGAATCTATTGATACAAATATATTCATATTTTTCCAGATTCTGCACCTTTATAACGGAATGTGGTAAAGCAGCGGGAAGTTAACGGAAGTTGATACATAACAAGCATCATCCTTACTTTAAGTCAGACTGAGACCTATCAAGAGTTGGAGTTTCACAGAGAATAAAAACTCATTGAATAAGACATATTATTGAGTTCAATTTCCTATTTAAATTCATAAGGTTCACAATTAGAAAGCAGGAGTTTTATTCAATGGTTAATTTTATTTCATCGGATTTGAAAACTGAGCTTTTCTATGGTAGTACTTGATAGTAGTATATAGTATTCAATTTCAATTTCAAGTGAATGAAAATTGTTAAACAATTCATGTAGGTATATTCAATAAAGAACCAAGAAAAATAAAACACATTCGAATGTGAAAATAATATGCATAATTATTGCGGGTTGATAACTCGATCCTCGATTAGTGAAAACGATGGAAAGACAATTATGAAGAAAATGATATGCTTCCGAGTATCATGAAGTTCATACCTTGTATAAATAGGTTTCTTTGTTTTTTGAACACTTATTTCCATACACATGCACTGTCCAAACAAAATACAGAAGGGACCTATTTGAAAGTATCTGAGGATCTACACAATTCTTCGAAGCTAACGCAAAGGATTTCACGCACTTTCAATAACCAAATAATAATCTGAGAAA
Organism: Myrrha octodecimguttata; assembly: GCA_958510865.1. Lineage (NCBI taxonomy): Eukaryota > Metazoa > Arthropoda > Insecta > Coleoptera > Coccinellidae > Myrrha > Myrrha octodecimguttata. Next base: position 61,128,523 of record OY294056.1, read on the forward strand.
ACATAAATAACTTCAAAATGACAATTGCCGAATTCCCATTAATTGGCGTCTGAATTTAAGATTGCAGCACCACGGTGGCCAGTTTTTGAACCTTAGGTACAGATACAGATTTTGTTTTGATAGTCGATTTTGTACTGTTTGCTAGTGTTTGGTTTGATAATTTTTGATTTCACGATTTATTCAAAGACTTTTTAGACTTTTATAGTTGACGAGAATATTACTGGGAGTACATATTCCATTATTACAAAGTAGGTATGATTCATTCTTCAATCTTATTGAGTGTAGCAACTCTAAAATTACGGGGATATCTCCAAGGTAGACAGTATATTAATATTATTTATTTTCAGATCCAAATGGCAACATTGACTTTGGTGGATTTCTTAGGCTGTCTTGAAAGTTGAAAAACAGTATTGTAAAACATACTTTTTGGAATAATAGGCAAATACTCATAACTTTACTATTTTCATAGCGAAGGACTAAATAATCAATATATTGTGAATAAAATGAATAATTCACATAAAACTAATGCTACTTGTATCGTAAGTCTTATTCATTATGGATTGACAACTAAATTTCCCAACACTCATATGATTGGTCTTGAAAAAGCTGTAATAAATAAGCCTTGTACAACTTTGCTTTCATCGACAGAAGCACTTTGAGCGAACAGTATTCATCACCAGATATTTCCTTGTTGAGACTCTCTTTTTTCAATAGTCAGTTCTATCATTGAAACATTTACATTGTTACTTAATGATCAGTTCAACAGGAGGATTTCTGGAAGGCAGAGCATTCCTCTTAAGTAAATTTCTCTGCTTGGATTAGGGGCCTGGAAAAAAATTGTCTTCATGAATGTGATATAATATTTCATGAGCAATTCGTGCTTTCCTCTTTGAAAATGATTATCATCGTAAAAATTAAGGTAACAGACTCTCATAAATCTTGTTTGTTGGTTTTTATCGATTCTTCAACACTTTCAGGACCGACTTGTTAAAGGAAGTTTCTTTCACCCTAACTCGAAATTTTTCACCAGGCTGTGGAAATCTATGGGAAGGGACATTTGAGTTCGCTTTTCCTCAGTAGAAGCACTTGTAAAATCACACAAACGCCAAGAAGAATGCATAAACTTTCCCATTTTCTCGACTTTTCTTTTAACTTGTCAATGATAATGTCTGTACCTCGGGTTACTCGGATAGCCACCAGAGGGAGTAGCGCTTATCTTCATTCGCCAATAGTGTCAATCGCTCTAATTGGTCGATTGGTGACGTTTGTGTCGGTGGCGAGCGTATGAAATACAACCGGTTTCCCCAGTTTGGTCTAAAGATTCAGAGGGAAAACAAATGAAAATAAGAGCACAAATTTTCTGTGCATCCTACCCACTTCTAATTAATTTATCAATTTGCCAAGCAATAATTCGACTCACCACAAAATGGTAGCTCTCCTTTCCATTTTCCAGATTGCTGACATACTATTACACTATTGCCGAATATTTCGAAACCTTCTCTACATTTATAGGAAGCTGTGGTCCCGGAACTCAAATCAGTCCTACTTAGTGTTAATTCTGCATTAACTGGAACTGCAGGATGTGGGCACTTCAATTCTGAAAAAAAGATGCCCATTGGTAAGTACGTCTATTCTATTGTTATATGAGTGCATAAAGAGAAAATATGAGATATTTCTTCATTGGTGTGTTTTTACATTTCGTTGATATAATGTCAGAGAGTCTAGTAGCTGAAATTTCAACATATGTGGATCTCCTCTTATTTATCAAAGCGCTTCAAATTCTATTTTTGTGAAATTGATAATTCTACATGCAAATAAGTCTATTGTAACATTTCATTTGCAGCCTTATCTCTCGAATTAATTTTCAAACATCAAATGTAATTTCGCATAAGACTATTATTACTAACATAATCACAAGGACGAAGATCTGTCGATAAATCAACAAACATTCCACATTGATCAGAGCTAATCATCCAATCAACCAAAACTATTAGGTACTACTGGAGCTCTCTTTTCCCCATGAACCAATTCCTGTTATTATTATTGTTATTATTATTATCAAAAGGAACTACAGAGCAAAGGCAATAGCCTATGAACCCAAAGAAAGGTAAAATGTTGAACATACAACAAATATGGAAAGCAATAGTGAAGAAAAGAAACAGTAATTAACACAGAAGTATGCAAGTACAAATGAAATGTTCAAACAGAATGTTCAGATGCACTATTGAACTACCTTTATGAGGTTTGAACCCTTATTTCAAATTCCATGGGTCGGGATGTTCAGTGAATAAAAAACTAAAAAATCTTCTATTGTTGTTGCTGATTTCCAGAAGAAGTAGGTAGTACCGCTGGATTGAAAATAATGCTACAAACTACTTAATAGTATAGAACAGTGTGACACACACACTTTGAATAAAGAACAACAGGAAGTAGCATAACGCTGTTCTACTTCGTATATCAGTGGGACATAATCGCCCATATTGAACCTCCAAGTATGACTCAGGTTAGTTAGTTTCTTCAGACAAAGAAGTCTCGGAACAAGTTGTTCTCTCTTCAAAAATGAAAGGGGAGTCGGCCATATGCAACATCCATCCCGGACCTACTTTGTGAGGCATTATCCTCCTTCCTTATGTTCTTTATTCAGAGCACACACACGATACACTCTGTGTCCCTCCACATAACTGAAATTCAAAAATGAATATGGTTATCAGTCGACATTTTTCGATATATTTGAGAAGTATGTGACTGTTTCTTTTCGGAGAACATCAATTTCAAATTTTCAAATTGGCGTATTTTATTAGTAGTACAGTTATCTGGATATTATGATATTTTGTGGTTGATAAAGCTAGCTTTTGTGCGAGGGAGATTCGGGTATTTGGGTAATCGGAAATTCTTCCCTATTGCCCGACGACGATCACCTGATCGTCGTCAGCCAATAGGGTGAATCTCTCGGCTAATAGGGTGAATCTCAGATTCCCCAAAAACCCGAATCTCCCTAGCACAAAAGGACCCTTAAAAGTATATTGAATATGGATAACTCATTGGGTAAAAACTTTCGGATCTTCCTTACGGATATTGCAAACCATTATGCTATTTTAATTGAATATGCGACAATGTTGTAAAACTTTGATTATTCAGAATAATTTTACGGTTGGTAGAAAATACTATGGGTGTTTCGACATACGAAATATCTATTATGAAGTATCGCACTATAATCGATAAGTATAAAAATTTCAGGATATAAAAATGTACAAGGTATCTTATTTCAGAATTGTAAGTCATCTCATTCCCGGAAAAAGTGAGAATTAGTTGTTTTTAAAAAAATTCAAAAAGTTCCCTCATTCAGCATATTTGCTATTCGAAATTTCGACAATGTTTCTAGAGACAAAAAGCAGAAATTGGGTATTACTGGCAACCTGTACAGAGCTTCTTTTCTTTCACTTCTCGCCAAATGGATATGGCCAAATGGACATCTTGAGAAGCAGGATAACTAGGAATCTAAATATATCAATCCGAAAGGATATTCCTCTTTGTCCATTGAATACGCTGCATGCATATAAATAAGATTATCAAAAAACTAAGTTAATTAGTGAAGTGTTAAAATAAGCTCTCATTTACGAACTGATTTAATCTGTTAACATGAGTTTCATTGAGTGGTCAATCTAACAGAACATATTTCTTGCCCCCATACATTATTTGAAATTCTACCTGGATAAAATTTAATTCAGTGCGAAGTTTCTTTGTGATTGAGCTAGAAAGCATGAGCATGCAGTAAAGATAAATATAAGCGGCAATTTGTTGTGTATATGCTCGCTCAGCTTCTGAGGTTATGAAGTTATGTTGTGTTATGAGAAATATCATCCTGCATTGATATTTTTTATGAAAACATCTAGTGATCATTAGGGTAGCCCATGAATATATACTTAGAATATCTAGCAAAGGTTGTGAACAAGTTCAAATGAATTTTTTCATGGAATCAGTTTTCGGGTTGTGAAAAACCAATGATTTATGAATAATGTATAAGTTTTATTTAGGATATAATTGAGCTCCATGAGGAAATTTAATGTTTCATCCCGTAATTCGCAGGGTGATATCTATAAATAATAATTGTTATCTGAGTTTTTGTAGTTATGTTTCAGATATTAGGAGAGAAACCCCAAAAATATTTAATTTGAACTACTAACGATTATGAAATTGTCGAGAACATCGATAAGGCATTTGCACATTGTGTTTATAAAATAATTAACGAATCAGTTCGAAATTGCTCAATATATGTTGAAAATTTCGTAACAATCTTTTCATCTACTCTCAGATATATGATTCTGGATGAAAAGTTAACCGATTATTTCACTGAATTCCAATCTTAGAACCGAATGCGATGATTCATTCTCGGGATTATTGGAAATTTGCAGCATTTTTCTTCATAACTCAGAGACTACTGGTCGGATATCATCCGGGTAAAAATTTTTAGGTTGAGTTATGCAACAGTAATCAACGTTGAGAATTTCACAAAAATTCGGTGGTAAGTTTCCGAGAAATAATTTTTTTTTCCCTCCAACCCCCAATTTTAAGCCCTTCGGGTACATCAATCCTGCTGAAAAGCTTGGAGGATCAATCCCGAGCGACACATGATTTTTCTACCAAGTTTCACGGATTTCGGTTCAGTACTTTCCGAGAAAAGCTCTGGACAACGGACGGCGGACGGACGGATTTTTTTTTATTCGTTCATTCAAATCTACATACTCCAAAACGTAAACTTTGAAATTTTCAGGGGGGGTTAAAATTTTTTGTTTCTTGGTCGATCACTAAGGTTTATTATTTGATTTCATCAAATAATAAACCAAAATGAATAATGGGTAAATGAATACACTACCCAAAACTTCGAAGTAAATACCTCTGAATGGTATACAGATGGTTCTAAAACCACAACGGACGCTGGCGCTGTAGTATGTGGGTCAAGAACCAAATATACACTATCTTTAGACCCCTACTCGATTGTTTTGCAGGCAGAAATACTAGCAATTCAAAAATGCATAGACATAAACATGGAATGACACTTTCAAGGATGTGACATAGTGATCCATTTTGATGCTCAAGCTGCTATCAGAGCACTGAACCCCTACATTATCGACTCAAAGCTGATAAGGCAGTGCCGAAGGAAACTCAATGAAGTATAGGCAACAACAACAGAGATCCTCAGTCAAGGTTCCTGGGCATGCAGGAATCAAAGTAAACGAAAAGGCTAACACAAAAAGGCCATCCATGCACCCATAAGAAAGAGTTATTGGAGAAGGAAGAAAATAAAAGAGGAGCACCCTGGAAGAATTTTTCAGAAATGGATCATTCCAATAGGTTCCTTTGGAACTTTAAAATTGCAAGGTCCAAAAATCATTTGGATCTCAGCAAGAACATATTACGCCTCCTCACGGGACACTGTCTCCTTAGAAAGCATATTATGACAATGGGCTTATACAAAACTGACTAGTGTAGATTCTGTGGGGAAGAGGAGGAAATTCCTGTTAAACTGATGACAGAATGCTCGCCATTGCAAGCCTGCGAAAGGAATGTCTCGGACAGAAGAATTACAAAAGGAATGAGAACTTGGCCTCCTTGAAGCCCTCACAGATATTGGGGTTCATTAGAGCTCTAGAGCTGTAGGTAGCGCAGTGCGAAAACAGCTTTGACGGGGGGGCACAACAGACCTTAAGGTTGCAGTGGAATGTAACCCCTTACTAAACTATAACTATGAAAACATTCTGAAGCCTCTCCTCTACTAGGAATTTCAGAAGGGTGACGACAATATTATATAAGTTTTCTTTCCCGTTTATGGTCGATTATTTTATATATTACCAAAAGAAAAAACGAGTTCTTTCGACTGAATATTCATGAGCTTTAGGTTTGAAAGGATCAGTCATTCAATCCAATTCCGTATGGACATTCAATGTCATTCCGTAACAAAAAGTACTGATGCAAATCACACACAATAGATTTATATTCGGTTACAAATGCCTGAAACCTTATAAGGCCAGCACACTTTTCCTTCTGAAAAAAAAATTCTTCGTCGAACCAAAAACACCTTCACCATAGCCGTTTCAATAGTTCACCTTGATGGTATCTCTGTATACCTGCAAAATGTGGAACGTTCCCGAACGAAATAAACAGGTTTTTGTGTTTGAAATGTTGCGTACCACGTAAAGTTTGAAAGTGCATGACCTCTCGCTTAAAATTAAGTATCGATCAGGTGTTGTGAGTGATTGTCGACTCATTGCAATTCACGGCAGCTTGTTGCTGGATAAAATAGTCATAATGAGTTATGCATATTATGGAGAAAGTAAACTCCTTTGGGTATTGACACGAAATATACATTATACAGGATGTTCATGTCTTCTCATTTGTAATTTGTTTTATCAAATTGTTCCGATGACACATTCATCTCGAAATTTTGCAGAGTTGTTCATCAGTAGGTATTTTCAAACAAGGATACCGAGAGAAATACCACAACATTTTTTTTGGATAAAATTCAAAAATGTTTTTTTCGATTTTAATGACAGTACGAACTCAACAAAATTCTATAAGAAATTGCGCGTCGTTATGCTCCAACTAACAAGTTTCAATCCAATCGCTTCAGTAGTTCCTGAAATATCAGGGAAATAACTTCGAAATTTCCAATGGCTGTAACTCCGAAACCATTTGGCTTATTTGGCCAATTAATGAAGTAAACCTCCGCATTCTGAGCCGCGAACTACCCTGAAAAAGTTGATGCCCGTACGCATAGTCGATACTCCGCACTTGAGAACGTCTTAAGTCGACGCGTCCATCCCATTGGTTACTTGACAGCCGAGCCCCAGTGCTTGGTGGCATGCTTGCTCAAGTCTACGAACCACCTACCTTGAGGAGTGCTCAAGCAAGACCTAATCATAAAATAGCGAAGATTATTCGTTTTCTGTGGCTTTTCACAACCCAGCGTTGCTGTTTGTATCATAATCTTGTTCTGTACTATGTACGATACGTCATGTAAGATAATATCGTTTCGAGCTATAATTTCAGAAAACCTACCATTTAAAAATTCAATTCATCTATGCCCGTACGCATAGTCGATACTCCGTACTCGAGAAAGTCCTGAGTCGACGCGTCCATCCCATATTGGTTACTTGACAGCCGAGCACTACTTCGCCAGTGCTTGATGGCATGCTTGCTCAAGTCTACGAATGACCTACCTTGAGGCGTGCTCAAGCAGGACATGATCACAAAATAGCGAAGATTATTCGTTTTCTGTGACTTTTTACAATCCAGCGTTGCTGTTTGTATTATAATCTTGGTGTTCTATACTATGTACGATACCCCATGTCCGATAATATCGTTTTGTGTGATAATTTCAGCGAACCCACCATTTAAAAATTCAATTCATCTAAAGAGTCCGAAGATACGAAAGCGTTTAATGAAACTGCTCAACTGATTTTCGATAAACAGATCGCTCTCAGGAAACGAAAATGATTTTCTTCGAATTCATCATAGTAATTGCAGAACTTAATACACAGTGGCCCTGTTCTTGATGACCATCATGCTAGTAGGCACCCTTTTTTTACGTTTTTTTTGGAAGCAATACAGATGCCATAAATCATACACTCTGTCGCCATTTTATATCATAGAATTACGGTTCGTTTTATGGGTCGGCTTCTTTGGCACCTTCAAGAGATACTGTCATATAATAGCTAATTTTCAGTGCGACAAACATGAAAACATTCTAGGTTTTACCGATATCCATGAACTTCGCCGAGAATTGCCGAAGGTTTGTTTAATGGATAGAACCCTTGCTAAGCATGATTCTCACTCACATGATTCTCAGCGGAGAATTTCTCAGGTTGGAGTTCTAGATGGGACTATGCGTACGGGAACTAGAGTGTCCGATGATACGAAAGCGTTTAATGAAACTGCTCAGCTGATTTTCGATAAACAGATTGCTCTCAGGAAATGCAAATGATTTTCTACGAATTCATCATAGTAATTGCCGAACTTAATACATAGTGGCCCTGTTCTTAATGAGTATCATGCTAGTAGGCACTCCCCTATTTGGGAAGCAACACAGATGCCAGAAATCATACACTCTGACGGCATTTTATAAAACAGAATTACGGTTCGTTTTATGGGGCGGCTTCTATGACACCTTGGAGAGATACTGTCATATAATAGCAAAATTCAGTGCGACAAACATGAAAACATTCTAGATTTTACCGATATCCTTGAACTTCGCCGAAAAATGCCGAAGGTGTGTTCAATGGATAGAACCCTTGCTAAGCATGAATCAATACTTGAGCTTTTCTCAGCGGAGAGTTTCTCAAGTAGGAGTTCTAGATCGGACTATGCGTACGGGCATTAAGGTCGCTAGCTTCGACAGTTATCGTGTCCTCGAACGGCCAGCCGGACAGAATGGATTTCGACACCGGTGTGTCCAAACTTGTCGTTTGAAACCATAGTCGGGGAAAAATTCGAAAATTACAGACATTTGGTCGCAACGACAGCCTGCTGTTGCCCTGAACATGCGCGCAAAAATAGTACCTCTTAATTAAATATATTGTTGGAAATAATTAACATAATAACAATAATGAATTCTCCCAATTCCATGAGAAACCAATAGACGAGTTGTTTCACAATATCGAAATCTTGTTTGTCAAATTAAATGAGTTATTAAAATCCATGAAGTTACTATATGCAGGAAATTGTACGATCAAACGATTTAAAGGTCTCATATGTAGCTCAAGGTCAGATATGAAGACGGAACTGTTACACCCATTCCGATAATAAGACTACTTTATATGCAATGAACTTAATCTATCCTTTACAGATGAGGCCTCGAAGGAATCTAGCTCTTTTGTTCATTTCACCTGTTGATTCTTCATGTTATGAACATTTTTCATTTATTCGACGCAGTACATTTTGCTCTTTTCTCTATTTATAATAATAATAATAATACATGTTCTTCAGATACTTCTGAGAACTCTCATCATAAAAAAAAATTGGAAGAAGCATTCCTTCTCTCAGTTCGATATCACATTCCCTGACACACATGAAAAAGTAACCTTGTTGCACTTAGACACTTGCTTAATGAACTCATTCAGAAATATAGATTAGATTGAAATGAGCTCTAAAACTCGATTGAAAAATGATAGCTTGAATGTTCTTGCAGAATTTCATGAGAACCAAATGAAAAGATTATAGCCAAACCAATAGTTGAAGGTGCGTTTGGCTGATTGAATACGTGATTGCAATAAATTGGCATGGCACGATTACCATGAAATTTTGCACAAAGTTGTGAATCAGCGTTCAGCAACTAATAATTAAGTTTGGTGATGATAAGATCAGTATTTATCGAGTAATTCCGGAAAAACCAGGGATACCTATGGAAAACCGTCGAAATTTGACATATCTTTGCAACATCACTAAAATTATAACCGAATTGAAATTTGGTAAACTGTTGTGATATAAAAAGTTCAAGATCTGTGCAGAATTTATTCGAAATCTGATAAGTAGTTCCCGAAAAAAAATTTTTGAAAAAAATTTCGGAATTTCTTTTTGTGTTGTTCCAATAACACGATCATCACGAAATTCGGCACAAACTCGTGCACTGATATTTTAAAACTAGTTGCAAAGTTTCATTATGATTGAATCAGTAGTTTTTGAGTTATTCCGGAAATAAAAACGATACCGAGAAAAAAACTCGAAATGTGACATTTTTTCCAACGTCACCAAAACAAAAAATCAGATCGAAGTAAAATTTGGCATAATCTTCTACAATACAGAATTAAAAGTCTGTGAAAAAAATTTTTGTTCAAGTTCAGAATTTTTTTCCAATATCACAATCATCACGAAATTCCGCACAAAGTTGTGTTTTTCAACTAGTTGCGAAGTTCAATCATGATTGGATCAGTAGTTTTGGAGTTAATCCAGAAAAAGCAACAATACCTAGGAAACTAATACAAAATTTTCCCAATATCTCCTAGGACTAAATCCAGATCAAACTGAAATTGGGTACACTGTTGTTAAATATGGGGCTGGAAGTTTTTGCAAAATTTCGTCAGAATGAGCAAAATATTTTTGGAAGAAAAATTTTTTCTACAAAAATGTTGAAAACTCTTTTTCAGTTCACAATTCATACGTTTACTCGCACTTAACTGCGCGTCGTTCTGCTTTAACTCATTCATAAGTTTCAATTTGATCGCTCTATTAGTTTATCAGAAATTGATGAAATTATCTCAAACGTTCAAATTACTATAACTTCGAAACCAATAGGCTGAGTCCAACCTTGTAGTTTCAGACGTTTTTGCCTCAAAACACGAATAATTACAGACATTTGGACAAATGACAAACTTATTCAGTGATATATAACGTTATAAATTCACCTTCACATCAACGTAGAAATACATTGCTGAATATTTTTCACTAATCAAACACCCAGTATATGTTGGTGTCTGTCTGTAACAGATTGGTTGCTATGTTTATCGCATTCGGTATGTAATAATTTCCATAACTAACAACAATTGTTTCTTACATAAGAACCTAATCAAGCGAAAACGTTGATAAATCGCTTTTTTCTCAATACAACACAAAAATATGCTACTTTCCATTCCTTATGCCGAATTGCGTCATTGTTGTTATCAAATGGTGGGTGGCGCAGGTTGGTAGAATACTTTGACCTATATCATTCGTTAAATGTCAGGAGAGTGCATCAAGTTGTTAAGGTACACTACTTTTCCTTTCCACTCTAGTGGTTAGAAATTCAAGAAAAGAACTGACGTGACGTTGGGTCGTTGTTTGTTTTCAAAGCGACCACTTATCCAGTCATCAGCCCTAGCCAATGCAGCTTGTCTTTCATTTGAAATAATTTGGCGTATTATGATCCTCGTGATCCACATGGAATTCTGCATGAATCTCTAAACCGTCAATTTTTCACCGAGTGCAAGATTTCAATTCATTCATGGATGAATCCAATCTGTCCGGCCATCTGTATGTACATTACCTATCGAAGGAGAGGACCTACAGTCCTTAAAACTTACAGGTTAGATTTGAAACCAAAATATTCCGGTTAAATCCATAGATGGGCAAAATCAGCTGAGTAGTTTTGAAGTTACCAGCATTCAAAATGATGAGGTTATTTCCTGAATATTTCAAGAAGTACTTACGCAATCAGACTGAAACATCATGTGTTATATTATATTTATTTCTTAAGTTTCAGTTTCAATTAAAATATGCCACTTCATAATTTCAATGGCTATATCTTGAGTTATCGATATCGAAAGATCTTCTATGAAGGTAAAATAGAAAATTCTGTATCATTTAATGATTAGATTGTGAAAAATTGCGCACAATCTTTCCTTATATTAATAGATGGAAATCTTGTTACTCAATTCATTTGTCACTTCGTTAATGGGAAAGTGAAATCGTTAAACCGACTGAATTTTAATCCAGAAATAATTCAATTGCCATTCAATTCTTGTTTGTTGCACTTTCATTTTTAAACGCGCAGTTCACACATGTACTTTTGACAGTGTTTCTGAATGAAAGGAAAGTGGATTTCGAACTACTTTCTTTGAGATTATGTTTATATCCGTTTCCACGTTGTAGGATTATTGGAATAATGCAGTTTTTATACACATGTGCGAGATTAATCAGAAAAAGGTGTGTCATTTCGATAGATATTTAAGAATTTTAGCAATTTCTATACGAGCGATTTGCATTATTCAGCAGGCCAGCTAATTAAGAAAAGAAAATGTGTTTCTTAGTGAGAGTCAAATCCATCGGTTTGGTCTCAAACTAATCTATATTATTTATCTGAAGATTTATAGTGTTCGAATTCCTCCCATTATCTGAAATCTGTTTCCACCATAACTTTTTTTTTGTGTCGATTCAAAATGGAAAGTTTCGATTGACAGATTAAGTATGTCGATCGGCAGATCCACGAAACGAACCATTTCACATAGATCAAGGAGCTCCATTTAGATTAATCGCTTCATGAATACAGCTACAAATATTCGTTGGTGAATGAACGAATATTTCTGTCGAGATGCTAAAATATATCAGGTGCCGACATTTTCCTTCTATTGCCACTAAAATTTTGGGTCCGAAATGCGGTACTAGAATTGTCAAATACTGTTCCATTTCTCACTGTGAACCTTTGATGGCGCTGAGGTAGCTTTGTCAAGAAAAAATTTGCAAAAGCACTGACTTGACGTCAGAAGCTTTAACGGGATTGTTCAAATTCGTTGCCAAAGCGGTCACCTGTTCGCGCATCTGTACTCCTTAAGATATTGAGGAAATAGCGTCAAAATTTCAAATTACAACGAAATTTGTAATTTTTTTCCCTTCTCTTCCTTCTCCTAAATTTTCGAAAAAACTTGTACATATAAAAAAGTTAGTAAATGAATTAGGTTTTTCGAGCATGTAGTTTTTAAAGGAAAATGTGTTTCCAAAAATAGTTGTAAAAAAATATCTTAGGGGTTAACTATTTCAACCCCGAAATGTGTAGTTTTATTGACAAATAATATTTATCAAGTTTCTCGTCTCAAGCCTAATATACAGGGAAAATAAAAACCTAGAAAAGCACTGACGTGAAGTCAGCAGCTTTTACACGCTTGTTCACATTGCGGAATATTGACTTGAAAATTTCAGTGAAATCTTAATGAAACATGAAAATTTTCAAGAAAAAAAAATTTTTTTTCGAATTTTTCCATGGATAATTCTTCTTATTGACACTGTTCATCTTCCAACCAACTGTCATTTCGATCAGATGAATATTTTTCGAGTTATTGAAAAATCAAAATTTCAAATCGCTGTAACACAAAAACCATTCGGCAGATTTGGCTCATTAACGAACTCAACCGAGAAATTCAGGATCTTAACATTACCTAAAAATTTCAAGACTCAAGGACAGAATCAATTTTGACCACGGATTCTTCATCAGTGAGACCAACCTAGTTGTTGGAGCCCAATTTCTGCTCAAAATTCGAAAATTACAGACATCGTGACGAAATTATAACGCGCTGTTCCCCAGAACAAGCGCGTAAAAAGAAAAACAATTTTTTTTGTTTATCTTCGGAGGGGTGGTTTTTCAAAAAATATCATACTACTTTAATTTTCATCACAGAATCACCCCTCAAATTTTTTCGGTGTTATTCAGATACATTCTGTATATTTAGCTTTAGATTTATGTATTCAAAGACGAAAGGAACTTTTAAATAATATTTTCGCCGTTCTGACTTGAAGACCTATTACACTGCCAATTTCCAGGGCCCGGTAAAACGGATGCCCGGTATGCCGGGTAGGGTGTCGCTTATTAAGCTGACCGTCCATTATGTCGGTGGCAATGCGCGGCGCTGCGCTGCACGGTCTAAGGCGGAAGCGCTGTACTGAAAGTTTGAACCAAAACGAACTAGGTCCGTCCATCGTCCATTAGGTCGGTTGCACGACGCTGCGCTACGTGACTTTACCGGTTCATCAGCACGACTCGCGTTGTCGGATGCCGAAAGAATTCTGAGTACCTCTGCCCCATTATTTTGTTATTTTAAACAATATTTCACAAGCATCTTCTCATGAGCACCTTACGAACTTTATCTTCCGAGTGCAGATAACTATGATATTGCCATGATATTGTTGAGTTTCGAATAATGACTCTGTTATCTTTTCTCTTAGCGCGTAATGATACTGGAAACTTATAACTCATTGATAATTTCCTGACAGATTCGTTCTAGAATGGTTTCGCATAAAGTCTCCTGACATAGTTATCTAGATTTTCCATTTTTGATTAATTATTTCAAACTAGAATATCGATTGACAACACATGGCAGATACGCACTCTGTTCTAGGCATGGTTTCTCGTTTTCTATTATGAATAAATAACTTCCCTACTGACCTTGAAAGATAATTATCATTGCGAGTAATGAGCTGATCTCGTTATCAGAGGAAGTGATAACATTTGAGGATATTCGTTATCGGTTGATGAGTTTGAGGCCTACAGATATTTTATCTATTCAGCCAATCAACACAATAAATTCTGGAAGAAGTATTTAAGAGAATTATGTTTGTAGAGTAGGTTTGAAGCTGGATAGCAGAGGTCCAATTCATGGAATCTATCCAAGAAATCCGTACATATAACCTTTTAAAATATAAATCCCACAATTAATGTCTATCAGAATTATCTACATATTCGATCAATTTGAAAGTTTATACAAAATTTTAGCAAGATCGGGCGAATAATTCCTGAGATGTTTTCATTTTTGAGAATTATTTTTTTTTAAGTAACAAAATCCTCACCAAATTTCTCCCGAGTTTTCGATACACCACTAGGCCTTTGCGCCTTTATCCGATATAACGCTTTTCCCTAGAACATGCACGCAAAAATATATTACAAAAATATTGTTGTCTCGTATTATAGTCTGAAGTTCTCAAGCTCTCAAAAAAACACCATATACATAACGTTACCATTCTTCTGCATCATTGCATTGTCCACTCCAGATTTATTTTCAATGTTTTCTTTCCATGAAGGATTACAAAAGTTCATTTATATTTATCTGCTCATTTAATAGCCAAACCGTGTTCGCATTTATCTCGAAATATCTGGAACAATCGATGAAATGAAACACTACCAAACATGTACATTCTAGAAGCCTTTCGTAATGAGAAAATGGAAAAGATGTTAGGTTCATAATTACAGGTGGTTATCAGTAATGAACTGCTGATATTTGAATCAACAACATAGAATGGAAATATTACTTTGTCGGTATAATTATTCTGGGTTTCATTCCGAATATTTCCCATCAGGTCGCGAAATCTTCATTGAAATCATTATTTCTCAAGAATTGCAATCATTATTTAATTATGACCTGACTGTCAGAAATAATGCATAGAACGTCAAATTGGGACATTCCCAATGATTCTAGAAATATACCATTAGATGCATAGAATACATATGGTGCGGTCACTTTTTGACATATTTTGAGCCCGAAATGAGGTCTAAATGTTGTCAGAATACGGCTTTGTTGTCCTACTTCAGTTTTCGCCGATAGATGCCCGCAAAGGAAAATCTGCCATATAAAAACTGAAATATTTACGGAAGTTACCGACCTGTCATATCAAAACTAGTCAAATCAGAACTTTTTTCTGATATTCCGAGTTGGACCATACATTGTTTTCAAGAATTCACGGAAATTAATCAACTTTGACAAATTTAAATTATGATTATTCATTTCATTCAGTCAGAATGGCGATAATACATATGAAGGTTTCCTTCGTCTCTCAATACACAAGTCTGAAACTCGATATTTTTGAATGCCTGGTTATTACAAGAGGTATTTATTATCTCAATATTTAGTTCATGGAAAGGAAGCCTTCCCGAGTTGAGTTTTCAAAAATAACTCAAGAAATCATTTGTAACGATAGATACTATAATTTAATTTATCTGGTTTGAAATTCGTCTGATGTATGTAACAAAATTCATACCTTTTGAATAGACGACTTCGGCCCAAGTTGCCAACCCACAATTTTCTTCACAAATTTACTATCACTGGGGAACGGGAATTTCGGGACAAATTCGACATGATAAGGTTCGCGTTATTTATAAATATCCATGCCTCGGCTCTTCAGACTAGATAATTGCTTCCAAATATAGGTTTTTGTAAGGCTGAAATTAAACTTAGGATTCCTGATTTCATGTTAATAGTGTCAAGTATATGAAGGATATATTCCGCAAATCAACTTGGTTATTTCGGTTGCCGGTTTTCCGTTCTGTAAATATGAAATATTCGGTCGGTTCCTGAAATAAAAAGTTTATTACGGAATTTGATTGATGAAAAAGCAATCTTCCTGTCACCAGAACGTAGACATATTAAGTCTATACACCAGAACGACAATGAATGTTTTATGGTTACATATTCATAGCATAGGACAATCTTTATTTACCTTATGATCCATAGACCATACCTAGTAATTTTTCCATTGTTGATTGTTGTCTCTTCTATGTTCTATGTTTCTATGCTATGGATATGTTAGCATAAAACATTGACAGTCGTTTTGGTGACAGAAAGAACGTTTTTTCATTATTCAAATTCCGTAATTAACCTTTTTGTCAGGAACCAACCGAATATTTCATATTTACGGAATGGAAAACCAGCTACCGAAATAACCAAGTTGATTTGCGGAACATATCCTATACAAATTTGACACTATTAACATGAAATCAGGAATCCCAACTTAAATTTCAGCCAATCAGAGATGATCTTAACAAAACCCTATATTTGAAAGGAATTATCTGGTCTAAAAAGTCGAGGCTATCTTTTATAGATATTTATAAATAACGCAAACCTTATCATGTCGAATTTGAACTGAAATTCTCGTTCCCCAGGGATAGTAAATTTGTGAAGAAAATTGTGGGTTGGCAACTTGGGCCGAAGTCGTCTGTTGAATATTCATTAATAAATAGAGGTACATACACAATTTATAAACTATATTTTTTGGAAGGAGATCCTAACAATCCAATGAAATCCATAAGTAACATCAATCTCCCGTTTCCATTTCAACGTTGTTCTGGCTTCTCAATGACTTCTTGTATCCATCCATGAAGGTGTTCTTACAACAAACCTCATATTTCTCCATTTCCCTTTTATATATTTCATATTATCATGAGTAGATATTCCAAATTTGTTGAACTTCCAATATATATTCGTAAGAATCCATAATTTCAAATATTTCATTTTTCGTCAAATAGTTTTATCAGATCAATCAGATAATAGCTCAATTCATTTCATTCACTGGAATTAATTGTTTCGACTTGACAAAGCGACCTTAGCGCCATCATCGTTTACAGAACCAAGTAGGAAATTGTCGACACCTGATATATTCTATGCATCTTGGATATACCCATACAAAACTTTACTTGCCCAATATTTCCAAAATATAGGTTAAATCGAATTTTAATCGAGTACTTAATTGAGAAATGAATGAGAATCATTCAGGCTTTCAAGAAGATAAATTAACATTCGAAAAAGCAATTTAGTTTTTGTTTTAAAATTTTTTTAATGACACCATCATCACAAAATTCCACGAAAAGTTATACATCAGCATGATGAAACTAGTAAATGTTTCATCATGATTGGATCAGAACTTTGAGAGATATTTTGGAGATATCAATGATACCGAGGAAAAAACTACTTGACATATTTTTTTCCGATATCTTCGAAAATTATTATTGGATCGAACTGAAATTTTGTACACTGTTGTGAAATATAAAGTTGAAGGAATGTGCGATTTTTTCAAGTCTAATGAATAGATTTCGAAATAAAATTTCTCGAAAAATTTGTTTTCCAGTTCCACCTTATCGGGCCTAATGCCAGCATGCCGGTCGGCGGGACGGAAGCGATGGTGACACAGCATTCGCCATCAGTAAGTCCAACCTAATCATTTGGACCATTTTCGACTCGACATTCAAAAATTACAGACATACGATAGCATGTCGCTTTCCAAAATCTGCGTACAAAAAAAATCAAAATCGAATGAGCGGTTCACGCTAATTTTGAAATTGTGTCCAATTTTTCGTGGCAGGTTTTTTGCTGGTGTTGTACTTAGTCGTTGTTTATGGTTCTTTGAACTGTCGATATAACCTCCAATTATGTCCAGCCAAAGAATACAATTCAAAAAAGGCATAGAAACATTCTCACCAATCCATTACCAAATTTGTATCGTGTTAGCAATACTTTTGACATTGGCGATTTCACTCACGTTCCATCACACAAAAATGGAACATGATTACAGAGTAACTATATGTTATTATTAAATAATAATTAACATCACGATATGCGTCCAAGTTGTAGACAATAGCAGTACGTGAAATGAATTTGAAATTGTCGAATAAAATTGAAATGAGATTGGAGAAAATATTAAATACAGGTTGTAATGAAATTTCTCCATATGAAGGGTGGTGGTGATGTAAATTTGCTGAATTCAATTGATATCTTTCGACATTCAGTTTCCACATTATTTTATTTTCAGTCGCTGATAGATATTCGAAGGTATTGATCAAGACAAATTCTAGATATCCCAAACATCGAAAGGTATACAGGGATTTAGATTATACATATATAAAATTCTAGATAGAACCTTTTTTTTTAGATTAAGACAAAAATCTTCTTCTAATTATCAATCAAATCAACAGCCCAACTATCATGAACAACCCAACTTATTGTCAGTGATTCCTTACGTACATGGACTTTCAGAAAAACACTGCAAATTTCACACAAGAGTTTATTATTTTCTTAGTTAAATAACTCAATATACCATTGATATCTTAAACAACTTAGAACCGAATGCGATGATTCATTTTCGATATTATTGGAAATTTGCAGCGTTTTTCTTTATATTTCAGGAACCACTGGTCGGAATTCATCCGGGTGGAATTTTTTAGGTTCAGTTATGCAACAGTAATCAACGTTCAGAGTTTCATGAAAATTCGGTGGTAAGTCTTCAAGAAATATTTTTTTTGCGCCAACCCCTCATTTAGAGCCCTTAGGGTACACCGATCCTGCTAAAAAGCTTGGAGGATCAACCTCGAGTGACACACGATTTTTCTACCAAGTTTCAAGGATTTCCGTTCAGTACTTCCAGAGAAAAGCCACGGACAACGGACGGCGGACAAAGGGATTTTTTTTATTCGTTCTTTCCAATCTACATACTCCAAAACGTAAACTGTGAAATTTTCAGGGGGGGTTAAATTTTTTTTTTGTTGGTCGATCACTAAGGTTTATTATTTGATTTTATCAAATAATAAACAAAAATCAGAAGAATTGGTGCTAAATTTCAATAATAAGAACGGTTTTCAAATCAAAAAAATGATTTGAGATCCATACTAACTAAAACCAAACCAATTAACGAAAAACAAAATCAAAAAATTGTGTTTATAGTATTCCCTGTATTCGTGGAAAGACATAAACAGGGTAAACGTCTAGAGCGTTAGATATCAGAAAACGAGAGCACAAAAGCAATTTAAGAAATAGAGACATACAAAAATCCCGAATAGCGAACCATCTATGTTCGATCTTTGGGAATCACATGATAGATTGGGACAGTACAAAAATATTGATAGAATCAGATGATTTAAAAAGAAGAATTAAAGAGTCCTCTTGCATTTTGTTAAATGGAGAGAGTTGTTGCTCATTGTTCGGTAGAATTTCCTTGAAAAAATGTAAAATTTAAGAACTTTTGAATCAAATAAATCTGTGTTGCTGTGCTGCCTCAAAAATGTCAATTTGACAAAAGTCTCAAATCGAAACGAAAAATCGAAAGAAAATAATTCTTAAAATTTTTTGATTTGTCTGATGAAAAAGTTAGATTTGTACTCTGAAACGTCATAATTCTCTTTCTTTATCGTTTGTATTGTTCCTGTATAGTTCATTAGGCAATCTGTTTTGCAATAAAATGCCCTTGACAATACTGCCACCCGCAAGGGCGTTTTTCATGAAAAAAATAATTTTATTTAATCATTAATAGTTCTGTTTCAGGTATTGGGAGTGGAAACCCAGAAAAAAGCCTATAAAAATGACATAGTTTGCACACCCGTGCGTTGAACTGGCATTGACCAACAAATAGCCATCGTATATCACCACTAAGAGACAGAATAAGCAATGTCAATTCTACAGCTCCTCACCTTGCCCTAGTTAATGAATAAGTTCGATATCCTGCGTCTACAACCTACGTTATTGCCTCAGTTCTTGAAGCAGACACATTGTCAACCTTTTTTCGATCACTTTCGATCCAAATAAAATTATACCCTGCTGAAGACAATACCGCATGCAGAAACCGGTTATAGTTGATGGATTAATGGCCACATTACTTCCTCAACCGGGTTTCAAACGGCCCCAAAACTCAAACTGTGCCAACAGGAACTCAAGATGCGTCAAGCGTTCGACGAAGATAATGAACAAAATAGGTGATGACGTGCTTGAGACAACTAACTGTTTTACGGTCACTGCGTAACTGTGAAGACGCCAATAAACTGTGAAAGACTTGAAAAGCGTTATACAATGCAGTAATGAAGACCTACTACTCTACATTACGTCTGGATAATGGTCATTTGTATTTGTTTCAGTATATAAAACTGTAATCAACGGGAAGCGATAGAGAGAAATTCCATGTTGCCTGTCAAGCATATCACAATGGGTTCAAGTGTTTGAGGTATCAATAGTGAAGGTTTGCGTGTGATAATAAGTACATGATGGTACGTACATCGTTTGATGGTTCAGCTTGCGTAGCCAAAAAAATATTTACGGTTGGTGTGCCGTTCATATGGAAAACAGTTTTCGAAAGAAAAATTATTCAGAATTAGATAATTAGGGTGTTTCAAATTGAGCATTTTTTTAAGAATAAATAAAACCAATAATTTGCATTCATTTTCGAAAACTTTTTATTGGTAATTGAAGTATCAGTTATGATATTTATATACGAAAAATAATATCTGTCAAATGGCATTCTCTTGCAGCTCTACAGAGGTCCACCCTTTTGTTAAAATTTTCAATGACATTTTGACATAATTGAGGCTCTATCTCACTAATGACACGAATAATTTCATCCTTTAGTTCAGGAATCGATTGTGGATTATTCTTATAGATCTGGCTTTTCAGACAACCACAAAGAAAATAGTCCATCTGTGTCAAATCACATGATCTTGGTGGCTAATTGACATCACCAATTCTGGAGATTATTCGTTCAGGAAATTTTTGTGTCAATAAATCAATAATTGTGTCATTTGCAAACTGAGGTGAAGCGCCATCCTGTTGAAACCAATTGTCCTCTAGATCAATATTCAGTAATTCAGGCCACAAAAGTTTGATTATCACCCGACAGCAGCATTTTCAAAGAAGTAAGGTCCAATTACACCGCCTGACTATAATGCACACCAAACAGTGACTTGTTTAGGCTGCATAGGTTTCTCATAAATAATTCGTGGAGCCACCAAGTTGAAAATGTGCCTCAGAGCTAAATTCTTATGTAAAATATGCCATGTTGTGGATCCACTAAGTCCAGCTTGTTGTGAACGTCCTGTAATGGTCATTCCAGGGTCTTCAGCAACAATTTCACGAACCAAATCAATATTTTTTTGGGAACGACCGCTACGACTGTATTTTTCACCTTTTTGATCTTCCACCGAACCGGTCTCTTAAAATTTTTTAATAACTCGACCAATAGTGCTTTGAGATGGACGATTATGTGGACCATAAAATTCACGCGATTTTCTAAAAATACTTTTCACAGAACGCAGATTTTTATGAAATAATTCAAGAATTTTATGAATATCATGCATCACACTTCTTAAATGTTAAAATATCCAGACGAATTCAGTGCGCCATCTATATTTTATTTCTTAAAAAAAAACGCGCAATTTGAAACACCCTTTAGTAACGACAAATGAGATGACGACACTTGCGAGGTTTGAAGCGAATACGTAGAATGGTTCTCGAGGTATAACTATCTGAAGATTCTCTGGGAATCAATAAATCAGCCTGTATCTTAGACTCAGCCTTAGCCCATATTCAATTCATGTGTTCTTACTTCCTTTTACAAAACTGTAATCAACGGTAAACTGTGGTGAGGAATTCAATATTGCTTGCTAAGCATATGACAATGGGTTCAAGTGTTAGACGTATCAATAGTGAAGATTTGCGTGATGATAATATAGGCCATTTAGGATGACGAGCTCTTGAAATTGGATAGGAGAAGCAGGAAATCTGTAATATAACAATGAATTATATTTATACCTTTTCCTACTGCTTGTGTAGTTGCACAATACAGATTGTATTCACTTCCATAGGAGAAAGAAGCAATTATAAGCTTTCGTTGAGTATAAATATCGAAATGAAGATTTGTTCTTAATAACTTTGAGATCATTGTCATGATCATTTCTGCAACTTGAAACGTTGCTGCTAATGGATCTCCTCGCTGAAAACCTAATTCTAAGCACTCTGGTTGAGGTAGGGGAGACGCTTATGGCTATGATTCATTCATGTTCATTTGTTTTGATATTCCAGAGAATGGGTTTTCTCGATAGAATATATACAGAGCGTGTCTTTAGGTTTTACATTAATTTCAACTACAGATTCCTCTCAACAAATAAAACAAGTTTTTCATTTACTCTTTTTCCAGATTCGGCTCAGGTAAAATGTTATAAGCATTAAAATATTTCTCAATGTGCCAATACACTCCTGAATTCTCTTCGCAAGTTCACCACAGTGAATCTTTTGCTGATCTTTTTTGCAAAATATCAAATGCAATGTTTGAAATTCGAGGAAACATGAATGAAGAAACTCGATTACTCACTTAATCCTTATAACTTGCTTTTTGCGATATTTTTGTAACGGAAACATTACAGCAAACATTACATTACAGAAATTATCAGCAACAATAAGGTAATCTAAAATTACTGAAGAATTTTATAATGATATAAGTTAATCTTATCTACATTCTTCATGCTTATTTCTGATAGTTTATGAATTGGCGAATCTATAACCAGGAAACCGTTTGAAGTAAAATGATAGTTATTACTGAAAAATATGTGTCATAGTCATAGAAAACTTCACTCAAAATTCATCTCATTCGGAGTAATCATCTCGAAGCTACAAAAGAAAGATTGTTTTTTTTGTAAATTTCAACAGCTTGTATATTTTTACCGGATCCGAATCTGGAAAGATAATAAAGAAAAAAGTGTTCTATTTGATAAGAGGAATATATGCATGGTTGAAAACATGTACAACTTAAAGACTCACCCCCTGTATATGTACAAATATAATGTTCGAGTTAAAGAATTTTGTCGGATTTTTCCACAGGTCATCGTTTGTAATATCAGCTTAATTGGGCATGCTCTGATGAGTTCTGTAAATTAAGCGATTAACATACAGTCGTATGGTGCGGTCTCGAGCATAGTGTTGGTATTTCCATACAATTTGCTAACGATATAATTAATATTATTTCAGAGTGAAATGCTTTCGAGCCGAGATGATCATGCAAGATCCGGTACGAAGTTCTGCAGTGTGTTACGGCTATTGAGCCAGGACGAAACGTTATATCTCCAAATTCCTTCGGACCTACATCGAAAATCTTCACAACTAAAAATTTCAATGCTTATTTTGAATGTACTGTCCATGGTTATCTACATAGAGATAGGATATCTCATTATCCGAATTACTCCTAATAACAAGTTAATTAATTACATTTCCCACGAAGAGATTTATTATGACGCCAATTCATGTTCATTTATTTCTGTTGTATCTACGAAATTCGAGGTTATCTCATAGTTGATTGATAATTTGATAATACGGATTCTAATTGAATTAATAGCGTATAGATTACTTTTGAAGATAACTCTTCAGCCTCCTAAATGAATAGTACAGATAAAGAAAGAGTACATATAAATTATTCCCCAAGGTTCAGCAGATGAGTGACGTCTAACTGACATTCACTTCTGTTCAATAAATGTTTGAGGTTAATGTCACTGAATGTCACCTGAAGCACCATACACTAACTAAGTTTTCAGATGGGCAATATTAATCGTCCTTTGAAATTAGATGAAGTTGCCTCAACAAATTCAATGAATCGACCAAATTATCTCTTATTTCTTGTTCAAATTCCATAAAGGTGTTCTCAAAAAATTGTATACTTCATCAACTACAAATTTAATTAGGTTCACTTTCATTTCGACTGGTCGCCAAGTATGACAGCAAACGCAACATCCGGTCTGGCTGTTCGTTCATCCGGTTGGAACATGGGTCAGTTTGCATAACACCTGCATTAACTGGCGTATTTCGATCTTTTGTCGTTGCAGATTTCCGTTGGTTGAACCGTAACGTTGAAGGAAAGTACTGAAAGGATACCCAAGCCTATCAATTCTGCGTCGACCCTGAGTCATCCACATTTCTATGGTTGGCTCGGTGGTCATGCCGTGATATATTCATGTGGTCGCTTATGGAAGCTACTAATCAATGGAAAGTTCTGAGTGCAACAGAATGTTAAATGAATACCAACCCATGCAGAACTATGAACATTTTCTGCATCGAAACTTTTTGGAGGTCTTAAATAATCATAGAATCCATATTACGCACAGGATACTCCTGCAAACCGTTTCGACCAGCAAAAACTGATGACATTCATCAATATGGCCACGCCCCCAAATCGCTCGTGCCGAATTTCCAATATGGCATGAGCTGTGTGGCATGTAGCACCGTCCTGTTAAAAACATCATGTCGTTGGTTATAATCAAATTGAAATTTGAAAAACTACCACCGCTAATACAACGGTTGCAAAATCAGAAAAACTCCAAAATGAGGGACATTTTATACGGTTGGTTTCAATGAATTTGACTCAACCCTGTTAAGACAGCAACCCCTGAATCCTAATACGGAAAGGGGTATTGAGTGACACCTGTTTCAAAGGTGATTCTTTCACATTTTCAAAGCTGCCATATATTCAACTTTTTTGTTATTGCTTCTACTGTTTTCCTAATAGTTCCAATAATGGCATTTCCTAGAGTACCAGTGAATCCTATGGGTGGATTTCCAGATACCATAATAAACATTTTTTCCACGATAAAACTGAATTTGTTGTATTATTCTTCGATTATTTTCTTCACTTCTTCAGAATAATATGACAAAGAAGTACTAGTAATAAAACAATTCAAACGTATGGCGTAGGCCATCGAATTACCTTCAACACAAGATGTCACTCAACCCGCCTTTCCATTCAAGATTTCAGAGGTTGCTGTCATCACGTTTGAAATGTTCCTCTACGAACGAAAGTTCAACATTTTTGCTTTTTTTTTATTTTGCAGGGGGGCCGAGATATAAAGGATGGTATCTTTTCAAATGGATACTCTATATAGTGCTTGCCCTGGACAGTGATGGCCTGGACAACGTCGTTTCCGAAAAAATATGAACTAATAATAACCCAGCCATAAATCCAAACCATACAGTGAATTTTTAGGGTTGATAAATGACGATAGCCAACAGTGTTTCAAGAAATTTTTCGGCTAGAACTCCAGAACAAGAATAATTGTAAAAATGTGATTACAACAAGATGTCGCTATATGCCATACAACTGATGCGGCGTTCGCATTGCCGTGGGAAATATTTGACGACATAATCATCCCACGTCGAAGATCTGTGAATTGGCCCAAAGGTCATGTCATTTGACACTTCAGAATTATTTCCCTCGAGGCTATACTCCCTTCACTTTTATAAACTATCCCGGTTGGCCATGATTTAGGTCTATCGAGTTTTTTCACTTGAAACTGACGCAGGTTGGCACTCGTGAAATATCGGCAATGTCAAAATGCTTCTTAGCGACGTTGCCAAATGGCAATGCCAATTTCTACTCTCAGTCCCAACACAATCATCACGCTTGGAAACTGTAAATGCTGAAGGTACTTTTGAAGAAGCAGAGACAAAGTATCAGGAAGTGCTATGTAGAATTGAAATCTGCTTATTCTGACAGCAACCCTGATAATTTGGAACCATTAATTTATCACAAGCTATCCAACATTTTCGACGATGTACAGGTTCTGTAGTACTTCTACATTTTCATACTGGAGTATTCCAAGTTGTGCAACAAGGTATATAAATGTCTTCTGTAGACTTATTTCTTGCGAATTTCAAAAAGTAGGGAATTCCATAGGTTCGTCTGTTCGTTTAGAGGTTTTACTGCAGGGTTATTCGAGTATAGTTTTATTATTTTTTTCGAATGTACTATCACAAAGTAACGGACTACTCTATCCATTAGTTTTCAGTATGATTTCAATACTCAATTCTTGATTTCCGTACAAGAAAAAAGCATGACTGAATCTTCCACCTATGTTTATATGAGCGGAATATTTCCAGTGTTAACAGAAAAAAAAGTTTCTTCAACATTCGCCAGGTCTTTGGAATTACTGAATTCACATAATGTTTCCTCAAATTCATTATTTTCCCAAAGTGAATTAACATTTTGAAAAATACGTAAATACTACGGCTTCTATGTAGAGAGAACAACGTTGTGTAGTTATCTGACAGGAAAATGACTATAACCTAACATTTCCAAAATATACACGGTGAAATATGTCAGAATGTCATGGCGAACCAGGATAGTTTATTGAAATGAGTGGAGTCATACTTATTTTCACTCAACAACATAACAACTTAATACGTTTGAAATGAGTCGGATACGAATAATATTCTCGAGATAAATCCCACATTGTTTATTTAACCATTTTCGCTGTTATTTCATCATCGATGGATACAGGGCTGAAAAAGCGGAATAGTTTTTCCCCTCGAATCAGAAATTGATGGATCTGAGCGATTTTACACATTTTCATTTTAAAACGAAAAAACGCGGTGTTATGTTTTCGCTGGACCTCCCTGTATATTCATCTTCAACATAGATCAAGAATTATGATGACATGTCAAACTTTCGTTGTTTCATCCAGAATAAAAACTCGATAATTCTCACAATAAGAAAGACCTTTTGAAAGTATCGTCTTTACAGTCGGCCGTCAGTGTGATAAAACTAGTTGGTTGAATGAAAAACCTAGCACTTTCTTATAACCATACCTTGAAGTGAGCAACAAGTCAAACTGAAGTACACAATCAGGAAGTCAACTATTCCAACCTTTAAATGAAATGGCGTCCACGACACTCCCAAAATCGGCTAATATTGAAGGTCAAGAATTTATTGTTTCCGACGAGTCATGGCAAACCGTTTCACAACTTAAAAACATCGAATACACAAGCTTTGAGTCCGCAGATAATAATCATTGTTGGGAGATATTAGTGTAATATTTCTGCTGTGAATTAATATTCAAACTTGTGGGTAGCAAATGTGGGTGGGGAATCTGGAACTTGTATTTTTTCAACAATCCCTGGACTTGGAATTTCAAGTTACTGCTGAAAGAGTCGGTTTTTGAAGGTCAGGAAGTGAAATAAATGTATAGAAAGTAATGTAGTATTCAGTACAGTACGGATTGAACAGGAATATTACATAATTAAAGAATATTGCAGTACATGGTCGAGAAAGAATCAGAGATAGTCGAAGTCACACAAATATGGAATTGTGTCCATCCGTATATGGGTGGACAGCTCTAAGCAAGTTAGATAAGTTTACGACTGGAAAAAGATGGCAACTAATACTTGTTACCATCCTACTATCCTGCGTTACAGAAATGATTGAATAATATACAAGAAAAGCACTCATAAGATCAGTATCTGATGAAGAAACTTCAGTGTTTCAATTGGCTCAATTTGAGGTTATTTGTAGCACAACAAACACGATGCACCAAAAAGCGTGTTCAAGAATCAACGGTAAAAATCTAGAAAAGCACTGACGTAAGGAAAAGCTTTTACGCTCTTGTTCAAATTCTAGCTATAAGATCAACACATTTTGTAACTAGTTGCGTGTTGATAATTTCCACCTTATCACGAAGTTTCAATTTGATCGCATTTGTACTTCTTGAGATATTGCGTGAAAATTCTACATAACAATGAAATTTGGCACATTTTTTTTCCTTATATCTCCGAAAGTAAATATCGAATCGAATTGAAATTTGAAAAAATGTTGTCAGAACTGACCCTAAGGTTTGTGCCGAATTTCATCGAAATCCAATTCATATTTTCAGAGAAAAAGGAATTTTTCATCGAAAATTTTGAAAATTTTCGAATAAAAATTTTTTCAAAATTTTCCAACAACTGGATTCACACGAAATTTCGCCCTCAGTTGTGCGTTGGTATTTCGAAACTGTCCACGACATTTCAATTTGATCGTGTGAATACTTCATGAGATATCGAGGAATCAACCTCAAAACTATTCAACCTATGCCACCCATTAACGAACTCAACAGAGATATTTAGAGTCCGAACCTAATCTGACAATTTCAAGTCGCTAAGTTCTTTCCTTCGAAAGTTACAGCACATACGGACAGAATTGAATTTGACCACGGATTCTTCTTCAGGGAGTTCAACCTACTCGTTTAAGACCATTTTTAGCTCAAAATTCGAAAATTACATACATCGTGACGAAATGATAAGGCGCTGTTCCCTAGAACAAGCGCGTAAAAATGACATGAAGTATCACTGGAGAGAGTATTTCAAAATAAGATGCTGCCCCTCAAGTTTGTGAATCTTCACTGGATTGTAAGACGGTGGTTCAAAAGAACCTATGTCCTGAGCTACCTAGTGGTTTGATTTTGGGTACAAATAAATAATTGTTCCATTATAACTTTAACATTTCACAGATGATTTATTGAAATTGAGCACAGAACTCCCTGAGCGTGAATGGCCATTTATTCAATGAAAACATAAATATTGGTGTTTCAACCATTGGCCATAAATTTTTGAGAATATTTCACTCATAACCTTATTTTTCCAATCTTTATTCATTTCAGGAAAAAAAATTTTTCTGTCCGACATGCGATTATCACGTGAAAAAATGAAAACAATTTGAATGCATTTTCGAATTATTTATGGATATGTATCTACTATTATTATTTCTTTTTCTCATAGACTTCTTACGGGATAATCGCGTCTTACAAGGAAACAAGTGAAGATCTCAAGTTCATCCTAAAATAAATAAGGATTTGAAAAAATACAGCAGCGTACGTAATATTTTTTCAAAAATATCTAGACCACATTCCGCACATTTGATTCAGATTGGAATATCCTAAAATAGGTTGTGGACAATACGGCTAAACAAGATTGGTCAGACTTGAACTCCAACTTTTCAAACCTAAGAGCCAGAGGAAAATGAAAATCATATTGCTGCTTTTTCAGGAGAAATTCACAACACCATCAACTGCATTACTCTATGGTATTTTGTTTTGAATAATAAGTCAATTATGACATTTCAGTAATTTAAAGTTTAGTTATTATCTCTGCTCTTTGCTGAGCTATGAAATTGAAATACAAAAATAAAACACTTTAATGATAGCAACTCTAATTTTTTCTAGTTTTCTCCATAGTTTTCTTGCAAAGCTATACAAGATGGAGATTTTTATGAAAACAATAGTCCAGAAAGATCATCAAGGGGTCTCCCGCTGATTTATCCTAAAATAAGTTTGCGTTATTTCTTACGAGAAAATGATTAATTATGACACAACGAAATCGCTTCATATCATGATAGCTCAGCAAAGAAACTCCTATCGGTATTAAACAGCATACACCACTGGTAATTCATGAAATAGGATACATTTTTGAAAAAATGGTAATGTTTTTCAGCTCATTATGAAGTACTGTTCTCATAAGAAAGCATACAACTTTGTGTTAGAGCACAGCAAGAGAACCCCAAGGAAAAATAATTGTGAGCCACTGGATTGCTATCAGCAAAGTGTCTTATTATTTTCAGAATGGAAATAGGATAAAGCAATCGACGAGATTATAAGTCTCATGAAAAAATATAACCTAAAGATGCCTTTTGTTCTCCCCTTTCTTTCAGGTTTGAAGATTCGTAGTGCAGGTGTCACCAATTGTGCCCACTTTGTAGGTAGGTACATTGAAAAGTTGCCTTTGATGCTTGTGCCGAATTTCATGAAGAGAACTTTGAAGATATTATATACCAATGATTTCTTCGTTGAAATTTCACCACCTTATGGCTCAAAAGTTAGGTTTTATGACCTATAGGTTCAGAAGCTTTCTGCTCAAACCTAGGGATTACAACCGTAAGGACCAGCACATTATTCTGAAACACCCTGTAGATACGGTTTTGTGGGTTTTGAGTCATTTGAGAATTGAACATGGTTTCTAAGAGCACTAGATGATACGCACAATTAAAATGATTTGAACTCAATGGAGACTTCAACAGTGCGCCAAGACAGAAACCTTGCGTACTTTTCTGCTGAATACTATCGAAAATCAGGACTAATGGACGTATTCATCTCTAATATCCTTGGATTAACAGAAATAATAGTATTCACAAGGTATTTTATCGAAATTATAGTCATGAAGAATCATTAATAGCTCAACTTGTCATATTCAAGGAGTTTCTCGAAGTCAAAGAAATAGGTATGTTTTTGGACAATTAAAATTCTTCATGAGCAACTCGTAGCTAATAACGGAACTATTGGAAGAACATTCGTGGTTTCCGTTGATTTCATCACCATAGTAATTATTCTCAGATGTTTATGATGAGTGTGTATTGGATGGTGCCGAACAAAATCCCTTTAAAAATGTTATACCTCATAGAACATCTGTCAGCAGATCTAACTACAATTCTGCACATCATGCATGCAAACGTTTCCACTGTATCTTTTTGCGCGCATGTTCTAGGGGAACAGCGTGCTATCGTTTTGTCCAAATGTCTGTAATTTTGGATGATTGAGCCGAAAATAGTCTCAATCGACTAGGTTGGACTCACTGATGACGAATCCGGTGTCAAAATCGACTCTGTCCGGCCGGCCGGCCGTAGACACGCTAACTGTCGACAGAAGCAAGTTAGCAACTTGAAACTTTCAGGATAGGTTGCGCATCAGAATGCCGCGGTTAGGTTCGTTAATGGGCCAAATCGGTCGAATAGTTTCGGAGTTATAGGCAGTTGAAGTTTTAAAGTTATTTATTTTTTATTTCAGAAACTACTTGAGAGATTAGATTCAAACTTGGCAGTTGGGTGGAGTATAACGACGCGCAACTTTGAGCCAAATTTCGTCAGGATCAGATTTTCAGTGAATTTAAAAAAAATTTTTTTTCGAAATTTTTTTCCAAAAAATTTTTTTTTCCGGAAACCATTTATCATATTCGAAAAAAATCCACTCACTCTTTGAACTTCATATTTCACAGCAGTGTACCAAATTTCAGTTCGATACGATCATAAGTTTCGGAGATATCCGGAAAAAATGTGCCAAATTTCGGGGTTTTCTTCTCGATATCGTTTATTTTTTCGGTATAACTCGGGAAATACTGATTCAGTCCTGATGAAATTTCACAGCTAGTTTTGAGATGCTGAAAGACAACTTCATGCGAAATTTCGTGATAATCGTGTCATCAGAACAATTTGAAAAAAAAAATTTCTATGATTTTTCTTATCATATCATCCTCATCAAATTCTGTATGAAACTTCGAACTGTTAGTTTTCGATGAAGTACTGGATTTCAATTCGATCTGATCTGTATTTTTGGAAATATTGAAAAAATAAAATTTTGATTGGGTATATCTACGGAATCATTGGGTGGATTTTACCCATTCACGAATTCGGCCTTCTTATTTTAGGTCCAAACCTTCTCTACAAATATCGAGTTCCTAAGTTGTTTCTTTCGGAAGTTATTGTGTTTACGCAGTCGGTCGTTAGGCTGACCGTAAACACAATAACTTCCGGAAGAAACGACTTAGAAACTCGATATTTGTAGAGAAGGTTTGGGGCTTAATTACGAAGGTCGAATTCGTGAATGGGTAAAATCCGCCCAATGATTCCGTAGATATACCCATTCAAAATTTTATTTTTCCAATATTTCCAAAAATACAGATTTGATCGAATTGAAATCCAGTAATTTATCAGTAAAAATTTCAAAAAGTACTGCCGTGAAGGCAGCAGCTTTTGCGTGCATGTTCAAATTCGTTGCTGAAGCAGTCATCTACATTGAACATGCGCGCAAAAGTTGCTGCCTTCACGGCAGTGCTTTTTGAAATTTTTGAACGTTCACTTTAATCAACTGATCAAATTATATGATCGTATGAAAATATTGAATGAATTCACCTCCTAGTCATTCTTGACGTTATAAGATAGATGTTGTAAGAAACTCAAGAATATCAAATAGGACAAATCTGACTGTATAATGATGAGATATCCAAGATGTATATATTTAAATGAATGTTCTCTTCGCTGTAAATTTTCAACTTTGGATTATATACAGGGTGAATCCCTAAGTTGTAAATCAATTTCAACCATACATTCCAGATCAAATGAATCACTTCACTTCTTTATTTTTCAGGTGGAAAGTTATATGAGCATTCGAATATGTCTCAATGCAATGATACAATTATCTAATACTGATCTATAATGTAGAATAACCAATCCATTGCTTGAAATTCAAAGAAATTGGATTGAGACAATTCATTTACTCAGTTTAATTTCATAATTTGATACTTTCTGCAATATGGTTATTGTATCGAAAATATTCCACTATAATTAAACTATTGAAACGCTGATCTCCCACTTGATATTCGTGCAAAATCCAATTTTCCACCACTAGGATTATACAGGATTTCGTTTTCGCCCAATCTCATTTTGAAAATTCCAATTCCTAATTTTCAGAAAATGAATAAATGAAAAAAACAGGTATTTTTTGTAGTTTGCGAGTTATAATTTTTTTCTGTGTTTTTTCATTTTATTATGTCAGCGAGGTTTCAAAATTTCATATCGTTTATGTAGTGGGTATATGGCAGATTTTTTTTGTGACATGGTCGCCCTGAATGTTGTTTTGATATTAAAAATATCTCAGCGTCCTGAAATTACTCAAAGTTACTCAAAATCGCTGCAAATTTTACAAAAGGGTTTATTATTTGCTCAGTTGAATAACGCAATACCATTGATGTCTTAAATAAAACTTATATATTGTTCATAACTCATTTGTTCTTCACCCCAAAATTCGCAGCATTTTTCTCTATACCTCAGGAACCACTGGACGAAAATCATCCGGGTGAAAATTTTTAGGTTGAGTTATGCAACTGTAATCAACATTGAAAGTTTCATAAAAATTCGGTGGTAAGTTTTCGAAAATTAATTTTTTTTTCCCTCCAACCCCCTCAGGGTACACCGATCCTGCTGAAAAGCTTGGAGGATCAATCCCGAGCGACGAACGATTTTTCAACCAAGTTTCACGGATTTTGGTTCAGTACTTTCAGAGAAAAGCCCCGGACAACGGACGGCGGACAGACGGATTTTTTTTATTCGTTCATTTTAATCTACATACTCCAAAACGTAAAGTGTGAAATTTTCAGGGGGGGTTAAAATTTTTTTTTTTGGTCAATCACTTATTATTTGATTTTATCAAATAATAAACCAAAAGGCTTGAAAGTTAGAACTTTTGTTATCAGTAGGATTCACTCAAACATTCAACTCCGTTTTAAAAATACAAAAAGCAATTTTCATAGCTTCTGGCTAAATTCAAAAACTTTGCACGGTCTTAAACTACCAAAATCATAAGAAAAAAATAGTACTTAAAACCTTTTTTTGTTATAATCAGCCTTCGAAAGCGGATAGGCTAAAAATAATTGAAACTCAAATATATGCTGTTGAAGTAATTTCATTTGAAATTCCTGTGAACTAACTGTAGGTAGTGTAATTTTCACAATAATTTTGGTCTCGCCACTGATTGAAATTGTGAGCATATTTCAAAATTGGTGGTTGTGAAATTACTTGCTTTTGGATGAGAAATAAAAGCACAAGTTTCTGATGAATAACTATTTACTACAATTAATCTTCAAAATTTCTTCCTCCAACTTAAATATATGATCGCTAACCTTTTTCCTTTTATTTCTCTTTCCGCTTCTAAAAGTTTTTGTCTTAATTCTGATCGTTTGTTGCTTTCCGTCTCTTATACCATCTCATTGAAAAATCCCCAAATGAAAAAAATCGATGGGGCTTAGGTCTGGCGAACGCGCAGGCCATTCGATCGGCGCAGCATCTCCAATCCATTTTAATATAATAACTTTGATGGTGTTCCAAAAATTTTTAGCTTATCTGCTTTCGAAGTCCGATTACAACAAGGCTCTTAAAGTAATATTTTTTCTTATGATTTTGGTAGTTTAGGACCCTGCAAAGTCTTCACACTCAGCTAAAAGCTATGAAATCGGCTTTTTGTATTTTTGAATTGAAGTTGAATTTTTGAGTGAATTCTACTTAAGTTATTTCCTTCATTTCTGAGTAACTTCGATTGATTTCAGAAAGCTAAGTAATTTTCTTATTAAAATAACATTCAGGGCGATCATGTCACAAACAAAAAATCTGCAAAGTACTTACTACATAAAAGATATGATTTTTTGAAACCTCGCAGGTATAATAAATTGAAAAAACACAAAAAAAATTACCTCAAAAACTGAAAGAAATCGCGTTACATACATGAGGTATTTTTGTATACTTTCAGGTGTGAGGAATCTAAAAAATATTGACGGCACTACTTGAACCACCCTGTATAATATAACTCATGCAGTGTGTACACATGAATGATATTCCATGAATTTTCCCGATAGTCTATTTCACATATCCCTAAGTTAGGACTTCGTATTCTGTGGTCTGGTCACTAAGGGCCAATTGCACCGTTTTCGTCTTAAGCTACAGTTAGTTAAGCAACGATAAACTTATTAAACTCTGCTTTAAATATTCGGCTTGCACCGAGGCTGAATGTAACTAGATTAAAATTAATCTACAAATCTGGTTACTTTCTCATAAATTGGTACTTGTGACTAGCTTCATGTTGTTTATTTTAACCCTAATTGGAGAAATATTTTAATTCAAAAGATGAAACCCATTATTATGGGTTACTACTACAATATTTCCATAAGTTATGAAAAATCAAGATGCATCTATTGAAAAACCCAACGAAAAAATATATATGACAGACTTTATAGCTTCCATAAAAATATTGCATGTAATGTTCCTGACTTGTTTATTATCATTAAGATTATAGGGATCTCTTACCACAGACCTGTGCTCTTACCTCTGCATCAGGCTTTAAACCTTATTCAAATTTATAGTCATATACTCAAGTAAACTCATATTTTGTAATATCTCAAGATTTAAGTTTCTGCATGGAATTACAATCCTGGCGTTTGTAAGATGAATAAATGAATAGTATTGATTTATCCGAAACAACTTTCCGATAAGGAATGGCTCACCTAAGAGTAGACTTTCTAGTAAATTATTATAAGTATATTATGAATTGGGTTAATTTTTGGTCGAAGATAATGAAAACTCTGATGTGGATCCGCAGACTAAAAAGTATTCTATATAAATATTGAAGTATCATGGATGGATTGACAAAGGTGTACGTTTGAAGATTGTCTAACACGAGGATGCAATTTCTTTCACATTAATTTGTTTGTAGTTATATTTTGAGTCCAGTTAATATATAATAGAGGATAATGATAGCACAGAGACAGCACCTGCACAATAATGAAGTAGTACATGATAGCTTTCCACGTAATACATCACTAAATAAAATAGTACTGAAGAATCTTCATGAAACTATGTTTTCTCATTCCAAATATGTCTTCGATTTCATTCTGCTATTCGCTCTTGGAAATAAATGAGCATATAATTGTAACTTTTTCATTTCAAATAGTTGAAGGCTTATAGAAATACCATTAAGTTTACGAACTCAATGGAAATACTGGTGTTAATTCTTCATGCTTTAAAACATACGAATCAATGCCTACTGATGCCAGTTTCTCCCTATATCATTTTTCATAAATATCATCTGAAAATCAACCACTTTTAATCAAAATTTGATTATCAACTCGTAGGAGTTCTCCATCAATGTCCAATGTAAACAAAAAAAAACGTAAGCAAACTGGAGGTTACGTCCAGAAAAATGTCAAACTTGTACGAAATCGCTCGAAAGTAGGGTTAGATTCCGAAGCTTACCATTAATCCTTCTTTTAAACCCCCAAATTCGTAGGCTTAAATATAACAGTCTGTTAAGGCCTTTTAACGAGGATTACGTGACGGTGCAAGATAATTTTGTACCAAAACCTTGCTTATGGACCTAATCTATGGTTTTGTAATACGGTGCAATTGGCCCTTAATATAGGAGTTAATCTGCCTATTTTGTGATCTGGATGATAATGGGTAGAGCTTGAGTCAAATGCCTTTACCGGCTCATGGGCGGATACAAACAAACAGTGAAATGTCATCAGATTTCGAAACATTGAACGTTCAGTATCTCAAAAACGATACATTTAAGTCAAAATTATAATGAATAATTTAGTTTAATTAATCAAAAGGAGAATTTTGAGGATGTTCACCGTTATCAACGAAATTTCAACACTTTTCGTTGAAGAGGGATGAAGTTCTCGGATCTTTAATTGTTGATTACTAGCTGGAATATCTATACCTCCTTGAAACAATGTCTGTAATCTCGCTATGAAGAATTCTAGTAGGTAAACAAGACAAAAGTGAAACTATGATGTAACAAACGTGAGTTTAGAACAACAATTTCTTAGTTGCACAATATGCATCGAAATGAAACGGAGATACTACCTAGAATTTAACTTCGTGTATTTCACCTGTTACCAGTTCATCGGGAATAAAGGTCACAACCATTTTTATCGTGATGTTTGAATTTGATTTGCAAATTCAACGCCCACGAAATTTTCAATGTATTGCTGTCAGGATGATTAACAGTTCTTTTGAATTGTTGACCAGAAAATATTACATTCGCAGGAACCCATTTTTTCATCGGAAAGGCATATACGGTCAAGATTCATAGAGAAAGGCTGAAAATATACTCAATTCGAATAAGAACTCAATTCAACTTCGACGTGAAAAATTTTCACTCACTCTTTCTATCGTACTTCCAATCTTGGTGAAATTTGGTTCTGTGTATTCGTCCTCTATAAAAGCAAGAGTTTCATTGACTTTTTCGGCTGCCGATTAAAATCTTATCAACCTTCTTATATATGAAAGAAATTTCAATGGAAATATTCATGGGAGATTTTGTATAATCAATTGACTAAATCGAATTTGTCGAATCGCATCGAATAAAAAAGTTCACAACTCAATGAAGCTTGAAATCAATCCGCCATCGAATTCACAAGAATAAAATGAAAGAGAACTGCTCAACTTTTTAGACAACACATTAAATTTGGATGTAAAAACCTATAGAGGATATTTTTTCAGTGATGTCAGGTAGGTATTTCAGCACACACACCTAGAACAGAACCATAAGAAACCTTGACTCGAAGTATACAAGGTACCTATACAGATTTATGCATAAATTGCAGAATTATGGGAATATTTGAAAGTTGAAGTGGAGAACTCGATTCAAATGCAATCCTTATATCGATTATAATTTATATTGAATTATGTATCTATGTGGAATCGTATAAATAGATATGTACTGAAATATTCGAAATGTTTTTCTCCCGTATATCTTACATAAGAATCAAATAATTTTGTGAAACGGCAACAATCACTCTCAAATGTTAGGAGCTGAAAGTCGTTTCCATTTGGTTGGGTTTGATTTAATTTGAGAAGAGTCGCAGAAGTTATCTTTGACTTCAACTGATAGTTATATGTCCGAATCATAATAGTGTCATTTATATATCAAAACAAGGAGAAAATAATTTAAAAAATCCAGTCACCATTTTCTGGCTTGTCAGAATCCTTCTTTTCAAAACATGTTTAAAATAAATAAACCAATTCTTCAGTGACAATTATTCCTACTCTGTATCACGGAGCTCAATTTATTGTGGTTTTTATAAAAATAGAAAGTAAATTACTGATTTCAGGGATCGTTTCAATGATCAATGTGAGATGAAAGCATTAAAGAAAAACTTCGACAATAATGAGATACATGCATATATGAGATGCAAACTTGCATCACTGGCGATAAAGCATAATTTCTTAAAATAGTGCCCCATTACAGGAGTTTCCAGATAAGCGAAATCGGTTTTTGAATTTTGTTTCACAATTTCAAATAGTCCAGCCAAATTCTAAATATCGTTTCTCAGCAAGAATGCTCAACAATATTAATCTCATTTTCCTCATCGTCGCTTAAAAGTTCTTCAAAAATGGAGTGAATTCCTCTTGCTAACAAGTTTTTGAAAATATCAAAACAATTACTATAAAATCGAGTCTACCTCATAGTTCCAGAGTTATCACATATCTGAAAATGTGTTGTTTTTCTATCAACAACTCAATAAACGTTGATCTGAACGAATTGAAACTTTAATTTGATTGTAGAATGACAAGGCACAAACGTCTGCAGAATTTTTAGACGATCGTGAGGTTGAAACTGAAAAATCCTTTCACAAATGTTAAAAATTTGTTTTTAAATTTTATATTTCAGATATCTAGACTTTTGAACGATTATTCACGACTAAATTATGATGAATTTGAGAGGACAAATTCAATTTTGTGCTACAGGATACGGTCTGTTGAACGAAATGGGCTAGAGACTTCAAAATTCTTCAAGAAAGTTCGCACTTAATATACGGAGATTAGGTTCGTTAGTAAGATAAATCGGTCGAAAACTTACGGAACTATTGAAATTTTTCACAGTTCACACCTCGTTTTAAGGTGTTCTTCAATTAAATGAAATATTCAGGGAAATGCGACAGAAAGAATAAGCACGCAAAAGCACTGATTTCTTGTCAGTGTATTTTTGAAAATTCATGA
Organism: Myrrha octodecimguttata; assembly: GCA_958510865.1. Lineage (NCBI taxonomy): Eukaryota > Metazoa > Arthropoda > Insecta > Coleoptera > Coccinellidae > Myrrha > Myrrha octodecimguttata. Next base: position 61,166,893 of record OY294056.1, read on the forward strand.
TAACAATACATAAAAAATGTTCACTCCACGGAAAGATTATGAGTTGAACACGCTCAAGCCAACAATACAATTTCAATGTCTCTCCTATCCGGGAGTATTTTGAGAGCTGTGAAAAGTAAAAGTATAAGTGAAACTCCTATCTATTATCATGCCCACTTACATGATGCTTATATTCGATTTAATTATACCTTTAAACGTCATTCGACTACTTCTGAATACAACTACAACTATTTGGATATATTTTACGTTCAAAGCAGGTTGAGCGCTTAGTCATAATGGTTGGAAAATGAGGAGATATCGATTTTTTTAATTTTGAATTGAAGTTGAAAAGAATAAAATGCAAATTACAATTACGTCCAATAACCAACAATGTCAATGATGAACGATAAAGATATTTGAATCGAATAGGAGACTTCGGTCGAAATTGCCAACCCAAAAATTTCGAAAATTTAGCACTACTAGAGAAGGGGAATTACAGAACGAATTCGGCATTATAAGGTTCGCGTTATTTCTAAACCTCCGTCAACTTCGCTTTGGCCCTTCAAAACCTGTAATTGCATGGATCCAAATATCGACATTTCAGAATATAAGGTCTGTATGACTGAAAATTGTGTGGGGGCTCCTTATTTCACATCAATAATATCAATTTCAGTCTTTTTAGGGTATAAATCGAACTTCATTTCGGTTGCTGATTTTCTGTTCGTTTGGATATATTCGGTTGGTTCTCGAAAATAACTTACTCATTCAAACTGAATCAGATTCAGCTCAGTAAAAGACTACGATGACAACTACTAGATATGATCGGTTAATAACCAGTTATCATAGAGAATTGACTTTCATTATGCTGGTGATAAGAAAACTACTGCTTTCTCAACGAAGCTTCGTGAATAACCTCTTTTCGGAAACCAACCGAATTTTTCATATTTACTGAACAGAAAAGCAGCATTCGAAATAACCAGATAATTCACAGAACATATTCTACATACATGAGACATCATTAACATGAAATTAGGCGCTTCAACACAATTTTTAGTAAGTGAGCCAGTCAAACATGTTTACAAATCATCGATATTAGGATTCAATTATCTGGTTTGAAGAGACACACAGACACAGAGTTCACAGATATTTATTGAGAGCGCAAACCTCATCATATCGAATTGGTCTTCGTCCATGACTTCATTGGTAAAATTGGAATAATGCTGCATTTTCAGCAACCTACAATAGAGTTGTCAGAACAGTAAACTTCATTCTCTGTGATTGCTGAAAATTGTCAAGCTTACGAGAACTGTCAAAACTTCCACTTGATCTATGCATTCGGAGTGTATAATATTCATTATACCTACACGCCTTTTATCCAGGGGTTTGATTAATGGCTGTCATTTTTCTTCAACAAGAGCCATCGCAATATATATTGTATTGAATGGTCGCGGACAAAAGATTTTCTCCTAGAAAAGTTTTGAATAACCCTGAAATAACGTGGCAAAATAACGTTACGAACCTATGAGAATATACAACGTATTTCCTAACGACTTTTTCCAGGTTTTTCAACGTTGTTTGGTAGTGGCGTTACTAAAAAATTTCAAAAAGCACTGCCGTGAAGGCAGCAACTTTTGCGCGCATGTTCAATGTAGATGACCGCTTCAGCAACGAATTTGAACGTGCGCGCAAAAGCTGCTGCCTTCACGGCAGTGCTTTTTGAAATTTTTTTCTGATAAATTACTGGATTTCAATTCGATCATATCTGTATTTTTGGACATATTGTAAAAATAAAATTTTGAATGGGTATATCTACGGAATCATTGGGCGGATTTTACCCATTCACGAATTCGACCTTCGTAATTAAGCCCCAAACCTACTCTACAAATATCGAGTTTCTAAGTTGTTTCTTCCGGAAGTTATTGTGTTTACGGTCAGCCTGACGGCCGACTGCGTAAACACAATAACTTCCGAAAGAAACAACTTAGAAACTCGATATTTGTAGAGAAGGTTTGGACCTTAATTACGAAGGCCGAATTCGTGAATGGGTAAAATCCACCCAATGATTCCGTAGATATACCCAATCAAAATTTTATTTTTCCAATATTTCCAAAAATACAGATCAGATCGAATTGAAATCCAGTACTTCATCGAAAATAACAGTTCGAAGTTTCATACAGAATTTAATGAGGATGATATGATGAGAAAATCATAGAAATTTTTTTTTTCAAATTGTTCTAATAACACGATTATCACGAAATTTTGCATAAAGTTTTCTTTCAGCATCTTAAAACTAGCTGTGAAGTTTAATCAGGACTGAATCAGTATTTCTCGAGTAATACCGAAAAAATCAACGATATCGAGAAGAAAACCTCGAAATTTGACATATTTTTTCCCGATATCTCCAAAACTTATGATCGTATCGAACTGAAATTTGGTACACTGCTGTGAAAATATAAGGTCAAAGTGTGAGTATAATTTTTTCTGGATATGATTAATGGTTTCCGAAAAAAAAAAATGGTTTTGTAAAAAAATGTCGAAATGTTTTTTTTTTAATTTACTGACAATATGATCTTGACGAAATTTGGCTCAAAGTTGCGCGTCTTTATACTCCACCAAACTGCCAAGTTTGAATCCAATCGCTTGAGAAGTTTCTGAAATAAAAAATAAATAACTTCAAAACTTCAAGTGCCTATAACTCCGAAACTATTCTACTGATTTGGCCCGTTAACGAACTCAACCGCGGCCATTTTGATGCGCAACCTATCCTGAAAGTTTCAAGTAGCTAGCTTGCTTCTGTCGACAGTTATCGTGTCTACGGACGGCCGGCCGGCCGGACAGAATCAATTTTGACACCGGTTTCGTCATCAGTGAGTCCAACCTAGTCGATTGAGACCATTTTCGGCTCAATCATCCAAAATTACAGACATTTGGACAAAACGATAGCACGCTGTTCCCCTAGAACATGCGCGCAAAAATCTAGAAAAGCTCTACCGTGAAGGCAGCAGCTTTTGCGCGCATGTTCAATGTAGATGACCACTTCGGTAACGAATTTGAACATAAGCGCAAAAGGTGCTGCCTTCACGGCAGTGCTTCTTTGGATTTTTTTCCGATAAATGACTGGATTTCAATTCGATCTTATCTGTATTTTGGAAATATTGGAAAGATAAAATTTTGAATGGGTATATCTACGGAATCTTAGGGCAGATTTTACCCATTCACGAATTCGACCTTCGTTATTAAGCCCCAAACCTACCCTACTAATATCGAGATTCTAAGCTGTTTCTTTCGGAAGTTATTGTGTTTACGGTCCGGCCGTTAGGTCTTACGACCGGACAGTAAACACGATAACTTCCGAAAGAAACAACTTAGAAACACGATATTTGTAGATAAGGTTTAGACCTTAGTTACGAAGGCCGAATTCCTGAATGGGTAAAATCCACAAAATAATTCCGCAGATATACCCATTCAAAATTTTATTTCCCCAATATTTACAAAAATACAGATTAGATAGAATTGAAATCCAGTTCTTTATAGATAATAACAGTTCGAAGGTTCATACAGAATTTAATGAGGATAATATGATAGGAATATCACCGAATATTAAATATGTATTTGAAAGAAAAAATTTAAAATTTTTAAAAAAAATTTCTAATGATATATCATAACGAAATTCTGTGCGAAGTCGTGTTTCAGCATCTTCAAACTAGGTGCGAAGTTTCATCGTGATTGAATCAGTATTTCTTGAGTTATACCGAAAAAAACCAAAATATCGGGAGGAAAACCACGAAATTTCATATATTTTTTTCCAATATCTCCGAAACTAATAACTGCATCGAATTGAAATTTGCTACTCCGCTGTGGAATCTGGAGCTTAGAGTCCGCGCGTATTTTTTTTTCAAATGTGATGAACAGTTCACGAAAAAAAAAAATTTTCCGAAAAAAATTGTTGAAAAATTTTTTCAAATTCACTGAAAGTATGATCCCTACAAAATTTCCCGAAAAGTTGCGTATTGCTGTACTCCAACTAACTGCCAAGTTTTGATCCAATCGTTTCAGTAGTTTTCGAATTATCGCCAAAATATCGTCAAAACTTCAAGAGGCTCTAACTCCGAAACCGTTTGACCGATTTTGCCCATTAACGAATTTAACCGTCATTTTCCGAAATGCAACCTACCCTGGTAGTTTAAGGTCGATAGGATTCTCCGTACGACCGTAATCGTGCATACGGACGGTCGGCCGGCCGGACAGAATCGATTTCGACACCGTATTCGTCATCGGGGAGTCCAACCTAGTCGTTTGAGACCATTTTAGGCTCAATCATCGAAAATTACAGAACATTGGACAAAACGATAGCACGCTGTTCCCCACAACATGCGCGCAAAAACAACAGTATCGGGAAGAAAACCACGAAATCTCATATATTTTTTCAAAATATCTGCAAAACTAATGACCGTATCGAATTGAAATTTGGTACACTGCTGTGGAATATGGAGCTTAAAGTTTGCCCTGAAATTTTCTCCAATGTGATGAACAGTTCGCGAAAAAAAAAATTTTGGCCAATTTTGCCCATTAAAACGTTGATAAGATTCTCTGAACGACCGTTATCTGGCATACGGCCGGCCGGCCGGACAGAATCGATTTTGACACCGGATCCGTCATCAGTTCTAACCGAGTCCTTTGAGACAATTTTCGGCTCAATCATCGAAAATGACTGACATTTGGACGAAACGATAGCACGCTGTTCCCTAGAACATGCCCGCAAAAAATTTAACGTTGTTGTCATCCATTTGTGTTTATTGGGCACGTTAACGAGATATGTTCATATGAATGAAGTCTCTGCCTGATATGGCTCCAAAAATCGCCCCTGAATATACACAGAATGATAGATTCATTTCTATGGACACTTTGAGGTTCACCACGATTCGTCCACTCAAATCAAATAGAGAACATCATGTGATTTTTTTTGGTGCAAGGACGAGTGAAAGAGAACTGAATATCAAGAAGTTTAAATACTTTCAATGCAATTATTTATGATTCAGCATAGATCAACTATTTACCACCTACTATAATCATTTATCAGACTGACTATATATAGAGAAACGGATCACCTTCAATCTAAATTATAACTTTGTTCTAGTGAGCAAAGTGTACTCACTTACCTTGATAGTCAGTTATGATGATGACGAAATTATGTTTTCATATTGGTATTCAATGTGATAAAAAATTTAATCTATGTATATGATGAACAGGTATTCTGAAAACGATATTCTTCTCATTCAATAAAATGCCGACTATTTAAGTCTGTTTCTAGATCATCTTCAGGGCTATGTTTTCTAGGTTTCCCCTGTTCCAGGGGAACAGCGTGCTATCGCTTTGTCCAAATGACTGTAATTTTCGCATTTTGAGCCGAAAAGGGTCTCAAACGACTAGGTTTGACTCACTGATGACGAATCCGGTGTCAAAATCGATTCTGTCCGTCCGGAAGGCCGTGGACACGATAACTGTCGAACGGATCAAGCTAGCGACTTGCAACATCCAGGATAGGTCGCGTATCGGAATGCCGCGGTTAAGTTCGTTAATGGGCCGAATCGGCCGAATGGTTCAAGAGTTATAGCGATTTGAAAGTTATTTCCCTGATATTTCAGGAACTACTGAAGCGATTCAATTGAAACTTGGCAGTTAGTTGGAGCATAGCGACGCGCAACTTTTAACTGCGACTGCGGAAATATCGTCAAAATTCCAAAACAACGAAATTTGGCATATTTTTTTCCTTTATAAGTCTAAATATCAGATCGGATTGAAATAAGAAACATTGTTGTTGAACCCTGATTTCAAAGTTTGTGCAGAATTTGGTTGAAATCTAGTCAATACTTCCCGCGAAAAAATGTTTCTACAAAAATTCGAAAAATTCTCGAATAAACATTGTTATTTTTGTAAGAACTGGATTCAGACGAAATTTTGTACTAAGTTGCGCGTTGGTGTATCAAAACTATATACGAAGTTTTAATCTGGTCGAATCAGTACTTCATGAGATGATGAGGAACCGAGATAATCAGACTCTGAACCTAATCTGACAATTTTAAGTCCCTAGGTCTTTTCCTTCGGAAGTTGGAGCACATATACGGATAGACGGGCGGACAGACATATGGACGGACAGAATTGAATTGGACCACAGGTCCTTCTTCAGTGTGTACAACCCAATCTTTTCAGACTATTCTTGGCTCAAACTTCGAAAAGTACGGCAAGGTAGGGCAAATCCGTACCTTAAAACACTATTGCCTACCTGAAAAAAGCAAAAGTGTTATATTCGAAAACTTCATAAGGTCGAAGAAAATTTCCACTGCCCTACCTACAATCTCCATTGATCTACCTCGAAGTCATCTCTAGCTACGGCCCTGATTCCATCATAATTTCTGGGGATATTTGGGGAAAAAATAGGAAAAATGTCTTGTCTTTTTCCTCGGTATCGTTGGTATTTTTGAAATGACATCATGATGAAAGCTTGGTTGTTAGTTATTGACAAATCCTGATGTACAATATTTTGCAAAATTTCTCGTATGTGTGTTTTCAGATCAATTAAAAAAATTATTATCTATTTGAACATGAACGAATAAACTGCAGACCTTACGTCAGTACTCGTCTAGACTTTCTTGAACCGCACTAATCAATTATGCAAAACAATACTTGAGAAATTGAATTCCTCATACTCGGAACTTTCATCGTAGGTTCCCTAGACTTCTCCTACCTATCATGACATTCCCATCAGATTGGAAGAAGGATTATTATATACACCTACAAATAACCAACCAACTGACTCATCAGCCAAAAAAAAACAACTCACCCAAAGAAATGACGTTATTAATCCTGAAGCAAACTGCCAAAATTATCACTGTTCTCAACCAATCAGTAACACTTGATCTATCCGTAGTCCTGCGTACAACCACCAACATAGTTCACATAAACCTAACTCGAAATCACAGAGATCACTATTTCCTCATCGTTCACAGAAAACAACCCCAAAAGCACGTTGTGGAAGATTCAAAACATATTGTGGCGCGTTCACAGACAACCGAACAATCGCTCAAGCTCGATGGCATGCCTCCTTTGGCTCGAAATGGTCGAATGAGGATTGAGAATGAATGGAAAGTCTTCGGAGTTGTTGGAAACAATATTCAGGGACGTATTCACGCCGCGAAAGTCTACTCCGGTAGTCCGGTAGATTCAGTATTCCTGCGCCAGCGAATTAGGTTCTGCGAGGTAGAATGGTTAAGGCGATTTCAGCAGGTGTATTGTTGCAGGATGGTATCAGTAGAGCGACACGAACATCATTTCTTATCTGTTGAGAAAATTGTCCCTAACCGGACCAACCGGTACACTTTAGCATGGGGCCCCTTATCCGATCTTGTCAATATTTCCCAAAATAAAAATTCGGCCTGTAACAGTCACACCAATCCCAATAGGTGTCTTGCATGTATTTTTTACGCGCTCGTTCTGGGGAACAGCGCGTTATCGTTTCGCCCCATTGTCTGTAATTTTCGATGATTGAGCCGAAATTGGTCTTAAACGATTGGGTAGATCGCCTCCTACGTCACTCGTTATTGCACGAGTCTCCGATCGATGCAGCCGACGCTGTCTATTAGCTTCCTAGAGAGAAAGGTAGACGAGAAGAGAGAGAAAGTAGTTATAACCCGGTACGTCACAGAAGGCGCGAAGTTTCGACCAGTTAAACAGCCAATAAGTGAAACCAAATTTACACGATCGATTTCTCGTGGAAAATGGAAATGTTTCCAGTATTCTTATGAACAGAATATTAAATTCCAATGTGAAAAACCTAGACAACCACTGACGTGAAGTCAGCAGCTTTAGCGCGCATATTCAATTTTGGTGATATCCTTTGAACATGCACGCAAAAGCTGCTGACTTCACGTCAGTGCTTTTTTAGATTTTTTCGATAAACTACAGGATTTCAATGGAAATATTGGAAAAATAAAATTTTCAATGGGTGAATCTACGTAATCATTGGGCAGATTTAACCCATTCACGAATCTGACCATCGTAATTAAGCCCCAAACCTACTCCACAAATATGGAGTTTCTAAGTCGTTTCTTCCGGAAGTTATAGTGTTAACGGTCAGCCTAACGGGTGACCGTTATCACAAAAACATCTGAAAAAAACAACTTAGAAACGTGATATTTGTATTTCTGTTTGTTGCCTAACGGCTGACCATAAACACAATAAATTCCGAAAGAAACAACTTAGGAGCTCGATATTTGTAGAGTAGGTTTGTACCTTAATTACGAGGGCCGTGAATGGATAAAATCCACCCAATGATTCCGTAAATTTTCCCATTCAAAATTTTATTTTTCCAATATTTCCGAAAATATAGATGACAGTTCGAAGGTTTATCCCAGAATATTGAATATTTGAAAAAAAATTTGAACTTTTTTTTCAAATTGTTCTAATGACACGATCATCACGAAATCCCGCACAAAGTAAAGTATACAATACAGGGTGTTTCACCATAAACTGGACAAACATATAGAGCCGTGTAGATGAAAGTCATTTGTGCCTGATGACATTTACCCCGTTCTCGAAGCATGAGCGAGATACAAGGTGTCAATTTAGAGAAATTTTCTGATAACTGTGGTAAGTTATGAGTGATCTTTGAAATGACGGTTTTCGGTCACTTCTAAGTTTTTTTTGGTGGTCAATTCAATTGTGGTGTGGAATTTTGGAAAAAAAAATTAGACAGCCTTATTACAACGTACTCGATGTTTTCAGATTTTCCGCGAAAAAAAATTTCCAAAATTCAAACTAAAATTATTTTACATGTCTACAGTGGAAAAAATTCACCCAAAATTGTTGGAATCATATGAGGTTGAAGTTACCTTCATTCGAAATGAAAAAAAATTCGTTAGTTTTTATTTTGTAGCCTTTCAAAGATTCCGCTCGTTGCACAATTTTCATTAAAAAACTGGTAGCCTTACGAAGGCCAAATTTGTGCTAATTGGCCTCCAAAGTAGACTGGATAGAAATTTGAATTCATCAAAAAAATTTTCAAAAACTTTGGTGGGAATCGAACTCTCTCCAAATTCGGACATTAAGGTCAAATTCGATGAACTACCAATCCAATTGGATACCGCTGCTTTGTAACGGACATTAATATGACTAGAACAAACCCAATTTATACTTGAGAGGTAACGTGACCCCACTGCCCGAAAGTGGAGCGAGTTCGATTCTCAAAGTTTGTTGAAAAACTTTTTTTGTTGATAAATTCATTTTTCTTTTTCTATGAAATTATTCAAGTAGGTAATCTGAGCGGAATTTTTGTGAATTTTTTTTAATTCTGTTTTCACACCAGTTTCCAGGCTTAAGAGGTTAGTTGAACCTTGAAAGATCCAACAATTTTGGGAGGATTTTTTTTCACTGTAGACATGAAAAAAAATCAAGTTCGAATTTTGGAAAAAATCTTTCGCCGAAAATCTTGAAAAATCGAGTACATTGAAAAAATGCTTATCCAATTTGGAAATCGAAAATAGAAATTCAAACTTCGCAGTTTTTTCGCCATTTTAAATTTTTTCCAAGAATTCTACACCACATTTGGATTGACCACCAAACAAACTGAGATGTGATCGAAAACCTTTGTTTCAAAGGTCACGGATAACTTAACACAGTTATCAGAATATTGCTCAAAGTTGACATTAGACACCCTGTATCTCGTTGATGCTTGGGGGCAAAAATAACTTTCCCACTGTCATCTACACGGCTTTGTCCAGTTCATGGTGAAACACCCTGTATTGTTTATCTCAGAATTCGGTCCTGCATTTGTTGTCTTCAGTTGGACAATCTAGCGGTATTTGGAAACCTACTTTTCTACTCGGCCGGCGGCTACAAAACCCGCGAAACAGAGGTGGGAAGTAGTAAATACTGCGTGCTTGCCGTCTGCGAGCAATTCCTCGATCTATCTGTTGAGCATCTCTCAATCGTGCCTAGTGAAACCCGCTGAATGAGGAAGATAATATCGGAAATGTTTTTGTACCCACATTCATTCTCGTTGCGACCTAGTGGTTTTATATCGTTCCTGAGTATTCAGAAAAGATCATTTTCACATTCTTGAGTATAGTATAAGAAAAATTATATTTTCTGGAGAACGGCGTGCTATCGCTTTGTCCAATTGCCTGTTATTTTAGAATTTCTTCCCGGAAATGATCTTAAACGACCTAATGGACGCCCAGCTTGATAAGGAATATTTTCCCAATATTTCCAAAAATACACATTATATCGGATTGAAATCTAGTACTTTATCAAAAAATTACAGTCCAAATGTTCATGCACAAATTCATGAAGATATTATGATCAGAAGATCACAGACTATTGAATATTTGAAAAAAAATTTCGATTTTTTTTTCAAATTTTTCTTATGACACGATCAACACGAAATCATGAACAAAGTTTTCCATCAGCATTTCCAGACTAGCTGATAAGTTTCATCATGATAGAAATAGTATTTTTCGAGTTATCCCGGAAAACATCGAAAATTATAATCGTATCGCACTGAAACTTGGTACAATGCTGTGAACTATAAAGCTCAAGGTACGACCAGAATTTTCTCCAAATGTAGTGAAACGTTTCCGTGAAAAAAAATTTTTCGAAAAAAGTTCGAAGACATTTTTTCAAAATTTACTGACTACACGATATCAACAAAATTTCGCTAAAATTTGCAAGTCTTAACGCTCCAACTAACAGACAAGTTCCAACTCAATCGCTTTCCTTAGTTCTCGAAATTTCATGGAAATAACCAAAAATATTCAAATGGCTATAACTCCGACATCATTTGACTGATTTTACTCATTAATGAACTAAACCTTCACATTTTAAAATGCAACTAAACCTTAAATTTTCGAATAGATAGATTCCTCCGTACGCCCGCAATCGTGCGTACAGACGGCCGGCCGGACAGAATTAATTTTGTCACTGGATTCGTCATCAGCTAGTCCCAGCTAGTATTTTGAGACCATTTTCGGCACAAAATTCTAAAATTGCAGACATTTTGGACGAGACAATCAGGTCGATTCTGTTTGCGTATTGCTATGAACCTTGCTATTCTAGTCATATTGCTATCTTTCTAATTTATAGCAATATGGTCATGGTGTTACGTATTCTGTTCCGAGTGTTATAGCAATGTTTGTTATGAATTTCGTCATAACAATATTGCTATCATGTACTTTCATAATTGATGATTTTAGAGCTGACAACACTGTATTTTGAGACTTTAGAACTACAAGGTAGAAGAAAATAACCCTAATTCATGAGTTTTCTTTATGGTTTCGCATACATAACCTTTATCTACGGTTTTCTTTATTCATGTAAACACCGACATAAAAAATGTTTGGAAACGAAACGAGACAAATTGACCAATAATCAATTTCCTGGATACCAATAAAATATTGGTTACCAGAAATCGAATGCAGCAATTTTATTCGGGCGTTAATAATTCGAAATTCGATAAACTTTTTCGTTGGCACCTCAAAGGGATTGCTGTTGTTGGGATGATTAGAATAATCATCTCAGCTGTTGCCTACTATGCCTGTATCTTAGTCTAAGAATTTTCCTTGAAACTAATTAATATTCTAGAGAACCTTGAACACATTTCCATTAGCATATACTTTCTTTATTCATGTGAATATCGACTTATTCGGAAATGTTACGAAACAGAAAAACCAATTAAAGTCAAATTGACCAATTTCCTGGATACCGATAGAATTTTGGTTTCCAGAAATCAAATGCAGCAATTGTATGCAGGCGATAATAATTCGAAATTCGATGAACTTTTCTGTTGGGAATTCAAAGGGATGGCTGTTGTTGAGATCATTAGAGTAATCAGGTCAGCTGTTGCTTACTATGCCGGTATTTTAGTCTAAGAATTTTCCTTAAAATTAAATATTCTAGAGAACCTTGAAAAAATTTCTATTAGCACATTCTTCCCTTTCTTCAATATTTTCGAATTCTTGGAAGAAATAATACTGAAACAAATGGATCTTTGTGAAATTCCCTTTCTAACCTTTCTTGTTAAGAAGCATAGCAAGTACTATTTTGAGGTTGCTAAGATAGCAATATTGATAGCAAGATTCTTGTTAAAGTGACAGATCATATTGCTCAAAATCGTTGATCAGAATACCAATAATTCCAATCTTGCTATGATAGCAATATCTTTTTCCTAGCAATATTGCTATTTGCAAACAGAATCGACCTGAATAGCACGCTGTTCCCCTAGGCCCTAGAACATGCGCGCAAAAATAGCAGCTTGAAGGTTCGCACGAAATTTCATGAGGATAATATGAGAAGAAGATCGCCAAATCTCTTCGGAAGTCAAGCTGCGTTTGGTTAGGTGGATACTTAAACTCGCTGCGAGTTTTGGTTCGTAGAATCGCTTGATTGAAAATAAAAATAATAATAATAATAATAATTTATTAATCCCCTAAGACACCACGGTGTATTGGACAAGTCATTATACATAAAAATTTAGCCCTCATTAACAATTTGGGGGCAATCTTGATAAAATTCGTTCACAGAATAATAACATTTATTTAACAATATATTTTTAATTTTTTTTTGAAATGTACATAATTAAGGGACTTCAGAGTTTTTGGTAAACAGTTATACATTTTAATACACTGATAGGATGGAGAGTTCTCAAATTTTCGTGTCCTATGCTTCGGCACAAGCAGGATGTCCCGATTTCTTGTCCGATATTCATGGTTATCGGACAATTTAGACCATTTATCAACATTTTCCCTGGCATAAACCAAACATTTTAGAATATAAATGCACGGCAATGTCAACAAACTGTGAGCAATGAATGTGGGTCGACATGATGTACGAGCACTGAGATTGAAAATTCGACGTATAATTCGTTTCTGGGCAACAAAAGCTCTGTTGAAGTCTACACAGTTACCCCAGACTAGGATACTATAAGAAAGTTGGCTATAGGCAAGGCTATAATAGACTTGAATTAGTGAACCGAGGGGCAGGGAATCCCTTACTCTATTTATGGCAAAATATGAAGAGCTTTTTGCATAGCATATCAATATGCGTAGACCAGCTCATTCTTTTATCCATGTATATACCCAAGAATTTACAATGGTCAGAAGAAGTTATTACGAAATTTGAATAACGTAACTCAAAAATATCATCAGGAATGCCCCCTGAACCAAAACGCATGCAAACTGTCTTGTTCACATTTACAATAACTCTGTTAGCCCGGCACCAACGAGTGAACTGCTCAATAATAGTTTCACACGCACAGCGAAGCTCCTCCCTACTCCGTGCTGAAACTACAACCGAAGTGTCGTCAGCAAAGAGAATTAACAAAAAAAGAGCAATGTGAAGAGGTAAGTCATTTATGAACTTAATAAAAACAAGAGTGGTCCCAGAACGGAGCCCTGAGGAAACCCACAATCCACATCAAACTTTTCCGAATAGGTTGAACCCACTTTAACACGCATATACCTTTGATTGAGATAACTACGCAGCCAATCAAGAAATATTCCCCTGAAACCTAGGCTGCAACATTTAGTTAAAATAAATTCAAAAGAAAGCGTGTCAAAGGCACAAGTCAAATATTAACTCAGAAATTTATATTATATGTAAATTAAATTAAAATGCTAATTGCTGTTGGTGCGAAGTGAATGCGGATTTGCTAGTGAACAGTATTTGTATGAAAATCTTAAGTCACCCACTAATGAAATAACAAAACTACCTACATACGCAAGGTTGTTGTACCGTGCAGGTGGGTATACCTACCTTAAAATACTCACGATTTGGTTATTTCGACCGTTAACGGATAGCCATGATCTCATTCGTCACTTGACTACGAATTAGCTTGTTTTATAACAGGAAGAGATGAAGATAAAAACCTAGAAAAGCACGGACGTGAAGTTGTGCGCATGTTCACTTCTGGAGATATCCTTTGAACATGCGCGGAAAAGCTGCTGACCTCGCGTCAGTGCTTTTCTAGTTTTTTTTTTCGATGAAGTACTGGATTTCAATTAGATCTGATTTTTTTTTGGAAATATCGGGAAAATACAATTTTTTCATGGGTATATCTACGGAATCATTGGGTGGGTTTTACCCATTCACGAATTCGACCTTCGTAATTAAGCCCAGAAGTTACTCTACAAATATCAAGTTCCTAAGTTGTTTCTTTCGGACATTATTGTGTTGACGGTCGGCCGTTAGACCGATAGAATAAAGATCCAGTAATTTCATGATAATATGATCACAGGATATTGAATATCTGAAAAAAAATTTGAATTTTTCTTGAATTGTTCAATTGTTCTAATGGCAAGATCGTCAAGAACTTTTGCACAAATTTGTTCCTCAGCATTAATCCAGAAAGAAAACAATATGGAGCGCAATCCAGGAAATTTGACACATTTTTTTTCAATATCTCTGGAATTTAAGAGCGTATCAAAATATTGTTTAGTACACTGCTGTGAAATATTGAGTTCAAGCTATGAGCAGAATTTTTCTCGAACTAATAGATAGTTCCCGAATAAAATTATTTTTTCGAAACAAATTTTGAAATTTTTTTCTTCATTTAAGTGAAGGTACGATCTCCATGAAATTTGTAACAAGTTGCGCATTGTTATGCTTCAACTATCTGCCAAGTTCCATTCCACTGGCTTCAGTATAGTTTCTCAAATATAAGGAAAATAACCTCAAAATTTGAAATGTCTATAATTCCAAAACCGTTCGGCCGATTTGGCCCATTAACGAACCTAACCACGGCATTCCAATGCCCCAACTACCTTGAAAGTCGAGAGCTCGTTCCGTTCGATAGTTATCGTGTCCACGGCCGAACAGCCGAACGGACAGAATCGATTTTGACACTGAATTCGTCATCAGTGAGTCGTTTGAGACCATTTTCGAAAAAAAATAAAAATAAAGATAGGAATTGGTTTCACGGAGAAGAAAGGGCTCCAGTAATAATAAATAACATAATCACAAGGACGAATATCTGTCGATAAATCAGCAAAAAAAAATAAAGTTAATGTGTTTTCGGCCAGTCTAACCACTGATAGTGAACAAAATAACTTCCCGAAGAATCTACTCAATAGCTTGATTGTTGTAGAGTAAGTTTGGAGTTTAATTACGAATGCCGAATTGACGAATTAGTAAAAACTATCGAATGATTCCGCAGATATACCAGATAACTCTTCAAAATTTCAGTTTCCTGATATTTCCAAAAAAATAGATCGAATCGCCCCTCAATGAAAATTGCCACCTTGAAGTTTCAGCCAAATAAGGTCTACAGAACAATGAGCAGAATAACTCTCCATTTAACAAAATGCAGAAGGACTTTTTAACTTTTTTTGCTCATTGTTTTGCAGACACTATTTGGCTGAAACTTCAAGGTGGCAATTTTCATTTGAAGGCGGTTCGATCTTTGTTTATGGAAATATCGGAAAACTGAAATTTTGATAGGGAATATCTGCGGAATCATTCGATAGTTTTTACTAATTCACCAACTAGGCCTTCGTTATTAAACTCCAAACTTACTCTACAATTATCAAGCCACTGAGCAGATTTTTCCGGAAGTTTGTATTGTATTTTGTCCACTATCAGTGGTTAGGCCGGCCGTAAACACATTAACTTTAGGAAAAATCGATATAGGGAATATATTTGTAGATTAGGTTTTCAGTTTAATCAAGAAGGCCGAATGCTCAAGGGGTCAATAATTGTATAAATGACCTCTTTGGCAACGGAACAAGCGCGTAAAAGCTCCTGACCTCTAGTCAGTGCTTTTCTAGGTTTTTATTAATTGTATTAATCCTTCATCAAGTATACGCGTCTCAATTTAATGATTGGCATACAAAACTTCATCACTGAGTAATGAACCAATAGATTGAAAATTACATACCTATATTTTGGAAAGTTGATAAAGCTCTTGCTTCTCAGAAAAAATTCAGTAAAATATGTTTATTTCTGTATGTCAAGGTTGACAATTAATTCGGGGAAATAATCCAGAACTGCGGAAAATCAGCTTTGCAAGATGACGTCTCCTTCACTGTTGGCCAATCTCTATTGTATTCGAATGAGGAAGAAATATTTATTAGGAATTTAATCCGTCCTTGAGGTTAATTGCATGATTTGAGTAATTGGCTGAGAGTTTCTCCCGAGATATGTATATTCTCAAATCGGGGTATGCAGAGAGTGGGCATGAGCATACAATTAAGGAGAAATCTTCGTGTTGTATCATTTCTAATCATTTATTGAATTGGAATTGTAGGTAGAATTTTGTTTTTGTTTCCTTGGTATGTCGGTTACATGTCCTGGTTGGTTGTTTGTGAATTGAGGAGCTATAGATATTTTACTGAAAGCTGTATTTGAATAACACCGAAAAATTTAATAGGTGATTCTGTGATGAAAATTATAAGGTGGGTATTTGGTCTGAAATTTGTTGGTTTTTAAAAAAATTTGATACCTTGATTTTCATCACAGATAACCTTGATTTTCATCACAGATGGCCAATTGAATTTTATCAGTGTTATTCAGATACACCCTGTTTATTGGCATCCATTTAAAATGTCATATTAACCATATTTCAGAAAAAAAAGATCCGATTCTCGATTCAATTGTTACATGGTTGAACAGGCTTGATGCTTCATATGGGGAGATTACGCTGAATTTATGAGGGCATTATGATTAAATGATCGCAGAATCCCCTCTATGAAGTTAAGCTGATTTGGAAAAGCACTTGGTCGTAACATTAAATTTTTGAAAATATTTAAATTTTATTTTTCTAGTCATAATATGCTCACGAAAGCGTGCACAAGTTTGCCGGTCGGAATTTCACAACATATAGCAAAGGTTGAATAATTCAATCGATTCATTACCAACTGAAATATTACATTTTTGGTAATAAAATTTTCAGTTCTTAAAATAAGGGTTTTTTTTGAATAGTTCTGATGACTCCATCCTGAATTCTGCAAATATTTTGCATATCAGTATTTCACAACTAATTACCAATTTTCATCTCAAGTAGAGCCGTTATTCTTGAGGAAATTAAAACTATCAAATATTAGTTTCCCGATATTTCCAAAAATGAACCTAAGATTTATCTAAAATTGGTACACTGTCACTCTCTTTTATAAATTATTATTAATATACTGTGTATTTTGATTATGACTCCCAGGGGTATGAAATTGCTGTGCTCATCTTGGAAACAGACGACCTCAGCATTTAGAAAGAGATGTTAGATATTTTGCCTCTGCCTTTCTAGGAAATATCATAACTTTCTTAACCTATAATTGAAAACAGTACAGAAATACCGAAATGTGGCAAAACTAGTTTCGCTTAAACGAAACCAAAATTTATAAATTTAATAAATGTTCAATAATGGCTTATGAAGAAGGTTAATATATTACGAAGCGAATTCACTTCAAGCATTACTCATCCTATTAAATTTCAGATTATAAGCAAGTCAGTGACTTATTCAGATTGTGATCAGATCCAATGGACTAAGTTGCCAATAATCAGTTTCCATTTTTCTGTTTGGAAGCTCTGTTTGATCATGTTCGAACTTAAATAGTCCGACTAGAAATATTTGACGTATGTTGAGACTAATTTTCATTTGTATATTTCACTAATATTTTAACACGAACAAGATATAATTGGATCAGAAGTATTTGGGTTAGAGATAGCTCCTTTAAAATTTCATAGCATCAAGAAATGTTTATAATGTTTTCTTGAACGGGTAGAATTTCTGGCCAGTTAAGTAGTTGGGAATTTCGAGATGCAACAAATATATGTTTCAATTTTTGAGATTCATTCCCATGTAAAATGTATTCTTAATATCAATATAGTTATTGTAGTAAGATTTCCGTATATACATGCATAGACTGTTTGACACTGTTCTAGGAAGTATATTATTATATTTTGGATCAATGAGAATCCTATTTTCAAGACAAATTTGATTTGAAATTGTTAAGAATATTTATAATACTCTGATGCTCTAAACCTGTACCAGCGGCAGTATATTATTTTCATCATTGTTGCATTGTCAAATTTTCAAACTTAGTTTCAATTGCCAAAAGGCATACAGCTAAACTGACGACTGAAAATACACAGCCACATTATTTCGATCAATCATGAAAATTCAGGATTGATGATGATGACAATACCGTGGAATGCTTCAACATAAAATCATTCAGGTTTCGAGAAACTCCAATTTTGAGACATCATTCATTAATGATAGTTAATCTCTGGTTTCAATCATAATAAATGATAATTCTGTAGCCACTATGGCTTAATAAATTTTCAGATAATATGTTTGTTTGATTTATGTTTTATAGGAGACAATAAAAATTCAAATATTTCAAATGTATACAGGTACCTGCACGAGTATTTGAGTCGCAGTCATTTTTCCCGCTACGACGCCAAAAGATGGCACCTACTCTGTTTCCCTGATTTAGTAGGGAGTTAACACTTCAGTATTTTGTTATTCTATGATGACTCCGTTCTGTTTATTTCCATTACATCATAACTATCATCATGGTTAAAACATTGTTCAAGGAATGACATATTATAGTTCCTCTTTATACTAGGCCAAACCAGTCATTGTTTAAACTTCAACGAAGCCACCGCTGAGTATTCAAGATGAAAATGCCTAAATTCCTCCCCTGATCATTTGATACGCTGCAACTAGTATTACACTGAACGCCGAAGGTTTAGCTTGTATCAGTACAATGACTTTATGTCTGTATAAACCTGTAATTCGTTGCGCCATCTACTTCTAGTTGACTGAGTTCGGACATACCGACATAGATAGCACCAGATGGGTTGAATTGAATTTCTCCACGTTGTCAGAGCAGGCTAAATTTCTAAGTATCATGTTACTCAACTTCACTCATCCTATAACGAGACGATTTGTGGAATTCATAGTTTCCACTAGTAGTATTTGAATTACGAATCACTGAAACTTTAAAAGTCATTACGCCAGGAAAGTAACAAGAAAATAATTGGAACAACAATTTCGCTGGTTTCTTCAATTTCATGCCATTTTTTTTTGGAACATATTTGTCAGATATCATTGTATCATTTGCTTTCCGCTGGACGAATAGAGGAGGATATTTTATAGAGAATACCCAATTAACTATTTAATTTTCTACTCTATTCATTCAAACTTATCCATTACAATAGTAGACTCATATTCGCTCAGAATTTTGAGATGTTAACATTGGCAACAGCGTAAATTATATCGTCTCCTCACCTTTCACTTGGCAATCGTACCGGAACAGAATAATATCAAAACAAAGCTTTATCGCTGAACTGTCAGACACCACGTGGGTTCTATTAGCCAAATAGGTAACCTAGGATTATTCGAACATTTCTCTATATTTCCTCAAAATTGAATAGGTATATATGTATGAAAGGTAAGATGGCGTTTTGTGGAGGCGCCGCGACGACAGCGCCGATATTTGCGACGTTGTCCGCGCCACGACGCGTCCTACCCACCTGTTTGATGGTCCAGAGTAGAAGCAACAGATAGTTTGATTTGTTTTCGCAGTTATTTTAAGTTTTGATTTTCAGTTTTGGTTTTTTTCAGTTGAGTTTGAGTGTATAGTTTATTTGAATTTGGTTATCTTTATTCAGGTGAGCGTCCTTATTTTTATTCAACACCTATCGAGTTGATTCTGATTGTTTTGGAATGGAGGTTAGGTTTATGAACTCGAATATTCTTCGTGTTTCACACTGAAGTTTTCGTTGGAATTTATGGTGACGAACTAATCTTTTCAAGATGAACAAAGTGTTTAAGTGAGGTTAGAATAATTCATTGTGTTTGGTGGATTTATAAATCTTCATACCTGACAGTGGCGTGGAATGAAATTGGTGCTCACAACATACAAATGACTTATGATAACACTACACGATATATTTCGTTGGTTCTTCCTATGCGATTTTGAAGTTCAAGGCGAATGTTTTTCAGTAATTTTATTCATCTTTTAAGCCCGTTTTCATAATAATAAATGGAACAAATCGATGTTTTAATTTATTTTCATTTGGTAATGATTTACGAGCTTCAGAACGAATTCATTAACTAACTTTTCTGGAACCTTTCGAAAAATCTTCTGTACAACATGTATCTATACGCACTTCACGGGCGGGCTATTTTGACAAGTAGATGTATCACTGAAATTTGGAGGGAACAAAAGCAAAGGACCAAGCACATCTTTCCACCTATATCGTGAGTTAATTATTGCAGAAGAACTAGTAGATTCAAATGTATTTTTATCTTTGGGGACTCCTGTTCATTTCTTCAAATTATGGTTATTTCTGCAAATGAAAATGTAAATTTCATGTCAATGTCATTGTGAAAACACGTATTCAGTTTTCGTTCGTGGATTTTTTTTATACGAAACTTTTTGAGTCAACAGTATTATTATTATCATTCGCTGGAATTCTCCCAATATCCGTAGGTTCGACACAAGGTAGCTCCTATTAATTTCTTCAAATTATGGTTATTTCTGCAAATGAAAATGTAAATTTCATGTCAATGTCATTGTGAAAACACGTATTCAGTTTTCGTTCGTGGATTTTTTTTTATACGAAACTTTTTGAGTCAACAGTATTATTATTATCATTCTCCCAATATCCTTATGTTCGACACAAGGTAGCTGAAAAATGATCAGAATTCTATCAGGAAGTGGTCATTATACAATGTAAAAAGTTTTGTTCAGGTGCATTCTATTGATCCACTGAACCCTATAAAATTCAAATTCAACATTTTGATATAATTGCGAACATTCAATTTCTAATTGTCTCTATAAATGGTATCCGGAGGAATTCAAACAGAAATGATGGAATTTCATCATGAAATATTCAAATAAAATATTCCTCCTCAAAGACATGTTATATTCGAGATATCCAAAAATGGGTTTTAGCCCATTGATTTGGGATCTTACAGTATTTGTCTGGTTATTCTTGGCCAACATTCAACATATGTTAAGATAGGTACTTCAAATTATTATTGAATATTGTTTTTCTATAATTCTTTAAACATACGGTGGGTATAGACAATTTTTTTGTCCCTATAATCTTCGAATCAACGTCACTGTATTAATTATTATTTCAGCATTTCGATTTGATTCCTTGATATTCTCCATGTAACTATTACATATTCTTTTGGAATAGGGTGAATAGTTTTCAAGTTATTTACAACCGAATGAAACATTGACAAGTATTAAACATTTAATACTTAATAAACATTTAATACTCAATGACAATATCCAACAAATAGTTAATTGTGAAGTGAAAATAATAATAACAACACTGTTGAAACATTGCTTCAACAATTATAATAGTAATAAATTAATAAATGTGATCTGATGAAAAAACTCTATAAAAAACCCTATGGAGTCAGGTTGTAGCGCAATATTCCGTGAATTCCTTAATTTTCAATTTAATTCTTATAGTAATTTAAATCATTAACTGTTGTATATGTATTTAGTTAGGTTAAATTGAAAGACAAATCTATATTTTAGGTATGTCATGAAATTTTTCCTGGCACATTCTAGTATCAAAATTTCAAGATTCTTCTCATAAAAGGAGATTGATGTCGTCGCTTTTATTTCATCATAATATCATTAACATGGAACAATATAAGGAAATATTTTTGGCAAATTTTCTTGTTCTTTCTCAACTGAGCAGTTATTCCATTTTCGAACCTGCTTACATGAAATGAGGTATGTATCCCTACCGCATGTCCCTGGTCATATCCAAGGCATCCTCAGAACTTTTCGTCGTAAAAAATATCGAGAGATGTTTGAATAATGGGGGTTTTTCCTGAATTTGGTATATTACTGCAAATGCAAATTTGAACATAATTATTATGGGTTTGATTCATCATTTTCCCAAAGTACCTTCAGAAAGTATTCAAAATCAGTTAGGTATTTGCCAGGCATGCATGAAGTGACAACGGTGTTTAGTAGAATAGCTTTTTCTGCTATAGAATAATCAAATATTTATTCCTATTTTGTGGTACACACGTGTTCTTTGTCAATATAACCAAACAATTTCCGTTTGCGATTTGTCAGTAATATGACAGTATGACAGTCTGTGCTCTTCATTTTCTATTCCTTGGTCGTTGTCTTCTACTCTAACCAGATCGAAGTATAGCTATCTCTGTTTTCCTAAGCAAAGTAACACATTTGACCTTTTCTTTCCGAGAAAGTTGAATTCGACGTTGCCATATCGTGCACTCAAGAAAAACCCCTCTAAATGCAAATCCCCATTTCTATTTTTCAGTTTTAGGTGATCAAACATTTTTTTAAAAATGTAATATTGAAATTATATGTTTGAAATGTGATATTCTAAAGGTTTTTCATGAAAATTACTGTATTTTCGTTTGAAGGAAAAACCCCCATTGCGAACTTATGCGAAGATGCCAGCGCCCTAACGGTTAAATTTGGAACTTGTTCAAGCTAGTAGTTTTATGTAAACAAACCATCGAAATGTGGGAGAGAACAAATATTTATTAAGCAATGCTACAAAATTTGAAGAAATTATCATTGTTTTGTGTAAGATTTCTTGAGTAGGAACTTTTCGTTCAGATCACTATATAAAATCGTTCGTTAGATCATGACTGGAGGATAATTTCGATTTCGATTTCGATATCTGGAAAAATAGGCGCCCAATAAGTTTTCTCAGCTGAACTAAATGAAAAATTAAATGACCAACCAATGGGGGTTTTTCCTTTAAACGAAAATGCAGTTGTTTTCATGAAAAACCTTTAGGACATCACATTTCAAACATATAATTTCAATATTATATTTTTAAAAAAATGTTTGATCACCTAAAACTGAAAGATAGAAATGGGGATTTGCATTTAAACGAATTTGTCTTGAGTGTACGATATGGCAACGTCGAATTCAGCTTTCTCGGAAAGAAAAGGACGTCAAATGTGTTACTTTGCTCAGGAAAACAGGGATAGCTATACTTCGATCTGGTTAGGGTAGAAGACAACGACCAAGAAATAGAGAAAGAAGAGCACATACTGTCATACTATCTATTACTGACAAATCGCTAATGGAAATTGTTTGGTTATATTGACAAAGAACACGTGAAACACAGAACACAGAATAGGAATAAATATTTCATTATTTTATAGTAGAAAAAGCTATTCTACTGAACACCGTTGTCACTTCGTGCATGCCTGACAAATCCCAAACCCCAATTTTGAAATCTGATGTTGAATACTTTCTGAAGGTTATTTGGGAAAATGATGAATCAAACCCATAATAATTATGTTCAAATTTGCATTTGCAGTAATAACCCAAATTCAGGAAAAATCCCCATTCTCGAGAGTACGCCAATAACACGGTCTCATCTATGGCAATGATTTTATTCTTTAACTTCCATTGATTGAATATTGCATAATCCTTGCCGTGAATAAGTCTTGGTTTTTCCGGTTATAAATTATTCGCAGCTTTTGCTGCATTTTCTATAATATTCTTTTGTGAATTCGTATTCATTTCCATTATTTCTAGAAGTCTGCTCAAAGAAAACAGTTATGACATTCACTTGATATAATGATAACTGCAATACGCAACGAACTTCAAAATATCAACAAATGTCATGCTTACTGCTAGAAGTTAAATGGAAAGAAAATCAAAGGATTCATGAATTAATTATTACTTAATTCATTTAAAGATCTATTTTTATTGTAATAAAATAATTTTTTCAAAGATTCATCCTTCGGGCCAAAGGCCCTCGGGACAAATGTTTTCCTCCGATCGTTACGATTTATATAACGCGCTTGGTACATAAATAACTATTATTCAAAAAACTGGTGGCCTCACAGATATAATTGTTCTTATAGTCCTCCAGGATGACCTGAATAGAAATTTGAATTTATCAACAAAAACAAACTTTTGGTGGGAGTCGAACTCTCTCCACATTCGGACATTGGGGTCAAATTCCATGATTACTGTTGCTTGGTAAGCATGATCTAAATAAAACTGATTCATACTCGAGAGGTAACGTGACCCTTCTGTCTGAAAGTGGAGCGAGTTCGATTCCCACCACAGTTTTTTTGAAAGAATTCATTTTTGTTGATGAATTCAAATTTCTATCGAGGTCATTCGGCTCATTAGCACTATTTATATGTGTCCAGTTTATGGTGAAACACCCTGTAAAATCAACGAATTCGATATCGAAAGTTTCCAAGGTCCACTGTGTATTCTTTGCAACGATTCGACCCTTGATAATGGGAGACCGGTCGAAGTCTCCACAGGGTTGCCGCCAACAATTATAGATATTACTATATATTGCCCGTCTGCTCAAATTATGTCCAATCACAGACATTACTGGTCGGGTCCGCTAATTGCTGATAACATTCCTGCAGCACTCGAAAGAGACCAGAGCGCCATTGTGGCAACGTAGGTACATATCTCTTAATTTGTTTCGATATCCACCTGCAGTGGTGGAGGTAGAAGGAGCAGGACTTTTTTGCTTAGGTTTTGTTGCAAGCACCTGCTTTGTTGGGTGGTGGGTAGGAGGAATACTACCGTAAGAATTGTATGATGAGAAAATTCAGTTCGAATTAATGAAAAAGAGTTATCGAAAAAACATTGATTATGGTATAATTAAATAATACTTATCAAAGGAAGAACAAGACGAATTCGAATATTGAATTCCAGAACACATCTGCTATAATGGCACAAAATTGAGAGACGTGTCATACGAACTCAATAAAACTTAATGAAATCAACAAAAATACTCAACAAAATCTCAGGGCACTTAGCGATATTGTCAACATATTCATTTAGGTTTTATAATACTGGGTGATTGGTGATCCATGTGGAAAAGTTGGTAGTGAGGAAATCTCTACAGAGTGAGCGACTGTCCATGGTGTCCCTGAACGTAGGTACGATTGTAGAGAAAATCTGGTGTCCTAGGGAGAAAACAACCTGATATCGTTCTAGAATATTTTCCGCGCTGCGATGTTTCCGCTTTTGTGAGGAGTGCTAACAACAATTGAATTTCAAATGTATAATACTTGTATATTATTGTTCTTTTCAATTTCCTATGTCAACTTCGGCATCCCTTTTTGCAGCGGTTTTCTATAGATTGATTGTTTTTTTTTTTCGTTTTTACGCACATGTTCTAGGGAACAAGTGTGTTTTACTTTTGTCCAATGTATGTAATTTTCTCATTTTAAGTTAAAGATAGTGTCAAACGACTACTTGGGCGATTAGATTGAAACTTATAGTAAGTGGAAGTATGCCGAGGAGTAACTACTCTTAGAATATTATTGGAATTGTATAGTAGATAAATTGAAAAAAATGTTGAGAATTTTTCTTGAAATAACTTTCGTTTTCAGAAACCGTCCATCAGATTTCGACGAAATTTTGCACATACCTTGAATACTACTAAACACTGATTCACAACATTGCGCGATTTTTGTTGTTTTGTGTTAATTTCATTAGAAATATTTTTGAATTTTTATTCCGAAATTATTCATGAAATTTCTAATAAATTTCTCTGAAATCTTGCGCTCTTCATTTCACAAGAGAGAAAAAAAATCAGTTTAATCCGAATTCAATTTTGGGAGATATTGGAAGAAAAGTACCAAATGTCGAGGTTTTTTTCCGGTTCCCTCGTTGTTTCCGGAATAACTGAAAGAAATTTGACCCAGTCACGATGAAACTTTGTAAATAGATGAAAAGTGCTGATACAAAATTTCACGCGAAATTCCGTGATGATCGTGTCATCAGAACAATTCGAAAAACCAAATTTCGAATTCTATTGCGATATTTCATTTTCTGCGACGTTCAGGCCACAAAATACTGCATTAACCTTCAAGCTACCATTTGTCAATCAAGCACTGGAATGGGGGTTTTTCCTTTAAACGAAAATGCAGTAATTTTCATGGAAAACCTTTAGAAAATCACATTTCAAACATATAATTTCAATATTATATTTTTGAAAAAATGTTTGATCGCCTGAAACTGAAAAATAAAAATGGGGATTTGCATATGTCATACTGTCATATCACTGACAAATCGCAAACGGAAATTGTTTGGTTATATTGACAAAGAACACGTGTGTACCACAGAATACGTATAAATATTTCTTTATTCTATAGCAGAAAGAGGTATTTTATAAACACCGTTGTCACTTCGTGCGTGCCTGGCAAATTCCAAACCCCGATTTTGAAATCTGATTTTGAATACTTGCTGAAGGTAATTTGGGGAAATGATGAATCAAACCCATAAAAATTATGTTCAAATTTGCATTTGCAGTAATAACCCAAATCCAGGAAAATCCCCCATTCACTGTCGACTGACAATCAAGCCCTTGATCGGGCAAAATTTTGTGAAACCGGCCGTTACTCTGGTAATTTCAGACGGGGAAAGGGAATTCATATAAATTCGCCTAGCTCTACCTTAAAATAATCATTGATCAAGAAGATTGGCATTTTTTGCTGACCAGGAAACCTGAGTTTTTCTATAGGGACTAGTTATGTTTATATTACAAGGTCGCATTTACGAGAATAATAATTGTTGTGGTGTACTGAATAGGACGCACTCCTGACCTGAAAATATCTCAGCCGAGATGAGCATATCGACTTTATATACATACATACATACATATGGATTCCGCTCCTCGCCTAGCAATTGACAGATTCAATCTGACAATTTAAGATAGTTCGATAAGTATTCATGATGATGTGCTGGGCTTAATCAATGATGTATTAGGGCTTTATTACGAAGGTGGAGTACCTGAATGGGTAAAATCCGCCCAATGATTCCATAGATCAAAACATTCATTCACCTCATGTTTTAACAAATACAAAATGGATCGGGATCGAATTGAAATTCAGTACGTATTTGATGAAAAAACGACAGCTTGAGGGTTCGTGCAGAATTTCGTGAGGATAATATGATTTGAGGATAACCAAATCTACCCATAAGGAAAGGTAAAGATATGTTTGGCAGGGTCAATAAGTTAAAAGATGACCGTTTTGGTAATTTATTTGGTAAACCCGCAAGATTTCCAAGCGGAGCTTGGCAGCAGCGTCTTTTCATCGCTGGCCAACGTGTTATGACCGAAGAGTAGTTGCTAGCGGGAAATATTAAATGATGCACAGTTGAAAGATATGATTGTAAGGAAAACGCTTCTGTCACTGAAGAAGAGTTGCTTTTTCTAATATCAAAACGAAATCATTGAGAATATTTGTTTAAGGTTTCACTCTCAATATTTTCGTTTGGTCTTTCTTTCTATCCCCTTCAAAATAGGGAGGTTGTTATCTACTTCGTTTTTTGTTGTTTCTTCGAGATGGTCCCAGTTTAGAATGATATTCAGGGAATTCCAATAAAATGGGTTATATAATAACCTCGATTTCATTGGAATTTTAGGAAGGGCGCGACCTATCACGTATGTAAAAAATGTACGTTGAAATATATCAGGGTGTATTCTCATTCCATGACTATGTGTTTCAACCTTGTAGATTTCATCAGGAACGACTTCTCCTATTGGAAGATTTAGAGTTTCGCAGTAAACAGTAAGAACTAAGAACATATTTCATTTTTCCCGCCAGCAATAATCTATCGTTCACGAATACGCACGAGGGCACGATTCCGACCGATGAAATTCGCGCCATTGCCAAACTTCACTTTTAGACTGAGTCGAAATCAGAAGGAATATAGGTTAAGTGGTTGTCCAGTAATTTCATTGTTTTTTAATTAAATATTGATTATTCTTGAAACAAAGTGTTGCTTATTGTTGGTTGAAGGTTCAAAGGTGGTTTGTGAACTATACAGATGAAGTGAGAGATCGTTTTTATGGAGGAAAAAGGGACCTGAAAACGACTCATTTTGGAACTTTGGGGGCCCATATCTTCCAAATTAAGTGAGACCGCCTATGTTTGAACATAGGAGTAGAAACTATGAGTGCTTCCCTTGATTATTCAGATTATTGTCAGAATAAATGTCCCTATTGCCAGATAAATTGTCGCAATTGCCAGATTAAATCTCGCAATTGCTAGATTGGATCTCGCAATTGCCAGATCCAAACTCGCAATTGCCAGATTAAATGTCGAAATTGCCAGATCAAATTTCGCAATTCCGACATTTGTTATTTTTCACAGTGGCACTAATACGCCGTCGTACATTCACATATACTCCATTCACTTTAATAAAGTATCCCGGTTTGCCATGACATCCTGACAGATTTCACCTTGTATATTTTGAAAATGTTAGGTTATAGTCATTTTCCAGTCAGATAACTACACAACGTTGTCCTCTCTACAAAGAGGTCGTAGTAATTACTTATTTTTCAAAATATCAATCTATATTTGGAAAGTAATGAATTTGAGAAAATATTATGTGAATTCAATAATTCCAAAGACCTGGTGATTATTGAAGAAACTTTTTTCTCTGTTAATATTGGAAATATTTCACGTATGTAAACATGGTTGGAAGATTCAGGAATGCTTTTTTCTTGTACGGAAATCAAGAATCGAGTGTTTTGGAATTTTACTGAAAAATGATGGATAGAGTAGTCCGTTACTTCGAATTCCCTACATTTCTAAATTCTCAAGAAATAAGCCTACAGAAGTCATTTAAATACCTTATTGCACAACTTGACATATTTCAGTATGAAAATGTAGTAGTACTTCGAAACCTGTGTCACAGTTAACCTCAAAAGAACCAACTCCATTTGCAAAGGTCTTGGGAATCTACGTGAATGATACATACACTGGATTGGGATCAACATATTTCTAAACTGGGATGCAGCTTAGCTTCAGTCTGTTATCTTTGGGTGTAATGACAAGATATCTGGATAAATTCTCCATGAAAACTACCTATCATGCAGTACTCGAGTCAAAAGCAAGATATGGAATGATGTTTTATGTACATACTTTGAAGTCAACTCAAATATTCAATTCCCAGGAAAAAGCAATTCCTAAAATATTAGAAAAAATAGCATTGAATGAGATATTGTATAATTCATGTTACTTTCGTGCATAAAAATTCAATGTTCTGCGAACATAGGATATACCAAGTTCATTTTCAATGTACTACTTGCTATCGAAACAATTCCACGAAATATATAACTTTTGAAATTATTCGTTAAGGAATTTGTTCAATTCAAACATGACTACCTACTTAAGGCTCAATACAATACAATCAAAAGAAATGTTAATTTATTAGTTTATTATGGCTGAAGCTGAATTGTTATTTTTTATTGAAAGAGAGTAGAAATTGGCAACCTCGCGTCGAATTATTTTGACATTGTCGATATTTCAGGAGCGCCAACCTGCCTTGGTTTTAGTTACAAAAACATGATAGACCTAAATCATGGCCAACCGGGATATTTTATAAAAGTGAATGGAGTATAGTGAATTTCGATATTTCTCACTTACCCATTCGACAATTTTCTCACTGGAGGGAACTCTTTTCAATTTTCGAATGGATGTCAACATTATGCCTTCCATCAGTATCTCCCCCTTCAGGTTCGAAGACGTGATGCAAACTTTCACCAGGTTAAGATTCGTCGTCTAAAAACCGACTTGAATATTTTCGATATTATATCTGAGGAATTGGAATCACTCAATATCGAATCGGATTCGAATCAGTCAAATGAACCGACATATGAAGGTTTTATTTTGTACATATTCGGATGAAATTGAAAGTGACATTTTCTGCCAGGAACGTACTCGAGCAACGTCGGAAGCTGACATCACTTTTAGATCCTTGATATAAAATGGGTAACATCGATCGAATGATTCTAAATTATATGACCCGTATTGTTCCGAAAATGAAAATAGGAAGCAATGAAAATCTAGTACTTGGATAAAAATAACTTGAAGGTTCATGCCAAAATTTCTTGAGGATAATACAGGTTTGTTCGTTGTTGCATGAAAATGTTATTGTAGGCTCATTGAATTGCCTAGTTGATAATGATTTCGAATCGAGAAATGAGTGCGAAAATTATAAATAACTGCAGGATTTGCTTGCTCTATTATTTTTTACGCGCTTTTTCTAGGGAATAGCGCGTTATCATTTCGTCACGATATCTGTAATTTTCGAATTTTGAGCCGAAAATGGACTTAAACGATTGGGTTGAAGAAGAATCCGTGGTCATATTAAATTCTGTCCGTCCGTATGTGCTCTAATTTTCGAACGAAAAGACTTAGCGACATGAAATTGTCAGATTAGGTTTGGAGTCCAAATATCTCGGTTAAGTTCGTTAACGGGAGGAATCGGTTGAATAGTTTCGGAGTAGGGCCCATTTGAAATTTTGAGGTTAATTCCTCGATATCTCATGAAGTATTGACTCGATCGAATTAAAACTTCGTGAGCGGTTTTGGAATGCCAACGCCCAACTGAGAGGAATATTTCGTGTGGATTCAGTTGTTGGAAAATCAAAAAAAAATTCATTGGAAAGTTTTCAAGATTTTTGAGGAAAAGTTTTCTTTTCTCTGAAAATATTGATTAGATTCCAATGGAATTCGGCACAAACCTTAGAGTCAGTATTCAACAACAGTGCTCTAAATTTCGATTCGATCCGATATTCACCTTCGGACATATAAGAAAAAAAAAATGTGCCAAATATATTATTTTTTGAAATTTTAACGTTATTTCCGCAATATTTCAAGAAGTACAAATGCCATCAGATTGAAATTTCGTATTCAGGTGGAGATTCACAACACGCAACTAGGTGCAAAATTTCGTGTTGATCTAATAGTAAGAATTTGAACAACCCCGTAAAAGCTCCTGACCTCAAGTCAGTGCTTTTCTATAGGTTTTTTAATTTCCACAATTTGGAAGCATTGTTCTGGCGTTAACGATTCATAATGAATTGCCAAACCTAACTGAACAGAAACGTCAGCAAAGTTTGACATTCTAAACTGCCAAACCATGGTCAAAAACCATGATGTGAATAACCGTAGCCTACATAATCTATCAGGCCAGAAGGAATTTCCGAAAATGCGATGTTGCGAGCTCTACAAAAGAGGATTGTCATAAACAATTGAGTGCTATGCAACCGTCCATACACGATTTTGAAACTTTCGCATTCTTCAGTTTTTCGCTCTGATCGGTTGTTTTATAAGTGTTTAAGGTGAAAATTAGTGTTTGAACTACTGCGTTATGTTTGAGAAGTGTTGTTGAAGTGCGTTCTGTTCTGGAATTCTACTTTGAGACTCGATATCTAGAGATTTCAACAGGTTTTATATTTCTACAACTGAAAATCTTCAATTCGAGTTTCCTCATGGCTTGTATTTGTGCAGTACCCGGTTGTTAGCCCAATAAAAAATCCTGACGTGCAAAAGTTTCCGTATTTCAATTTCCCAGAGATCCGGTAAAAATATGACAATGACTCAATGCAATATTTACATGAAGGAAGAAAGTTTCGAAATTCACGACTATACTGTAGTGAACAATGGAAGTAGGTATGCATAAAACATTTCTTAGATGCTCACAATGTATAAGGAATGTTATTCTCTATCAACTTCAAATGGTTAATTTAGTTAACCGAGAAAAATTCCCAAATGAACGGATGATGCATTTTCCTTCATTTTTTCCAAATCAACCTTGTTACATGTCTTCTAATATTGCTTGATCAAACAATGCTTCTACAATTAACTCCAAAAAAACTGATTCTGAACATCGAAGACAAGAATTAGTTATTCGCCATGACAGAATACAGAACGACTGGAACAATCAGGATCAGATTAAATCGTTTTCACACTTTTGTGCCCTTTTTAAAGACACGGCTATTTCCAACTTTTCTTTAAATGTTGAAAAAAATGATTTTATTTAGGTAATTTAAAAAAATAAATTTTTCGTGGGTGAAGCATCGAAAATATCGTCGGGGTTCGATATTTTCCCCAACTTAAAAATGAAAGATTTTGAAGACGAATTCAATGTACCCATTTCCCAATTCAATTTATAGATGTTCGAAATTTGAAAACTCAATATCGTGTATAGAACCGATTTAGCTTCAGATTCCTCTGCTGCTACCAGCAATTCCCTCAAAAGTTGTATCAGTAATCACTAAAAAAATGAATACGGATGACATTGGCACATCTGAAATTATTGAAAGAAACTATTTTTATTCAACAACTGAAATAAGCAGTTTCACCGATCCTCATTTGTTCTACAAAGTTTTTGTGGCCATCTTCATTTCACTTTCACTTTCCACGTGCATAAGTGTGAAAGTATTCATCGTTTCGAGGGCTAATATCTTTTCAATTTTTCTCTTTCGAAAGTCACGAATGTCCCTCATTTTATATAATGTTTTATGGATATTTAACTCAAATAATACCTTTCCTGATTGTAATCTTTTGGAACTCGGTAATACAGCTAACTTCTCGTGGTAAGTTCTGGATTATTTGCGATAAAGGATTATGAAACTAATCAGAAATAAACGAAATGCTGTGTATTTCTTTTTCTTGAACAGTTCTCAGTGATATCACCTATAAAAGCGTTTCGAATGTAAGAACGTTAATTGTAATGTGACTATGACAAAGGTGCTCAATTTTCATTTCTCCCTGGTACGTGATACTCCCTTAGCAACAATGGCAATATCTAACCTTCTGGCCTGTTAGTTCACGTAAGCTTCGAAATAACGTGTGTGCTTATCTGCATCAAAAAGTGACGTCAGCAACTTGAAAATTCAAAGCATTTATATTATGTAGTCACAGATTCACAGAATACAAGTTGAAAAGCACATAACTGCATGGTCTGTATGACATGAGTTAAATTTTGTTTGTCCTGGGGGATGAGTTCTTAATTTAACTCCAACCATATTGATATTTTGAATTAAAATTGGGTTATGTTTGATGTATGTTCCTCGTAAAGAGTTGAGTTTAAAAAGTAGTTATTGATGGAAAATACAATGAAAAATGTCCTGAATGAGGAGAATGAAATTGTAATGAAAAATATCGGATGAAATTTATATTAGTAGATTTTCGCGCCTTATATATTTTAAAAACAAGTGCGTTACATGAATTTGCGAAATTTTGACGAAATGTCCTTGAACAATTAGTTTTGCGCTCACTGAAATTCTGTCTTGACATTTACTGAGTAGGTATCCCGGCTGAGTTCGTTGATTGGCAAAATCCGCCCAAAAGTTCCCGCCTTCCACGTCACTCCATATTCTATGACTCATCGATTGATACAGCCGACGTGGTCTATTGGCTTGTTAGAGAGAAAAGTACACGAGAAGAGGGAGAGAGTAGATATATTCTGGTACGTCACGGAAGCCGCAAATTTTCGTCCGTCAAAACAGCCTTCATACTGGCATCTTTCAGGCAAGTTCGCAAAAAAATTATCAAATTTGTCTGCGGCATACACCAAGTCCGATCCTGTACCGGCGCCGCCATTTCGAAATCAAAAAGTCAAAATTGCAATATAGAGATGACGCGGGGCGAATCACCCGTGGCATCTCCACTCACGGTCCTTAATTTGTCGCTTATCACCCCCATCGATGCCTAAAACCTGTTGGTTCAAGGAGACAGGAAACCGAATTATCGAAGAAAACCTCAGGGGGTTGGATGGTGGCGGGGCTTGTGGAAAAACATCGTCGTCTTTTCCCCCCACCCCCTCTGCCGTCAATCATCGGCGGATATCATTCGGATCGGCGATGATCGGACGGGCCCACCCATCGAGATCGAAGTACACGTTTTCTGCGTGGGGCCCAAGTCGTGATTTGCTGGGCAGGACGAAGAAATGGTTGTTTGCCGCATAAAGAGGAACGCAGCTTTCAAAAATTAGCGCAACTCTGAAATAATCTTGAAAATTCCACACATGTGATTTTGAACCAATCAGAACGTGTATTTCTGACAGATCACCATCGCAACGGATGAATTTTAGTGGACATTTTTTCCTCGTGGGTACCCAACAGCGAATTATTTTTATACAGATTATTTTTTTTGACAATCAAATTTTTTATTTGTTCACATGATAATTTTGATTCATTTCAACTACAAGCTCAGATGTTTTCAAGATTCTTTGGACCACTATGATCAATGTTTATATTGAAAACGCAATCATTATACAGGGTGTTTCACCATAAACTGGTTAAACATATATAGCCGTATGGATGACATTGGAAAAGTAATTTTTCCTTATGACATATACCCCGTTTTCGACGCATAAGCGAGCTACTGGGTGTTCAATGTCAACCTTGAGCAATATTCTGATAACTGTGGTGAGTTATGCGTGACCTTGAAATAACGGTTTTCGGTCACATCTCACTATTTTTTGGTGGTCAATTCAATTGATGTGTAGAATTCTGGAAAAAATATTTCGAAATGGCGGAAAACCTACATCTCGAATTTTTTGTTTTCCATTATCAAATTAGATAGCATTATTTCAATATACTTAATTCTCGAAGATTTTCTGTAAATAAATTTTTCCATAATTAAAACTCAACTTTTTTTACATGTGAAAAAAAAACTGGTGACCCTACGGAGGCCAAAATTGTGCCAATGGGCCCTCAGAATGACCTGGATAGAAATATGAATTTATCAAAAAAAATATTTTTTTTCAAGAAAATATGGGATTTTAACTCGCTCCACTTACTGACAATAGGGTCTCCTATAAATTTGATTTATTCTAGTTATAATGACGTCCGTTACCAAGCAAATGTTCCAAATGTTCGATTCCCACCAAAGTTTTTTAGAAAATATTTTTTTCTTGATAAATTCATATTTCTATCCAGGTTATTCTGGAGGCCTATAAGCATAATTTTGGAATCCGTAGGGCGACCAGTTTCTTAAATAAAAATTATTTAGTTACCCCGAGCGGAATCTTTGGAAGGCTATATAATGAAAACCAATGGATATTTTTTCATTCTGTTTTCACACCAGTGTTCAGAATGAAGGTAAGTTCGACCTCGAAAGTCTTCTACAATTTTGGGTGAATTTTTTTTCATTGTAGACATGTAAAAAAAAGTTGAGTTTGAATGTTGGACAAATTTTTTCACAGAAAATCTTAGAGAATTGAGTACATTGAAATAATGCTATCCAATTGGGCAATCGAAAACAAAAAATCTCATCTTTGTAGGATTTCCGCCATTTTGAAATATGTTTTCCAGAATTCTACACAACAATTGAATCGACCACCAAAAAATACTAAGATATAACGAAAAACCGTTATTTCAAAGGTCACGCATAACTCACCACAGTTATCAGAATATTGCTCAAATTTGACATTAAACACCCTGTATCTCGCTCATTTTTCGAAAACGGGGTATATGTCATAAGGCAAAAATGACTTTCCCAATGTCATCTATACGGCTATATGCTGGACCATTTCATGATGAAACACCCTGTATACTATGGCAGGTTGATTGGAAGTTGCTTGTTCTTGATTTGGTGATTCTTAGATTGTCTTTGCTGAAGTTGAAGCAGACCTCATTGCGTCAATTATATCCTGATAATGGCCTGAGTTAATTTTCAGATATGGTTTTATGGAGTGGAAGTTATTGGAAATAAACACATTTGGTGTGGAATTTTTTTACCGAATACCACACCATGTCGAATTAAATCCGGAAATTTTTCCTCGCTCATGAATATTTTTAGAAGATTATCCCTCGTTTTCGACTCGGGATTATTTTCAAAGTATTCATGAGCTCGAAAAAATTTCCGGAAAAAACTTGACCTTTGGTGAAAAATTTATTATTTCTTGATTTTTTATCAGATTGAACGCCACAGCGGTCTCTATAGTAAGAGACCCGCACATAAGTCGACCTTCACCGAGCTGATAATAAAGGGTCTTTCAATAAGGACGGGTCGATTTTGACATGAAATAAAAAAGGCCGTGTGTGAGATTTTAACGATTTTTTTTTTTATTTGAAAGAGCTATATATGCCATTATGTGTGGAAAATCACATCGTTTAAATGTCCGCCGCGGCTTCTCACGGTGGCACGAATTCGAGTTGTCCAATGTTCAACAACTCTGCCGCATAGTTCGGGTTGAATTTCAGCGATAGCCTGAGCTATGTTGACTTTAAGGGCATCGGTCGATTGTGGCTTATTGGTATAGACCTGCGACTTAAGAAAACCCCACAAAAAAAAGTCTAAAGGTGATAAGTCGCAGGATCTCGGTGGCCAATTCACGTCACCTCTGCGAGAGATAACCATGCCCTCAAAGCGTTCATGCAGAAGATCCATGGTGGCATCCGCTGTATGGCTCGTAGCGCCATCCTGCTGGAACCACATGTCGTCTAAGTGTAGATCGTCCAATTTGGGCCAAAAGAAATCGGTGATCATCCTTCTGTACCGTTCGCCTGTGACGGTAATGGCCTCACCAACATCGTTTTCAAAAAAGTACGGACCAATAACACCGCCGGCCCAAAATCCGCACCATACGGTCACTTTTTGTGGATGCATGGCTACTTGGTGAACTTCGTGTGGGTTGTTGTCATCCCATATACGGCAATTCTGCTTGTTCACATAGCCATTCATCCAGAAATGCGCTTCGTCGGAAAAAATGATTTTTCTGCCAAAGTTGGGGTCCTCTGCCAAACACACTGTAGCCCAATCAGCGAACGAACGGCGTTGCCTATGGTCAGTAACTTTGAGCTCCTGAGTGAGTTGAATCTTGTACGGGTGCAGCCCTAAGTCCTGACGCAAAATGCGCCACGTTGATGTTTGTGAAAGACCGAGTTCTTGTGAACGTCGATGAATTTACTGCCTCGGGTTCTCCTGCACACTATCACGGACAGCAGCGATGTTCTCGGCCGATCTGGCGGTCTTTGCACGTACGGGTGTTGGCAGATTGTTTATTGAACCGGTCGATTCGAATTTGGCCACCAAACGTTGGAGAGTCGACTTTGAAGGACCACCTCGTCTGCCGTAAAATGGGCGCAATGCACGTAACGTTTGCACTAACGAACACTCATTTTGGTAATACATTTTTAACATTTGGACGTGTTGCTCAACCGTGTAACTTGCCATGGTGATTTGGCATTACTAACTGAATAAAAAAATATAGGTTAGAAAGACGACGTTAAAACAACATGGCCGCCACAGGCTGCCAACATCGACCCGTCCCTATTGAAAGACCCTTTAGAATAAAACTCATTTGATGATAAATTCAGTTCATTAGAAAATATATTAAAAATGGGTTGCCTAAAAAATCCTGCACAGGATATTTTTAATTATTTTTTAAAGCATCTTTTATTCACCGTGACAAACTACTGGGTTGCCAGGTATATCGATGCCAGTTACTTTCACTTGATAGGATGATAGAAAAAAACTTTTATATCAGCATAAGCGCTGTTTTTTGTGAACACATTGTAATGGGGTTGTCTATCAAAAAATTCGGTCCTAATAGAAGTTTGTGAATTTTAAAAATTTAAATTTCAACGCGTGTGGAAGTGAGTGACAGAGAGATCCGAGGTATGTTTACTATACTGAGTAATAATAAAGGGCCGAACATTCCAGTCGTGGCTGATGGAACCCGGAATATAAGAAAGCGCGTATGCTCGGTACGTAAAGATATTGTAAATAGTACGCTTTATTTTGGAGTAGCTTATCACTTATAAAGTTATATTGCATTGATAACATTTGTTATTCGATATCGTTGTGATGAAAAATGGCTGAAAAGTGTTTTTTGTGTGGCTCAAACGATTCTTTGAGTTTAAGTTTTAAAAAATTGTTCTTCAAAGCCAACTTTTCGTAAAAAAAATGTAAATATCATGAAGCTGAACTCACTAAAGCAGCACTAGATTTGTTGGTTACCATGCCACGTATTACAAAAAAGTAACTGTTTTAGGAAACAAATACAATGAAGAATTAATTTAGTGTTTTGAAAATTTGCAAACCTCTATTAGGACCGCATTTTTCGCAGAGAACCCTATATCAACGTGTTCACAATAAAAAAGCTCTTGTGCTGATATGAAAGTTTTTCTATTTTCCTATCGAGTGAAAGTAAATGGAATCAACTACCTGTTTATACCCGTCAACCCAGTAGTTTGTCCAGGTAAATAATAGTTTCTTTAGAAAATAATTAAGAATATTTTGTCTAGGAATTTTAAGGTAACCCATTTTTAATATATTCTGTAATATACAAAATTCATTATAGAATAAGTTTTATTCTTTTATCAGCTCGGTGAAGGTCCATGAAGGTTCGGATCTTAGACAACTAGGAATCGCCGGGTGATTTACATGTAGGGCCACGGCGGTCCGTAACTCCAATGAAGGTTTGCTCGGCCCTTCAGGGTGTCCTCTGAATTTTAAAAAATATTTGAATTAGCGATAGACAAGGTCCTAACAACTCAAAATATCGAAAAAATATTCTGGTAAAATTTTTACCGTTTTCGGGAGAATGGGCAATTTTGAGATTCGTTATAAATTGGAACTGATTCAAATAAATTTGTTTCGTGAACATAACTGATGAGCGTTGCTTTCTGGATGTATAAACAAAGTTTTCGGAAATTCATATGATCGATTTAACTATTTGACTATTTTATTCTCGTAAATTCGATCCGATTATCTGAAGAAAATTATAACCACGTGGATGTGAACATTCACTACAAATGTATGCGCATTTTGTTGTCTTAATTATATGGAACATACTCTCATTGTTTCCAGAAGGGGCACTATTTCCGTTGCAAGAGAATGCGTAGATATTCTAGTCGATCTAAACTTTCACAATTTTGACAACAAAATATTCTGTTTCTTATTTATCCCAATAAAATGTTGAATTAATGATATTTAATCTATTGCGAAAGAATTTTCAGAAGGATAAAAAAATAATTTCAAATCTTCTTTCAATTAATATTTTCGAACCATAGTTGAAAGCAATCAATTTCACTATTTTATATTAAGAAAAAAAACTTAATTGATCTCAAACCTTTCTGATGCAGATATGAAATTCTTTCAAGGATCTTTAAAATACGAGTAGTATTATTGGCGTAAACTAGTGACTTCACTTATCCCCACAGAAAATGTTCTAGCGGCGTTAAATCGCACGATATTGGAGGCCAATTCACGGGCCCGTAACGTGAAATTATGCGGTTATCAAACGTTTTCTTGAGTTAAATCAATTGTAGCACGAGCTGTGTGACATGTTGCACCGTCTCGTTGATACCACAGCTACTGCACATCATTGTTGTTCAATTGAGGAATCGAAAAGTCAGTAATCATGGCTCTATAGCGGTCAACATTGATGGTAACCTTCTGGCCAGCATCGTCTTCAAAGAAGTACGTACCGATGATTCCACCAGCCATAAAGCACACCAAAGAGTCAGTTAGAGTAAACGTGGTGCGGAACCACTCCATAGTAAGTCGAATTAATTGCTTTGATGGACGATTATGTTAACCCTAAAATAGACGTAGAGCGCGATACGTATTTCGAAGAGAACCATTATTTTCAAAATAAATTTGCACAATTTGGAAGCTCCGTTCAGGCGTCAGTCTATTCATGTTGAAATGCCAGACCGAACTAAACACAAATCACTTGACAGCTGACAGAATGGCCGCCAGTTAAAACAGTTTTGCCAACTTAAAGTTCTATACCTCTAAAAGAAAACACCCTTTAGAAAGACACGTTTGTCGCTGTGTGTTTCTTGGAATTTCCTTTCGCCAGTTAGAAAGCCAAATCTTTCCATCAAGAAATAATGCTGAGTTTGGCGGTATCAATACGTGACAAGATGACGTTATTGCAACGAATTCAAATATGTGCACAAAAGTTGTCGGTTTCGCACCACGTCAGTGCTTTTCTTGAATGTTCATATCTAATTACATCCAATAATCGAATCACCCCTTACCCATCTTGTTCGTACCTGCAAAATCCTATTATTTATTTGAACAATCCCACCTAAGTACATCCAAAATTTCGAGTACCATAACGGTCTGTCCCTAACCCGTAAGAACGGCCTCGGTTCTCCACACAGTGCACCAAATGCAGATTTAATTGTATACGAAAGTGCAATTGAAAACGTTCGAGAGCGTTACTTGGACAATAGATTCAAAATCGGTGGTTTTCCGTCGAACCATTCGGAACTTAGTATCGAAACACCCGCTGTTAGGGCACTAACGAGATTCGTTCTAAAAGGGCAGGAGGTATTGAAAGGTATTCAATATTATTGCCTGAAATACCCGCTGTGACTTATTCGATTTCGGAATAGAGGGTGCGACTGGAAATATGAACTTGTAATTATCAATAGTGCTTTATCCATCTGTTTCGAGGGTGGAAAAGTCAATCAGTATTTTGTATTGATTATAATAATATAACTGTTAGAATTGAAGAACTGAAGAGGCGTTGGTAGCTCTGGTACAGTCTAACCGACTGACGATTTTTCGCGCTTGTTCTGGGGAACAGCGCGTTATCATTTCGTCACGATGTCCATTATTTTCGAATTTCGAGCCGAAATTGGTCTCAAACGACTAGATTGGACTCACTGATGAAGAATCCGTGGTCAAAATTGATTCTGTCCGTCCGCCTGACTGTCCGGTCGGCCGTGTTGGCTGTAACTTTCGAAAGAAAAAACCTAGAGTCTTCAAATTCTCAGGTTAGGTTCAGATCCTGAATATCTCAGTTAAGTTCGGTAATGGGCCAAATCTGAATGGTTTTCGTGCTACAGCCATTTGAAATTTTGATTTTCCAATATCACGAAAAATATTTATCTGATCGAGATGAAACTTGGTTGGTAGAGAAACAGTAGCAATATGAAGAATTCTCTGTAGAAAAATTTACAAAATTTTTTTTTTTGAAAATTTCCATAATTCCAAACCGCCACTACATATCCGAGTACTTCATTTCAGCCCAATAAGATTTCCCGATTTTTCTGGGGAACGAATCAAGAGAAAAATTCAGAGAATTCATTTCAGAAATTCATATTCTCCATAAAGCATATTCTCCGTTCAAATTTTATTTTAATCGACACCGGAAACTCGAAGACCCTGTTTCAGTCCGATCAGATATGTATTCTTTGAATTTTCCTAATGATTAGTTCAGAATATTCGTTCGCATCGACCTTTCACGGCATTGACCGGTGAATAGTCGAAGCATTTACTGTATCCTACAGTGTCAATATCTAGGACAGCAGCGTTAATAGATCGTCAATCGACGTATTGCAGTCGTCTGTTTACACCCTACACCTAATGAGGTGATTCCCTGGAAGTTTTATCAGTACTTCCCCGTAGCGCTTGAGCAGTGTATCGGAATCGTCACTAATTTACGGAACAAGCACGTAAAAGCTCCTGACCTCACGTCAGTGCTTCTCTAGGTTTTTGTGATATCCCGCTTCTTCATTGAATACGATATTCGTTGTCACATCAAAATGATAGAAAATGTCTTGTTTACTTGTTCCTGAGCGAAGTTTTCCAAAAAATCATGAATTTTGAAAAGAAAAGAGCCAAAAATATTGAAAAGTATCGTAAACATGATAACTTCTGAAATAAATCATCGATCCAAGTATTCTGCACTCGAAGGTGGGATTCGCAAGGTGCTCCTGGAAGATGGCGCTGTACGTAGTTATACTGCAGCAATCCATCTGAAAGGTGACAAGTATCGAGATTCCTTTTGGAGTTTTATCCAAATCCAAGGTAAGTTGACCTGAAGATCATTTATAACTGTGAAATAGCTGTGGTCATTCTCCTTGGGTCCGCTTCTTTGGTGTAGCTGTTTTGGTTGATTAGATGATTCGTTTTGATCAAGGTGGATGATTGTTGATTTATCGACAGATATTCGTCCTTGTGATTATGTTATCTTCTGAAAGAAACTTGACTCGATATTTGTAGATTAGATTTGGACCCTAATTGAGAATACGAATTCTTGAATGGCTCAAACTCACCCAATGATTTCGCAGATATACTCATTGAAATTAAATTTCCCCAATATTTCCGAAAGTATAGATCGAATCGAATTGAAATCCAGTAGGTGCTCGGTTGAAAAATGAAGTCTGGAAAGTTCATGCAAGGCATATCTCATACTGTACAGGCTGGGTGAACTTGGACACTTTTGAATTGAAGTCCTATTTGTAGACTAGATAGACGAAAACTGATGTCGATGTCTGAGGGCCAATTTTCATGAGAAACTCATTAGCGAAAACCACAACTCCATAGCTATCACCGTTACATAGTTACTGGGTGTAATTATTCGAAAATATTCATTTTAGAAATATTTGCTGTAACTTCTCTTCTGTTGAAAATTTTCCATATCTGTAAAACCATTCTTGTAGCAATTTCTTACGTAGAATTCAATGGCGTTAATTGAACTTTCTGCAACTGATAAATTATAAGATATCGCAATGAAAATATTCTTCCCAAATTGGACCTACAGTAAATTTTCACATATTGCGTGCGATGGTGATTAAAACTATGAATTCCTTAGTTATACCAAACGCTCATTGGAACAATAAAAGTTCTGTTCTGTACGCATTTTCCGTTCAATGTCAATGAATGGAGAGCATTCCAGTGTATCAAGTCTCAAAATTCCATCTACAGAGTGTCCACAACATGAAAATTCCTCAAAAATTTTCGAATACATTATGTTGATTTATGTGCATCTTCAACGGTCGGATCGGAAAAACCTCAAAATGAAATGACCTTATCATACCTTGAGATTTCGGCCTTGCTTTTTGACACCAAGCAACATGATTTACAATAGTAAGGTTTACATTTTGTGACTTGTTTTTCAGCTTTCGTTCATCTTCAGACTATTGACTTCTGAGCACATGGTACAGAGTATTCATGCAGATTCAAACGACGTGATAATAAAAAGCGACAGTTGAGGAATTTTGTCTGCAACAGATGTTAGAAAAAATAAATTTTTTGGTAGTTATTAGGGTGCAGTTATCATTTAAAAGCATTGAAAATTTGGAAATTACACAAATCCGATTGGTCTTTCATTATTCCAAGTATATTTCTTTGCACTAATTTATAAATTTCAATGGACTTCAGATTGTTGAGTTTCATACCCTTTGAATGTTTTCAGAGTATCTATTGATGAAGATGAGTGGCCATTCTCAATAGAATGGATTGCGACGGTGGAGTTGCTTTTATTTTTCGTAAAATTCATTCGATGTTCATGGAATCGCGTCTTGCAAC
Organism: Myrrha octodecimguttata; assembly: GCA_958510865.1. Classification (NCBI taxonomy): domain Eukaryota; kingdom Metazoa; phylum Arthropoda; class Insecta; order Coleoptera; family Coccinellidae; genus Myrrha; species Myrrha octodecimguttata. The sequence continues at coordinate 61,209,947 of OY294056.1, forward strand.
AAGAAATAAATTGTTCAGACAGGACGCTCATTTAAGACAATATTCCAGGAACATCGGATGGATTTTACGAAAAATAAAAGCAACCCCACCGTTGCAATCCATTGTATTGAGAATGGCCCACTCATCTTCATCAATAGATACTCTGAAAATATTACTTTTACAATCAAGGGGTATGAAACCAAACTATCTGGTGTACATTGAAATTTACGAATTAGTGGAGTGAAATATTCTTGGAATAATGAACGACCAAACAGATTTGTGTAATTCCCAAATTTTCAGTGCTTATTACCAGGTCGTTTTCCCTGAATAGCATGAATATGTGCTCAGAGATCAGTTGCCTGAAGATGAACGAAAGTTTGAACAACTCACAAAAACGTAAAACTAACATATTGTAAAATATCTCTATTAATTCATTAGTATATACAGCCATTTTTGAAACATTGAAGACCTGTCCGAACAGTTAATTATCATGGTATTGTAACAATAGAATAGGTTAATTTGAACTTGTATACTTTCTCGGACAAACAGTTCAGTGACATTTCATCTACATTCTTGCCCGCGGTCCGACTAATAATATCATTTGATTTAATAACGTTTTCACTTGGAGCAACTGGGTATTATCGGGTAGACAGTCGAATGCAGTTCGAGACTGCTCCAGGGTACCTCTGGATCGAATCAATCGCAACCCAAGCAATGATATACATAAATATCACTGCGGAATTGTATTATTATTTCGTTTCTTTGTCTGTTTCGGTCGTCGTTTGGTCGACTCAAATTACACGACTTTTCCGAAAATGATGCCGTGTTCATTGTACCCTACACATTTGCAGGGACGTATTGTTGATGCTTTTGATCGCTCTGTTCTAGGAATAAATCGTTAATCGAATTTTGACCAGAAAGTAATATTGAACTTACTGAAGAAGAACACGTGGCCGAATTTACCTTCGCCTGTGTATCTGAACGGCCGTTCGTCAACACTAACTGAAAGAATGGACATTTATACACGGTGTTTGGTAAACATGCGGCAAAAACTCGACCAGCTTGAATACAAGCATGCATTCGTCTCATCAGTGATTGCCGAACTATTTCAAACACACCCGGTTCGTTTTGAATGGAGTCACATCCAGCAATCATCCAATTCCGCAAGTCATCCAAATTTTCTACTGGAGTTGCTTGAACTGAAGGTTTTGGAAAACCGCAGAAAAAATAATCTAAGCTGTTTAAGTCCGGCGGTCGCGTAGGCCATGCGTGCGGTCCACCCCGAACAATCCGGTGATCTTCGTATGTTGATGACTATTTCAACTTCAGTAGAAAATTTTGATGACTTGCGGAATTGGATGATTGCTGGATGTGAATCCATTCAAAACGAACCTGGTATGTTTGAAAAAGTTCTGCAATTACTCATGAGAAGAAGAATGCATGCTTGTATGTGTGACATGTTTAGTTGTTTCTTGTCCTTTTGTTTATGGAGAAAGAGATTCATTCGAAAAGCAGGTTAGTTGTACCTACATAAACTACACTGATTACACTAACTACACTGATACTCGGTGTGTTTTGTTGTAAACTTGCACTCTCTTCGTTGCAAAAATATTGGCAGTCAGTGTAGTCACAGATGACGTGTGGAGTGCATAGAGTGAGGTCATCTTCTGTGATGGTTATGCGTAAATATAATTCATAATCATAGACATCTGTGGTTGTCTCTGGATACTGGTTGAACGAGTTTTGTTCTCTATGTGTGTTTTTTTTGGACGAAATTGATTTTCATCATATCGTTATTTGAAATAGAATTTTTGTCCGTAACGACTTTAGAAAAACTTTACGACAAATCTACATCACCTCGAAGTGGTAGCGAAAACACGAAAAGCATAGAATTCTGTTATCTTGGGATTGCGTAAAATCATCTATCATATATTTTTATTCTGTGGGAATCATAGAACAGAATGAACTACACTAAGTCCACTCATTCAGTTATCGGTGACTATACTCAGCTGCACTGAGAATTGGAAGTCAGTGGAGTTGGTATAGTTAGTATAGTTCATGCAGATACAACAAACAAACCTAATGTGTAAGGAATGAAAAAACTTTTAAAATTGATGAACAAGAAATAGAATTCCTATAAAAACATTCCACATTGCCTTATCTTTTCCATAAAACTATCAATTATTACTTATATACATATGTTATTCGATAAGTTTTCATTACCGTTATTGTAGTAAATTTACCATGTTTATGTAAAGTCTGCCAAACTGTTTCATCCTCTGTTTTTGACATGAATAAGTTCAGCAAGCTGAATATAATCTATATTTGCTTCTTTATTTCATCCATAAAGAAGATATATAACAGTCATTTATTCGAAGAAGATGTAATTTTTGGGCGAGAACTTTTGTTCATTTTAATATAAAAAATCGATCTAAGAATTATCCAATCCTTTTGGTTGTGCAATCATATACAATTTCCATGGGGGGTTTTCCTTTGAACGAAAATGCAGTAATTTCCATGAAAAACCTTCAGAACATCACGTTTCAAACTTATAATTTCAATATTCTATTTTTGAAAAAATGTTTGATCATCTAAAACTGGAAAATAAAAATGGGGATTTGCATTTAAAGGGATTTGACTTGAGTGCACGATATGGCAACGTCGAATTCAGCTTTCTCGGAAAGAAAAGGACTTCGAATGTGTTACCTTTGCTTAGGAAAACAGAGATAGCTTTACTTCTATCTGGTTAGAGTAGAAGACAACGACCAAGGAATAGAAAAAGAAGAGGACAGACTGTCATACTGTCATATTACTGACAAATCGCAAACGGAAATTGTTTGGTTATATTGACAAACAACACGTGTGTACCACAGAATAGGAATAAGTATTTCATTATTCTATAGCAGAGAGAGCTATTCTACTAAACACCGTTGTCACTTCGTGCCTGGCAAATCCCAAATCCCAATTTTGATATCTGATTTTGAATACTTTCTGAAGGTAATTTGGGAAAATGATGAATCAAACCTATAATAATTATGTTCAAGTTTGCATTTGCAGTAATAACCCAAATTCAGGACAAAACCCCCATTAGACATCCCATCGTTTTAATTGAATAATGGATTGTAGTTCTTTTACTTCAGTTGCGGCTCCCTTTTATTATATCAAATAAACATTATGAATGAGTCCACCTTAGTTCGATTCCAATTCTTGTTGTGCAATTTAAGCATAGTTTGATGAGGGCTGTCATCAAAAAGTAGAACCTCAGTTCATAACCTATTTATGCGAGTCCAAAAGCGGCGAGAGTCACGTGATCCTATATCTGCAATCTGACTAGCACCCCAAACGCCCGCTAAAATTCTGATCAGCTCGATCCACGGTCATATATGAGTTGACATAGATTTTCTGAGTAAATGACGCGAGTGGTTTATCTGGTTGGTCTGTGACCGAACGGCGCCACATACTTGTGCATGTTTCCGAGATGAAAAAAATCCCTACGCTACGGCTCTGACATTCGAATGATATCTCCAACTCCGATATCCATCAACCGTCAATTATTTATTTATAACAATTTCATTTGTTTCTCTGTTTCAATTCAAAGATATTCATTAAGGAATTACGAATGATTCGCAAATTATCCGCCAGAGGATTTCATACTCCGATAATGGGATGTAATTATGGGAACTGAATAAACTGAATCGGGGAATTCGTGAAATTCTTATAAAATGTAAATGTACTTCCATCTGTGATGATTTTTTTCGGCGTTGATTATAGAGAAAATGTTCCCTCGAAACGTCGATCAGGATAATCGATACAATGATATCTTAAATGGAGACGTGCACGCCTATCGGAATGTTTCTACAAATAATATCCTGAGAGCCTGGGAGCTCACCCGGGAGCCTGCAATAGCCGACGTGAAAGATGGAAATGCCAACTTTCCATTTATTTGCTTTTACATTTTTGTGTCCGCTGTGTGTGCTCTTACTTTCGGAGGAAATCTCCTATTGGCGTCTGAGTTTAAGATTGCAGCGCCCCGGTGGCCAGTTTTAGAACTTTACATACAGACATAGATTTTGTTTTGATAGTCGATTTTGAACTGTTTGTTAGTGTTTGGTTTGATAATTTTTGATTTCACGATTTATTCAGACTTTTTAGACTTCTATAGTTGACGAGAGTATTACTGAGAGTACATATTCCATTCTTATGAAGTAGGTATGTATCTTCCTTCAATCTAATTGAGTGTAGCAACTCTAAAGTTACGGGGATATCTCCAAGGTTAGACAGTGTTTTAATATTATTGATTTTCAGATCCAAATGGCAAGATTGACTTTGGTGGATTTCTTAGGCTGTCTTAAAAGTTGAAAAACAGATAGTATTGTAAAACATACTTTTTGGAATAATAGACAAATACTCATAACTGAACTAAATATCAATATATTGTGAATAAAATTAATACATTCACATGAAATTAATGCTACTTCTACCGTAAGCCTTATTCATTATGGATTGACAAATAAATTTTCCAACACTCATATGATTGGTCTTGAAAAAGCTGTAATAAATAAGCCTTGTACAACTTTGCTTCCATCGGCAGAAGGACTTTGAGCGAACAATATTCATCACCAGATATTTCCTTGTTGAGACTTTTTTTTTTCTATAGTCAGTTCTATCACTAGAACATTTACGTTGTTCCTTAATGATCAGTTCAACAGGCAGATTTCTGGAAGGCAGAGCATTCCTCTTAAGTAAATTTCTCTGCTTGGATTATGGGCCTGGAAAAAAATTGTCTTTCTGATTGTGATCAAATATTTCATGAGCAATTCGTGCTCACCTTTATAAAAATGATCATCATCGGTAAAATGCAGGTAACAGACTCTCATAAATCTCGTTTGTTGGTTTTTATCGATTCTTCAACACTTTCAGGCCCGACTTCTTAAAAGAAGTTTCTTTCACCCTAACTCCAAATTTTTTACCGGACTGTAGAAATCTATGGGAAGGGACATTTGAGTTTGCTTTTCCTCAGTAAAAGCACTTGTAAAATCACACAAATGCCAAGAAAAATGCATAAACTTTTTCATTTTCTTAACATTTCTTTTAACCAAACCAAGTATCGTTCCAGATGATCTATATGAAATCAAATTTCGGTCAAGGAACAACTATTGAAAGGAAACTATTCTTTCAGCAACGTTTCGGCCCTTTATTGGGCCTTCTTCAGGCTAAAATGATACAAAAATAAAAGTTAACAATAAAATGAATATAAAATAACAATTTGAGCTATACAGACAACATACAGGTCAGCAAGAACAAAATATTAAGAAAGAATCGTCAATACAACACATAAATTCAAAAGCTCAGTAAAACAGATCTCAAATGAAAACAATTAAATAGGTACTTATTTCGACATCCCAGAAAGATACACTACTAGATGTCGAAATAAGTACCTATTTAATTGTTTTCATTTGAGATCTGTTTTACTGAGCTTTTGAATTTATGTGTTGTATTGACGATTCTTTCTTAATATTTTGTTCTTGCTGACCTGTATGTTGTCTGTATAGCTCAAATTGTTATTTTATATTCATTTTATTGTTAACTTTTATTTTTGTATCATTTTAGCCTGAAGAAGGCCCAATAAAGGGCCGAAACGTTGCTGAAAGAATAGTTTCCTTTCAATAGTTGTTCCTTGACCGAAATTTGATTTCATATTTCTTTTAACTTGTCAATGATAATGTCTGTACCTCGGGTTACTCGGATAGTCACCAGAGGGAGTAGCGCTTATCTTCATTCGCCAATACCCTTGGAATTTTCAGGGTAGATTTGTAACTTGAATCTCTCGGTCATGTTCGTTAATGGACTGAATATGATCAACAGTTACAGTATTATAGCCATTTGAAATTATGATTTTTATAACTAAAAAAAATGTTTAACCGATCGAATTGAAACTTTCTAGGTGCATAGTATTTTTGCAGAATTTTGTGACGTTGAAACTTTTTGGAAATTCGAAAACAAACAGTGCGATTCCGAAAAAAAATCAAAGAGTCCTCCTGCATTTTGTTAAAAGAGACAGTTATTTTGCTCATTGTTCTGTACACCCTATTTGGCCGAAACTTCGAGGTAGCATTCTTCTTTGAAGCGTGATTCGATCTATGTTTTTGGAAATATCGGAAAACTGAAATTTTGAAATGGTATATCTGCGGAATTATTAGATAGTTTTTAGTAATTCGCCAATTTGGCCTTCGTAATTAAACTCCAACCTTACTCTACAATTATCAAGCTACTGAGTAGATTCTTCCGGAAGTTATTTTAATCACTATCAGTGGTTAGGCCAGCAGTAAACACATTATACATAGGGAATATATTTTTAGACTAAGTTTTCAGTTTAATTAAGGTCGAATGCATAAATGGTTTGAATTTGCCAATTATTCATTAGATAGTAATACCCATTCAAAACTTCGGATCGCATTGCAATCTAGTACTTGATCGAAAATATTAGCTTGAGGTTCATGCCGAATTTCGTGAAGATCATATGAAAAAAATCTGCGTTTGTCAGGGTCAATATTTGTATAGATTACCGCTTTGGCAACGGAATAAGCGCGTAAAAGCTCCCGAACTCACGTCAGTGCTTTTCTGGGATTTTTCACAATATCTCCCAAGACGAATATCTCATCAAGCTGAGATTTGAAACACTGTTGTTAAGAAGTGACGATTCCGTAACACTGCTCATGCATTACGGAGAAGTACCTATAAAACTTCCAGGAAATCACCCCATGAGGTAGAATGTAAACAGACCACTGCAATACGTCTATTGACGATCTATTGACGCTGCTGTCCTGCATATTGTCACTGTAGGATCCAGTAAATGCTTCGACTATTCACCAGTAGATGCCGTGAAAGGTCGATGCGAACAAATATTTCGAACTTATTATAAGGAAAATTTGAAGAATGTATATTTGATTGGACGGAAACAAAGTCTTCAAGTTTCCGGTGTCGATGAGAATAAAATTTAATTGGATTTGGAGATATGGTTTTTGAAATATATGAATTTCTGAAATAAATTCTCTGAATTTTTTTCTTGATTCTTTTCCCAGAAAAAAGTGGCAGTTCGGAGATTTCAGTGAAATTGTTATAAAATATAAAAATTTTCAGAAAAAAATATTTTTTTTTCTATGGAGAATTCTCCATATTGCTACTGTACATCTACAAACCAAGTTTCATTTCGATCAGATAACTATTTTTCGAGTTATTGAAAAATCAAAATTTCAAATGGCTGTAGTACAAAAACCATTCTGTAGATTTGGCCCATTAACGAACTTAACCGAGATATTCAGGATCTTAACCTAACATGAGAATTACAAGACTCTAGGTTCTCTCTTTCGAAAGTTACAGCGAACACGGCCAGTTGGACGGACAAAATCAACTTTGACCAAGGATTCTTCATCAGTGAGTCGAACCTAGTCGATTGAGACCAATTTCGGCTTAAAATTCGAACACAGATTCACAGACATCGTGACGAAATGATAACGCGCTGTTCCCCAGAACAAGCGCGTGATAATATTCTGATCTAATTAAATTGAAGTATGAAGTGTATATTATTGTTAACGTGTTCTCCTTACATATTCAGTGTGTTTATGGGAATAAATTTCTATTATTATTATAATTATTATTATTGAATCAAAACCTTGTTATTCCCCGATCAAATAGGATTGAAAAAATCTAGAAAAGCACTGACGTGAAGTCAGCAGCTTTTACGCGCTTGTTTACATTGCGAAATGCTAAAAAAAATTTATTAAAAAAAAAATTTTCGAAAAAAAAAATGTTTTCCGAATTTTTCCATGGATAATTCTTCTTATTGACACTGTTCATATTCCAATTGAGTTTCATCTCGATCAGATGAATATTTTTCGAGTTATTGAAAAATCAAAATTTTAAATGGCTGTAGCACAAAAACCATTCGGCCGATTTGGCCCACTAACGAACTCAACCGAGATATTCAGGTTCTCAACCTAACCTGAAAATTTCAAGGCTCTAGGTCCTTCCTTTCGAAAGTAACAGCTACACGGACGGCCGAAAGGACAGAATCAATTTTGACCACGGATTCTTCATCAGTGAGTCCAACCTAGTCGTTTGAGACCAATTTCGGCTCAACATTCGACTATTACAGACATCGTGACGAAATGATAACGCGCTGTTCCCCAGAACAAGCGCGTAAAAAGTACATCCCTGAAGGAAATATTGAGTTTTGGAGATCACTCTCCCATCGTGTCCGATTAAGATGTCAATAAACGTACTTCCCATAAACTCCAAGACGGACGCTCTCGCACGCATATCCCAAGAAAGGGGAAATTGAAAAAAAAAACGACCGCCTGGCATCTGCTCCAATATTTCCGTATTCAAGGAGCGAGTATAATCGAGAACGAAGGACTCAACATTCAATTAAAACAACAATAAATGGGCAAGACCAGTTAAAGGACGTACCTAATAATTGAACGTTATATTTTAATTACGGGTCTCGGAAAAGATTATTCATGAATAGGTTCGGTTATTGAAACCAGAGAACGATAAATTATGCAGAGATTCGGTAGTTTCACTCGGTAATTTCCAGTTCATTAAATATATCGAAAAAACTCGAACAATAATGACACGTTATGTTTCGCGGGGCTTAGTATTGTATTGTAATTATTGACTCAAAAATGAAAGTTCACTAGCATAATGATATAATCTTTATTGTATTCATGTCGATCATTGTCTGTTCGAATGGGAATTCGGTTCCAGGTTACATTTTTTTTTCGTAGAAAATATTCATAGTATAAATCGTTTGTTGGATAATTTCAGCTACGTCCAATACATTGCAATCGATATTGAATGGGGGTTTTTCCCGAATTTGGGTTATTACTGCAAATTCAAATTTGAACATAATTACTATGCGTTTGATTCATCATTTTCCAAAACTACCTTCAGAAAGTATTCAAAATCAGATTTCAATATTGGGGTTTGGGATTTGCCAGGCATGCACGAAGTGACAACGGTGTTCAGTAGAATATGCTATAGAATAATGAAATATTTATTTCTATTCTGTGGTACACACGTGTTCTTTGTCAATATAACCAAACAATTTCCGTTTGCGATTTGTCAGTAATATGACAGTATGACAGTCGGTGCTCTTCTTTTTCTATTGCTTGGTAGTTGTCTTCTAGACAAATCCCTTTAAATGCAAATCCCCTTTTTGCGCGCATGTTCTAGGGAACAGCGTGCTATCGTTTTGTCCAAATGTCTGTAATTTTGGATGATTGAGCCGAAAATGGTCTCAATCGACTAGGTTGGACTCACTGATGACGAATCCGGTGTCAAAATCGATTCTGTCCGGCCGTAGACACAATAACTGTCGACAGAAGCAAGCTAGCAACTTGAAACTTTCAGGATAGGTTGCGCATCAGAATGCTGCGGTTAAGTTCGTTAATGGTTTCGGAGTTATAGGCACTTGAAGTTTTGAAGTTATTTATTTTTTATTTCAGAAACTACTTGAGCGATTGGATTCAAACTTGGCAGTTAGGTGGGGTATAACGACGCGCAACTTTGAGCCAAATTTCGTCAGGATCATATTGTCAGTAAATAAAAAAAAAAATTTTTTTCGAAATTTTTTTCCCAAAAATTTTTTTTTCTGGAAACCATTCATCATATCAAAAAAAAATTTCACTCACACTTTGAGCTTCATATTTCACAGTAGTGTACCAAATTTCAGTTCGATACGATCATAAGTTTTGGAGACATCGGGAAAAAATATGTCAAATTTCGAGGTTTTCTTCTCGATATCGTTGATTTTTTCGGTATAACTCGAGAAATACTGATTCAGTCCTGATAAAAATTCACAGGTAGTTCTGTGATGCTGAATGACTACTTTATGCGAAATTTCGTGATAATCGTGTCATTAGAACAATTTGAAAAAAAAATTTCTATGATTTTTTTATCATATCATCTTCATTAAATTCTGTATGAAACTTCGAACTGTTATTTTTCGATGAAGTACTGGATTTCAATTCGATCGGATCTGTATTTTTGGAAATATTGGAAAAATAAAATTTTGATTTGGTATATCTACGGAATCATTGGGTAGATTTTACCCATTCACGAATTCGGCCTTCGTAATTAAGGTCTTCTGAAGGTTTTTCATGAAAATGATTGCATTTTCGTATAAAGGAAGCACCCTCATTCTCTCTTTGAATTTCATATTTGGCTCTATGGCGGAGTTTCTCAATTTCAGGTATTCAGGTACATATCTACTTAAAGGTGTGATTACTTGTACTTGATGAGCAATAAAACCATATAAACAAGAGTACACCAACGCGTTCGGGGCACGAGGTGTTGAAGTTTAAATTTTTTCGAAGGTTTTTACCCGCTGTTTTTCAGGGAACAGCACAGCACGTCTACGTTAACAGCAAACGATACCTCGAAGTTAACGAGCTGACTTTTGGAGGCCATTGTTCGTTTTTTTCAAAAAATTTGTTGGGTGAAAATGGTTGAAAAAAATTGTAAGACTGCGCAATGTTGCCACTTTTTTTTATTCAAGAATTTTCGAGAAAATAAAAACTGAAATTGAGTGGAAAATGGAAAAATTACTAATATTGCGCATTCTCGCTAAACAATTAAGTACATCCCAAAAAAAAAATTTCAAAAAATACTCACTAAAGCCTGCACAACGACACCTCGTTTTCTCCAAAATTTCACGATTTCCAATATTTCTCGCCGTTATTGGCAACGTTAAATTAGGCAGACAGCGGAAAGGTTTAATGAAACTTGCATGTGGCCGTGTTGCCGAGCCGTAATTCACCAACACGTGGTAGTAGTGTTTGCTCTTAAGTCACAACGTATAATTTTTGAATTTTGAGCTGAAACTAGACTCAAACGACTAGGTTGGTCTCATCCGTGGTCAAATTTGATTCTGTCCGTCCAGCCGGCTTTGTGTGCCCCAACTTTCGAAAGAAAAGACCTGAAGTCTTGAAATTTTTGGGTTAGGTTTCGAGCCTGAATATTTCCGTTAGTTAATAGGCCAAATGCTCCCGATAGTTTTTGTATGACAGTCATCTAAAGTTTTGTTCTTGAAAAACTCGAAAAATATCTATCTGATCAAATTGAACCTTGGTTACTAGATGTATAGCGTAATGTTTAGATTTATGCAAAATTTCGTGAGGAACATATCAGTAGAAAAATATCTCAAAAAATCTGCTCATATATTGAGCTTTATATTTCACAGCAGGGAACCTTATTTCAGTTCGATACGTTTATAATTTTCGGGGATATTGGGAGAAACTATGTCAGATTTCGTGTTTTTTCCTCTGTACCGATTGTTTTTGGAATAACTGAAAAAAACTCTGATTCAATCCTGATGACAACTAGTTAATAGTTAGATAATACGGATGAAAAACTGCATGCTGATTTTCGTGATGATCGTGTCATTAAAACGATTTGAAAAACTAATATTTTTTTCAAACATTCAATGTTATGCGATTTTCTGATCATATTTTTCTCACAAAATCCTCTATGAACCTTAAATCTTTCATTTTTCAATCAAGTTCTGTATTTCAATTCGATCTCATCTGTATTTTTGTAAATATTGGGGGAATGAAAAAATGAGTATATCTGCGGAATCATTGGGCTGATTTCACCCATTCACGAATCCGGCCCTCGTAATTGAGGTCCACACTTACTCCACAAATATAGAGCTTTCAAGTTGTTTTTTCAGGAAGTTATTGTTTTTATGTCGGCCGTTCGGTTGAAGGTTCATACAGAATTTCGTGGGGATAATATGATAAAAAAATAACTGAATCTTTCCATGGGGAAGTGAAAGTGCGTTTGGTGCGGTCAATAGAATAGAAGTTTATTGACCATTAACTAAAATAATCATCACCACAGAGTCTATCGACTATACTTGACTTACCTTATAAATTCTCCTATGCTATCTTTTGTGCGAGGGAGATTCGGGTATTTGGGTAATCGGAGATTTTTCCCTATTGGCCGACGACAATCACGTGATCGTCGTCAGCCAATAGGGAGAATCTCTCGGCCAACAGGGTGAATCTCCCTCGCACAAAAGGCCCCCCTAGTTTAGACAGATATGTCATAACATAACGGTCAAAACTGACAGTTGAAGTTAGAAATAACTTCCAGTTAAGTTTTATAATACCGGCCCTAAAGCAATCATTCGAACAAAATACAACAAAAGAAAACTTACACATAATGAGTGTCATACCTGGCAGTAATCGTCACAATCGGCACAAAAATTTCGAAATAGGTTAAATGTCACAATCAGTACAAAAGCCGGAATCGGTAAAATAGATATTTGACAATCTTAAAATAGCACAACTCAATATTTGTTATTACACTCAGTATGATTTTCAACTTTCAAAACTGTTCTACTTTGATGATTCTATGAATTTTTTCCCTGTTCGTTGCCAACATCCAGTTTTTAGCTTTCATTTCGAAGCGCATATAGCTTCTTTCATTCCTCAGGTCTTCAGGAGTAACATCAAGTAATCTCGGGGTTATATACCTTAGACATTGGAAAGCTCTTCTTATAGAGGGTGTTTCATCATAAACTGGTCAAATATACATAGCCGTATAGATAACATTGAGAAAGCAATTTTTGCCTTATGACATATACCCCGTTTTCGAAGTATAAGTGAGATACAGGGTATTTAATGTCAACTTTGAGCAATATTCTGATAACTGTGGTGAGTTATGCGTGATCTTTGAATTAACAGTTTTTGGTTACATCTTAGTATTTTTTGGTGGTCATTTCAATTGTTGTGTACAATTCTGAAAAAATAACTTCAAAATAGCGGAAAACCTACAAAGTTGAAATTTTTTGTTTTTGATTGCCGAATTGGATAGCATTATTTCAATGTACTCAATTTTCTAAGATTTTCCGTGAAAAAATTTTTCCAAAATTCAAACTCAACTTTTTTTTTACATGTCTACAGTGAAAAAAAAATCCCGAAACTAGTGGCCCCACGGATGCCAAAATTATGCAAATAGGCCTCCAGAGTGACCTGGATAGAAATATGAATTTATCAAGAAAAAAACTATTTTCTAAAAAACTTTGGTGGGAATCGAACTCTCTCCGCATTCGGAAAATAGCATCAAAAATGACGAACTACCGTTGCTTGGTAACGGACGTCATTATAATCAGAATATATCGAATTTATACTCCAACTATTGTCCGTAAGTGGAGCGAGTTCGATTCCCATCAAAGTTTTTTTGAATTTTTTTATAAATTCATATTTATATCCAGGTCATTCTAGGGGCCCAGTAGCACAATTTTGGCCTCGGTAGGGCCACCAGTTTCTTAAATAAAAATTATTTTAGTACTCCGAGCGGAATCTTTGGAAGGCTATAAAATGAAAACCAATGGATATTTTTTCATTCTGTTTTCACATCAGTGTTCATAATGAAGGTTAGTTCAACCTCTAAAGATTTCAAGAATTTTGGGTGAAATTTTTCTTCACTGTAAACATGTAAAAAAAAGTTGAGTTTGAATTTTTGAAAAATTTTTCAACGGAAAATCTTAGAAAATTGAGTGCATTGAAATAATATTATCCAATTTGGCAATCGAAAACAAAAAATTCCAACTTTGTAGGTTTAACGCCATTTTGAAATATTTTTTCCAGAATTCTACACCACATCTGAAGAGACCACCAAAAAATACTGAGATGTGAACAAAAACCGTTATTTCAAAGGTCACGCATAACTCAACACAGTTATCAGAATATTGCTCAAAGTTGACATTGAACACCCTGTATATCGCTTATGCTTCGAAAACGGGGTATATGTCATAAGGCAAAAATGACTTTCCCAGTGTCATCTATACGGCTATATCGGTTTCACCGCAGTTTATTATGAAACACCCTGTATATCTGACAGAGAATAGAATACGTAAAAAGATGACCGATTGGAAACGAATTTGATCATTCGCGCAAAAGCTGCTGACTTCACGTCAGTGCTTTTCTAGATTTTTCGTTATATATGACTAGTCAGGTGAATATTTCGATAATATCAAATTATCTATTCATCTATCAAATTGCAAAATCTCAGTGTGTGTCAAGAGAAATGAGGAAGCTCAGCTATCGCCTTTATCCAGTAGCTGATATCGATGGAGCAGCATCTAGTTGAACAATACGAAAGTTAAAGTGCACGGCATCATCGGCAGAAGTTCAGCACACCCTCCTAGTGTTTATCGCACAATCGGATCGCTCCTATCACACGAATAACGCGGAATAGTAATAGCACCAGCACTGATTTATGCAATTCAGTATTAGGTCCCATAAAATATCTTAAAACGGACTATCAGAATGGAATTTCATTAAAATACCCGGCTTGAATGGCGATATCGGATGATTTATGACGTATAGCCTCGAATTTAGTTGCAATTAGACAACAAAAACATGTGTGCGCGGGCCGTACATTTTGTATTAATTAATAATACAGTCGATAGGTGGATCACGATGTTATATTCAAATATAATGGCCACAGAGCAGTTTGTCAACTCCAATTGTTTGGCTCCAGCATTGGTAAATAATATATGTTCTGTGCTTGTCACTATCAGATTTATTGGACGAAGTCTTACCATATCCGATTGCCGTTATTCCAGTCCTGCAGTCCTGTTGATGGTATCGGAAATGAACATATATCTGTGACTTCTAGACCTACCCGAAGGTATCCGAAAAATGCGGAGACTGCAAATTTGGTATAAATATTATTTTGATTCATTCAAAGTTTTTGTTGTGTGGGGTCGTGTGTCCTGTGAAATCAAAGACGCAATAAAGAAAAGGGATTTTCCTGTTTATTTTACTCTCGAGTGTTACAACCAAAGTGAATTCGAAAGGCAATAAAATTCTTTTTGTTGAAAGGCACAGGCTAACAATTCTTGTTGTGAATCTCCTTGAGTGTTGACAGGTAGTTCTTCGCTGACGCCGGGCTGGGGTCGGTAATGTCGGGGGCGCTTCCGTCGTACAATATCCTCACAAAATTGTTCATGTTCAGATGAGCTATGACACTATGAAATATCCAACGTTCAAGATTTTCTTTCAATGAAAAATGGTGCATTCACCCTTATTCAAGTAGTATATAAAGGGTGAGCCTTTAAGTTGTACATTAATTCTAACCTTAGATCGCTCTCATCAAATAGAACACCTTTTTATTTACCATTTCTCCTGATTCTGCCCCGGTAAAAAGATACAGGCTGTTGCAATTTCCAAAAAAAACAGTCTTTCTTTTGTAGCTTTGACACGGTTCCTCCGAATGAAATTAATTTCGGTGTGAAGTTCACTATGACTTTGACTCATATTGTAGTTATAACTAATATGTAACTTCAATCAGTTTTCTGGGTATAGACTCCCCGATTCATGAAACTAAAATAAATTAGCATCAATAATGCATTTGAAGTTTACCTTATGTCATTATAAGGATTCTCAATTATTTTAGAGTACTTAATTATTCATTATCATTTCTCACCAAACGAACCGTTGGCGAGATATTCAACGTTGAATATTATAAAATCTGATGAAATTTAAGAAATTTCTTTATTTTCGTGGGTCCGCCCCTGAGCTAGTAAAGACTGAATTGAGCTACTCTCACGTTTACCCGGAACATAGAATACACAGAAATATTTATCTATTCCGCATAGAAAAAAAATTAAAAGTCTATGCTATTTCCCGACCAGGCCACAGACATTAGTCATTCATTGATTTACTCTCTTAAATGTCCTCGGCTACTTTGGCCATTTAGACAAGCTTTCAATTTTATATTTATACATTGACATTCATGCAGATTCATACCAACTAGAGACTTTTTATTCATAGACACACAAACATATACCTACACCATAAACTTTGCACAACATCCACAACCTTGCCGAGATTCGAACCCAGTACCTCCGCTTTTAAAAACAAGCTATTAACTCACTGCACCACCGAGGCAGTCACAGACATAGTGTTTGTCTATGGAATAGAATTTCCATAGAATTCTAGAGTTCAATTAGTGTTTTCAGGTTAGTTGGGTGATTTCTTATAATTTTTCATCTTACTTTTTCAAACTCGAGAAGGTCCTCAATTTTGAAACTGCGAGGAAAATCGTGCTGCTGCACCCAGGTTAAAATAAATCAAGTGAAAGGAAAATACGTTTTGTTCGAAATGTTCGCTTAAACTTCCATAAATATCGGGAACGTTTGATATGTATATCAGGCCAGCAAGCCTTTGATGTCACGTGCAAACAAACGACTCATCTTCATAAACACGTAAGCATAACGGAGTGATGCTGCAAGATATGCAGATACTGATTCGTGCACTGCGAAATGGGTTCTGAAATACCTAGAACACTCAATGGAAATTTGAACGCAAAAAATGCTGCTTGCTGTTTCACAGCAGTTGTTATCACTGGAACTAAAACTTTCTAGGTTAACCTGGTAGTTACACACCTGCGAGGAAGTGAGAGTAATTTTCAAATTCAGTATACAGTACGCGTCAAATCATGGAACAAATTCATTTTCTCAGAAGGAAAATATTTGGCAACAAAATCCTGAAACGTACTTTTTGTTTCACTTTTACCAAATTTTTATGCAATTTTGAAGGATTTTTGTTGCACCCTGTGCCATCCTTATCAACCCCCTGAATTTTTTGAATAGAGAAAGTGAGTCATGTGGTACTTTTTTGGCAAGGTCTTTGTATCTTCTTTACAGGCGTGCACAAATTTTGAAGAAAAAAATTTTTTTTTGAAAAATTAGTTATTTCAAAGAGGTTTTCAGTATGTGCACTTGGTCATGGCTCATTTACTTTGAGACGATGGTACCTGATAAAATTTGTCACCGAATGAAAGTCGACCATTACAGTTTTGTTCATGCACAACTTTCAACCCCTACGAACTTAATGGAGAAAAAAATGGAGTGGCATTGGAAATTATTTCTGACATTGAAGTACCTCCCGGAAAATCATTGTGCATTACAAGATAAGATAAATTAAATGTTCAAAATGACCACCATCGTTCTGGATGCAATAAGCAAAGCGCTTGACACATTCTTCCTGTACCTTCTGGAGAGTTTCTGGAGTTATTCTACCTATCTCGAATCTAATTCGGTTTTCAGAGTCTTCCAAATTTTCGGGAATATTAATGTACACTTTCGATTTTAGGTAGCCCCATAAGAAAAAATCGAGCGGTGTCAGATCTGGAGACCTGGCTGGCCACTATAAGGGACCTCGTCTTCCAATCCATCTCTCAGGAAACGCATTGTCCAGGAACTCGCGCACAGGACGCGCAGAAAAACAATTTTATTACTCCGAACTTCAAATCTCTACATGGTTGTACCTGTTTACACATTCATAACATTGATGAAATTGCGTTGTCAGAAATCTTTCTTTGAATTGAAACATTTTATCGAAAAGTTTCAACTTCAGTAGGAACGTACTAATGACATACCTACTTAAGATCATAACTGAAGCGCAGTGTTTCACACATTCTAATTTTTCACGTGAGGAGGTTGAAAGTTGTGCATGAACAAAACTGAACAGGTCGACTTTCATTCGGTGACAAATTTCATCAGGTACCATCGTCTCAACTCTTTGAACTAACGAATTTTTCAAAAAAAAATGTTTTTCTTGAAAGTTTCTGCACGCCTGTAAAGAAGATACAAAGACCTTGCCAAAAAAGTACCACATGACCCATTGTCCCTATTCAAAAAATTTAGAGAGTTGATGGGGATGGCACAGGGTGCAACAAAAATCCTTCAAAAATGCATATAAATTTGGTGAAAGTGAAACAAAAATTGACCTGTTTCAGGGTTTTGTTGCCAAATATTTTTCTTCTGAGAAAGTGACTTTGTTCCATAATTTTGACGCGCACTGTATACAAAGATTGATACTGAAGATTCGCGGTATCGCAACACGGGTGTGATGTTACTATCTGAATAAAAATCTAGAAAAGCACTAACGTGAGGTCTGGAGCATTTATGTGCTTTTTCAAATATAAACTATTGAATTAACACGAAATTTTGCAACTAGTTGCGCGTTGGTAATTTTCACCTGATTATGAAGTTTCACTCTGATTGCATTTGTACTTCTTGAAATATTGCTGAAATATCGCTGAAATTCCAGATAACAACGAAATTTATCATAATTTATTCCTTATATATCCGAAAGTCAATACCGAATCGAATTGAAATTTGGAACGTTGGTGTTGAAGATCGACACTAGGGTTTGTGCCGAATTTCTTCGAAATCTAATCAATATTTCCAGAGAATAAATCTTTACATCAAAAATTTGAAACATTTTCGAATAACATTTTTTTAAATTTTCCAACAACTGGCTCCTCACGAAGTTTTGCACTACTTTGCGCGTTGATATTCCAAAACTGTTAACAAAGTTCCAATCTGATTGCTTCATCACTTCATGAGATATCGAGGAATTAACCTCAAAATTTCAAATGAACCTGTAACTCCGAAACCATTCGAACGATTTTTCCCATCAACGAATTCAACGAGATATTTGAACTTCTGTCCTCCCAATATTTCCAAAAATGCAGATCGGATAGGAGTGAAGTCCAGAACTCGATTCACAGCATGGAGGTTCAGGTTTGGCGGAGTCAATACGTGAGAAGGTGACCGCTTTGGCATCAAATTTGGACAAGCCCGTAAAAGCCCTTGACCACACATCAGTACTTTCCTAGAATTCAATTCACGCAGTGGAGTATTTTAGCATTCGATGAAGTTGCCGTTTTTTCAGTTTTTCTTTATTAGTAAAAAATAGAGTCGTGCTTCCCAAAATATGAGATTAAGTTAATTTTTCGTGTCTCCATGAATTACACTAGTGTACACCAGTGTAGATATAGTTTTGTTGTGAACTTGCACCCTGCTCGAAAATTTGGAAGTAAGTATAGCCACAGAGAATGAGTGCTGTGTATAAAGTGAGATTACTATGCGTGAAAATGAACCAGGATCATATACATCTGTTGTTTTCTCTGGTCCTGTTCTATGATCAAGGTAGCAATCACTGACTTGTTGTTATCCACTTTCTTCCTACGTTCATTTGCTTCATTCAAATGATTAGAATTTTTTTCCGTGACGACTCAAGAAAATCTTTCCGTAGAATCACCATCACCATGAAGTTAACCTCTAAAGGGTAGCGAAAACAAAAGAAGCATTGAATTTTTCCATCTCGGTTCAAAATGATGACGAATGACAAAATCATAGAACTGATAAAAATTTAATTGCTACAGTCATTCTGTTATCTGTCTGTGACTACGATTAACTACACTCATCTACCCTGAAAACTGGAAGTCAGTGGAGTTAGTGTACATTTACATTTTCATGCAGGTAAAGGGTGTTTTTTCAGAGGTATAGAACTTTGAAATAGAATAAAACCAGGATGAATCTTTAAAATTGAATTGAAATTGACTTTATTCAAAAGATAATCTTTTGGTATCATAATTTGAATATAACTTCTGGTATATGACCGCCACAGCTAGCCCGGACGTAATCTAATCTGGAGGACCAATTTTCAATAACTTTTTCCAACATTCGTGGCCGTATATCGGCAATAACGCGGCGAATGTTGTCCTTCAACTGGTCGATTGTTTCCAGCTTTACGGCGTAGATTAGAGACTTCAGATATCGCCACAGAAAATAGTCTAGCGGCATTAAATTGCACGATCTTGGTGGCCAATTGACGGGGCCGGAACGTGAAATTATGCTGTTATCAAACGTTTCCTTCGGTAAATCAATTGTGGCAATGTCTTGTTGAAACCACAGCTGCTATACATCACGGTTGTTCAATTGAGGAACGAAAAAGTCAATAATCATGGCTGTATAGCTGTGCACGATGGCGGATAGACTGATTCTGGCCTTCCTCTACGCTACGCTCTACAGCAGCAATGGCTTCTTCTGTTCTCCCTCTACGACATCTCTGTGTATTATCAGTTAGAGTAAACGTGGTGCGAAAATGTTCTATAGTTAGTCGAATTAATTGCTCTGATGGACGATTATGTTGACCGTAAAATGGACGTAGAGCGCGATACGTATTCGAACAGAACCATTATTTTCGAAATGAATTTGCATAATTTGGTTGTTCAGGCGTCAGTCTATTCATGTTGAAATGCCACACTAAACTAAACACAAGTCACTTGACAGCTGACAAAATGGCCGCCAGTTAAAACAGTGTTGCCAACTTGAAGTTCTATACCTCTAAAAAAACACCCTTTACAACGAACAAACCTTTTAACATTATTACAACGATTATTTCAATGACCATATTCCTTTCGCAAAATTCACCTGCAAAATTCATAGAGGAAAAATTTTGAATATCTGGCCAATCCGTCCCTGACCGGGACATATTCCCTTCCCGGGTTCAACGAGTCCTAGGCATGATGAATGCGATGACGAATTATTTACATGTATGGTTTATTTTATATAAATTATTCCTCACATAAAATCATGATATGCATGCAATGACCTATTATTTAAAGAATGGTAATAGTTCACCGCGATATATTATACGAAGAGCTCCATTGTCTCACACTCAGCCATTAATAACATGTGTATACAATATACAATAATAAACATTTCGAATTCCGATGTCATAAATTTTTTTCCTCGGTTACCTTTGAATTCAGACCC
This sequence comes from Myrrha octodecimguttata, assembly GCA_958510865.1. NCBI lineage: Eukaryota > Metazoa > Arthropoda > Insecta > Coleoptera > Coccinellidae > Myrrha > Myrrha octodecimguttata. Next base: position 61,230,570 of record OY294056.1, read on the forward strand.
TTCGTTGCAACATTTTTATTTCACACTTAATGATATGCTTGTTCGTATGCTTCTCGAACGAACAGGGTCATCAGGAAAATATGTGTTTTGTTATGCTGAGTCGTTATTAACAATGATAAGTATGCATCGAGGATGGATTGATAGATTATTTTTGATTGTTTTGGATTATTATAATTTTGAAATATTTACCTGGCAATGCATATCGCTAACATTCGAAAGATAATAATTCATTAAAAAAAATCCTGAATTATTTTATTCATAAATTAAGGATGCTTTGAAATTCGTAATGAAATTGGTTGCGTTTCTATGGAAAGGTATTAATGTTGTATTGTCAAACTTGACGCATATTAATTTAATTGCTGATGTTTTCGAAAACAAAACAGTGCAAAATGATAAGTGATGATGAATTTTTCATTTCTGGGGCTCCTCCAGACCTAGTTGACGCAGTGAATACTACTTTAATAGAATTATTTCCAAAGTAACTAAGAGAAGAGTACGAATATTCATTCAAACATTTTCATGGCATGGTTCCTAGACTTTGTTTCAAGATGAAATCTTCATTGTGGGCCAATTATTCAAGTCAAAATATAAATGAATTACTTATGAACAACGTGTTTTCAATCATTTAAGTAGAACACACAACTATTAAAAAATATCATTACTTTACATTAAGGAAATGAATATTTCCTAACAGTTTGGAAATCTTTACTTTTTCTCTGAGAATATCAAAATTTCCTAGCGAAAGCAGTAATATTTCGTTAGTGAAGGAGATAATAATTGTTAGTCGGTCATTATTTGATATTCCTTCTCAAATCTTTCTTTAGTATAAAACATAAATACTCTGCTGACATAATCATAATCAGAGCGAGTGGCATCTATAGTTTTTATGGAAACCCGAAAGAAGCGTCAAAAATCTAGAAAAGCACTGACGTGAGGTCAGGAGCTTTTACGCGCTTGTTCAAATTCTAACTTAGATCAACACGAAATTCTGCACTTAGTTGCGTGTTGATAATCTCCACCTGCATACGGAGTTTCAATCTGATTGCATTTGTACTTCTTGAGATATTGCGGAAATAACGTTAAAATTCCAAATAACAACGAAATTTGGCAGATTGTTTCCGTTATATCTCTGAAAGTAAGAATCGGATCGAATTGAAATTTGAAACATTGTTATTGAATACTGACTCTAAGATTTGTGCCAAATTACATCGAAATCAATCAGTAGTTTCAGATTAACAAAATTTCCATTAAAAATTTTGAAGATTTCCGATGAAATTTTCTTTAAATTTTTAAACAATAGACGACTTCGGCCCAAGTTGCCAACCCACAATTTTCTTCACAAATTTACTATCACTGGGGAACGGGAATTTCAGGACAAATTCGACATGATAAGTTTCGTGTTATTTATAAATATCCGTAAAAGATGCCTCGGCTCCTCAAACAAGATAATTCCCTCCAAATATATACGGTTTTGTTAAGATCATCTCTGATTGGCTGAAATTTATGTTGGGATTCCTGATTTCATGTTAAAAGTATCAAATTTATATAGGATATGTTCCGCAAATCAACTTGGTTATTTCGGTTGCCGGTTTTCCATTTCGTAAATATGAAATATTCCGTTGATTCCTGAAAAAAAAGTTAGTTACTGAATTTGATTGATGAAAAAACGTTCTTTCTGTCACCAGAACGATAGTCAATGTTCTATTGTAACATATCCATAGCATAGAACAATCTGTATTTACATTATGATCCATGGAACATAGAAGAGACAACAATCAACAATGGAAAAAATTACTTTGTATGGTCTATGGATCATAAGGTGAATAAAGATTGTTTTATGCTATGGATATGTTACCATAAAACATTGATTGTCGTTCTGGTGCATAGACTTAATATGTCTATGTTCTGGTGACAGAAAGATTGCTTACTCGTCAATCAAATTCCGTAATTAACCTTTGTTTTCAGGAACCAACCGAATATTTCATATTTACAGAACGGAAAACCGGCAACCGAAATAACCAAGTTGATTTGCGGAACATATCATTTATAAACTTGACACTGTTTACATGAAATCAGGAATCCCAACTTAAATTTCAGCCTAACAAAAACCTATATTTAAAAGGAATTATCTTGTTTGAGGAGCCGAGGCATCCTTCACGGATGTTTATGAATAACGCGAAACTTATCATGTCGAATTTGTCCTGAAATTCCCGTTCCCCAGTATTAGTAAATTTGTGAAGGAAATTGTGGGTTAGCAACTTGAGTCGAAGTCGTCTATTGGATCCACACGAAGTTTTGCTCTAGGTTGAGCATTGGCACAGAACTTAAAATCAATATTGAACAACGATGGTTCAGATTTCAATTCGATACGATATTTACTTCCGGAGATATAAAGAAAATTAATGTAAAATTTCGTTAAATTTTAGGTTATTTCCTATTTATCTCAAGAAGTATAAATGCCATTAAATCGAAAATTCGTGATTATTTGGACAATATCAACGCGTAACTATTTTTTTCATAAAATATCCACATCTTTATCGAAAAAACATAGTTTTACTGATTTATTGACCAGATTACGATGAAATTCGGCACAGACCTTGAAAATACTATTCACAGAACTTAAAATCAATATTGAACAACGATGGTTCAGATTTCAATTCGATACGATATTTACTTCCGGAGATATAAAGAAAATTAATGTAAAATTTCGTTAAATTTTAGGTTATTTCCTATTTATCTCAAGAAGTATAAATGCCATTAAATCGAAAATTCGTGATTATTTGGACAATATCAACGCGTAACTATTTTTTTCATAAAATATCCACATCTTTATCGAAAAAACATAGTTTTACTGATTTATTGACCAGATTACGATGAAATTCGGCACAGACCTTGAAAATACTATTCGATAACAGTTTTTTTAAATTCTAAATCGAACTGATGTTCATTTCCGGAGTAAAAATATTTCGTATAAACCAGAATAACATCCGAAAAAGACGACATATATATTTTTATAGCAGGTTTTGGGGTTAATTGAGGAGGTCGAATTCGTGAAAAATTAAAATCGTTAATTTCGTAGATATATCCATTCGAAATGTTATTTTATTAATATAATCAATAATGCAGATATGATCGAATCGAAATTCTGCACTTGGTTGAAAAATGACGGTGTAAATGTTCATGCAAAATGTTTTGAGTTAATGGCTTCGAATGTGAACAACCGCGTAAAAGCTCCTGACGTCAGTCAGTGCTTTTCTAGGTTTTTGTTTCCTCGTCCACGGTCTTGAAAACGTGATATTCGGATTCAGTCATGGAAATTACGAAAATACGAAAAACCCTCTATAATCACAATCATTTCTGCTAATGAAGGAAAACGGCTCAATTATTGTCTTCGAACATCGATAGAATCAAAATTAATTAAAAGAAACGATGGGAATCTCCAACTAATTTGGCATTAATAATAACAGAAAATCACGATCGGACCTAATGGTAAGCGTGGTTCGCCGTCCAATCCCAACCAAAAAGAATCAATATAATGACATATCGACTCGAAATCAATTCAAAATGGCCGACAATCGTGTATTTTCACTTGGGGCATATCCATACATAAATGCATATCTCCTAAGCTACTGACAAATCATATCCATGCATTATCCTGAATAAAAATTTAAATATAAACGACTATTCGTGATAGAGCCGCATCTACATTAACCCGAACACGGTCTATGTTTTATTCAGCGGATGCAGCATTTGCCAAAGAAATTATCTACTTGTCTTATTTGCCCATCTCTATTATTTAAGCATGCAATACTGAGAAACTGACTTTTCTGTTATATATTCCGATTGTAGATGGAAAATTAAATATCCAGCTCTTTGTTTTTGATTAGACAACACAGTTGAATTTTTCATGAGTTTTATTTCGAAGCTTCGCTCGCGCCCTGCTGATTTCAAGTGAATATTTAACCTTTTTTTCTACATTTGAACCTACTATTGGTTCGTCAAAATGTTTTCATTTTTTGATGTCCAGTCCAGAATGCAAAAGTGCCAGAATGGATGAAGTGAATTTTATTCAAATTACCTCAATGACATATGTTCTGTCCCGTATCCTGGACCCAGCATTTTATGATACATTGTCTTTTCTTGATTTTCCAACGTCGGAGTCTGAATTCTTTGGTTCCCAGGAATATGCCCGAAATCCAATATTTTTTGGTTTAAATCAATTGACACCGGCTTTAAGAACAAGCCAACAATAAAGTATAATTTTGCATGACAGAAAACACTCAGATAAAATTCAAGCTCTTATCATTCCAGGAATCGGAGTTTTGTGGGTGGTATACTTCGGTTATTCAAAGAATCCAGACATCACATGTGACAGTTTATAGAATTTATCGTCTTAGACCATTTAGGGAAATTTCCTTCACACATTTATGCTCTCTCTTTCACACCAGCCAATACGAGGTGTTTTTTCGGATTTTAGAAGGGCGTCGCTTAATTCAAAAAACCAATCAAAATTTATATTCTCCCTCTTAAATGTGAAGAAGAGAATTTTCCTTATTTGGGTTTAGTTAGTTTTTAGATACTCTTTCATTTGACCGTTGTATAGTAAACAACATTCGCTCTCGAATTTATAAATAAGACTACGTTAATTTTTGTATTGTAAAAATCGTAACTTCTCAATTGAAAGTCGCTTCGACCTTGCTATCGAATAAGATATAGAAGGAAGATTCTATTGTGCAAATCACTTGTATACCATTTCGGTCTTGTTATCTAATACAGATAAAAGAAAATACATTTTTGTTACGTGTTAAAAGTGCGTTTTTAATACACCTTAACAACATCTTCGTGTCATAAGTGCAACGATATTGATCAACTGGCCAATAAGTTCTTCAATTATCTGCTTATTTTAGAAGCATCAACATTTCTGATGAAGATCAGAAAATATTCGTCGGTCGTGTCTTCATTTTGATAACGACAGAATTAATCAAGTGCGAATAATTATTCCATACGGGGTCTCTATTATTGAAACCCCAATACACCTGAATAAACCAATTCAGGTCAAAACAACATATTCACATTTATCTCCAATATCTCCAGAAATTGAAATCAGATAAAAATGAATTTTAGTACTCTGTTGTGAACTATTAGGTTTAAAAGTTTGACCAAATTTTCTTCGAAAACTGTCAAACAGTTTCGAAATTGGTTTAATGAAACAAACATCACGAAAGTCTGCACAACTACGACTGAATCAGTATTTTCCGAGTTATTCCGGCAATAAAAATGATACCGATGAAAAATTCACAAAATTTTACATATTTTTTCTCTTGAAGTTTGGGGCGTATCTATCTCATAGTTGGTAGACTATTGTGCAATATGAAGTTTGAAATATTAAAAATTTTACGGGTAAAATTCTGAATTTTGTTTTGATTACCAGCCATACGATCCCAACAAAATTTTGGTCTTCGTTGTACGTCAGTACGCTTCAACTTACTATCAAGTTTCAACACGATCGCTCAAATAGAACTTGAGATATCGAGAAAGAGATCTCGAGAGTTCAAGCAACATAACTATAGAGCCATTAGGCTGATTTGGCCCATTAACAAACTTAACCGCACACAGAGGAAAAGGATCTCTTAAATCAAATATAAACATATTCTTGAATTGAATAATCTTCCCCCAAGAATAATAATTTTAAATTGAACAATATACTTCTTTTCTCAACCCATTCCGTTGTTTCTTGAATTGAATTTAGTTAAACCAAAACATGCGTTCTCTTTACATATTTTACTTACTAAATATCCATATGATCTGCGATTCTACATTCCATACGCGTCTTCAGCGCTAATACCGCTTATTGGTAGATGGGGTCACGTGTACGTGCATTCGACATCAGAACACATTAAATAAGAAATAATATTCTTGATCCAAGAGAACTATGATTAGCTGAAATTGTTTTCTAAAGTGAAGAGTACGGATGTTGAGGTTCAACTGAATTCGGTTGAAGAAAATTTATGTTTACAGGCAAATAACGAAGTTTAAAATAGAAGTATATTGGTCAATTTCAAATTATTATTCCTAGGGACGATTATTCAATTCAAGAACATGTTCATATTCGATTTAAGAGATCATTTTTCTCTGTGCACTAACGCAAAAATCTGTGAGTACATTGAGATGGAATTTGGAGTTCTGTAGTTATTCTGTTCAAGTTATACGTATGCATCATAACCAGAAATCAATACTGCAAAAAATAAATTGAATTTTTCCTTATATCGAAACATCCACCCCTAAACGAATAAGAAAAATTTTGGAGTGTCCAGAAAACGTATAATTAAACCTTCGATAACGTAAGGCCCAACAGCGGAATACGCATCGAAAATATCCAATCAAATTTTCCCATCGAAAACTGCATTATCCAGTGCATATCTACATTTTATACGAATATCTCCGAGATGTAAAACGTTGATTCGTTCCTTCGTCCGGTGGACCGAGCCATCCTGTTTGAATAGATCCGAAAATAACGTCTAGTCCAAGGATAATTCGATAGAGCAAAAAGCGTCCTATGTCGTGTACCGGATTCAATCCACAAAGAAAACCCGATTGTTATAAAATGGTCATAAAAGGAACATCTGCATGCTTTTCATCCGTCAACTTCGTTCTGTGTGCCGGCAACATTCGTCCAATGAAAAACGTAGCAAAAACGTTGAAAGCTTCATTTCGATATTACTTAGCTAATATGATATGCGCGTAATTGGTTAATTTATCATTTGAAAATGAATTTTACGAAAGAAAGGTTTGCGGTCCGGTTAAATTTCATTTTGGCCGTAGAAATTGAGTTTATGTTTTGGAAAAAAGGACCGGATTATGAGAGAGAATTGATGAAGTAATGGAGTTTGCATTTGGGACCTCACCTTCGTCCAATGTGGTGAATGCCAAACTGTGTTCTGTGGAATTGTTGTTAGTTGTCGGCGCGTTTGAATCGCAGAAACTAGTGGAAAGGAGCTTTCCTTCATATCCCACTGTCTATATGGAGTATCCGGTAACTTCATACGAATATTTCGTAGAAGAAGATTTGTTCCTTCGTTCGGTGGACCAAGCTTTCTGTCCCTAAGACATCCGAAAATAACATCTAGTCCGAAGATTGTTCGATAGAGCAAAAAGCGTCCTATGTCGTGAACCGGATTCAATCTACAAAGAAAACCCGATTGTTATAAAATGGTCATAAAAGGAACATCTGCATGCTTTTCATCTGTCAACTTCGTTCTGTGTGCCGGCAACATTCGTCCAATGAAAAACGTAGCAGTAACGTTGAAAGCTTCATTTCGATATTACTTAGCTAATATGATATGCGCGTAATTGGTTAATTTATCATTTGAAAATGAATTTTACGAAAGGAAGGTTTGCGGTCCGGTTGAATTTCATTTTGGCCGTAGAAATTGAGTTAATGTGTTGGAAAAAAGGACCGGATTATGAAAGAGAATTGATGAAGTAATGGAGTTTGCATTTGGGAATTCACTTTCGTCCAATGTGGTGAATGCCAAACTGTGTTCTGTGGAATTGTTGTTAGTTGTCGGCGCGTTCTAATTGCAGAAGCTAGTGGAAAGGAGGTTTCTTTATTTTCCACTGTCTATATGGAGTATCCGGTAACCGGTGATTTTATATCGATATTTCCTAGAAGAAAAACTTTGTTTTTCTTCTTGGTCCAGTGGCCCGAGCCTTCTGACTTGACTACATCCGAAAATAACATCTAGTCCAAAGATGATTCGATAGAAAAGAAACGCCCTATGTCATGTACCAGATCAATCCACCAGATTTTTATGAAATGGTCATAAAAGGAAACCTGCATGCTTTCCATCCGTTGACTTCGTTCTATAATATTATGTCCGTAGAAATTGAGGTAATGTTTTGGAAAAAAACCTAGAGAAGCATCTTTTGCGCGCATGTTCACTTCTGGTTATATCCTTTGAACATGAGCGCCAAAGCTGCCGACTTCACGTCATTGCGTTTCTTGGTTTTTTCGATGAAGTACTGGCTTTCAATTCGATCTAATCTGTATTTTTGGGAATATTGGGAAAATAAAATTTGTAATGGGTATATCTACGGAATCATCATTTCCTCGAGCATTTGCAAAATTTGCAACATTCAAGAAATAAACTGAATGCAAGATAGCGAGAAATTTCAAATCCTCATGTAAACCTAACCTTATCAGCGTTTCCTTCGACTTAGCAACTAGTGGTACGGTCCCCGGGGGGCCGATTCTTGAATCTCGATCAAGAATTGAGGAGTATGACAATTTCCATATGTCCGCGTCGATTTTCTAAGTTAAATATACACAAGTAGACATGACCTGTGCATGGAACCGAATGTCACTCGACAATCGAATGTTAAATCTCCCACCCTCCGTACCACTCGTATCTAAGTCGAAGGAAACGGTGATGAGGTTATGTTTATATTCCGATTTTAAATTTCTCGATATCTTGCATTAAGTTTATTTCTCGAATATTTGCTTGAAAACATAGTCGAAATGGCGAATAGAACTCTCACAAATTCTGCAGATGATCGATCAAACTTAGAAAATCGACATGAACATACGACCATTGTCATACTCTTGAATTCTTGATCGAGATTCAAGAATCAACCCCCCCTCTTTGTTCTGTTTTCAACTGTCAGTATATAGTTTCCGGTAACCTGTAATTTTATACGAATATTTCCTAGAAGCAAATCTTCGATTCGTTCGTTCGTTCAGTGGATCAAGCCTTGAACACATCGAAAATAACTTCTAGTCCAAGGATAATTCGATAGAGCAAAAAGTGCCCTATATCGTGTACCGGATTCAATCTACAAAGAAAACAGGATTGTTATAAAATGGTCATAAAAGGAAAATCTGCATGCTTTCCATCCGTTAACTTCGTTCGACCAACGAAAAACGTAGCAGTTACGTTGAAAGCTTCATTTCATTATTATTTAGCTAATATGATATGCGAGTAATTGGTTAATTTATCATTTGAATTCTCCGAATGCAGGGTTCGTGGTCCGATTAAATTTTATTTTGTCCGCAGAAATTGAGTTAATGTTTTGGAAAAAGCGGACTTGAGTATGGGAGGGAAATTATGAAGTAATGGAATTTAATTTGGGAACTTACTTTCGTCAAATTTCGTGGATGTTAAATTGTCGTCTGTTGAATTTTTGTGAGTTGTCGATGCGTTTCACTTCAGGAGGGCATTAAATAGATTCTGGATCTTTTCTCGTTTTTCTGTTGGTACAGGGTTTTGCAATAGTCTAGGATGGAATTAATATCTTTACAATCGATAAAACCTTGAATTTATCACTGAAAATCGTTAATTTTCAATTCTTCCCATTTTGCACGCATGTTTGGGAAACGACGTGCTATAGTTTCGTCCAAATGTCTGTTATTTTCGGTTTTTTCCCCATAATGGTCTCATACGTCTAGTTTGGACTCACTGATCATCAATCTTGTCTTGAAATCGATTTTGTCCAGCTGGCGGGCCGCAGGCAAGATTGCGGAAGAGAGTTTTAAGTTACGTTGCATTTCAAAATGCGACGGTTGAGTTCGTTAATGGGCTAAATCGACCAAACGGTTCCGGAATTATAATAATTTGAAATGTTAAGGCTGCTTCCACTTGAGCGAATGGATTGAAATTTGGCAGTTAGTTGGAGCATAACGACGCACAGCCCAGCAAAATTCCGTCGAGATCATGGTTTTCGAAGTTCACTCGGAAATCTTTTTGCGCGTATGTTCTTGGGGAAGATCGTTTTGTCCAAAGTCTGTAATTTTCTATATTTGAGCCGAAAATGGAGACCATTTTCGGCTATAAAGAAACCGATTCTGTCCGGCCGGCCATCCGTATGTACGATTACAGGTGTACGGAGAATCCTACCGACCGGACACTGAAACTGAAATCGGCCTAGAAGTTTCGGAGTTAGAGCCCTTTGAAATTTTGAGGTTATTTCCGTGATAAATCGGGACCTACTGAAACGATTAGAATGAAACTTGGCAATGAGTTAGAGTGTAACGAAAACGGCGCGCAACATTTTGCAGAATTTTGTTGAGATTGTTGTACAGTCAGTGAATTTATAATTTTTTTTTCTGAAACTAGTTATCATATTCGAAAAAAACATTCACTCAGGCCTTGAGCTTTATATTTCACAGTAGTGTACCAAATTTCAATTCGATACGATCATAAGTTTTGGAGATATCGGGAAAAAATATGTCAAATTTTGAGGTTTTTCTTCTCGATATCGTTGATTTTTCCGGTGTTACTCGAGAAATACTGAGTCAATCCTGATAAAACTCCACATCTTGTTTAAGATGCTGAAAGACAACTTTATGCAAAATTTCGTGATGATCGCGTCATTAGAACAATTGGAAAAAAAAATTCTGTGATTTTCTTATCATATCATTACTCATTAAATTCTGTATGAACCTAACTGTAATTTTTCGATGAAGTACTGGATTTCAATTCGATCTGATCTGTATTTTTGGAAATATTGGAAAATAAAATTTTGAATGAGTACATCTGCGGAATGATTGGGTGGATTTTACCCATTTACGAATCCGGCCTTCGTAATTAAGGTCCAAACCTTCTCTACAAATATCGAGTTTCCTAGTTGTTTTTTTCGGAAGTTATGGTGTTTATGCAGTCGGCCGTTAGGCCGACCGTAAACACAATAACTCTAGGAAGAAACGACTCAAAAACTCGATATTTGTAGAGTAGATTTGGGGCTTAATTACGAAGGTCGAATTGGTCAATAGGTAAAATCCGCCCAATGATTCCGTAGATATACCCATTCAAAATTTCATTTTCCTAATATTTCCAAAAATACAGATCAGATCGAATTGAAATCAGGTAATTTATCGAAAAAAAATCTAGGCAAGCACCGCCGTGAAGGCAGCAGCTTTTGTGCGCGTGTTCAAATTCGTTGCCGAAGCGGCCATCTACATTGCTCTATCGAATTGTCCTTGGGCTAGATGTTATTTTCGATGTGTTCAAGGCCTGGTCCACCGAACGAACGAACGAATCGAAGATTTGCTTCCAGGAAATATTCGGATTAAATTAAAGGTTACCGGAAACTGTATACTGACAGTTGAAAACAGAAGAAAGAGGGGGGTTGATTCTTGAATCTCGATCAAGAATAGAAGAGTATGACAATTGTCGTATGTTTATCAGATTATAATTTTCGAAGATATTGGGAAAAAATATGTCGAATTTTGTGATTTTCTCCTCGATATCGTTGTCTTTTTCGAAAATAACTCAAAAAATACTGATTCAATCATGATTAAACTTGGCAGCTAGTTTGAAAATGCTGATAGACAACTTCGTGCAGAATTCTGTGAGAATCGTTTCATTTAAACAATTAAAAAAATACAATTTTTTTTTCCAATATTCAATATTCTGTGATCTTCTGAACATATTATCCTCATGAAATTCTGTATGAACCTTTAAGATGTAAATTTTCGATTAACTGTTGGAATCCATTTTGATCTTATCTGTATTTTCGGAAATATTGGGAAAATAAATTTTGAATGGTTATATGTGCGGAATCGTTGAGTGGATTTCACCCATTTCAAACCTACTCGACAAATATGGAGTTTCAGAGTTGTTTCTTTCGGAATTTATTGTGTTTACGGTCGGCCTAATGGCTGACCGTAAACACAATAATTACGAAAATCGAATGCTCGAATGGGTAAAATCCGTCCAATGATTCTGTAGATATACCCATTCAAAATTTTATTTTCGCAATATATTCAAAATTTATTTCCCCAATATTTCCAAAAATACAGTTCAGATCGAATTGAAATACAGTACTTCATCGAAAAAAAAATTGAAAAGCACAGACGGGAAGTGAGCAGTTTTTCTCGCATGTTCGGAGAATATCATGAATAGTGAATAAGCGCGCAAAAGCTTTTCTAGGTTTTTTTTCAACTATTCATCAGATTTGAAAAAAAAATCTATTGGGAAACAACATGGGAAACTTCGTAGTTTTTCCTCGGTATCTTTGTTTTTACGCGTTTGTTTCTGGAATATTTCGCGAAATACTGACCCAATCATGATTAAATATGGTAACTAGTTCGAATATGCTGATGACCATCTTTTTGCAGAATTTCGTGATGATCCTCTACTTAGAAAAGTTTGAAAAAAGATTTAATTTTTTTTCAAATATTCATCATTTTGCGATCTTCTGATAATTTATTATCCTCATTAAATTCTGCATGAACCTTCAACCTGTCATTTTTGTCAGTTCTGATCTGTAATTTTTCCTAATCTCTATCCAAGAAAAAGGGAAAACGTTGGTAGTTTCTATTTGAAGATCCTGACTTTCATGCCCTTTCAGAGCCGATATCTGGTGATGACTTTTAGAAACCTTGTAGTTTGTTAACTTCCTTTGACTAGTTTGAAGGTTCTCCGATGAAGCTCGAGTTCGATGAATATTCTTTGACATTTTCCACAACTTTTTTTCGCCCCATTATCGATAATAACTCAAAAACTACTGGATAGAGTTATAATTTAGATAGGAAATGATTTCACGGAGAAGAAAGAGCTCCAGTAATAATAAATAACATAATCACAAGGACGAATATATGTCGATAAATCAACAAATATTCCTCTTTGATCAGAGCTAATCATCCAATCAACCAAAACAGATACACCGAATAAGCGGATCCACGGAGAATGACTACAGCTGTTTCACAATTGTTATTGTTCGTCAGGTCAACTTACCTTGGATAAACCGCAGAGAGATCTCTCGATACTTGTTACCTTTCAGAGGGACCGCTGCAGTATAACAACGTACAGCGCGCCATCTGCCAGGAGCATCTTGCGAGTCCCACCTTCAAGTGCAGAATACTTTGATCGATGTGTATGACGTTCAGCCTTTTGTCGCATCAGGTCGCTGTAACTGCGATATTGCAGCTTTACAAAAAACCGTCACGACATTGGAAACACTCGGTTCATGTGGATTCCCACAAGACGAAAACATCCAACATCTAACAAATATAGGAATTGGTTTCACTGAGAAGAAAGAGCTCCAGTAATAATAAATAACATAATCACAAGGACGAATATCCGTCGATAATTCAGCAAATATTCCCCCTTGATCAGAGCACTCGAAGGTGGGACTCGCAAGATGCTCCTGGCAGATGGCGCGCTGTACATTGTTATACTGCAGCAGTCCTTCTGAAAGGTAACAAGTATCGAGAGATCTCTCTGCGGTTTATCCAAGGTAAGTTGACCTGACGATCAATACCAATTGTGAAACAGCTGTAGTCATTCTCCTTGGATCCGCTTCTTCGGTGTAGGTGTTTTGGTTGATTGGATGTTTAGCTCTGATCAAGGGGGAAAATTTTTTGATTTATCGATGGATATTCGTCCTTGTGATTATGTTAGTTATAATGTAGGTTAGAAAGACTATGTTCAGAATTCAATTGAGGTTCTGAAAAAGAAAATATATTTCAGAGGGCCGTGTCCTTTCGACAACTGTTCACATAATACGAAATTCCACGAAATTCTGACCTTTGGTTTCTGAGGTATCGATCGCGAGACATCCTGTATTCGCGTCAATGTAGTGCTCGGTTAATTTTTTCAGGTTCACAAAGCCTCGATTAATTTGGCGATGAACCAGAACCGTTGATTGTTTGGAAAATAGACAGGGGAGTATCATCACACGTTGCGCGTTCTATGCCCCGTATCGATTCGGATTAGGGAAGTAGGTAATTTAATCATTATAATTAAACCGAACATAGCACCCAGATGACGGTGTACATCGTTTCAGTTCCTAACGTAAATATCTCCACTCATTGAGCCGGCCTAACACATCCACTCGCACAGACAGACACACAAATAGTTATTTACGATGCACACGGGATAGGACAGAACTAATAATATCGTGACACTAATTAATTCAGAATATCATTCCATTATCGAATTTGAATTGATAGCTCCACCGACGCTGTATCAAACTAATTGAATATGCCGTGTTTCTTCGACAGGCTGCGACAAATAGGACATTTTCAGATGTTCCTCCCTGTTTTAGGGAGCTGAAACTGAAGCGTTATCATGTTGGTAATCCCTCAAGTTTTCCCTTCGTGCGGATATTGATTAGATATTTGCATCAGTCAAAATAATGGTTCATGGAGAAACTAGTGCTGTAGTTCGAACTAACATGACAGAAGGAAGTATCTGTCGATAAGTCAACAAATACTCCGCCTTGATCTGAGCTTATCATTAATTCAACCGAAACAACCGACGAAGTGATGTCGAAGGTTAGGATTTTAAGATGCTCCTGGGAGATGGCGCTGTATGTTGTTAATACTGCAGCAGTACATCGAACAAGTCATAAGTTTCTCGAGTTATATCTACGGTTTCCAAGGTATGTCGATCTGATGATCGGTAAGAACCGTGAAACTACAGTTACCGTATTCCTTGGACATCGCTTCTTCGGTGTATATGTTTCGGTTGATTGGATGATTAGCTCATATCAAGGTTGAATATTTGTTGACTTATGGGCAGATATTCGTCCTTGTGTTATATAAGTTTATTGCTGAACTTGAGCTCTCTTTTTTTCATGAACCATTATTTTTAATAATATGCTGTATCAACTGCAATATCGCAGATACAGCTACTTGAAACGATAAAATGATGAACGTCATGCACATAGATCAAAGTATTCTACTCTCGAAGGTTAGGATTTTTTGGATGCTCTTGAGAGATGACGCTGTATGTTGTGAATACTGCAGCAGTCCATCGAATGGGTCATAAGTATCTAGAGTCTAATGTGCGGTTTTCAATGTAAGTAGTTCTGAACTTCGGCACTCCTTGGGCATCGCTTCTTCGATGTAGATGTTTTGGTGGATTGGATGATTAGCTGATATCAAGGTTGAAAATTTGTTGACTTGTCGACAGATATTCGTTCTTGTGTCATGTTAGTTTATTTGCATCAGTGTGTGCTGCAGTGTGTCCCACAGAACAAAAAACATGGAGTCGGAACTAGGCGTTCTCTTATACATTTTTGCTCGCGTGTTCTGGGGCACAGCGTGCTATCGTTTTGTCCAAATATGTGTAATTTTTGAAAATAAGTCACGATCACAGGTGTACTCAGAGTTTTATCAACTTAAAACTTTCAGGGTAGGTTGCATTTCAAAATGCCAAATCGGCTAAATCGTTTCGGAGTTAAATTCATTTGATATTTTGAGGTTTTCTGATATTTCAGGAAATACCTGAGCGATTGGTTTGAACCATGTCAGTCGTAGCATAACGACACGAAACTTTTTTCGAGATCTTCCTGTAAGTGGAATTAAAAAAATTCCAAAATTTCCTTGGAAAGTTTTGTTTTCTGGAAACTTATTTCGCTCGGAGGTTGAACTGTATGTTCTACAGCAGTGTTCCAAATTTCAGTTTGATCATTGAGTATTGAGTTCAATACTCAATGGTTTGATGTTATCATTATTTCATGCGGATATTCGGTATTTATCTGAAATAAGTCAAAATATACTGATTCAGTCATGATTTCATCTCGTAACTAGTTTGAAAATGCTGCTACATTTTATGCAAAATTTCGTGATTATCACAGAACTCTTCTGATCATATTATCGTCACTAAACTCTGTTTGGACCTTCAAGAGGTACTTTTCAGTCAAGTTCTGGATTTCAATTCGATCAATTCCGTATTTTTTGAAATATTGTTTTCACATCGGAAAATGTATCTGATGCAGTGAGAACCTGTACCAAATTTCCTAGAAATTTGTGGTTATAAGAAAAACGAGAACTTGACCAACCCTTTACCCCAAAGGTTACCACGTTCACTACATACGTTCATATGAAGTTTTTTTCTCTTCTGGAAGTTACTGTGTTAACGGTCAGCCAGAGGTGAAAAAAATCGATTTCATTGAGTATCTCAAATATATCATTTTCTGAACTTGAAACCAAACTTAATCATAGACAGCGTATATTCACCAGGAAATTGCAGTCCATTTTGACAGAAAGTATAATTCCCTCAAACAAATATGGATATTTTTTTTTCGGTTGGGGAACTTAGGAAACCCAAACATTAAGCAACTATATATACAGAAGCAACTAAAAAATGTTCAGCGAATTGGCTTTTGTCATCGGATGAAAATATTATTTTGATTTTGTCTAACCCGAATATTTATTATAAATCACTCTGTACAATACGATGCCTTTCAGTGAAACCGATAGGCGAAATTCATATTGATATAATATATAAGAGTATTAAAAATGGCGGGCGAAGATGACGCGAGTGAAAGCGACTCTGTTAAAAGTAGTAGAGAATATGAATTTAAATGCATCCAATGCAGAAAAAAGGTTGTGGAACCGATCAAGTGCTACAAGTGCTTAGAAAATTTCCACCCCAA
Organism: Myrrha octodecimguttata; assembly: GCA_958510865.1. Lineage (NCBI taxonomy): Eukaryota > Metazoa > Arthropoda > Insecta > Coleoptera > Coccinellidae > Myrrha > Myrrha octodecimguttata. The sequence continues at coordinate 61,246,953 of OY294056.1, forward strand.
ATGTATGGAACAGGCTGCAAATCAGAAATCTGCAACTTGCAAGCACGAAGAAGCCAATATCCACAAAATGGCGAGATAAATTGGAGAACTACAAAAGGGTAACAATGTTTTGAACATTGAAGTAACATACCTGAAGAAATTATTGGAAGAATGCCAAGAAAATAATCGAATATTGCGTGAAAATAACAAATTGTTAAATGAAAAGGTTAGTTTCCTAGAGCATAAATATGATAAAAAAGAGTACAATCAAGCTGTACAAAAAAATATAAACACTAATGTGCCAATGCAAAGTAGGCATACAAATAACCAGCCATCTGAACTACGTTCATCGAAGACGATACCGACTAAACCGCCCCAAAGTCAACGTAATGTCAACGTCATAGACAGGAATAACCCCAAAACAGCGTCAACGGTGACCGAAAGTATACAAACAATTCAAACAAACATTCTGAAACCGGACGAAAACAAAAACAGAAGGGAAGATACCAAAAGTATGGAAGTGCCATGGAGGAAAGTAGATTCGAAGCGAATAAGATCGGTTGGCACAGCGGAGACAACAGTAAACAATGATATTGATAGGATATTTCAGGGCAGAAACAATGGAAACAAAAAAGTATGGCTCTTTCTCTCTAGAATCAAAACTGGAGTAACCGAAGAAATAATAAAATCATATATAAAAGAAAAATTGGAACTGTCTGACCAGGACACCCTGATAGTTAAAAAAATCAACACATATCACCAGATAGGTGATAACGAGTGTTTCCAAATTGGCTTGGATATAAAATATATAGACCGAGTTTATGAGTGCTCCTTTTGGCCAGCTGGAGTCGCATTTGCAAGGTTTAAATTCAATTATGAGAATAATCAGATAACAAACACAAATTTTCAAAAGGAGTCAACCACTACCCAACCAAATCAGTAACAAATATTAAATTACTAAATCTAAATGTACAATGTCTTCGAAATAAACTGGACACATTCAATATAACAATGAATGAAATATGTCCTGATATTGTATGTGTAACTGAACATTGGTTTAGTGGTAAAGAAAGCCTGTTTCTTCCGAATATTTTAGTGAATAATTATAACATTGCTGATCACTTCTGCAGAACCAAATATAAGAATGGTGGCTCTTTGATACTTGTTAAAGATGGCTTACATTTTAAGGACTTGAGAATTTTGGAGGATATAAAGAAGAAATCACATCAGAAATATCTGCAATAGAGATTCCCCAAGAAAAGCTTTTGGTATTTAGTATATATAGATCCCAAAAGGCACATTTAGATGAGTTTCTGGATAAGTTAGATGACATTTTTGAGGGCATCCTATTGCTTGACAAGTACACGAAATACAAATGGGTAGTATGCGGTGATTTCAACATAGATATACTAAATGAAAACAAGGATAAGAAGAAATTATGCAATTTATTCAGGTGCTACAATGGAGAATACAAAATGCATGAACCATCTAGGATAACAAGTGATAGCTCATCTTGTGTCGATAATATATTCTGTAACTTCGAGCTGAACACCACAAGCACTGTAAATCTTCATATGGGAGACCACCACGCCCAAATTATAACCTTTCCATCTGAAAAAAAAAATTGATTGATGAATGATTCAAATATTAAATATAGAAGAATTACAACACCGGGAATAAATACTATCAAAGAAAAACTAGATGCTATTAACTGGAACCTTGTACTCACCTCAATGTCAGCAGAAGAGAGCTATCAATACTTCTTTGATAAGTTGAGACTCTGGTTCGAACTAGAATTTCCTGAGAAAACAAAACAAAAAATTCAAAATTCTAAAAAAATCGGAATACATAATAATGTCAGAATAACAAAGATTAAGAATAGACTAGAAATATTAGACACCATTTTTAAAGTCACAAAATCCAGTAATGTACTTGAAGAATACAAAAAATGCAAGAAAGAACTGATAAAATGTATTGAAGAAACAAAAAGAGAAACTAATGAGGCACTTATAAATAACTCAGAAAATAAATCAAAAACTATATGGTCGATAATTAAAAAGGAAACTAAAAAAAATAAAATCATAACACCAAATAATGGGAATGCAGAAACCTTCAACCATTATTTTTCATCAGTAGCTCAACGAATCAATGGGAATACAACTGGTAACAAAATTGAAGCCCTGAAGATGCTGAAACAGATTAATTCCAATAAATGTGAATTACTTGAATTACAGCCAACCACTGAGTTCGAAGTCATAAGCATCATCAAAGGAATCAAGGGGAAGGAAACGCAAGATATATATGGCATGTCAACTACCATGATCAAAGCACTGTCAATTGAAATTGCCCAGCCACTTACAATAATATTCAACAAATGTCTCTCAGAAGGCGTATTCCCAAAAGCACTCAAGATAGCAAAAGTGTTGCCAATTCACAAAAAAGGAGACAAAAATGACCTGTCAAACTATCGACCGATATCCATCCTGCCAGCTATATCAAAGATCCTAGAGGAAATAATCAAATCGAGGCTTCTAGCATATCTTGAAGACAATGAATTACTCAGTTACCAACAGCATGGATTCAGAACCAACAAATCAACTACAACTCTGCTGATGGAGGTCATGAACGAAATAGTCAAGTCCCTGGATGAAAAATGGCCATCAGAAATTGTTTCACAGGATTTATCGAAAGCCTTCGATACTGTAGACCACGAAATCCTGCACAGTAAACTGCGATGTTATGGATTAGGAGGTGCTGCCCTTGATATCATCTGCTCGTTCCTGTCGAATAGACAACAACATGTTCTATGGAATAACTTGCTGTCTGAAAGCAGGAACATAACATCTGGAGTTCCACAAGGATCAAAGCTGGGACCCTTACTTTTCCTAATATTCGTGAACGACCTGAATTTGACAAAGGATGAGTTGACCATGTATCTAATAACTCTTTTGTTTGCAGATGATACTTCTTTTTTCCTAAAGGCCTTGGATGAGGGGAATCTGAGGATGTTGGAGAAATATGTGCTTTCAACATCTAAGCACTGGTTCAGCTGTAACTCTTTGGCCATAAATGAATCGAAAACACAAAATTTAAAAATTAAGAGCAACGAAAATGACACCATCAAATTGCTTGGAATTACATTAGATGGGGCACTTTCATGGGAGCCACACATCGATTCATTAAAAAGAAAACTTGCAGTGGCAATCTACAACATCTCTGTTGTTAAAAGAGTTTCCTCTAGGAAGGCAGCAGTGATCTCCTATTTTGCCAACTTCCATTCGTTGGCGTCATATAGAATCCTCTTGTGGGGCACATCGGTCCATGCCATTGACATCTTGATCCTCCAGAAGAAAGCGGTGAGAACTATATTAGGGCTAAAACAGACAGATAGCTGTAGGGAGGCGTTTCGGGAACTTAACATACTCACCATACTAGCAGTATATATATTGGAGTGCTCCACATATGTCCACAAAAACCTAGACACCTTTCCATCCAATAGCACATTCCACAATTTTAATACACGAAACCGAAACAAACTTACCATCCCATACCATGAACGGAAGTATGCCCAGCAGGGAGTAGACTACTGGGGACCTAAAGTCTACAATAGGCTTCCCAATGCCATTAAAGATCTGAATGTGAAAAAATTCAAGAAACATGTCAAAGCGATCCTAATACAGAATACAATATATAATCTAGAAGAATTCTTAAATTAATAACTATTGACGAAGCATGTAAATTATTGATGCTGAATAAATTATTGTTTATTGTTTATTGTTTATATTTTATGAAATTTTATTATTGCTGAAACTTGAACTCCGTTATTCTCTGTTCTAGCTGCGAAACGTTTTGTGGTTTTTTTTTTGGGATCGCATTCGAAATCATCCTGCTTCTCTCGAACATTTTCTATTGACATTCGTTTCGATATAAAACCATTTCGAAACTTCTTTTAATTCAGACGAATCTGTTCATGCAGAATTCCTCGCAAGTTCCATAAATTCCCGATTTGTTTCGTTTTCAGCAAATAAAAATAATAACGTAACTTTTCGTTGTAATGTCTTTTGTTGAACCCAATAATCCGCCAAGGAGTTGACGGAAAAATGCTGGCCTCTCTCATTTCCCAGTGATCTATATTTTAATTTTGGCGGAAATAACTTTTGTTCTGAAGTAATTTCGTACTTTCTCTTGAAATTGGCGTTCCACCGAAACACGTAAATATTTATTTGCATATTTAGAGGTCGGGAAACTGATAAATTGTATATTTTTGAACAGGAGGGGACGACCACTGTAATATATGACTTTTCTAATGAAAAATTTCAGCTGGAAATTTGTCGTGTGCAGTCTATAAATTTTTGCGTAATATTTTTCATTCCAATTTCGTAACCATATTCTCACGAAACGTTTCTATGTCGAAATATAATATTTTGAAAAGAAAAAAATACCTGTGCTCAGGATAAACCAGTGTACATTTAAATTCACTAGAATTGAAAATAAGGATTGAGGGCTCGAGCTAAATTGCCAGAACTTATATATAGTTAATTTTACATTTGATCCAAAACTCTGGTTTTTTTCGATTTATTGTCTTGAACGATTGAGTTTGACTCACTGATAGAATCCGATGTCAAATTCAATTTTAATGCTGGCGGTCTTTTGCATCGTATCAAGCTAGCGATTCAGGGTGGAACGCGCATTGTAATGCGACTGTTAGGTTCGTTGTTGTTCACAATCTACCTTACAGTTTCGGAATTATACATAATATTTTATACATTTTCAAATAATAGAAAACTATTTCGAAAGATAACTAGAAGTTGATTTATATAAAATGTGGTTCATAAATGAAGGTGTACTGCTTTCTGTAGTTAAAATGTGTTTTATAATAGCGAGCTTAGGCGAGTTGATTAAAACTAAGTAATTGATTTCGGAATGCCGACACACATTCTAAGCAGAATCTCACCAATTTTGATGGGAATACTATCCTTTAGTATTCAAGGAAATTTGTAATAGAACAGTCAGAATTCGATTATTTATTCAGTTTCAGGAATATTGTGAAAAGAATGTTGAATTTCGTTGTTACTTCCTCCGTATAATTGTTATTTCTTCAATAACTAAAAATAAGCAATCAAAATGAAATCTGGTAATTAATTGAAATATACCGATGCGCAAAATTTCGCGATAATCGTGTCATTAGAATAATTCTGAAGACAATATTTTGAAGCATTTCAGTTTATGCGATCTTCTTTTCTGCATGAACCATTATGCTGTCATTTTTCGACCAAGTAAGTTCTGGATGTCGGTTCGATCCGATCTATATACGTTCGGAAAAAATGGTATAATACAATTTTGAATTGGTGTATATCTTCGAAATCATATGGTGGATCATACGTGAATCGGCTGACTCGCATGGGCGACAAATTTTAACAACTGTATCTGAATTAACGTCAGTTCTTCCTGGAATGTTTATACAAAACCTTGCAAATAATAGGCGAAGGCTTACTTCTGATCGAGCATCAATTTACCAATCTGAATTTGCGAAAGTTAAAATTGATTTTCTTCGTATTTGTGCTCATGGCCATTCAGTTGATTGATTGTTGTTTTGTTTCAGGAATTCTTTGGATATTATGGTGAATGAAATCCTGAATTCATTTCGATTATAGGTAAGTATTCAAATTTGTATTCAATTTATTTCCAATACGATAAAATTTTCTCATGAGCGAAGACTAATGAGATTCATGAGACTCAAGTACTGCGCGTTTTATACAGCATGGGATCTGTCATCACTTGATCCATCGACTTATTATCTTTTAATAATTACAATAAAACTAATATTTCTTCTTGGGAGAGAATATGAATTGAGCAGTAAGCTAGAGAAACTATCTTTTCGACGTTTCGGGTGTTTACAAAAATCCCAAAACTGACCAAGTGATGAATATGTCCCTACCCCTCCGCCACAAGAAAATCTAGTTTATTCAACATTGCCGGTTCAATCGGTTGCTCGAAAAAGGCCAAAATATCGCATGAATTTGCGAGGGTCTATACCACTGCCTGATTTTATTTATAATTTTTTTTTCGGGGGTGCAATATTTCCACCCACACAAATCATAATATAATAACTTCTACAACTTTTTCATTAAAGAAAGCCGTGGAAACCTGTATATTAGATATAATTAATAGATTCATCGAAATAGTTCATTGACTATGCGAGGAATTCCTTCATATTGATTAATATTCAATGGATATATGAAACTTTATTCCCTGTTTTTATTGTTTTGAAACAACTAGTTAATGTTCTCTTTGCTGTTTGAATGGATTTTGACCGTCTTCAAGTCTTTATGGAAATGCTGACTGCTGTTGAATAGGGGAGTTCCATCTAGAAATTTCACATTTTCCCAGAGAAAATTTTAAGAACGTATTTTTTCGACTTTTCTTAACAATAGAGAATATATGTATTGGGTCTTTTACATGGCTGATATAATTGTTATGCTGAGAAGAAAAAAACCTATCGCGAAAAGGATTCGAGAACCTACTTTGTGAAAAATCTTTTATTTTGATTCATATCTCATGTTTCATTAAACTATTTTCGTTTTTGAATCGAACTGGAAACAGTGTTGATGTTTGGATACTACGAGATGTGTGATGGTATATGTCCCTATCTTCATTTCAAGAATTGAATTGGTGAATAAAAGTAATAATAAAATGCGAATGCATTTTCAAAAATGATGAAGTAGTATTATATGAACATCATCTATAATATGTCAAGAGCTCAAGTTTTTCCGAATCGTTAGGAAAGTCCAGGATAGAAAATTTTAATGATATTCATTGAATGAGGAGTTCATCTCAATACTTTGGGATTTTTTTCGGGTAAAATGTAAAGGAAATTCAACGATAGGCTATGAACATGTATTGTTTTGATGTTTCTGAGTATTTCTGAAAAACTTACATATACGAAAAAGTTCTGGTGCGTTCGCCATTTTGCAACATTTGAGAACCCGTAGTTCTTTCACGTTTGCTTTTTGTTATGTTGAAAAGACGGATCTTTTGTGAAAAAGATTGGAGTTCATTCTTTGTGAGGAATTTTTCATATTGAATCATATCCTTTGTTATAAATAACCAACATAACTACAAGAAGTAATATCTGTAGATAAATCAACAAATTTCCACCTTGATCGGAGCTAATCAACCTGTGCCAGATGGAATTTCATCAAAATTGAATGAGCCATACCAATGTTATCGAAAACAGTAGAATCGGTTGGAGTGAAATCGCGAAATTCTCCTTTTTTGAATTTTTTTTATGGAAAACTGGAGTTGTGCCAAAAAAAATGAATACACCTAAATAATGACTCATAATAGTGAAATCCCAAACGGATAGCGAAGTCTTAGTAACGCAATGTACAGGGTGTTTTTTCAACCTGCACAACCAATCTGAAATTACCACAACAACAATCGCGTACTTTGAAATCATTTCAAGAATTTTTGAATTTGCCCATTCATATTGTACTACGATGAGAATTTAATTCAGACAGATATTAGTCCTTGTGATTGTGTTTATTTCATTAAAATCGGATGTGCCACACCAAAGTTATTGATGAAAGAAAAATTGGTCGGACCAGACAAATCGCCCTGTATAGTCTCAACAGAGACCCCCCACCATAAATCAAACATTGTTTCGAAACTATCTCGTCTAGTACTTACCTTCAAATCTGACTGTCTCCTCCGAAATAAACCTGTATAACTTCATTTTTTGATCAAATTGAAAAATGTTCTCTCTGCTGCTAGAATGAAGTTTGTCTTCCTCTTTGCTCAAAGTCTGATATGAAAATACTGAGGCCTGTTGAATAGGGAATATTGAATTATAATTTCCTGCTATGTTCAATATATTGTGGCTCTGTAAAACTACAAGAATGAATAGAATCGATTAATAAATTCATTGAATATTATTTATAATGTGTCAAGGGGGCAAGTTTCTTCGATTCGTTAGGAAAATTCGATTACCTCTGAACATTCTATTTTCCATTAGATAAATGGAAAACTGCATTTCCAAGTTCGACGGCCACGCCAACCGAAAGACTAATAATTCAGCGTTTCCACTGGAAAACTTCCAAATGGTCGAAGTTGACAAGCGATATGTTCGGATTTTCTGTTTTGGGATTGTAACTATTTATGTTTAATTATAACTTGTCGGGAAACTTCTGCAAAAAACCACCTTTGAAAAATTCCCGTAACGATAAATATCTTTTTTCGGTTATACCGAGCATAAATATTATTGCGCAGGATTTGGTTCTGATTGTTTTTCCTGAAAGATCAGTGGCGTACTTTGCGGCATTCAATTATGGTTATTTACTTAGTTGTGTTCTGTCTGAAATAAGAAATTGTGCTTTTTTTATAAGACAGTTTTAAGTTTTTGTGAATTATTTTTGTCGAAGGAAGAATTTGCGGACTTGTCAAATCCACCCTATAATTTCTATATATCTAGTATTCGGTTCGAAAATTGCAAAATTTTGCGAGCAGAAAGAGATGATCAGAAATGAGGAGGTGAAGCTGCGTTTGGCGGGGTTATGACGTGACTAGGTGGCCGCTCTGGCGCGAAATGTTCGATCCCAATTATATTTTTGGTGAACACAATTACGAAACGGACAACTTAAAGACTCGATATTTGTAGACTGGGTTTGGACCTTAATTACGAAAGTCTAATTTGTGAATGGGAAAAATCCGTTGAATTGAACATCTGCGATCATTTTTATTTATGCAAAGTTCAATGATTACCTTTTTTTCATCCAATTCACCAAATAATAATATGAAATTACTCAATATAGCGTGAATGCATTCATTGAAATTTATGAATTCTATGGAAAGTCTTGCCATAGACATGAAGACATAGCCTCTATCTCTGTGGTCTAGTCACGAAATAGCTAAATATCCATGAGTATTATCTGGTCCGAATAAACGTGGACAGAGTTAAGGTCACGTTCTTCACTAGCTTAGGTGCAGATGAAAATGCCCAAATTTTAATCAGGGTTTATAACAATCAACTTCGAATATCTCGAAAACTGTTCATTCAATGAACTATTATAAGAAATTATTGAGTATATTTGAATGATTGAAGATTCCCATATTGACCTAAGATGAAATTCATTTATGTGTTTCATGGTTTTATGAATCGGTAAGTTTATAACCCGGAAACCGTTTGAAGAAGAATAAAAGTGATATGTGAAAAAAAAGGGGTAAAATTTTTAACCAAAATTAATTTCTTTCGGAGCAATCAAAAAATGTTCTATTTGTTGAGAATAATATATGGTTGGAACTTATGTTCAACTCAAAGACTCACCCTGTATACATTCCGTTCTTCTTAATGATTCTTCAACGCCATCTTTGATATGTACTAGCTTGTCTGTGCTAGCCCTCTCAGTTCTACACTTAATTCAGTTCATCATTTATTGATATCGAAAGGTTGAACTGAGTTGTATTGCTGTTGAACAACCCTATATCACCACTATTTCGAAAGCAGGGGTTCAGTTTCCTGCATTTTTAACAACCTTTCCTGTTTATTTAATTATTGCAATATATTTGAAAGCATTTCCGAATACGTATCGATTCCAATTTGGAACTGATTTAAAAGATGAGGGCTTCGCTTGGTTTGGTCTTGAGGATGCCAAGAATATATAAATGGCTCAAAATTAATTAATCGATTATGAATTCCTCGAAGAAAATAACGATCACCCAAAATTTGAAATTAAAATTGATGGGATGAGGCCAGAAAAAACGACAACTGAGTTGATATTATACTATGTCAACCTTTCGGTTTACTTGAAACCTTCCTCAGCGAGCGATACAAGATTGTTAATGATTGGGGAACTACTATCTACCTAAGCTAAGAACAAACTAACAAGAGTCATACAAAGTCATACAAAAACAGTTTGAGTTGAGTACAAGACCAAAAAACAATTCTGAAAAAATTTAAAAAATATTAAAAACAGTTTGTGTGATGAGAGAAGAAAATTGAAAAAAGGAACTCACACAAAAAACTATTTATAAAGTATTAGAAAATTGAACATGAAATTACTTACGATATCAATCTGGTCCATTGTCAATCTGAAGTTCAATGTTGAAAACTCAAACAACACACAAACTGAGCGATACATCTATTTCTCCGTTTATACAAACTTTTTTGTTTTTTTCTCAACTGAAAATGTAATGTTCTCTTCCCAACTGAATCTGTAATGTTTTCGTATGATTTTTGTGAGTTTGTTGTGAGCTTCGGTTTTCAATTATTTAACTCGAAATAGTAGTTGTTCATCAATCGTTAACAATCTTCTATCGCTCTTCCAGAGCCCATAGGAAGGTTTTAAATGAACCGAAACGTCGGCATGGTATCAACTATGGCTTCTGGTAGCCGATCATAACATTTGTTTTTTCGAAGAAGTATGATAACTGTGCGTTATCTTGATGATGCAATACAAATCTGCAATATTGTCGGTTATTTTAAGATTTCATCCGCAGAATCTCTCTCTTGCGGTCACTTTCAAATGCCCCATTCGAATTTATACAGACATACCCTAACGAACTTATCAAGCAAAGGCTTAAACTATTAAATCTAAATTTCGACGAATGTATTCCAGCGTACGGAGCAATTCAGTAAATGCAATTAGACAAAGATTAATTTCACAGGAACAGTGAGTTCTACATTAGTTGTGAGCCGACCTCATGGCTGTTCCTGCTACCTATGTCTGATAACTTAGAATTATCGTTTAATCTCATACTTTAATTAAATAAGGCATCGGCGAGAGCGTAGAGAGCGAGTATATGTGATAGTTCCATGGAATTATTACGAAAATATTAGTCAGGTTCACGTAGTTTCATTTCTCATTCTAATATTGACTGATGGAAAAATGGTCATCATCATATTGATATTGAGGGTGACTTGTTCGAAATCCCACCACTTCCTGTAGATATTGAATATACAGGGTGATTCCGGAGGAGACCGTCAGATTTTGGGATAAGTTTACACTAGACAAGACAGTCTCGAAACAATGTTCGGTTTATGGTTGGGGGTCTATATTGACAATATACAGTGTGATTTATCCGATTCGACCGATTTTACTTTTATTGATAACTTCAATATGGCTTATTCGATTTTAGAGAAATTTTCAGCGAAGTACTATATTGATGAGGACATTCATTAATTTCAAAGTTTTTTTCGAAATAAGTGATTGTTATCGTGATAATTCTAGGTTAATTGAGCAGGTTGGAAAAACACCCTGTACATCGCATTTCCAAAACTACGCTATCTGTTTACGATTCTACATTAATAGGTCATTATTTGAGAGTTTCTAATTTTTTTGGCACACTTCTAGTTTTCTGAGAAAATTCAATCAAAAAAAGACAATGTCGAAATTTCGCTCCAATTGATTCTACTTTCATTGATAACTTTGGTATGGCTCATTCAATTTTGATGAAATTTGCAGTATAGAACAATCTGAACGTACATTCAATAATCGCAAAAGTCTCTCAAAATACAGTGATGTTATTGTGATAATTTTAGAATTTCAGATTAATTGTGCAGTTGAAAAAAAAGCACCCTGTACATTGCTTTTCCAAAAGTTTCTCATTCGTTTCAGATTCTACAATAGAATGTCATAATTCAGAGGATTTTAATTTCTTTGGTACACCTCCGGTTTTCTTAGGAAATATTTTTAATTTTTTTATTTAATGCACTCATTCAGATTGTTCTACACTGCAAATTTCATCAAAATTGGATGAGCCATACCAAAGTTATCAATAAAAGTAGAATCGATTGGAGCGAAATTTCGACAGTATTGTTTTTTGATGGAATTTTCTCGGAAAACTAGAAGTGTGCCAAAAAAATTAGAAACTCTCAAATAATGACTTATTATTGTAGAATCGTAAACAAATAGCATAGTTTAGGAAACGCTATGTACAGGGTGTTTTTTCAACCTGCACAATTAATCTGGATTTATCACAATAACAACCGCTTATTTTGGAACAAAATCTGAAATCAATGAATGTGTTCAACACTTCTTTACTACGCTGAAAATTTCATTGAAATCGAATAAGCCATACCAAAGTTATCAATAAAAGTAAAATCGGTCTAATCGGACAAATCACCCTGTATAGTCTCAACAGAGACCCCCAACCTTATGGTTGGGGGTCTCTGTTCCGAGACTGTCTTGACTAGTGTAAACTTATCCCAAAATCTGACGGTCTCCTCCGGAATCACCCTGTATACTGATATTCATGTGAGATTGATAATTTTGCGATCGATCCCTGAATTCCTTGTTGTTGTTCAAAATTTCAGCCTGGGATCCGTTTGTGGTGTCATTTTTTTGAGTTTTTGATGCAGAGCTGTTATTTAAGGGTAACGTAGGACCAAAAATATATCGGTAAACCCCGTTTTATTTTACTTGTTTTTTGGTACGCACAATTTTTTGTTTTGTTGATGGTTTTGAATAGGAAAGAGTATATAGGATAACAAAACGATCAGTGATTGCTCTTTAGGCGGATTATATTGTCCGAAAAATAGACTGAGTGCTCTATGAACCTCGCGAACAGATTGATTTTTTTGAGAGTAAATTTCCACAATTTGGAAGCGTTGTTCCGGCATCGAACGATTCATAATGAATAACCAAATCACACAAATCAAATATTGAAATAATAAATACCTCTTGTAATGAATAGGTAGATATTCGAAAATATCAGTTCAGACTTCTTCATTCAGAGACGAAAGGAAACCTTCATATACAGGGCGAATCTTCAAGTTGTACATTAATTTTAACCATAGATTCCTCTCATTAAATAAAACACTTTTTCATTTATCATTTTTTTAGATTCGGCTCCATCGAAAAGATACAGGCTGTTGAAATTTCCAAAAAAAATCAGTTTTTCTTTTGTAGCTTTAATATGGTAACTCCGAATGAGATGACTTCTGGTGTGAAGTTTTCTATAACTATTACTCATATTCTTCAGTAATCACTTTCATCCTACTTCAAACAGTTTTCGAGTTATAGACTCGACGATTCATAAAACTATACGAAATCAGCACGAAGAATGCAGATAAAGTTTATCTTGTGTCATTATAAGAATCTTCAATAATCTAAAAATACTTTATTGTTCCTCATAATTTCTCCTAAAACGCACCGTTTTGCAGATATACGATGTTGAATATTATAAAATCGGATAAAAATTCGAAGAATAACCTTATATTTTTGAATCCGCTCCGGATCTAGTAGAGGAAGTAAATTAAGTTGGGTTCACGTTTATCCGGACCATAGAATACACATAAATATTTATCTATTTCACATAGGACCAATTAAGGTATATGCTATTTCGTGATCATACCACAGACCTAACCATAACATTTATAGACATAGAATAAAATTTTATTATGAGTCTGGAGAATATTTTTAGGTTAATTGATTGATTTTATATAATTCATTTATAAATTTCGTGAAAAAATTATAATTGTTTAGGTTTCAAGATGAGAATGGGCGAGCATGACATTGTGTATAATCATATAGTGGAATGAAATTGGATATTGCATGAAAACCAAGTTGAAGATCAGTGTTTCAAGTCCAGTGTAGTGAAATGTTTCCTTGCGATAATATCGCAAAAAGCACCAAATCATAAGAATTAAGTGAGTAAATGAGTTTTCCCAATCTTGTTTCTTTGAATTAAAATTTTTGGATTGGTTATTGTCCAGAAGAAATCACCGTAAAAGCTATCTGTGGTGAACTTGCAAACATAGAGCAGGAGTGCATTAGCACATTGAGAAAGGTTTAAATGCTTATAACTTTTTACCTGAGCCGAATCGGGAAAAATGACGAAGGATTAAAGTGTTTTATTTAATGACAGGAATCTATGGTTAAAATTAATGTACAACTTAAAAACTCGCCCTGTATATTTTCTCCATTCTTACTGAATGAAATGAATCTTCATAACCTAAATATGTCAAAATTAATTCATTTACGGAAATTCTTGAAAATAATGTATGGCCTAATTCGGAAAATCACAAAAAAACTCCGATTTGACTAGTTTTGATATGACATGTCGATAACTTCCGAGTATATTTCAGATTTTACATGAAAGATTTCTCGATGCCGTTATCTATCGGCGGTAAATAAAGTGGGACAATAAAGCCGTATATTGACAACATTTGGACCTCATTTCGGATTCAAAATATGTCAAAGAGTGTCGACACCATGTATTCTATGCATCTATATCACAACTGTCGAATCATAGACAACAACAATCGGTTATTTTCATGAAGTTTAAAAAAACATCAAAAAATTTCAAAGGTCATCATCTCTTTCCGTTTGTAGGTACCCTACATTGAGAAACACCCTGTAAAATGTTGAAGAAAACGCCACCGCTTTGAGGTTAAACGAAAAGTTGATCCCGTATGAAATACTTGTACATTTCCCACAAGTAATCCGAATCTCTGCAACATACTCTTCTATTATTCAAAAGGTGATTTTATCGGATCTAACATCCAGTTGGAAAATAATTCACTTTACGTTTTCCTACAGAGAAACATGACTTGAAGGGACAAATCGCTATCGATTTTCTCTGTGAAAATAATTCTTGTTGAATATTTCAGTATTTTGTACTCCCGACTTAATAAAAATTGGGCTGAATTTTTCATGGGGTTTCCGTTAAATAATACATCACCACATTTTCCCCGAAGTAGAGCTGGCTCGTAAACAAATAAATTTATTGAGTAGAAGTGCAATCAAAGTAGCTATAACAGCGTGACCCTAGTGGAAAGATAATCATGTATCATATTTCGATGAGAAAAGTCTAGAAGAGTAGCGACCTGAGGTCAGGAGGTCTTGTGGGTGGTTTTTGGGTTGTCACCCTCAATTTCTGAAACCAAACTAATACAAATCAAATGAAAATTGTTTTAGAGTCCAAATCTGCCTCCCTCGTCAGACAAACGAGAAAATTTGCGGAATTACTTCCTGTTCATTATTTTTGTCCTTTTAGGCTTTTGTCAAAATTGATATGTTCAAAAACTCACAGCAACACAGATTTACCTAATTTGAAAATTTGTCAATTCTACCTTTTTAGTGCGCATGTTCTGGGGAACAGCGTGTTCTCGTTTTGTCCAAATGTCTATAATTTTAGAATTCTTTCCCGACAATGGTCTCAAACGACTAAGTTGGACTCACTGATGACGAATCCGGTTTCCAAAAATGATTCTGTCTAGCCGTCCGGCCGGCCGACGATACGATAACTTTCGGAAGATTCGAGCTAGCGGCTTTGAAACTTTGGGTCGCGTTTTACAATGCGCCAGTTAAGTTCCTAAATGAGACAAATCGGTAGAATGGTTTCGGAGTTATGGTCATTTGAAATGTTGAGATTCATTTCCTGGTATTTCAGGAACTACTCCTGCGATTGAATTGAAAGTTGACAGTCAGTTGAAGCCTTACAACGCACAACCTTTCACAAATTTCCGTTGAAATCACACTGTCAGTGAATTTCGAAAAAAATTTTTTTCGAAATTTTTTTCGAGAAAATTTTTTTCAGGAAACTGTTCATGAAATCCGAAAAAAAACTCCTGTTCATACCTTGAACATCATATTTTGCAGCAGTGTACCAAATTTACCTTTGGACGTGTACAACAGAGTGTTCAGCTTCGGGAACGTCTAAATGTGGGTTTAAACCAAAGGTGAACTTAATCAAATTTTCAGAGTTAATACATTACATACAATAGGAATTGGTTCGTGGAGAGAAGAGAGCTCCAGTAATAATAAACTAACATATTCACAAGGACGAATATCTGTCGATAAATCAACAAATATTCCACCTTGATCAGAGCTAATCATTGTGGGAAATCCATATGAACCGAGTGTTTCCAAAGTCGTGTCGGGCGATGGAAAACTACAAAATCGCAGATGCAGCGACCTAATACGACAAAAGGATGAACGTCATGCACATCAATCGAAGTATTCTGCACTCGAAGGTAGGATTCGGATGGAAGATGGCGCGCTGTATGTAGTTATACTGCAGTATGCCATCTGAGAGGTGACAAGTGTCTAGATTCCCTACTCTGATGTCCTGACGATCTGTAATAGCTGTGAGACAGCTGTAGTCATTTTTCTTGGGTTCGCTTCTTCGTTGTAGATGTTTTGGTTAATTGGATGATTAGCTCTGATAAAGGTGGAATATTTGTAGATTTATCGACAGATATTCGTCTTTGTGATTATGTTAGTATTACTACTGGAGCTCTTTTTTCTCCATGAACCAATTCCTATCTTTGTCAGATGTTGGACGTTATCGTCTTGTGGGAAAACCACATGAACCGAGTGTTTCCAAAGTCGTGACAGACGTTGAAAAACTATAAAATGGCAGATGCAGCGACCTGGTACGAAAAAAAGATTAACGTTATGCACATCAATCAAAGTATTCTGCACTCGAAGGTAGGATTCGCATGATGCCCCTGGAAGATGGCGCACTGTACGTAGTTATACTGCAGTATGCCGTCTGAGAGGTGACAAGTATCTAGATTCCTTACTCAGCGGTTTTATCCAAGGTTAGATGGCCTGACGATCAGTAATAACTGTGAAACAGCTGTAATCATTCTCCTTGGATCCGCTTCTTTGGTGTGGATGAGTAGCTCTGATCAAGGTGGCATATTTGTTGACTTATCGACAGATATTCGTCCTTGTGATTATGTTAGATAACATAGTATCTTCTCAAACGTAGAAAGAACGACGAAAGAATGCTTCACGTCGAGTCACGTAACGATGGAACGTTAACATGGCATTGCGCAGATGTGGGGGTCGGAAGGCGCGAGGAAAATGTAAAAACAGAGCTCATTATTGCCTTTCTCAGATTGATGAAAGCATCGACATATTTTGATTTATTTCGATTAATCCACGAAGCGTGGGATTTGAAAGTGCATACTCATCAAATAAAATTGTGCGAATTCGTTTTGGGAACGAACACATTGCGTATATATTACGGATATTTCGGAAAGAAAAGATAAATCATTTTCTCTATAACATAAAAATTAGATACCAATGTGAGGTTGAAGATTTCAGCTGAAGATGTCAGTTTTGCGCCCTTCCCACAGCGCCACTCTGATGAGGTGGATTCACAGGCCTACCAGAACAGTAACCTGACAATGGGGGTTTTTGCTTACAACGAAAATGCAGTAATTTTCATGAAAACCCTATAGAACATCACATTTCAATCATATAATTTCAATATTATATTTTTAGAAAATATTTTATCACCTAAAACTAGTGATGGGCATAATCGATTCATTCGATTATTGAAACCTCTCGATTATCTCGAGATATTTTCAAACATCCGAATGATATCATTCGAATGATTCTCTCCCTTCGGGTGGGATCGGTACGTGACTGCCGAGGAGTCCGAATATTGCCGAACCAACAATCTACGCAACGATTGTGTTGTGATCTCTCGAATCATCATTCGAATGAATGAGACCCCTCGGTGTTGCGTCGATTATTGGTCGATGATTCATTCGAAATAATAATCGACGCTAGCGATTATCTCGCATCTCGGATAGATCTCGCGAATGAATGAAACCTCTCGGTGTTGCGTCGATTATTGGTCGATATATATCGGTAAACCCCGTTTTATTTTACTTGTTTTTTGGTACGCACAATTTTTTGTTTTGTTGATGGTTTTGAATAGGAAAGAGTATATAGGATAACAAAACGATCAGTGATTGCTCTTTAGGCGGATTATATTGTCCGAAAAATAGACTGAGTGCTCTATGAACCTCGCGAACAGATTGATTTTTTTGAGAGTAAATTTCCACAATTTGGAAGCGTTGTTCCGGCATCGAACGATTCATAATGAATAACCAAATCACACAAATCAAATATTGAAATAATAAATACCTCTTGTAATGAATAGGTAGATATTCGAAAATATCAGTTCAGACTTCTTCATTCAGAGACGAAAGGAAACCTTCATATACAGGGCGAATCTTCAAGTTGTACATTAATTTTAACCATAGATTCCTCTCATTAAATAAAACACTTTTTCATTTATCATTTTTTTAGATTCGGCTCCATCGAAAAGATACAGGCTGTTGAAATTTCCAAAAAAAATCAGTTTTTCTTTTGTAGCTTTAATATGGTAACTCCGAATGAGATGACTTCTGGTGTGAAGTTTTCTATAACTATTACTCATATTCTTCAGTAATCACTTTCATCCTACTTCAAACAGTTTTCGAGTTATAGACTCGACGATTCATAAAACTATACGAAATCAGCACGAAGAATGCAGATAAAGTTTATCTTGTGTCATTATAAGAATCTTCAATAATCTAAAAATACTTTATTGTTCCTCATAATTTCTCCTAAAACGCACCGTTTTGCAGATATACGATGTTGAATATTATAAAATCGGATAAAAATTCGAAGAATAACCTTATATTTTTGAATCCGCTCCGGATCTAGTAGAGGAAGTAAATTAAGTTGGGTTCACGTTTATCCGGACCATAGAATACACATAAATATTTATCTATTTCACATAGGACCAATTAAGGTATATGCTATTTCGTGATCATACCACAGACCTAACCATAACATTTATAGACATAGAATAAAATTTTATTATGAGTCTGGAGAATATTTTTAGGTTAATTGATTGATTTTATATAATTCATTTATAAATTTCGTGAAAAAATTATAATTGTTTAGGTTTCAAGATGAGAATGGGCGAGCATGACATTGTGTATAATCATATAGTGGAATGAAATTGGATATTGCATGAAAACCAAGTTGAAGATCAGTGTTTCAAGTCCAGTGTAGTGAAATGTTTCCTTGCGATAATATCGCAAAAAGCACCAAATCATAAGAATTAAGTGAGTAAATGAGTTTTCCCAATCTTGTTTCTTTGAATTAAAATTTTTGGATTGGTTATTGTCCAGAAGAAATCACCGTAAAAGCTATCTGTGGTGAACTTGCAAACATAGAGCAGGAGTGCATTAGCACATTGAGAAAGGTTTAAATGCTTATAACTTTTTACCTGAGCCGAATCGGGAAAAATGACGAAGGATTAAAGTGTTTTATTTAATGACAGGAATCTATGGTTAAAATTAATGTACAACTTAAAAACTCGCCCTGTATATTTTCTCCATTCTTACTGAATGAAATGAATCTTCATAACCTAAATATGTCAAAATTAATTCATTTACGGAAATTCTTGAAAATAATGTATGGCCTAATTCGGAAAATCACAAAAAAACTCCGATTTGACTAGTTTTGATATGACATGTCGATAACTTCCGAGTATATTTCAGATTTTACATGAAAGATTTCTCGATGCCGTTATCTATCGGCGGTAAATAAAGTGGGACAATAAAGCCGTATATTGACAACATTTGGACCTCATTTCGGATTCAAAATATGTCAAAGAGTGTCGACACCATGTATTCTATGCATCTATATCACAACTGTCGAATCATAGACAACAACAATCGGTTATTTTCATGAAGTTTAAAAAAACATCAAAAAATTTCAAAGGTCATCATCTCTTTCCGTTTGTAGGTACCCTACATTGAGAAACACCCTGTAAAATGTTGAAGAAAACGCCACCGCTTTGAGGTTAAACGAAAAGTTGATCCCGTATGAAATACTTGTACATTTCCCACAAGTAATCCGAATCTCTGCAACATACTCTTCTATTATTCAAAAGGTGATTTTATCGGATCTAACATCCAGTTGGAAAATAATTCACTTTACGTTTTCCTACAGAGAAACATGACTTGAAGGGACAAATCGCTATCGATTTTCTCTGTGAAAATAATTCTTGTTGAATATTTCAGTATTTTGTACTCCCGACTTAATAAAAATTGGGCTGAATTTTTCATGGGGTTTCCGTTAAATAATACATCACCACATTTTCCCCGAAGTAGAGCTGGCTCGTAAACAAATAAATTTATTGAGTAGAAGTGCAATCAAAGTAGCTATAACAGCGTGACCCTAGTGGAAAGATAATCATGTATCATATTTCGATGAGAAAAGTCTAGAAGAGTAGCGACCTGAGGTCAGGAGGTCTTGTGGGTGGTTTTTGGGTTGTCACCCTCAATTTCTGAAACCAAACTAATACAAATCAAATGAAAATTGTTTTAGAGTCCAAATCTGCCTCCCTCGTCAGACAAACGAGAAAATTTGCGGAATTACTTCCTGTTCATTATTTTTGTCCTTTTAGGCTTTTGTCAAAATTGATATGTTCAAAAACTCACAGCAACACAGATTTACCTAATTTGAAAATTTGTCAATTCTACCTTTTTAGTGCGCATGTTCTGGGGAACAGCGTGTTCTCGTTTTGTCCAAATGTCTATAATTTTAGAATTCTTTCCCGACAATGGTCTCAAACGACTAAGTTGGACTCACTGATGACGAATCCGGTTTCCAAAAATGATTCTGTCTAGCCGTCCGGCCGGCCGACGATACGATAACTTTCGGAAGATTCGAGCTAGCGGCTTTGAAACTTTGGGTCGCGTTTTACAATGCGCCAGTTAAGTTCCTAAATGAGACAAATCGGTAGAATGGTTTCGGAGTTATGGTCATTTGAAATGTTGAGATTCATTTCCTGGTATTTCAGGAACTACTCCTGCGATTGAATTGAAAGTTGACAGTCAGTTGAAGCCTTACAACGCACAACCTTTCACAAATTTCCGTTGAAATCACACTGTCAGTGAATTTCGAAAAAAATTTTTTTCGAAATTTTTTTCGAGAAAATTTTTTTCAGGAAACTGTTCATGAAATCCGAAAAAAAACTCCTGTTCATACCTTGAACATCATATTTTGCAGCAGTGTACCAAATTTACCTTTGGACGTGTACAACAGAGTGTTCAGCTTCGGGAACGTCTAAATGTGGGTTTAAACCAAAGGTGAACTTAATCAAATTTTCAGAGTTAATACATTACATACAATAGGAATTGGTTCGTGGAGAGAAGAGAGCTCCAGTAATAATAAACTAACATATTCACAAGGACGAATATCTGTCGATAAATCAACAAATATTCCACCTTGATCAGAGCTAATCATTGTGGGAAATCCATATGAACCGAGTGTTTCCAAAGTCGTGTCGGGCGATGGAAAACTACAAAATCGCAGATGCAGCGACCTAATACGACAAAAGGATGAACGTCATGCACATCAATCGAAGTATTCTGCACTCGAAGGTAGGATTCGGATGGAAGATGGCGCGCTGTATGTAGTTATACTGCAGTATGCCATCTGAGAGGTGACAAGTGTCTAGATTCCCTACTCTGATGTCCTGACGATCTGTAATAGCTGTGAGACAGCTGTAGTCATTTTTCTTGGGTTCGCTTCTTCGTTGTAGATGTTTTGGTTAATTGGATGATTAGCTCTGATAAAGGTGGAATATTTGTAGATTTATCGACAGATATTCGTCTTTGTGATTATGTTAGTATTACTACTGGAGCTCTTTTTTCTCCATGAACCAATTCCTATCTTTGTCAGATGTTGGACGTTATCGTCTTGTGGGAAAACCACATGAACCGAGTGTTTCCAAAGTCGTGACAGACGTTGAAAAACTATAAAATGGCAGATGCAGCGACCTGGTACGAAAAAAAGATTAACGTTATGCACATCAATCAAAGTATTCTGCACTCGAAGGTAGGATTCGCATGATGCCCCTGGAAGATGGCGCACTGTACGTAGTTATACTGCAGTATGCCGTCTGAGAGGTGACAAGTATCTAGATTCCTTACTCAGCGGTTTTATCCAAGGTTAGATGGCCTGACGATCAGTAATAACTGTGAAACAGCTGTAATCATTCTCCTTGGATCCGCTTCTTTGGTGTGGATGAGTAGCTCTGATCAAGGTGGCATATTTGTTGACTTATCGACAGATATTCGTCCTTGTGATTATGTTAGATAACATAGTATCTTCTCAAACGTAGAAAGAACGACGAAAGAATGCTTCACGTCGAGTCACGTAACGATGGAACGTTAACATGGCATTGCGCAGATGTGGGGGTCGGAAGGCGCGAGGAAAATGTAAAAACAGAGCTCATTATTGCCTTTCTCAGATTGATGAAAGCATCGACATATTTTGATTTATTTCGATTAATCCACGAAGCGTGGGATTTGAAAGTGCATACTCATCAAATAAAATTGTGCGAATTCGTTTTGGGAACGAACACATTGCGTATATATTACGGATATTTCGGAAAGAAAAGATAAATCATTTTCTCTATAACATAAAAATTAGATACCAATGTGAGGTTGAAGATTTCAGCTGAAGATGTCAGTTTTGCGCCCTTCCCACAGCGCCACTCTGATGAGGTGGATTCACAGGCCTACCAGAACAGTAACCTGACAATGGGGGTTTTTGCTTACAACGAAAATGCAGTAATTTTCATGAAAACCCTATAGAACATCACATTTCAATCATATAATTTCAATATTATATTTTTAGAAAATATTTTATCACCTAAAACTAGTGATGGGCATAATCGATTCATTCGATTATTGAAACCTCTCGATTATCTCGAGATATTTTCAAACATCCGAATGATATCATTCGAATGATTCTCTCCCTTCGGGTGGGATCGGTACGTGACTGCCGAGGAGTCCGAATATTGCCGAACCAACAATCTACGCAACGATTGTGTTGTGATCTCTCGAATCATCATTCGAATGAATGAGACCCCTCGGTGTTGCGTCGATTATTGGTCGATGATTCATTCGAAATAATAATCGACGCTAGCGATTATCTCGCATCTCGGATAGATCTCGCGAATGAATGAAACCTCTCGGTGTTGCGTCGATTATTGGTCGATGATTCATTCGAAATAATAATCGACGCTAGCGATTCTCTCGCATCTCGGATAGATCTCGCGAATGAATGAAACCTCTCGGTGTTGCGTCGATTATTGGTCGATGATTCATTCGAAATAATAATCGACGCTAGCGATTATCTCGCATCTCGGATAGATCTCGCGAATGAATGAAACCTCTCGGTGTTGCGTCGATTATTGGTCGATGATTCATTCGAAATAATAATCGACGCTAGCGATTCTCTCGCATCTCGGATAGATCTCTCGAATGAATGAAACCTCTCGGTGTTGCGTCGATTATTGGTCGATGATTCATTCGAAATAATAATCGACGCTAGCGATTCTCTCGCATCTCGGATAGATCTCTCGAATGAATGAAACCTCTTGGTGTTGCGTCGATTATTGGTCGATGATTCATTCGAAATAATAATCGACGCTAGCGATTCTCTCGCATCTCGGATAACTGTTTTTGATCTCTCGAATGAATGAAACCTCTCGGAGTTGAGTTGCATGCGATTGTCTCGCATCTCATATGCATTACTGTTTACGTTTAGTAATTATTTTATTTGGCTGGTTATTATGAGTAGCTTTAAAGGTTTAACATTCAATGCTTTTCATTAAGAGTGCAATGCGTAAGCAATTTGTTCAAATTAATTCGTTAAATATTCATGTTGATTTCAATTTTAGTATTTCGAGAGCGAGTACAAGAACCTACCTGAGAATTGAAACTAAAAAACCCGAGTTCAGGTGTATTATTGACATTATTGTATATTATGCATTTTTTTCAAATTTCCGACTCAACAGGGTTATAGTTTTTCAAATTGGTATTGCATATAGGTCCTATATATAAAAGTAAATCGAAATTGCCGAAATTGTCATTAAAAAATTGGCCCCAATCATTCAACTCAAAATATAAATTCCCAACAATACAAAGAATTTTTCGTCTACACCTTTTGTGAAGTCAGAGTTAATTCCTCGAAACCTTGAAATGTTCGGGTTTAAAAATCATCAATAAGATGCCTGTAATAAAATTTGTTTATAAGTTCTTCATTTCATTTGATAGGTGGACCTCTCGAATGATCATTCGATTATTGAAATCTCTCGAATGCCGATATTTCGATTATTGAAATCATTCGATTATGCCCATTACTACCTAAAACTGAAAAATAAAAATGAGGATTTGCATTTAAAGGGAATTGTCTCTTGAGTGCACGATATGGCAACATCGAATTCAGCTTTCTCGGATAGAAAAGGATGTCAAATGTGCTACTTGGCTTAGGAAAACAGAGATAGCTATACTTCGATCTGGTTAGAGTAGAACACAACGACCGAGGAATAGAAAAAGAAGAGTACAGACTGTCATACTGTCATATTACTGACAAATCGCAAACAGAAATTGTTTGGTTATATTGGCAAAGAACACATGTGTACCACAGAATAGCAATAAATATTCTATTATTCTATAGCAGGAAAAGCTATTCTACTAAACACCGTTGTCACTTCGTGCGTGCCTGGCAAATCCCAAACCCCAATTTTGAAATCGGATTTTGAATACTTTCTAAAGGTAATTTGAGAAAATGATGAATCAAACCCATAATAATTATGTTCAAATTTGCATTTGCAGTAATAAACCAAACTCAGGAATAACCCCCATTCAGGGCCGATTTCTGAGATCAGGAAATGTCCAGATACTCAAGGGTTTGTCTCCCCGATTGCTACGACGATATTGTGCCGTTTTCACGGATAAGTATTCAAGTGTAAAACTAATTGATGAACTGTTATTGATCGTATTTATCGAAAGATAATTGAGAAAATTGTATTTGTGATTAATATATTGAATAGTCATATTTGATAGTTTATTCAAACCTGTTTCCAAAGTGAAGAAGCGGAAAAACCCTTTTATTTTTTATTCATTTTTATTGCACGTTCAACAGAAAAAATCCTAGCCGGGTTTGAACGTGACACTGTTCACACTGGAAGAATTTGATAGTGCGAGAAGAATGAGCATTCGCTCTTCTGATGTAAATCGGCCTTAACACATTACCATTTTTTTACCCGAATGTTGAAAAAAAGATTCTGAAAATGTTTCATTTTCGATGCAAGAATTCCACAATCCAATATATTTATATTCTTTAGAGAACGAGCAGTACAATTCTTTTATATCATATAATAAGTGTTATCACAGTATTAGCGGAGGAAATGTAAACGGGGTACCATATATTTTTACGTAGGATACAAGAGCACAGATAAAAACCTCAGGAAAAATTCTGTCTCCCCGTATAAGTGTAGTAAAATTGTTGTTTGTCATTGAAGGGCTTCTTTCGTTTCGATGCAGGTTGATATCTCGAAATCACACCTGAAAAACAAGAAAAGAAGTCGGAAAAACCAATATGAACTAGTGAATATTTTATTTTTCATTAAATTAATCAAATAATTTCTCATGTCAATAAGAATACAAACTTTCGAAAGAAATTATAGCGCCTGGAAATGAATAAAATGAAATCTACAGCATTTTTGGCTTACTGAACGCCTCGAGTTTGCATACGTCGAATGTGTGTATGACTATGTGCTTCTACCCTTAACGACTTAGTTCGAGAAACATGGTATTATAACAATATAAGGCTGGAATAGGTAACAATAGTTAGTTAGTTAGTACACAACCATTTTTTTGCCTGAATGTTGAAAAAAAATTCTGAAAATGTTTCATTTTCGACGCAAGAATTCCACAATCTTTCTCATTTCAATGAGAATACAAACTGTCGAAAGAAATGATAGCGCCTGGGAATGAGTACTTAGTAAAATGAAAATCTACAGCATTATTGGCTCACTGGAACGCCTCGAGTTTGCATACGTCGAACGTGTGTATGACTAACTCTATATGCTTCTACCCTTAACGACTTAGTTCGAAAAACATGGTATTATAACAATATAAGGCTGGAATAGGTAACAATAGTTGCCTCCTGCACACCATACTATTCTGCATATTATTCGATAAAAATAAAACAAAAGCTGTAAACGTGCTCATATGCAAATATTTGAATGAATTAAACCATTATAATATTTCTAGGCAATGAAGTGTGTTGTTATTAACATACCCAGGGCATTTACGACTTCTTGCTATAATAAATCCGTAATAAGTTTTTAAACATTCGCACACGTGTTCCGTGAGCAAATCTAAACGGAAACTATTGGAATTATTCAAAACAAATATTTGCAGATGGAAAAATAACAAAGGCGCGATTATGAACCGTTTCCTTAGGTGCTACTACCTACGTGGGTTGTACTTTATAATCTCTTCGATGTGAGAATGCGACAAATATTTCTTGTTGCAGCAGGTTTAAGATATTCGTGAATTTTTGTCGTAGACCTACAGCAATCGTAGAAACTAATGCGCGTTGAACTGATGATAGTGTGAAACACCTTCGTGGACCCTGGGCAATATTTATGGTTTTTTCTTAATCGGTTTTTAGGAAACATAAAAAATAACTCACCAATGAACACAAATTTCATATATTCAATCTTTTATTATCGTAATATACAATTAAGAATATTCCAGGCCTCAAACATAGTAAATTCTATCATAAAATATAAGAAATGTCCAAATCAATCACGATTCAGTAACAAATCCAGAGAATTTATTCCAGTATTTCAATAGTCTATTTAGGGTACATAATCCTTCCAAATTATCCTTCTCAATAGGCTTCTCATGATCTGAAGGTACAAGAATTTGGATCAATACCATGACTTTTATAAAATACCTTATCTAGTCAGAAAGTATTAAATTATGGGGTATTTAAGTAATATTTTGTTGAAAGTAATTCTGATAGGTTTGAATTGAACAGAACTCACAATTACAAGTATTTCAAAGAAAATGTAAATTTATGATAGAAATTATGCCTCGACCCATAAGTTGTATATAATGTGATTATCAGGTTTCCGGAGGAACAAAATTGCAGTTATATTTTAGAAATAGGGTTTGTTTGATATAATGAAAGCATCTTTTGGCGATCGTAAGTAGAAATTCAAGAATACTAGGCAAATGAAGTTGTGATCTTAAAAATATTGTAACATTTAGGCATAAAATTTGGTATATTGGAGATTTAGAATATAGGCAAGAGGCACATCAAAATACGGAGAAAAATACGGCCGAATGTCATAGACCAGTATCATTTTGGAAGACATTTTGAAAAGGCATGGCCTTACTACTAGATTTTGAAGGAAATTTGCGAAAGGTATAAATCCCGAAGCTCGAGCACAGAGAATTTGGTTCATTTTCAACCATCGTCAAGACTGTAGCTGCTCCTCGTAAAAATTTTGAAAACATCTTGATATTCCAGTCAGAAACCAAAGTAAATCAAAATTGAATCAAAGTGACTGGCATCCTGTAAGCAAAATAGAAAGTAAATACATGGAATCTTGAAACTAAAACGAGATAAACTCACCAAAAAAAAAGAAAATCCAGAAGTGATCGAATTCATATAAGTAAATTCGAGATAAATAAATTTCAATTCAAAAGTTAAGACTTGGAACTGTGAAAATTACAGAAAAGAAACACGAAGGAAATTGGAGGTTATAACAGAAACCCGAACCACAGAAGAACATCAAGGAATAAGTGACATAGACTAGAAACACCGTGGGGGAGAGCAAAAATGACATTATTATTTTTTTTCTAATTTAATTTAATTATTTGGATAAGGTAATCAGTTAGTTAGACATTTTAATTGATTTCCACATATTATTATCATTAAATATTAGCATTCAAAATTCCACAAACATTGATTATTTCGAATCATAGAATCCACCTTGAGATAGAGACAGGAGCCGTGGGAAATTTAAATTAAAATTCAAAATTATATTTTATTGTTATTGGATCTTGACGAAAATTCAAAATTTCAAAATAATCCAATTCATAACAACAGCACGACTCATAACATTATATAATACATAATTGGGAACTTCTGCGAAGATGTCAGTGCCCTAACGGTTAAATTTCAAACCTGTCCAAGCTAGTAGTTTTATGTAAACAAACTGAAGAAATGTGGTCTAAAACGAATATTTATGAATCACGAATATTTGAAGGAATTGTTCAATTATCGATGTTCACTTAACATCGATGGTATGTTTCGATGATATCAACGATGGTGAGCTATCGATGTCCCATCCCTAATATGAATTGTTGTCCCTATTAGGTTGAAGCTTTTTCCTCAAAATAAGCTATAAAAGTTCACGCTCTCTAGGTTAAGCATCTTATTCTGAAACATCCTGCTTAATATTATTCTAAAAACTAACAGGAATCTGGAAATAGACTTTATATCTTTGCTTAATTCTCACATTTTTGCCGACGTTTCGGACATCAATTCGTCCTTCCTCAAGGCTCGCTATAATATTTCAACAATATAAATGTTTCCCTGTAAACATCATATCACTGCAGTTCTACCAAAAGTGAGGTCATCTCATCCTTCAAATTATTTGAACTTTCACATGTATGTCAGTTAGTAGATCAATCTGTTTTCTTGTACTCTTGATCTCAGCAATATCATCACAACTATCATATATCACAAGTTAAAATATCACATATTGAAAAATCACGAGTTAAAATATCAAAAGCAACAATAAAATAAATTAAGTAAGGACCACACAAGTTAGAACATTACAAGCTGAAACATTTCAAAATTGAAAAGCAAACACGAACTAATATTTTAGATTTTTATGGAGTGTCTCTTAATTCACCGTATTGCCCAGCATCATCAAACTCTTTATTATTCGTTTTGATGTGGATTATTTCACTTATTAGTCTTCTGTTGTAGTGCGGCTCATAAACCGAAATGTTAAAGTTGTTAAAATTGAATTGTTGTCCTTCCGTGTGACTAATAAGTGAAATGATCCACATCAAAACAAATAATACAGTGAACTTCAGGGAAGACACCCGACATCTCAGAATAATATACAATGGTTTGATAATGCTGAGCAATACGGTGAATTAAGAGACAGTCTATAAAAATCTAAAGGATAAGTTTGTGTTTGCTTTTGAATTTTGAAATGTTTTAGCTTGTAATGTTCTAATTGTGTTATCCACACTTAATTTATTTCATTGTTGCTTTTGATATTTTAACTAGTGATTTTTCAATATGTGATATTTTAACGTGATATTTGATAGTTCTGATGATTCTGCTGAGACCAAGAGTGCAAGAAAGCAGATTATCTGCGAACTGACATTCATGTGAAAGTTCAAATAATTTTACGGTGAGATAACCTCACTTTTGGTAGAACTGCAGTGAGATGATGCTTACAGGGAAACATTTATATTGTTGAAATATTATAGCGAGCCTTGAGAAAGGACAAATTGATGTCCGAAACGTCGGCAAAGTTGTGAGAATTTAACAAAGATATAAAGTCTATTTCCAGATTCCTGTTATTTTTAGAATAATATTAAGTAAGCATGCAATCACTCAACAGATCCTGCTCAATAATGCTGTTCAAGAATAAGGTTTTGATGACAAAACATTGAAACACCCCCGTACAATTACAGAGTGAGAAATATCAGATGTCATCTCAATGTAAATCGAATTTAATTGCCTTCTGGATCGCGTTACATCTTGACCATTGACCTCGCAGATGCTAAAATTCTGCTTTGGACTCTTTTGTTGATTGTACCGGTGTTGTCCGGGTGTGTAGCAATGAAATGGTTCAGTATCGGGAAAAAGTATTTTACATTTTACCCACAGTCATGTTGACCAACTGATGTAACCTAATCTATCATTGGTTTTACGCGCTTGTTCTTGTGAACAGTGCGTTATCCTTTCGTCACAATGTCTGAAATTTTCGAATTTCGAGTAGAAATTAGTCTTAAACGACTTGGTTACTCACTGATGAAGAATCCGTGTTCAAATTTGATTCTGTACGTCTGGCTGCAGCTGTAACTTTCGAAAGAAAGGACCTAGGGTCTTTAAATTTTCAGCATATCTCGGTTTAATTTCATAATGGGCTGAATCCGACTGATAGTTTCAGTGTTAAAGCAATCTGGAATGTTTATTCCCAAATAACTCAAAAACTATTCATCTGAACGAATTGGAACTTGACTCCTAGTTGCACAGTATCAACATACAGATTCTCGCAAAAATTCGTATCGATCCTATCAATATATAAAAATAGGTGACAACTTTGGCAACGAATTAAATAAGCTCGTAAAAGCTGCTGACTTCACGTCAGAGCTTCTCTAGATTTTTTCGATTTGAGCTTTATCCTTGATTTTTATGTCTACCGAATCTGAGGGGGATACTGAAAGACTACTTTCATGAGAGTAGTCTCCTAGTATTCCTCTCGGATACGACAGAGCAATAATATTTCTGAAGAAACGAAAAAAATTCGGTGATTAATAAATTCATCAAAAAAGATATAGACTTTTTATCTTTAGAAATGAACCGTCATATATTGGCATTAAATCGTTGTTGAAGAGCATTCTGAACTATATCCACATTTTCCATCAAAGTTCACATTTTTCGATAAATCTACGATCTTTTTTGAAATAGACGTTAATTTTTGTCGATGTATTGGGCAAAAATCAAGAATAACGTCTTTCCTCTAAATCCACATCTTCGCAATTCTCCGATTCTATCCAAAATATCCGAAATAAACCTTCACTTTCTGATATATCCAATAATTTTCTATTGTTTTTTAAAAATTTTTAGTGATTTTTCCTCACATAATCAGCATTCATATTTATGTTGGTACTTCACAACTGCAAACTACGCTTCAATTGAATCAAATCTACAACAATTAAATACAGATTTTTCTGTATAACCTTTACATAATATCTTTCGATATTGATTTGATATCTTACGATATACTTTTATGTCTTCGACGTACTACGTCTTCAATGACAAAATTATTATATCAACTGGCATATAATGATCGAAGTAAAAAACTTGAGAAAAGTGTGAAAAAATGAAATAGAACCTAAAAACAATACTAGACACAGTGTTTCATCTTCTATCTTTCGATTTAGAATCATCAGTAGCATTTATTCTATATTATACATCAAAAACTCACCACGTGTTTTGTTACGTTCCCTTCACCTCAATAACGGAAATAAGGTTTAAGTCCATACGCATGCTTGTTAGAATTGTGCATAGAAACAATAATGCCACAGATTTTACTTACACCTTCTTCTTTCCTTGACAAATGAAATGCGGTAAAAAACATTTTCCAAAATCTTTATAACCTCAAAAATTAAATGACAGTTGATCGAAAGATAGAAGATGAAACACTGTGTCTAGTATTGTTTTTAGGTTGTATTTCATTTTTTCACACTTTTCTCAAGTTTTTTACTTTGATCATTATATGCCAGTTGATATAATAATTTTGTCATTGAAGACGTAGTACGTCGAAGACATAAAAGTATACCGTAAGATATCAAATCAATATCGAAAGATATTATGTAAAGGTTATACAGAAAAATCTGTATTTAATTGTTGTTTCAATAGCCTTTAACAAGTAGACTTTTTTGAATTTAATATTTGATTCAAATCGGTATATTGCGAGTTCAAAATTTCAGCTACCTATAACTCCGAAGCCGGATTTTGCCCGTTACAGAACTCAAACCGAATATTCAGTCTCAAAACCTACTCTGAAAATTTCAAGACTTTGAGAGAGTTAAAGCACATACGGACATTTCGGTAAAACGATTACGCACTGTTTCCCAGAACAAGCGCGTAAACATATGATATGTTCCGTCGGATAATAATAGTATTTTTCATAAAATTTTTCGATGAAATAGTGTTAACCGGTCGAATGGTATAATGAAATTTCAGAAAATGTATAGAATGAGATTACATTGCATGAAATCAGATTGTTCAATTAAAAATTTTATTTTCCGTTTAATATCAGTAAAAATCCCCCTTTGAAGTATATCTATCATATTTCAGAATTTTAAAAAATTGTCCATACTTTTCAGGCTACCATTATTTCGTTCAATTTTCGAATATTGAGCTAAAAATAGTCTAAAGTGATTACATTCGACTGACTCGTGAATTCCCGCTCAATTCTATTTTTTCCTTCTGTCCAGTGATAATTATACAAACAACATGGTTCGTTTGATTAAAAAAACCGAGAAACCTTTTTGGCGTTGAAATTTATGGAAGGATCATCACAAAATGCTCATTAACATTTTCTAAACAGTAACAGAGTTAAATCATAACGGAATTAGTATTTCTTGAAGCCGGTAACTACCTTAAGATTCTGAGAAATTAACCTTGAAATGTCATATTGGTATAACTCCGAAACAGTTTGGCTCATTTTTCCCCACTAACCAACTCAATGAAGTTATTCAAGTTCCAAACTAAAACTGAAAATTTCAACACACTAGGCCCTTTCTTTCGGAAGTTAGAGCACATACGGACGAACGGCCGGACGGACTGAATTGAATTTGACCACGGAAATTCGAAAATTACCGACATTGTGACAAAACGATAACGCGCTGTTTCCCAGAACATGCGCTTAAAAATCATAGATGCCAGCAAACGGCTGTTTGAGCAGTTTCCTAATGAAACGTCGAAATTGGCATGAAATTGATTCGATCGAATAAAAATTTAATATGAATTATTTCCTAGGATCGCGATAGGGAACAATTCGGAAGAACCTTACTCCTCCCAGCCTCCTCGAATCCATTCTAAATGCCACGTTAATATTGAACAATACCTACGTATACGTCTAGAGCTCCATTCCTCAGAAAGTTCTCAAGCAATTGAATAATTTAGTGAAAGAATCGGCATAGAAAAGCGAGTTCTATTCAAATTGCATCTTCAATATTGTATAAGTGAGATAAAATAATTCATAAGTTTGTAGTCTGCGCGTTTAGGCTTATTTACAATGCTCAAGGAAATATTTATGCTCCTACCCCGTTCTCTTAAGGAAGGATTGCGAGCCTGTGCTGTCTTATCCCCAGTTTGATTTGCCCCTTAAAGTATTTATGCCCTTCAAATATTCACAATACCTGATGCTTTTCGTATGCCGACACATTCAACAAAGTTGGGGTGATTCGCGAATATCTACATCTGATAAATTTGTTTTGGTCCGAATTTCAGAACCGTCCTAGGACAGTTCTGGAACTGCGCAGAATCGATGCTCTTTTGAAGCCCGATTCTGAACTATCCTAGAACAGTTCTCGAAGAGATGAAACCAAAACATATTCATATTTTTGGGGATACTTGCGTCAACTTTGTTTTTTTTTAAATTAACATAATCACAAGGACAAATATTTGTCGATAAATCAACAAATATTCCCCCTTGATCAGAGCTTATCATCCAATCAATCAAAACATCTTCACCGAAGAAGCGGATCCAAAAAGAATGACTACAGCTGTTTCACAGTTGTTACTGATCGTCAGTTCAACTTACCTTAGATAAAACCGCAGAGGGAATGTCGATACTTGTCACCTTTCAGATGGACCGCTGCAGTTTAACAACATACAGCGCGCCATCTTCTGGGAGCATCTTGCGAATCCCACCTTCGAGTGCAGAATACTTTGATCGATGTGCATGACATTCGTCATTTAGTCGTATCAGGTCGCTGTATCTGCGATATTGCAGATTTACAAACACCATCACGACATGAAAACGTCCGGTTCATGTGAATTCCCACAAGACGAAAACGTTCAACATCCAACATAGATAAGAATTTTCTGTTGTGAAAAATAATTTTTTTGAATTTTTCCTCATTACTTCAATAATATTTTAATCGATCTGAAAGTGAGTAAAACAAACAAAAATGATTTATTGATATAATAATGAATTTAATGATGAACTTTTTCAGATATGTGCGTTTCAGCAAACAAAAAATCATTCGTAACATTATTATTCAACAGGGAGAGGACTCTTGCTCTCATAAATTTAAGAAGTATACATACATTCATTTTATAAAAAATCCCGGTTGGCCATGACATTCTAACAAATTTCATATTTATGTTGAAAATGTTAGGTTATAGTCATTTTCCTGTCAGATAACTACACAACGTTGTCCTCTCTACATAGAGGTCGTAGTAATTACGTATTTTTCAAAATGTGAATTTACTTTGGGAAAATAATGGATTTGAGGAAATATTATCTGAATTCAATCATTCCAAAGACCTGCGAATGTTGAAGAAACTTTTTTCTCTGTTAATACTGGAAATATTCAACGTATATAAACAGTGTTGGAAAATTCAGTTTTGCTTTTTTCTTGTTCGGAAATCAAGAATCGAGTGTCGTAATTTTACTAAAATATAATGGATAGAGTTGACCCCCCCTTTGTGATGGTTCATACGAAAAAAAAAATAAAAGTATTCGAATAACCCTGCAGTAAAACTTCTAAACGAACAAAAAAAAGGACAAAGAGGCTTGAAATTGTCAGATCAGGTTTTTAGTCCATTAGAAATTTTGAGAATCATTCCTCGATATCTCGGTATTTTTTCAACGCTAAAATTTTTTCAAATTTCAATGAAAAAGTTTTTTTTTCTCTGAAAATATAAGTTAAATTCCAACGAATCTTGGCGCAAACTTCAAAGTCAATATCTAATAACAATTTTTCAAATTTCAATTCGATCCGACATTTTGGTACTTCCGGAGATATAAGGAAAAAATATGCCAAATTTCGTTTTTATTTGGAATATTAACGTTATTTCCGCGATATCTCAAGAAGTTCTGATGCAATCAGATCAGAATCTTAGCATAATCAGGTGAAGAATAGCAACGCGCAACTAGGTGCAAAATTTCGTGTTGATCTACTACTTAAAATTTGAACAAGCGCGCAAAAGCTCCCGACCTCACGTCAGTGCTTTTCTAGAATATTTCGACTCGAATTTCCTGAAAATTTTATGGTTGTATTTTTGATGTCAGACTTCCACATAGCCAAAAAACGAAATTCACGAAGTTATTATTTCTGGATGAAACACTCCTAATGTCATTCAGTATATAATTAAGTGACACCTTCCCCTTCGTGAATGTTTCTGCAACGAATATGTACCAAAATATAAACAAGATAAGCACGGACCATATGTACCATCAAATTCCAGAGAATTAATTATGAACTCCGCTATTCCCTAAATGTGTGTCATTTTATTTGGTCGCCAGGGATGTTGTCATCTTTATTAAATTTTATTATTTCTATACACACCCTTCGTTGGCATGCGGAACAGAACATTTCAGGCATCCGTGACGAGATTCGTTGAAGCGTACATGTCTTTAAATAACGGCGTTGTATTTTTCAGCTTATATTGAGATTAACAGCTCTTATATTGTATGTTTTATCCATGCCTTTTCGTTAGCAGAAGATGAGCTGTGTTTTTTGCGAGCTGGATCTAGGGAATATGGGGAGCTTTCATTTTGGTACAATCAGGTCGATTCTGTTTGCGTATTGCTATGAACCTTGCTATTCTAGTCATATTGCTATCTTTCTAATTTATGGCCATGATGTGACGAATTCTGTTCCGAGTGTTATATCAATGTTTGTTATGAATTTCGTCATAACAATATTGCTATCATGGACTTCCATAATTGATGATATTAGAGCTGACAACACTTTATTTTGAGACTTTAGAACTACAAGGAAGAAGAAAATAACCTAATTCGATAGTTTTCTTTATGGTTTCGCATGCATATCCTTTATCTACGGTTTTCTTTATTCATGTAAACATCGACATAAGAAATGTTAGGAAACGAAACGAGTCAAATTGACCAACAATCAATTTCCTGGATACCAATAAAATATTGGTTAACAGAAATCGAATGCAGCAATTTTATTCGGGCGTTAATAATTCGATAAACTTTTTCGTTGGCACCTCAAAGGGATTGCTGTTGTTGAGATGTTTAGAATAATCATCTCAACTGTTGCCTACTATGCCTGTATCTTAGTCTAAGAATTTTCCTTGAAATTAAATAATATTCTAGAGAACCTTGAACACATTTCTATTAGCACATTCTTCCCTTTCTTCAATATTTTCGAATTCTTGGAAGAAATAATACTGAAACAAATGGATCGTTGTGAGATTCCCTTTCTAACCTTTCTTGTTATGAAGCATAGCAAGTACTATTTTGAGGTTGCTAAGATAGCAATATTGATAGCAAGATTCTTGTTAAACTGACAAATCATATTGCTCAAAATCGTTGATAAGAATACCAATAATTCCAATCTTGTTATGATAGCAATTTTTTTTTTCCTAGCAATATTGCTATTTGCGAACAGAATCGACCTGAATATCTGCGATTTACGAATGTTGAGCATCAGGAAAAGGTAACATAAACTCGCTGATGAGGAATTCGTGCTCCGCCCTATGCAGGGCGAGTCTTTGAGTTGTACATTAATTTTAACCATAGATTCCTCGCATGAAATAAAACACTTTTTTCATTTATCATTTTTCCAGATTCGGCTCCAGCAAAAAGATACAGGCTGTTTAAATTTCCAAAAAAATCAGTTCTTCTTTTGTAGCTTTGATATGGTAACTCCGAATGAGATGAATTTTGGTGTGAAGTTTTCTATAACTATGACACATATTCTTCAGTAATCACTTTTATTCTACTTCAAACAGTTTCCGAGTTATAGACTCACCGATTCCTAAAACTATACGAAATTAACATGAAGAATGCAGATAAAGTTTATCTTATGTTTTAAAATATTTGATTATTCTTTATAATTTCTCCTTAAACGCACCGTTTCGCAGATATTCAACGTTGAATATTAAAAAATCGGATGAAAATTCGAAAAATTTCCTGATATTTATGGATCCGTCCCTGATCTGGTGGAAGAAGTAAATTAACCTGGGTTCACGTTTATTCGGAACATAGAAGACACAGAAATATTAATCTATTTCGCGAAGAACTAATATTAGGTATATGCATACAGATATAACATCTTATATTTTCTATGGGTATATGCTATTTCGTGACCACACCACAGACATAGTCCCTATCTATGGACTAGACTTTCCATAACCATCACATTTCAGAAAATATTTTTAGGTTTGTTGATTGATTTCATATAATTCATTTATACATTTCGTGAGGAAATAATAATTATGGAGTTTTCAATATGAGAAAGGGCGAGAATGGAATTGTGTATAATATTATAGGGAAATGAAATTGGATATTGCATGAACATCAAGTTGGAGATCAGCGTTTCAAGTCCAGAGTGTAGTGAAATGTTTTCCTTGCGATAATATCGCAAAAAGCACCAAATTATAAGAATTAAGTGAGTAAATGAGTTTTCTCAATCTTGTTTCTTTGAATTACAAACCTTGAATTGGTTATTCTCCAAAAGAGATCACCATAAGGGAGATCTGTGGTGAAGTTGTAAACAAAGTGCAGGATTATTATTATTAGTACATTGAGAAATATTTAAATGCTTGTAACTTTTTACCTCATCAAATCTACAGAAGAAAAACTGATATTTATTTTGGAAATTTAAACAGCCTGTAATTTTTCGCTGGAGCCGAATCCAGAAAAATGATGAATGAAAAAACTGTTGCATTTGATGAGATGAATCTATATATTACTGAATATGTTTGCTATATATGTATTTTTTTATTGTGAAGTACTCTAGCTTTGATACGAATGTGAGATTTCTCGTTATTGTATTTGAAGTATTTTTCTGAAAGTTTTCAATATCTTTAACCAGGAGAATCGAGAACCGCTTATTGGTCGGAGGGTCACGTTTACGTGCTTTCGTCATCAGAACACGTTTTTTAATAAGGACTTACATTCTTGATCCGAGAGAACTATGATTACAACTTAGATGAACTTTAATTTATATATCAAATTGGCGAAAATAATCTTTACCCCAAAAGTTTTATAGATGATGTCCTTACTTCAATAAAAAGAAAAAAGATCATTAATAGATTATACCCTCACTGTTCAATTCAAGAACCTTTCATATCTGTTCCATTTTATCATAAATTCAACCAAAAAATTCTCTCAACCCTGCAAAAATATGATTATAGTATAATAAACAAACGACATAAAACATTAGAGAACGTCTTGGTAAATAACGAATCGAAGGTAGAAAAAGACCAATACAGAGGTATATATAAGATAACATGCACAACTGTCCTTGCTTCTTTATCGGAATGACTACACGAACCATGAAAAAACGTCTCTCAGAACATCAGAAAAACCGCCCCAACTCATAATTGGGAAGACATTTGATAGAACTCGACCATAGAACCACTTTTGATAACTTGGAGATACTGCATAACGTTACTGGAACAATACGAGATCGGTAAAAACAAAAATAACCAACATCTACTAAACGATCTATCAGACTTTACTGAGAATAGAAACATTTTTAAATTGATAGATCAATCACCTAACATTTCAAACCTCCCGCCTCCTATAAGACATTGACAGTACCACCTCCATTACTTCCGTTTTCTTTATCGCAGTGCTGACATTTCGTATTACGCTAGCTTGCACAAGAAGGAGATTATTGTTGTTAGAAAATATCTGATACACATATCTCATTTACGGAATTCATTCTCCTATAGGAATTACTATCAAATATTCTGCATGTGGATTTTACACATATGTACTAAAAAGACGGTGAGCATACCTCTAACCTAAAATGAAAAACTAATTAAAAATGAGAAGAGGACAAAAATTAATTCAAAATATGTTAGAATATAAAAGTTTCAATATTACTGTTACCATAAATAATGGATATCTGTACATCCATGTGTATTTTCAGCTGGCCTGATGATGGCAATTCGCCGAAATCGATCGCCAATAGAATACAATTAATACATAGTGTGTTTCTGTTTCACTTATCCTCAATCAACAATGAACACACCTATGGAGAAGTTCATCACCAATATGATTAGCTCAAATTGCCTTCCAAAGTGAAGGGTATGTTTCGGTTCATGAAAATTCATGTAAACATGCAAATAACGAAAATTCATGTAAACATGCAAATAACGAAGTGAGTGAAAATAAATTGCCTAATTCAAGAATACGTTTATATTTGATTTAAGAGATTCCTTTTCCCTGTGTAAGGCGAATCGGCAAAAATGCAAATACGAACGAAAACGATCAACGGAAAATGTACAGAATCATTTTTTTGCAATACTTTCGTTTTCCGTGAACTTTTGTCAAATTGACATCTTCGAAAATAACAGCAACGAAGATTTACTTGTTATGAATATTTTTCGATTCTACTTCTTTCATTCGGAAAGTTTAGCCAAACATGATCCATTTCTGAAGAACAATAATTGTTTGGAAATACAGAACTCGAGAAAGTAAAAGAGTCCTGTGTTTTTGCTGAATGGAGAAAAATTTGATTTTGTTCATTTTCCTATATGAAGTGAACATTTTTTGTAAATTGGTTGATATAAAGTGAATCAGCGTTGCAGATTTGATTTTCCAAGATTTCAATTTGACAGTATTACAAAAAAGTAATTCTGAAAATTTTCGCTGTATTGACTGATGAAGGAAGTGAAATATAGAAACGTTGCAGTTCATTTTTCTGGTCAATCGCATAATTCCGATATTGTTCAGTAAAGCAAAATTTTGACTAGAAGCTGCCCCTGATAAATAATATAAATATCACAGTGCTTATCTCCATTAATAATGATTTCATTTTATTCAAATTTTTCGGATATTGGGAGCGAAAACCTATTTTATCTCACCCCCAGGACCTATTTATAGATAGATATACAATCTGATTGATCTGGCAGTGTGAACGACCTATGCTTTTTCTAGTGTTAAAAATCTAGAAAAGCACTGACGTGAAGTCAGCTACTTTTGTACGCATGTTCGAATGAATAGCCAAAGAAGTTATCTTTTCACGTATTGACCCCACCAATAGTTCACTTCGTTCCCCAACAACAGTTCACTTCGTTGATCGTTCTCATGATTACGATATTGCTCAATATAGGCAATATTTTTTCGAGAAACAAGAGTTTTCATTTGAGTTTCAATAAATAAACGAAAACCTGAAAAACCGCATAAAAATTCACACTGGAGGTATTACTGTACATTTTTTCTCGCAGTTATTGTCTCTCCAACTAGCCGGACAGATCTAAATTCGTTCACGAATTATTTTCATCTGTGTATTGTCTGATTGTTTGATAGCATTTGCAGCTTAATATAGTTAGGAATGAATTATTGAAAATCAACACAGATGTTCCATAAAATTTTCTGTTATAATTATTTGAAAGAGAAAATAGGATTAATTCAATCTTTAGGCAAGCTGAGTTTCATAAAGACTTGGACATTCTTGTTTTAAATATTCAAGTTTTTTGAAATCTTCTTTTTGTTCCCGTGAATCAATGGAAACTTATCATTGTTTATAATTCACTGCCATGCAAAGTCCATTCAAATCGCACCAATAGTTCCGAAGTTATCTGACAATATAAGAATCCTAATCGAGATCAGATAGTCACAAATTTATTCCGGAAATGCTCGAAGATGACCCTCCTAATGGCACATAGACGACTTTGGCAACTTCCGAACTACTAGAGGTGTTAATGTATCGACGTAATTAGGATTGTACAGCGGCGGTGATTGCCTCGCGGTGGCCACGCGGTCTCGTGGGTGGATGGGTGGGGTAAGGGCGGTCTCGCGGCCTCTGGAAGGGGCACCAAGGCGTGCGCGGTAGGCGGCCTCAACCCTCCTGCCGAGTCCGCTGAAGGCACCGACTATCAGTTCGCTACGCGGAACGACGAGTCGCGCAAGTTCCCGCATTTCACACACCGAAACGCGAAAACATTCGGACTTTTAACTGCCACGTGCTCTCATGGCCCTTCGAGCCGGATTAGAAACCGCCAGGACTGCGTCGCTTTTCAAGACACTCCGATTTTTCTCCTAAACATAGTTTTACATTCGAACTGACACTTACCGTTTGTGAATTATTGACTGTTCAGATGTTTGTGATTGTTGTGTAAAAGAACGTGTTGTTGAACTTTCAGGTATCAACAAAGACAACATGCAGCATACTTCAGGATCGCCTCAGCAATTCTGCCTGAGGTGGAATAATTACCAGTCGAATCTTACGAATGTCTTCGATCAGCTCCTGCAAAGTGAGTCGTTCGTCGATGTTACCCTGGCTTGCGATGGACACTCGATGAAGTGCCACAAGATGGTTTTGTCGGCGTGCAGCCCGTATTTCCAATCGTTGTTCTTCGAGAATCCATGTCAGCATCCCATCGTGATTATGAGGGATATAAAATGGCCCGAGTTGAAAGCGGCTGTCGAGTTCATGTACAAAGGCGAGATAAATGTCTCGCAGGAACAGATTGGACCTTTGCTCAGGGTTGCTGAATCCCTGAAAATCCGTGGTTTGGCTGATGTGAACGGTGAACAAGACACCATAACAACAGCCACTGGAGAGATAACAACCAAACCTTCCCCGATCAAGCAGCTGTCTTCCTCGACTCCTATCCCGATGACTCCCAATTCCAACAACGTGATGGAATGGGACAGCAGGGAGGCACCAAATAGCCACCCCACGAAGAAGAGACGTCGTTCTGGAGAAAGGAGCAGCATCAGCAGTCCTGGCGAGAGCGCGGCAAGTACGACAGCAGAAATCCCGGAACCCCCGTTGTCGGTCGAGATGTCGCCAGCACCATCTGCGACACCTTTGCCACCTTCGAGCTCCGCGGAACCCTTGTCTTTGAATCTGCCTTTGCCGCCGCATGTACCGCACATGGCTTCAACTGACGATATGGAGATCAAACCTGGTATTGCTGAGATGATTCGTGAGGAAGAACGGGTGAGTCAAATTTTTGCTTAGTCGCACGATAACCATTGTACTGATTTCATGACCAGTTAGCCGTAAATAGACAAAATGACTTGAAGAATATCAAAGTAATCGGTAAATCGGTAATAGACTTCTTCTAATGGCTAAATTTTTGAATAAAATGACTTGACAATGGTTTTCACCTCGGAAGGATAACTTGAGACATTGAGGGCACCACTTTCGAATATACATGTTGGTGAAAGTCCAGAAACAATTTCCAGGAAAGCGGAAACAATGCTTGCCACAGGCGCATACCTTGTCATGTTCTCCTGCTCAAGAAACAATATCATAGGCCTCTAGTTTGTTAATTTCGTTATCTCGGACAGTGTAGCAGTGCTGTGGGATTGTGGAAGTTGTCAGATCATCATCCTATGTTCACGTCTGTCGTACATACTGTTCGAATTTGTTTCCAGATAGTGGTCGAATGCCTTCTTAACTAGGAATAAAAGGACTACCGGTCTATAAAAACACATTGTTTCAATATTCTCGTATACAGCCAAAAGAAAATTGAAATTAGTTCTGAAAATATCAAACCCTATCCAAGCAACACTGTGATTTCGAAATGTTGAAGACAGGTGCAAATTGTTAGCAAACTTGGAGAGTTAATTTGAGTCTCATGCTCAATGGTAAATGCAGCAGTTCTGAAAGTTCATGATGATGAAAGTCCAGAAACAATAACT
Source organism: Myrrha octodecimguttata (assembly GCA_958510865.1). Lineage (NCBI taxonomy): Eukaryota > Metazoa > Arthropoda > Insecta > Coleoptera > Coccinellidae > Myrrha > Myrrha octodecimguttata. The sequence continues at coordinate 61,289,175 of OY294056.1, forward strand.
ATCTTTCAGCTAGATGAGACGCGGCTTGCCACTGGCGCTTATCTTTTCATGTTCTCCTAATCAAGCATTACTCATATGTGCTACTATTCTGTTCATTTATGTGTCTAGGATAGTTGTAGCTGAGCTATATGATTTCGAACTTCGCCAGATTATCTCAGATTTGTTCGCGTCGGTCTTGCACTATTTTGAGTCGACTATTTGTTTGTAGATTGTTGTTGAATGCTTAAACTAGGCATGATAGGACTAGTAATTATACGTCAATAATACCGTGTAGAGCCAGTAGAAGATTGAAAGGAGTTCTGGAAATATATCAAACCCTAGTCATGCAACACTGCGATTTAGATTAACCCTTTTTACTCATTCAGAGATGCCACAACGACGTTTTGCCTACTTCTGTTCGCTTCGAGCACTATGGAAGATTTGAGAGAAAGAACTCAGAGAGTTGATTTGAGCCTTATTCTTATTGGTATGGGCAACTGTTCTGAAGGCCCATCTTGGTGAAGGTCCAGAAGCAATAACTATCTTGAAGTTTTCCAAGGAAAGTTGAGACGCTGTTTGCTTCTAGCGCTTATCTGTTCATGTTCTCCTACTCAAGCCTTGCGTACATATATGCTCCTATTTTGTTTATTTATTGTGGTGTCTCGAACAGCTGTAGCTGAGCTTAATGACTCTGAAACTTGCCAGACCTTAGATTTATTTGTTCGCTACTGTCTTGCCCTATTCAAAGTCGACTATTCGCTTAAGGATGATTGTTGAATGCTTGAACTAGGCATAATAGGACTAGCATTCTTTGATAACGCATTTCATCATTAATATCGTGTTGAATCGATAGAAAATTGAAATTACTTCAGGAAATATATCAAACCCTAGTCAGGCAAACACCGTGATTTCGATTAACCCTTTCTACCTATTCATAGACGCCACAAAGGCGTTATTGCCTACTTCCGTTGCAGTCAAACTCAATGAAAGGACGATTCGAGGTGATAATGAAAGAAATAGACGACAGGTGCGGCCGAATGAACCATAGAAAATTATAGTTCGGCCGCTAATGAATTCGCTGACATTTTTCATCGGCTTGTTTGTACCTGGATGGCTATAAGAACTTCATCTCAATCATTCTTAAGTCTTATCACAAATAAGATTAGAATACAGTGGCGTTTTGATGACATTTATTGGAAGAATACGTTGAAGGCAGCAGGATCGATAGCAATGAACTACAGTTTATTTAACTATTAACGCTGGAATTACTTTTTCCATAACTATGATTCAATGGAAAATAATATTCAATTCATAAAGCTGTAACTGAACTGAATGGGGACAAGATTTTGGGTGGAGTTTCATTGGTATCTTGGTTCATAGATGGTACTAGGTTCGGAGATTCGAGTAAAAAAAATGATTCTAGCAGTTCTTTCAGAGGAAATATATGTTAGGTTTTTCAGTGCAGTGAAAATATTGAAGAATCAATGTAGATGAAATAAGACAATGTTGTACTAAATTCACGGTGTTTTTTATGTGTCTTTGTATGTATGTTTTGGTTTTGAACATTCGTACAGTATAATTTTGAAGTAGTTATTCCGATTTCATATACGCGTTGGTGTTCAAATTTTTATTAATGGTGAATCGGTTATCAGCACTTAAATCATTCCATTTATCGAAGTAGTAGATTTGCGATAAGGACGTGACCGCTCGTACTTCAGAAAATGAATGGATCTCACCCTCATGATAAGAAATTATACATTTGGTCTGAAAAAAGTCAAAAGTTATTTTTTGTCATGATATCTGAAGCCGCGTGCCTGAGAAAATGAATAGTAATAATTCCTGATATTGAAATTTTGTTTAGAATGATTTTCAGGATTCTTCTGACGAAAAAATGTTTCGTGAATCTTTTATCACCCCTTAGTGCTCATCTGCAATCAGAAATTCTAGATTTCAAATCGATCTGATCTGATACAGATCTGAAAATTCAGATTTCAAATCTATACGTTTCCGTTGAGAATGTTTCCTCAAGTGCGCAGTGCAGAATTCACTTCATTTGAGTGACAACATATTTGAGATAGTAAGGTATATGAGCATAGAAAAAATTGTGAAAAAGAAACAAATCTCATTCATACAGTTATAAAGGAATATTTATACCCAGTACATGTGTTGAGTTATGATTCAATGAAAATAATTTTTAATTAAGAAAGATATAATATCATGAATTTGATCGAAAATTTATAATTAATTAATTAAATGTATAGAAGCAGAAATCAAAATTGCGAATATGATAATTATTCCAGATGCGTTATTAAAAATATTAATTTTTCATTGTAACGGCATAACGACATACATCTAAGTCATCTACACAAAATGAAAATAATTTACGACCTCGGCATTTGTTTTTTCATATGTTTTAAGTATTTTCATACTCATTCGTTTAACTTGCATTGTATGGTTAAAAATGTATTTATTTCAAGCGATTTCCTCCTTCTGCCACATCAACTCTATTTAATTGGATAAATAATTCTAAATTAATTTGTTCCAATGAAACTCTATTCTTTCAAATAACTCGGGAGTACTTTATGTGTTTCAATTTTTCACTTGCCGCTCTCTCAAATTAAACTATGATTGATATTCGATATTTATGGCTTTGCTTTCCGATAAATGTATAAATAATAATGTGGAAATCTATTATTAATTTTATGATCCATTATAATGCAATATAAAAAAGGTCGTTGATGGCTAGTACTCTGGAAAGAAATTTTAAGATGCATGATTTTGCATACTATTTTCTTTGGATAAATTTATCCAGTATAATTGGTGGTAGTTTTCAGTATATTGTTCTGAAATATTCATGAGAAATTGATTTGTGATTTCAGTGGTTTAATTATCTAGATTATTGAGATCATCTTGGTTCTTCTCTTGAGCAATCTGGCTAAAAAACATTTACAATAGAGGAGTATTACGTATAGTTATATGTTCCGGGAAAATTCTGGATTGTTTTCATAGTAATTGTCAGGGACAGTTTCTTACAATATAATAATAATCGAGAGTAGCTAGGACCAACAAATTTTGTTCTTTCAATGTGTTCTAATTCGTGGTTCATATAAACTTCGGCTACACTCTATGTTGAACTATATTGACCGAATTTTCTTTCAGTCTTGGGGTTTTAAGAGAGTTTATATTGTTGAAAAATTTTTGTTTTTTTTTAATATTAAAGATAGGTTTTTCTTTATGCTTATTATGTTTCGACTCCATTAGAAGGTTTTCGGAAACAATATATTTTATACAAACATTCAAAATTATCATGATGGTATTTCAAGTTTCTCATGAATATTTACCCGCCTTATTCATATTCATTCACGAGATAATTAAAATTTTTCCTAGTCGGTATGAGTTTGAAAAAATCAGAAAAGGGGACTTGTGAGTGTGACAAACTGACATATTCAAGAAACCACAGCAACACAAAGATTCACGAGTGAATCTGTATTGCTGTTGTACTTAAAAATGTCTATTTGATTGTGGTCTCACAAAACGAGAAATCAAAAGATCAATTGATTCAGCAAATATTTTGGGTTGTCTGATGAGAGCGTCAGATTTGTACTCTGAAAAGTTACAATTTCCTTTGTTTATCGTTTGTATTGTTCCGGTATTGTTCCATTCAATTTCTAAATAGTTCTGTTTCAGATATTGGGAGTAAAAGCCCAAAAAATACTCACAAAAATCATTTTCGATTATTTTTTCACAAATATCATACCAAAAACGGGTATGTCGTATTTCCAGTTTTCAAAGACCTAATGTTAATTCTTTTGATCGCGGCATGGGTTAGATATTACAAAGGTCATTCAACTCAGACAATTTGCCGCCGTGGTCATTAACTTTTAAATTTCACAGTTTAAAACTCAAATGATGAATAGAATGAGAATTAGCCGATTCAAGCATTCTCGGATTCTCTAAAACGTATTCTAATGTCAATTGTGAATAATTTCATGGATTGTTCAGAAATTTTCAAGAGGAGATTACAGAAAGAAATTGACCGAATCATGAATGAAGGACCCTTGTATCCAAGTTTCAAACATACTGCCGACCTTTTCAGGGTGTGAATCCCTAGGTAATTCAAGGAAGAATTCTCAAAATGAACCTTAGTCCTGAACGTTGTTTTATCCATACCTTTAATTTTTTCCTTATTATCCCTATGATATTTGACACAAGCTCTGAAACTTTGTGGCTATTTGGAATTTTCAGAATATTATTCTGCAATAACTTTTGACATTTTCCAAGCTCTTGTTGGAAAGTTTTGATTTTCGTTAAATTTTGCACCATATTTCAATGATATTTAGCACATATTTTCCAACAGGGATTCAAACTTTAGTTCGATCCGATGTTGTTATCTGGAGATATTGGAAAAAAACTTTCAAATTTCTTGGGTTTTTTCTCGGTATCATCATAATTTCCGGCAAGACTCAAAAATAAAATGATGAAATTAGTTGAAAATGTTGAAACGCTAAGTCGTACGATATTTTGTTATAATCCTTTCTTTGGATAAATCTGAAAAAATTTATTTCGAATTTTTTTTCCGAATATTTTGCGATGGTTCAATCATATGATCGTCACGTCATCATAAACCTTCAAGCTGTCATTTTCATGTGAAGTATTAGATTTAAATTCGATCCGATCCGTATTCTTTATTATTTTCTATTATTAATGGGGAAATAAAAACATGACGTCAGTGCTTTTTTGAAATATATAAATGAATAAAAAACAACTAAAAATGATCAGAAAAAACTAAACCATCTCTCACCTAGTTTTATGAACAAGTATACAATTCCCTTCGATGTTTATTATTTGATAAAATCAAATAATAAACCTTAGCGTTCGACCAAAAATGATTTCTCGGAAACTTACCACCGAATTTTCATGAAACTCCCAACGTTGATTACTGTTGCGTAACTCAACCTAAAAATATTCACCCGGATGATTTCCGACCAGTGGTCCCTGAGTTAAAAAGAAAAACGCTGCAAATTTTCAATAATCCCGAAAATGAATCATCGCATTCGGTTCTTAAATTGGAATCCAGTGAAATAATCGGTAAATTTTTTATTCAGAATAATATATCTAAAAGTAGATGAAAACATTGATTACCAAATTTTCAACATATATCGAGAAATGTTTAACGGATTCGTTTATTATTTTATAAACACAATGTGCAAATGCCACATCAATATTCTTATTAATTTCATAATCGTATGTAGTTCAAATTAAATATTTTTGGGTTTTCTCTCCCAATATCTGAAACATAACTACTAAAAATCGGATAAAAACTATTATTTATAGAAACCACCCTGCGGATTACGGGATTTAAGATTAAATTTCTTCATGAAGCTAATTCGTATCTTAAATAAAACTTATATATTCTTACGTTTTCTTGATTTGTTAAAAACTTTTAGAATAATTTAACTATTTATTTATATTATTTACACTAAAAACGAATAACTTAACTTATTCTATCAAAGTGTGTGCACAATTCATTTCCACACTGTTTATTTTCACGGATCACTTTCCTTTTCGAATATCTCCGTTGAATGAAAAAACCGTTATTTCAAAGGTCACGCATAACTCACCACATTGACATTGAACATCCTGTATCTCGCTCATGCTTCGAAAACGGGGTTTATGTCATTGGGCAAAAATGACTTTCCAATGTCATCTATACGGCTATATATATGTTTGACCAGGGTGAAACACCCTGTATATCCTGGTCAAGATGTGCGATTCATTCGAACTGAAAAAATTTCTGTTTTATTCGAATAAACGATGTTTCAGAAATGGAAATATATTTATTTCTTCAAAATGCATATGCTCCTCAAACAAACATAATTATCTCATTCCAAGTAGTATAACAGTTTAATTCAAGCAAACATCAAACTCAATCCAAGAAAATGTCCTATTTCATTCAAACTGATATGTTAATTGGATTGCAACAAATTAATTATTTAATTCGGACAAATATGATGTTTCAATCGAATAAATAAGATATTAAATTTCCAAATAAACCGTCTTCAATCGAAATAAAATTTATTCGTCCCTATTGAAGCATCAAATTCGTTGGGCCAAAGAAATATTACCAAATGGAGATAATTTTTTTCTCTCTGTGGATGCAATCGCAGTGCTTTTCTATAATTTTTTTCACTTCGCAACAAGACAACACAATACGCGAGTTCAACGGCACCCTTCCCTTCAATCAATTCTCACCCCCCATAATAATTTCATGATATCGATTGTGCGGGGATATTCAAAAACATCACCCTTTTATGTACCGCAAAGCGGCCGTGCTAAATTCAATAGAGAAAATGGCACTCCTCCAGTCGGTGGGTGCAGCGGAACACTCGAATCTATCGATTCCATCTGACCTGGCTGAGAACACAGCAGCAGTAGCAGCCAGCATCCAGCCAGTTTACAATCTGAAGAGCCGTAGGATACGCGGGGGGTGCATTTGAAAGTGGGACACGCTCCGTGCTGAGCATTAAGTTTTGCTTCGAGTGGCTGCTGGGATGTACTCGAAAGTGATGCGAGGTTTCGGTTTGTTTTTCGGGTGTATTATTGATATGGGGCGTCTATTAATGTGAGACGTCGTTTGGGAAAATGTATTTATTAGTTGCACAGATAAAAAAAAAATTACTTGAATCAGGGTGATTCCGGAGGAGACCGTCAGATTGTGGGATAAGTTTACACTAGTCAAGACAGTCTCGGAACACTGTTTGGTTTATGGTTGGGGGTCTCTGTTGAGAATATACAGGGTGATTTGTCCGATTCGACTGATTTTACTTTTATTGATAACTTTGGTATGTCTTATTCGATTTCAATGAAATTTTCAGCGTAGTACGATACTGTTGAACACATTCATTGATTTCAATTTTTTTTCAAAATAAGCGGTTGTTATTGTGATAAATCCAGATTAATTATGCAGGTTGAAAAAACACCCTGTACATAGCGTTTCCTAAACTACGCTATCTGTTTACGATTGTACTATAATAAGTCATTATTTGAGAGTTTCTAATTTTTTTGGCACACTTCTAGTTTTCCTAGAAAATTTTTTCAAAAAATGATAATGTCGAAATTTAGCTCCAATCGATTCTACTTTTATTGATAACTTTGGTATGGCTCATCCAATTTTGCGGAAATTTGCAGTGTAGAACAGTCTGAATGAGTACATTAAATAATCGCAAGAAGCTCTCAAAATACAGTGTTGTAATTGTGATAATTTCAGACTCTCAGATTAATTGTGCAGTTGATAAAAAAACACCCTGTACATTGCTTTTCCAAAACTTTCTTATTCGTTGCAGATTCTACAATAATATGTCATCACCCAGAGGTTTTCGATTTCTTCGGCACACCTCCGGTTTTCCTAGAAAACATTTTTGAAGAAGAGCATTATCGAAATTTGGCTCACAAGCAGTGAGAGTATCCCGCACTAGGTAGGAAAGCTGTATATTCCAAGGATGCAAAGTTGTTCGTCACTTCTAAAATATTCTTTTCAAATTCTAAATATATTCTGAATATAATGATTTAATACAAAATATTAGCAATTAAATATGAATTTGGAATTGGAAGAGAATATTTAAGAACTTAAAAACTGCTTTGCATCTTTGGACAATACAGCTTTCCTACCTAGTGCGGAATAATCTCTCTGCTTGTGAGCCAAATTTCAATCATGCTCTTCTTCAAAAATGTTTTCTGGGAAAACCATAGATGTGCTCAAGAAACTAAAAACCTCTGAATGATGACATATTATTGTAGAATCTGAAACGAATAAGAAACTTTTGGAAAAGCAATGTACAGGGTGTTTTTTTCAACGGCACAATTAATCTGAAATTCTAAAATTATCACAATTCCAACACTGTATTTTGAGAGACCTTTTGCGATTATTGAATATACTCGTTCAGATTGTTCTATACTGCAAATTTCATCAAAATTGAATGAGCCATACCAAAGTTATCAATGAAAGTAGAATCGATACGAGCGAAATTTCGACATTGTCTTTTTTTGATGGAATTTTCTCAGAAAACTAAAAGTGTGCCAACAAAATTAGAAACTCTCAAATAATGACTTATTATAGCAGAATCGTAAACAGATAGTGTAGTTTTGGAAATGCGATATACAGGGTGTTTTTTCAACCTGCTCAATTAACCTGGAATTATCACAATGACAACCACTTATTTTGAAAAAAACTTTGAAATTAATGAATGTCCTCATCAATATTGTACTTCGCTGAAAATTTCTCTAAAATCTCTAAAGTCATACCACAGTTATCGATAATAGTAAAATCGGTCGAATCGGATAAATCACCCTGTATATTCTCAATAGAGAACCCCCCAACCATAAACCAAACATTGTTTCGAGACTGTCTTGATTAGTGAAAACTTATCCCAAAATCTGACGGTCTCCTCCGGAATCACCCTGTATAAGTAATATTGCTCTGACCCAAACGAATTTGACGCTTCAAAAGGGACGAACGAATTTAATTTTGATTGAAGACTTCTGTTTATTTGGAACTTCAGTCTCTTATTTATTAGATTTAAACAATATATTTGTTCGAATGAAATAATTAGTTTGTTGAAATTCAATTAACATATAAGTTTGAATGGAATAAATCATTTTCTTGGAAGGAGTATGATTGTTTAAATGCATCTGAAATAGTACTTGGACTGAGACATGTTTGCTTGAGGAGTAGTTCTTATGTATTTCAAAGAAATAAATATAATTTTATTTTTAAAACTTTTAATTTTTTTTAATAAAACAAAAATTTTCTCAGTTCCAATGAAGCGCCCATCTTTATTAAGATATGTAACCCCAAGCAAAAAACGAATTAGTGGAATGTGGAGACTCCAATAAATGGAATTGTTGTTTTCAGAAACGTTCATTGGAAGTTGAATGAGAGTATACATAGAGTGGATGTTTAATTTTTTTTGGTAAAACATAGATAGTATAGCAAAGAGTAAAGGATTAAAATTAGGAGAAATAAAACGAAGGGTTTTCATTTTTTTTATTAAATTTGTTTATTATGTGTTTGTCCACCGCGTTCATCTGTACACTCCCAAACACGTCTTGGCGTTGATGCAAGGAGATGGTCTATTTTTTCTTGAGGGATACTATATCAAGCTACCTGTAATTCATATCTCAGAGCCGCCAAACTCTGTGGGGGCTGGGGTAAAATTCCAAGCCTTCTACCCATGATGTCCCAAACATGCTCTATGAGCGAAAGATCGAAGGATCTGGGCGACCATGGCAAAAGATCCACATGGGTCGCTTCAAAAAAGTTTAAATTAACTCTTTCAACATGAGGTCTAGTATTATCTTGCTGAAATATTTGATTCTCGAGCCGGTAAAGGTAAGGGAGAACATATGGCTCCACTATTTCTTGAAGGTAACGCAGCGCTGTCATGTTACCTCGAATAAAGACTGAAGGTCACCTTTTTGCCTGTGCAATAGCACCCCATACCATAACGCCTACTTTCCGGTGTACATGACGCTAAACATCAAAATGAGTGTCACGTCTTTCTCCCCGACGTCCTCTAACCCTTCTTCGGCACTCATGTGCAACCAAGGAGAATCGAGATTCATCAGAAAAGACGACCTGATGCCATTCCACATTCCAATGCTGTCATTCTCTGCACCACTGTAACCGTTATCGGCGATGCTCAACCGTAAGAGGTAACACAAGATGGGGTCGATTAGTGCAGTCCAAAAGATCATCTTATACGGCGGTAAACCGTTCGGACAGTTACAGGATGGCCTTCTTCTCCTAACCACTCATCTGCCAAAGATCGAGTTGTCGCAAATCGGTCTCTAATGGCCATGGGTCTTAGACGTCGATCTTGAACTACATTTGTGCCCCTTCGACGTCCGGTGCCTACTCTTCTTCGATTATGGGCATTATTAAACCCCGCCTGACAAACCGGTGTGAACTTAACGGCCACTATTAGCGGCCAATTCTCCGATGATACCCGAACGAGGGCACTCAGTGGCGTGCGCCTGCCAACATAAACAAGCCGCCGGTAGAGTTGTAGTAAGCACGTAACGACTTCGGTTTCCTTGAAACTAGCTGACAATTGTCTTCATTCTTGTTTATTCATCAAAATTGGATGTAAATATCCAGTATTTTCGCAGTTTCTCACTGAGAAGTGGACTGAGACTATGATTTCAGAAATCAAATATTGATTTCGTAAATTAGCTGCCACTACCGAGAAAAATGGAAAAAATCGATATTGATTCCTGAACATCATTGAGAAAGGAGTTTTCTATTAGGAAAATAGGATCTCATATTTTGTCTCCCTACTAGGAAATTTTTTATAGGCCGTTGAAAGTGAGACATAAAGTCTTTGGACCGAAAATGTCGGTTTGGTTTATTCGCTCTCATTCCTGAAAAAATTGGAGATTCTGATTCTCATTTTAGTAGGATATTGAGAACAGACTTTTGTATCAGAAAAATAGGGTCTCATATTTTGTCCCCCTACAAGGAAATTTTTTATCGGCCGTTGAAAGTAAGACATAAAGTGTTTAAACCGAAAATGTTGGTTTCGTTTATTTGCTCTCATTTCTGAGTAAATTGGAAAAGGCGATTCATATTTGGGTATGATATTGAGAAAAGACTTTTCTATCAGAAAAACAGATTCTCATATTTGGTCCCCCTACAAGGAAATTTTTTATCGGCTGTTGAATGTGATACATACTTCTTTCGAACCAGGAATGTTGGTTTCGTTTATTTGCTCTCATTTCTGAGAAAATTGGAAAAAGCAATCAATATTTTAGTAGGATATTGAAAAAAGACTTTTCTATCAGAAAAACAGGGTCTCATATTTTGTCCCCCTACAAGGAAATTTTTTATCGGCCGTTGAAAGTGAGACATGAAGTGTTCGGACCGAAAATGTTGGTTTGGTTTATTCGCTCCCATTCCTGAAAAAATTGGAGATTCTGATTCTCATTTCGGTAAGATATTGAGAAAAGACTCTTATATAAGAAAAATAGGGTCTCATATTTTGTCCCCCTACAAGGAAATTTTTTATCGGCCGTTGAAAGTAAGACATAAAGTGTTTGGACCGAAAATGTCGGTTTGGTTTATTCGCTCTCATTCCTGAAAAACTTGGAGATTCTGATTCTCATTTTAGTATAATATTGAGAAAAGACTCTTATATCAGAAAAATAGGGTCTCATATTTTGTCCCCCTACAAGGAAATTTTTTATCGGCTGTTGAATGTGATACATACTTCTTTCGAACCAGGAATGTTGGTTTCGTTTATTTGCTCTCATTTCTGAGAAAATTGGAAAAAGCAATCAATATTTTAGTATGATATTGAAAAAAGACTTTTCTATCAGAAAAACAGGGTCTCATATTTTGTCCCCCTACAAGGAAATTTTTTATCGGCCGTTGAAAGTGAGACATGAAGTGTTCGGACCGAAAATGTTGGTTTGGTTTATTCGCTCCCATTCCTGAAAAAATTGGAGATTCTGATTCTCATTTCGGTAAGATATTGAGAAAAGACTCTTATATCAGAAAAATAGGGTCTCATATTTTGTCCCCCTACAAGGATATTTTTTATCGGCCGTTGAAAGTAAGACATAAAGTGTTTGGACCGAAAATGTCGGTTTGGTTTATTCGCTCTCATTCCTGAAAAACTTGGAGATTCTGATTCTCATTTTAGTATGATATTGAGAAAAGACTCTTATATCAGAAAAATAGGGTCTCATATTTTGTCCCCCTACAAGGAAATTTTTTATCGGCTGCTGAATGTGATACATACTTCTTTCGAACCAGGAATGTTGGTTTCGTTTATTTGCTCTCATTTCTGAGAAAATTAGAAAAAGCAATTAATATTTTAGTATGATATTGAAAAAAGACTTTTATATCAGAAAAACAGGGTCTCATATTTTGTCTCCCTACAAGGAAATTTTTTATCGGCCGTTGAAAGTAAGACATAAAGTGTTTGGACCGAAAATGTCGGTTTGGTTTATTCGCTCTCATTCCTGAAAAACTTGGAGATTCTGATTCTCATTTTAGTATGATATTGAAAAAAGACTCTTATATCAGAAAAATAGATTCTCATATTTTGTCCCCCTACAAGGAAATTTTTTATCGGCTGTTGAATGTGATACATACTTCTTTCGAACCAGGAATGTTGGTTTCGTTTATTTGCTCTCATTTCTGAGAAAATTGGAAAAAGCAATTAATATTTTAGTATGATATTGAAAAAAGACTTTTATATCAGAAAAACAGGGTCTCATATTTTGTCTCCCTACAAGGAAATTTTTTATCGGCCGTTGAAAGTAAGACATAAAGTGTTTGGACCGAAAATGTCGGTTTGGTTTATTCGCTCTCATTCCTGAAAATCTTGGAAATTCTGATTCTCATTTTAGTATGATATTGAAAAAAGACTCTTATATCAGAAAAATAGATTTTCATATTTTGTCCCCCTACAAGGAAATTTTTTATCGGCTGTTGAATGTGATACATACTTCTTTCGAACCAGGCATGTTGATTTCGTTTATTTGCTCTCATTTCTGAGATAATTGGAAAAAGCAATTAATATTTTAGTATGATGTTGAGAAAAGACTTTTCTATCAGAAAAACAGTATCATATCATACCAAAATGAGAATCAGAATCTCCAATTTTTTCAGGAATGGGAGCGAATAAACCAAAACAACATTTTCGGTCCGAACACTTCATGTCTCACATTCAACAGCCGATAAAAAATTTCCTTGTAGAAGGAACAAATATGAGAACCTGTTTTTCTGATAGAAAAGTCTTTTTTCAATATCATACTAAAATATTAATTGCTTTTTCCAATTTTCTCAGAAATGAGAGCAAATAAACGAAATCAACATGCCTGTTTCGAAAGAAGTATGTATCACATTCAACTGCCGATAAAAAATTTCCTTGTAGGGGGACAAAATATGAGAACCTGTTTTTCTGATAGAAAAGTCTTTTCTCAATATCATACCCAAATATGAATCGCCTTTTCCAATTTTCTCAGAAATGAGAGCAAATAAACAAAACCAACATTCCTGGTTCGAAAGAAGTATGTATCACATTCAACAGACGATAAAAAATTTCCTTGTAGGGGGACAAAATATGAGAGCCTGTTTTTCTTATTGAAAAGTCTTTTCTCAATATCATACGCAAATATGAATCGCCTTTTCCAATTTTCTCAGAAATGAGAGCAAATAAACGAAACCAACATTCCTGGTTCGAAAGCAATATATATCACATTCAATAGCCGATAAAAAATTTCCTTGTAGAGGGACAAAATATGAGACCCTATTTTTCTGATATAAGAGTCTTTTCTCAATATCATACTGAAATGAGAATCAGAATCTCCAAGTTTTTCAGGAATGAGAGCGAATAAACCAAACCGACATTTTCGGTCCAAACACTTTATGTCTTACTTTCAACGGCCGATAAAAAATTTCCTTGTAGGGGGACAAAATATGAGACCCTGTTTTTCTGATTAAAAAGTCTTTTTTCAATATCATACTAAAATATTAATTGCTTTTTCCAATTTTCTCAGAAATGAGAGCAAATAAACGAAACCAACATTCCTGGTTCGAAAGAAGTATGTATCACATTCAAAAGCTGATAAAAAAATTACTTGTAGGGGGACAAAATATTAGAACCTGTTTTCCTGATAGAAAAGTCTTTTCTCAATATCATACCCAAATATGAATCGCCTTTTCCAATTTTCTCAGAAATGAGAGCAAATAAACGAAACCAACATTTTCGGTTTAAACACTTTATGTATTACTTTCAACGGCCGATAAAAAATTTCCTTGTAGGGGGACAAAATATGAGACCCTATTTTTCTGATATAAGAGTCTTTTTTCAATATCATACCAAAATGAGAATCAGAATCTCCAAGTTTTTCAGGAATGAGAGCGAATAAACCAAACCGACATTTTCGGTCCAAAGACTTTATGTCTCACTTTCAACGGCCGATAAAAAATTTCCTAGTATGGAGACAAAATATGAGATCCTATTTTCCTAATAGAAGACTCCTTTCTCAATGATGTTCTGGAATCAATATCGATTTTTTCCATTTTTTTCGGTAGTGGCAGCTAATTTACGAAATCAATATTTGATTTCTGAAATCATAGTCTCAATCCACTTCTAAGTGAGAAACTGCGAAAATACTGGATATTTACATCCAATTTTGATGAATAAACAAGAATGAAGACAATTGTCAGCTAGTTTCAAGGAAACCGAAGTCGTTACGTGCTTACTACAACTCTACCGGCGGCTTGTTTATGTTGGCAGGCGCACGCCACTGAGTGCCCTCGTTCGGGTATCATCGGAGAATTGGCCGCTAATAGTGGCCGTTAAGTTCACACCGGTGCCTGACAACATCTCCTAACAGTAGTTGGTCTGTTCGTACGGTTGGCAATTTCTCGAAATGACAACCCAGCCCCCCAGAGATCAATAAATCGACCTCTTTCAAATTCACTTAGCTGGCGATAAATTTTGCGTACACGTGCTCTAGGCATTGTAACAACAACTAATCATCGACTTTGGATCTCCTCGAAGAGCTGGTTCGTTGTAAAATTTAAAAAATTTGCAAAAAACGACTACAATATTTCAGTAACAAAAAATGTTTACCTGAATAAACCGTCACGAATTTTTTCTCCGATTTAATCCTTGCAGCAGTATCTATGTTTTACCAAATAAAATTTAAAATTTGAACAGCTCCTTCTGGGTGTTGCAGTTTCTTTGTCAGTTAGTATATTTTCATCTCCGGCGTTATCTTGCTCATTTTTCTCTTTTTTTTCAGAATCATCAAACATTCAAAGTACTGGAATTCTAGGCATTTGTAATTTCAACGTTCGTTTCAGAATATAACTCAATCATTCAAAATAGTGGAAGGATTGTGGATTATATTCTATGCGGTTCGGTTGAAATATTCCTCATGTTATCGAAGTACGATATCTAAAATTACTAACTTTTGAACTTCTATCACAGTATATATTATTTCATGAGATGTAATTCTGAACGTCCTTTTATATTTCACGAATAAAATCTGTTATTATTTCGAAATCAATCGTCATTACACATAATGAGGTCCTTATGTAATTTTAGTAGGTTGATTCTGAAAAAAAGGTAGAGATTCCTTGAATTGGCTGCTGAATTATTAAAACCTCCTAGTTCACTGTTCCTTGGACGACGATATCCAATCAGGGAACTAAAACATTTGACGTGCGTCTTTACTTATTCAGGAACTTGTCTCATCAATTTTTCTCACAGACATAGACATATACGGGGATATATGTAGGCGTAATTTTATAGTATTATTCCGCATTACCAGGATTGCGTTTATATAGAATATTTGTTACTCATTTTGTTGACAAAAAATCAATGATTGATCTACACTGATTTTCAGGGAATCCGAATTGGAAAAGAATAATCGAATTCAATAGACGACTTCGGCCCAAGTTGCCAACCCACAATGGGGGTTTTTCCGTCAAACGAAAATGCAGTTATTTTCATGAAAAATCTTCAGAACATCACATTTCATACATATAATTTCAATATTACATTTAAAAAAAATGTTTGATCACCTAAAACTGAAAAATGAAAATGAGGATTTGCATTTAAAGGGATTTGTCATGAGTGCACGATATGGCAACGTCGAATTCAGCTTTCTCGGAAAGAAAGGACGTCAAATGTGTTACTTTGCTTAGGAAACAGAGATAGCTATACTTCGATCTGGTAAGAGTAGAAGGCAATGACCAAGGAATAGAAAAAGAAGAGCACAGACTGTCATACTGTCATATTACTGACAAATCGCAAACGGAAATTATTTGGTTATATTGACAAAGAACACGTGTGTACCACAGAATGGGAATAAACATTTCGTTATTCTATAGCAGAAAAAGCAATTATACTGAACAACGTTGTCACTTCGTGCATGAATGACAAATCCCAAACCCCAATTTTGAAACTTGATTTTGAATACTTTCTGAAGGTCATTTGGGAAAATGATGGATCAAACCCATTATAATTATGTTCAAATTTGCATTTGCAGTAATAACCCAAATTCAGGAAAAACCCCCATTATCTTCACAAATTTGGTATCACTGGGGAACGGGAATTTTAGAACAAATTCTACATGATAAGGTTCGCGTTACTTATAAATATCCGTTAAAAATGCCTCGGCTCCTCAAACAAGATAATTCCTTCCAAATATAGGTTTTTGTTAATAACATCTCTGATTGGCTGAAATCTAAGTTGGGATTCCTGATTTCATGTTAATAGTGTCATGTTTATATTGGATATGTTCCGCAAATCAACTTGGTTATTTCGGTTGCCGGTTTTCCGTTCCGTAAATATGAAATATTCGGTTGGTTCCTGAAAAAAGTGCAATTACGGAATTTGATTGGTGAAAAAACGTTCTTTCTGTCACCAGAACGACAGTCAATGTTCTATGATAACATATCCATAGCAGAGAAAATCTTTATTTACTTTATGATCCATAGAACATAGACGAGACAATAATCAACAATGAAAACATTACTAAGGGCCGTATTTATAGTTGTTCCTTGAGGCTTCCTTACTGAAGGCCGCCTTGAATTTGCTTTTCTATGGAAACAAATATAAGTTTGTTTGCATAGAAACATAGAAAAGCAAATTCAAGGCGGCCTTCAGTAAGGAAGGAACAACTATAAATACGGCCCTAAGTATGCTCCATGGATCATAAGGTAAATATATAGATTTTTCCATGACGTAAGTAAAACATCATGGATTGTTCTATGCCATGGATATGTTACCATAGAACCATGTTTTGCTTACATTATGCATAGAACATCACTGTCGTTCTGGTGACGAGAAGATTGCTTTTTTATCAATCAAATTCCGTAATTAACCTTATTTTCAGGAACCAACCGAATATTTCATATTTACAGAATGGAAAACCGACAACCGAAATAACCAAGTGGATTTGCGGAACATATCCTATATAAATTTGACACTATTAACATAAAATCAGGAATCCCAACTTAAATTTCAGCCAATCAGAGATGATCTTAACAAAACCTTTTATTTGGAAAGAATAATTTTGTTTGAGGAGCCGAGGCATCTTTTACGGATATTTATAAATAACGCGAACCTTATCATGTCGAATTTGTCCTAAAATTCGCGTTCCCCAGTGAAAGTAAATTTGTGAAGAAAATTGTGGGTTTGCAACTTGGGCCGAAGTCGTCTATTGTCAGTTGCTTTAAAGTTGCCAATAGCCGCGTGAAATATTAGAATTCGGAGAAATTTCGACGTTAATAGGAGAAAACAAGGTGTCCTTCTGCAGGCTTCAGTGAGTACTTTTTGAAAATTTTTGTGTGGAATGAACTTAATTGTTTTGTGAGAATGCGCAAAATCCGTTATTTTTCCATTTTTCACCCTATTTCGGTTTTTAATTTCCCGAAAATTCTTGAATATAAAATGTGGCAACATTACGCATTCCAAAAATTTTTTTCATCCATTTGCACCAAAAAAAATTTCTGAAAAAAACGAACTCTGGCCTCCAAAAGTCATCCCGTTGAATTCGAGGTATTATTTGCTTTTAAGCGACTAGGCCCTCTGTTCGTTGTCACGTTTACCTCAGAATGGAAAGAGCTACCAACTTGAAACTTCACGGGAAGGTTACGCATCAGATATCGCCGGTTGAGTTCGGTAATGGGCCAAAACTACTCATGCGAAAATAGTCCGAACTTTCAATATTTTTTTCGGGAACAATTCCTCAGATTTGAACAAGTTCTTCACAGACATCGAAGTCAATATTTTACAACAATGCAACTAATTTCAGTTCAATCAGATTCTAAATTTCGCAAATATTGGTAAAAATATGTCAAATTTCGCCCTTTAGTGCGTATTTCATGCGGAAAGGAATGCTTTCGTTTCCTTTTTGAAATTTTTTATCAGGTTCGGTACGACTTCGCACAGGCTTCGAACTATACATTTCACAACATTGTACTGAATTTCAGTTCAATATGTCAAATTTCCTGCCTTTGTTCTCGTTTTCGTTGGTGTCTCTGGAATAACCGTGAAAATCCTGATTATAATAATGAAACTGGGTAAACAGTACTCTGGCGATGTACAACTTTGTGCAACATTTCGTGATGATCTTGTCAATAAAACAATCTGAGAAATAATTCCCAATTGTTTTCAAATGTTCCATATTCCGATATTTCACGAGGATTATATGAAAAGAAACCCTTCCATCAGAAAGTGAAGATGTGTTTGGCTGGCTCGCAAAGTGAAAACGTGACCGCTCTGGCAACAAACATGCGCGCAAAAGCTGCTCACGTAAAGTCAGTGCTTTTCAAGAATCTTTTCTTCGAACAAATTTCACTTTCGGACTTCGCCGGTACTTATTAATAATTCGCAATTACAGACGACCTTTGGAAATTCTAAGATTCAAGTATGATAATTAATAACTTTGCATCGGGGTAATTAAATATATACACGACCGCGTATATTTCCAAGAAAACAATCATTCTAATCCAAAACGCCACAGGAACTCGAATGTGTTCTGTGTTTATATAACATAAACCAATCTCGGAATAAATGCATAATAAAGAAGGGGGTGAATGAAGACGATATAGCCAGGACGTTGAAAATAGAACAAAGAATGTAATGAAAGGGAAATTCCAGCGGGCGCGGGTGCGCGGGTTCAGGAGAGGACGAAACTCGTGAAAGGAATATCTCTGGCGGTATTGCCAGATGTCGCGGCTTGGGTGAATGCAAAACACTTTCTTCTGCCTCGCGTGTCCCTCCTCGCCTTATTATTTTAAAATAACATCATCAATGTAGGAATGATAGAAAATTTCGAACACGAATCGACATGTGCCGCTGAAAACATAGTGAATATAGATAACTCGGTGGCATTTGAAGTGTCAGGCGCGATGCACACTGGACAAATACTTTTTATGAATCTGAAGTTCAAGTTGCTCGCAACAGGCACTTTTACTCTATTCAGTTTCATAAAGTCAGCCTACAGGCCTTGGAATAGGTGTATCAAGTTTTTGTAACTGAACCAGATTGGTACTAGTGATATTTGTCAAAATCAAATCGATTCGGTGAGACGTAGATATTTTTATCAATGACTTATATGGTTTGTTAGTTACATACGTAATTACTGTGACTTTCGTGTAGATCAGACAACGCCGCCCAGTTATCCCACAGGAAAAATACTATAACCTATTTTTTTTATACAAAGTGGGATGTGTCTAAGCTTCACTGGCTGCCTACTGACTGTATTAAAATGAATGGCGCATAGAAATACTGCGTGCAGTGCAAACTGCGTTTCATGAAACTGCCCCTCCTTAGACTTAACGAAACCGGTTTTTGCGAAACTTGACAGAACGTTTTCACACTATTTCATTTCAATTGCAGAACCTGAATTCGCAGTGAGTATTTAAAATATTATGGCGGACATGTAACCCATGTGAAGTTGGCAAAGGCTGACGAAAATGTCTGGCTTCATGATATTCACCTCAACGGATAAACAAACGTTGCTTTTGTTTATTTGTGTATCCACTAATGCCAACTAATGATTTTATAGTGGCTTCGATATTCTTGATTCCTTCGCAGCTTTCTAATGGTTTGCCTGGTAGCTTCATCATCTTTGGGACATCACGTTTCGTCCTGGAATAGTCGTTGGTGCAAGGATAACGCTTAAATCTTGACTGTTGATAAGACAGAGTGTAATTATTTCGGCTTGAGAAATGCTGGTCAGAGAATTCTGACTATTAATAACACCCTTCAATCTAAGGTGCACACTAAGTTTCTTGGAGTCTATATCGATTATGCCCTGTCATGGGCTGAACATATTGACTTTGTCTGTAATAAATTAATAAAGCTTTTTATGCCCTATGTAAAATAAAAGATTCTTGAACAATTGATTCGCTCATAACTCTATATTATAGTCTTGTGTATATTTAAGCTACAAACATTGTTTTTTGGGGAAATTCTTTTGAATCTGGCAGGGTTTTGATTCTCCAGAAACGTATTTCGAGGATGATTTTCAATGCACATCCTGCAAGCCCATATTTGTCAAGCATGCCATTTTAACGACTCCATGCATTTATATTAATAAAACCTTGCTTTTCTTAATGGATGAGGCTGATTTTGTGAAACTCTCAAGTTATCATGACTATAAAACAAGGAACAACTCAATGTGGTTTTTGCCCAGACATAGAACATCAAAACTTGAAAATTTACTCTCATATCGAAGTTCGAGATTATTCAACCATCTACCATCTAATACAAAAATGAAATCTATACGTGATTTCTCTTGTGAGATCTCTTCTTTTGAAGAAGGCATATAGTACTAAGGAATTCTTTGATGATGGCTTCGCTCATTAAGCTATCTCATCATGAAAATTTGATGTATCTTTGACCTGTCCTATACACCTCTGAGTACCTTGGGATCAATAAACTATTATTATTAGTGTTATTATTATTATCTGGAAATTCAGAACTCTATAATGTAGCCATCAATATTTCAAGACTATCGCTATTTACCGATGTTCCTCAATGTTTTCCTCTGGGATGATCTCACGATGCAAACTGGCTATTGCCCATCTACTCCTCAAATTAACCTCACACGAAATCCGAAATTTATTGGATAGCGCCTTCAAATTACGAAATGAAAGTACCCTCTACACAGGCCATATTGCAATCGGCCGACAAAACAACTAATGACTGTTCGATTCCAAGGGTTACAATATAATCAATCAAACACATATATTATTAGTTGTAACACATGGAAGAAGTATCCACCATTCCTATCGAACCAATATAATTATGAATATTATTTTTTTTAACGGTGTAGAACGTAAAGGTTTCTGCTGAATTGTAGGCCGGACATAATGTGCAATTATTCGCATTATCCACGTCATTATTTTGTTTTTATTTATTATAACAAGTCGGGTTAATTCCGATATAATTGAGGAGTTTTGTCGGATAATTATATGCATTCATACAGCTAATAAACTCGTAGCTTTACGGTTCTGCGTTCATTGTGTGGGCTGTTTTGATGCGGCAGATGAAACGTATTTTACGTTTTGCGGTGAAATCGGCTTCGGATCATTTCGAATGTGACTTCTGTAGAATACGCTATAATTGAAGGCGCCCGTATTGGTACCAACGAGAGAAATAAAAATCTGCCAATTTACAGATTTAACCTGTCATGATTGACAGATTGAATAGTTCAATTGACAGATTATATGTGTCAATTGAACGAATGAATCTGACAAAACCTAGAAAAGCACAGCCGTGAAGGCAGCAGCTTTTGCGCTCATGTTCAATGGAGATGACCGCTGCTGCCTTCACAGCAGTGCTTTTCTAGGTTCTTTAATTTATCGAAAAATTACAGTTCGAAGGTTCATACAGAATTTAACGAGGATGATGTGATAAGAAGAATATTGAATAGTTGAAAAAAAAAATTCAAACTTTTTTTAAAATTGTTCTGACGACACGATCATCACGAAATTTAGTTAAAGCATTCCTTCTGCATCTTCAAACTAGCTTCGAAGTTTCATTATGATTGAGTCAGTATATCTTGAGTTATAACGAAAAAAATCTCCAAAACTAATAGCCGTATCGAATTGAAATTTGGTACACTGCTGTTAAATATGCAGTTCAAGGTATGAGCAAAATTGTTTTTGGATATGTCAATAGTTTATAAAGAAAAATTTTTTTCGAAGAAACTTCTGAGAAGAATAATATAACCTCAAAACTTCGAAACCATTTGGCCGATTCGGCCCATTAACGAACTTGAGCGCGGAATTCCTATGCGTGAACTACCCTGAAAGTTCGAGTTGCTACATTGCTCTGTTCGACCGTTATCGTGTTCCCGGCCGGCGGGCCGGACAGTATCGATTTTGACACCGGTTTCGTCACCAGTGAGTCCAACCTAGTCGTTTGAAATAATTTTCGGCTCAAAATTCGATAATTACAGACATTTGGACAGAACGATAGTACGCTGTTCCTCTGGAACATGCGCGCAAAAAGGAATAAAATAACTCAAGAATGCGTTTTAATAATTCTGGTAAGATGTTGGATATGTGAATTAAATCAATAATCCAGACATTCAGAGATCTGGATGCTAACCTTCCTTAGTAGCAGAACTCCTGATGAAAATTCTAAAAATTCCACTGGTTTTCTGGGTCTGCTGTTGAGCTAGTAAATGCCTTGATTCAAGCTCCACCTTTTTTTATCCATACCACCGAATAGCAGGAGTCATTTCTCGATTTTGTGACCAGACAACATACAAAAAAAGTGAAATGTGGACCAGAATATCGAGAAAACCCATAGAATAACATTTATTCGCTGATTGACTTATTTCATAAAATTCGTTTGAAAATTTTATGAAAATTAGAATAATTATGAAATTTTCAAGCGAGGATGAAATTGTGTATAATCTTTTGTTGGAAAAGAAAAGATATGGAGCGAATATCGAGTGGAAGATCGGTATTTCAATAGTCATGTGGAGTGAAATATTTCCGTTATGAATTGAATGAGTTATCTCAATAAAGTTTCATTGAATTTCAAGGAATGGATTGGTCATTCTGCAATATACAGATTACCGTAAGAGATATCTGGCCAGGAATTGTAAACAAATTGCAGGACTGTATTCGCACATTGAGATATATTTGAACGATTATTCTTCCCTGATCCGAACTTGAAAAAATGGTGAAACAAAATTATTGTTATGTTAATGGGATGAGTATATGGTTTGAAATAATGTACAACTTGATGACTCAGCCTGTATAAGCGGAAGAGTAGCGTCTCAAAAACATACGAACATATCGATTGAGTTTATCGTGGAACACACTATAGGAAGAAATAAATAGGCCAAAAATGAATTCTATTCACTTTTATAAACTATCTCGGTTGGCCATGACATTCTGATACATTTCACCGTGTTTATTTCGAAAATGTTAGCTTATAGTCATTTTCCTGTCAGATAACTACACAACGTTGTCATCTAGTACATTACATATTTTTCAAAATGTGAAGTTACTTCGGGGAAGTAATGAATTTGAGGAAACATTATGCGAATTCATGAATTCCAAAGACCTGACGAATGTTGAATACATTTTTTTCTCTGTTAATACTGGAAATATTTCACGTATATAAACATGGTTGGAAGATTCAGTTTTGCAATCTACTTGTACGGAAATCAAGAATCGAGTGTTGAAATTTTACAGAAAAATAGTGGATAGTGCAGTCCGTTACATTATGATACTTCATTCGAAAAAAAAAATAAAAGTACTCGAATTACCCTGCAGTAAAACTTCTAAACCAACAGACAAACCCTAGGAATTCCCTACTTTTCGGAATTCTCAAGAAATAAGCCTACCGAAGACATTTAAATACCTTCTTGCACAACTTGAAATACACCAGTATGAAAATGTTGAATAGCTTGTGATAAATTATTGATTCCAAATTACTAGGGTTACTATCAGAAAAAGCAGATTTCAATTCACATAGCACTTCCTGATACTTCGTCTCTGCTTCTTCAAAACTACCTTTTGCATTTGGCAACGTCTCTGAGGTTTATTTTGACATTACCGATATTTCACGAGTGCCAACCTGCGTCAGTTTTTAGTAAAAAAAAACTTGACAAACCCAAATCTTGGCCAACGGGGATAGTTTATGAAAGTGAATGGAGTATATGTTGTATGGAAGATGTGAGTTCAGAGATATTTTCTCAGTCCACGTGGAATATGAAACTCCGTATCTCTGAATATTATAAAACTCATTGCATCTATTCATTTCGTAGAACCACTTCATCACTCCAAATAACCATAAACATAATAACCATATTATGTCGCATAAGAAATAGGTATATTATTATTTCGAATTCAGCGAAGAACTCAATTATTTATGCAGCCTGCTATTTTCTCTCCACATAGTTATTATAATGGATTTCGATTTAATATAATAAAACGTTGACGTCAACCGATTAGATTGGATATAATAGCATAACTATCAATAAAATATTGTAATGAAATATAATATACAATAACACCCACTTCATTAATATTCAATGTCATGAAACATATAGCACATGATGTTTTTTCATCTGATTATCGACTCGAATATATACTGTTTCTGCTGTGAAATAACAAATATAATAACGAAATTAGCCATTTCAAAAAGATTTCTATGAAAAACAGCCATAATATCAATTCAATTGAATGCGATGAACCAAGAGGAGAACATTTTGAAACTATGATTTTATTATTTATTAGGTTTTTTTTGGGTTTTCACTCCCAATATCTGAAACTATTAAAAATTAAAATCGAAACGAAATATCGAAAGAAAATAATTCTTGAAATGTTCTGTTTTGTCTGAGGAAAAAGTCAGATTTGTACTCTGAAACGTCACAGTTCGCTTTCTTTATCCTTCGTAAAAAAAATAGTTTGACAATGCAATCCGCAAGGGCGTTTTTCATAAACAAAACAATTTTGCTTCAATTTTTAATAGTTCTGTTCCAGGTATTGGGATGAAAACCTATAAAAAACCTAAAAAATTATGCTTTAATCGATACTTATGATTTTATTCATCTTGAGGATGAGAATGTTGGCAGCCAATGTCTATACGAATAATTTGATAGCACTCAATGAAGGGTCACTCGAAAATGGGGACCGGTAGCTATCCTTTTTCGTTGCTGGATGTTGATGCAGGCAGGCATTGGTTACGGTGAGAACAGAGAACAGCTGTATTTTGCTCAAGTGTTTTATTTGTCACTTAATTACGTTTGGTGTGATTGTGACTATACAGGGTGTATCTGAAAGACACCAAAAACTGCAAGGGGTGATTCAGTGATGAAAATCAGATAGTTATTTGGTATAAAACTCTTTGAAAAGCCTACCCCTCCGAAGATTAACAAAAAAAAATTGTTTGTCTTTTTTGTTTTCCTTGTATAATGAGCGAATCTTGGTCGATATTATTTGTCAATGAAACCACATATTTTGGAATTTTTTTTCAACCCTGAAGATAGTTATTTTGTTTTAGGATAAAATTTTCCTTCGAAAGACACCTGGCCTAGAAGCTCAATTCATTCACAATCTTTTTTATCTCTATAAGTTTTTTCGAAAACTCGAGCATTTACGAGAAAAACTCGTGTTCAATAGCATTTTATTGAACAACAGCTAATTAAATTTTGATTTTACTAGGCTATGACTTTAACAACTAAAACAATAGCGAACAATGAAGAAAAATCTGTCGAATATCAATACAATTTCAATAAATACTGACAATGACCGCGCTCAGCTTCAATACAAGCTTACTCTTCTCCTCATTGAAATACGTACGCAATGAAATATGCCTGCTGAATGTCTTCCTGTTTCACACCCTGCTAAAGGGTTTTCCAATAAGATTTGTTATTTTGAATAGCCCGCTATTTCGGTAGATGTCACTTTTGAAGCTGTAATTTTTTGACATTTGAAACTACGCCATCAATAATAATGGAACGATACACGCTTCAACAACGCATTGAAATCATTAAAATTCACTATAAAAATGGTGAAAATTTGGCAGAGACGGTTCGTAAAACTCGAACGTTTTTGGGTCGTGGTGAAGCACCTTGCCGGACCGCAATAAAGAAAGTGGTGGAAAAATTCGAGCTGATGGGAAGAGTTAGTGATGTGAAGAATAAAACCCGTGCACGTCGCTCAAGACCAGCCGAGAATATTGCTGCTGTAGCCGAAAGTGTTGAAGAAAACCCAGGTTTGTCTATTCCGCGTCGTTCTTTGGAATTAGGCATTCTACAAACGTCATGACACCGTATTTCGCACAAAGATTTGGGTCTTAAGGCTTATAAAGTTCAGTTAACACAAGAACTCAAGACGGCCGATCATCAACAACGTCGTGTCTTTGCTGATTGGGTCGTTGAAATGCATGAAAATGATCCGGAATTCCATCGAAAAACATCTCTAGTGATGAAGCCCATTTCCACCTCGGTGGCTTCGTCAACAAGCAGAATTGTCGCATCTGGGGCTCGGAAAACCCGAGGGTTATTGTTTAAAAGCCTATCTATCCTCAACGTGTGACTGTTTGGTGCGGTTTATGGTCCGGCGGAATCATTGGACCTTACTTTTTCGAAAATGAGGCTGGAGCAACAGTTACGGTGAATGGATTGCGCTATAGAGAGATGATTAATGATTCTTTATGGCCGGAATTGGATGGTATTGATCTTGACAACGTTTACTTTCAACAAGACGGCGCTACGTGCCACACAAGCAACGAAACCATTGATCTTTTGCGGGAAAAGTTCCGGACCGTGTTATCAAACACAATGTGGTTTCGCAAACTTTTAATTTTTTCTTCTTGTAAATGCTCAAGTTTTCTAGAAAACTTGTTAAAATATAAAAGTTGGTAAGTGAATTGGGCATTTCAGGCATGTGGTTTCAAAAGGAAAATGTGTATCCAAAATAAAATTTTAAGAATGAATATAGGAGGTTGATTATTTCATTATTTTTCTGGGCCATCAGGATTGAAAAAAATCCAAAATGTGTAGTTTTATTGACAAATAATGTTCACCAAGTTTCGTGTCTTCAGCTTGATATACTGGGAAAATAAAAAAGAGAACTAATCTTTTTTGTTGATCTTCGTAGGGATATGACTCTTGCGGAGGGAAGTTCTCTTGGAACATTGTTGTTAAATACTGACTTGAAAGTTTGTGCCAGGTTTCGTCGAAATCAAATAAATATTTTCTGAGATAAAAAACTTTGTGTTCGAAAATTTTAAAAAATGTCGAAAAAACATTTTTGTAAAAATATTGTTACATTTCGATCCACACGAAATTCTGCACTAACTTGAGCGTTGGTATTCCAAAACTACTCACAAGTTCCAATCTGATCGATTCAGTTCTACATGCGATATCGAGGAATTAACCTCAAAATTTCGAATGGGCCTAACACCGAAACTATCCAACCGATTCCACCCATTAACGAACTCACCCGAGATATTTGGACAATTTCAAGCCGCCAGGTCCTTTCCTTTGAAAATTCTCAAATCACAGAATTGTGACGAAACGACAACAAGGGCAAAAAAGACGCTTCGGCTCATAACCAATTTGGACGTTCCGGAGAACGAGTGCGCAAATACTTCATATTTTTATCATATCTGACAACATAAGAAAATAAATCATTCAGAAGGAGCAAGTTCATTCACGAGTATAGAATACCTCTCATTGGATTCCATAATCTAAACTGTATCGAACTTTTCTTTCAACACACTGTATCTAGAGGCAGAAACTATCAATTACACTACACGTATAAAATTGCCGCTTCCGAAAGCACGTTGCGTATCTATTCCCTCAAAGATTGAGTCATTCAATAACGACCGACGCTTATTCCATCGTCAACGCGTCAATTACGTATACAAATTCGTAGATAACCGAACTACTGACGAAATCGGCCCATCCTTCGAACTAGTTTCATTGGAACGTATAATTTCTGTCAAAGGAATCGATCCGTCGATAAATAATTCATACTCATTATATTTATGTCCTGGAAAAAAATCAGCATTATTATTACTATCTAATCATAAGACCACGTCACTTTTTCATAAATGATGACTCTCTCAACACGGACTATTTATATAAATGTAGGATTGGAACTGGGGCTGAGAATAGACAATCGAGTTGCTAGGTTGATACTTTGTCATTTTATCGGATTTGTGGTAACTGTATCAAAATTTTTAGGATTTGTTTGCACTCTTCTATATTTTTCGAACGCATGTTCTGGGGGACGGCGTGCTATCGTTTCTTCCAAATTTTTCAATTTTTTGTGGATAATGGACTCAAACGACTAGGTTGGACCCACTGATGACAAATCCGGTGTCAAAATCTATTCTATCAGGCTGACCGTAGACACGGGCGTACGATTTCTATCGACTTGAAACTTCCAGAGTAGGTTGGTTGCATTTCAAAATGCAACAAGTTCGTTAGTGGTAAAATCGAAGTCATTTGAAATTTTGATTGGAACTTGGCAGTTAGTTGACGCATGACGACGTACAACTTTTTGCTATACTTGGTTGAGCTCGTAGGCTGTTAGTCAATTCGAAAAAAATATTTTTCCGAATCATGTTTTTTTGGAAAACTATTCATCAGATTTCAAAATATTCTGCTCAGGCCTTGAACCCAACATTCCACAGCAGTGTACGAAATATCAAGCAACGAGCAGAAGAAAAAAATTTTGAATTTTTTTCCCGGTGTCGCTTTTTTCAAAAATACTGATCCAATTATGAAGAAACTCGATAAATACAGTGATGTCCGCTTATAACGGCAGCCTTGTAATGAACTTTCGCTTATGACAAACCAATTTTTTGAGGTACGAAAACTAGTATTATCAAACATGTGTTAATTTTTTCGCTAGTAACGAAACCGTTTATAACGAACTTTCGGTTAAAACGAACTTTAATATTCTGTATATTCGACAAAATTTTCGGTTGTAACGAACGAATCCATATTTTACGTAGTAGACAGGAGAATAATGTGAAGAAAAACATAACTGTGCTCGTGGTGGAAAATTTAACAGGAGCAGAAGAATAAACGTCACTGATGGTTGGAAAATCTGGAAACCCTGTATGATTCAAGAACGTTGCAAAGTTGCCAGTAAATTACTTAAAGGAAATTCTAGAAAAGCATTGACGTGAAGTCAGCAGCTTTCAGCCGATTCGGCCCATTGACGAACTAAACCGTCGCATTTTGCAATGCAGTGTACCCTGAAAGTTTCAAGTCGATGGGGGGGTTCACGTTATCACATACAGGATCGATTTTGACACCGGATTCGTCACCAGTGAGTCAAACCCAGTCGTTTGAGACCATTTCCTGGAAAAAAATACGAAAATTACAGACATTTGAAAAAAAACGATTGCTCGCTGTTCGTATCATAATGCAGAAGGGAAAAAAATTCTTTGGCTCACTAATTCGAATATGCCCGTGAAATCTGAAGACTTCACATCAGAGCTTCTCTATAATTTTCATTGCCTCTATTCGTCGGCAATTTAGGACTATTATTATCATTATCATATTTTTTTTCATGACTGTGAAAGCAATACATAACTGCTAACTCCCAACTGAATTGGTAAAATACACTTTATGATGCAGGAAATATACCCTTTCGAAATTTTGTTTTCTCATTATTCCCAAAATTGGATCGAATGAAAAAATTTAATGAACAGTTACTTACTCCGTGCATACACATACGCGATACAATTTTATTGATATAAGGTTTGTTTTGGTTCCGACTTCAGAACTGTTCTGGAACGGTTCCGCATGCGCGATTGCGATTTTGTGTTTTGGTTCATTTCAGAACCGGTTCAGGATTTGAGTAATCCTGTTTTGGTTATTTTCAGAATCGATTCCGAACTGTTCTAGAACTGTGAAAGGAGTTCGGACGTGAGTGTCCGAACGGTTTCAGAATTGGGTAGTTCGCATAAGCGTAGAGTGGCTGTCAACGATTCAAATGGTTAACCTGACTTTTTCGACGTCGTGTTGATTTGGTTTTTGATTGTTTCATTTGTTGAGGAAAAGGTTAACTGTTAAAATTAAGCTTTTGTTTCTGAGGATAATTCCTTCGCTACGACCTGCCAGGATAATCTAATGGATTTTATTTCTATTGTTCACACCTGGGATATACAGGGTCTTTCACGAGGAACCTCACCCATATTTATACGGGAAACTACTGAACGTATTTTCATGAAATTCAGCACTTATAAGTATTTCACGATGCTGATGAAATCTAAAATATTTTCAAGGCATGAGCTCCTCCGGTTTTTCCGGAAATGACGTCAACTTCCGTTTTTCAAATTAGAACACCATTTTTTTATTGCAGAAATAGATTCCTTAGAAAATTTCAATTTATTTTGATGTAACATTTTTCAGTTTTGGTTGGAAAATTCTCTCTGAGCGGGAAAATTCGAAAAAAAAAAATCGAAAATAGAGCTCCGCTGAAACAAGAATAACTTCGAGGTTTTTGGATGGAAAATTTTCATTTTTGGGATTTTTCAAGATGTAAGATTGATGTATCCACTTTAAAAATCGAAATCGCGATGAAAAAATCGCTTTCAAAGTTAGGGATGACAAAATCGTGAAAAATCAATTTTTTCAAATTAGAACCCCATTTTTTTATGGCAGATATTGAATCTACGTTAAAAAATCATGTGAGTGTATGCATCACAACCTTGCCCTAAAATGGATATTTTCTGAGTTATTCACAAAAAACTGTTTTTCGTCTTGAATTTTCAGCTATTTCTTTTCCCTTCACGCCAAAAAGATGAAATTTTCAGGAACTGTTATTTGAACCATGCTGTAGATTTTTCACCCCTTCTTGAAACCGACTGTAGTTTTCTTAACGAAAGATCCGACATTTCTCAAGTTTGTCATGGTTCTGTTAATGGTATCTCTCGTTGGTCTGGGTCGGTCAGGAAACCTCTCAATGAACAGTCGAATCGTTCTATCTACAACTTTATTACATTCTCCATGAAGTAGAATGAGATTTAAATAATCTTCATTGGTGAAATTAGGCATAGTGATCGATTTTATAACTTAATACGAATTATCACCAAATTAATAGTAAACACAAAATGCTACTGAATAAAGAGGAATTTGGCAGATGTAATTAATGATATCTATCATTAAAAAAAAATAATGTAAAACATGGTAAGTTTTTGCATATGGTTCATAAGGAATTATTTATTTATCACTCGAGAGAAAACCGATGGCCGATTAGTTGAAATAAAGAGGTTTCCGATACAAATTCGAATCCAAATTCGCCATCTATTTAGGAACAACCTGTAACTTTTTTCTCTTGCATATTAGGGTAGTAAAATCTAAAACATGGTTTAAGTAACAGTTCCTGAAAATGTCATCTTTTTGGCGTGAAGGGAAAAGAAATAGCTGAAAATTCAAGACGAAAAACAGTTTTTTGTGAATAACTCAGAAAATATCCACTTCAGGGCAAGGGTGTGATGCATACACTCACATTATTTTTTAACGTAGATTCAATATCTGCCATAAAAAAATGGGGTTCTAATTTGAAAAAATTGATTTTTCACGATTTTGTCATCCCTAACTTTGAAAGCGATTTTTTCACCCCCTGTATAATGAATCGCGATTTCGATTTTTAAAGTGGATACATCAATCTTACATCTTGAAAAATCCCAAAAATGAAAATTTTCCATCCAAAAACCTCGAAGTTATTCTTGTTTCAGCGGAGCTCTATTTTCGATTTTTTTTTCGAATTTTCCCGCTTAGAGAGAATTTTCCAACCAAAACTGAAAAATGTTACATCAAAATAAATTGAAATTTTCTAAGGAATCTATTTCTGCAATAAAAAAATGGTGTTCTAATTTGAAAAACGAAAGTTGACGTCATTTCCGGAAAAACCGGAGGTGCTCATGCCTTGAAAATATTTTAGATTTCATCAGCATCGTGAAATACTTATAAGTGCTGAATTTCATGAAAATACGTTCAGTAGTTTCCCGTATAAATATGGGTGAGGTTCCTCGTGAAAGACCCTGTATACTTCTTAAATAAATCTATGAATACAAGAGTCATCTTCCTCTCTTGAATAATAATGTCTCTAAAAAGCACATATCTGAAATACGTTCGTCATTAAATTCATTAATATATAAACCAATAATTTGTTGGTTCATTTCGGAATATAATTAAAGTAATGAAGGAAATTCAGAAAAAAAAATTAAGTGGAAGCAATTATTCCCAAAAATATTTTTATATAACATGGTTAGACAAGGACTTTCGCATATTTTTAATTAAACCACACACAATATATAAGACATGATTAACATTCGTCTTTTCTGCCAACTCAAACGTAAGTTTTTTTCCTCTACGATCCCGATGAGAATCCGAACTTAATTCGTGTTTTGGTTTCATCGCTTTTAGAACTGTTCTAGGATAGTTCAGAATCGGGCTTCCACAGCGCATCGATTCGGCGCAGTTCTAGAACTGTTCTAGGACAGTTCTAAATTTCGGAACCAAAACAAACCTTTAATTTCTGGGAGTTTCGAACCTAAATTTCAACAAACAATACCTAAACCCGTTTTCAAGATTCTCCGACAAGTCCACAAATTTGGATTCGGTTTGTAACGTAAACAAAAATGAAGTTTTATTGGCACGGAATATTCAAAAAATATCTTTTTTGATGAATGCTGATGAGCTCCTCCCACGAGCCTTGCGGCTATAACGTATTTTCCTGAACATCTGCCTCACCCTTATTTCAGTTGAGTTAAATATAGAGCAACAAATGAAGATATGGTCGCAGAAGATGATAACTCAGGCCGACAGTTGGTTTGGTGCCTGGGTTTTATTATAGCCTATTCCATATGAATTATTTGCTTTTAAATCGACATAGGATATTGGTCCTTACATAAAGACTGAATTTCCGCCAAAAAAATAATAAAATACTTGAAAAATTTTTCATGTCTAAATGTGTAATGATAAGCTATATTTTCCATAATGCCTAGTGTAGTAAAAATCAATGTATTCACAGTAAATATTTCGAATTAATCATCCTGCATCCACGAAACCTTTTCCTAAAGAGCAAACACTACCGCGATCTGGTAAAATACTGCTTCGTGGATTTCGGCAACACAGCCACATTCAAGTTTCATTAAACCTAGTTAAAATCTCGAGGTCAGGCACCTTCCCACGGACTGTAGCTCTAAAGGTGCCAGTAGCAGCGAGAACTATTGTATGACAGAAATTTCGACAGGATAAATCGAGGTTTCGTTCTGCAGGCTTCAGTGATTAATTTTTCAAAATTTTTTTTTGAGATGTTAGTAATTTTTCCATTATTCACTCGATTTCAGATTTATTTTCTCGAAAATTCTTGAATATGGCAACATCGCGCATTTTCACTATGTAATTTTCGAATTTCGAGCCGTCTTAAACGATTGGGTTAACTCCATGAAGAAGAATAAGTTGACAAACACAATTCTGTCCGTCCGTGTGTGCTCTAACATTCGAATCAAAAGACTTAGCGACTTGAAACTGTAAGATTAGGTTTGGAGTCCAAATATCCCGGTTCAGTTCGTCAATGGGTGGAATCAGTTCGATAGTTTCGGAGTTAGGCCCATTTGAAATTTCAATGTTAATTCCTATAGATATCTCAGGAAGTATTCACGTGATCGGAATGAAACTTCGTGGACAGTTTTGGAATACCAACGCGCAACTTGGAGCAAAATATCGTGTGGATCCAAATGTTAGAAAATTGAAAAAAAAATTCATTTGGAAATTTTTGGAATTTTAGATGAAAAAATTCTGAAAATATTGGTTAGATTTCAATAGAATTCTGCACAAACCTTAAAGTCAGTATTCAAAAACTATGTTCCAAATTTTAAATTGACCGGATATTTAATTTCGGAGATATAAAAAAACATGGGCCAAATTTCGTTCTTATTTGGAATTTCAACGTTATTTCCGCAATATCTCAAGAAGTACAAGTGTAATCAGATTGAAACTTCGTAATCAGATGGAGATTACCAACAAGCAACTAGGTGCAAAATTTCGTGTTGATCTGATAGTTAAAATCTGAACAAGCCCGTAAGAGCTCCTGACCTCACGCCAGTGCTTTTCTAGATTTTTTTCAACCATTTGCAGCCAAAAATGCTTTGAACAAAACTCTGACCTTAAAAAATAACCCCGTTATATCTGAGGTACTGTTTATTCTCAATCTATTCTGTCCCATTTTCTCCACTGTTCAGCCTAGTTTATTTTTAAAGGTTGGGCCTTTGAAATCATTTCATTTCCAGAATTAAGTCTTGGTATAGTTTGCATTTTGTGCTTTGAATTTTGCCTTGTCCTGTGATATGATTGTTTCTATTTTCGAGTATATATATATATGCATATTTTTTTGCATAAGTCGTTCGAAAAAGGTATAACGTCTGCAAGAAAAGCACAAAAATAGATGCAATCAATAGATTTCAAATTGAAAATATCGATTTATTTCGTTCTTTTCAAAAAACCGTCTCATATTTTTATATCGTTGCAGGTCATTATTAATTATTCTCGCAGTTGATCCGAAAACATACTTGTTACGGAAATACTGCCCCAATTCTAGTCTCATTTTGAACAGTTCATGTTGACGTTGAATAGTTCCAATTGAAGAATTTCTAGTTTTCTAATAATATTTTATGAGTTGGAATATTGAAATGAGGGTTTTTATTTCCTCATTTATTATGATATTTATAATATATGTGGAAACCGAGCAGTTGTTTGATTATTGATCAGATTGTCCAAGCAAGAAACAGTCAAATCGATAAAATTTCATTGAAGCGTTCAACATTTTCCGAAAACCTCTGGTTTTTTTCCTCCTTGATTCGAAGCAGATATCTACTTTCATTTCACATTCTTGTGAAGTCTGCGATCAGTTATTACTGTTCTGAACGATGCTTTCAACTCCTGTTGTTTCAAAAATATTTTGATTGATGGCTTTTTCAACGAAATACAACTCTTTATTATTCTGCCCATATATATCAGATTCCTCAAAAATTCGGAAAACGCAATGTACAGGGTGTTTCTTCAATTTCCACAGCCAATCTGAAATTACCAAGATAACAGCCGCGTATTCTGAAAAGTTTTCAAGAATTTTTGAATTTGCTCATTTATATTATGCTACGATGAAAATTCCATCAAAATCCGGACAAGCCACGCCAAAGTTATTAATAAAAGTAAAAGCGGCCGAATAGGTCATAGTCATTATCCTGTCAGATAACGAGAGCACACAACGTTGTGCTCTCTACATAGAGATCGTAGTATTTACGTGTTTTCAAAATGTGAATTTACTTTGGGAAAAATAATGAAGTTGAGAAAATATTACGTGAATTCAATAATTCCAAAGACCTGGCGAATGTTGAAGAAACTTATTTCTCTGTTAACATCGGAAATATTTTACGTATATAAAAATGGTTGGAAGATTCAGTTATGCTATTTTCTTGTACGGAAATCAAGAATCGCATGTTGAAGTTTCACAGAAAAATAATGGATAGAGTAGTTCGTTACTTCGTGATAGTTCATTTGAAAAAAAGTAAAAGTAGTCGAATAACCCTGCAGTAAAACTTCTAAACGAATTTCCTACTTTTCGGTTTTCTCTACAGAAGTCTACAGAAGACATTCAAATACCTTTTGTTGCACAACTTGAAATACTCCAGGATGAAAACCTAAGTCACCTTAAAAGAACTCACTCAATTTTCAAAGTTCTTGGGAATTTACGTGGACGGTATACTGGGTTTTCACTCACATACTTCGAAAATATTGGATATTCTGTGATCTTGTGAAATTATTAATTCCAAATTATCAGGGTTACTATCACAAAGAGCAGATTTCAATTCTACATTCCACTTCCTGATACTTTGTCTCTGCTTCTTCAAAACTACCTTCGGAATTTTTAGTTTCCAAGCGTGATGATCATATTGAGATTGAGAGTAGAAATTGGCATTGGGCAACGTCTTTTAGAGTAATTTTGACATTGCCGATATTTAACGAGTGTCAACCTGCGTCAGTTAAAAAAAAACTCGATAGACCTGAATCATGGTCGACCGGGATCGTTTATAAAAGTGAATGGAATACACAGGGTGTTTCACCATAAACTGGTCAAACATATATAGCTGTATAGATGACAATTGGGAAAGTCATTTTTGCCCTATGACATATACCCCGTTTTCGAAGCATAAGCGAGATACAGGGTGTTTAATGACAACTTTGTGCAATATTCTGATAACTGTGGTGATTTACACGTGACCTTTGAATTAACGGATTTTGATCACATCTTAGTATTTTTTGGTGGTCAATTTTTGTGTAGAATTCTGGAAAAAATATTCCAAAATGGCGGAAAACCAATTTTTCGTTTTCGATTCCCAAACTGGATAGCATTATTTCAATGTACACTATTTTCTAAGATTGTCCGTGAAAAATTCTTGACAAAATTCAAAGTCAACTTTTTTTTTAACATGTCTATATCACCCAAAATTGTTGAAAACTTTCGAGGTGGAACTCACCTTCATTCTGAATGAAAAAATATCCATTGGTTTTTATTTTATAGCCTCCCAAACACTCCGCTCGAAGTACTCAAATAATTTTTATTTGAGAAACTGGTGGCTTTACGGATGCCGAAACTATGCTAATAGGCCTCCAGAGTGATCTGGATAGAAATATGAATTTATCAAAAAAAAAATATTTTCTTCAAAACTTTGGTAGGAATCGAACTCTCTCCGCATTCGGAAAATAGGGTCAAATTCGATGAACTACCGTTGCCTGGTAACGGAAGTCATTATAATCAGAATAAATCCAATTTATACGCGACCCTATTGTTTCTAAGTGGAGCGAGTTCGAATCTCATCAACGTTTTTTTGAAATTTTTTTTTTTTGATAAATTCATAATACTATCCAGGTCACTCTGGAGGCCTATTAGCATAATTTTGGCATCCGTAGGGTCACCAGTTTCTTAAATAAAAATTATTCAAGTACTCCGAGCGGAATCTTTGGAAGGCTATATAAAATGAAAACCAATGGTTTTTTCGAAATATTTTTTCCCAAATTCTTCACAACAATTGAATTGATCACCAAAAAATACTAAGATGTGACCAAAAACTGTTATTTCAAAGGTCCCGCATAACTCACCACAGTAATCACAATATTGCTCAAAGTTGACATTGAACAACCTGTATCTCGCTTATGCTTCGAAAACGGGGTATATGTCATGAGGCAAGAATGACTTCAATGTCATCTATACGGCTGTATTTATGTTTGACCAGTGTATGGTGAAACACCCTGTATATTCTGTCACCTAAAAATAAAAACATCAACCAAGTTGGGGATCTCTTTCATGCGAAAAACAAAGGAAGGCAAATTCATGCCGAATTCCGGTCATTCTCGTACCTCTCTGTCGATTCATCGACGAGGCCTCATCGTCTTTGCGGGGGACGTGAAAAGATTTATAGAGAATAGATAAAGACGGCGTGGGTCGCCAGCATCAGACGACCGTCAGACCGCGTGACACTGACCTGCTAACACGAGACGAGGAAGAAAGAAGTCTCGTACGAATTCTATGCACACACAGCCCCGTCGTGCTCCAGGGGCAACGTTCCGTAACTTAATTCGGCCGGAAGATAACATCGGACTGGTGTGTGAGGTCCGTGGCCATATTTTGAGTAGATATCGCCCTTTCGTCGCCTAGCGGGGTAGATCTTTGTCTTTGGCGGTTTCCGCAATCGTCTGTTGGATCTAGATAGATGAAATGGGGGTTTTTCCTGAATTTGGGTTATTACTGCAAATGCAAATTTGAAGATAATTATTATGGGTTTGATTCATCATTTTCCCAAATTACCTTCAGAAAGTATTCAAAATCAGATTTCAAAATTGGGGTTTGGGATTTGCCAGGCATGCAGGAAGTGACAACGGTGTTTAGTAGAATAGCTTTTTCTGCTATAGATTAATGAAATATTTATTCCTATTCTGTGGTACACACGTGATCTTTGTCAATATAACCAAACAATTTCCGTTTGCGATCTGTCAGTAATATGACAGTATGACAGTCTGTGCTCTTCTTTTTCTTTTCCTTGGTCGTTGTCTTCTTCTCTAACCAGATCGAAGTAGAGCTATCTCTGTTTTCCTAAGCAAAGTAATACATTTGACGTCCTTTTCTTTCCGAGAAAGCTGAATTCGACGTTGCCATATCGTGCACTCAAGACAAATTTTTCAGTTTTAGGTAATCAAACATTTTTTTAAAAATAAAATATTGAAATTATATGTTTGAAATGTGATGTTCTAAAGGTTTTTCATGAAAATTACTGCATTTTCGTTTAAAGGAAAAAACCCCATTGCTGATAGGCGAGTTGGATATAGGTGTTGTTGAGTTTTCGTAACAGTGACAAGATCAACTAGAATGGTGTAAAAGTTTTAGAGAAAATTCTAAAAAACCACTGCTCTGAAGTCATATTTAATATGGCGGGCAAAAAAAATTCGAATTCTTTTTTTTGGTAAACCCGAAAATGATACTGTCGCTAGGATATTGATTAGTTTTTTCGCATCTCCTGAACAAAAAATCTGCAGTCGAACCTAGCTGATCACTTATTGTTGGAAGCTTTGGGTTCCACCATGAAATCGATCACCCGTTTCTTTTATACAGAGTGTTCCACAATAAACCGCACAAACATATATAGCTGTGTAGATGACATTGGGAAAGTCATATTTGCCTTTTGACATATACCCCGTTTCCAAGTCATAAGCGAGATGGAGAGTGTGTATATTGTCAACTTCGAGAAATATTCTGATAACTACACGGTTTTCGTTCACTTCTTAGTATTATCTGGTGATCTATTTAATGGGGGTTTTTCCTTTGAACGAAAATGCAGTAATTTTCATAAAAAACCTTTAGAACATCACATTTCAAACATATAATTTCAATATTATATTTTTGAAAAAATGTTTGATCACCTAAAACTGAAAAATAAAAATGGGGATTTGCATTTAAAGGGATTTGTCATTAGTGCACGATATAGCAACGTCGAATTCAGGTTTCTCGGAAAGAACAGGACGTCAAATGTGTTACATTGCTTGGGAAAACAGAGATAGCTATTCTTCGATTTGGTTAGAGTAGAAGGAGTAGGAAAAGAAGAGCACAGACTGTCATTACTGACAAATCGCAAACTAAAATTGTTGGGTTATATTGACAACGAACACGTGTGTACCACAGAATAGGAATGAATATTTCATTATTCTGTAGCAGAAAAAGCTATTCTATTAAACATCGTTGTTACTTCGTGCATGCCTGGCAAATCCCAAACCCCAATTTTGAAATCTGATTTTGAATACTTTCTGAAGGTAAGTTGGGAAAATGATGAATCAAACCCATAATAATTATGTTCAAATTTGCATTTGCAGTAATAACCCAAATTCAGGAAAAATCCCCAATGGGTGTTGAATTTGAAAGAAAAATACAAAATGGCGGAAAACCTGCAAACTTTGAGTTTCTTATTTTCGATTGCCAAATGGGATGGCATTATTTCGATGTACTTTATTTTCTGAGATTTTCCCTGAAAAATTCTTCCAAAATTCAATTTTTTTTTCACATGCCTACAGTAGGGATTTCAATTCGATATATTCTTGGAAATATGGGGAAAATTGAATTTTGAAGGGGTATATCTACGGAATCATTGAGCGGATTTCACCCATTCACGAATGCGGCCTTTGTAATTCAAGTCCAAACCTACTCGATAATTATCGAGTTTATTAGTCGTTTCTCCCGAAAGTTATTATGTTTACGGTCGACCGATTTTTTGTTTTTAATTAACTGACAGTACAAACTCAACAAAACTCCGCGAGAGGTTGCAAGTTGTCGTGCTCAACTAACCGCTTAATTTCCATCCAATCGCTTCAGTAGTCCCTGAAATATCGCAGGGAATC
Source organism: Myrrha octodecimguttata (assembly GCA_958510865.1). NCBI lineage: Eukaryota > Metazoa > Arthropoda > Insecta > Coleoptera > Coccinellidae > Myrrha > Myrrha octodecimguttata. Next base: position 61,328,628 of record OY294056.1, read on the forward strand.
AACCCTAAAATTTGGAATGGCTGTAAATCCGAAACCATTTGGCTGATTCTGCCCATCAACGAACCTTACGGGGGCATTTGAAAATGCAACTCACCATGAAAATTTCTAGTCGATATAGTCTTCCGTTCGCCCGTTGTCGTGCATACGGACAGACGGACATAATCTATTTCGACACCGGATTCGTCATAAGTGAGTCCGAGTTATTCGTTCGGGACCATTTTCTGCACAGAATTCGAAAATTACAGCCATTTCGACAAAACGATAGCACGCTGTTCCCCAGAACATGCGAGCAAAAAGTGGGTTTGTCCACGGTGTTGCCAAGGATACCATCGCAGTCAATAATAGCGACCTAGGTGTTTTCTAGGTTTTTACCCTCAATATCTAAAACTACTTTTGAAAATTAAATCAGAATCTTTATTTATAGAAAACGATTGCAGAATTTTTCAAGAGCAGTTTCTAGGAAAAATGTTGCCTAAAAATATAGCAACAATGCAAATGATCAACGAAACAATCCGACAATAACGAGAAAAAAATTCAGCAAACTTTTTCGTTATTGTCTGATAAAGGAGTTAGATTGATGATCGGTTCCACAAAACTTTGATTGCTCGATCAAGAGCCTGATTGTCAATTAACAGTAAATTATGTGCTCGATTCCAGTTCATTTTCACCCCAACCATTGAATGCAAACCTCTACCAACGGTTTGATCGGCCGTCAAACTTTTGTGAAACTATGACTATTGAAGTTTACAGTTCACTTCGTTGATGATGTGCATTGTTCCGATCTTGTTCATTAGGCAACATTTTCCCATGAACTACCCTTGAAAAATAGTTTGAATTCTGCAATCAGCAAGGATAATTTTGTAAGTAACAATTTTCATTTCAAAGTTCTTTTTCAGATATTGGTGATGAAAACCTAGAAAACACCTGAAAACAATGCAAAATTCCACAAAATTTCTGTAAGGGAATCAATCCAGATTCTTTATTTCATGGCATTCGGGAGACTGAGTGGCTTTTTTGCTGAAATTTGAATTGTTCTGCTACATAAATTTAAGAGGAAATCAAATGAGATCTAAAAAACGCGAGAATACCGAAATTTGAGAGAAAATACCCAACCGCAAAGATAGGAATAGTAATGTAGAAAAATCAAAACCTTTTGTGCTCTCCATGTTGATGCCGGTGAAGCTTAAGATATCTTAACCAAAATCTTCTCCACTTAGAACAATAGTTGTGTCCTTTTAAATCGATAAAATCTGACAGTCTTCACGAGAATCCCCCTGTATACATAATATCTGTATTTCGTTGTTCCATTCATGTTGTCATATACCCACTTCAAGAAATCCAAAAATAACGACAACAAATGTAACGCGCCCACCACTGAAGATCAGAGAATTCTCTATCTGATTCCAGTGTTCATAATGCATGATTAACGTTTTATTACCTTCCTCCCCCCCACCTTTCACAACCCCGCACCTACAAATACATGCATTTCATCACAAGATACCGCTATCTCTGAAATATATTTTATATTTATGTTTTATATTTTTACAGCGTATAAAAAAGAAATGTAATTAGAATATAAATAATAAAACGAATAATTCCCTTATTGCGGACATTAAAATATGATGCCTGAATAAATAATGACTTTAAATTACCTCTGAGTAATACAATGTTTATATGTGCTAATTTGCGTTGGAAAGTTTTTATCATTATTCCTTGAAGTTTTTCGTTCCCGACCTGATGAGTTGGTAAGAATAACTATAATAAAAGTTAATTACGCGCTTTGTTGTTTTGTTGTGGATGGTGGGTTATAAAAGTATTCTTGAGAAATTAAATTATTTCTACTTGAGGATTCATTTCAACATTGTTCAGACTTGTTCTAAGGAATAGAAGCGTTTTCAATTCACCCAAATGTCTGTAATTTTCGAATTTGGATACGAAATTGGTCATGAACGGTTAAGTCATGATTGACTGATCAAATTCAATTCGTTGTTCGTATGTAACTTTCGTAATATGTCTTGCAGATTTTTTAGGTTTGGATCTTAAATACAGGGTGTCTCACCATAAACTGGACAAACATATATAGCCGTGTACATGACATTGGGAAAGTCATGTCTTACGACATATATTCACAATCTCATCTTTTTGTTTGTGCAGTTTTTGGTGACACCCTGTATATCTTGGTTGAGTTCGTTAATGGGCAAAATTCGATCAACCTTTTCGGGTGTACACCCATTTTAAATTTTTAGTTATTTCCTTAATAGAATGCCGACGCCCAAATCTGAGTAAAATTTCATGACGATGAATTTTCGGAATTTTCGTCGGAAGTTTTTTTTGGAAAATAATTTTCAGACTGCTACAAGATTCTGCATATACCTCAGCGTCGAAGGATTAATGAATGTGTCAAATCAGTGGATATGATTTTCACGATTTTTTGCATGTATTCTCAATCAGTTATCTTCCGAAAAAGTATTCTTGGAAAGTTATATATAAGGGAGAATCCAATTCAAATATCTCATTCATTCGTTTTTATTCAGCGGAATACTTTGTTTGGACTCGACAAAGCGACCTCAGCTCCATCAACTTTTACAGAGAGAAAAAAGGACTATTACACATTTAAATTCTAGTTCATCTCTCATACTTATTGGGTTCAACCATAGCCTTTCAAAGGCTTAAGAAGGCGGTGGTTCAACTTTTGGTTATGTGCCTAGTCACGAATTCATTATTTATATTTTTATACTCACATTTATTCAGATTCATTCTTTACCAGAGACATTTTTCATTACTAGCCATACAAACTCATACCTTCACCCTAAACTTACACAAAATCCATGGCCTCGCAGGGATTCGCACCCAGTACCTCCAGCATCCTAGTCCACCTCTTCAGCCGACTAGGCTACCGAGGTAGTTTCAATTCTAGTTCAGTGTTTTCGATCCAAAAACTTTAGTGAGAAGAAGTTGACACATGGTGTTCTATGATCTTGGTTGTGACAATCGCACAGTTGATCGTTTAAATATAATTAGATAATAAAACTCCACAGTTCGTTTGTGAAGCGACTGAAAAAAAAAACAAACTGTTAAGATAATTCATTTCATGAATCAACTATTAAGAAGAATACAATATTTTCTCGGGTTGTTGAGTTATTGTCTTTTCTAGCACATAATTATCGAATATACCGTGGGAGTAAATGGGCGAGCTTCATTTTATGCAGTCTGGCTCTGGCCTGATATTAATTAAATATGTTATTATGAAGAATGCATGCAGAATTTCTCATTAGCTATTATAATTCGAGAACAACTATTAAGCTCAGTCGCTATTAATGGCTATTGGAAATACAATTTAATGCCTAATGTTTTATATAAGTATATCATTATATAAATAATCTTAATGCCCTCAATTCCGTTGGCTGGCCGATGATAAATTTCAATATTAATAATTTGAATGTGCGTTTTATCATGAGTTACTAGCTATCTAAAATGTTTCGAATTGGCTATCCAAAGTAATTTACCCACTCAAGCAATCATTATTTATTGATATCGAAAATCGTTTTTCCTTGATAGTGCCATTATATACATAATTGAAAAAAGAAATAACCTCTTGATTGGGCACAAGAAATTGAAGTTTAAATAAAATTTCTTAGGGGATTAGGTATCGACTTTGTTGGTTATAACAGAATAAGGAAATTGGCTACTTTCCATCCGAGTGCATGATCGATTACATCATCAGTGGCGTGCAAGACGTTGTATTTATTTGTGATAGCTAGAGGATGCAAGTATGAGGAATTACTAAAATAATCAAGGGGCAATTTATGAGGATTGTAGTCTTGCAATCATAGCTCGGTCTATTTGACACGGTTGTTTAAAAGAGCGCGTTATCATTTTGCCAAATGATTGCAATTTTCGTTAACCAAAACGACTGAGTTGGACCTACTGATGTACACAAATCTGATGTCGAATTCAATTCTGTCTGTCCGGCCGTCGATACGATAACTTTCGATCATAATGAGCTAGCTACTTGAAACTTCAAATCGGAGACATATTGGTGTTGAAACGAAAAATCAGATCCCCTTCTCAGTTTTTTATGAAAGCCATTGATGACGTATTGCATATAGCTACATCGCATATAACGACGTACTGAAATAGCTGCAGAAAATTGTCCATGAATTGGTGTATTTTATCGGTTATAACGACAAACACAATTGCACATCAGTTGAAGTGATTTGTGCTTGAAGTTAGCGGTGAATCCCCGGTTGCTTGTAAATCTACGCTAGATTTCTCATATATAAATGTTATTCTTATAAATTGAAAATATTTACTGTGTTATAGTGGTTATTGGTGTCAATTCAAGAATCACTGTTAACCTCAATCGAGAATTACGATGTCGAAGCGTAAAGTTCGCATAGTTGAGAGAAAAGCCTATATAATTACGCATTCAGAAATTGTGAATTCAACTTAGGGGTATTTGAAAAATATTTTAATGCAGTTATATTTGAACTCGGAGGAAAAAACCAAGAAAATTAAAGGTAGTGAGTTTTTCGATACTCATACTCAAGTTTGTTCCATAATTATTAGGGGTGGATATCACAGGGTTAGGACTTTAATAACAACAATTTTTTGAAGCAAAGTCCACCTTTCGTCGATTTATTTCGACTTTCTCAAGACTAAAAAGACAGAAGTTATAAATTAGATACATTGAATTCAACAAAAAAATTGTGTCCTACCTAGTTTTATCGGTTGTTTATAATAAATGTGAATGCAGACTCAAGAAATGGAAATAGAACACTTTGTCTAGTCATAATAAAATTGTCAATTAGTTGAAAACAGCTCCTAAATAATACAAATGACAAATTCCAACTTATAACAAATATATAATGTGAGAAACGATTTCCACATATGGAAGGAGCATATAAACAATATTGAGTATTCGACACACAAACGAACTAACAAAGAACTTGGATGGACTATTTCTACGATTATTTGATTGTTTGAAAAGTTATATCAGGTGATTGTACGAATGGTTCAATCCTTGAGTATCCATTCTATTGTTTACAGTGTTGTTTGAATAAATTTGTATCATTTCGCTCAAATTTTTCGATTTTGTTTTGAAAAGTTGTTGTTATTAAAGTCCTAACCCTGTGATATCCACCCCTTATACTCAAGGTTGTGTAATTCACTTCATCATAGTATTTGAATTCGGGCTTTTGCTTAGTCATATATTTGTAGGTACAGCAGATTATTATTAAAGTTCTTCGTGCTTTTCTTTAAATGAGTGTTTGTTATGAAGCTCATCGTTGAACTTTTTTACGATTATTTTATGTAATAAAACGTTATTTTGGTTTATAACGACTATAAGTTACAACGACCAGATTTTTCTGGTCCCTTCAATGTCGTTATAAGCGATATTTTCTGTACTCATTTTGAATACTAATGCGATCGAATTGAAACTTCGTTGCTAATTTGAGATTATCGCAATATGAAGTTTCGTGAGGATGGTATAGTGAGATTGTTTCAGAATTGGAAACTTCATATAAGATTTCTATGAGATTTGGCAAATAGCTCGAGGTCGAAATCAAAGAAGAGTGTACCAAATTTCAGTTCAACAATTCAGAACAAGCGCGTAAAAAGTGCTTTATCATTCTGACCTAACGTGAGTGCTTTTCCAGAATTTGTTTCTAACCCGTGTTCCTCGCGCTGCTGGAGCTGTACCAATACAACAAATTCGAAGATCAATTTGTTTTTGACGGCGGAGGAGACTAATGGGTTTAAAATTGATAATTTACATTTATAACTTCAATAATTCAATCGTCAGCGTCGAAAATTTCAAGATATATTCCCGTGATCGAATATTAATGCTTCCTGCGATATTTTATATTCAAGGAATCCTACCAATTTTATTGAAGTTATTGGCAAGCACGTGGGTTTTCATAACGATTTCAATAATAGTGTGAACTATTATGTATAATCCTTGAAAAGTATTTTCGACTTGTTTACACCTGTTTATCGAATTTTCTTTGCAGATTTCCGTTTGAAATGCATTAATCAGCAAATTCATTCCAAAACGCATCTGTACAAAGATATATCAATTCTTCAACGCCAGCATATTTGGGACGTCATTATGGGTTCTGTTTTGAAGGATTTCACATCGATGATATTGGGCGTAGAAGTCTATGTTGTTTCAAGAGAAAAAACCTAAAAAAGTACTGACGTGAATTCAGCAGTTCAAATTCGTTGCCAAAGTGGTCATCTCCTTTGAACATGCATGTAAAAGCTGCTGACTTCAAGTCGGTGCTTATCCAGGTTTTTTTGAGTTATTTTGGAAAAAACCCCGATACCGAGGAAAAAAGCACAATTTGACATATTAATTCACAATATCTCCAGAAATTATGATTTTATCAACAGTAAAAACACAAGAGCTTTTTATTTATCGGATAAATTTCTCTTTGCAACGAAACAGTTTTGCCAATCACTAATTTTACGAGAAAAACTGACATGATAAAATCGCGACCACGAAGGTGGAGCGATTTTATCTAATGTCAGTTTTTCGAGCAAATTTAGTGATTGGTAAAACTTTGAGTTGAAGAGAAATTTATCTGATAAAAGAAAAGCTCGAGTGTTTTTTGGCAAGATAAATTAACGACAGAATATATGGATGAACAACAATAATTATCTTTATTAATACAATAAAATTCGATTATTTGAAAGTACAATTATTAAATACACAACTGTTATAAATTGTTTGCTTTGGTGTACTGATTTGAATTCTGTGGTATTCACACATGTGGAATATTCATTTTGATTTCTCGGACTCGAGGATCGTAAGGAACTAATAAGATTGTCATGATGTTCATGGTCAATTTGGAGATAGGGTTTAATTGAAGAAGATGATGAGTGTCCCGTTATCTTTATAAGCTGTTGTTCACCTACTCCTGCTTTTGCTAATTGAGACACTGTACTAGCGCGATTTGAATGATTGGTAATTTTATTATTCGTGATGTCGAGTCCAATTTTAGTGGCAGAAATTTTGGTCCAAGTAGAAATCATATTGATACCTAGTGGAACATTTTTATACCAGCCTTTAGAATTTTTGTTTTTCCAAAAGGGGTTTGGAGTTAAAAAAAGTCGATCGGATGTTATGTGTTGATTTCTTTTTTGTAAGAGTAATTTTAATAATCTAACGGGACAAATACTTTCATCCATTTCATTTTTCACTAACCATTTGCTGTCGGTCAATTTTTTCGATCCACCTTGTGACGTCTTCGAAAATATTGAATTATATTCAAATCTATTTGTTGGAATTCCATCGTGATTTTTTTCTTCTTTAAAATAGTATATTTTACAGTTTACAGCTTCTCCTCCCCTCCAAGCTAATTCATAAGAAGCTATATGAAAAAATCTTTTTTGTAGTCCTTCTGGTTCTTCTGCATTCCACAATTTTGCCATTTTCAGTATATCTTTCTTGTCCAATGCTACAGAAGATACCTTCCTTTTCGCTGGAATAGCTTGTAATTCTTTCCGTTTACTATTTCTTGCATCACGGGCTTCTTTGAAAGTTATGTCGACAAAAGGATCAAATTTAATATTGTATTCACAGAAATATTTTTCTTGTACCATCTTCGCAGTCGAATTCCAAATTGATTTAACCGCATATTCTTTATAATCATCTCCATTTTTCTTTTTCATATTATAGGCCCAATCCTTTAATATATTTGCTACTTCATGTAATGGAATTATTTCGGACAATTCATATTTTCGAACTTGACAAAACTCCATAAATTGTCTCCAGATTGAAGCTTTTGTGTTTTTTGTAGATTGCGGTATAGACTTCTCGATATTTGTCGTAATTTGCTCAGTCGAAACTTCACCAAAACGATTCATCTTTTGGGTTTTTATATCAACAAAGTTAAATAATTACCAGACCCATTCAAAATGAAAGCACTATATGTTCAAAATTCAAAAATCTGACAGACTAATTGACATATTGAGGAAGAGAAGTTTTTATCCGATAAAAAAGGATGCACCTTTTTTATCGATGTCAAAGTGACAATAACATTTCCAGGTCTATGATATTTAATATTGAAGTTAATTTATCGAACTGAAATTTGGTACACTGCTGGTCAATATGAAGCTCAAAGTGTAACCAAAATTTTTTTCCAACGTAATAAATTGATTCGAAACAAAAATTTCTTTCCAAGAAAATTTGTGTTTTTCGAATTGACTGATAGAACGATCTCAACAAAATTTCGCGAGAAATGGTAATTTAAATACGTCCAAGTGAATGGAAGGGAACAGAACAGGAAAGTAGCGGTGGAGGTTTAGGGCGATGCCACCTAGCAGGTTTACATCGACGTTTTTTGAAATTAAATAATTTGTTTCACATAGATGCCTACAACCTACAAAGATGCTTCCCTGTGGGGTGCGTTCAAGGCCCAGTTGACATTTCCTTCGAAAGCAAGTCACAAATATTATACCAGTTTACCAGTTTTAACCTGGATATGAATACTTCATTAGATATAATTCGTCTATGATACAAAAACGCTGCTAATTTTACACAAGGGTTTATTATTTTCTCAGTTAAATAACCCAATACCATTAGTATCTTAAATATATATTCTTTTGAGAACGAGCATTACAATTCTAAGATATATCACAGTGTTAGCAGAGGAAATGTAAACGGGGTACCATACATATTTGCGTATGATACAAGAGCACAGATAAAAACCTCAGGAAAAATTCTGTCTCCCCGCATAAGTGTAGTAATTTGTTTATAGAAGATGGATGGCATCTTTTTCATTTGAAAATAATTTTTCCGTCATCTTGAATTCATTTCGACAAAATATCTTGACATAATATCTGAAACAGAAAGAGGGACAGAAAACCAGAAGGAAGCAGTAAATAATATTACCTACATTTGCTCATGACCGAGAGGGTCTTTCGACCAGGTTCAGTCCTCCAAGCGATGATTTTCAGATCCTCAGATAATCGAAGAACGCTACAGGCCCCTTTATTGGGGAATCATCTCCCATAGATCCATAATTGTTCATTTCTAACTAGAAATCTAATAAAATATCGGGAATAATGTGAAAAACTTGTGACATGTATTATGTCAGGATGACATGAATAAAACCTATACACTATTCATAAGTCATCCCGAAGTTCGCTGCGTTTTTCTTTATAACTCAGGGACCACTGGTCGGAAAACAAACGGGTTAAAATTTTTAGGTTGAGTTATGCAACAATAATCAACGTTGAAAGTTTCATGAAAATTCGGTGGCAAGTTTCCGAGAAATAATTATATTTTCTCTCCAACCCCCAAGTTTGAGCCCATACAATGTTATAGCAAATGTTATAACTGCTCATAAAGTGACAATCTTGAACCATTGCTAGCTCGACTGAGCGTCGCAGGTAACCCCCTTGATATGTGCTGTCGACATCCACCTCGAAATAACTAGTAGCACGACCTCGACCGGGACCCACTTGTTCTGTGAATACCCTAGGAGTTTTCTGACAATCAAACAAATATCAAAACACAACACAACCGCTTGATTAGAAAATTGAATTTAAAATTTGAAAGCTCATAAATAATTCATTCGTACCCTTGAGATAATTGACTGAAGATTTGTGTCGACTGTTCACAGGGTATGAAACAAATATTATCTTACTTGCACATATCATTCCATATTTTCTCTGCGAAATTGGTCGCAATTTTTCGAGAGGTTCAACTTATAATGAAAAAATTCCGAATTTTATTGTACACACTTGTTATTTCAAAATTATTTTTCAGGTTCAAATTTGGCACAGACTTCGGCATCAAGATACAACAACCGCGTTCAGAATTTGAATTTGATCCCATAATCATTTCCGCATATATTGGGAAAATGTTATATGTTAAATTTTGTCGTGCTTCAATTTTGAGATTTTTTCCTCAATATCTCTAGAAAAACTTACTCGACCAGATCGAAACTCCGGCATCAGTTGAAAAATACCGATAGACGCCATAATTGTAAATTTTATGAGGATTGTATAAGTAGGAAATTCAAAAAACAGTGTAATCCCAGGGCTTACTTGGTTTTTGTTGAGAAAAATCGTTTTTTTCGAAAGATTTCCATGAAATTTTATACTGACCTTCAAGTCAATATTTCAATTCGATCGGATATTTATCTTCGGAGATATTGGAAGAAAACACGTTTAATTTCGTGCTTGTTTTCTCGGTATCATTGTTATTTTCGAAATAACTTCAAAAATAATACTCAGATCTGGATCATGATGACGGTTCGATAATGAGGAGGAAACTGTTGCAAAATGAACATCATTGCTTTCATTTTTCAATCGAATACTTTATTTCGATCAGTTTTTTCTTCTGCTTCCGATTAGTCCCGAAGAATTGAATAGAAATATATTGGTGAAGTACCATCCTATATTCGTATAGGTACCTATACCTTCCATTCAGAAAACATCCATGGTATAGGCGCTCCAAATGCCCAATCTATCTCAATCTAAAAGTACTTCTTAGGTAATCTAAATAAAATGCCGAGAAAATTCTTTGTTTCTTCGAGTCATTCAAAGTTTATCACAGAAAGAATTACAATTAATATTCAAATAGGACTTCACATAAAAAGAAAAAGTTATTATAACTTTTTTAATAATAAGATCCCGAGTCGGGCTAGGTAGAATAAAAGGAAACCTGAATGTTTCGTAAGTTATATTAAATGTCTGAAGTCTGAATACAAAATGGAGAAGGCAATATGTTGTACGTTTCATTTTAATTCTCGATATATAATATGGGTTGATAAATGATTAGGATGGTTACATTTTAATGGTGATTCATCAAATGATTCTAATTATTCCTCTGAGATATTCGATTCCTCTACCCTAAGAATAGTATCGAGCAATAAACTCGAATTTTATATTAATATTAATTTTTTTTCAGGTAAGTTGCTGTTTTTGATTCTCATTGGATCTCATGCTAAGCGGTAAGTAGAAACAACTGAAAGAGCGCTGAACAAGGAGCTTTCAGAGACCCCTTCAAATTCGTAGCCAAAACGGTCAATAATCCATTTTATAACTATTTAGCGAGTTAAAGTTCGATCAGCTCACTATTCAATGAGTTATTCACAGAACAACAAAACTTCAGAGGGGTTGCTGATTTGGGCTGATTTGGCCCATCAAAATAGAGATATTTGGGCTCCACAACAACTTCGAAAATTTAGGGCCTCTAAGTTAGTGTTTATGTCCAAACGGATAGAATTAACTTCAGCCACGGATGCAATAGGTAAAGAATATGCCTCAAAATTTTGATACATAGGAAAAAGTGTGAAATAAACTTATAATACGCTTTCACACATAAAACAGAAATTTATTATATCGTTGTATTCCAATCCCATTATGATTTCTTATGAAATTTTTTTCAAATCTTTCTTTCTTAGAACATTTCGGATATCATTGTCCCATTGTTGATTCAAAATTGGCAAATTTCCTAATTGTCATTTTACCTGATGGTGTTTATAGTGAGTATAAAAAGCTGTTTGCATTTTTATCTGTGGTCTCATGGGAATGTGTTCGCCCAATGAATTCCGTTATTTTTCTGGAGCTAACATGTTGAACATGCAACAAGAATGAAATTAAACATTTTAAAAGCAAATGGCAATGTTGCCACTTTTTCATATTCAAGAATTTTTGGGAAAATAAAAATTGAAATAGGGTGGAAAATGGAGAAATTACTGATATTGCACATTCCCACAAAAAAAATGAGTACTACATCCCGAGAAAAAAATTTTTAAAAATAATTACTGAAGCTTTCAGGAAGACACTCCCGTTTTCTTCTATTAACGTCGAAATTGCTCCGAATTTTAATATTTCTCGCGGCTATTGGCAACGATAAAGCAGAGAGACCGTGGACAGGTGCCTGACCTTGAGGTATTAACGAGGATTAATGCAACTTGAATATGGCTGTGTTGCCGTAATGCACGAAACCGTAATGTACCAGTACGTGGTAGTGTTTGCATGATTCCTTGTGGTACACCCTGCTTCACACTCTGTTCACGTTGGGTTATACAGGGTGCCAATTCGAAAAGGTACGACCCCTAATATCCTCATGCAAAAGCACGTGTGGGATTGGCTCGTATTCGAGGAAATGCTGTTATTGGACCTATTCGAGAAAAAAACTATAATTTTCACTCCATTTTTGTTTTTGTTTTGGGTTTTCACTGACAATATCTGAAACAGAACTAATGAAAATTAAATAGAAATTGTTTTTTTAATGAGGAACGTCCTTGCAGATTGCAATATTGAACTATTCAAGGGCAGTTTCTTGCAAAACAGATTGCCCAATGAGCAAAACAGGAACAATACAAACGATAAAGAAAGCGAACTGTGACGTTTCAGAGTACAAATCTGACTCTTTCATCAGGCAGAGCAGAAAATTCCAAAAATTATTTTCTCTCGATTTTTAGTTTCGATATGAGACTTTCGTCAAATTGACATTTTTGAGAAAACACAGCAACACACATTTGTTTGGTTTGGAAGTTTTTATTTCTACTTCATGGGAAAATGACAGTTCGAAGGTTTATACAGAATTCCATGAGGATAATATGATCAGAAGATCACAGAATATTGAATATTCGAAAAAAAACTTCTTAATTTTTTTCAAAATGTTCCATGACACGATCATTTTGAAAAACATTTTTTTATTTTACTGATAATACGATCTCAACAAAATTCTGCGAAAAGTTGCGCGTTGTTATACTCCAACTAACTGCCAAGTTTCAATCTAATCGTTTCAGTAGTTTCTGAGTTATCACAGAAATAAACACAAAATTTCAGAGGGCTCTAATTCCGAAACCTCTTGGCCGATTTGGCCCATTAACGAACTTAACCGTCTCATTTTGAAATGCAAACTACCCGAAAAGTTTCTGATTGATAGGATTCTCGGTACGCCCGTAATCGTGCATACGGACGGTTGGCCGGACAGGATCGATTTTGACACAGAATTCGTCATCAGTGAGTCCAACCTAGTCGTTTGAGACCAGTTTCGGCTCAAAATTCTAAAATTTCAGACATTTGGACAAAACGATAGCACGCTGTTCCCCTAAAACATGCGCGCCAAAAATCGTTATCATCTATTGCCATTGTTGGTCATTTCCTTGGCATTTATAAGTTTGATGATGAGCTATATTTTCTCGAATTCACATCATAGATTTTCATTCTTTTGTGATGAAAATTTGGTCCTTATAAAGCGCGTAAAAGCTTGTGACAAAATTTGTGTACTTTTTTTTCCTATTACAACTGTCCCGTCTCAAATTATCTAGTAACATGTGTGCGATCAAAGAACTGGGAGGGCTAACGGAGAAATGAAGAAGAAAGAAACCAGGACCGGTTGCTGTGTGGGCCGACAACAAATGAGACGTGTCAACAACGCCGTCCGTAAATAAGAAACTCGCATCTTGTTCTTAATATTATATATATTTATACTCGAGAGAAAGATAAATACGGAATCTTAACACCGGCTTCTTTCGAAAAATAAATAAATAACTGGGATATTATATTTACCATAGGATGAAATTCCTTCTCTCAAAGTAAGTCTCTCTCTGTCTCTTTCGCTGCGAAGGTTTCTCTCTGGTTGCTTCTCATGCATACGAATGGAAATATGGATGAAATGTGTTTGTATATTCAATTAAAGTGTACGGGGTGGACAATAGTTCTCCAGACGCGTCATTTTTATTTCGAATTATCTTTTGTTGGAATTTCAGTGTTCCTGAGAAAGCAACGATCAGCTGTGCGATTTCGAAGAATTAAAATCATTCAATTTTCAGCAGATCATTGGTTACAAACGCATGGAACTATCTCTACAATTATTAACAATGGATAATGGGAATAGGACAGCCTTTCAAGAATTGCAACTTCTTAATTACACGACGTTTCGTCTATATATTTAGACTTCTTCACAGCTAAAATAACACAATGAATTATCACAGAATTCTCAGCATTTGGTAGAAACTGACCCCTAATTAATTGTTGTAGGCCAAAGATGGAATACAAGTCATCGAACACACAGTGTATGGATAAAATGGGTCGAATATTTACAGTTAAAATAATAAATAACACAGCACATCACAATCGAACTACAAAAGAATTAGACAACACAAATGTCACTGTCAAGATGAACACCGCATTAGGATAGACAAAACTGCTTTAGCCAAACATCATTTCAGTGAACAGCAGTCATTTGATTTTGAAAATGTCGAGGTCTTAGATTACGAGGCCCTTTATTATAAAACATGTATCAGCGAAATGATTCATATAAACACCAATTGTATAGTAAACGACAGAACTGATACACAAAATTTGAGCGCATTTTATAGTAATCTTATGAATATGTATGAAATTATTAAGAACCGACTGAAAGAAAGAAAAGCATAAACATAATATGCATCGCCGTTTTATATTGAGTTACGTTGATTATCATTTGAGATAAGTCGTGAAACAATAATGTTTTCTTTTGTACTTGTTTGAAGTTCGATTGTGTTCTTTGTTATTTATTATTTTAACTGTAAATATTCGACCAATTTTATCTATACACTGTGTGTTCGATGACTTGTATTCCATCTTTGACCTACAACAATTAATCAAGGGTAAGTTTCTAGCAAAAACTGAGAACTCTGTGATAATTCATTGTGTAATTTTAGCTGTGAAGAAGTCTAAATATATAGACGAAACGTCGTGTAATTGAGAAGTTGCAATTCTTGAAAGGCTGTCCTATTTTCATTATCCATTGCTAATGTCAGTTGATGAAGGACGTGACTCTATATCATGGTATCTCTACAATGTACAAGATCGACAACAGGTGGTGGATTTGAAGAATTTCACCGGAATACTTCTTGGGAGACAAATCAGAGTTATTGGACTGTCTGTCACGGAGAGAAAATGAATATCTTATTTTACCACACATATTCTTAATCAAATTGAATACGAGCCTTGAAGAAAAACCACAAAAGGTTCGAAACGTTGGCGATGTACGAATAGATTCGAATAAATTACTGTCCAAATTCCTGTGAAAAGTTCCATAAAATTTTTTGTGGGATGCTATCAAAAAGTGTATTCGATTGAATCAATGAATACGAACAGCCCTATTACCTACTCAAGGAACGCATGAACCAAGTTGTAAAATCCTGACGGCCGATCATATAAACATAATAATTTCCGAAAGAAACAATTAAGAGTTTTGTGTAGCTATTCGGAGTTTATATTTCAACGAATGCTGAAGTCGTGAATTGAGTTGATAGATATATCCATTCAAAATTGTATTATTCCAATATTTCTAGGAGTATTGGTGGAAAAGTGATGACATGAAGGTCCTCTTTCCAGCTCAATTCTTCGTAAGTTTTCTAGTCTGAAGACTTTTTCGACTAAGGGATAAGGGATTTTGATTTCATTCCTGAAAAATTCCAATTTACTTCCACTACTTTTCCATAGTTCCTCAACTTATTTTTTTTTACTGTTGTTGAAATGAAGCCAGTCCCCACCAGTTTGCGTATAAGAAATTTGCATTTCAAATGAGTTGCCTGTTTTATCGAAATTTTCCGTTTTCATTCTCATCTAACAGAAACAAGTATCTGTTTCAAGGTTGAGTAATTCAAAATTCAAGCAGTTGATTCCATTCTACAATTGACTTAATTAATGTCGAATTCGGATGAGTCAATTCAAAAAAAGTAATTTATAATCATTTGTTTTATTCTGAGGATATTTCTGATATTTTCACTCAATGTCGAGACTAAGTTATTCTCGTAAAAATAAAGTGATAACAAACAGTATCAGAAAGTAAATCATATGAAATCGCAGAATCATACAGAATCAAATGATGGTTGATAGAGAAAAGAGATTCAGTTTTATAATGAACTTACACTACACAAGGACGAATATTTGTCGATAAGTCAACAAATATTCCAACTTGATCAGAATTAATTATACAATCAACCGAAACATCTACACCGAAGAAGCGGTGTCCAAGTAGTTATGCAGATTCTCGGTTGTTACCGATCTCCAGAACACCTTTCCTTGTAAACCGCATTGACTCTGATCAGGGTAGAATATTTGTTGACTTATCGACAGATATTCGTCTTTGTGTCATGTTAGTTTCTTGTACAGGATACCAAATTTTTCTGAACGTAATTCTCATATTTACAACCGAAATTTACATTTTTCGATAAATTCACAAATTCTTCAAAAATAGGCATTACTAGAATAAAAAGATTAATCTAACGATAAATCAAAAAATATTCCACCTTGATTAGAGCTAATCATACAATCAACCAAAACATCTACACCGAAGAAGCTGTCTCCAAGGAATACGGTTACTGCGATTTCACTGTTATTACCGATCTTCAGACCACCATACCTTGTAAACCGATAAATTAGACTCTAGATGCTTATCTCCTTTGAGATGGAACACTGCAGTATAGATAGATAGATAGATAGATAGATAAACGTCTTTATTTCAAATTATATTCCCACACAGGAAACCTCAAAATGAAACAGTGTCATACATTATTACAAGAGAAAAAAAAAATCAGTTTGCACCTAAATAGTCTTCCAAACAATATGGCTCTAGCTCTACTAAGAATTTCTTGGTTCTAACTTTGAACTGTTTGAGATTATTGATTATTTTTAGATTATAAGGTAATTTATTGAAGATCCTAATACACATATAGGATGGATTTTTTTCAGAAAGAGACAAACGTATAACAACATACAGCGCGCCATCTTTCTGGAGCATCTTGCAAATCCTGATCTTCGAGTGCAGAATACATGATCGATGCGATGTTGTAAACTGCAATCAATATCTTTAATGCAGCGACCTGAAACGACATCAGGATGAACGTAAGCACATCGATCAAAGTATTCTGCACTCGAAGGTTAGGATTCGCAAGATACTCCTGAGAGATGGCACGCTGTATGTTGTTATACTGCAGTGTTCGATCTCGAAGGTGATAAATGTCTAGAGTATTATTCTGCGGTTCACGAGGTAAGGTGGTCTGAAGATCGGTAACAACCGTGAAACTGCAGTTACTGTTGTTGATTTGGTTGATTGGAAGTTTAGCTCTGATCAGGGTGAAATATTTCTTGATTGATCGACAGATATACTTGTGCTTATGTAAGTTTATCATCACTGGAGTTCTTTCTATTCCATGATTCGATTTCTATCTTTCATAGACATTACTTCTTCTTTCTGTTTCACTGTTATATAGAGTTGGTAGTTCTAGTTCACTAAGAGGATCTAGTTCAATCGTTCTCGTTCACTGTTGGGAATAGTTCACCTGACTAGTTCTTTAGTTCACAATAGTTCACGGCTCACGCACATATCACATATCACAGATGGTCTGTGCACATATACAGGCATCGTGCGAATAGGAATCGCGACGGGATTCTTCGAAAGACCATGAAACTATATAAACAGAAGTAAATAAACTTTGATTTGAAGATCTCTATAATCTTTGCTCTGATTGATACTATTAGGTTTCATGAGATACATAAGTGAAGTTGCTCGTTATTTCGAGGAACGATTTTCGAAGGGTTCTGAGATATGACGAAAATAAGCGAAATATTCAATAAAATATAATATTAAATAAGTAAAAAATGTTTAATGCGAAATTAGGGTTTCTAGATCAGGGGATTTTCCCCGAAATTGAGGGGATTTTTTTGGGTATTTTTTTTCTTGCGGATTTCTTCTGGGGAAAAATTTGTTCACGGGTTATTATCAGGGGATTTCAGGTCTTGGACAATTTGACTCAAACCAATCAAACTATAAACGATCCAAACAAAAAAAGTTGCGCGTCCGTATGCTTTCAACTATCTACCAAGTTCCAACCCTAACGCTCGCTGAGATATCAAGGAAAAGATTTAAAAAATTCAAATAACTATAACTCCGAAACCATTCGGCCTAATTGGCTCATTAACAAATTTAACTGTCGCATTCTGATATGCGACTTCCTCTAAAAGTTTCAAGCCGCTAGCTTGTTTCTTTCGACAGTTATTGTGTCCTCTGCAAGACGACTGTCATGCAGAATTGATATTGAAATCGGATGCGTCAGCATTGAGTCCAACCTAGTCGTTTGAGACCATTTTCGAGAAAAAATTAAAGAATTACAGACATTTGTACAAAAAGAAACCACGAGTTCTCCAGAACATGCGTGCAAAAAAAAAGATCGTCAAATATAAAGATAAAAACTGCGAGGGGATGAGCCGACGGTGAAATAGTTGAAAAATATTTTACAGCGGCTTATAAAGATCATAATTTGTTATCATAGGGCCGCTGCTTTGCTGATGAGCGCTGACTACGCTCAAACATTGCCCATTCTACAACAGCGAATTCCAAATCCAAATATCTAATCCAGCATAGTATCTGGAAGTAGGAACGTAGTTATAGAATTCAAAAGATAACCGTCCTCAAGCTCAGGTCCTTGCCCACATTCATGATTACTCGGTACGATACGATTCCACTTATATCAAGAACGAGTCAGATGGATCGTATTCGTTCATGTCTTCGATCCCGGTCCCGGTCTAGCGAATAAATTCATCTAGTTCGCTGTGAACTATTCTGTCGCTGTGAACTATTCTGTACATACTTCAGGAACTAGTTCGTTTCGTTCTTCATAAAGAATAGTTCATTTGAACTAGTTCGTTCACGAACTACCCACCTCTACTGTTATATAATTAATGGAGTCCGCAAAATGTGAATGAAACACGTAGAAAAATTGTCTTATGTTCATTGCGACATGTCGAAATCCTTAGAGGCTCCACACAATGATCTCCTTCGTTCTCGTCAGAAACCCTATCGTGTTAGTTCGCCTTTAGCTCGTCCAATGTCATTGGAAGGTACATTGAAATGCGAACGATCCGACCGAGAATAAATCCGAATAATTCCTTAAATCACTACATCGATTCATAATAATAATAATACATCGGAGAAGTTGTCAAATAAATCTATTCCGCCATGCGGAATAATAAATAACACTTTACGTTATAAATTCGTTTCGAGAATGAGTTATTTCAGAACGGCCATATATATAACTGCGTGACTCATTTGAAATTCAACGCCAAGAAAAACTAATTTAATATGAATAAGTAATTCAGAATAAATATGAAAGCCGTACGATGTACTGTGGCCCCGAGACCGGGGGTATTAACTAATATAATATTCTATTATTTTTTTATTCGATATCATTAAATATGGAAGGGAAGCATATTTTTTCGAGAGCGCACATAAATTATTTATATTCAAATCCATTGTTGGCATACGGGGGACTGCATTATTTAGAGGTACCGCCTTATTTATACATATGTCATGAAAGGTATATGTATTTCATGATATGAAAATAAAGGTCAACTTGACTCCTGTCATTGTACTCACATGCCGCCTTACACAGGTCGTTCCATAATTGAACGTTAGTTTTTAAGTGTATCATTCTGATTGAATATTTTTACGCGGGGAACAGCGCGTAATCGTTTCGTCACAATGTCTGTTATTCTCGATCTTTTAGTCGAATATGATCTAAAACGATTGGGATAAACACCCTGAAGAAGAATTCGGGGTCAAATTCAATTATGTCCGTCCTAGCGTCCGTCCGTCTGTATGTGCTTTAACTTTCGAAGGAAAGAACCTAGGGACTTGAAATTGCCAGATTAGGTTTGTAGTCCTAATAGAGAGATATTGCAGTGTCAAATTTGTGTGACGTTATTAACGAAAACGTTATTTTTGACATCTAAGCATGCGCAGATTCAGCTCCAGAATAACGCGACGTTTATAGCGTTAGCGTCTAACGTTATTTACAAAAAATTGCGAGCTGCAATTTACGTTGCGCTATTCTATATCGGAAGGATTCGTTAAGCTTCGGGTCCTTTCGGCTCCGATCACTGTCATAGAGAAATTGTTTGTTCATAATGCCTTCTACACACAACTTATATTAGACATAAAGATTTCTAAGTGCTACCAAAGCAATTTTTTTTCATATATAGGTATTTTTTACTTTTTCAAGAAATACTTTCGGAAGCAACATGAGGGGTTTGAAATTAGTAATGGTTTGAACCATGCCAATTATGTTCAATATATAACTAGTTCCACTTCTTCTGCAATAGCACCAGCTGAAATTACCGTTCCGATTCCTTTTTCATTTTATCCAGAATCAAAAAACTGATGTAGAAATGCAAATGATTAAACTTTAGGAGTTTGCATCACAAAAATCTGACGTCTCACATAACCCAACCAAACAAACTGATAACTAACGCAACGATAACAAAAACGTGTAGCAATATGTCTACATTTGGAATGACCGTTAAAACCTAAACGTTATTTTTAGCGTAACCGTAATAACATAACGTTTGCGGTATTCGAAAGTTGCAATATCTCTCTAATATCTCTCTGGAGTCCGTTAATGGGAGAAATCGGTCAAATAGTTTCGGAGTTTTGAAATTTTTAGGTCAACTCCTCTATATCTCATGAACAACTGATTTGACCAAAATCAACTTTATGTATGTAGTTCGAGAATACCAACGCGCAATTCAGTGCAGAATTTCGTGTTGATCCATCAGTCGGCAAAATTTTTGAAAATGTTTATTCCAAAATTTTTCAGGTTTTTGTTGAACAAATTTGTTTTCTCTGGAAACATCATGTTTCATCGATATGTAACACAGACCTTAGAATTAGTACTCAACAACAATGTTTCAAATTTCAATTCGATACGATATATTTTTTTGGAGATGAGATATAAGAGAAACAATATGTGAAATTTCGTTGTAATTTGAAATTTTTAGGTAAGTTCCTCAATATCCCAAGAAGCACAGATGCGCGGACATCATGTGACTGCTTTGGCAACGAATTTGAACAAGCGAGTAAAAGCTCCTGACCTCATTTCTGTGCTTTTCTAAATTTTCATCTCATAGGCATGCTAGTACATTGATAAATCATTTTGTGTATAGGAACGTCTGCATTATGCTTCTGCAAGATCATTGCATCAAGGTGTTTCTTTCTGAACAAATGTCTATAACGTTTTAATTTTTGGCGGAAAATGGTCTGAATAAATTAATTTGGACTCCATGGTCAAATTCAAGGGGTTACATGGGTTTGAGGGATGCAGAAAATCGAATTTTCTTATTGTGTCAATGAATTATGCATCTCTAGGATATTGTTTCGAATTAGTTTCGGAGACAGACCCTCAAGTTCAAACAAGCTTGTCTCGAAACAGTATTTTCAAAAATGGTTGTCAAGATTTCCCAACAACTACTGAACAAATCTTGATGAAATTTACACACGTCTTCGAGATATTATTGCCAAGAACTAAGACGAATAATTGCAACTATTCAAAAACTATCGAGCAAAAATCACCAAAATTTTATTTTTTCTGAAAGACCG
This sequence comes from Myrrha octodecimguttata, assembly GCA_958510865.1. NCBI lineage: Eukaryota > Metazoa > Arthropoda > Insecta > Coleoptera > Coccinellidae > Myrrha > Myrrha octodecimguttata. Next base: position 61,350,025 of record OY294056.1, read on the forward strand.
CCGAAAATGAAAGTTTTACACTTTTTCTTTTTGAGTTGAAAGTATTAACTTGAACACGTTTTTTGTCAATCCAGCTGACCCTGTCATTAGCTCTGATCTCAACGAACAAGTACATTTCTGAACGAGAGGTCACAGGAGGTGACGTGACAAAAATTTCAGAAGTTCCTTCAAAAATGTGTATATTAATATTGGAGACAATGAAGAGTTAGAATGAAATAATTTAATGTGAAAAATTTGTTGAGAATAAGCTGTTTTTCATACCCTCGATTATGTCCATGTATATGCTCACTTTCGAAAGAAAAGACCAAGAGTCTTGAAAATATCAGAAGAGTGTTAAGCCTGAATATCTCGGTGAAGTTGTATATATACTTTCTTCACGCGATTGTTCTAGGAAACAGCGCATTACCAGCCGAATGGTTTTAAACGATTGGGTTGAACTCCCTGAAGAAGACTCCGTGGTCAAATACAATTTGGTCCGTCCGTCCGGCCGTATGTGCTCTTACTTTCGAAAGAAGAGACTTAGTAATTTGAAATTGTCAGATTAGGTTTGGAGTCTAAATATCTCGGTTAGGTTCGTTAATGAGTGGAATGAGTTGGAAAGTTTCGGAGTTAGGCCCATTTGAAATTTTGAGGTTAATTCCTCGATATCTCATGAAGTATTGACTCGATCGAATTGAAACTTCGTGGACAGTTTTGGAATACCTACGCACAATTTAGAGCAAAATTTCGTATGGATCCAGTTGTTTCAAAAGTTGAAAAAAAATGTATTCGAAAATTAAAAAAAAAAAATTTTTTTCTCTGAAAACATTAATTAGATTTCAATGGAATTTGAGACAAACCTTGGAGTCAGAATTCAACCGCAATGTTTCAAATTCGATCTGATATTTACTTTCAGAGATAGAAGGACTAAAATGTGCCAAATATCGTTGTTATTTGTAATTTCAACGTTTTTTCTGCAATATCTCAAGAAGTACGAATGCAATCAGACTGAAACTTCGTAATCAAGTGGAGATTAGCAACGCGCAACCAGGTGCAAAATTCGTGTTAGTCCAATGGTAAGAATTTGAACAATCGCGTAAAAGATCCTGACCTCATGTCAGTTCCTTGCTAGGTTTTTGAATGCAAAAGTTATCTCGTCAATATCTCAGGAACTGTTCATCAAATTCGAAAAAAATCTTGCACAGATCTTGAGCTGTTCAGTTCTCAACGGCATACCACATTTCAGTTGGATTCGATTGTAATTTTCGGAGATATTAGAAAAAATTTATCACATTTTATAGTTTTTTTTCCCTGAATCGCTATTTCCGGAATCACTCAAATACTGAACCAGTCGTGATGAAACTTGGTAACTAGTTACCGATCGTTTTATTAGATCAATTTGGAAAGAAATTCGATATTCTGCGATCTTCTTATCATATAATTCTTATGAAATTATGCAAGAGCCTTCAAGCTGTCATTTTTCAATCGAGTACTGGATTTTAATTCGATCTACTCTGTTTTTTCAAGGAAATCACGAAAAAAACATTTGAATGAGTATTTCTGCGGAACTATTTGTGAGATTTCATCCATTCACGATTTCAATTTTCCTTATTATGGTCCAAACCTACTCTAAAAATATCTAGTTCCTTAGTTGTTTCTTTCGGAAGTTATTGTGTTTGGGTCATTATGACAACCGTGAACACAATAACTCGATATAATAATTCCATAATTTTGACGCGCACTGTATGATTACAAAATGATCAAGTCTTTCCATCTCGAAGTCGCTAGAGTGACTAGCACTAGAATGCTTCTTGACAAAGTAACTTCCGGTCGAATTGCAATCACAAGCTTCTTGGAATTTAAGTTCCCACTTGATTCTGAAGTATCTACTATGCGGCAAATACAATTATTTCGAGCATTAGTATGTACATTTCCATTCATACGACTCAATGTTGCATTCTACAGATTGAATCAACCGTGTGTGTCTAACTGAAGCATTTACCTTTTTCATAGATGAGGTTTCACACCCTATATAAAACCCTACCACTCGCTCTTTTCACTCGACCATCTGACAATTATTCATCTTACACGAAAAAAGTAGGATGTATTGTTCTCGATATAAATCATCGGAAGGTCTGTTAAATTACACCGTTTTATATGGCGGAGCAAGATTGATGACTGCTGCTCGACCAGGTGAGCAGTCCGTACTGATGATAATGTGTGTGAACGATATAAATTTCGAAGGGATCAGTTGCTGCGCCACGGCGAGATTTATTTCGTGAAATATATGTTTACATTCGTAAGATTCGGCTTTCCGGTCGGTAATTAAAATAATCTTCAAGTAACCGGTCGGTTCCTACCTGAATTATTGCTGAGGGCTACAGAAAATGTTGTTCCCAATGTGGACCCCCTGGAAGAAAATGTGAAAATAATAGCTCATGAGGTTCGAACAACATTAAATATAAAAAATCTGGAAAAGCACTGACGTGAAGTCAGGAGCTTTTACGCGCTTGTTCCGTTGTCAAAACGGTCATCTATACAGGTGTTGACCCTGCCAAACGCAGATTTTTTCATATGGTCCTCACGAAATTTTGCATAGACCTCAAACTATAATTTTCGATCAAGTACAAGATTGCAAGTCGATCCGAAATTTTGAATGGGTATAACTATCTGAAGAATACTTGGCGAATTCAACCGATTCAAGCATTCGACCTTCTGAATTAAACTGAAAACCCACCCTACAAATATATTCCCTATGTCGATTCTTCCAAAAGTTGATGTGTTTACGGCCGGCCTAACCACTAATAGTGAACAAAATAACTTCCGGAAGAATCTACTCAGTAGCTTGATAATTGTAGAGTAAGTTTGGAGTTTAATTACGAATGCCGGATTGGCGAATTAATAAAAACTATCGAATGATTGCACAGATATACTCTTTCAAAATTTTCAGTTTCCCGATATTTCGAAAAACATAGATCGAATCGCCCTTCAATGGAAAATACCACCTTGAAGTTTCAGCTTAGACTGAAACTAAGTTTTCGCTGTCGATAAGAGTAAAATTTGAACGAAATCGGAGATATGCTTCTTGAAATATATCTTCTTCTTCTTCTTCCTCCTAATTTAGGCCGTAGGGCCTGTAATTTCAAATTCAACTCCTTCTTGTGAGATTGATGTCCAGGAATCTTTCCATCTTTTGGGGGGTCTGCCTGGAGGTCGTCGGGTCTGTGGTCGACCATCCCGTGCAATTTTCGCTACCCTGCTCAGATCCATTCTGTTTATGTTGTCGTTCCATTCTCGTCGCCGCTTTCGCCCCCATCTAACCACGTCATCGATCTCACATTCCTTTCTTACATCACTTCTTCGCTTCATATCTCTGAGAGTGTAGCCCGCTATACTTCAATGAATTTCCAAAATAAATTTCCTGAATTTTCTATTGATTTTTTCCTCAGGAAAATCAGGAAATCCAATTGGGCTGAAATAAAGTACTCAGTTGTCAAGTGGCTGTTTGGAGGTTTCAGTGAAATTTAAATGAAATATGAACATTTCGAGAAAAAAAATTTTTTTCAAATTTTTTTATTGATAATTCTTCATATTGCTACTGTAAATCTACCAACCAAGTCTCATTTCGATCAGATGAATATTTTTCGAGTTAGAAAAAAAATCAAATTTCAAACGAATAGCACAAAAACCATTCGGCAGATTTGGGCCATTAACGAACTTGACGGAGATATTCAGGATCTAACCTGAGAATTTAAAGAATGTCCTTTCTTTCGAAAGTTATCACACGGACAGCCGGCCGTACAGAATCAATTTTGACAAAGGATTCTTCATCAGTGTATCCAACCTAGTCGTTTGAGATCAATTTCGGCTCAGAATTCGAAAAATACAGACATCGTAACGAAACCTACCCTACAAATATATTCCCTATGTCGATTCTTCCAAAAGTTGATGTGTTTACGGCCGGCCTAACCACTAATAGTGAACAAAATAAGTTTAATTACGAATGCCGGATTGGCGAATTAATAAAAACTATCGAATGATTGCACAGATATACTCTTTCAAAATTTTCAGTTTCCCGATATTTCCAAAAACATAGATCGAATCGCCCTTCAATGGAAAATACCACCTTGAAGTTTCAGCTTAGACTGAAACTAAGTTTTCGCTGTCGATAAGAGTAAAATTTGAACGAAATCGGAGATATGCTTCTTGAAATATATCTTCTTCTTCTTCTTCCTCCTAATTTAGGCCGTAGGGCCTGTAATTTCAAATTCAACTCCTTCTTGTGAGATTGATGTCCAGGAATCTTTCCATCTTTTGGGGGGTCTGCTTGGAGGTCGTCGGGTCTGTGGTCGACCATCCCGTGCAATTTTCGCTACCCTGCTCAGATCCATTCTGTTTATGTTGTCGTTCCATTCTCGTCGCCGCTTTCGCCCCCATCTAACCACGTCCTCGATCTCACATTCCTTTCTTACATCACTTCTTCGCTTCATATCTCTGAGAGTGTAGCCCGCTATACTTCAATGAATTTCCAAAATAAATTTCCTGAATTTTCTATTGATTTTTTCCTCAGGAAAATCAGGAAATCCAATTGGGCTGAAATAAAGTACTCAGTTGTCAAGTGGCTGTTTGGAGGTTTCAGTGAAATTTAAATGAAATATGAACATTTCGAGAAAAAAATTTTTTCCAAATTTTTTATTGATAATTCTTCATATTGCTACTGTAAATCTACCAACCAAGTCTCATTTCGATCAGATGAATATTTTTCGAGTTAGAAAAAAAATCAAATTTCAAACGACTAGCACAAAAACCATTCGGCAGATTTGGGCCATTAACGAACTTGACGGAGATATTCAGGATCTAACCTGAGAATTTAAAGAATGTCCTTTCTTTCGAAAGTTATCGCACGGAAGGCCGGCCGGACAGAATCAATTTTGACCAAGGATTCTTCATCAGTGTATCCAACCTAGTCGTTTGAGATCAATTTCGGCTCAGAATTCGAAAAATACAGACATCGTAACGAAATGATAACGCGCTGTTCCCCAGAACAAGCGCGTAAACAATAAGTTAGTATTTCAACCATTGAATTTCCAGTACAAATTATTAAGGTTCAACCCGTCACCTAGAGAACACCCTGAGATAGGGGAGGGGGTAAATATTTCATTAAGAAGTAATGAATGGTTTCTGTCCCATACACTTCAACTATTTGACCTTCGTATCATGTTCAGAGACAATTTTAAGTACTTTAACCTCTACTGAATTGAGCTGAAGGAACGTTTCTGGCTTGAATTAGAGGCGTACTCCAGAGGCAAGTAACCATTTGATCCACCCCAAAGTCAACGCCACTGGCGCAACTACAATTCAAAAAATAATGGGTCAGTCTTAGTTTCCACAGAATATTTATTGATACGAGAATCCTCTCACCACGATGTGGCTTCGTCAGCCTGGGGGTCGATTCTTGAATCTCGATCAAGAATTGAAGAGTATGACAATTGCCATATGTCCGCGTCGATTTTCTAAGTTAAATATAAAGAACAAGTAGACCTGACCTGCGCATGGAACCAAATGTCACTCGTCAATCGAATGTTATATCACAGATCAACCAGATAAACCACTCGCGTCATTTACTTAGGAAATCTATGTCAACGCAGATATGACCCTGAATCGAGCTAATCAGAATTTTAGCAGGCGTTTGGGGGTGCTTTGGGGTGCCAATCAGATTGCAGGAATAGGATTACGTCACTCTCGGAGTTTTCGGACTCGCTTGAAGAGGTTATAAACATGTAAACAAACTGAAATGAATTTTTCATCCTATTAATTGATGAATAATTTCGTATCTGTTCCATTTAAGAATATAATCCAAACATTTTTTTACAACCAAATCAATTGTTTAGTCATCTTTGAGGTTCTATTTTATGATGACAGGCCTCATTATATGTTTTAATTATACAACAAGAATTGGAATCGAACTTAGGTGGACTCATCCATAATGTTCATTTTATATAATATAAAGGAATCGCAACTGAAGTAAAAGCATTACAACCTCTATTATTCAATTAAAACGATGGGATGTCTTATAAAATTGTATATGATTGCACAAACACTAGGATTGGAATCGAACAAAGTTGGTCTATTCATAGTTTGATTTTATATTGAAATGAATCTCATTTGATGTGAAACTACAAAGATTCTCTGATTAAGGTAAACGGGTTTTCCATAACATTTTTCCAAAATTTCCATTTACTTCAACCGAATTCTTCTACAGGAGTTTAAGATGTGACAAAACACTCGCTTTGGTGTTGGAAATTTGCTTTTCAAATGGTTTCATCGAAAAATCTTAGTCTGATTTTGATTTTGTGATTCCTGAATCCCGACAAATCCGTTTTTACATTTCGATTTTAGATATTCCAAAATCAAGTATTCAAATTGACAGCTGTTTCGAGGAAGAAGAAAGTGTGGTTATGTCTGTTATATTTCTGAAGGTCGGAGAGACGCGAACGATGAAGTGATTTGTCTTGTTTGTCTGTGGTTATATCTCCTATACTCTACTCGTTGCTGAGTCGAAGGAAACGGTGATAAGGTTATGTTTGTATTCAGATTTGAAATTTCTCGATATCTTGGATTCAGTTAATTTCTCGAATATTTGCTTGAAAACAAAGTCGAAATGGCGAATAGAACTCTCACAAATTTTGCAGATGCTCGAGAAAACTTGGAAAATCGGCATAAACATGCGACAATTGTCATACTCTCCAATTCTTGATCGAGGTTCAAGAATCGGCCCTCTGGAGGTATGTAGTGGGATTATTAGGTTTTTTTGAGTTTTCGCTCCCAATATCTGAAACAGAATCTTTAAACAATTAGATAAAAATTGTTTTTTTCACGAAAAACGCCCTTGCGGATTGCAGGATCGAGCTATTTGTCAAAAGCATCTTCTTGGAAAAAATATTGCCTAATGAATAATACCGGAACAATACAAACCATAAACAATGCTATTTTCATTCTCTTTTTACGCGCTTGTTCTTGGGAACAGCGCGTTATCATTTCGTCACGATTTCTATAATTTTCGAATTTTGAGCCGAAATTGGTCTCAAACGACTTGGTTGGACTCACTGATGAAGAATCCGTGGTCAAAATTGATTCTGTCCGGCCGGCCGGCCGTGTGCGCTGTAATTTTCGAAAGGAAGGACCTAGAGTCTTGAAATCTTCAGGTTAGGTTAAGATCCTGAATATCTCGGTTAAGTTCGTTAATGGGCCAAATCTGCCGAATAGTTTTTGTGCTTTTACCATTTGAAATTTTGATTTTCTCAATAACTCGAAAAATATTTATCTGATCGAAATGAAACTTGGTTGGAAGATGAACAGCGTCAATAAGAAGAATTATCCATGGAAAAATTCGAAAAGAAAAATTTTTTTTCGAAAATTTTTTCATTTCATTGAAATTTCACTGAAATTTCCAAGTCACCATTTCGCAATGTGAACAAGCGCGTAAAAACTGCTGACTTCACGTCAGTGCTTTTCTAGATTTTCCTATCATCGTTTTACAAAATTCCATTCTTTTGATGTGGTCTTCGAGAAAAATTTCTTGATTCGGTTGAACCCTATAACATCGGTAACCATTCCGTTTAAAAATATTCCGAACACTTCAATCGCCCATATCGACTTGTTCAACAATTTGTCTACTGGAACAAGGTGCACTGATTTAGACAGCAGCACACACATCTACTTCTTTTTTCAGACGATTTTCACGGATGGTTTTTGATGGTTTATCAATATTGCAATTTCTCTGTTTGTAAGCAACCAAATTTCTTGAATTTTTTAAATATTCTAAAAAATAGCCGAACTGGAAGGTTAAGGCCCATCTTCAAAGGAAACAGTAAATGAATTCATTGTCTCTTGAATTTATTGACCACCCAAAAACTATTTGAGGTTTCCAATTTTTTCTTTCACACTTAATATTTCGATTTACGAGGAATCTATTCTCATTTCATTTATTAATTTCATTTTCATTATTCTATGGCCTAGAGCACCTCAAGTTTGAAGTGCGACTGGGGCAACTCTTACTTTACTTGGACCGCTTTCGCGTATCGAGAAACTGGAGACTCCCCACCAACCTGCGCAAAAAAACAGTCGCTGAGGTTTTGGATCTTCCACTGGCGGATTATATTCACAACTAATCTAGATTGAAGTAGAGTTAAGTTAGAGTGTCTTGGCCAGACCTTTATGTTAGGAAACTCTAATCTCACATAGAGAAACTTAAGAAGTATCTTTTTGAACAAGAAGTTCAATATAAGTATCCAAGTCATTTATTCGAAGATACCCAAAGTAACTTTGGATACTGTATCGAAAGTTACTAGTCCCTAGTATCTAGATTCTTTTACAACGTATTTTCGGCAGCTCTTTTCATAAATCCTAGGTAGCTTTGCCGCATATATATTGATGAAACTTCATTGTTCGTTTTTGATGTGTGCAGGAACAAACTTCGTATTTCATCAAACCGACGAAACCATTCAATTTCGATATTAATTGATGAAGAACGTAGCCGGCGTTATTATTGAAAAAGTGAAGCATTTATTTTCAACAGTGCTACGCTGTTCTGAGAGCAAACGAACGAAATTACGTTTGCTGTTTCAGACTGAATACGAAACGAATTCAATAAAATACAATATATTTCAGAACGTAATACACTTGTTGTTTTTTGTTCAATCTAAAATACAATTCTTGTCCGTTTCATGAAACGAGAGTCGGACAGACGATAATTTATTTTACTTTTTTCCCCGTTTATATTCGGCGGGCTTTTGTTTGACGAGAGCTCTCGTAAAAATTGAGTTTTATTATTACAAACAACATTTGCGTTCGAACTTCAATTATTTAATATATATTTTCATTTCGAGCGATATTTCTGCTTTTTTTTCGATGCCATGTTTGTTCAGTCGTTCCTGTTTATTTTGTCGATTGAGGGCCCCTCTCCAGAAATGTATCTGGAATTAATTTCATTCGTCAGATAGAAAATACAATATGGCGTGGAGGATGTATTGATTTTCGCGAAATATCGGGCCACGTTCATTTACTTTTCATCATTTTCAAGTCCTGCGGAGGAGGATTTATAAAAATTTCAGACAAACAGAACGATGCGCAATCAATGAAATGGAAAATGCTGGACGGTTTCTTATCGCTTCGATACACTTGAATTGCACATCACAAAAGAAGGAATATTTGGTGAAAATTCTTTTGTCGCGAGATTACTATGATCACCCGTGATTGGATCTCATCATTTTCTATCACTATCACTATAGAGCTAACACCCGATCGTTCACTCAATGACTTTCGAAAAGAGCAACTCGGAGACTATATATTTAGAAAGCTTGATTACGAATTCAAAACTGGGCAAAATAATATAAAATATTTGAGAAATTAATTCCGAACTTTGTCTTATCCCCCATCACGAATTTTTACACTAATAGATCTCTTGCACTTTACACAAATTATCATATTTGCATGTTTTCCTCATTCTATATCGACAAAATCATAATGAATGCTATCACACACTTCAACAATTCGCGAATTTTGAATAATTCGCTATTAAAAATGGTCAAATCAGGACTCAATGTCGAATTGTACGTTATTGTACGATTCACCGATCGATACAGCCCGACGCTGTCTATTGGCTTGCTAGAGAGAAAAGTATACGAGAAGAGGGAGAGAGTGGATATATCCCCATACGTCACGGAAACGGCGAAGTTTCGTCCGTTTAATCAACCGATATGCGGAGCCAAATTTAAAAGAGCATTTTCTCGTTAAAAATTGAAGTTTTTGATGGCGGTTGAAGTTTTTCAGCAGTCTTACGGATAAAATATTCGATTCAAATGATAAAAAAAAATTCATGCAAGAGGTATTTCCGAAATAAGAACGATACCAAGAAATTTGACCCTGTTTCTCCGAAGAGCAGTTTACGATCAGGGGGTCAATTCTTGAATTTCGATCAAGAATTGAAGAGTATGACAATTGTCATATGCTTATGTCAATTTTTTGAGTTTTCTCGAGCATCTGCAAAATTTGTGAGAGTTCTATTCGCCATTTCGACTATGTTTTCAAGCAAATATTCAAAAAATAAACTGGATGCAAGATATCGATGGTCGATTGACAATCGGTTTCATGCGCAGGTCATAACTGCTTATTGTTTATATTCAACTTAGAAAATCGACGAGTATGACAATTGTACTATTCAATTCTTGATCGAGATTCAAAAATCGACCCCCTGACTTAAATTTGACACACTATTGCTAAATAGTGTGTGCAATATCTGTTCCAAATTCCATTAGAATTTGACGAATAGTTGTTGTCAAAAAAATATCAACTGAAATTCAGAAAATCTTAGAGAAGAATTTTTTTTAAATATTCTACCTCCATGATCCTCATGCATGAATTCTTTCAATCTTGAAATTTCGAATACCCAAGAAATAGGTTATATTTCTTCTTCAATATCTTCTAAAATAGTACTTCATGACATATTGAGGAAATAACCTCAAAATATGAAGTAACCACTAAATTTGAGATATTATTTTCCCTATATCTCCGAAGCTAAAGCAGATCAAATTCCACTTTGAAACATTGTTGTTGAACATTGACCTCAAGGTATGTGCCCTTTGCCTAAATCATCATTCTTTTTGGTATATAACAACAGGATTTTTCTTATCCTACGATCATCACGAAATTCTACAGAAGATTGAACACTGAAGTATTTTTTGAATAACTTAGGAAGCATCAACGTTACATACTGAGCACATAACAACGAAATGTAACCTATAATTTTCGATTCATTGTTCCTGTAGTTCCCGAATTATCGCCCAAATAACGTTAAAACTTTAAAAGGCTTTAACACCGAAACCGTTTGGCCGATTTTGCCCGTTAACCAACTCAACCCCTGAAAGTTTCAGGTCGATAGGATTCTCCGTACGACCATGATCGTGCCTACGGTGGCCGGTCGGCCAGACAGAATCGATTTTGACAACAGATTCGTCATCAGTGACTGCAACCTAATCTTTTAAAATCATTTTCTGCTCAAAATTCGAAAATTACATACAGTTGGACAAAACGACAGCACGCTGCTCCCCAGAACATGCGCGCAAGAAGAACAATCCCGCAAATTTTGAAAAAAAAAAATTCATACTGATCGACTTCTGCGATCCTCACGAGATTTTTCATGGGTTTGCGTGATATTGGGAAAATAAACTCATAATTTAAAATGTGTATAACTTCGAAACTGTTGGGTGGATTTTGCCCAGTATCGAACTTACCTGTCGCGTTTTTGTGCGCGATATCCTGAAAGGTACAAGTGCTAACTCTTACCGTCCGAATGTTTGTCATAAAAGAACAGAATTTGACCGTGGATTCAACATCAGTGAATCCAACCTAGTCTTTCCAGTCTATTCACGACGAAAAATCAGAAAATTGCACACAGTTACGCAGATAGAAAACGCGCTGTTTTCCAGAAAAATCGCTTCAATAATTATAAAGTATAAAGTTAGCAGTGGTTTCTGTCTGCCATCTGATTGTTGTTGTTTATTATCAGAAATAACAAACAGAAATTAGTATGGATCTTATCAAATTTCAAGGGCAGACTGGAATCAAACTCGAAATACATATATTACGTGAAAAGTCGCTCTATTATGATTTCGAATTTATATTTACAGGACCAGACGTAAAATTATACCTCATAACATATACATAATTGCATTGGCCGCATTGCCAATCATAATATCGATCCAACTCACAAATATCGACCCCCCTGTATCATTATCAAGGTAGATCCGTTCTTCTCTCTGATTATGGATCCTTATTATTCGAAGTTGATTGTATTCTTTAGACCTTATATTTTAAGTTAAATTTCGGCTGTAAATACACGATATTTCCAGCGAATCCTTCGCCTCCTTTTTATGTGATCGTGAATTATTTTATTTTGGCGCTTTGCAAATTATATATGCATGGTGTATTGGATCAAGGTCAGGGGGTATTTCAAGCTGGGATACTTTCGTAGGAGGTTCCAGCGGTGGAAATCTTGAAAAGGCCGAATTTGTACCTTCGCACTATATTTTAATTCGTAAACGCGCTCATTTTCGATATAATATCCAATAATGATCCTCCTGTAGTCGAGAGAAAAAAACATTTCAGATAGGTTGAGTGTTGAGCCTTCAGCCATTAGGATAGTCTGAAACTTGGAGTGATTCATCTCTTCAATACGCAATGATTCCGCAGATATATCCATTCAAAATATTATTTTTCCAATATTTCCAAAAATATAGATCAGATCGAATCGAAATCCAGTACTTCATCGAAAAATTACAGTTCGAAGGTTCATACAGAATTTAATGAGGATGATATGATAAGAAAATCACAGAATTTTTTTTTTCAAATTGTTCTAATGACACGATTATCACGAAATTTTGCATAAATTTGTTTTTCAGCATCTTCAAACTAGCTGTGAAATTTTATCAGGACTGAATCGGTATTTCTCGAGTTATACCGAAAAAAACAACGATATCGAGAATAAAACCTCGAAATTTGACATATTTTTTCCCGATATCTCCAAAACTTATGATCGGATCGAACTGAAATTTGGTACACTGCTGTGAAATATGGAGCTCAAAGTGTGAGTGGACTTTTTTTGGATATGATGAATGGTTTCCGAAAAAAAAATTTTTGGAAAAAAATTTCGAAAAAAAATTTACTGACAACATGATCCCGACGAAATTTGGCTCAAAGTTGCGCGTCGTTAAACTCCACCTAAGTGCCAAGTTTGAATCCAATCGCTCAAGTCGTTTCTGAAATAAAGAAAAAATGACTTCAAAATTTCAAGTGCCTATAACTCCGAAACTATTCGACCGATTTGTTCCATTAACGAACTCAACCGCGGCATTCTGATGCGCGACCTACCCTGAAAGTTTCAAGTTGCTAGCTTGCTTCTGTCGTCAGTTATCGTGTCCTTGGACGGCCGGCCGGACAGAATCGATTTTGACACCGGATTCGTCATCAGTGAGTCCGACCTAGTCGATTGAGACCATTTTCGGTTCAATCATCCAAAATTACAGACATTTGGACAAAAAGATAGCACGCTGTTCCCCTAGAACATGAGCGCAAAAATCAAATCGATTAAAAATGCTCCAGGCCACAAAGGAAATAACAACCCGAAAAAACATCATCCAGATATTTATTTAGTAGGTTTGTATCTGATTTCAATTGACGATAGGACAGGATGGAAGTTTTTTGGGCTCAATTACAAGGTTCGAATTCTTTGATGGGTAAAATTCGATCGATGATTTCGTATATACAGAGTGAGTCTATAAGTTGTACATCAATTTTAACCCTTGATTCCTCTCATCAAATAGAAAAACTTTATTCATTAACCATTCTTCCAGATTCGGCCCCAGCAAAAAGATATAAACTGTTGAAATTTCCAAAACAAGCCTGTCTTCCTTTAATTGCTTTGACATGGTTTCTCTTAATGAAATGAATTTTGGTGTTAAGTTCTCGATGACTATGACTATCCTACAGTTATCAATATCATCTAACTTCAAACGGTTTTCTGGTTATAGACTTCCCGATTCATAAAACTATAAGAAAGTAGCATGAATAATGCAGATGAAGTTTACCTTAAGTCATCATAAGAATCCTTAATCATTTCAGAATAATTAATTATTCCTTATTATTTCTTGTCAAACGAACAGTTGTCGAGACAGTCAACTTTGAATGTTATAAAATAGGATAAAAATTCGAGAAATTCCTAATTTTTGTGAATCCGCCTCTGAGCTAGTAAAGACTGTAAATCAAGCCCGGCTCACTTTCACCCGTAACATAGAATACACAGAGATATTTATCTATTTCGCATAGAAAAAATATTAGCTCCACAGTCATATAGTCCATGTCTATGGACCAGAATTTCCATAGAATTCTAGACTTTAATTTACGCTTTCAGGTTATATTGGAGTGTTTTCTTATAGTTCGCTTATAAATTCGATGAAAATTAGAATTATTATGGAATTTTCAATATAAGAATGGGCAAGATCAAAATTGTGTAGAAACTCATGATGGAAACAACTGGATAGCACGAATTTCAAGTGGAAGATTTGCCTTCAATGGTAAAGTGTAGTGAAATATTTTTTCCATAAAAATAACCTAAAAAGTACCAAATCATAAGAATTAAGTGAGTAAATCATATTTGTCCAGGAGTGTATATATATAACTTTTTACCAGAGCCGAATCTGGGAAAATGGTAAATGAAAAAAGTGTAGTATTTAATGAGAGGAATCTATGCTTAAAATCAATGTACAACTTAAAGACTCACCCTGTATAAGTGGGTTATTAATTATGAACAACTCACCCCTTATAATATCTATAATATTTTATTAGACCATCGAAAAAAGTTTCCAGAGAGTTGTTTGGATTCTTCGATAAAATATTATCGATAAAACAGTGGCTTGCAGATTTCAAGATTTCCTGTACATTCTTGAATTTTAAAATAATCTGTTTCGCTTGATTTCAAAAGTATATAATATTATGTCAGCCCTGCCTCGTGAAATTTTCAGTTTAATAACATATTGAATTTGAAAAATGTTAACTTTCATATCAAATATTATCGGGAAAATTAATGAAACTAAGAAATTTTGCCGTTAAATAACAAGAAATAGTGAGAGATAGGGGTGCCATCTATGATTAATTTCCAAAATCGGAAAAAATTACATTACAAAAATTCATTAGTATATATGATAATGGGATATATTTGGGAAAAAAATACTTTTTTGATTTCACCACACTCAACTGTTTTCTTGGTGACATTTCATCGGAATTCGGTCCAAACAACATTCATTCGAAAATTTTGTCCTGTGGACATCGATAACGAACATATGGACTGGTAATCCGAACTAAATAATACTGTACTTAACTATTCGAAATTTTATTTTCCAAATACTACCAACAAAAAAGAACCAATCAAGCTGAAATGTAGAATTTGGTTGTGCAATCACGGCTCGAATGTCCGTAAGAAATTTCAGAGGAATTTTTAGATTCCGCCAATTGATTCTCTTGCTTTTCTTTTTTAAATTTTGGAATCGATTATTCTATACTCAAGAATACTGAAAAAAACTACCTTCAAACATTTCTCTCTTCAACGAAACAACTTTCATTCAAATTTGATGCCTAGGTTTTGCTGTTTAAACGGTCTAAACTTCACGGCAATCAGTGACGTTACATGTCAGACATCTTTCTCTCCACCAAGCATGGACAGTGAATAGCGAAGTATGGGGCGATTTACCAATCAGAGGTACCTATTTCAGCTAATTTGAATTTGCTTCTTGATTTGACCACTTTCAATAACGAATTATTCAAAATTCTCGGATTGTAGAAGTGTGTGTGAAAGCATACGTGATGGTATTGAATTGAAATAGTTTCAGAAAAACATGGAACGACTGCGACGTAGTGCATCAACATCCATTTCAAGAAAAGTTCCTCTTATAAACTTTATGTTCGAATCAGATACCTAGTATTCCGCTGAAGATTTCAAATGTTCATGTATTAAATTACAGTTGACATAAGGTATAAAAATATTAAAAACTAAGATTAATGAAACCTGTTTGAAATAAAGAAGACTCTGCCAATACCGATGAAGAGCCGCATATCTTCAGATATGCAAGAATTATCCTAACAGATGCCTCCTTAATCACATCCAAGATTCCCAAGAAAGAATGGTAGAGATTAAATAAATAAATATATAATATTAAATTATGTGTCGTAGATTTGAATGGAACAATAGAGCGCAGAAGTCTCATGTTAGTCAACGAGTATTTTTCAGGTTTATCCCAGAGTATCGAGTTGTTTATTTTCGAATAATATGCATTTACTCATAGGTTTGTGTTAATTTTATGTTGGTGTTCGAAAAGTGAAAGCATGTTTCTGTTTCAGTAGTGAAAATCGAAATTTTCCTTCGATATCCCAATAATGTCACAATTATTCCAAATAATTCCCAATTATTCTAAATAATTTTTTTTTTTTTGACAAAAATTTTCTTCTAATTATCAACGAAATCAACAGCACAACCATCATCAACCCAATTTATTGAATGTGATTCCTTATGTACATGGACTTTCAGAAAAGATCAGAAGAATTGATGCTAAATTCAATATAAGAACGGCTTTCGAATCAAAAAATGATTTCAGATCCATACTAAGTGAAACCAAACAAATTAACTAGAAACAAAAATAAAAAATTGTGTTTACAGTATTCCCTGTATTTGTGGATAGACATATTACAGGGATAACGTGAAGACCATTAGATATCAGAAAACGAGAGCACAAAAACTACCTAAGGAATAGAGGCATATAAAAATCCCAAATAGCGAACCATGAATATTCTACCATTGGGAATCACATGATAGATTGGGAAAATACAAAAATATTGATGTTGGAATCAGATAATTTGAAAAGAAAAATCAAAGAGTCCTCTTGCATTTTGTTAAATACAGAGAGTAATTTTGCTCATGGTTCGTTATAGAAATAGACCCTATTTGGCTGAATTAACTCAAAAAAGAAGTAGAATTGAACAAAAGTCTCAAATCAAAACGAATAATTGAAAAAAAATAATTCTTGAAATTTTCTGCTTTGTACTCTGAAACGTCAGTTCGCTTTCTTTATCGTTTCTATTGTTTCTGTATTGTTCATTAGGCAATCTGTTTTGCAAGAAACGGTCCTTGACAAATAGTTTGATACTGCAATCCGCAAGGGCGTTTTTCATGAAAAAAACAATTTTTATTTAATTTTAATTGTTCTGTTTCAGATATTGAGAGTGAATAAACCATAAAAAACCTAAGAAATGATACGAAATCCTCCCAAAATAAGCTTTAAGCGATACTCATTCCAAATAATGTTACGCTTTTGAATAGAGAAAGAAAAATAACGAAATAATTCAGATAAACAGATCTGAAGATACAATTTTCAGGTTTGGGCTTGCACAAAATGCACAAATGCGCGCGACTTAAGTAAGAGCTGAGAGAGGGCGCTCGGTACATCACAAAAAAATTAGCATGTTGCTGTGACATATTTTATATTTTTGTGATGATGAGGTATAGAAGGATATTTCCAAACATTCTATCATATATAGAGAGGTATCTTTTCAAATAAATAACTTTTCTTGTATCTCCTCTTTAATTTCGATAGCATTCTATCGAAATTCTGTAACAACCAAGCATCTTTCACGTATAACTTTTCTGTTCCGTAGGAGATAACATCAAACAAGGGGTAGGGTATAATGAACTACCCTGTACGTCGTGATATTACCTTTTGAATTACGAAGTTTTAAGGACTAAAGTCGTGTCTCTCCATGACCCGACACACCCATTCCGAAAAAGAATCATTTTCTCAATGAATTTTCATGTGCTTAACGAAGCTTATTACGATCTTCGGGCAAAAATTCCATAAACGAAGAAATATTAGTAAGGAGAGATTTCTCGACATAAATATGCAATTACTACATTAACCGCCCTTATCATGCAAAATACATTTTATACAATGTATATTAGTTTTGCCACTACTGATTTATTTTCCTACAGGGCAACTTAATGCAACTTCTACGTCGCTGAAAATGAATTTATAATAAGATTTGAGCGATGGTCGATGAAATATCTCCTTGTATTCTTTGAATAGGCATGATGCAGTAATATTCGTATACAGGGTGTTTTTTGTGGAGTTAATAGCTAGGGTTGTATTCAATGTTATTTCTTTATAAACAAGTATTTTCTATGCAATATTGGTGCAAATGCTTGCAAAATGATATTCGTATATAGGGTGTCTTTGGTGGAGTTTATAGTTACGGTTAAATTGAATGTTATTCCTTTATTACCAAGTTTTTTCTATGTGATATTGGCGCAACTGCTTGCAAAATGATATTCTTGTACATAGGGTGTCTTTAGTGGAGTTTATAGGTAGGTTTCGTTATAAACAAGTAATATTAGCGCAACTGCTGGCGAAACTTGGTTGGGATCGTATCATTATTAGTGATTGAAAAAAAATTAGCGAAAATTTTTGGAATTTTTGTTTTTTTGGAAACTATTGATCTGATTCGCATGGAATTTGACAAAAGACTTGAAGTCGATACTTTACAACAGTGATCCAACTTTCAGATTCAGTTAGATCCATTTTAGTTTTCGGCGGTTTTCGAGGATATTGGGAAAACATTTTTTCAAACTTCGTAGTTATCGAGGGAACGTTGATATTTCTGGAATATCAGAAATACCGATCTGATCATGAAACTTGATTACTAGTTGTCAAATGCTAATTTTCAATTTTGTGCGAAAATGATGTGATGATCAATTTGGAGAAGTTTTTAAATTTGTATTTCGCACACGATTTTGAAAATGCGCGCAAAAACTGATCACTCTGCTTTAGTGCGCTTAAAGTTTTTTTTTACTCCGTCAACGATCTGTCAGTTTTCTCTTGGATATACATAAACCTTTATAGGATCGGATATGTATTCTCGAAAATTAATGAGTTCGATTTTATTGAGCTCCAAACGTGATCAACTCATTGCGAGTGTTTGAGTTGTTTTTTCAGAAGTTATTGTGTTGACAATCGGCCATTATGTTGGCCATTAACACAAGAACTTCTAGAAAAAAATCATATACATACTCGGTATTTGTAGACTAACTTTGTGCTTGCTTGTGAAAGTAGAATTCATGGATGGGACAAACCTTCCCCATAATTCCCTAGATATAATGTCCACTAGATTTTTCATGGGCCTGCACCCCTTCATTTTTCTTCTATGAACTAGATTTGCGAAATCATTCGGTTTATTTTGCCTGTTTACGTATTCGGCTTTCGTGAATAGGCTTTAAATCTGCCCTTCGAATATCGAAACTCGACCTATTCCATTTTGTGGTTACTGTACTGTGTTTACGGTCGATCTTGAATGAAATTTTTTTCAACAAAAATTTTCGAGCCTTATAAGTTTTTTGTAACTACACAATCCTCATGAAATTTTGCATGGGTTCGCGCGTCGACATTCCAACCAATTATAAGGTTCCGTTCTGATCGCAGAAGTATTTTTTTTAATACTGGAGAAATTTCCCCAAAATTTTGATTGAGTATAACATCGAACTTATTTTGCAGTTATTTTTCGGGTTTCCACTTCCAATATCTGGAAAAGAACCATTCAAAATCAAATGAAAATTATAATTCATTTTTATATTGCAGAATACAAATTATTTGTCAAGGGCAATTACAAAAAAAATGTTTCCTAATGAACACTAATGGAATAATGTAACGAATCAATGGAATGAACTGTCACGTTCCAGAGTCTGCTTCGTAAAAATAACAATTTTGATTAATTTCAGATAGTTTTTGATCCGAATCAGGTAGATCATGTTTGTGTATTGCCACCAACCTTGCTATTCAAGTCATTTTGCTATTTTCCTTATTTATAGCAATATGGCCAATGATATTACCTATTTTGATGGATCTTAGTTTTGAATTTTGTCATAGCCATATTTCTATCTTGGACATCCATAATCGGTGATCTTAAAGCTTTATTTTATTACTTAAGAGCAAACAATACCTCGAACGAAACAGGGTAACTTTTGAATGCCATAGTTCGTTTTTTTCGAAAAAATTTTTGGGGGCAAATGGTTGAAAAAAATTGTGAGGATGCGCAATGTTGCCACTTTTTCATATTCAAGAATTTTCGGGAAAAAAAAACTGAAATAACTAACATTGCGCATTCTCATCGAAGAAATAAGTACATCCCAAAAAAAAATTCCAAAAAATAATCACTGAAGCCTGCAGAACAACACGTTCTGTCCTAAATTTCACGCATTTCCAATATTTCTCGCTGTTATTGGCAACGTTAAATAAGGCAGACATCAAGAAGGTATATTGATCCTGAAATATTAACGAGGTTCAATTAAACTTGAATGTGGCTGTGTTGCCGAGCCTTAATTCACCAACACGTGAAAATGTTTGCTCCTAAGTGCGACAAGGAAGAAGAAAATATCCCTATACTTCATAAACATTTTGTCCTGTATTCTATAGTTTCGCGTACATAACCTTGATCTACGGTTTTCGCTATTTATGTAAACATTGATTAACATTATTCATTCAAAAACGTTAGGAAACTGAAAAATTAGTCATATTGATCAATGACCACCAATGGACACAAATATAATATTGATTACCCTTCAAAAATCGAATGCCGCTATTTTATTCAGGCTGAATAATTCGATGAACTTCTGTTGACAACTCAAAGAGATAAGTGGTGTCTACTATGCCAGTCTTTCAGTCAAAAATTTTACCTTAAATTCAAACATTCCTGAGAACCTTGACTTGAACACATTTCCATTAGCACAAACTTTCCTCTTTGAAATATTCCCTTTCCAACATATCTTGTTATCAGGCAAGTACTTTTTTGAGGTTGCTAGGATAGGAATCTTGATAGCAAGACCTTTGTTAAATCGACAGATCATAGTATTTCTATTCTTCTTATGGAAGTAATATTGATTTCCTGACGATATTACTACATGCAAACAGAAAAGGAATGAATGGGCCTGAAAACTCCAAAACAACCTGAAAAATAATGCAAAATTCTCCCAAAATATGCCTTGAATCAGTATGAGAGAGATTTTTCTTCAACGAGTCCAATCTGATCACTTAAAACTATTTTTGTCTTATAATTCTGTACCTGGAAACATTTTGACGAACATTTTCCTGAGGAAAGTGCTTTAAACTATCATGAAAAATGTTTAGCGTAAGATACTATCAAGTTCATATTTTATGGCGACACCCCGTATACCGATTCATCCAGAATGAATTTATCCTCTTGGGAGTACTTGTTTAGTTTTGTTGCTTCGAAATGGATCTCGGTAATGTATAAAAACATGGCCGATATGCCAGACTATAAAATTATTACACACACCACTCAGACGAATCCATATAGGAATTGTAATTTATTTACTTACATGTATTAAATATATATTATTACGTAGCAATCATGTATGAATGGTCTCTCGAAATAAAACTTATAATATTTAATGATAACGACCATGAACCCGTTTTCTTGTTGGTATAATAAAATAAAAAAATAATTACTTAGCAAGCGTCTGAGGCGATCCAGTGGCGTACCGATATCCATTAATTTTTCATGTTCTCAAGTTGATTCACTGATGTAGCAAGTAGGAACGTGGACAAGAAAGAATGGGTAGATCGATTGGTGTTTATTGAGGTTCTATGGATTGTAAATCAGTGCATCGTTCTGGATTTTTAGGTTTTTTTTCATCTTTCCTTTTCCCCTTTGTCGAATTCGTTCAGCACTACGTCTTTGGTACTGAAAGTTGAATATTCTCGCAACCATTAAATCAATATTTGGTGGTTGACATTGTTAATTTACAATATAATTCGTGTCATGGTGTTATGAAATTTTTCAAAATATTAGGTTGACTTGTTGGTTTTAGTGCATATGGCTGAAATTTTTGTTGACTGTAATTTTGCGTCGGTATTCTTTTTTGTTGATACAAAAAGTGAAAAAAGCCTGATTCTGTGGAATTTTGAATTCTTCATGTTTTATTAGGCCTTCTGTTTTGAATGTTTTTTTTTGTTCGAACCGATACATTCTTGGGTATGAAAGATGCTTACCGTCGGTTTAGCAGTCCAAGTCGATTCGTTATATATAGGAAACAAACAAACTATATATTATCATTCTGCCTGAATGTCTGTAATTCTCGAATTTTAACCTGAATTGATCTCAGACGACTTGGTTGGACTCCGTCTGTCCAAACGTCTGTTGCCACATAAACTTCGAAGTAGAATAACTTAGAGATTCTTATTTTTAGGATAGGTTTGAAATCTGAACGATTCGGTTACGCAAATTTTTTTTTCGGAAACTGGTTCTCATATTCAAAAAAAATCCACTTAGACTTTGAGCTTCATATTTCACAGCAGTGTACCAAATTTCAGTTCGATACGAGAATAATTTTTAGAGATATTGGGAAAAAATATGTCCAATTTCGTGGTTTTCTTCTCGATATCGGTGTTTTTTGGGTATAACTCAATAAAGACTGATTCAATCATAACAAAACTTCGCAGGTGGTTCGAAGATGCTGAAAGACAATACTGTGCCAAATTTCGTGATGATCGTATCATTAGAACAGTTAAAAAAAAATTTCAAATTCTTTTTCAAATATTCAATATTATGTGATCTTCTTAAACCAAATAATTTCCGGAAGCAACGACTTAGAAGCTCGATATTTCAAGGTTAGCGGCTTGATTACGAATGTCGAATTCGTGAATGGGAGAAATCCGCCCAATGATTCCGTAGATATACCCATTCAAAATTTTATTTATCCAATATTTCAAAAAATACAGATTAGGTCGAATTGAAATCCAATACTTTATCGAAAAAAACCTAGAAAGGCAGCTTTTGCGTGCTTGTTCAAATACGTTACCGAAGCGGTCATCTCCATTGAACATGCGCGCAAACGCTGCTGCCTTCACCGCAGTGCTTTTCTAGGTTTTTCATACGAGAATGGACACGGAAGATATTGTATATGATCCTATGGTGGTGTTTATGATCCAATGGAATATTGAGTGAATATCAAGTGGAAGATTAGTGATTCAATGATGAAGTATACAGTGAAATATTTGTTTCGCGATAATAAGGCATAAACTACCTAATCATAAGAATTGAGTGGGTAGATGAGATTTCTCATTGATTTTTCCTTGATTTCCAAGCAATAGATTGGTAATACTGAGAGAAAATATAATGTGAATTCAATAATTCCAAAGAACTGGCGAATGTTGAAGAAACTTTTTCCTCTGTTGACACTGGAAATATTTCACGTAAATACACATGATACACAAGATTCAGTTATGCTATTTCCGTGTATGGAAATAAGAAAACGAGTGTTGAAATTTTACTGAAAAATAATGGATAAAGTAGTCCGTTACTTAATGACAGTTCATTCGAAAACAAAAAGAAAGTACTCGAATAACACTGCAGTAAAACTTCTAAACGAACAGACAAACCTATGGAATTCCCTACTTTTCAAAATTCTCAAGAAACAAGTCTACAGAAGACATTCAAATACCTTGTTGCACAACTCCAAATACTCCCGTATGAAAAAAGTAATACTACAAAACCGAAAACCTCTGTCACCTCAAAAGAACTAACTCAATTTACAAAAATCTCGTAGATCTATGTGAATGATACCAAGGGTTTGCACTCACATACGTCAAAAATGTTGGATAGCTTGTGATAAATTATTCATTCCAAATTATCAGAGGGTTACTATCAGAAAAAGCAGCTTCAATTCTACATAGCACTTTCTGATACTTTGTCTCTGCTCCTTCGAAACTACCTTCAGCATTTTTAGTTTCCAAGCGTGATGATTATGTTGAGATTGAGAGTAGAAATTTGCATTGGCATTTAGCAACGTCGCTGAGAATTATTTTGACATTGCCGATATTTCACGTGTATTCAATATAATGAAAGCATTTTTTGGCGACTGTAAGTAGAAATTCAAGAATACTAGGCAAATGAAATTGTTAACTTAGAAAATTGTACATTTAGGCATAAAAATTTGAAACATTTTATATACTAGAGATTTAGAATATAGGCAAGAGGCACATCAAAATACGGAGAAAAATACGGCCGAATTATCTAGACCAGGTTCGAAGAAGGAAAACTTACCTCTGAAGAGAAAACTGCGAAAGCATCATTTTTGGAAGACATCTTTAAAAGCAAAGCAAACTAGGATGTTGAAGAAAATTCCAGTCATAAACCCAAAGTAAACCAAAATTGAATCAAAATGACTGGCATCCTGGAAGAATATCAGAATAAAATACATGGAATATTGAAGCAAAACCAAAAAAAACTTACCAAAAGGGAAAAACCAGCAGTTATCAAATCCAAACAAGTAAAATTCGAGCCAGATAAATTTAATTTCAAGAGTAAACTCTTGGAACTTGCACATTGCGCAGTAAATAAACAAGACGAACTTTGGAGGTTATACAGAAAACCCGAACCACAGAAGAATATAAAGCAACAAAGTGACATAGAATAGAATCCACCTGAGAAAGAGACAGAAAGCCGCGCAAAATTTAAATCAAAATTCATAATTTTTTGTTATTGGATCCTGTTGAAAATTCAAAATTATAGAAAATCAAACAACAGTCAGATTCATAACAGCATACTTAGTTATCTAGTTCCGCTCTTAACATGGACGTCAAGACAGCTTTTCACTAGTACCCCTATTCAACTGAATACCAAGCGTGAAACGACATTGGTTTAATAATAATAGTGATGGATTTTGATAATGGACATTCTGATTCCGATCATTTCTTGGAAAGTTCCAATATGTTCAGATAATAATGTATAATAGCACCTCCAGGAAGGTAAACTCACTCCCCTCGCGAATATTAAAGGAATTAAAATCGATAAATTTGACGATGTCGTTAGACTGATAGTCGACCATCCAATGTCGTGCGTGAGGGGGTATTTTAAGGCGGACATATCTTTGCCTAACGACGCACTGATTTTCATGCACAACCTATTCGGAAAGCATTTGGGAAGAGCGACGGGGACAAATCCAGCGATAAGGACTATTATTAAAACGTTCCAAAATATTTTCGACTTTATGGCCGGGGATTGTCACAATCAGCGCTAGTGATGAAACAACCGGGCATTAGTTATCCGCCGATCTGATCATCAATTGGACACGATCATCTGCTTTTACGATTTCACATTATCCGAATGAACTCCTGTCGTAAATTTGCATTTCACCGCGGAATGTTTCATGATTTCAAACAAATAATGCGGGTTGCCTTTCGCAGCCAATATCGACAAACAGAGCGAGTTTTGGTTCAGTTTTGATTATAGGATTCCATGAATTTTAGAATATTTCTCCAGAAATGACTACAAATTTCATGGTATGATGTTTCTTCGGAACGAGAATTACTAATAGTTTATTAATCAATTAGCATATAAGGACTGCCGTTATTCACGAGGGTGACGTTGGCGACACGAGCTGCAGGTGAGTCTCGCAAATCACCCGAGTGAATAATAGCTATTATATGCGAGTTAAATACAATACTTTATCCACGACTTCATTGGTAAAGTTGGAATAATACTGAATTTTCAAAAACCTAAAAAAGAGTTGTCATCAGAATGGCCAACTTATTTTTTTGTGATTGATGGAAATTGTCAAGCTCACGAGAAAAGTCAAAACTTTCACTTGATGCATGGAGTGTATAATATTCATTATACACGACTATTATCCACGGGCTTGATAAATGACCGTCCTTTTCCTTCAACAAGGGCTCTCGAAATATATATATTATTCAGTGGTCGTTGACAGAAATATTTTAATGCTTAATTTTCCGCTGGAAATGACAGAAGTGAACGCTATTGAGAACACGATTCATAGGATTGGTTTCAATAACTTGCTACACATAATATATAATTCTTCACTATATTCGAGAATTGCTACCTTTTGAAGTTGCTGGAAGTTGTTGAAGAACATGTCTACAGGATGAAGGAAATAAAACAAAATAATCAGATTTGAACTCATGACAAATTTGAGTATTAGAGTAAATGTGGGCAGAAGTCCGCATCTAAAGAAAAACAACAAATAACTTTCCTACTGTAAACAGTTTACACAATGTTTCTTTATGTGCGGATACCTACAATCGAAACACACCCACTTGACTGTTCAGAAAATATTTGATAGGTTTATTCAATTACAGTTGGCATGTTGTTGAAGAAGGATTTTTCCATATAAGCTAGGGTTAGAGTCCTAAAGGTTTGGGGCAAAAGTCAGCCGTTTATTTTTTAATCAGAAATTATGACAAAAAATTAGACAAGATATGGTTTTATTGCTGTGGGACTACAATATAAATATTTCAACGCCTTCAGAATATAAAATTATTGTAATAAACAACTACAAATCACGAAGAAAAAAAAACGGCTTCAAAAAACATAACACCGCATAAAAAAGTAATACGAATGCATATTAAATATCACGAGTATACTGGCCACAGTTATAGTCAATGCAAATCTCATTACACCATCGGTTACAAGAAATACATTGGATCCAGTCTTCTGGAGGATTCTGCGGGCTTTTACCCTCTTTTGACTCTTGGGTGAAAACAATGGCTGCCTGTTAGACTGGTTAATGCAACTTCGGTTTATTATCGGATCTGGAGAAACTAATCATGCAATACATAATCAAAATAACAAAAAATCCGAAAACTTTTTGTAACAGGGATGTACCTAATGGAAAACATTCAGAATTTTTGATCATTATCTATTATTTTCGATTTACCTTATTTTCAAGTACAACACAAAAAAACCCAAAAGAAAACTATACCGTTACTATTTGTTTAGGATAGTGTCGGTCAGGAACAGGGTGAGAATCATAGATGGCGCAAAAAAAAAGGATTTTTGCCCCGGTGCGGACTTTAGTCCACATTTACAGGCATGAAAAATCATCCCCATGTTGATATCAGTCATCAAATAAATATATAAAAAAAACAATAATTCTATAATTCTATGCAAAATCAGAAAAAAAGCAAAAAAAGAGATTGTGGTTCGTAGTAGGGGGGACATTTTATATTATAGACATCTTGAATAAGGTTCGAATGCCAGCTTGTTTCAAAGGTTATTCGATTGCCTTTTCAAGAATGCCACCAACTTGACCCTTTTTTTATTACGGAAAATGGTGAAAGAGTAGGATAGTTTTGATTGCCTAAATTTCAATGAAATATGGAAATGATGAAAACTTTTCACTAGTAGGTCCAATAAAAGTATTTCCAGCGACTACCACGCGTGGAAAAAATAGAACTTCAATATGCCATGATAAACATTTTCTCGACAATATTACTGAATTTGTTTTTACATTCTTAAGTTATTTTCTTCACTTCTTCCAAAGCATAAATTAAAGAAGTGTTAACGAAGAATTTTGAGTGCACGGTATTTTTGAAGAGTCCATCAAAGTACCTTCAAAACAAGGTTTCACTCAACCGCCCTATCCCACTTAAGATTTTAAAGGTTGCTTTCCTCGCTGTCACATGGTTGATATACAATACAAATTGATTGTTACCAATCGTTTGAACTGAGATATTTACACTTTCTCTTTGCAGCATCGACTCTATCGTAATTTTTTTTCAGGTAAGTTTTCCTTTGGGCTTCAATTGATTTGAGTCTGCCACTTTTGTGAGTATTGCATCCATATTATTATCTATTTATTAAATCGAAGAAAAGTTCACGCTGTACTGATAATGAAAAATTCAAGTTTCAGGAAAATAACAGCTCGAATTGTGGTTCAATTGTTTTTTTTTACTCTTTGTTTTCCATCTACGTTTCGACAGCAATCGCTGTCTTCTTCAGGATGCTACAATAAAGTTATTATTTTTATTTTTTGTAATGAAACATTTCTAAAAGGCTCACCGAAAATAAATGGTTAAATTAAAAAAATTGTCAAAATCCATACATGCAATCTTGAAATCAATAATTCACAAAACAGTGATGGAAATTAAAGAGTAAAGGATAGCAATTGAGTCAGCATTGGAGCTGTTATTATCCTGAAATTTCAATTCTTCATCTTTTTATTTACCCGAAATATGTAGCAATATGAGATTTGTGAGTAGAAATCCATTCTCGAAGTGGAGTAGCTATGAAGAAGGGGAAGAATTTTTCCAACAAATGAAAATTCCAATCTTTTAATCAAGAGTAATGCATTTCGATGAGTTCACTCATCATCATCAGACTCACACACTGCTCAGCTACAATGTTTACCTTACTGAGGAGTTAGGTATGTATCTCAGAGTAACAAACGACACAGAGGGACTGTACGCAGTTTTTGGGTGTCCTCAACATCCTTCTGTAGACGTTGTCAGATTGTGATATATATTATATAATGCGCAATGATTATCTTAGCGTAGGTGTATATTATATGAAATAAAAAATATTAATTTTAATAATGCTTGGTAAAATGTGGAAATTTAAACACTTCATGATCGATATTTTTCTTCAGTTTCGAATTAGTGGTACGAAGAATACCTACCCTTTTCAGTATTTTTCTGCTGAAATCCAAGCTTTGGCAACGATACTGCATTAACAGTATACCGCCGGTCAATCTGTCATCCGTTGTTTCTAACTAGTTTTTAGATATTTTTAGCTGTTTACTTCAATATTTTTTGAATTATTACAATACTTCAATTCACTAAGGGACGTAAGAAGTGTGTTGTTTGTGGAGAATCCCGTGAATTGAGTGAAATCACAGGTATCACAAGTTGATAACTGCTTTGTTGACGAGTTGTTTGGATTACGGTCAAAGTGTCAAATTTTGTATCACATGTTGCGGACAGCTGTTTACTTCAATATTTTTTGAATCATTACAATACTTCAATTCACTATGGGCAGTAAGAAGTGTGTTTTTTGTGAGGAATCCCGTGAATTGACTGAAATATCGTATCACAGGTTGGTAACTGCTTTGTTAACAAGTTTGTTTTGATCGCGGTCAAAGTGTCAAATTTTGTATCACATGTTGCGGACAGCAATCGCCTTCTGAATATGACGTATCCTACCTCCATTTTGTTTGTTACTCTAAGGTATGTATCGAATCCACGGACAAAACAATAATACTCGAAAGATATCACTTAACGCCTTGACAACGAACGTGAACATGCGCGCAAAAGCTGCTAACTTCACGTCAGTGCTTTTCTGGAATTTTCTGAAGTGTTATTGAATGAATCTTTATTGCGGTGTGTAATTACTGTCAATAGCAATTCGTAATTTTTGTGCAAAATAGAAGATGACGATGCGGTGACCGCTTCAATACCAGTATAATTCTAATGTGGGAAGTATTTTATTAGTTGTGCCCTTGGCAGAGTTGTCATTTAATACTGTTATTGTTAAAATAAATTTAATTGGTAATTATAACATATGACCGTCTCATTGTGACAAAATATCTATTCAGACTGAGCGCGGACTTGAATCCGTTTCATAACTTTTTCTGTTTTGAAAGCATGTCGTTATTATATTCATTAGTCGCATTGTCAACTAATGGATTTTGTATATGAGAGCTCACAAATCATTTCCTCTAGCCAATTAGTTTCTTTCTCGAAATGTAAATTAGAGAAAAGCTGTGCCAGGAGTTTGAAATTGTTGCATTCTGTGACGAAGTCGACTTTGAAACTTCAGAATCGAAAATTATACAGTGCGCGTCAAAATTATGGAACAAATTCATTTTCTCAGAAGAAAAATATTTAGCAACAAAATCCTGAAACAGGTCAATTTTGTTGCACCCTGTGCCATTTCCATCAACCCTCTAAATTTCTTGAATAGGGAAAGCAGGTCATGTGGTGTTTTTTGGCAAGGTCTTTGTATCTTCTTTACAGGCGTTAGAAATTTTCAAGAAAAAAAAATTTGTTTTGAAAAATTAGTTAGTTCAAAGAGATTTTCAGTATGTGCACTTTGTCATGGCTCATTTACTTTGAGATGATGGTACCTGATGAAATTTGTCACCGAATGAAAGTCGTCCATTACAGTTTTGTTCATGCACAACTTTCAACCCCTTTCAACTCCCTCACGTGAAAAAAATGTTCTTTCTCCATTAAAGGGTTTGTAGGGGTTCAAGTTGTGCATGAACAAAACTGTAA
Organism: Myrrha octodecimguttata; assembly: GCA_958510865.1. Classification (NCBI taxonomy): domain Eukaryota; kingdom Metazoa; phylum Arthropoda; class Insecta; order Coleoptera; family Coccinellidae; genus Myrrha; species Myrrha octodecimguttata. The sequence goes on from OY294056.1 coordinate 61,379,685, forward strand.
TGGTCGACTTTCATTCGGTGACAAAATTTCATCAGATACCATCGTCTCAAAGTAAATGAGCCATGACAAAGTGCACATACTGAAAACATTTTTGAACTAACTAATTTTTAAAAAAGAAAATTGTTTCTTGAAAATTTCTGCACACCTGTAAAGAAGATACGAAGACCTTGTCAAAAAAGTACCAAATGAGCAACTTTCCCTATTCAGAAACTTTAGAGGGTTGATGGGGGTGGCACAGGGTGCAACAAAAATCCTTCAAAAATGCATAAAAATTTGGTAAAAAGTGTGACAAAAATTGATCTGTTTCAGGATTTTGTTGCCAAATATTTTTCTTCTGAGAAAATGAATTTGTTCCATAATTTTAACGCGCACTGTATTTATGACAGAAAAGTAAAACTGATGACAAGTTTTGAAGGTTATTGTTTGGGAAAAGTGGAGAACAACCGTATAAGGATATCTTGTTCTAATTAAAAAGAGAACTAGATAAGCCCTGACGTAATATCAGGAGTTTTTACGCGCTTGTTCAATTTCAAGAATTCGACTTCCTCAATCCTAATCTCTTAACGTCCGGCCTAACCGCTGTACTCAATAAATACCGAGAGAATCTGCTTAGAGACTTAATAATTGTGGAGCAGGTTTGGAGATCACTTACGTAGGCCGAATTCTTAAAATGCATCCTATGATTCCGCAGATATACACACCCTTTCAATGGATTATCGGATAGTTATTTGTTGAGATATTTATTCGGGAATAATAACCGATACCGATGAAATTGGACACATTTCTTTTCAATGTATCCCAAGATGAATATCCGATCAAATTTCATATACTGTTGTTGAAAAGTGACCTCAAGGTCTGTGCCAAACTCCATGGTAAGGTCATGAATAGTTTTTAAAAAACAAATTTTCAACAGAAATCTCGAAAGTCATGCTTTGGCATTACTATTGAAGAAGTTTCATTTCGACAACCCCACTTCTTTTCGAGAAATTTGAAATAGTCAAGAAGTTTGACAAATTTTTTTCCAATTTCTCTACGAATAAAAATATTCGCTGAAACTGAAATTCGGAGCATTTTTGTTATATTTTGACTTCAAGATCTGTGCCAATTTTTATGCGATTCTGATGAATATTTTTCGGAAAATAAATTTTTGAACAAAAATTTTCCGATTTTTTTTGATCGATTCCACCCTTCTTGGTTCAAAACTTGAAAATAACACACTTGCGAGAACGATAACATTATTTTTCATCAAGAATTCGTTGAATTTTCCAGTAATTTTTTTAATTAATTTCCGAAAAAACAGATCCACACGAAATTCTGCATTGAGTTGCAAGTTGGTATAAAATCCAACTAATTTGATAGTTTAAATCTGATCGCATCAGTACTTCTTCAGATATTGAGGAAATAACGTGTAGATTTAAAATTTCGATGAAATTTTACATATTTTTTTCCTTTATCTCTGAAAACAAATATCGAATCGGATTGAAATTTGAAGCACTATTGAGAAATGTTTACTTCGAGGTATGTGCTAAATGTCGTTCCAATTTGATCAACATTCTCTGAGAAAAAAAAACTTTCAACCAAAGTTCGGAAAACTTTCGAATACAACTTTTTTCAGAAATTTCACACTTGTTGCGCATTGATATTTTTCAACTTACTACGGAGCTTCAATCCCTTTCATCTCCGAAAATAAATTCCAGATCGGATTGTAATTTAAAACATTATTGTTAAATATTAACTTTAACGTCTATGCCAAATATTACTGCAATCGGATAAATAATCTGTGAGAATTTTTTTTTTATCAAAAATACCTTGAATTTTTTAATACAAATTTCCTACAACTAGATCCATACAAAATTCCGCACCAAGTTGCGGACCTGTAAATTTCAAGTCGCTATTTGCTTTCCCTCGAAAGGCAGAGCATATACGCGTAAAAGTCAGTTCCTATCTAAAAAATTTTTTCTCGATGAATAGAAAAATATTGTCAGGTAGTCCGATGAGTACACTTTTTATACTTCGAATATTCGTTCGATTCACAACCCTTATCGCTTCATATCTCTCCAAGCTGACGTATGATATCTGTGAGGTTATTAACAATAGGGAATTTCTATTGAACAACTTTTTTGCAGGATGCTACGGCGCACAAAAGCCTTGCAGTTCATCAGAACTAATCTCTTGAACACACATATATAACGGCATAGATGAACTGCGTGAGTATAATACATTTGCTAGGGATTTTCGCATTCAATGACTGGCGCTTTAAAATTTTTCTGTACGCGAGATTCACCACGCTCAACCATTTTTAAATATGTAATTGTACTTTTTTCAATACTCGCAGAATGCTCGAGTGATATTGTGCAAGTTGAAGGATGTCGTCCTTCATGCTATTGCATTTTTCAAGTACTCATTCCACTCAAAACTTATGCAATATATGATACTGAATAAAATGGCGTGGAGATTCTGAAGTGAGACTGCGAGTTTCATGGGGGAAACGCTATACAGAATTTTGTGGAATATTATTGTTTTCTAGGATTGCTCTATTCTTTAGAAAGTTCGAATAAGTTCTGGCTGATTTCCATAAAAGCGCTGTTGTATAAACAACCACAAAGGATGAAAACAAATTCCATCTACAAATCAATATACAGTGTGTTATTCGAAAACTATTTTAATATCTCGGCACCCATGCAAAATCCGAAATAATGCGAAAAGAGAAATCTTAAATGGGAAGTGGGGTTGAGTTTGTGTCTTCTTGTTTTGAAGTTGATTCCATGGCCTTTGCAAGAATGCCGTACACCTTTTTTGTGAGCTGGTACTTCAATTTATTATTCTAAAGATGATGTGAGGTGATTCCCTGGAAGTTATCTGTACTTCCTACTTCCCCGAAGCACTCGAGCAGTGTATAGTCCTTTTCAAAATGATTTACACCTCGGGTGGCTGTGGAAACTCGAAATTATGTTGGTAATAGACCAGTCAGTAACATTCGTCTAGCAGGATTCATGTTGGTATTGAGAATAATACTGACTTACGACTTTTTCAAGTTTGAGTTAACTTACTGAAAATATTTGGAATTTATTTCTGATTGTGTATGATCTTGATTCAATCGACAAATAAGTTTTGGATTTTAGTATTTTTTAAACCTTACCGAATTGAAAATGGCTGGAATTCATCAAGATACCTCTCGGTCAACTACAAGAGAACGTGGAGCAGTGTACCGAGGTTCCTGAGAGTTTTTCAGGGATTCATCAGATATTTCTGCTAGTATTAATCGCGTTCCGCTAGTTTTTCAGGTGGTCAATCGTTTACCTATTCAAGGTGTTTTCTGATAAATAAATAAGTCTTAAAATTTTAGATTTCTCCAAGTACTGTCCAAAGAATTTTGAAGAAAAAAGAGGGCAAGTCAGTACAGCTAGGAGTTAGCAGTGGAAGAAAACCTATTCCACATGATTATACCTTCAAAGAGACGTTGAACGACGTGATTTTTTCGAATATCAAAAACAATGAATGTATCAGTTTGGATATAATTTTTATTTTATTCTTTTCCTTCCTATTCTCAGGAAAAAATAGCACAAGGCTAGAACTTCAATGAATTTCTAATAGTCATCAAGAATACAAAGATTGCTGAAGAGTGAAATCTTCATTGAGAAGGGAATTCATGTGATCTTTGATAACATAAGTTTTCTTTATTTATTGAATGATATCTCGAAAGCCTAAATGAATTTTATGTTGAAGTATTCCACGCTTTTTTCATCATCAATCCTGAATTTCCATGGTTGATCTGGAGTGAAATAATGTGGCTGTGTATTTTCAGTTGTCAGTTTAGCTGTATACCTTTTGGCAATTGAAACTAAGTTTGAAAATTCGTCAATGCAACGATGATGAAAATAATATACCGCCGCTGTACAGGTTTGGAGCATCAGAGTATTTTAAAGATTCTAAACAATTTCAAATCAAATTTGCATTGAAAATCATTTTATAGATTATATTTGTATATTTTAATCTATGATCAACACACAGAAATTTTTAGTTACTTTTTGTAACTAGAAATAAAGCCACGACTACATTTTCATGGCCTACTCTGATGTCAATAATTTTGAAATGAACTACATTAGCATCGTCTATAATGCTGATGCCAGATGAATTAGACGATACTACACTACCATCCTCACTTAAACAATAATACTACTCTTGCAGACCTTCGGGTCACTAGTCAAAACAATATTGTTTCTAATTTCAGCTTGATCGGATATTCGTCTTTGGAGATATTAGAAAAGAATTGGTCTGATTTCGTGCGGATTTCCTGAGAATCATTGATATTTCCGAAATAACTCAAAAAATATTGATCCGACCACGAGGAAACTTGTAACTTGATGCGCAAATTCGTGCGAAATTTCTCGATGATTTCATTGGGACAATTCAAAATTTAAAGATTCAGTTTATAAATACCTTAAATCTTCTAATCATATGGTTCTTGGCAACAGCGGGTTATCGTTCCATCACAATGTCTGTAATTATCGAATTTTAAACCGAAATTGGTCAACGATTAGGTTGCACTTATCGAGGAAGAATCCGTGATCAAATTCAATTCAAGACATAAAGTCTTGAAATTTTCAATTTATGTTCGGAGCCTTAAAATCTCGTAGTTATAACAATTTGAAATTTAGAGGTTTGTTCCAAAATTAATTGATGCGATCAGATATGAGCTTTGTAATAAGTTGAAGAATACCAACGCGCAACCTTGTTAACAATTTTAAGATGATCAAACCGTTAAAAAAAATTCAAACGAATGTTTTCCGAGAAAAATATTTTTCGAGAGACTACAAATTAGATCCAGATGAAATTTGACACATGACTAAAATGTTCCACATTTCATCTCGATCAGATATTAATATTATTTTTTGAAACACAAAAATTATTTTTTTTTCTTGTTCCAGGGAACAAAAACATTATCGTTTTGCCCAGTGTCTGTGATTTTCAAGTTTTGAGTCAAAAATGGTCTTTATCGATTAAAAAAAATCAATTTCTTTTCCAAGAAATATTCATGAGAATTCAATGAAATTTGCACAGAACTTGAAGTTGAATAGTGCTCGGAATTTCAGTTTATAGGCGAATATTCATCTGCAGAGAAATTGGAAAAAAATATGTAAAATTTCTTGGCTATTTCATATTTTGAGATGATTTCCTCAATTTCTCTACAAGGAGTGAGGTTGTCGAAATCAAACTTCTTGAATAGTAATGTCAAAGCATAACTTTGGAGATTGCTCTTAAAAAAATTGTTTTTCCTGAAACTATTCATAACCTTACCTTGGAGTTTGGTACTATTTGACAACAGTACTCATATCAAATTTCTGAATTTGATCGGATATTCATCTTGGGAGATATTGGAAAAAACATGTTCAAGTTCGTGCTAATTTCATCGATTTCAATGTTTATTTCCGAAACAACTCAAAAATATTTATATATCCGATCATCTATTGCAAGAATATGTTTATCTGCGGGATCACAGGATGGATTTCAAGAATTTGGCGTTCGTAATTAAACCTGCTCTACAAGTCTCTAAGTCTCTCGGTACTTATTGTGTTTAAGATCAGCGGTTAGCCTAGACGTATAAAGAGAGTAATTGCGGCAGCCGAATTCGGGAAATTGAACAAGCGCGTAAAAGCTGCTGACTTCACGTCAGTGTTTTTCTATGTTTTTTTATATGTATCGACAAAATGACATTTAGAATGGGTATATCTACTGAATCGTTGGGCGGGTTTCACCCATTCATGTGTTAGACCTTCATAGTGAGACTCAAACCATCTCAGTGATTCCAACATACGCTTTTAAAATCATTTCTGGCAAATAAATCGAAAATTTGAATCTATACAGGGTGTCACATCGAAAAAGTAAACTAAGATATTTTTCAGTACAAAAAACGAGATGTTGGAAAATCGTTGAGACCCCTCAATTTTGTTCTCTACAAATATCCATCATCACATCGTTTCATCCTATTGTGCGGCACACGTTTTCGAGTTCACTCTATTCATCTGAAGCATCAGATTTCAAAAATACAATGCAGAAGGGAAAAATTTGTTCTGATAAACGAGATAAGTTACCTGAACAGTTTTATCCATGCTCAAATTGAGCCTTGCTGACTTCCATACATTAATATACATTTCGCTCAACTTTTCACCTCACACTCTCCAGCATTCCGTAGGTAATTTGGCAAGTTCGTCCAAAATTTGCTCAGCTTGAGCATTTACAAGATTAAACCATCCGGGACACTCATCCCGATATCCTGAACTAATTTCACCTTCTGCATTGTTTCTTTGAAATTGTTAATTATCTTATCTCTCAGGTGAATTTTCTGATATTTATTTTCAAGGACCAATACGTGAGCGAATGACCAAATCTCAAAAAAAAAATATATTAAAAAGGAAAAGCCTATTTGTACGACATACCGTACTATTCATATTCTCCATTCAAATTTAAAGGTATGGGGTTGCCGTACAAAGTGATGATATGACGCTGCATTTTGAGGTTTTCTACTGGCGAAGACCTCTTTTTCCTCTTTAGTGTGTCACCCTGTATAAAATCCTCCAAATACAGAACCCCAAATGTGACAGTCGAAAGAAGCCCTGAGGGATATTTTTCACGTATGCAATGCATGTTTTTGATGGAATACATTCGGTGAAATATGACAATCGAAGACTAATGAATAGAGGCTTCCGAAAAATGAAAGAAAAAAAATATCGGGGAAATAATTGAACGCAGAGCGAATAGGAGAATCGGCGAAATTCAACGTTCGGCTACGCTTCGAAATCATCCGCATATTCGTAACATGCTACGCGAATTTTTATACACAATATGTTATTTATCGATTACACATTAAAACCGACGTCGAAAAAACGACCGAAAAAAAACGGCCACATTGTAAAGTCGTTTCGCCAATCAGATGCTTGGAAATTACATCCAGCAGTCGAACGGGCAAAAAAAAGAGGAAAAATGAAACTACGAAATGGCAGCAGGACGTTCGCTCACGTCCGCTGGGTGTACGAAAACACAACTGTACACATTTTCCTATACACTCTCATATTTCAAATGGCCATTTTTATTTGTCTGTCAAACTTTTTCCGCATGCCTGAAAAATGTTTAATTATTTTTGCGTTTCATATCGAGAAACGTAGGCGGCCACATCTATATCGCCCCGATATTTCATTTAAAAAATGTGTCCAAACGAGAAGCGGCCATCATATATTTATATTCTCGGCGGACCGCCATTGTTTCCCGGCGACCAGACAAAAATCCGATGTGATTTTTTAAATTTAATGAAACAAAACGAAGCCGTCGAATACGTAAAATATCGCGCTGTCATTTCTACCGCTCTCCGCCGTACTTTCCCCGAGATGACGTTTATTCCGATTGCGAAATTCCCGCAGAGATTGAATGGTTTTGTAATTGCAACGTTTCGAAAATGCATAGAACGGAATATCGGATGGACGATTTCGGATCGAAATATCGCATTCATTTCCTCATTTCCTTCCTCGGAATATTAAAGGAAATCGGCTGAGCAAATAAAAGTTTTTGTGTAACTTGTTAGAATCTGCACAGCTAACAATTTCAAAAGGCCGTATTCGAGACCATTCCAATTCTTCATGTTCTCGAAATTGTGGTACATAAGTGACCGAACAATGTATGTTCTTGAATACTCCCGATGCCATGGTTGGAATCATGATGTAAAAAATCTAGAAAAGCACTGCCGTGAAGGCAGAAGCTTTTACGCGCATGTTCAATGTAGATGACCGCTTCAGCAACGAATTTAAACATGTGTCAAAAGCTGCCTTCACGAGAGTGCTTATCTAGATTTTTTCCCGATAAATTACTGGAGAAGGTTTGGACCCTAATAACTAAAGCCGGATTTTGAATGGGTAAAATCCACCCAATGATTCCGCAGATATACCCATTCAAAATTTTCCCAATATGTCCAAAAGTACAGATTGGATCGAATTGGAATCTTGTACACAAAATGATTTGAAGGTTCATACAAAATTTGATCAGGATAATATGATGAAAAGATCACAGGATATTGAATATTTGAAAAAAAAAATTTGAAATTTTTTCAAATTGTTCTAATGACACGATGCTCACGAAATTTTGCACAACGTTGTCCCTCAACATCTGCGAATTAGCTGCGAAGGTTCATCACGATCGAATCAGTGTTTTTGGAGTTATACCGAAAAAAACAACGATATCGAGAAGAAAACCACGAAATTCTACATATTTTTTCCCACTATCTCCAAAACTTTTGGCCATATCGGATTGAAATTTGGTACACTGCTGTGAAATATGAAGTCCCAGGTATAACTGAAATATTCCTCGAATATGAACAATAGTTTCTTGAAGAAAATTTTTCTGAAAAAAATTTTGAAATATTTTTTTTTTTTAATTGAGTAACGATACGATTTCAACGAAATTTTGCTCAAAGTTGCGCGTCGTCAATTTCTAACTAACTGCCAAGTTTCAATCCAATCGCTTCGGTAGTTTCTGAAATATGAGGAAATCAACCTTGAAATTTCGAATGGCCATAACTCCGAAACTGTTCGGCCGATTTGGCCCATTCAGTTTAATTAAGAAGGTCGAATGCTTAAATGGGTTGAATTCGACAATTATTCTCCTATTCAAAATTTCGGATCGAATTGCCATCTAGTACTTGATCGGAAATTAAAGCTTGAGGTTCATGCATAATTTCTTGAGGACCATATGAAAAAATCTGCGTTTGGCAGGGTCAATACTTGTATAGATGACCGCTCTGACAACGGAATAAGCGCGCAAAAGCTCCAGAGCTCACGTCAGTGCTTTTCTAGGTTTTTAACTTGTGAAATTCCAACTTTATGGATAAGAATTCTTCGAAATATTCTCACACATTCGCTTAACGTCCATACACCAAGCGGATTATTCACATATTCCTGATCGATTTCTGTTTAATGACGTATACAGCTCCATCAATACTCTTCCCCTTGGGTGGAATTCATTATAAGGAATCGATAGCATGAAATCGAATATTATTCTTCTCAACAAACACAGCCTGTTCAATGAAATCGAACCTCCTCTAATGGAATAGCATGTTCGTTAACACAACAATCATTATTTGACTTTTTCTCGTAGTGCTCATAACACAAACGTTACCATATTACCATAACATTATTGCGGAAACAGGCTACATGACAAATGAACTCCTACTCTTAATATTTTCAATTGTTCTCCATGTATTATTCATAATCATATACTTGATTGTCTGCTCAGTTAAAAACATATTTCTGCATTACATAAATCACATTATATTATGTTCCTGTTCGCGGAATAACTGGTATTATACCGACGAAACAAAAATAAAATAAATATGCGCGCAACATAGTAACTCATTTTTCATGACGGCGATAGAAGGTATGATACAACTATAAATAATAACAATAATCTTCCTCGGCTTAAATTATACCCGACAATAAAAAGGGACCAGATTCGAGGAACGATAGTAATAAGTAATAATAATGAAAAGACCTTGGGTTTGAAATACGAAGAATGTGCGTTTGATTTTTATTCATTGGGAACGCGATTGCGTACTTTAACTATTCATTATGGAATTATATCGCTTTGTTCTTTTTTTTTCGGAACTTTACATTGAATAATTAGTTCATCGATCTCGCCGAGAATATTCTAAATATCCTCACCTGACGGCTGTTCTTGCAGTAAGACATCGTGTTCTCATAAAGCAATATTGAAGAATTTAGGAAATCGATATCTATCGTAGATCCTATCGTGTTCAAATCTGGTACTTACTTGTAATATATCGATTTGAAGGTAGGGCAGTTAGGCTGATCTCATAAAATCTTCCGTCTCGTTTCCCTCTAGAAGTGGAAAGTTTTATTGTGAATAAATAAGATACCCACTTTTGAGGATAATCCGTAGGTTTTACTCCAAAATAGAACAATTAGGTCAGAGATACAGATTTAGACATGATGTAGAAGTCGGCAAACATTCATTGCCTCTAAGCAATAGAATAATGAAAGATAATGGCGGATGGTCTGTTGTGTCCCGTATCCTGGACCCAGCATTTTATAATATATTGTCTTTTCTTGATTTTCCAACGTCGGAGTCTGAATTCTTTAATTCCTAGCAATATGCCCGAAATTCAATAGTTTTTGGTTTAAATCAATTGAATCAATTGAATTGAATGATGAAATTCAAGCTCTTAGCATTTCAGGAATCGGAGCTTTGTGGGTGGTATACTTCGGTTATTCAAAGAATCCAGACATCACATGTGACAGTTTATAGAATTTATCGTCTTGGACCATTTAGGGAAATTTCCTTCACACATTTGTGCTCTCTCTTTCACACCAGCCAATTCGAGGTGTTTTTTCGGATTTTAGAAGGCCGTCGCTTAATTCAAAAAACTAATCAAAATTTATATTCTCCCTCTAAAATGTGAAGAAGAGAATTTTCCTTATTTGGGTTCAGTTAGTTTTTAGATACTCTTCATTTGACCGTTGTATAGTAAACAACATTCGCTCTCGAATTTATAAACAACAAACGTTAATTTTTGTATTGTAAAAATCGTAACTTCTCATTTGAAAGTCGCTTCGACCTTGCTATCGAATAAGATATAGAAGGAAGATTCTATTGTGCAAATCACTTGTATACCATTTCGGTCTTGTTATCTAATACAGATTCAAGAAAATTCATTTTTGTTACTTGTTAAAAGTGCGTTTTTAATACACCTTAACAACATCTTCGTGTCATAAGTGCAACGATATTGATCAACTGGTCAATAAGTTCTTCAATTATCTGCGTATTTTAGAAACATATACATTTCTGATAAAGATCAGAAAATATTCGTCGGTCGTGTCTTCATTTTGATAACGACAGAATTAATCAAGTGCGATTAATTCAACCAAGCGGGGTCTCTATTATTGAAACCCCCCAAAACACCTGAATAAACCAATTCAGGTCAAAACATGGTCTTTGTAAGGAAATAGGTGGAGAGATTTGTTTTCGTGAAACCAGTGAGTTTTGACCACTACGACTACGTCTGGTGCCCAGTAGCAAATTCAACAGGAATTATATTTTTCTCTGCGTTCGGAAAGTATCGATCTCTGGCATAGAGATTCAAAAAGATCAGAAATGCCTTGTCCAGTAGGTAATGATGATAGCCCGACAACACAATGACTTCCGTAATAATCTACTTGAGACAGGTTACCACCTTGTCGTACATTAAATGAAGTAGATTTTTTTCTCGATCTCTGTGGGAATTTCGAAATCTTCCCGTAAATTCGAATTCAAACATAGTGAAATCCGTGAAAGTGTACGCCGACTCCCGGCACTGTATCCTTGCTGACTTTGCGAGTAAAATCTTGAACCGCGTGTATCTCAAAACTTTTACATTTTTTTCGAATGATGGACAGTTAATATCCAAGTCCACTTAACTGATTTCGATGTTTTCGTCTTGTTACGTCGGTTTAAAATTAACTTAATTTTAAAATTTTTCACGGAGAATAGTTGAAAACAGGGGATTTTTTCAAAGAAGTCCTTGCTTTTATGATTTTGTTATTTTCAACAAATTTTGGTTGAACATCTCATATGATACCCTTCTTTCGAAGATGCCTTGTTTATTACAGGCTTGTTCTTCTTGTTATCGTTTCGTCACAATGTCTGTAATTTTCGAATTTTGAGCTGAAATCGGTCTCAAGCGACTAGGTTGGACTCACTGATGAAGAATCCGTGGTCCACTTTGATTCTGTCCGGTCGTCCGTGTATGCTCTAACTTTCCAAATGAGGGACCTAGAGTCTGCATATATCTTGGTTAAGTTCGTTAATGGGCCAAATCTGCCAGATGGTTTTTGTGTTTTGGGCATTTGAAATTTAGATTTTCCAATAACTCGAAAAATATTTCCCTGATCGAATTAAACCTTGGTTGAAAGATGAACAGTGTCAATAAGAAGAATTATCCATGGAAAAATTTGAAAAAAAAATTTTTTTTTCGAAAATTGTGAAAATGAAATTATTGAAAATATTCTGAGAAGTTTTGCAAAGGTCTTGAACCCTCACAACAGTGTGGCTACTGAATTCCAGTTTGATCCCATTTCAAACTCAGGAGATATTTTGAAAAAATTTATAAAATATTCTGGGTATCGTTATTATTTTCAGAATAACTCAAAAAACAGTGGTGCGATGATGATGAAACTTGGTTACCAGTTGGAAATGCATAATTTTGCGCGAAATTATGTGATGAACGTGTTATGAATAGAACGATTTCAAATCAAATTTTTGTCGAGACTTTTCGTGGGTTTTTTTGCGAAAACTATTCATCAGTTTCAGAATTGATTTCGCACAGACTTTGAACTCCATCTTTCACATCAGTACATCAACTGTCAATTTGATCCGACTCTAATTTTTGATGATATTTCGAGATTTCCCCGCTATCGTTGTTATTTCCGGAATAATTCTAAAAATACTGATTTAATGAAGAAATTTGGTAACTGGTTGAAAAATGCCGATGCACAAAACTTTGTACATAATTTCGTGATGATCGCGTTCGAAAATTCCTTGCCAAAGCGGTCATCTTTCCACGTACTGACCCCGTCAAACATACCACTTTTACCTCGTGATTGAAAGATTGGTATTTTTTTTGTTCCAAATATCTGTAATTTTCGAATTTTGAGCCGAAAATGGTCTCAAACGACATAGGTTGGACTCACGGATGACGAATCCGGTGTCAAAATCGATTTTATCCAGCCGTCTGTACGGATTAAGATTACGGGCGTACGGAGAAATCTATCGATTTGAAAATTCCAGGGTTGGTTTCATCTCAAAAGGCAAAGGTTGAGTTCGTTAATGGGCAAAATCGGACGAATGGTTTAGGAGTGATAGCCATTTGAAGGTTGAGGTTATTTCTCTTTTATTTTGAGAACTACAGAAGAGATTACATTTAGACTTTGCAGTTAGTTGGAGCTTAAGGACTTGCAACTTTCTGCTGAATTTTGTTGAGATCGTGCTGTCAGTAAAGTTTGAATCATTTTTTATTCGGAACTTTTTTCGAAAACATTTTTTTCCTCGGAAAGAGTTCATTACATTCAGGAAAAATTTTGGTCGTACTTTGAGCTTTTTATTTCACAGCATAGCACCAAATTTCAATTCGATACAATTATAATTTTCGAATATATTGTGGAAAAATATGTCAAATTTCGTGGTTTTTTTTTATACCGTTTTTTTTTTTCGGAATAACTCGAAAAATAGTATTGCAATTATGAGAACATTTGGCAGCTAGTTTGGAGATGCTAATTGACAACTTTGTGCAGAAAAAAATTTAATCTTTTGGAAATATTGGGAAAATGAAATTTTGATTGGGTATATCTGAAAGAATGCTATCCAAATTGGCAATCGAAAACAGAAAATTCCAACTTTGTTGGTTCTCTGCCATTTCGGAATCTCTTTTCAAGAATTCTACACCACAATTGAACTGACTACCAAAAAATACTGAGATGTAACTAAAAACCGTTATTTCAAAGGTCACACATAACTTACCACAGTTATCAGAATATTGCTCAAAGTTGACATTGAACTCGCTTATGCTTCGAAAACGAGGTATATGTCAAAAGGCAAAATTGACTTTCCCAATGTCATCTATACGGCTATATATGTTTGACCAGTTTATGGTGAAACACCCCGTATATCAGGGTCTATACGTTAAAAGAAAAGACCACTGCGGAAACGAATTTAAAGGGGCTCGAAAAGAGCTCAAAAGCTGCTGACTTTACATCGATGCTGTTCCAGGAATAGCAATGATTAAAGTTAAGACGTTGTCGAGATTATTTTATGAACGAACTCGTAAATTTGTAACTCCGAGATGAATTGATTTGATTAGACTCGATTCTCCGAGAAATAATGAAAAGTTTTCATAAAATGAAATCGGATCATAGCAGCTTGAACATTTTTTTTCTCGATCTATATCGGACATAGACCTACTTTTGTAACACCTGAGTTTCCTCCGCATCAACTCGGACATCATCAATAAACATCGCATCCCTCAGGAGGGGTGGTCTGATGCGACCCAATTCCCGATATGCCCCCCCTCATCATTTCGCAATATTCTGTCAGTATCTGATTGAGATAAATTATATTCGTTCGGTCTCTCCGAATGAGAATGCGAACATACACGTATGAAAATATGAGTTCGGATCAATAGGCGGCTATGCAAAAATATAAAAACAACTCTCCTGAGGGTTGGAGCGGCGGCGAGGGGGGAGAAGACCCTTTAGCTCTTCCCCCCACCATCCAGCTAGCATCCCTCAGATGGATAGTGACAAACAACTGTCGTGTTCACCCCCTCGTCACTCGCTACTTTGATTGTTGGCACCGTTCATTGCGCGCTATATTATTCAGCGATGCTATGGAATAGGAAGAATTATATATCCCCGATTTTTATACGGGGAGCTTCGTGTTTCCGGTTGTCCTTTGAAGTTGGTAGCTGGCAAGCTGGGTATAAGTGCGAGAAAAATCTTTATGATGGCCCACTTTCACATTGCTATGAGTTTGTATAGGAGTCATTCGTGCGATTGTCATTTTGTTTCCTCTCTTAGAAAAGTTGTAATTAACCTTGATTTGTTCCAGAATTCGTTGATACTATTGATAGAAGGCAATGACATGACATAGGGAGCGTTTTATTTCACAGAAATCGGCCACTCACCTTATGCCACAAACTGCCCCTTATACACTGTATATCTGAATAACACCGACGAAATTTAAGGGGGGATTCTGTGATTAAAATCAAGGTAGGTATTTGGTATAAAACTTTTTGAAAATCCTCCCCCTGGAAAAGTTACACCCCTCTGAAGATTAACAAAAAAAATTGTTCCTCTTCTTTATTTTCCTTGTATATTAAGCTTAAGAAGCGAAATTTGGTAAATATCATTTGTCAATAAAACTTCACATTTTAGATTTTTTTCAACCCTGAAAAATGCTTAGAAAGCGTTTAAATAGTCAACCCCTAAGATTTTTCTTACAACTTTTTTTTTGGATAAATTTTCCTTTGAAAAAAGCATGTTTTGAAAGCCGAATTCATTCACTTAAGTTTGTATTTTACAACTTTTATCGAAAACTTCAGCATTAACGAGAAAAATACCCATGTTGAAGAAATCATTTCCTCGAACAGCCAACCGTATTATGATTTTACTAGGCTGAGACTTTTACAACTAGAACAATAGCGAAAAATGAACAAAAACCGGTCCAATATCGATAATACAATTATATTAAATGTTGAAAATGACCGCCTTCAGCTTCAAACGAGCATCTATTTTTCTCCTCATTGAAATGCGTATGCAAGGAAATATGCCTGCAGAATTTCTTATCGTTTCACACCCGGCTACAATGCGGTTTCGCAGATCATCGATAATTTTTTCTCGTGAATGCTTAACTTTTCGAAAAAAATTGTTGAGATAAAAAAGTTAGTAAACGAAGTCGGCTTTCCAGGCATGTGATTTTAAAAGGAAAATATATATCCAAAATAAAGTTCTAAGAAAAAATTTCATAGGGTTGACCATTTCAAACCCTTCTAAGCATAGTTCTGGGTTGAGAAAATTCCAAAATGTGAAGTATTATTTACAAATAAGATTTACCAAGTTTGTTTCCTTATTCTATTTTTATTATTCAGTGAAAATAAAAAAGAGAAACAATTTTTTTTGGTTTTCTTCAGTGGGGTGTAACTTTTCCGGGGGCAGGTTTTTCAAAAAATTTCATGCCAAATACCCTTGATTTTTTTCGGCGTTATTCAGATACAGATACCCTGTATAGAAAGAATGACACAAAATTTCAATGCAACGAATCAACTGCAAGTGAAGAATTATTTATCCCCTGAAAAGCTGCGTATGAGTGCGAGAAAAATGTTCATGATGGCCCACTTTTGCATTGCGATGAGTTAATAGGCGTCTCGTTCGTGATTGTCATTCGTACCTCTCTCAGAAAAGCATACTTCCCCGAATTCGTTGAATTTATTGGAAAATGGACAATGACTTGATGTAGGTAGCCTTTTCTTTCACAATAATCGACCACTCACCGCGTGACGCTTACGACCCTTCAATAGAAAGAAGGGCACGTAATTCCCATGAAATATATGCAAGAAATCAACGAAGAATTATACATAATTCAAGGCGAGTGTGAAAACTTTGTTATTGATAAATGGTTATTATTCTGTTGGTGAATTTTTCAATGATTGTTGAAATTGATCATCTTTTGCCTGACTTGAATCACACATAATTTCATTTCCCAAAGGTACAATAAATTATTTATACATTAATTTATTTGCATTCCACCGATCTTGTCCGAAATAACCTAAATATTCTCTCAGAAAACACTACATTTTCCAAGTATAACTGGAGGTTTTGCTGTGATTCAGAGACCGGTCCGATCAGATGAAATTAATTTTTTTAACGTGAAACCGCTGAGAACTAAGTTTTAATATAACTCATTTTATAGATGCACTTCATGTAGTCACAAAATGCAGCATTCGCCTAAGAATTTCGGAGATGAGATGATCGAAATCATGGAAAAGTTTTCTTGTAAATTATCCTTCATGCCTTCATGGTTGGCATGTTATTTATTAACATTAATATTCATTAACATTCGCCGATGATGCAGTTGTTTCGGCGGGTAGTCTCGAGAAGCTCCAGAAAGCCTGTAAATGTATTGTAGAGGAATTTGTAATATGGTGTCTTAACCATATCATGGTTAACATAAGTAGGACTGTTCGCATTAAATTTTGTTCGAAAAATAATAGAATTGGAGCATTCAACATAAAGTTTGGTGAGAACACTATCCCAACATCTGAGTCGACTAAATTTCTTGGCATCCATGTCGATATGAATTCAAAATGGACAACGCATATTGACGTTTTATAAAAAGATTAAACAGCTCATACTTTGCAATTAATGTTTATTTTAGCCTGGTGTATAGTCATCTATCTTATAACATCTTGATCTGGGGTAGCCTGTACTGACATCTTCAGAGTATTCACAGAAACGGATTATACGTGCAATATTCAAGCTAAATTCGATGTATTCGCGCAAGCCGGTTTTTGTTGCAAAGGAAATTTTAACTTTGCCGTGTATTTATATTTTCAAGTGTTTGCTATATGCCAAGCATAACAACTGCAAATGGAAGAAATTCTCAGATCATAGCTATAAAACCAGGAATTCTCGAACTTTATTACTACCTAAACATAGGACTCATAGATTTGAATGCTCTCCTATGTTTCGAAGCATCAAATCGTTCAACCAACTACCACCTCCTTTTAAACCCCTGAATTCTAAAATATTCAAAAAAGAACTTCTTTCAGTTAAAGGCGACTACTCTGTACAAGAATATTGTGTGACTCTTCGGTTACTTAACTTTTATTGTTTTTTTTATTATAACTCTTATTCTGACTGGTCCTATACACCATGTTGTATCACAAAATATTAAATAAAGTTATTATTATAATTATTATTATCTACTGATGACACTCACAAAATTTTGCATCTACGTGTTGATACATAACAGCTGCAAACCCTAATGAACAGACATGTCATAGCTCCTTACTTCATGCCTGTGCTTTTATAGAAAATTTTCAAGACAATTCTAAATGTTGCGGGCATGGGCTACATCCAATT
The DNA here is from genome assembly GCA_958510865.1 of Myrrha octodecimguttata. Taxonomy (NCBI): domain Eukaryota; kingdom Metazoa; phylum Arthropoda; class Insecta; order Coleoptera; family Coccinellidae; genus Myrrha; species Myrrha octodecimguttata. The sequence continues at coordinate 61,397,357 of OY294056.1, forward strand.
GTTTCTGGTCATGTGAACTCGACCGAAACCTTTTCTTGGCAGATGATACATTTTATTCCTCTGTCATTGACCTTGAATGAATCACGAACACAAACGTACACCATCCGACGGAGTGTGGGCTCAATTCAAGGTATTTTCAGCATTATAACATGCACCATCATCTACTCACATTTATTCGTCATACTTATTCATCTTCAGAAATGATTAAATATTAAAATATTCATAGTCGCCTCAGTATTTACATATGTTTCTCATAAATATATAGCGTACACTTAGAGCCTCTGGTATTTTCAACACGCTCCGTGAGTGATTCATCTATCTTTGTAATTTTAATGGATTTTCTCATTATTAGGCGTGGATTATATCTAACATGCAGCCTGCAGATGGAATTATTCCCGACAGTTTTATGTTGTAAATAGCGACTAGAGAACGTTGAATTGAAAGGGGTCAGACGAAAAAGATGTGTTTATCTTTTATACAGGGTGAGTCTTTGACCTTGCAGAATATTTTAACAGAAGATTTTTGAAGCTGAAAGGAACACATTTGTCCTGTACCATTTTTTTCGATTCGGCCTAGATAAAAAGATATAGGCATAATAAATTTTCATAATAGGCTAGCCGCCCCTGGAAACCTGAACACTGAAGTTTTTCCAAGCCTAAGATATACCTATCAAATCTTCGAAATAAGCAACTCTGTTATGAAAACAAGCGTCAACTTACTTTTTACATTCCAGTTGGTGAAAAAAGTTGTATTTATAGTACAATAAACAAGTTAGGTATTGCAAATTTCGTGGGCGATAAAAGTTGAATATTCTTCTCTTGGTTTCATTTTCGATAATGAGGAATTCATCTAGCTATCACTCATATAAGCTTTGAGATTCATCTTCAATTTGTAATTATTAATTTTCTTTGTTTATTTCATTTTCTCCAAGAATGATCAGATTCAGACATAACCCATTCAAACTTTCATTTTCATAAATAAATACAACAGATGTACCTAAATTATCTATGAACGTACAAACGTTGCCAAATTGACGAACAGAAAGAAAGAACTCTTCGAAATCAAACAACACACAATATGCTAATTCTATGTATACACTTGTATAGTCTATGATTCTGAACTGAACTATAAATCTGTGATTCCATTCTCAACTTTTAGACGTGGCAACGCGGAAAAATTGAATTCTGTGAATTTTTTGAACAGAGTTGCAATCAGCCCAAGTACCCAATTCTCGGAATTTCACATATATTTTTTATTTTTGAATTTCAGATTACTCAAAAACGGCGCATCATACGAAAAAAAATAAAGAATACTTTTACATTCCAAAATGGTCAAAAATTCGTTGAATAGCATTGAAATTATTTTTGGAAGTTGGAGTCTTTGAATTTCTGGTATTTTTATAAAATGTTATGGTCATATTAAAGAAACTGGAGGATGTGGATGAAATTTTGTAATCCAGGAACATTCATCGTATCAATAAAAAACTATATTCCAATAATCATCTCATTCTATGAGATCGTTCGCAAGATATAATCGAAAATTAAATTTTTTTATGGATTTTCAACAGTCTGTATCTTAAGAACCAAGCCGAATCGGAAAAAATGGTAAGGGAAAAAAGTGTTTCTTGCGGCTTCAGGAATCCTCTGTTAAAATATTCTGCAAGGTCAAAGACTCACCCTGTGTATACCGAGGTCGATCAAAAATGACGAGATAATAAAAATATCAAGAATAACACTTCAATAAATCTAGATTTGGCCTTTTTCAATATGATTACAAATTTGATCTGATTTCATCTGATTCAATCGAAAGGAGCACTCCACGGACTCCGACTAACGCTTGACTTCCTGATAGAATAATGTTCATATCTTCTCAAAATTCAATTCTCACGAAATTCTGCATGAACTTTAAGGTTGATATTTCTTGAAAGAGTACTAGGATCCATCCTGATGGTAATGTGTGAGGGCAGAAGCTTTTTCCTGCATGTTCATGGATGAAACGGAAATTTCGAAAGTTTTCCTAAAATTGTCCTAATGACATGATCATCACGAAATTGTGCATCAGCATTTCGCAACAAGTAACGGAGATTCGCCATTACCTTTTTTTCTGAGTAATCCCCTTTAAAATCAAGTCTCTAGGGCTTCTCTTCCGGAAGATATGATGATGCTTCAGGATCAACCAAAATATTCCTCAAAGATATGGTAACATACATTGATGAAGAATTTCTAGTCGAATTCAAATATATGCTTCTGGTTTCATGTGCTAATACTTTCGAAGGAAAAGAAAAGCAAGCCTTGAAATTCTTATACAAAAGTGAAATTCGTGAAAACCTTCACCTTTCAATCCAGTACAAATTTTCAATACGAACAGTAAAAATAGTATCTTCGCAGTATACATACATATTGAAGCAACTTGCAGCCTCGATATTTTTCTAGAGCAGGTTTGACGCTGAATGGGTTGAATCCGCCCAATGATTCCGTAGATGTAGGTGTCAATTTCAAATTTAATTTTCCAATATTTCCACAAATATGATCTATCCAAATGAAATCCATTACTTGGATGTACTCTGACGGCGTAAGGTCAAGTGCTGTTGCAGGGCCGAACTTTCGGTCTTAAGTACACAATATCGGACTGTAGAATGCACAAATCCGGCCAGCCTGTTGCGGTCCCTCAATGGGCGTTTCTGTCTAGCAATTCACTCAATGCGGCGCAAATATCACTATGGTCTCTTAATTATCTGTAGTAAAGAGTGTTTTTTTTAGGGCATAGAATTTTAAGTTGGCAACACTGTTTTAACTGGCGGCCATTTTGTCAGCTGTCAAGTAATTTGTATTTAGTTTGGTCTGGAATTTCAACATGAATACACTGTCGCCTGAACAACGCTTCCAAATTTTGCAAATTTATTTTGAAAATAATGGACCCTTTTCGTCGTACCGTGAGAACAGAAGAAGCCATTGCTGCTGTAGAGCGTAGCGTAGAGGAAGACCTGAATCAGTCTATCCGCCATCGTGCAAAGGAATTGAATATGTGTCCAACCACTTTAAAGACGATTTTGCGGAAATATCTTGGTTTGCGTGCTTACAAAATCTAACTCGTGTAAGCATTGAAGCCACACGATAACCTAACGAGGCGTAGATTCGGTGAATGGGTCCAAAACAAGATTGCCGTTGATCCCGATTTTGTTCAGCTCACTTTTGGTTGAATGGCTAAGTCAAAAAACAAAACTGACTTATTTGGCGTGAAGTTAATCCTCAAGTGTTTGTTGAGACACCGTTTCATCCTAGAAGAGTGACTGTTTGGTGTGCTTTATGAGCTGGTGGAATCATTGGAGCGTACTTCTATAAAGACGATGCTGGCCAGAACGTTACAGTCAATGGTGGCCGCTATAGAGCCATGTTTACTGACTTATTCGTTCCTCAATTGAAGAACTATGATATGCAGTAGCTGCGGTTTCAACAAGACGGCTCAACATGTCACACAGCTCGTGCCACAATTGATTTACTGAGGGGAACGTTTCATAACCGCTTGATTTCACGTTCCAGACCCGTGAATTGGCCTCCAAGATCGTGCAATTTAACGTCGCTAGACTATTTTCTGTGGGGATGGATTAGATTGCGTGCCAGCCAGCCGTGGCGGTCATTTAACAGAAATTATACTCAAATTATAATGCCAAAAAATTATCTCATGTCAATTTTGAAAATTCATCCTTGTTTCATTTCATTCCAAAATTCTATACCATTGCGACGCCTGCGACCACAATGGCGTTGTTTTGAGAACAAATATGCATGAAATTTCAAAGAGCATGTATAAATTGAATTAATGCGGCCCCGCAGCGACGCCGGAGTTAAAAAAATCGGATATATACACCAAGCATCAACGTTCAAATGATAAGAATATCGTGAATCAGTAAAACTGCGGTGGTTGAACAGAATTTTTGAATAGGTGAACTCTCTGGTAACAAATTTGAAAATTATTTTTTAGAACTTCTCGATTTTGATGTTATAGAAATTCCATTTTCAGATGAACTTAAACTCTCCACTTTCTAAAATCTAATTGACAAAGTTCATGTATGTTTGAAATTGAAATGGAAAAAATTTAATTTCCACGAATCTGATGGATACTGCAGATCTTTTATGTCCGAAGCAGAGGCAAAAGCAGCAGTAGCAACGCTTCCATCAGTCGATTATACCGGATATATCGGGTCTCATCAAACGTCCAACCCCTTTCACTCGAAAAAATGCAATTTCGTTTTCATTTCCATATATTTCTGAGAGAAGGGGGCCGTCACCCGCGGAATCCGAAAACATGGCCAGCTATTAAAATGAAATATACATCGATTCATTCCCAGATACAGCACCGGCAGAGGAAGAGAGAGACCGAAAACGACAGATCAATCAGGAAACGCAATATATTTAAAAAACGCGCGCAGTGAATAAATATTTTAGAATTTATGGCGAACTTTTAACGGCACAGAGTGCGTCACAAACGAACCAAAAAGTATCGTCTCCACTCTGCCATAGATTGAATTAGGCCCTCGCTTCATCCGTAACTCCCACACCACCCCTCCGACCGTCATGTCGGCGCATGACGGGGTCCCATTTGTGAAAAAATCGACTCTTTTATGTTGAAATATTGAAAGGCGCGTTGTTTTATTCAGTTAGTTAACCCGACTTTCTACAATGGTTTTTCATTTTTGTAGTCGACGGCAAAAAAATTCCACCGACATAAACGTCACATTTTTTTTTGCATGCCCAACAACGGAATTATCGGTTTGACGTGTTCGTTCTAGATGTCGCTCGCCCGACTGATAATTCCGCGTAAAAATATCTGCGTCTTTTTTTTCATTTTCAATTGATAAACGTTTTTTATGGAATGAAATTTTTTTGTGCCGTATTCAATGCACTCAGTTATAGTTATCTCAAAAATTCAATGAAAAAAAATTTTTCGTTGTGAAATGGACATGGCATAAAAAAGTATTGGACCAAAATAAGAATCACAGACATTTATGATGATAAAGAGTGTTTTTTTAAGATCTTGGGAACATCGAATAATAATTCTAGAAAAAAATATTGTTGGAATGAATTTTGCATTATTATATTCTGGTAGATAATTTCATGGAATTTATTTTATAAATATGATCTCCGGCGTATGCCCGCCGCGGCAATGAGTTACACACAGGGTCCGGCAGGGGACTCGGACGTTTTCAAAAAAATCATAACCTCGTTAATTGTTACTGAAAAAAATGTTAACAGAACAATTTGGATTCAGAATTTCAAAGCATTTTGAGATTTATTTTGAAAAATCACATCAGTCAGGTGGCGTCCTTGTTTCGCGATGCACTCCTGCAGTCTTTCTCGGAAGTGTCCGAAAACTGTTTCCAACGTTACTCTCTCAACTGCGGCGACTTCCACGCGAATTGCTCCCTTCAATAATAATAATAATAATAATAATAATAGGTCTTTATTTCAGAACAATTCCCGTAACAAGCCAAGAAAAGAAGTGAAATAGTGTCAAATCCAAAGCAACTAAACATCAAAGCTGCCCAAATCATAGGGTTCCATATCTAATAACAAACTATAAATTTTTTTCTTAAAAATTTTTACATTCTCAATTTCCTGAATTTCTCTCGGTAATTTGTTGAAAAGTTTCAAACATCTATATTCAACTTGTCTTTGAGTTGTTGAAAGATTATTCTTTGGCAAGTTGTAAGACAAAGTTCGCGTATTATAAAAAGACTTGAGGTTGACATGATCAGAGAAAAGGTATTTATGTTTGAACAAAAATATTAAGCATTCCTGAACATAAAGTCCATACATTGTTAAAATCCCCTTCTTCTTAAAGTATCCTCTACATGAGTCCCTGAATCCTAACCCGTTCATGATTCTCACTGCGGTCTTCTGCATTATGAACAGTGATGAAATATTCCCTGTTCCATAGAATATGAGACCAAATCTTAGTTTTGATTCAATGGTTGCATGGTAAACCGTTTTCAGTACTTGGGCATCAAGATATTTAGCCAGCACTCTGAAAGCATAGATGGAGGAAGCAACTTTTTTGCATAAATGTGTTCTTTCCAGTTCAATTCTTCATCAATATGAACTCCTAGGAATTTTGTACTACTTGAAATATTGTAAACTGAGCTGTTCAAGTTTACGTCATCTGGGATTTCCCATCTTGACCGTGGAGGATGAAAGGCCACCAAATTTGTCTTGTTCTTATTTAGTACCATATTATTCCGAATTAGCCAATTTTCTGCCTCTTCAAGCACCGCCCCCATTAGTCTCTCCAGCTCCGGCCAAAGAGATGCTATAATCAACAGATTCTTGTCATCTACATATCCTTCAAAAGATACTTGATCGTTAAGTAGCACCGCCAATCCAAAATCATTTACATAAATTATAAAAAACAATGGACCCGCGATACTCCCTTGTGGTATTCCTAATTTGAGTTCTTCCAGCTCCGATCTCACTTTGACACCTTCTGAGATGATCTCCACCAACTGAGTGCGTCCTTTAAAGTAAGACCTAACCCAATCAAGAGCTGGTCCCCTCACTCCGTATTTCTCCAATTTTTGAACTAACTGCCCTACATTTAGGCAGTCATAAGCCTTGGATAAGTCGAGAAACAGTCCCATAGACATATCTCCATCCTCAAATGCAGAAGTTATTCTTTTTATAAACCTGAAAATAGCTGTCTGAATCGATTTTCCTTTTATATAGCCATGCTGGTGTTCTGAGAATATTTTATTTTTCAAGAAGAATTCTGTAATCTGGTTGCAAAAGGCCAGCTCAAACATTTTGGACAAGCGAGGTAATATGCTGATAGGTCTGTAGTTTTCAAAATTGGTCACATCTGCTTTCTTCTTATATATTGGCCTAACAATCGCCGTCTTCAGTCTGTCAGGAAAAATTCCCTTTTTCAGAGAGTTGTTCAAAATATACAGCAGTGGTTCCAAAATTTCTTTGGATATTTGTTTTATAACACTGTTCGGTATTTCATCGATGCCACTGGTATGTTTGTTTTTTAAGGATTTTATTATTTTTCCTAGTTCTTCTTTGCTGAGCGATCTCAAATATATAGACTCACAAACTTGAATATTAATATTCTCAACGGCTTCTCCATTTGGGTTGTTTTTTGTCAGATTTACACCTTGATTGACAAAAAACTTATTCATTTCATTAGAAATATTTTCCAAATTTCCTTTGATTGGAAAATTGCTATCTTCTCTTTGATTTTTGATAGTGTTTACCACTGACCAGACAGTTTTGTTTTTATTATCTGAACTTTCTATTATTTTTCTATATTTTTGTTTTTTATTTTGAATTAATAAGCTGTCATATTCACGTTTAACTTTGTTGTACTCATCTATAAATCTCTCATCGTTTCTACTGCATACTAGCAGGACATCCAATCTTTGTTTCATTTGCTTCTGAGAAGAGCTTGGGTGTTTGTACTCTTTGTTTCTTATTTTAAAATTTTTGAGTGGACAAGCTACATTAAAATGTTTCAAAAGTATATCATGGAAAGCATTGAATTGTTTATTGACATCATCCAAGCCATCCAGAACTGACCAATTCTGATCGCTCAGTAGAGCTTTCAACACTTCAATGTTTCCATCTGAGCAAATTCTTTTACATCCTAACTGTTCTCTGGGCTTTTCCTGCATGAATGTGATTATCTGTGCTCTGTGGTCAGAAATATGAGTGTCTAAGACATAAGAATGATAAAGTATACTAAGGTTGGTAAATATACCATCAATGCATGTGCAACTTGTAGACGTTATCCTAGTTGGATCAAATATTGTTTGTTTGATATTATGGGAATTCAGGAAACCAAGCCAATCAGCTTTTCTCTGCGAGTCCTGCAACAAATCAATATTGAAATCTCCAACCAAAATTACTTGAGCATTCTCGTTTTCCAATTTATTCAAAACAATGTTCAGTTTCTCAATAAGAATGTTTACGTTACCATCATTATAAACTGTCAAGCAAATAATCTTATTATTGTTAATTGAGAATTCCACTGCTGCACACTCCATCGAGCCCTTCACTGAAATCTCAGCCATGTCCTTCCTTTCCTTCATACTCAGATCTGTATGTGTGTATATGGCTACACCACCATGTTCTCCCTGTTGTCTGCAAAACCATGCCTTGAGTATGTAGTCTGGAATATTATAGTTCTTGAGCTCCTCTATCGATTTCCAATGTTCAGAGAAACAAAGGATTTTTGTATCCATGTTATCTTGAATAATGTCTTCAATTTGCTCTACTGAATTTCCAATTGATCAATTCCTCTAGTATTCGCGGCTTGTGTTTTTGAACTCGTGCTTTGAGATGTCCCCACAGAAAAAAGTCGCAGATGGTCAAATCTGGGGACCTAGGAGGCCAATAAACATTACTAAACCTGAAAATAAGGCGACCAGAGAAGAGAGGACGAATAACGTTCTTTGTTGTTCTGGCTGTGTGGGCGGTCGCCCCAACCTGCTGGAAAAACACGATGTCTCCTTAATTCAGGTGCAAAAAAGTTGGTTATTATTTCGATATAGCGCTCAGAGTTCACGGCAAAAGCATTACAATTGACGTTTTCAAAGAAGTAAGGGCCCCTAACGCAAGTTTGGGATTCACGTCACCAAACGGTCACTTTAGGGCTATGCAGCAATCTTTAATGCTATTGTTAGGGATTTCCATCAGCCCAATATTGGCAATTTCGCTCATGAGCCTCATCGCTCATGAATAACATGAGGTTCTCATTTTGCTCAACAAGTGCTTCCATCTCACGGGCGAAGTGCATTCGTTGTTCATAATACCCTGACTGTAGCTTTTACACAACGGCCAATTTTTAGGGGTATAAAGCGGCAGTTCTAAACGCAAATTCCGCCTTATCGAACGATCACTGAGGCGAAGTTCAGCAGCATGCTGGCGAGCAGTTCGACTCGGACTGCTTGTTGCACTCTTTCGACATTCTCAGGTGTTTGACTTGTTCGTTGAGCTCCTGGTGGTCTTTCCCTCATCAATTCACTTTGTACGCGAAGTGCTTCAACCCTACGAAGGATGGTGTTTCGATAGGAAACAGCCCGATTTCGGTGGATATTGAAATGGCCATGAAACTCATGCTGAACGGCCTCGAAGGACTCGTTATTACGGACGTAGCTGCCGTAAGCAAAAACGCGGTGTTCTACCGTCCACAGGTTCGTGATTTCAGCTGGTAAAAAATAATACCTACCGAATCCAACGGCTCCTCCACCGTATCTGTCGACCCAATAGGGGGAGAGTACGAGCCGTTTCAAAATCGTCCGAGTCTTCTGCAAGACCCTGTAGTTAGTTCGGTCAGTCCAATTCTTCCTTACTATTCTCAATAAATATGGCCGTTTCTGCTCGATGGTGGCTCTAATATTGGTTTCCAATGCCTCAAGAGTTGCCGTTTGGTCGGCATAAACCATTGACTCAACACAAACTCATAGAAAGTTATTGAGAGACGTTGAGTCGCACAAAGGAGTTAGCCAGTTAGCATTACCACTTCTGAGAATAAAGTTTTCTCCAAATTGATTTTCCAATAAAATAATGGTTAACCGTGCTGTATGGCAAGTTGCACCATCTTGTTGGAACCAAATGTCGTCGATCTCCTGATGATCAAATTTTGGAAACACATAGTTGAAGGAATGTGGCCATCGATTTGAGAATAGCGAAGTTATGATATTTCCGCATCTTCATCAGCAGCAATATCCTTTTCGATACGCACATTTATTTATCATGTTGATGGATTTGATTCGGGATGAGTGGAATGAGTACAGAAACGATCATATACTGCGAGAGTCGCTAGCTAACTAGGCCGATTAAGTTGACCATGAAATTGATGAAATGCTCTATGAACTTCGCAAACAGATTTTTTTTTTTATTTCAAAGGAAATTTACACTATTCGATAGCGTTTTTTTTTGGCGTTGATATTTCCATTGAAAATTTCCCAACTATTTTCAAAAATAGAGATCAGATCGAATTGCACGCCAGTACTTGGTTGAAAACTGACGCGGAAAAGCTCATTCTGGAGAAGACCTTTATCTATCAACCGGGATCCGAAATTGGCGGATAATGTCTTCGTCAATTGACTGCGATTTGCGGATGGAAAGCTTGGGAGATCTGTCGGCCCTCCGTAGGCATCATAGCTTGAGAACGGAATAATCTAGCTACTTGAAACTTTCTGTGTCGGTTGCCTATTTCAAGATACGACGGTTGAGTTCGTTAATAGGCCGAAACTGCTTTGGTTGAAAATAACTTATTTTGGTAACTTTTCATCATATTTTCGTGAAATTCAGCACAAACCTCGAAATCAATACTCTAAAATAGTGTCCAAATTTCACTTCAATTCGATTTTTATTTATATGGAGAAAATATGTGTATATTCGTGTTTTTTCCTAGGTATCGTTGTTTTTTCGGGAACAATTCAAGAAATATGATTTGGTCGTGATGAATCGAGGTTTCTTGGTAAATAGTGATGCACAATTTTGTGCGAAATTTCGAATTTAAACCTGCCCGCAAATGATCTCGTCATTGCTTTTCTAGTTTCCATGAAAAATTTGGCATTCTCAATAATTAAATCATAGAACACCTTGACCATTCATATCTTTCATTTGACCAACTATCGAATAACCATTACACTTTTTGGACACCTTGTATTGATCAACTAGCGATCTCAAAGACTGGTGGAACTGGATTAGTTTCCTATGATTCCACAAGCACGGCACGGTATGACGCTACGCCACAGGGACCATAACACAATACTAGTTCTATTTCGTTAATTATTCGACTAATTAAATGATTAATCAATTGATTGGACTGCCGGGCAGTTCTAATTGATTTTAATTAAATTCTTGAGCAATTAACATAGAGGGGTTTGCCGGCATCGATAAGCAAAGTCGGTCATCATGATACGGCGTTTCAATTATATTTGATATTTCAAGTACCTTCAATGTCCATTAATATCTGTATCGGCATCCATCATCTTTCTGATTTCCCATGGAGTAGCTATTCCAGAACGACAGCGTCACGCTGAAGTCGGTTGTTGTGGAGATCTCGTGCAGGGATGCATAGAATACATGGTGCTGACACTCTTTGACATATTTTGGGTCCGAAATTAGGTCAAAATACGGCTTTGTTGTCCTAGTTGTCCTAGTTTTCGCCGATAGATGCCGGCCTAGGAAAATCTGCCATATAAGATATGAAATATTCACGGAGGTTACCGTCCTGTAACTAGTCAAATCAGAACTTCTTTCTGATTTTTCATTATTCTCAGGAATTTTCGAGAATAAATTCATTTTGACAAATTTAAATTATGATTATTCATTCCATTCAATCAGAATGGCGATGATATTTATGAAGGTTTCCTTTCGTCTCTGAATACAAAAGTCAGAAATTTGATATTTTTCAATACCTGTTTATTACAAGAGGTATTATCTCAACATTCAGTTCATGAAAAGGAAGTCTTTCAGAGTTGCGTTTTCGAAAATACCACAAGAAAACATTTGGAACGATAGATACTACGATTTATTTGTCTGGTTTGAAATCCTTCTGATAAATTCGTAGGAACATAAACAGCAAAGTAAAAATTCATATTTCAATCATAATAAACATGAACATTTCTTCGAAATATTTTCATAAGTATGTTACAAAATTCATAACTTTTGAATTGAATATTCATTAATAGGCACACATACAAAATTCATAAACCCGCCTAACAGCAGGACCGTAAATACAATAACTTCCGAAAGAAATAACTTAGAAACTCGATATTTGTAGAGAAGGTTTGGACCTTTGTTACGAAGGCCGAATTCGTGGATGGGTAAAATCATCTCAATGATTCCGCAGATATACTCATTCAAAATTTTATTTTCCCAATATTTCCGAAAATACAGAGAAGATAGAATTGAAATCCAATACTTATCGAAAATAACAGTTCGAAGGCTCATACAGAATTTATTGAGGGTAATGTGCTAGGAAGATCACAGAATATTAAATATGTATTTGAAAGAAAAAAATTTAAATTTTTTTCAAATTATTCTAATGACACGAAATTCTGTACGAAGTTATGTTTCAGCATTTTTGAGTTATCCCGAAAGAAACAACGATAACGGGAAGAAAATCACAAAATTTCATATATTTTTTCCTTAATCTTCAAAACTAATCACCGTATCAAATTGAAATTTGGTACACTGCTGTGGAATATGGAGCTCGAAGTTCGCGCCGTCTTGTTGAAAGTAAACGTTGTCCAGATCAATACCATCCAATTCCGGTCATAAAAAATCATTAATCATCTTTCGATAGCGCAATCCATTCACCGTAACTGTTGCTCCAGCCTCATTTTCGGAAAAGTGAGGTCCAATGACTCCGCCGGACCTTAAACCACACCAAACAGTCACACGTTGAGGATAGAGAGGCTTTTCAACAATAACTCTTGGGTTTTCCGAGCCCCAGATGCGACAATTTTGCTTGTTGACGAAGCCACCGAGGTGGAAATGGGCCTCATCACTAAAGATGATTTTTCGATGGAATTCCGGATCATTTTCATGCATTTCAACGACCCAATCAGCAAAGACACGACGTTGTTGATGATCGGCCGGCTTGAGTTCTTGTGTTAACCTAACTTTATAAGCCATAAGACCCAAATCTTTATGCAAAATACGGTGTAATGACGTTTGTGGAATGCCTAATTCCAAAGAACGACGAGGAATGGACAAACCTGGGTTTTCTTCAACACTTTCGGCTACAGCAGCAATATTCTCGGCTGTTCTTGAGAGACGTGCACGGGTTTTATTCTTCACATCACTAACTTGTCCCAACAGCTCGAATTTTTTCACCAATTTCTTCATTGCGGTCCGATAAGGTGCTTCACGACGACCCAAAAATGTTCGAGTTTTACGAACCGTCTCTGCCAAATTTTCACCATTTTTATAGTGAATTTTAATAATTTCAATGCGTTGTTGAAGCGCGTATCGTTCCATTTTTATTAATGGTGTAGTTTCTACTTGTCAAATGTCAAAAAATGACAGCTTCAAAAGTCACATCTACCGAAATAGCGGGCTAATCAAATTAACACCTCTTATTGGAAAACCCTTTAGTCCAATCCCTCCAGATAGATATTGCTCATTCTTCAGAATTTCCAGAACTATTGCACGTACAAAAAAATAATAGTCAGACAGCGTTCCCGACCTAACATCACCCTCCCCTCTGAATATCCAGCATTCTATTCGTATCTGCCCGGAACGTCGAAGCATGTACACGAAGAATATTAGTGGTTCCGTATCCGAAGATTAAATTTGGCCAGTAACGAAGCAATATCGTCCATTTCTGGCTGATCCGATGAGACATGTTTGTGCGGCGAATGCAAAGGCTATGTATACACGTTCCGTGTACGACCGCAACACAACACTGCGATGTCATGCATGGTCCCTCTCTCTTCCGCACGTGTCGCGGAACCCTTGAGCGCAACCCCCCAAGTATCCTCGGAGTCCGGCAGACGGGCTGCTTGCCCGAATACTTAGCTGACCGTTTGGTCCGGTCATAGCTATTTGCATAGTGCATTCAATACCTATTGATCAGCGGCATTTACTCTCATGATGCCGTGAATTATGGTCGACCACTATCTATTTGTATAGCTGATTAGTTAGTAACATAATTAGATCAGTGCGATACCTGCTAATCAATTAATTATTTATGTATGATCGGCCATTGTTGTGTCCGACCCGAGCTTGGTTCGTTAATTTCAAGATATTACAGTTACATTATGCGTCTCTGCGCTTTCCCCCGATACACTATGGCTGGTTTGAATTCCAATTTGAGTCTGTTTGAGGATTTATCGAGCAGCAAGTTTCAGCTGAGGACAGGGTGGGACTCGCACTTTAGGGCGAGGAAATCTAGCCTACTGAATAAGATAAAATCTAGAAAAGCACTGAAGTGAGGTCAGGAGCCTTTACGCGCTTCAAATTCTAACTGATAGATCAACACGAAATTTTGCATCTGATTGCGTGTTGGTAAACTCGACCTAATTACGAAGTTTCAAGCTGATTGCATCCGCACTTCTTGAGAAATTGCGGAAATAACGTTAAAATTCCAAATATCAACGAAATTGAGCAATTTTTTTTCCTTATAACTCCGAAAGTAAATATCAGATCGAATTGAATTTTGTAACATTGTTGTGTAATACTGACTTCAAGGTTTGTGCCAAATGTCATTGAAATGCAATCAACATTTTCAGAGAAAAAATTTTTTCATTCAAAAATTTTAACATGGAAAAAGTTCTAAAAAGCACTGCCGTGAAGGCAGCAACTTTTGAGCGCATGTTCAATGTAGATGACGGTCAGTCTTACGGCCGACTGCGTAAACACAATAACTTCCGAAAGAAACAACTTAGAAACTCGATATTTGTAGAGAAGGTTTGGACCTTAATTACGAAGGCCGAATTCGTGAATGGGTAAAATCCACCCAATGATTCCGTAGATATACCCAATCAAAATTTCATTTTTCCAATATTTCCAAGAATACAGCTCAGATCGAATTGAAATCCAGTACTTCATCGAAAAATAACAGTTCGAAGTTTCATACAAAATTTAATGAGGATGATATGATAAGAAAATCATAGAATTTTTTTTTCAAACTGTTCCAATGACACGATTATCACGAAATTTCGCATAAAATGGTCTTTCAGCATCTCAAAACTAGCTGTAAGTTTTATCAGGACTGAGTCAGTATTTCTCGAGTTATACCGAAAAAATCAACGATGTCGAGAAGAAAACCTCGAAATTTGACATATTTTTTCCCGATATCTCCAAAACTTATGATCGTATCGAACTAAAATTTGGAACACTGCTGTGAAATATAAAGCTCGAAGTGTGAGTGAAATTTTTTTCGGATATAATGAATGGTTTCCAGAAAAAATTTTTTTTTTAATTTACTGACAATATTATCCTGAAAAAATTTCGCTCAAAGTTGCGCGTCGTTATACTCCACCTAACTGCCAAGTTTGAATTCATTCGCAAAGTAGTTTCTGAAATAGAAAATAAATAACTTCAAAACTTCAAGTGCCTATAACTCCGAAACTATTCGACCGATTTGGCCCATTAACGAACTCAGCCGCGACATTCTGATGCGCAACCTATCCTGAAAGTTTCAAGTTGCTAGCTTGCTTCTGTCGACAGTTATTGGGTCTACGGACGGCCGGTCGGACAGAATCGATTTTGACACCGGATTCGTCATCAGTGAGTCCAACCTAGTCGATTGAGACCATTTTCGGCTCAATCATCGAAAATGACAGACATTTGGACAAAACGATAGCACGCTGTTCCCCTAGAACATGCGCGCAAAAAGCACTGACGTGAGGTCAACAGCTTTTACGCGCTTGTTTAATTTCCTTACTAAATATGCCAACGCTCTCACCTTTTTCGTATTGACCCCGCCAAACTCAGCTGTACTCCTACTGGGTATTTACGACATTCTGCATGAACCTCATCATTTCGATCAAGTACTAGATTTCATTGCGATCCAATTCGTATTCTTGGAAATCTTGAAAAATTACATTTTTAATGGTAACCTTCGTCTACGGAATCATAGGGCGAATGTAATCCATGCACAAATTCGACCTTCGAAATTGAACTGAAAACCTACTCTACAAATATCGATCGTCTAAGACGTTTACTTTGCAGTTATTGTGTTTACGGCGGGTCTAACCGCTGATAGTAAAGAAAAGTTTCAATCTGATCGCGACGCTACTTATCGAAATAATGGGGTAATAAATTCGAAATTTCAAAAACACTGAAGGTTGATATATTTTTTCCAAAATTGAAATAATAAATACTGTAGTCAAATATTCAATATTTTCAAGGTCTGTTAATTTCATCGAAATTTAATCAAAGGACTCCGAAAAAACAACTTGTTCCGACAAATTTTTGGAAAATTTTCGAAAAACAATTTTGTTTTAATTTACCAACAATTGGATCCTCAGGAATTGTTGTACTAAGTTGCCGGTTTTCATTTTTCAACTAATTACGAAGCTTCAATCTGATCGTATTTCGCGAGATATTGGGAAGCCAACCTAGAAAGAAAATTTTTGCCCTACCCGCATGTATTGCCTAAATATAAATATAGTCAAATTAGCAATTTCTATCTTTTGTTTTGTAGTATTCTCAGTGAAAAATAATTTTATTTCAAGAATACTCAAAAGAATACATAATATTTTTCCAGGAATAAATTGTCCACATTCTTCACAGTTTCAATATTGAAACTTTTCTTCTTGAAATCACATCTTATTCTGAAGCAGCCTGTATATAACATTTTCGGATTTTCATAATTTTCTGGTTGTACATTCCTAATGAAATTTTTTATCAGTGTTCGTGTCAGTACTTCAAACCCAATTTTCAACTCACAATTCAATCCGAGCGGTATTTTTCGAATTATATATTGAGAAAACAAAATTACAAATACGCCCTGGAAATCGATCCTGGGTGCTCCGCGCTGATCGCACACTCAAACGAAATGTTCAATTTTCAATTCAAGTTTTGCATGAATAAACACGTGAACGATTACGTGAAATAGTTCAATAGGTTCAATTATTGTATAAAGAATTCAATTCAGATAAAAAAATGAAATAGGTTTAATCAGATGAAAAAAATCTCTCCACCGCTGTTACTGAACCCGCATCAGCCAATAACTGGCATCGTAACTGATCAAGCCACTATGCCTATTATAGGCATGATAATCCATGAGTATTCCGGGCAAATTGAGTTACTATGATTTTTTTGAATTTTTATTGATACGATTGACACGAAACTTCGCGAAATCTTTATGTTGATACTGAGCAACTAGGAGTCAAGTTACAATTCTATCTTATAAATCGTTTTTGAGTTATTTGAAAATGGAAATTTTAGATTGCTATTACATTGAAATTAGCAGTCGGATCGGATTCAGCTCATCAGGGAGCTCAACCGAGATATTCAGGATCATAACCTCACCTTAGAATTTCAAGACTTCTTTCTTTCGAAACTTAGATCCAATTTGACCACGGATTCTTCATCAGTGACTCCAACCTAGTCGTTTGAGACAAATTTCAGCTCAAAATTAGACAATTACAGACATTGTGACGAACCTATAAGGCGCTGTTCCCCAGAAAAAGCGCGTGAAAATACTTGTACAAGGCAATTGAATCTTCTCAGCGATAGATTCGCTCCTTTCAACAGATTAGTCCAGGCGCCGCAGTAATATTTGGAAGAAAAAAGTGGAGAGCTGTTAATTCGATAGCATATTATAGTACTAGTCAAGACCACCTATTGAAGCTTGTCACAGATTATCTTTTTTGGCCCGATATATTGATATGTAAGTACCTCAATCTTCGTAAAAGACATTGCCACTCAAAGTTTTTTGAGGTTGCAAAATGGCGGAGGGACCGGTATCGATACCTCCATGTGTCTATTTTGAAATTTTTTCAAAAATACTTATAATCTTTGAAAGATCACGTTCTTATTTCCTTGTCAGCTTATGGACGATAGGACAAAGAATACCACATATCGTATACTAATATTTGGTCCATGCGAAATGGATAAATATTTATAGGTATTCTGTGTTCCAGGTGATTGTGGGCGGAGTTTAATTTACGGCTTTTACTAGCAGAGGGGTGGATCCACGAAAATAGGGAATTTTGTCCTATTTAATAACATTCAACGTTCAATTTCTCGAAAACGGTTCATTTGAGGAGAAATAATTAAGTATACTAAAATGATAGAGGATTCTTATAATGAATGGGGGTTTTTCCTTCAAACGAAAATGCAGTAATTTTCATGAAAAACCCTTAGAACATCACATTTCAAACATATAATTTCAATATTATATTTTTAAAGAAATGTTTGATCACCTAAAACTGAAAAATAAAAATGGGCATTTGCATTTAAAAAGATTTGTCCTGAGTGCACGATATGGCAACGTCAAATTCAGCTTTTCTCGGAAAGAAAAGGACATCAAATGTGTTACTTTGTTTAGAAAAACCAGAGATAGCTATACTTCGAGCTGGTTAGAGTAGAAGACAACGACCAAGGAATAGAAAAAGAAGAGCGCAGACTGTCATATTACTGACAAATCGCCAACGCAAAATTGTTTGGTTTTATTGACAAAGAACACGTGTGTACCACAGAATAGGAATAAATATTTCATTATTCTATAGCAGAAAAAGCTATTCTACTAAACACTGTTGTCACTTCGTGCATGTCTGGCAAATCCCAAACCCCAATTTTGAAACCTGATTTTGAATACTTTCTGAAGGTAATTTGGGAAAATGATGAATCAAACCCATAATAATTGTGTTCAAATTTGCATTTGCAGTAATAACCCAAATTCAGGAAAAACCTTCATTAAGATGAACTTTATCTGCATTCATGCTAATTTATTATAGTTTTATAATTCGGGAGTCTATAACCAGAAAACCGTTTGAAGTAAGATATAATTGATTACTGTGGAATACGTATTATAGTTATAGAAAAATTCAGATTCATTCGGGGGTATGATGTCAAAGCTACATAAGAAAGACTGATTTTTCTGGAAATATCAACTGTTTCTGTTTACTTGGGCCGAATCTGAAAAAGTTGTAAATGAAAAAAAAGTTTCATTTGATAAGAGGAATCTAACTTACAACTTGAAGACTCACCCTGTATATATGGTTTCTGTCTTGTATTATTATTCAAATTTCGGTAGTTCATAAAAAACACCCATCATAAGTTTTTTATGTATTTCATCCATGAAATATTCGATAGGAGCCTATAGGTTTCCTTTTCTCCGGCAAAGATTTCGAATCTGCGATTCAATACCGAAGGCGTTCGGCGAACTAAATAATACATTCGAGCTGAAAGGGTTTCGAATCTCACAAACAAGTCCGTTGCCGTAGCAGTTGAACTCAGAAATCATAACGTATTTTTAATTCAGACCTTCTTAATTTGAATTTCAAATCTTCGTTAATAATTAATTTGTCGTTTTTACCTTGTTTTTATTTTCCCATTGAACGGGAAATTTTAATTGAAGAATGCAAGATTAATGAAGGGGAGGAAGCGAGAAGAGTCTTTCGTTCTGTTGGTCTTGAAAGGACTGGAACGTTCGGAGAAAATATATTAATTTATTCCTTTCGTCGAAGAAAACGGCTCTCTATTACGATAGTTGAGATTGATCGGCCAGGAGAATACACAATTTGCTCGTTCTATCGATGACTAATTAGTTCATTGCCGTATTCGAATAGGAATTAGTTCTATTGTTGACTTGGAAGGCGCGTGTTTGACCTTATATTCATTTTGAGTCGAAATGATGTATACTCAGTGACATTAAAAGTGTTACGCTCATAGAGATAGAAGCTGAATACACTCTTGTTACTCGAACTTCGTGAATGCCTGAGTCTGAGGAGATTGGTGCAAATTGGACCTTTTCCTTCTCTTAACAACCCACACATGTTGAATTCACTTCTTGGTGATATTTCGTAGCTCGACGAGCAAGAGACATGCTTTGTCCTGCTGAGAAAGTAGTCTGTACGGCCATTCAGGGGAGGCACTAGAGTGGTGCCTAGGACATGGTCAACATAAGACAGCTGGCATACTGCCTCGAATGAACAGGAATGGGAATCAGCAACCATTAGCAATAGCACCTCAAACCAATTTTCAGTCCCGTATACATTCCTATCAACAGCAAACGCAATATCACGCGGTCTTCGCAGTATTGTCTTACCCTTCAGGGGCCATCCTAAATTTCTAGACATAATAGCGAATCGTCGCTGAATACGACATTATGTCACTCTGCCTCCCAGTACTTTTTCGCACCAGTTCAAACTTCGACAAGAGTGGTCCACTGTTCGAATCAGCACTGATCGTAAACGTATTGGAAGAGTCCAAGGGCTCCGATACAGCGATAAAACTTTCGTATAGTCCAAGGTATACCCTTTGCTCCGAAACATCAATCAGCGATTTGAGCTTAACGGTCTCATAGAGCCATTTGCCTGAAGGGCCTGTCTTGACTATGTGGTAGACCAGTTGGTTTTCTTCGTGTTCATCTTCCTCCATTTGTTTATATACGACACTCACGCATTACTTCCCTTGCAGTACTATTAACACGACGAAAGTAAAAACCAACTGGATAGGTTAAAGATCGCAGCATGGTAATGATTTTGACGCCTTTGAACTCTAGGCATTTTGTGACGCCTAACTATAGCTTAATACAATGCCGGGAAATACTAAAGATAGCTGTACTATTCAGGTTTCATGAATAGACAAAATTCAAAAAAAAAAATTTTCTAAGCAAACTGACACGTTGGTATTGCTATTATGGCATAGTTTGTAGTTTGGCAAGGGGTTTCCTTCCACTGTGACCCTAAGGTCTATTGTGCTCCCCCGTCAGAGCTGTTTCCACACTGCGCTACAGCTCGCCCTCCAGCTCTAAAGCTCCAATGAACTCCAATGTCTGAGAGCTTAAAGGAGGCTAAGTTCTAATTCGTTCTGTGATTCTCCTGTCCGAGACATTCGTGGCGCAGGCTTGCAATAGCCAGGCATTCTGTAATCAGGTGAACAGGAGTTTCCTTCTCTTCTCTACAGAATCTGCAAGCAGTCGTTTCTGATAAGCCCATTCTCTTCATATGCTTCCTTATACGACAATGTCATTTGAGGAAGCCAGTGTGAAGGCGTAACTTGTTCTTCCTACTCCAAAAGCTCTTTCTTCAAGGTGTATTTGCCTTTTCATTTCCTCTGATTTCTGAGTGCCCAGGAACCCAGACTGAGGATGCCTTGTTGTTCTTGTCTACTTCCTTGAGTTTCCTTCGGCACTCCCAAAGCAGTCGATGATATATGACTTCGGTACTTTGATAGCAGCTTTACTATCAGAATGGATCACTATGCCACACCCTTGATTGTTTGTTTTCAGGTTTATGTTTATGAATATTTCGATTTCAAGTATTTCTGCCTGAAAAACACACGAGTAGGAGCCTAAAATAGTGTACACTTGGTTTTTGGCCTATATACTCCAGCACTAGCCCCTATCGTAGTTTGAGAACCGTTCTATATACCATTTAGCGGTATTTACTTTAAAGTTTTGGGTAGTGTAATCATTTTCCCATTCTTGCTCTTTACATAGCATTAAGTTGAAGTTATTCTCGATGCTTACTTTTCTGATCATAGCGTCACTAGGTAGGTTCGCTGATGAGATGTACTTGTTATTATGGCATGCTTTAAATATTGTCGTACTGTCGCCAAAAAATTAAGTTATCTGGCTGTAGCGCTTCGTAGTATATTTTGCATATTGTGATTACCTCGGAGATTCACCGAACCGGCATCTGAAAATTTCTCTCTGGTTGGCTGTTTGTGACCGTAAACCATAGATTCAACTTTGCAACACCAATCCTGAAGTCATGTTCTAACTAGAAAAGCACTGGCGTGATGCCAGGATCTTTACTTTAGACCACATTCGTTGACAAAGAGAAGAAGAACTATTAAAAATTACATCAAAATTAATATTCATAGAAATCGGCCTTCCATTTTGCAGGATTCAAACTATTTGTCCCGAAAGAAAGTTTGCCTAATGAACTTTCTTGCTTTTTCTTTTGAATTCCGACGAAATTTCATGTTTCTTGTATTAAAAAAAAGGAAAGAACTAGAATAAAGAACCGGCTATAGAACATGTTCACCGACAATTACTGAAGTTTCTAGAAAATAAATATATTGATCGATCCAAGCACATTCGCCATTTAGTAACTTGAGGAAAATCAGTCACTAGTTACGTTTCATTAAAATTGCGAGAAAAACAGTCAGATACCTCGGAACAACATCAAAATCCTATATATTCACATCGGGAACATGTGGCCTTTCCACATGCAAGTAGTCTAGTAATTTATTCATCATATCTAATGGACGTCAAGAAAACCCGAGATATATGGGCTGCCTGTTCACATCTATTTCATAAATCTTATAATGAACAAAACGTCTGGATCCCATTAAATTTCCACAAATTAATTTAATTCGATCGCGTCCGTCGCTGTGCCAGTGCATCTGGGACGACAGTGGCGTCGCATCGACGTACCCTCCTGACTCTCTCACCCTTCCTTATCGTACTATCAAGGTCCACCATTATTGTTTCTCGCCCGCATCTTCTTCTTCGTTTGGTTCTATTGTTTATTATCCGTCTATATTCGGGGAGTTTCATGATGGAATTTTCATATTTGGGGATATAATTCTGAAGAAAACAAAAATTCCACACAGTTCTGTGGACAAGGTTGAACATGAAATTGAATGTGATATCATTATTGATGAAATATTTGGTTTCTCATTTTTGAGGTAGGTTTCGTGTATTCTGTTAATTTTGTCAAGATTCCTTCAGTAATATCCATTGTAAAGATGTCCGTTAGCCTCTAGCGAGCTAATTTTACGTTTTTTTTTATTGTTCTCTGAATTGAGAAATCCAAAATACCAAATGACACTGAGATTATACTAATCAAAATTCTTCTGGAAGGAAGTTCATAAGCCTATCGATCGATGGTGAACGCAAAATCCTCCGAAAAAATGGACTCAAATTCTGTAGAACAGGTTCACGGCTTGAAGGGGTAGAATTTCTTGTCTGTATGTACTTCCTCCAAAATTTCGGTAACAGCTTATTTGATCGATCTGATTTTCGATACACAGTTGTGCAGTAGTATTGTCAGATATAATTGACAATTTTGGGGTCAAAATTCTAAAAATTATATACATTTGGACGAAGTATCGAAGTATAACAATTTTTTTCCTAGAAAAGTTTTCAGTCGTCATGTAAATTCAGAAATATTTGTTCGTTTCTTTCGGCCTTTATGCCGATAACTTCAGTTGGAAATTACTTAGAGACTCGATATCTGTAGGCTTGCTTTCGGGCTTGATTAGGTCGAATTCTTGAATGTGCGAAATCCGCCCAATACTATATTTTATTTTGAGTAAGAGCTATACAATTGTTTTGAACATTGGTATATGTAGAGTTTCAACAAACTTATCAGAGGAAATTACAATAAAAAACTTCATTCTGTCCTGTTAAAACAGGACACCATACATTTTCACGTATGAGATAAGACCACAGAGATGAAAACCTCACCAAAAAGCTTCGCCTCCCAGTGTGAGCGTAATGATATTGGGATGGTTTAAACATTATGATTCTATATTCATAATATGAAGGGATCTTCTTCATTGGTACAACATTTTTCCTTCTTTTTCGTCTAGGTTAACGGAATATCTTGAAATCACATCTTGAATTAGTGACAAATATTCATGGCCACAGCGAACCCGCCTATTTACAGGCTGTAATGTCTGCACCACCTATTTGATTTAAACTTGATACTTATACTTTTTGCACTGAAGATCACTCTTGCGGATGTGTGGGAATCTACATTTGAATGCCTTGATGGGTTTTCTGCATGTAACACGAAATATCTCTTTTTAGGTTTTTTTCAATCTATTTGGATACAAGATCAAAATGTATGCTATCAGACACTTAAACACTTTCACTATTCGCGAAATTTAAATAGTTCGGTATTGAAAATGGTAAAACGCGGCTCAAAATCTGGTGAAACGCGGCTGACCATTGGCTTGGTAGAGGGAGTGGATATGACATGTTTCCTTACGGAACGCCGCGAAGTTTCGATCGTACATTCAGCCAATAGGTGGAGAAAACTCGAAAGATTAATCGGTGAAAGTCGAAATTTTTGACGGCAATTGAAATTTAACAGCATTCTTATTCGTGAAATTATGAGGCGCCATTTGGGACAAAAGTTTGTTTTCACATACATATATGTATTTTCGAGTCAATATATTTAGTAGTGGTCGCGATGGCAGCGTTTGGTACAGTTCTGAGCTTTTGGCAACATGGCGTAGTTATTGGTACATTAGTCGCTCACAGTAAGCAATGGATGGAAAAATTATCGAACAGAGTTCTATTACCTTTTTTCCTTCCTCCATGGTTCCAAGTTCCAAAATAATAGCATTAGAAGACCACGATACAAATAACATAAACATATAGTTGTAGCAGATTACAAAGAGATTAGGTGCGTTTTAATTTCATCGAATTGATAAATCGATTAACTCCTATCTCTCTCTTCTTTGGTGGAGAGCCTAAGAGAAGAGAGAGCGAGATACACCGATTAATCAGTTCGATGAAAATGCAAACGCACCCATTCAAACTTCTGCATACAAGTACTAACAATAACAAGTTCAAGTTTACTGTTTGGTGTGTTACTGCAAGAAGTGTTAAATAATGATTATAAATGAATGATGCATCAATTGGCCATAACACTGAAAAATTTCGTGAAGTTCGGTTGACAAAATCGTAATTTCACATTTCTTGCCGTAGAGAACTACCAACCGAATTAACTAAATTGTACTCTAGTATTAAGACACAAACCAACTGCTATTAGTATTCCTTAATATAATAATATCTATTTATCTACAAGATAGATAACGAAGAAACATATCTGCGGTTATGTTATTATAAATGGGCATTGATTGATCATTGATTGTTACTCATCTCTCTTCTCATCATGCACAACATGCTACAAAAAAGTAAGTTTTCTACTTTCAATATGGACAATCAGCCAGTGTAGCTTCTACACATTAAGAAGATAATTACGTGATATTTTGTACTAATGGCTACGACATGTTGCCATATGTTCGGAGTGTGCTGAACGCTGCCGACGCAACCTCTCGCGACAACTTGGAATAGGTCGAATTAATAAATATATTGGACACCACGAATTTATATATCTACAGCACTCAACTAATAATTATATTGTGTTAGAAAAAAATATATATCGGAACGAAATATAAATATTTCGGCACACAAAATGAATAACTTGCTGCAACTAATAAATATATTGGCTCCAATATATATATATTTGAAAACGCACTTTTGTCGCAAACGGCGCCTCATATGGAATAATCGATTTCAAGATTGCAAACGAAACATACCAGAGATCTTTTTGGGAGAATGAGCTCGAAGATGCGGAAATCCGACAACCCCGTTTCGTTTTTGCTGACCTCAATATAATACGCATTTCCATGTCTCTCCTTTCGCCTCCTTCGACGCTCTTTTGTTTGTATACCGTGCGAGATCAGCTGATCTCGGCTGCCGCGATGCTGAAACCGAAAATAACGTTCGTGTGGAAGGAAAACGACGCGACCTTGTGACGACTACGTCGGCAGCATCATGAGGCGGTCCCGGAGTGCATCGCACAGGGCCGCGCCAGACTGAGGTCAGGTCAGGAAAGTTGCCGAAATCGATTATGGGGATTTTAACCCAAAGGAGTTTATC
The DNA here is from genome assembly GCA_958510865.1 of Myrrha octodecimguttata. NCBI lineage: Eukaryota > Metazoa > Arthropoda > Insecta > Coleoptera > Coccinellidae > Myrrha > Myrrha octodecimguttata. The sequence continues at coordinate 61,422,671 of OY294056.1, forward strand.
GTTTTGTTAGGTTAAGTTCGCATGTATTCAATGGACGACTTCGGTTCATGTTGCCGACCCACAAATTTCGTCCAAATTTACAATCACTGGGGAAGGGTAATTTCACACAAATTCGACATGATAAGGTTCGCGTTATTTGTAAATATCCGTAAAAGATGCCTCGGCTCCTCAAACAAGATAATTTCTTCCAAATATAGGTTTTCGTGGAGATCATCTTTGATTGGCTGAAATATGAGTTGGGATTCCTGATTTCATGTCAATAGTGTCAAATTCATATAGGATATGTTCCGCAAATCAACTTGGTTATTTCTGTTGCCGGTTTTCCATTCCGTAAAGCTACCTTTTGTGCGAGGTAGATTCGGGTATTTGGGTAAACGGAGATTCTTCCCTAGTGGCCGACGACGATCACGTGACTGTCGTCGACCAATAGGGTGAATCTTTCGACCAATAAGGTGAATCTCCGATTCCCCAAATACCCGAATCTCCCTTGCACAAAAGGCCCCTGAATTCACCGTTAAGCTACCTTTTGTGCTAGGGAGATTCGGGTATTTGGGTAATCGGAGATTCTTTCCTATTGGCCGACGACGATCACGTGATCGTCGTCAGCCAATAGGGTGAATCTCTCGACCAATAGGATGAATCCCCGATTACCCAAATACCCGAATCTCCCTAGCTCTAACGGTGCCTTTAGAGCTAGGGAGATTCGAGTATTTGGGTGATCGGAGATTCATCATATTGGTCGAGAGATTCACCCTATTGGCTGACGACGATAACGTGATCGTCGTCGGCCAATAGGAAAGAATCTCCGATTACCCAAATACCCGAATCTCCCTAGCACAAAAGCTAGCTTTAAGTATGAAATATTCGGTTGATTCCTGAAAAACAGTTTAATCGCGGAATTAGATTGATGAAAAAGCGTTTTCTGTCACCAGAACGACTGTCAAGGTTTTATGGTAACATATCCATTGCATAGAACAATCTTTATTTACTTTATGATCCATAGAACATAGACGAGACTCAATCAACAATGAAAAAATTACTAAATATGGTCTATGGATCATAAAGTGAATCATGATGTAAGTAAAACATGTCACTTTGTTCATTCAAATTCAAGGGAATTTATATTCTCTGCTTTGAATTTGAATGAAAAAAGTGACGCCATCATTTGTACATACGATCACAGATGAGCAGATGAGCACAAAATAGATCCGTTCGTTTGCATAGAAAGTGTAGCACTTTCTATGCAAACGAAAGGACCTCATGTTTTACTTACATCATGAGGTAAATATAGATTGTTCGATGCCATGGATATGTTACCATAGAACATTGACTGTCGTTCCGGTGACAGAAGAAACACTTTTTCATCTATCAAATTCCGTTCAACCTTTCTTTCAGGAATCAAGCGAATATTTCATATTTACGGAACGGAAAACCGGCAACCGAAATAACAAAGTTGATTTGCGGAACATATCCTATATAAACTTGACACTATTGACATGAAATCAGGAATCCCAACTCAAATTTCAGCCAATCGGAGATGATCTTCACAAAAACCTATATTTGGAAGGAATTTTCTCGTTTAAGGAGCCGAGTAATCTTTTACGGATATTTATAAATAACGCGAACATTATCATGTAGAATTTGTTCTGAAATTCCCCTTCCCTAGTGATAGTAAATTTGAAAGGAATTTGTAGGTTGGCATCTTGGACCGAAATCGTCTATTAAAACGTGAGTCCTAGAATACAGAAGGTTCTACAAGCTATAGAGGCAAAGAATGCATAGTGCAGACTTTTTGACATATTTTGTGTCCGAAATATGGTCCAAATATTGTCGAAATACAGCGAAGTTGTTCTGCTTTAGTTTTCACCGATAGATGCTGGCATCGGAAAATCTGCCGTATGAAAGCTGCAATAGTTAACGATATGTCATATCAAAACTTGTCAAATCGGAGGATTTTTTTTCGATTTTCCGAGCTGGGGCCTTATTCTTGAAATCCGATGGTATAGAACGTTCTCTATGGCACAATCTCCCGTTCGACCTTCCTCCCATTTGTCAAAACGTCAATTCCGTATTCTTGAACATCAAGAAGCGCTTTTCATGAATTCTGGGAAGAGAACAAACGTGGAAAAATGGGCGTTTCGACGCCGTTGGCAAGGAAACGCGAGCATTTATGATGGAACGATAAAGAACGTTTATACCATCGCAGTCAAGATGGGGAGCAGTCCGAATGAGCGGTCATAGACGAACAATTATGCCAAATGTTCTAACCAATCAAAAACAAGTATTTTCGACAGACATGAAGCTAACTTCATTCATGTAGCCAACTTTATGTATAATGCATCGACATAGACTATATTTCAGTGATATATTGTCATAATTCAAATTTGAAATCATACAGTTGTCATAAAAGTTGGGAGCGTATTTCGGAAAATTGTAAAATGGATCATTTTGAAAAAAAAAGATCACTTCCAATCAACTATAAACAGATGGAGCTGCTCACCGACTACATTACACGAAGACCTGAAATGTACATAGGTCGGTTAAATTCAGATTATACAAGGGAGGATATGAAAAAAACTGTAAGGAAATCACAGTGATCTGAGTTGAGCTTTAGTTAATCTAAACATTTTGATAAATTTTGGATCAGATAGATCCAACGGGTTCCATTTAGAAAGCACATGGACACTTATTTGGTATTGTTGTTCTGCATCTTCCACATCTTCATTCAGTACTTCCCACATAATTGCACTCGCCATGTCCATTTCCGAGTGAAAACAGAAATTTTGTAGTGAAAGTTAATTGAGATTGTCAAGACTTATTGCCAAACACATCAAAATTGTCAAATACCCGAAACATAATTAGCGTCCTCTATGTATCGTTCCATCATAAATCGTAAGAGATACATCGCTCGCTCTCTGTGAAGCACTCATTCATTTCAAGAATACCGTTTCCCTGAAAAACTCGTAGACACGCCCCCTTTCGATCAATCGTTCTCTTCCCCGATGTCAAGAATAGGCGCCCTGGAGCATACATTATTCTCAGGAATATTCGGAAATAAATTCATTATGATAAATTTAAGTTATAATTATTCATTTCATTTAGTCAGAATGGCGAAAATTTATAGTGAGGTTTCCTTAAGCATTCGACCTTCTTGATTAGACTGAAAACCTGGTCTACAAATATATTCCCTATGTATATTCTTCCTAAAGTTAATGTGTTTCAGCCAAATGGGGTCTACAGAACAATGAGCAAAAATGGAGAGAGTTATTTGGCTCATTGTTCTGTAGAGCCCATTTGGCTGAATCTTCGTTGAAGGGCGATTCGATCTATGTTTTTGAAAATATCGGGAAACTATAATAAAATTTTGAAAGGGTATATCTGCGGAATCATTCGATAGTTTTCACTAATTCGCTATTCGGCATTCTTAATTGAACTCCAAACTCACTCTACAATTATCAGGCTACTGAGTAGATTCTTCCGGAAGTTATTTTTTTCACTATCAGTGGTTAGATCGGCCGTAAACCCATTAACTTTAGGAAGAACCGACATGGGGAATATATGGGTGCGTTTTTATTTTCATCGAACTGATTAATCGATGTATCTCCCTCTCTCTCTTCTTTTGATCGCCACCAAAGAAGAGAAAGATCCTCTATCTTTCTCTTGATTAATCATTTCGATGAAAATAAAAACGCACCCTATTTGTGGGGTAGGTTTCCAGTTTAATCAAGCATGTCGAATGCTTAAATGGGTTGAATTCGCCAATTATTCTTTAGATAGTTACACCCATTCGAAATTTTGGATAAAATTGCCATCTAGTACTTGATCGAAAATTATAGCTCGTGGTGCATGCAGAATTTCGTGAGGACCACGTGGGAAAAATCTTCGTTTGGCAGGCTCAATACTTGTATAGATGACCGTTTTGGCAACGAACAAGCTCCTGACCTCACGTCAGTGCTTTTCTGAGTTTTTTCTTCTCGAATGTCATCAATATATTTTCGATTAGGGTGCACCTGTTCACACAAAGTAATTCAAGATTCAATGAGCGACTGATGAAAATCGTCATAGCAATTCAAGCCCAACAATCGAGCCGTAGAATTGGTTTCACCACTTATTAAAACTAGATCGAGTTTCGTCGTATTGCCTATGTAATTTTAAGCTACAGCATTTTTCGCTACCTTTGAATATTGAGAAAATGATCTAAATCGTGACTGCAGAGATATTATCGTGGTTTTAATGGAAACAGTTTTATATTTGTCTGTCTGTATCGCAGTTATCAGACTGATTATGTGTAAGTTAATTATTCAGTGGAGCAAACTAACTATTGTATTCATCGATTGGTCTGCTCTTGCCTGCTTGCACCAGGGTGGTCTTGGAATAACATGCGTTCAATATCTCAAATATACAATGTTTGTTGAATATGGCGATGGATATACATTATATATCTCTCTGCCAGTTTATGTATGATGTTTGAATACCTTATGGAATATTCTCATTTTTTACCATTTGGTGGATTTGACATCGTGTCCAATTTTCTGAGTTTTTGTGGTGGTAGTTGAGATAATTCTTCGAAATGTGAAACCATTGTATTCACTCCATCTTGTAAAACATTCAGCCTATGTATCTTCTTCGAATTTCGGCTTGTTTTTCGGTTATTGTGTAAATGATCGTCCACTTGGCCGACCGTGATAATAATTGCTTATACAGGGTGATTCCGGAGGAGACCGTCAGATTTTGGGATAAGTTTACACAAGTCAAAACAGTCTCGAAACAATATTTGGTTTATGGTTGGGGGTCTCTATTGAGAATATACAGGGTGATTTGTCCGGTTCGACCGATTTTACTTTTATTGATAACTTTGTTATGGCTCATTCGTTTTTAGAGAAATTTTCAGCGAAGTACAATATTGATGAGTACATTCATAAATTTCGAAATTTTTTTCAAAATAAATGGTTGTTATCGTGATAATTCCAGGTTAATTGAGCAGGTTGAAAAAGCACCCTGTACATCGCATTTCCAAAACTACGCTATCTGTTTACGATTCTACTAAAATGAGCCATTATTTGAGAGTTTCTAATTTTTTTCTAGTTTTCTGAGAAAATTCCATCAAAAAAAGACAATGTCGAAATTTCGCTCCAGTCGATTCTACTTTCATTGATAACATTGGTATGGCTCATTCAATTTTGATGAAATTTGCAGTATAGAACAATCTGAACGAGTACATTCAATAATCGCAAAAGTCTCTCAAAATACAGTGTTGTAATTGTGATAATGTTAGAATTTCAGATTAATTGTGCAGTTGAAAAAAAACACCCTGTACATTGCTTTTCCAAAAGTTTCTGATTCGTTTTAGATTCTACAATAATATGTCATCATTCAGAGGTTTTTAATTTTTTTGGCACGCCTCCGGTTTTCCTAGAAAACATTTTTGAAGAAGAGCATGATCGACATTTGGCTGACAAGCAGTGATATTATTTCGCACTAGGTAGGAATGCTGTATTGTCCAAGGATGCAAAGCAGTTCTCAAGTTCTAAAATATTCTTTTCAAATTCCAAATTCATATTTAATTGCTAATATTTTGTATGAAATCATTCAATTCAGAATATATTTAGAATTTGAAAAGAATATTTTAGAAGTGACGAACAACTTTGCATCCTTGGAATATACAGCTTTCCTACCTAGTGCGGAATACTCTCACTGCTTGTGAGCCAAATTTCGATAATGCTCTTCTTCAAAAATGTTTTCTAGGAAAACCGGAGGTGTGCCAAAAAAATCAAAAACCTCTGGGTGATGACATATTATTGTAGAATCTGCAACGAATAAGGAAGTTTTGGAAAAGCAATATACAGGGTGTTTTTTTTTTCAACTGCACAATGAATCTGAAACTGAAATTATCACAATTACAACACTGTATTTTGAGAGATTGTTGCGATTATTAATGTACTCATCCAGATTGTTCTACACTCCAAATTTCATCAAAATTGGATGAGCTCTACCAAAGTTATCAATAAAAGTAGAATTGATTGGAGCGAAATTTCGACATTATCAATTTTTGAAAAAATTTTCTCGGAAAACTAGAAGTGTCCCAAAAAAATTAGAAACTCTTAAATAATGACTTATTATAGTATAATCGTAAACAGATAGCGTAGTTTAGGAAACGCTATGTACAGGGTGTTTTTTCAACCTGCATAATTAATCTGGATTTATCACAATAACAACCGCTTATTTCGAAAAAAAAAATTGAAATCAATGAATGTGTTCAACACTTTTGTACTACGCTGAAAATTTCATTGAAATCGAATAAGCCATACCAAAGTTATCAATAATAGTAAAATCGGTCGAATCGGACAAATCACCCTGTATATTCTCAACAGAGACCCCCAACCATAAACCAAACAGTGTTCCGAGACTGTCTTGACTAGTGTAAACTTATCCCAAAATCTGACGGTCTCGTCCGGAATCACCCAGTATAAGGTATTGCGTAGAAATTCAATATTTGTAGCTTATATTCAAGCTTAATTTTGAAGAAAGACTTCGTGAATAGATGTATTCCGTAGATGAAAAAAAAAATAATTTATCGATTCTTTTGGACATTAACCTCAAAAAACTTTTAATAATCTGCTTGCAGTCATTTTTCCACTCAGTTTGAAATTTGAATTCGTTTTGACTTGTTTTCCTGAGAAAAATCTAGAAAAGCACTGACGGAGGTCAAGAGCTTTAACGCGCTTGTTCGAATTTTATTTTATCTATTAGATCAATACGAAATTTTGCACCTAGTTGCGTGTTGGTAATCCACCTGATTAGAAAGTTTCAATATGGTTGCATTTGTTCTTGAGATATTGCGGAAATAACGTTCAAATTTCAAATAACAACGGAATTTGGCACAATTTTTTTCCTTATATCTTCGAGAGTAAATGTCGGATCGAATTGAAATCTGGAACATTGTTGTTGAATACTGACTCTGAGGTTTGTGCCAAATTCCATTGAAATCTCATCAGTATTTCCAGAAAAAAAATTGTTCGAATGAAAATGTTTTTAAAATTTTCTAACAAACATTTTTCATCAAAAATTTTTAATATTTTCGAATAATTTTTTTTGATTTTTTAGAAACTGTATCCACACGAAATTTTGCTTAAAGTTGCGCGTTTGGTATTCCAAAACTGTTCACGAAGTTTAAATTTGATCGAGTCAATACTTCATGAAATATCAAGGAATTAACTTTAAAATTTCAGTTGGGCCTAACTCTAAAACTATCCAACCGATTCCACCCATTAACGAACTAAGCCGAGATATTTGGACTCCAAACTTAATATGACAAGTTCAAGTCGCTAAGTATTTTCGTTCGAAAGTTACAGCACATACGGACGGATTGACAGAATTGAATTTGACCATAGATTCTCCTCCAGGGAGTTAAACCCAAACGTTTAAGACTATTTTCGGCACAAAATTCGAAAATTACAGACATCGTGACGAAATCATAAAGCGCTGTTTCCAAGAACAATCGCGTAAAAATGGGTCAATTGGATTTTGGATGAACAATTGTCAGGGATTGTTGAGTGGATTTCGCCTATCGACGGCGTTAATGCCGAATTTTGTGACACTAATACGACTACAAGATCGTTTATTTGATTTATGAACACTAGAATGGGTGACCGTCATAGCTACACATTCGAATAATCGTGTGGAAGCTTCTGAATCCAAGTAAGTGTTTTTCAATTCTTGCATTTTTTTTTTTTTTTTTTTTTACATCTGCACTCACGGGTTTTGTTTTCGTTCAAGCTTTCATTCATCAGGATTTATTTTAACACAAAATGTTTCAACTTTAATGGGATATTTCAAATAATTAACTCTGTTATTGCTCTCTGCTAATTATTCTCTACAAAAATGTAATAAGTTCGATTTGGAAACAATATAAACTATATATGCATCCAAACTATCGTCATCAAAGATATTTCTCCAATTCCCCTAGCAAAACAGATTAACCGAGTCGAATGTTATTACTCTTATGTCATAAAAAATATTGATGAAATAAAATTTCGATCAAAAATTGATATACAGTTTATCATCCAAGTCAATTTTCGACTTCTTCATCAGAAGATAATTGGTTTGAACCAAAATGTGTACTTAAGCTCTTCTAAACGAGCATTGTTTTTTTGTTCTCAGGAAATAGGCATGATATCAATTTGTCAAATGTTTTTTCGTCCAATATTTTATTTTATATATTCTGAAACTTAATAGACTTAGTTCTGGCTTAATTGCGTAGTAAAAAATGATTGCACATATTTTATATCAGCATAAATATTATTCCACCTTTTTGATAGCTTGATATAACTTGATTTCCTAAATCCATTCCTTTTTACTAGATTCAATAACTGCTTGGAAAGACATTCTGAAGAATGTCCACAAGGATGAATGTCTGTCTGTTGATCAACAAACATTCCACCTTGATCAGAGGTAATCATCCAATCAACCAAAATATTCTGGAGAATGGAACAGAATTCACATGAGTTTATCTCAAACAGAAAAACGCTGCAAATTTTACACAAAGGTTTATTATTTTCCCAGCTCAATGTGCAAATTCTTCAGCGTTATTTATGAAATCGTCGCGAGTACCACAAGTAAGAAGATTGACAGTGGAATAAAACAATTTTCAAAATTCTGAATTCCGAGCAGCCGTATCGCAGTTGAATCATCGGTTCCTACCTTAGTCTAAGGCCCCTACTCTAAGTATATGATTCTCTACAATTGGTGAGATTTCCGGTTTGTTATTAATTTTTTTGCATATATCCTCCAATTTGTTTTATCATATACATGCTCATTATCTTTTATATCCACCCTTTTTTCGAAGTCTCAGTCCAAAAAGTATTGGATTTTGATTGAAACCAGTAACGGATACCCACATGTTGACGATAATTGTAGTACTCAAACCAAAATTGATGAAAACCTCCGATCGACCGAATTATTTGGAAATCTTCATTTTTTTAATTTACGCTTCTTGATTCGCATTCTGCATGTATAAGTGTTATTCAGTTATACAAGAATATTAATTGAGATTTCAATGTTTCAAATGAATTTTTTCATGGAATTGGTTTTTGTGTTGTGAAAAACTAATGATTTATGAATAATATTCAAGTTTTATTTGAAATATAAATGAACTTCGTGAAGAAATTGAGAAACCCCGAACAACGGACGGCGGGCGGATTTTTTTTTATAAGTTCATTCCAATCTACATACATACTTCGAAATGTAAACTGTGAAATTTTCTGAGGGGTCATTTTTTTTTGGTCGATCACTAAGGTTTATCCTTTGATTTTATCAGATAATAAACCAAAATAGAGATTTTTTCATCGTCATGATAAGAGACCCAGTTGATTGAAAGAGCTTCTGTTGTATCGTTATAGAATTCATGAAAATATTATTTCAAATATAGCCATTGTCTACATCTGGCATATCCTAACGAAATACATCAGACCGAACACAATGATATGTTAACAATCTATTATTCAAAATAAGAATAGCTCAACTTAACTGTACATGTTTATCGTGCTACCAAAGCAAGAACCTTATTCAAACTTACACATTTGAGTGGACTAACAATAGGAAGAATTATTAATAGAGCCCATTGTTCTTATTTTTGGGTTTTTTATTACAAGCTATAGAAAGGACATGTAAATGACCTCAAACAACAAAATGTGGTGAATTCCGATGAATATTAATTTTATGTGCTCAAATTAGGGTTTCATTGACATTCATGGACCAATTCAACATGTTCGCTCGCCTAGTCAGTTTGCAAAAATCACAGTAATGACTTCGAGAATTTCAAATGTGAGGTTAATTCTAAAGCTAAATTCGACAAAGTTCTTCCTGATATTTCCGAGAGACAACATCTGATCGAACTGAAATTTGGTACACTATTGTGGAATATCTACTTATCTGCGCGAAATTCCTCAGAAATCTGATGAGACTTGTGAAAAAGCTGAATAATACCGACGCGCAATTTGAAATTTGGCTCGGACAAATTCCAGCTCTACCTGATGATTACTGTCAGAAATATCGTAGAAAATTTTTTTTTAATCTAACTTCAGGAGTAAGTTTGAACGAGATGTTTGAATTCCTGACCTATCGTCAGTGCTCTTCAAGAATTTTTTTTTTAACTATTATATTATTATTAACTATAACGTGCAATTTTTTGCAATCACCAACCTAATACTGTAAATAATAATTAAATTACCCTTGTTTTGAAACACATTGTTTAGATGGTAAGCAGATTTGTGCAAAATCTAAGAGCAATTCACCCATTTGTACACGTCAACAGGTATATTTGGGGCCAAAAATAGATAGGCAAATGTCTGTGACATATTGTGTGTGTTTGTATGTATTTCATTGGAATTCAGTTCGTTTGACAATCGAGCCAGTGCAATTCGAAAATGAATGAATTTTAATTAATTAAAAATAGCCATGAACATAATTTTCACGGCAACGCTTTTGGTATATGTTCATAATTATTGTATATTTGAATAAATACAATTTTCATCTGGCAAGCAGATATGGGTGCAGGTCAACCCAAATTGATATCTCAAACCATATTATTCGATCATTTAAAATATATCAAATACAATAATGCAGGATATAAATCAGTTAGGACTTCCTCCAATGTAGAAATCAGTGAAAGGCTGTCGGTTGAAAACGCAAATTTTAATAAATTTATATGTATTACCTGGAACTGCTCAAAATAGAGGGGATTTGTCAAACTTTTTCCAGTTTAAACTAGGAAAATTATCTGCCAATATGTCAACAAACATTCTTCCTTGATATGAGCTCAATCCAATCAACCAAAACTTTTACATCAAAGAAGTGATGTAAAAGGAGTACAGAAGCAGCAGTTTCACGGTTCTTGCCGATCTTCGGACCGCCTTATTTTTGAAACAGCAGATAACCCTTCGATTGTAGTAGATGTTTCGGTTGATTGGATGACTAGCTCAGATCAAGGTTATTTGTTGACATATCGACAGATGTTCATCCTTGTGTCATGTTTGTTTATATTGAACTGAAACTCGAATCCGTACGTGATCCTTTGCTTCGATTTTTCAGTTTTTTTTTTTATTTTTGAGATATCGTTTCTCCGCGGAATAAACTGAACCTCATGATATTTATTCTGTTGTTTTTTAATTCCATTTACCGAAAGATTTCCTCACTCATGAGGAAATTCTCAGGACATATTATCATTTAGTCTTCAATCCTCAGAAACTTTCTGTTGACACAATAATCACAGCCTATCGATTCCAATTTGATGACTGCCTCCGAAAGATTGAAATTCGCAACCAATCAAAGAGCTTCAAGAAAGCACACTCCAATTTGGGCGTCGCCAAAAATTAATTTCATCCTAGCAACCGAAATGGGATATTTCAAAATCCCTGCAAGATTTGCGTAACCCACATAGCAGCCCTTCACGCAAATGTATCCGTAATAAAACGTGTTAATCTGATGAGGGGGAATTTCCTCTGGTTCATCCCTCGTTTCTTGAAGGGATGGCAGATATATGCCATTTCTTTCAGTAATTAGACACTGACAAGCTTGGAACTTTTCGTGTTTTTCGTTTCGGAATATTAATTGGAAGAGGTCAAAGTTTAGAGGTCAATTAGTTTTTCTCTCTGATTCTTTTTGAGACTAGAAAACAAACGCTTCGAGGTTGAGGAAATTTATTCTGCACCTCATTTATTTCACCTAAATATCTGTAGTAATCGAATTTCGACCTGAAAAAAACCTTAAAAATCTCAAAAAGCACTGCCGTGAAGGCAGCAACTTTTGCGCGCATGTTCAATGTAGATGACCGCTTCAGCAACAAATTTGAACGTGCGCGCGTACCAAATTTCAGTTCGAGTCGATCATAAGTTCTGGAGATATCGGGAAAAAATATGTCAAATTTCGAGGTTTTCTTCTCGATATCGTTGATTTTTTCGGTATTACTCGAGAAATACTGATTCAGTCCTGATTAAACTTCACAGCTAGTTTTAAGATGCTAAAAGACAACTTTATGCAAAATTTCGTGATAATCGTGTTATTAGAACAATTTGAAAAAAAAAATTTATATGATTTTCTCATCATATCATCCTCATTAAATTCTGTATGAAACTTCGAACTGTTATTTTCGATGAAGTACTGAATTTCAATTCGATCTGATCTGTATTTTTGGAAACATTGGAAAAATAAAATTTTGATTGGGTATATCTACGGAATCATTGGGCGGATTTTACCCATTCACGAATTCGACCTTCGTAATTAAGCCCCAAACCTACTCTACAAATATCGAGTTTCTAAGTCGTTTCTTCCGGAAGTTATTGTGTTTACGGTCAGCCTAACGGCCGACTGCGTAAACACAATAACTTCCGAAAGAAACAACTTAGAAACTCGATATTTGTAGAGAAGGTTTGGACCTTAATTACGAAGGCCGAATTCGTGAATGGGTAAAATCCACCCAATGATTCCGTAGATATACCCAATCAAAATTTTATTTTTCCAATATTTCCAAAAATACAGACCAGATCGAATTGAAATCCAGTACTTCATCGAAAATAACAGTTCGAAGTTTCATACAGAATTTAATGAGGATGATATGATGAAAAAATCATATAAATTTTTTTTTTCAAATTGTTCTAATAACCCGATTATCACGAAATTTCGCACAAAGTTGTCTTTCAGCATCTTAAAACTAGCTGTGAAGTTTAATCAGGACTGAATCAGTATTTCTCGAGTAATACCAAAAAAATCAACGATATCGAGAAGAAAACCTCGAAATTTGACATATTTTTCCCGATATCTCCAAAACTTATGATCGTATCGAGCTGAAATTTAGTACACTGCTGTGAAATTAGAAGGTCGAAGTGTGAGTATAATTTTTTTTGGATATGATAAATGGTTCCCGAAAAAAAAATTTTTTTGTGAAAAAATTTTTTTTAAAATTTATTGACAATATGATCTTCACGAAATTTGGCTCAAAGTTGCGCGTCGTTATACTCCACCAAACTGCCAAGTTTGAATCCAATCGCTCAAGTGGTTTCTGAAATAAAAAATAAATAACTTCAAAACTTCAAATGCCTATAAATCCGAAACTATTCGATCGATTTGGCCCATTAACGAACTTAACCGCGGTATTCCAATGCGCGACCTACCCTGAAAGTTTCAAGTCGCTAGCTCGCTTCGTTCGACAGTTATCGTGTCTACGGACGGCCAACCGGCCGGCCGGCCGGCCGGCCGGACAGAATCGATTTTGACACCGGATTCGTCATCAGTGAGTCCAACCTAGTCGATTGAGACCATTTTCGGCTCAATCATCCAAAATTACAGACATTTGGACAAAACGATAGCACGCTGTTCCCCTAGAACATGCGCGCAAAAAGCACTGACATGAGTTGACTTTTACGCGCTTGTTCACACTCATCCAGACATTTTGCATGAACTTTTACAACGTCATTCTTCAACCAAGTGCAGAATTTCGATTCGATCATAACTGCATCGTTGGTAATATTAGGTGAATAAAATTTTGAATAGAAATATCTACGAAATTATTGAGGGGATTTTAACTTTTCACGAATTCGACCCCCTCAATTAGCTACCAAACCTGCTATGAAAATATGAAGTCTCTTATAGTCGTTTTTCCGGCCGTTATTCTGGTTAATACGACATATTTTTTCCCTAATATCTCCGGAAATGAACATCAGATCGAATTGAAATTTAACTGTTCTCTGCAACCCTGGCTATCGTTACTTTCCTACTCTTTTTTGTTTTTTGGAAGTACTAACACAAAACGTCAAGTGTATTGCATTTTTGAAAAAAGCAATCTAATTACCTTCAAAACAACGTTCCATCGATGATTTCAAGGGTTGCTGTCATCATGCTTACGGGGTGGATACGAATTGATTAGTTCGTATATTTTTTATTTTGCGGAGGGACCGATATTTTGAAGGGGCTATTCAAATTAACACACTATACAAGGTGAATCTTCAAGTTGTACATAAATTTCAACATTAGATTCCTCTAATCAAATGAAGCATTTTTTCATTTATCATTTTCCAGATTTGGCTCCAGCAAAAATATACAGGCCGTTTAAATTTACAAAAAAAATCAGTTTTTTTTGTAGCTTTGATATGGTAACTCCGAATGAGATGAATTTTGGTGTGAAGTTTTTTATAACTATGACACATATTCTCCAGTAATCACTTTCATCCTACTCCAAACAGTTTCCGAATTATAGACTCGCCGATTCATAAAACTATACGAAATCAGCATGAAGAATGCAGATTAAGTTTATCTTATGTCATCATAATTTCTCCTTATACGCACCCGTTTTGCAGATATTCAGCGTTGAATATGATAAAATCGGATAAAAATTCGAATAATTTCCTTATATTTATGGATCCGCTCTCGATCTAGTAAAGGAAGTAAATTAAGCTTGCTTCACGTTTATCCGGACCACAAAATATACAGAAATATTCATCTATTTCGCATAGTATGAATATTAGGTATATAATATTTCGTGACCAGACCATAGACATAGTCCCTACTTAGTCCCTGTTTATGGACTAGACTTTCCATAACATTCTAGACAATTTTTTTAGGTTTGATTTCATAAAATTCATTTATAAATTTCGTGAAAGAAGTATAATTATGGAGTTTTCAATATCAGAATGGGCGAGGATGGAATTGTGTATAATCTTATAGTGGAATGAAATTGAATATTGCATGAATATAAAGTCGAAGATCCGTGTTTCAAGTCCAGTGTATTGAATTGTTTTCTTTAAGGTTATATCGCAAAAAGCTCCGAATCATAAGAATCAAGTGAGTTAATAACTTTTATCAATCTTGTTTCTTTGAGTTTCAAACCTTGGATTTGTTATTCTCCAAAAGAGATCACCGTAAGAGATATCTGTGGTGAACAAACAAAGCGCAGGATTGTATTAGCACATTGAGAAGTATTTAAATGCTTATAACTTTTTACCTGAGCGGAATCTGGAAAAATTGTAAATGAAAAAAGTATTTTATTTGATTAGAGGAATCTATGATTTAACTTAATGTACAACTTAAATACTCACCCTGTATATTTCAGTTTTTCTCACATGTGATTCAGTTATTAGTTTTCTTTTCCTCATTTTGAAAATTGGTATTAATTGATTATTATCATTTTCGCTATGATGTTCACACGATGAAACTTGGTCAAATTTGATTACCTGATATTTTCAGCTTTGTAAATTTTTCTCCATTTCAATCTTTCGAATCAAATCCACGATCTGTCGCTTGTATCACCAATTTAATTGTAAATTAGGCAAGCATCTTCAAGTCGACCCGGCCGAGGTAATTGTCCCCAATACCCCCACCCTCGAAATGTTTAATCCGGTGGGGTCCCACAGACCGGAAAAAAACGAAACGCCATTTTTTCGCCTTCAGCCGATTTGACAATAAATTAATCAAATTATGCGCACTAAACAGTCAGATAGGAACCGACGGGGCGCGCTCGGTGCGGAAGGGGAACGAACAGCGTCAGTAAAAAAATCCCGATGCTGATGCCATTGCACAACAGGATATGGATGCATTTCCGTTCTCAAAGGGGTTTGTAATTATGGCCGTTAATGTGATTACTTCGTTTCTGAGCAGAGTCCATTAGGCCCTTGCTCCGCGCAATTATTCCATATCGCTTATGTCAGATTTATACCTAAATGCCGATGAGGCCGGGCGAACCGCCGCTGTGCCTTGTCAGGGCGCATGATAGACGACATATATGGCGCCAATTTGCGTCTATTATGTTAAGTAACTGGATGAGAAAGATGCGGCACCTCCTACGACCACACGCTGAACGTCACAAAAACGGTATTTTGGCGGGCTTGGGCCTAATCACGCTCTGAAAATATGGGTAGGTTTAGTTCGACTTTGGTGGTACTTCGTTTGGGGTTTGGGTTGGCAACAGTGATTGTCAGTTGTCATCTTCATTAAGAACTGAGGCTAATAGGCAACGAGCAGTTTTGACAGTTGGGAGAGACTGGAGGACCAAAAATAACCTATAATATATTATTTACCATGGGAAAAAGCGATTTCGTATTCTTTTGGAAATTTTGGACTGATATATTCATTTTTTTTTCGATGCGGATAGTATAAATTTAGTGTACTTAATATGAAATTAGTCACTGATTTCATAAACAGGCAAATGAACTGACCTTTCGTTAGTTCAGTTGGACGTCTTTCTGCGAGTTGTAAAGGGTCTTTCAATAGGGACGGGTCGATGTTGGCAGCCTGTGGCGGCCATGTTGTTTTAACGTCGTCTTTCTAACCTATATTTTTTTATTCAGTTAGTAATGCCAAATCACCATGGCAAGTTACACGGTTGAGCAACACGTCCAAATGTTAAAAATGTATTACCAAAATGAGTGTTCGTTAGTGCAAACGTTACGTGCATTGCGCCCATTTTACGGCAGACGAGGTGGTCCTTCAAAGTCGACTCTCCAACGTTTGGTGGCCAAATTCGAATCGACCGGTTCAATAAACAATCTGCCAACACCCGTACGTGCAAAGACCGCCAGATCGGCCGAGAACATCGCTGCTGTCCGTGATAGTGTGCAGGAGAACCCGAGGCAGTCAATTCATCGACGTTCACAAGAACTCGGTCTTTCACAAACATCAACGTGGCGCATTTTGCGTCAGGACTTAGGGCTGCACCCGTACAAGATTCAACTCACTCAGGAGCTCAAAGTTACTGACCATAGGCAACGCCGTTCGTTCGCTGATTGGGCTACAGTGTGTTTGGCAGAGGACCCCAACTTTGGCAGAAAAATCATTTTTTCCGACGAAGCGCATTTCTGGATGAATGGCTATGTGAACAAGCAGAATTGCCGTATATGGGATGACAACAACCCACACGAAGTTCACCAAGTAGCCATGCATCCACAAAAAGTGACCGTATGGTGCGGATTTTGGGCCGGCGGTGTTATTGGTCCGTACTTTTTTGAAAACGATGTTGGTGAGGCCATTACCGTCACAGGCGAACGGTACAGAAGGATGATCACTGATTTCTTTTGGCCCAAATTGGACGATCTACACTTAGACGACATGTGGTTCCAGCAGGATGGCGCTACGAGCCATACAGCGGATGCCACCATGGATCTTCTGCATGAACGCTTTGAGGGCATGGTTATCTCTCGCAGAGGTGACGTGAATTGGCCACCGAGATCCTGCGACTTATCACCTTTAGACTTTTTTTTGTGGGGTTTTCTTAAGTCGCAGGTCTATACCAATAAGCCACAATCGACCGATGCCCTTAAAGTCAACATAGCTCAGGCTATCGCTGAAATTCAACCCGAAATATGCGGCAGAGTTGTTGAACATTGGACAACTCGAATTCGTGCCACCGTGAGAAGCCGCGGCGGACATTTAAACGATGTGATTTTCCACACATAATGGCATATGTAGCTCTTTCAAATAAAAAAAAAAAATCGTTAAAATCTCACACACGGCCTTTTTTATTTCATGTCAAAATCGACCCGTCCTTATTGAAAGACCCTTTATATTATTATATAGGCACCTTGTTACTTTAATATGGAGGTAAAATATAATAAACATATTTTGTGATATCATCGTGCTAATAACTTTTTCGTTCCCAGACATAGCCAGGTATTCCTGGCTGTAGTAGATAGGAATAGTGTATTGACACAGTGGATGATTTTTGTTTCTAAAATACGATTCAAGGTTGACTAAATTTGGTTTAAATACAGATCAGTGATGATTTAGACCCTCATTTTGTAAAAATAAACAGAAATGTTCATTAAAAACTGGCGATTTCACGAAAATTCCTAACCTGGAATCAATCAGCATACCCAAACAAAACATTGTCGGTAGTAATCCTGCACCCAAAGTGAGAATCAGCTCAGAATTTGAAATACTGAATGGAAATATTTTGAATAAATCCTGCCTTGTTCAAGTAATAAAGAAATTCTTGTTAAGAACTTGTGATTTTTCAAAGATTTCATAGCCGAAATCGTTCGGCTTGTCCATACGAGAAACATTGTGCATGATATTACTTAACTAAACATGAAAATCAGCTCAAAATTCAAGTTTTGTTGATTGTGGAGTCAAATCTCCATCCTATGTTCTTCACCAAGGTAACTGACAAGTTGGAAAGTAACATTTATTCTGTTAATTTTTCAGTTTTCAAACGTAGTTGTAGATCGAATGAATTCAGAAAATATGATTTTTCATTGCAGAACGAATAGAGTATTTTTTATTTTCCCCTTTTTTAATGGATGAGTTGAGTTCCTTTACACATCTGGATAGTACCATTCAAATGAAAATACTTCAACAACTCATTGGTAGTTTTCATCGATTTGATGTTGATAAATCGAGCTTGAATATCTAAATTCACTCCAAAACACTTGGGTTTTAAATTGTATTTCCTGCCTTGCTAAACCCAGCAACATGCCAAAAAACAGTATCAACCAGCAAGAATTGTATTTATTCAAAATTTGTTTCAGTTACAAGATATAAAATACTTTGGATATGGTTCCTAGATAATGCAATAGTAAATATTTCATCCCATTTTTGTCGTCTGTTTCTCTCAAAATCTTTCTTATTGCGGTCATGTGCATGAATATCTATTCATATAAAATATAATATCTTAGTTCTCACTCACATACGTCGAAAATGTTGGAAGAATTGTAGTGAATTATTAACTCCAAATCATCAGGGTTTCTATCGGAAAAAGCAGATTTCAATTTTACATAGCACTTCCTGATACTTCGTCTCTGCTTTTTCAAAACTACCTTCGGCATTTTTAGTTTCCAAGCGTGATGATTATGTTGAGATGGAGAGTAGAAATTGGCTTTGGCAGTTGAAAACGTCTCTGAAAGTTATTTTGACATTGCCAATATTTCACGAGTGCCAACTTACGTCAGTTTCAAGTTGAGAAACTTGATAGACCTAAATCATGGCCAACCGGCATAGTTTATAAGAGTGAATAGAGTATAGGAAAGTGTCGACACGTGATACTATGCATCTTGTACGAAACCAATTCAACAGTATTTTGTATTCCACCACCAAAAAAATGTTTCGTGATCTAATGCATACTTCTTGATTAATTGGCTCTAGATGACGCTGAACTACCGGATAAGAACATTTTATAAGGAAATTCCGCAAGCATGCAGCGAATCGCATTCTGCGGTTATTTTAAACCGTGCCGTACACACAAAGTTTCATATCTGTTTATTTTAACTGGCGTCGAGGAGTAATTTTCGCCAGCGTTTAATGTATTTATTAATGGATTGTTTATTAATGTTGTATTATTTCATTATAATCCACTATGAGCTCGGATCAATGTGTACATCTATCTCGCGGTATCGTTTTCAATTTCGACCAGCCTGAATGCGATATTATGTTGTTATCCGTACGAAATGATATTTATTTCGGTTGTTGAGTATTATTATTCCATGTTATTATTTGATCGGCGTCATAGGCTAAACACTGACGTTACAAATATTTTGATTGAATTATTGTGAAGCGAAAATACCCGGTGACAACTCTATGACGTGTTGTCATGTTCATTATTGCGCGTTTGATTCAGGGACAGAGCGCTACCATTCTAAAAAATGGCTATTGGGAACTTCTGCGAAGATGCCAGCACCCTAACGGATAAATTTGGAACCTGTCCAAGCTAGTAGTTTTATGCAAACAAACCTTAGAAATGTGGTGGAGAACGAATATTCATTAGGCAGAGCTTGAATATTTAAAGAAATTATTAGAATTTTGTGTAAGATTTCTTGAGAAGGAACTTTTCGTTTGGATCACGATATAAAATCGTACTTTAAATCGTTCCTGGAGGATAATTTCGGTGTTATTTTAGTGAATGTTGCTTGGTGGATCCAAATGAACCAATATCTAAGTTTACTTGAATTTGTGGAAAAATAGGCACCTCAATAAATAATTTGAGGACTCTTATTTATGTGAAGAAGTGCTGAATGCAGGCTATATTATGTGGTAAATCTAGAATCAGTCCAAATGATATGACTTGTTCTTTGTCTACAAACGAGTGAATCAATAAAATAAAAACAGATTTTCTGCTTTAGTTCTTTTGCATCGTATTTCTAAAGAAAAGGAAACAGATGGACATATAATCGATTTAATTTTCATATTACAGCAGCTCAAGATACACATACAAAATGAAAAATGTCACAGCTGGTTCAACCTACCTATGTATATATAGAAATGAAAAGTATTAATGTATTTATATGAATAACTTCAGCTATTATCAACTCCAACAGTATATCTAGTTAGGTAGCTGCAGAAGTGCTCGGTAGTTTCTCTGCAGCATTTTTCTTCAAAATTCTCTTATTTTCATTCACATCTGAAAACATCATGACATTTAGTTGTTTCGAAATGAATAGATTGAAGGTAATTTACCTTTATGAAAATAAACATCTTCATGCAGAGAAATCCAGTGGTCATACTTTCATGTATTTCGTGACCTGTTTTCCAATCTTCAATTTCTAAAGCTAGGCCTTTCTTCTATTTTTGAGTTACCTGCCAAATGCTGTTTCCAAATTAACTTTACTTTCATTTGGCTTTGGAAAAAAGGAAAACAATAGTCATCTCGGGAGGATGCCATTTCGAATTAATACAATCAAAAATTTTAATCGGAAAGAAAGGAATCGATTGATGAATATTACAAACACTTTCGGTATACCTAAATTTCAACTCGGAGAACAAAACAAAAGCTCGTAAATGAACTCAAAAAGTAAGCAAATTACGTTAGAATATCAGGCACTTCGAAGAACTACTAGCTTGGAAGTGTTCGAATTTCTATCGCCAGAGGGCGTACCGCTTAGCAGTAGTTGCGAATTATTTGGCCATTCTTAGCGTGAAATTGCCTCTTACTATGGTATTATCCTTCCTGAATAAGAATTGTCTAAACCCCTTCTTTCTGATCTCATCGAATGGAAACTTAGTTATCAGGCGAGAAATAATAATGCGCTAGATGGTGCTGCTGAATAATTTCCCCATAATGACGCCACCCATAGGGTTTAAGTATTCCATAATAAATCCTTGTTCTTATACTTGACTCCATCTGAAGGGATTGAGTATTCCGGTCATTCGGGCCATACCCTACTATTGGCTAAAATTACAGCGAAACCTATTCAGGATTGGCT
Organism: Myrrha octodecimguttata; assembly: GCA_958510865.1. NCBI lineage: Eukaryota > Metazoa > Arthropoda > Insecta > Coleoptera > Coccinellidae > Myrrha > Myrrha octodecimguttata. The sequence continues at coordinate 61,443,847 of OY294056.1, forward strand.
ATCTGACACTTTTTACACGGATGTTCTAGGAAAAGGTGTACTATCGTTACGTCCAAATGTCTTATCTTCAAATTTTGAGCCTAACATTGTCTCAAACGACTAGGTTATACCCACTGGTAAAGAACCCGGTCTCAAAATCGATTCTTTCCGGCCGACCGGCCGTAGGCACGATTACGTGAGAACGGAAAACATTAACGATTGTTAATGACCTAAATTGGCCTGGCATTCCTCAATATCTCAGGAACTACTTTAGCAATCGGATTGAAACTTAGACAGGTATTTGTGATATGAAAACGCGCAACTTTTTACAAAATTTTGTTGGGATTATATAATCAGTAAATTCTCGGGAAAAAATCCGAATGTTTTCTTCTGCAACTTTTTATCAGATGAAGAAAAAAATTATGCACACCTTGGGCTCTATATTGTGTAACAGTGAACGAAATCTCATATCCATCCGATTTGAACGGAGAAATTGGGATTTTTTCACGATAGCGTTGCTATTTTCGTGATGATTCGAAAAACACTGATCCAATAATGAAGAAACTTGGTACCTGTTCGAGAATGCTCATAACCAACATTGTGCAAAATTTGAAGGAAAAAAAATTACTTTTTATCTTCGAATTACAATGATCATGTATTGGTTTTCTATTCGACCTGAATTGTTGAAATATTGGGGAATGTTTCTGTCGGAAGTTTTGTGTTTATGATCGGCTGTAAGAGGTTCTATCCGCCCAATGATTTCGTAGATTTACCCATTAAAAATTTATTTTCCAATATTTCCAAAAGTTCAGATTGGATCGAATTGGAATCCAGTATATGATAGCTTGAAGGTTCTTGCAAAATTTCGTGAGGTCACCAAGCTGTGAATGGTTGATTCAATACGTGGAAAGATTACTGCTTTGGCAACACATTTGGACATGCGCGAAAAAGATACTGTCGTAGCACTTATCGCGAGGTTTATGTTTTTCTGTTCATTAATTACAATTAAAACATGTGAGTTATAATAATTTTTATTTTTTTTGCAGGTAAGCTAATTCTTGAAGGAATTCATCACATTTCAGTTGCATTGAAGTAATTTCATAGCGGTAAGTTATATTGCAGGAATGTGAGAATGACAATGTAAACCAAAAAAATGTCAGAGATGATTGCATTGGACCTTTGATGATCAAGGTAATGAAGGAGGGTCGAAAATTACGGTTGAAGAGAATCCATCATTTTCGAAGTATCCACTCATTATTTCATTTGAAAATTTTCAATTAGTTTTCCTAGTTATCTGTCATGCATGTATTCGTTATTTTCTGTTTCTTTCTCATTTGTTCAGGGATATTTATTCAAAATTGCACAAAAATATACATATTAGAATATTGGAATCACCGTTAATGCTGTAATGTTATCATATGCTTTCTCGATCTATGGTTTACGTGAATCAACATCTTTCTGTCCGAGTGAAAATGATTTCGCTGTTTGAAAGAAATTAGAATCAGACCTGGAACTGATATTTCGCTGATAACGAGATGAGAATCAAACTACAGAGTGTAATGAAACGGGAAACCATTTTTGAAATGCATGAAATTGGTGGAAGTAGATGGAAATGTTGGAAGGATTTATCGAAAATTACAAAACCGATCGAATTGGAATGTAGTTTTTCTCGTAAAATGACGACGCGAAGGTGCAAACTTAGCGAGTGTCATATCTGGGACATCACAGAGCAGATTTTCCATAATAAGTGCTTGAAGAAATTGGATGAGAGACTCGAGCAGGCTAAGGGCTTACTTTCGAATGTCTTGAAATCCGCCCAATGATTCTGTAGATAATCTATTAGATATTTTATTGTACCAATATTTCCAAACATCAAAAAAACCTAGAAAAGCACTGCCGTAAAGGCAGCAGCTTTTGTGCGCATGTTCAATGGGGACGACCGAACTCGAACATGCGAGCAAAAGCTGATGCCTTCACAGCAGTGCTTTTCTAGGTTTTTTTTCATTCTATAAGGACCAGTAGTTTTCTGTTCGGATGGCCGACCGTAAGCACGATAACTTCCGAAAGAAACAACTTAGAAACTCGATATTTGTATAGTAGGTTTGGACCTCAATAACGAAGGCCGAATTCGTGAATGGGTAAAATCCAGCCAAGGATTCCGCAGTTATACCTACTAAAAATTTTATTTTCCCAATATTGCCTGAGATACACATTAGATCGAATTGAAATCCGCTTCTTGATCGAAAAATCAAACTTTGAAAGTTCATGCAGAAATTCATGAAGACATTTTGATCAGAAGATCACAGAATATGAATAATTGAAAATAAAATTTTTAATTTTTTTCAAATTGTTCTAATGACAATTGGCATTTCCAAACTTGGGGTGCCAAGTTTCACAGGATTCGAATAGTTATTTCTGAGTTATTCCGGAAAAAATAACGATATCTCGGAAAAAACACGAAGTTTGACATATTCATATGTCATGAATATATATTTTATTTATGGTCGAAAATTATAATCGTATCGAACTACAATGCTGAAATATAAAGCTCAAGGCACGGCCAGAATTTTCTTCAAGTGTAATGAACTGTTTCCGAGAAAAAAATTCAAAAAAAAAATTCGAAAAAACATTTTTCGAAAATTTCTTGACTGCACGATCTCAGCAAAAATTTGCGAAAAGTTGCAAGTCTTCACGCTCCCACTAACTGTCAAGATTCAATTCAATCGCTTCAGTCGTTCTCGAAATATCAGGGAAATAACCTCAGACCTTCAAATGGCTATAACTCCGAAACCATTCGACCGATATTGCCCATTAACGAATTTAACCATCGCATTTTGAAATACAAGCTACCCGGAAATTTTCAAGTCGATAGATATCTCCGTGAGGCCGTTATCTTGCGTACGGACGCAGTTAGTCTAACCCAGTCGTTTGAGACCATTTTCGGCTCGAAATTCGAAAATAACAGACATTTAGGCAAAACGATAACACGCTGTTTCCCTTGAGCATGCGCGCAATAGCTTTCCAGAGAAACCTTGCCGTCTTCTTACAACTTGTCGATAACAGAATTGAAGCAGTACCTCCAACTCCAAAATAGTTAGCTTTTTCAAATCGATTCGAAATAGGACCACCAACAGTGAAAGAAACGATTCAACGGACGGATCGATTCCGATCTGACCTAACCCGGTCCTAATTATTACCGAGGAAAATCATGATCTTATTACGAGAGTTGGTCATGCCGTGACACTGACATCGGCGTTGGCTGTGACTCCTATTATGTGCCTCCGTAACTCAATTGCAGCATGTTTCGGCAGTGGATTAAGAGCATCACGCGAACTATGGTTGCTTCCATTTGATCGTTAACACTTCTCGACTCCCGAACTGCACCAGTCTATGCTGGTGGAACGGTATCGATTTGATTAATCGTAAAATGTACACTTTGTCTGATAGGATGGAAGTGGTCCCGATAATTCGGAACTATTTAACCTGATTACTAAAAAATTGCGATTGATCGATAAACGCGATTTGGGATGGCATTGCTTTTCGGTTGGTGTGTTCCAGTTATTGAGCTTAGTTATTGAGGAGAATTACTTGAAGTTTGGAATGTACCCCAAAAGTGCTGATATAACTGATGAATAGTGTCTGCCTTGCACTGATACTAGCTCTCCTAACTAAAGCAACGGCACCTAGATTATCCATGTATTCATTTACTTGGAGGGCGAAAGAATAGACGGCAAAAACCTTTAACAAAGGCAATTGAAATGAAAGTTGCAGATCTGTGCACACACATCTCCTCACATCCCGAGGAACTCTTAAGTGGTCAATTCTAGAATTGCAACTGAAGAAAGGTATTGGCTTGTTCACTTAAGGTTTTGAAACACTTGGAGGTATAGGTTTCTATGGTAGCAAGTCTCAGGACAGTATTTGAGTGCGAATATATGTTCCCGTTACTCAATTGCAGGTATTGGAGGATTAAAATCCTCACGTGCACTGTGGTTGCTTCTATTTGATCATCAAAACTCCCTAACTGCTTGAGTATTCTACTGGAACGGTATTGACTTGACTAATCGTGCAATGCACACTTTGTCTAATAGAATGGAAGTGCTTCTGGTTTAGGCGCTTTCCAATTTTTGAGCTCCAGGAAAAGTACACGACTTGAGAATATATTGCTCATGAAAATCGTCTGCCATGTACTTCTGCTAGCTCGTTTTACTGTAGCAACAGTAGAAAGATATTACTTTTCTTCACGTTTTTGGAGAGGGTGAACGTTCACCAGAGGCAATGGACATAAAAAACGCAGATCCGTCTACACACAGCAAGCTTTTCATCTCCTCTATTGCTGAAATCCATATGAACTTCAGGGTGGTCGCTTCCGGAAGTTAAACTGATGAGATGTATTGGCTTGATGACTCAAGGTTTCGACCAGTGGAAGTTATTGTAAGAGGTTATCGCTGGTGGGAATCTCGAACTCCGTATTCCACAGGGTCTTAGGCCATAATATGCCCCCTTCTCACTTGAAGTATGTCTTGGAAATGGATCTTTAGCACCATACGAACTATTGTTGCTACCATTTGATCGTTAACACTACGTGAGTCCCAAACTACCCCAGTTTTTGCTAATGGAATGTATCGATGTGATTAATCGTAAGAAGCACAGTCCCGATATTTCAGAACCATAAAACATGATTGCGATTGGATTGACAGACAAGGTTTGACATGTCACAGAACTTTCTCTGTTAGGTGTATTCCAGTTAGTGAGGTTCAGGAAAGTTACTTGGAACATTAAAATATATTCCATGCAAGAGCGTAGATAATTTCAATGAAAATTGTTTGCCTTGCACTCATCCCCACTTCAGCAATGGTATCCAGATATTCCTCATTTTCGCCTTTTCGGATAGATGATGATCGAACAACCTTTCACCAAAGGCAATGGAAATGAAAGGTGCAGATATTCCTACACACATTACTTTATTCGTCTCCTCAGATCCATTGCTCAGGAACTTCCAATTGGTTACTTCTGGAAGTAGAGCTAGAGAGAGGTATTGGTGCTGCTCTTTCATCTGTCTTATCGGTTTTTGGGATGTTTAGAGTTTCAGAATCCACAGTGAGAGTTTTTACAGCCATCGATGAAGTAGGCAAGAACCACAGGGCCTCTTTAGTCTTTACTGTGGTAGAGGCAAATACAACTTTAAGAAAGAGTTTTTGGAGAAGGAAGAAACTGAAATGGTTGCAAACTGAAGGAATCATCCAGGAATGTATCATTTCAAACCCCAACCAAACTACCGCGAAAATTGCCCTTGAGTGTAAGATACACGCGAAAACCAGGTCGTCTCGAGTATGGCAATCTTCAAATGTGTTGAGGTCCAATATCTGCAATCGTTCGTTATAGGTCGATGAAGTTGACAATTTATGCCCAGAGTGAATATATAGCTCATGAAGATTGTTTGCCTTGCACCTATGCTAGCTCTCCCTAATGCAACGATAACTTTATGTTCATCTTCACTTATTTTGAGAAAGGATGAACGAACAACTAAAACCTTCACCAGAGGTAATTGAAATGAAAGATGCAAGTCTGCTTTCACACATCAGTCTATTCATATCCTCAGATCTACATCCACAAGAACTTCTAAGTGGTCACTTGTAGAAGGTAAACTGGGCAAAGGTATTGGTTCTTTCTCCTGAAGTTATGGCAGACTGAAAGGTATGGGTGCAGGTATCGACGGTAGCAAGCCTACGTTCCATACTTCACGCATGCAGTAAGCATTTTCATAGCGAAATATTTACTTGTGAATAATTATGAATTGTCGGTTCTTTCGCGATATTCCACAGATTCGATTGGTCACCAACATAAAATATTTTCTGTACTCTTCGATAAATTCGATTGTGAAGGAAGGGCTGTCTTTTTCCCAAATCTTTGTTCAAGATTTCTGCACAAGGAAGCGATTGATTTGAATTCAGTTAGCTCATGGAATCTGTTCATCAGCCCCTTTGTGAAAACCAACTAAATACCACAAACAACTACGTGCAGCCAGAATCACAACTATGCCAATTTGTAGTGAAATACGCGCCCGAGTTCGCTTCCGGCTTGTCACAACAATAATTTAGCCAAATCAATTTGGTTTTTCTTCTGCCTTGTTCACACCATTCAATATAACGAGGGAAATTAGAGCCTGGTTACAGAATCTGCTGCCCGAAACTAAATCAGACAATGATAATTGTAATTGGGACAAAGGGCGTTAGTCATGTGTCATAGAAATTTGTATACTCGGGTCCAGCACTGCAGAACATTCGATAATACAATAAATAACTGAAATTGTAAATATATACGCAATAACGTTGTTATTACCTTGTGTGAAATGCTCTCTATTACGAACGTTTGTGCCATTACGATTATTAATTTCATTATTCGTACGTATATGCGAATTCATGTAGGCATTGTTGCAGAGCCGAAGTCGCTAGGCCTGTTCCAGTCGAAAGAAAACGATATTAGTTGCGCTAGAGGAATTTTAACATATTCAAAACGTTCATTGAATAAAGTCCGCATGTTCTGTGCGACGGCATGCTATTGTTTTGTACTAATAAATATCTGTGTTTTCCGACTTTTGAGCCGAAAATGGTCTCAAACGGCTAAGTTGAACTAACTGATGACGAATCCTGTGTCGAAATCGATTCTGTCCCGTTATCTGAACCAACTCGACCAAACGATTTGGTAGTTATAGTAATTTGAAATTTTGAGGTTATTTTTCCCTAATATTTCAATTAAAACTTGAGCGATTCGATTGAAACTTGGCGATTAGTTGAAGCATAGCAGTACAGCTGCTTCAGCTTCAGTTTGATCCTATCATAATTTTCGGGAGTATTCGGATATTTACTCATTAACTCAGGAGAATAACTAAAGAACATCATGTGTGATCTCCGGACACTCAAAGTTACCGAAATACATTAGATGACTTTTTGTGACTGTATTATTTATTATATTATAGTTGTTGTGTTTCTTGTGGTCTATAATTTAGTTTTTATATTTATTTCATTTAAAACAGGTATTATATTTTAAAATAATACCTCCATATCTTGTTTTTTCTCAATTAAAATGTTTTTCATTAGGTAATGTATATGTAAAGTGAAGATCGAGAATAAACTATATTATTATCATTATTATTATTATTATTGAAAAAAAATATGAAAATTGTTTCTCCTGCAGACAATTTCAATTTTCTGATATTGGAAACAATATGTTAGATAAGTGTTTATCCTCGGTATTGTCGTTGTTTCCGAAATAACTCGAAAAATACTGATCAGAATTATGATGAAAAGGTTTCTGTAGGTTTTCACTCCTAATATCTGAAAAAAAAGTTGTTTAACATTATTTTGTTATTGACCCATCAGTCAAAATATTTTTCAGGAACTGCCCTTGTCAAATAGGTTGTATTCTGCAATCTGCAAGGGCCATTTCTATTAGTAATTATTTAAATTTTTTAATCCTTAATAATTCTTTTCAGGTATTGTGAATGAAAACCTACAAAAAACCTGAGAAATAATGCGAAACTCTCCAAAAATATACTTCTATCTATATGATGAAATTTGGCACAACTCAAAAAAGGCGTTAATATGTGCAAATTTCGGGATGATCATGTCATTACAACAATTTGAAAAAAAATCGTTTTTTTTTCAATATTGTATGTCTTGAAATGCTTCATGAAATTCCAAGCTGTCATTTTTCAATGAAGTACTGGATTTCAAATCGATATTATCTGTATTTTTGGAAATATTGGAGAAATGAAAGGGGGTTATATCTGCGGAATCATTTGGTGGATTTTACCAATTTCACGACCTTCGTTATTAATAACGAAGGTCTTAAGTCTTAAGGACTTAAGTCCAGATATACTTCGCACCTTTCCACGGATTCTTCATCAGTGAGTCTGACTAGCCTAGACGATTCTTATCGAAATTTGAAAAATACAGATATTTGGGCAAATTGATAACATTCTTGTTTTCTAGAAAACGCCTGTGACAAGGGGTCAGGAGCTTTTACCTCTTGCCAAAGCGTCACTTCTTGGGTTATTGAGAGAATAACAGAATTGTTTTCTCTATTTTTCCGGAAATGAATATAATATTGATATGAAATTCTGTATATTGTAGTAAATTACTGGCTTCAACGTATGTGCCGAATTTCCTGTAAATCTGACGACGGGCCTTTCTAGGACAGAATTTTATTTGACTTGATATTCTTTATCAGTGATTCTAACCTAGTCTGTTATCGGCAAAAAATTTTAAAGGAAACGAAATTTAGTCAAACCGATTCTACCCAAAAATTATAAAGAAATCGAATAGACGGCTGGGTGGAATCCGAATCGAGGCTTGTCACAAAGTTTTAATTAGTCATGAAAAAATAATGTATGAACGATCGTTCAATCTTCCAAATGAACGGCAAAAAAGCCATCATTCCAATTAGGGGTTTGGCCTAAATATTTGCATAAAATATTGAAACCATTAATTGGTCTCGACGTCATACAATTAGAAATATTGACGAAGTATTTCCTGCCATTGGGTTATTTAATTATCCTAATAGTTGCGATACCATTCAATATTAATCTAGAGTCCTCTGTTATTCTATCTCCTGCATTATAATTGTTTTTCTAATTATTGGGTTCCACGAATAGTCTGAAATATATTTAGCGCATTTGACATTTCTCAATTGATGTAATTAGCGATTGAGGTTCTTCTAGCTCAAATGGCACCTTGTTATTATCGTTGGACTTTTTGTTGGAATATGCGTTTAATCTCTCGGTGGAAATTAATATGAAAATGAATGTTTCACCTATTAATTATTTTGTTTCAATGAGTCCCGACGGATTCGAAGTTTCTCTGTTTTATAATGATTTTAGATAGCAATCACTTTTTCAAGCAAAATGCCGAGCAATAATGAAAGTGTACTCAATGATGAACCTACACCTTTAGCTCTCTTCATTTAGTTAATTGAAAAAATTAAGGTGTAAGTAAGCCTCATTTTAGCGATAAAATCTTTTTGATCTCACATTTAATATTTGTATATTTATGAAACACAAACGAAATTCATTTCAATTCTGAAAGCCTGCGGTTCAAATAATTCATTCAGTTTTCTAACATTACCACATATGTCAAATGTCGATGAATTAACAAATATTCTGTTAAAATATTTCAGACAAATCGCTAAAGCTATTGAAAAGCTCGGGCAAAATTCTCTTAAATACTCTTGGAAGTATTTATATGTTCAAGAGAAAAGACAGTTAGCTAAACAATGATCTCACCCCTATTAGTGACCGATTATTCCAAATATTCACCTGACTCACCCCTGATAGCCTAGCAATACCCTAATAGCCTTAACAACCCTTTCCCATTGGTCCTGTATACCATCCTCTAACTCGTGCAACATGTACACTTGTAAATGTAGTCAGTAACAAAAACTACAAAGGAAACTTGGTTGAAGAAACGTGCGTTAGACGCTGAAAGTGTAAGTGGATTAGAGAGTAGTTACACACTGTTTTGTTAACAAATATTCTACCTTGATCAGATCTAATCATCCAATCAACCAAAACATCCTCAGTCTGCAATATCGCAGATTCAGCGACCGATACGACAATAGGAGAAACGTGATGCACATCGATCAAGGTATTCTGTACTCGGAGGTTAGGATTTGCAAGATGCTCCTAGGAGATGGCACGCTATATGTAGTTTTACTACAGTGTTACATCTGACAGGTGATTAGTATCTAGATTCTTATTCTGTGGTTCACCGAGGTGAGGTGGTCTGAAGATCAGTAAAACAGCTGTAATCATTCTACTTGGACGGTGTAGATGTTTTGGTTGATTGGATGATTAGCTCTGATCAAGGTGGAATATTTGTTGACTTATCGACAGGTATTCGTTCTTGTGGTTATGTTAGTTTATGCCTCGAGCTCTTTTTCCCCATGAACCAATTCCTATCTTCGATTTAGTTATGCTGAGGAATAAGACCAAAGATTCATTACAGTTTCCGGTGCATCGAGGGGCTATACAGCAGCAAAAGCGCTGAGCCAACTTCTTTGGGCGACAAATGTAACTAAGAACGACATGTACATCGCTCAAGATGGCGCTAGTGAAATTCCGTTAACGAAGCTGCTGTCCAACGGGATGAGAAGTCTTCAGGAAGAGGACCTCAATTAGAGACTCGTTGATGGGTTTGTCCCTCGGGAATTGACGGTTGCTGTGGGGAAGGTAGTATAGGCTCATTTGGGTGTCTGTCTCGGCTCGGAGATCTGAGGTTAGAAGGCTTTTGATTTATTCAAAACCGACAAAGGCGAGTCCTGGTGTAAGGCGGCAGTTTGTGGCTGAAAAATGAGTTCACCTGGTTTTAAAGGGTGGTGTGCCGAGTTATATCGATACCATCCGGACTCCTGGGTGTTCAAATGATGCTATGATTGGTACTACGGGAGGACTTGCCCGCATGTGAGCATCTCTGGAGGGGTGTGCCTGTCTACCCTATTGGAATAAGTTTCGTAGTGGCTGCGGTTGCAAGCTCACAAGCTGGGCTTAGAAGGGGGCATCCCCCTTCGGGATGTGAGTTACGTCTTCATCTCGGGTACTAACCTGCATAGCTAGTAGAGACTTGGATAGGGTCTCCTCCCGCCATTGAGGGTGTAGAACTTGAGATCTGAAACCATACTGGTAGCAGAGCACTTCGAGTGTTCTGTGCGCTGATTAGGCGTATCTCAATCCCGTGTCCATGGGGGTCGTGGCAATAAGCCCTCGGGTTGGTAGGCTACGTCAAACAAATCCCCCTTGTTGTTGTTGTGCAACAGGGCAGAAGTACCTTGAACTCCTTTTCTGCTAATGATCTTAATACTGGACAGGGTGCCGGCAATGTGTGCTTTAGAGGCCTTCATGTAGATAAGTTTAATCACGATTTCCACATTTGTGACTCTGTTTTTTCGAAAGAATATCAAGTCCGTGATTTCCACAAAAATATTATTACTGAGCGAAACAACAACTTCCGGAAAATGATTTTTTGGCAATTCAATAGTCTCACATCAAGAAAGGACGGAAACATTTTCAGAAAATTTCATCATTATTCGTACCAAAAAAATAATTGTGTAACGGCTGACCGTAAACAAAATAACTTTCGAAAGAAACAACTTAGAAACTCGATATTTGTAGAGTGGGTTTGGACCTAAACTACAGAGGCGGAATTCGTGAATGGGTAAAATCTACCCAATACCTATTCAAACATTTTTTCCAATATTTCAAAGAGTACAGAGATAATCGAATTGAAATCCAGCACAGTTCGAATGTTCATGCAGAATTTCATGAAGTTATTATGATCAGAAGATCACAGAGTATGGAATATTCGGAAAAAAAATTTGGACGTTTTTTCGGTTTGTTCTAATGACACGATCATCACGAATTTTGCTCTTAGTTGTCCATTGGCATTTCCAAGCTAGCTGCCGAATTGAATCATGATTGAAATATTATTATTTGAGTTATTCCGGAAAAAATGCCGACATCTTGAAAAAAACCTCGAAATTTTTCATTTTTTTTGACCATATCTTCGAAAATTCTGATCGTATCGGACTGAAATTCGGTACACTGCTGTGAAATATAAAGCTCAAGGTACGACCGAAACTTTTTTCAAATGTAATGAACAGTTTCCAAGAACAAAAATTTTTTCGGGGGAAATTTCGAAAACTTTTTTTTCAAAAAACGACGAAATTATGCTCGAAATATCAGGGAAATAACCTCAAAACTTTGAATGCCCATAACTCCGAAACCATTCGACCGATTTAGCCCATTATCGAAATTACCCACCGCATTTTGAAATGCAACAAACCTTGAAATTCTCAATTCGATTCCTCCGTGCGCCCGTAATCGTGAGTACGGACGGCCAGACAGAAGTGATTTTGACACCGGATTCGCCATCAGTGAGTCCGACCTAGTCGTTTGAAACCATCCTTCAAAAATGCGTAAAAATTTGCTAAAAGTGAAACAAAAACTGATCTGTTTCGGGATTTTGTTGCCAAATATTTTTCTTCTGAAAATATGAACTTGTTTCATAATTTTGACGCGCACTGTATATTTACTCGTAATTATATATCTTTACAAAACCCACTCCTACCCCAAACGGCGCCTCATACTTATCAATGGGGTAAAACAGTCGATGCACTCTGAAAAATCTCCCCCACATATGCACCATCATGAAAACGTTCGATGATACCATCAATCCTTTCAGCCTCATCCTATCGGAGCGGCCATCCGGCCATGATCGAATTCGCATCTCGGAAAAAAACATGAAAACGTCGCCGCCAAACTTCATTATCTCGTCGAGAGAAAAAACGCGGCCGATCGGGCAAAAGCCTTCCGCGAAATGAACATTTACAATAACAAAATTTTAACGGATGATTGGATTAACAGTACGAGTAACTTGTACGCCATATTCCATAAAAATAACTAAGAGCCGAACGTCGGAATCCGACCGGACGTGTAGAAAGCACTTCATTATAAAAACCTTTTTACGTTCTGTCCGTTCAAACGAATCGGATTTGATTAGTGAAGCGGCACACGGAAAGGTACGGGGGTGGTTTTCCCCGCCGCGCTAGACCGGGCGTGTGGGCGCTGTTGCCGCGAACCGGGCGTCCGCGGTCTGCCGAAAAGATTGAGCGTCCTTCCTTGCGAACGGAGGAATCGGTGGTGGTCCGGTCGGGCGTTGGTTATTCATTGGATTGATCGGATATCAGAAGGGTTTTTCGATTGGGGTTTTAGATTAGAATGACGCGAAGTTTGGGGTAATAGGATTTAACACATATGTTGAACGCCATCTGACGGTGTTCAAAAAAATTTTTTTTTCTGATGCCGTTATGATGAGACAAGTATATGAATCATTCATTGATAGAAATTTTTTTATAATACCGTTTCATAATGTCTTTCGATAGTGACACAATATGTCACAAGATTTTTCAAGATGTTCTTTTCGATTTTGAGTGGAAAATAATGAATAATAAATCTATGGGAGATGATTACCCAACATGAGGAGCCTGTAACGATCTTCGTTCACCCGAATATCATATATTATCGCTTGGAGGACCTTTTCTGGTCGAAAGACCCTCCCGGTCAGAGAGCAAATGTAGGTATCGATTAAAGCTCATTTTGGGTGGATGTCGCATCATATTTTAGGTTTTCGTTGGGCTTTCACTCTCACTATTTGAAACAGAACCATTAAAAATTAAATGAAAATTGTTTTTTCATGAAAAATGCTTTTGCAGGTTGCAGTATCAAACTATTTGTCAAGGGCAGTTTCTTGATTGCCTAATGATCAATACAAACGATAAAGAGAACGAACTGTGACGTTTCAGAGTACAAATATGACTCTTTCATCAGACAAATCAGAAAATTTCAAGAATTATTTTCTTTCGATTCTTCGAAAAATCAGCACTTCTATTCGAAGACTTCATCAGATGGTCTGATACAAAGACGAGAATTCTGATCCCTTTTACATTTGTCCCATATTATGTTCGCATGAGGATTTAAAAGTTTTTACCTTTCACAATCAGGATTCTTTTCTGAAGAGACATTCAGCATTTTTCGTGCATAATTAGAGCATTTGGATTTCATTAAATATGACAGATATAGATGAAAATGTTATGAACCTTAGACAGAACCCTAAGGAACACCGCTTATCTATTTTGTTCATTTTCCAATGTCTTCATGTAAGTAAAGGCATATACTTCAGCTTGCTCATACCGCTTATGGTTTCAATGTAGCTGAATGAATTCACATTAAGAGTTCAAGTATTTAATTGGACTTCCATCCGAAGACTTCATCAGATGGTTCGATAGAATGATGATAATTCTTCACCTTCCTCTCATTGTAGATGAAGAAGGGCTTGCTGAATTTCCGCCGCAAATTAATAATAACAAATCGGCTATTTGATATGTTTGAATGAGGATTCAAGTCATTTTGTGAACCAAATGATGAAGTATTTCAGGTAGGGGGTTCCACTTTATAACTTGATCTTTCCTATTCTCACAGTCAGGATCAGTATTTCGAGAGAAATATGACACCACACAAGCATAAAAGCTTCTGAAATGAAATACAGGTTATGGATAGAATTGGACCCAAGACAGAACCCTTAGGAACACCGCTTTTTCATTATGATTGATAGTCAATATCTTCCAATAACTGAAGCCATATACTTCAGTCTGCTCGTGGTTCCAAAATAGTTTCATGAATCCACATGAAAAATTCAAGTATGTGAAATTGAAACTTCCATTCGAAGACTTCATCAGATGGTCCAACAGAATGATGAGAATTCTGGCCCCATTTGGCATTGCAGATGCGAATAGGGCCGTCCTGGATTCCGCCGCCAATAAATAATAACCGATCGGTTATTTGATATGTTCCGAGTCGGTCGAAGAGCATGATCCGATAAATCACCGAAGAAAACCGGATAACGTATGATAACCGGCATTGATTATAATATAACGCATACGTCCGAGAGACGAACATGAAATTGGCCTGGCCATAAATATGGGGGCACTTAGGACGTCTCGCGGCCGAGAAAGGGGCGCGGCTCACATGAAATCGACGATATGTAACAAAATCTGACACCGCAAGTCGCTAATTACCAATGATATATCACTATATAAACAGCGGCTTCGGGCAGGCCGATCCTGGAAGTGTTAAAACTGCGAAATATATTAGTTCCCCCTCATTTACATGGCATACGGACGCGTATGTTTTATTATACTTATCTAAGAATGTTCCTTCTTCCCATACATTAACATACTATTTCCATATATCATAACACGGAAATTTCTGTTTTCAACGCTGTCGTTCTTGCATTAATTAGAATACGGTTAAAAGGTTTCCTTTTAGTAGGCCCAACTCATCATGACGCGCTCAAGTCACAACACTGTTCAATTGGCGAATGAAGATGAGCGCTACTCCCTCTGGTGGCTATCAGAGTAACCCAAGGTACAGACATTATCATTGACAAGTTAAAAGAAATGTCAAGAAAATGGAAAGTTTATGCATTTTTCTGGTCGTTTGTGTGGTTTAACAAGTGTTTCTACCGAGAAAAAGCAAACTCAAATGCCTCTTAACATAGATCTCCAGAGTCCGGTGAAAAATTTCGAGTTTAGATGAAAGAAACTTCCTTTAACAAGTCGAGCTTGAAAGTGTTGAAGAATCTACTCATAACTTCACTATTTTTGTAGGGAAGGACTAAATTTACACAATATATTGTGAATAAAATGAATACATTCACATAAAACTAATGCTACTTGTACCGGGTGCCTTATTCATTATTGATTGACCATTAAATTCTTTCAACACTCATATGATTGGTCTTGAAAAAGTTGTAATAAATAAGCCTTGTACAACTTTGATTTCATCGGCAGAAGCACTTTGAGCGTAGAGTATTCATCACCAGATATTTCTTTGTTGAGACTCTTTTGTTTCAATCGGTCAGTTCTATCACTAAAACATTTAGGTTCTTCCTTAATGATTAGTTCAACAGGCAGTTTTCTGGAAGGCATAGCATTCCTCTTCTTAAGTATCTTTCTCTGCTTGGATTAGGGACCTGGAAAAAAATTGTCTTCATGAATGTGATCTACCTCTATAAAAATGATCATCATCGGTAAAATGAAGGTAACAGACTCTCATAAATCTTGTTTGTTGGTTAACCAACTTTGAGTTACAAGTTGCCAAGGTTTTTATCGATTCTTCAATACTTTCAGGCCCGACTTGTTAAAGGAAGTTTCTTTCACTCAAACTCGAAAATTTTTACTGAGCTGTGGAAATTTATGGGAAGGGACATTTGAGTTTGCTTTTCCTCAGTAGAAATGTGAAATCACACAAACGCCAAGAAAAATGTATGAACTTTCTCATTGTCTTAACATTCCTTTTAACTTGTCAATGATAATGTCTGTACCTCGGTTTACTGTTATAGCCACCACAGGGAGTAGCGCTTATCTTCATTCGCCAATATCTGCGGAATCGTTGGGTGGATTTAAACCCTTTTTGGAAATGTTCTTCGTAATGAAGCTCGAACCTGTTCAACAACTATCAAGTCTTTTAACAGTTGTTTTGGCCGGCATGACTAGGCTCTTTGGCAAGATCAACAATTGATTACTCAAATCGATCGGAATGCCCTAGCAAGAACCCATGACTCGAAAGTTCATCCATTGGTTCTTCGAGTGAATTTCAACACTCAAGAAACTTGAATCTATGAAAGAGGCCAAAATTACGGATGCTACCTCTTCTCTTCGTTTCCTAACCTTGTGAAAACCTTGTATTATGAAAAGCCTGTTAACTGTTTCCTCAAATAACGGAACCCCTCACACAATGTACAATTTGTTAAGAAAATATTACCTTCCACGTTCAACGTCTGACATGCTCGAATTCATAGAACTCCTATTATAATAAATAATAAACGAATATTCACGAGTTCTTCGTTTGAAAGGAAACCAATCCTCGTAGGGTCGAGGAAAGCGGGATTTTCGCAATGAAAAAGAAAGCGTGGAGTAAGCGAAGACGTTCATATCGACCCGTCGTATAATCAGAAATGTTTTATCTCAGCTTTTCCATGTGCAGTGTGGAAAACAAGTATGGTTACATTACCCTTACCAACCCTCCCCTTTTCAAGTCTCAACATATTCAGTAATGCAACTTTTCTCTACTCATACAGTGGGTATAAAATATGTAGTTTTCCTCATAAAGATGAAAGAGACGCCTATTGTACACACTCCAAAGAATTTCCCTTTGAAGATGTCGCGGAGTACGCGCTCTCAAATATGAAAAAAGCCGTTGCAACTATTAGAGGAGGGTATGTAAAATCTGGGCGGATATTAAAAAACACGCCTTGCTTTATTATATATTAGACCTCATGAATAGGTACATCCTGCGTTGTTTTGAAGTTGAAGTCTTCTGAGACAGAAGATATTTCGCAAAGAGTAACGATTTTGTGAAACAGGAACAATTGTGAAAGGGTATTTGGGAAGATTAGATGTGAGAGGAATTTTGAGAATAATGAGTCCATTTCCAAATTTAATGAATTTTTCCGACTCTCGTGAGTTTGCGCCATCTGAAGGATGAGTATGTATATCTCCGAGAGAATCGTACGTTTTTTGATTCTGATTAGGTTGGTAATTGCGCATTATATTGAGTGGAAATTATTCGAAAACATATCCTACACGATTGAATTCACAAAGTACCGATAGCTCATGACTCGATCTGCATTTCAATTAAAATGCTATCTCATCAGTATGTAGGCGGTGTAGATTAACTGAGTTGCAAGAAGGTGGCACCACTGACCGACGCACGCTAGCTACTTCACATTCCAATACACCATAAGCGCGTCGGTCATGGACGTTGACTACGCCGCTTCTGCGGTTGTCATAGGCAAGTGCCGGAGGGTTGCGCCTATCTGATGAGTCTATCTCTGGCACTGGGACGAAACATCTTCCATAAGAGCTCGCCGACCTTCAGATGGCGCGAACTCACGAGAACTGCTAAAAATTCAAAAAATTTGTTTGTTTTCACTTCAATGGAACAAAATGTATTTCAGAAGAAATTGCTGCAAATTTTGAACTCCACAGAACGATGCAAGATCTTAACCCAGATCAACTTTCATCAAATGACCAAATGAAAATGATCAAATGAGGTCCTGTGAAACAGGTTTTCATTATGTGTTTGAGATTCTTGAATCATTCTCTAGTTTTCGCGCGCATGTTCTGGGGAACAGTGAGCTATCGTTTGGTCCAAAACCACTAGGTTGGACTCACTGCACGAATCCGGTGTCATTATCGATTCTGGTCGTCCAGCCGACGACACGATAATTGTCGAAATAAGTAAGCTTGCGACTTGAAACTTTCAGATAAGGTCGCGCATTGGAATTAGTTCGTTGATGGCACAAATCTGTCAAATAGTTACGGAGTTATGATCATTTGAGATTTTCAGACTAATTTCCTGA
Organism: Myrrha octodecimguttata; assembly: GCA_958510865.1. Taxonomy (NCBI): domain Eukaryota; kingdom Metazoa; phylum Arthropoda; class Insecta; order Coleoptera; family Coccinellidae; genus Myrrha; species Myrrha octodecimguttata. The sequence continues at coordinate 61,461,801 of OY294056.1, forward strand.
TATTTCAGGAACTGCTCATGCGATTGAATTAAAACTTGACAGTTAGTTGGAGCATATCAACACACAACTTTTCACAACATTTTGTTGGGATCATACTCTCAGTGAATTTTGAAAAAAAATTGAAAAATTTAATTGCAATTGAATTGCACATTGCGGATATCTCTTTTCGAGAAACTCATATAATGCCGTCAAATACATTCCCCCTTTTTTTGTTTTTTGAGTTATAAGCCAAAATTAGCATTTGACAATTCAAAGGTACCAACATTATAAAGACACTTTTTAGTGCAATCCAGCAGATGTTTCTTACTGAGATGAACCATGTTGAATTTTTCGCGTACAGAGAATAGTTTTATCGAATTGAAAAGAATCAAGGATTTTTGCCAGTGACGAGCTCCAATTTTTTTTGTCAAGCATTCATAACAAAATTATATTTGAGTCATAAGGAACTGTTGATTTCATGAGAAAAACAAAACTTATCATTATATAACAACTCAGCAAGAAAATTCTTTGGAATAAGGCAAAGTACGCTACTGGCAATATATATTTTGAAGGAAGAAAGAAATGGTGAAAAATAGAACTGCATGTTGTAGCTCAGTAAAGAAATCCCTTAGAAAAAATAGTTCAGACCTCTGGAATATCTAGACACAAACATTAACGAAGATATTCATCGCAATTGGAATTGTTAAATGTGAATTTTGCCTTATTACTCGAGACCAAATGCAGATTCGCTCGAAAAATGTTATTGTTAGTGTACTCATTCTCCTATATCTGTTGTAGCTCAGTTATCGAAGGAACTGATTCCAAATGGGGGTTTTTCCTTTAAACGAAAATGCTGTAATTTTTATGAAAAACCTTTAGAATATCACATTTCAAACATATAATTTCAATATTATACTTTTAAAAAATGTTTGATTACCTGAAACTGAAAAATAAAGATGGGGATTTGAAATTTAAAGGGATTTGTTTTGACTGCACGATATGGCAACGTCAAATTCAGCTTTCTCGGAAAGAAAAGGACGTCAAATGTGTTACTCTGGCTAGAGTAGAAGACAACGACCAATGAATAGAAAAAGAAGAGCACAGACTGTCATACTGTCATATTACTGACAAATTGCAAACGGAATCGAATAACAAATTGTTTGGTTATATTAACAAATAACACGTGTGCACCAGAGAATTGGAATAAATATTTCATTATTCTATAGTAGAACAAGCTATGCTACTAAACACCGTTGCCACTTCTTGCATGCCGGGCAAATATCTTCAAATTTGCATTTGCAATAATAACCCAAATTCAGGAAAAACCCCCATTGCATGGCAATTAGTTATATCCCTTTTTGCGCGCATGTTCTTGGGGAACAGCGAGCTATCGTTTTGTCCAAATGTCTGTAATTTTAGATGATTGAGCCGAAAATGGTCTCAAACAACTAGGTTGGACTACTGATGACGAATCCGGTGTCAAAAATCGATTCTGTCCGGCCAGTCACCCGGCCGGCCGTGGACACGATAACAGTCGAACAAAGCCAGCTAGCGACTTGAAACTTGTAGGGTAGTTCGGGCATCCGAATGCCGCGGTTAAGTTCGTTAACGGGCCTAATCGGCTGAATAGTTTCGGAGTTATAGCAATTTGAAATTATTTACATCATGTTTCAGAAGCTACTGAAGTGATTGGATTGAAACTTGGCAGTTCGTAGAAGCATAACGACGCGCAACTTCGAGCAGAATTTCGTTGAAATCGTATGGTCACTCAATTTGAAAAAAAGAATTTCAAAATTTTTTTCATCGCAATTGGAATTGTTAAATGTGAATTTTGCCTTATTACTCGAGACCAAATGCAGATTCGCTCGAAAAATGTTATTGTTAGTGTACTCATTCTCCTATATCTGTTGTAGCTCAGTTATCGAAGGAACTGATTCCAAATGGGGGTTTTTCCTTTAAACGAAAATGCTGTAATTTTTATGAAAAACCTTTAGAATATCACATTTCAAACATATAATTTCAATATTATACTTTTAAAAAATGTTTGATTACCTGAAACTGAAAAATAAAGATGGGGATTTGAAATTTAAAGGGATTTGTTTTGACTGCACGATATGGCAACGTCAAATTCAGCTTTCTCGGAAAGAAAAGGACGTCAAATGTGTTACTCTGGCTAGAGTAGAAGACAACGACCAATGAATAGAAAAAGAAGAGCACAGACTGTCATACTGTCATATTACTGACAAATTGCAAACGGAATCGAATAACAAATTGTTTGGTTATATTAACAAATAACACGTGTGCACCAGAGAATTGGAATAAATATTTCATTATTCTATAGTAGAACAAGCTATGCTACTAAACACCGTTGCCACTTCTTGCATGCCGGGCAAATATCTTCAAATTTGCATTTGCAATAATAACCCAAATTCAGGAAAAACCCCCATTGCATGGCAATTAGTTATATCCCTTTTTGCGCGCATGTTCTTGGGGAACAGCGAGCTATCGTTTTGTCCAAATGTCTGTAATTTTAGATGATTGAGCCGAAAATGGTCTCAAACAACTAGGTTGGACTACTGATGACGAATCCGGTGTCAAAAATCGATTCTGTCCGGCCAGTCACCCGGCCGGCCGTGGACACGATAACAGTCGAACAAAGCCAGCTAGCGACTTGAAACTTGTAGGGTAGTTCGGGCATCCGAATGCCGCGGTTAAGTTCGTTAACGGGCCTAATCGGCTGAATAGTTTCGGAGTTATAGCAATTTGAAATTATTTACATCATGTTTCAGAAGCTACTGAAGTGATTGGATTGAAACTTGGCAGTTCGTAGAAGCATAACGACGCGCAACTTCGAGCAGAATTTCGTTGAAATCGTATGGTCACTCAATTTGAAAAAAAGAATTTCAAAATTTTTTTCGACAAAATTTTTTTTCTGAAACTATTGCTCATATTTTAGAACAATTTCAGTCATACCTTGAGCTTCACATTTCACACTAGTGTATCAAATTTCAGTTCGATACAGCTATCAGTTTTGGAGATTTTCTCTCGATATCGTTGTTTTTTTCGGTATAACTCAAGAAATACCCACTCATTCAATCGTGATAAAACTTTGCAGCATGTTAAAGATGCTGAAGGACAATATTGTGCAAAATTTCGTGACGATCGTGTCATTAGAAAGATTTGAAAAAAAAATTTTTTTCAAATATTCAATATTCGGTGATCATATTATCCTCATTTAATTCTGTATGAACCTTCAACTGTCATTTAACGATGAAGTACTGGATTTCAATTCGATCTGATCTGTATTTTTGAAAATATTGGGAAAATGAAATTTTGAATGGGTATATCTGCGGAATCATTGGTTGGATTTCACCCACTAACGAATTCGACTTAGAAACTCGATATTTGTAGACAAGATTTGGGACTTAGCTACGAAGGTCAAATCCGCCCAATGATTCCTTAGATATACCCATTCAAAATTTTATTTTCTCAATATTTTCAAAAATACAGATTAGATCGAATTGAAATACAGTACTTCATCAATAAAACCTAGAAAAGCTCTGCCGTGAAGGAAGCAGCTCTCGGGCGCATGTTCAAATTTGTTGCCAAAGAGGTCATCTCCATTGAACATGCGCGCAAAAGCTGCTGCCTTCACGGCATCAGTGCTTTTCTAGGTTTTCAACTGATTCATATAATCAGAGGTCCTGTAAATATCTGAACTTCCTAGAAATATTCATCTCTAACATAACTAGAAGTTCATAACTCCGCTATAAATAGCATTCATTTAATTATTGTTGCAAACCTTCACTATGAAATGAGCTGTTGACTACCAGGATGAGCGTGCTTATTGATGGTGGTTATCAATTTCAATTCCAGGAGGATAACTGATCAATCCTTATTTTTCTTTTGCCAAATAATTGTTAAATCACGGTAAAGCAGTAGCACCGTTATGCTTTTCATTTTTTGTTATTTCAGCCTCATTGAATGTTCCATAGATATAATATTGTTAACTGTTCCATATAATTCCGTGCTTCTTAAACCGCATTAATGATACATATGCTTCGGATTAGTGAGTTGTATTATAAATATAATGATGGTGAACCATTCTGAATTTTCTACAATTTCGTCTTATCATTAAACTCTGGCTTTATATTATTTGAAGGAAAATGTGTTCTATTATTTAAATTACTAGGAAACGCGAAGTTCTGAAGCAGGACCGGACTGAAATAAATAAATGAAAGGGAATATTATTAAGATTAACATATGTCAGGTATCAAAACATGTAGTATTCGTTAGTTTTTTTTTGTGGAACTGTCCAGGTACACTGAGAGGAATGCCAGGGTTAATAATTGATTTCTTTTATTGTTTTATGGATTTTAAATAAAATTAATTTATTATTCGGAAATCTTATTCATAGGAAGAAACTCGGAACTCGACATTTATTTCTGAGAAACATCAGAATTGTGGAGGCAATATTTATTTATGATGAAAATGTTTATTACTGAGAAATGAATTTTGTATAGAGAAGCAATGTTCGAAAAGTATATGAGCTGTAGAAAAATATTTATTTCCTTTAGTAAAATCTAATTTGAAATACGAGCTGCAGATATTTATGTCAAAGAATTGTTTATTGAATTATAATGATATAAAATTCATGAAAAATATCGATTGGACACTAATAAGTGTATATTAACGCTCGGATCTTTTATTTTACCACGAATTCGACAACTTGAAAAGACTTGTCGTTTGGCCCCTTTTCCCCGTCAAACCCCATTAGGCTTAGAAATCTGCACGTGTCACGTAGTCTCGTCATATTCTTGTATTGACCCTATGTCATCCGGACAAAATATAGGTCACAATTTTTTCAATTTATTCCCGAAATTTCAATAGATTTATACTGTAAAATAACCAATTATCTATTTATGGGAGATGATTCCCCAATATAAGGGGCCTCTAGAGGTCTTCGTTCATCTGAGGATCTGAAATATCATCACTTGGATGACCGCAAGATCCTCTCTGTCAGAGAGCAAGTGTAGGTAATATTATTTACTGCTTCATGCTAGTTTTCTGTCCTTCTTTTTGTTTCAGATATTATGTCGAGATACTTTGTCAAAATTAATTCAAGAGTTTTTGCTGAGGTTTTTATCTGTGCTCTTGTATCATACGTAAGAATGTATGGTACCCCGTTTACATTTGCTCTGCTAACACTGTGATATACCAATAAATGTAATGCTCGTTTTCGAAAGAATATATATATATATATATATACTATTCGGTTTGGTAATAGTCGTGATGATATATAAACTTCGGTTAAAGGCTATTCGACTTGTCAATTTGCTCTTATACTCTATATTTCGTCCCTAGTTTGGGACATCTTCAGGAGCAACTACAAAATAAAACATTACACTTAGACGATATTACTACAGTTGGTGTTTTTTGACAGGACTTACGAAGCTATGACACAAATCTACTGGCCAAAGAGAGATCTAATTGTGGTCCTATGGTAATATTCATCTCACAGACTTAATTAAAAGCATAAAAAGCAACAAAAAGCATTACACGACAACAACACTCACAGGAGTTAGTTGACAGATCGTCAACCACAGAATACAAATATAACGAAAAGATGACATAAATTATTATGAAAGATGCTTTTTCTTTTTCTCCTCAGGAGAGTATGGTAAAATCTATTACGTGAGACAGCAGGAACCAATTTATGAGAATCAGATGGAAATATCTAAGGTAATCTATAGAGGCAAAAGAACATATACAAAAATATTATTACATTATGGGACAGGAGGTGGCGCCACAGCAGCTGCAGTCCTCGGCTGGATTTTGGCGCCACCTCCTGTCCCATAATGTAATAATATTTTTGTATATGTTCTTTTGCCTCTATAGATTACCTTAGATATTTCCATCTGATTCTCATAAATTGGTTCCTGCTGTCTCACGTAATAGATTTTACCATACTCTCCTGAGGAGAAAAAGAAAAAGCATCTTTCATAATAATTTATGTCATCTTTTCGTTATATTTGTATTCTGTGGTTGACGATCTGTCAACTAACTCCTGTGAGTGTTGTTGTCGTGTAATGCTTTTTGTTGCTTTTTATGCTTTTAATTAAGTCTGTGAGATGAATATTACCATAGGACCACAATTAGATCTCTCTTTGGCCAGTAGATTTGTGTCATAGCTTCGTAAGTCCTGTCAAAAAACACCAACTGTAGTAATATCGTCTAAGTGTAATGTTTTATTTTGTAGTTGCTCCTGAAGATGTCCCAAACTAGGGACGAAATATAGAGTATAAGAGCAAATTGACATTTCTTTTTGCCCCAACACCAACTAGTCGAATAGCCTTTAACCGAAGTTTATATATATATATATATATATAGATTGACCTTCGTTGGTGCGATACTGTGGTAGTTCAGTTCTTGTGATTTGCGATATAACTAGATGATTGAACTGAAACTCGATTTTCGTATACATAATTTCTGTTATTCAGATTGCAAAAATTTGTATGGATTCTGAATATATGTTTGTTCATTGTAAACTGATATTGATGATCATGACAATTATCTCATTTCTTTTTTAGATATCAAAATGTATATGTTCGTCATCAGTTATTATTATTCATCAGGAAAAAAAAATCTTCTCATAAATAGAAATTTTGTTTCATAAATATCGATTTCTCTTCATAAATAATTCATTATTGAATGAAAATATATCGATAATAAATGAACATGAATAAAATTCATTTCTAAACAATGAATCGTTATTTATTAAATTCAAATAAATCCATTATTTATGATAAATAAATACTCATTACGTCATATTCGAATCAGGGGTTTATTCAATATGAATAAACTTCATTATATATGAATAAATAAACTTTTCTCTCAGTGAAGGAAGTCCAGATAGGTACTCGTTTGTACCGATATTTTCTTTGATATTTTTTATGTTTCATCTTCTTTCTTCACAAAGGCTACAAACTACCCCTGTATAATTCACATAGAAGAACTAAAAATATAACGAATAAAAATCAATCGAAACAACTTCCAAAAGAAGCTCTTTTACGCAGACATTTATGAAGCGTGTTTATACACGATTCTCATTTATTTTTGATATTTATATTTCACCTATACTTATTTGATATTCTTGAGCAGAATCTTTTACTGGGGAACCATGTTTCGGATTTTTCTCTGGTCATCAGGAAGATGCAATGAAAACTGTATGCGGGTATATGATGTTCTGTTTTCAAGATCATCACAAACTTATTTTTTTCATTTTATATATGAAAAGTGCTATATTCTTATCAAAAAAGTTGCTAAACTTAATAAAAAGAAATTACTAACAAAATAACGAAGCGAAAAATAAAAAAGTAGGTAGACATGTGGGCCCAAAGTGCGAATATAACATAGAAATCATAGAATATAAAAAATGATCAGTAAGAACTTGACTCAATTTTTGCGTTTCCAGTTTTTCTTCATCGTTCAAATCTTTTTCTTTCGAAAAGTCCTATTGGTGTCGCAGAAGAATTCAATTTTTCTTCGACATTGTATTTCCCATAGAGTTCATTCGACTCCACTCTCTTCTAAACACTACATCGAATGTTTGCTCATTATTTCTGTTGTCAGAGATAATCTCTTTTTGATTCTTTTCCAAGCAAATTCTTACCCCCTTGATTCCTATTCTATGACAAACTTGGCTAATAAAATCTGATAAAGAAAATAAACACTTCACATCGAGAAAGCAAGAATCCAAATGTATCTGTGCATGAATCTATGTATTTTCATACTCTAATAATTGAGTGAGGACTCATTATTCATAATAATAATGAATATCCAAGTGCCATCATCTATATACGGAAGAATTTGGGTTAGCTGACTGGCTACTTTCCAACCAGTCGTTATACACCCATTCAAATGAAATATGGTTCATAAATAATCGGAAGATGGCTCTGTACAATGTAGAAATAATCATTCAAATTGTTTCTCGAAGCTACCAACTGTATGGCTTCATTTGAAATCTCCACTAATATAACCTTCAAAAAATCAAATTTTACTGTTGCAGTCAACTCATTAAATATTTCTTCAACAAGGTTTGGCTTTCTGCGATATTATCGCGAGGTGAACATTTCATTAAACTGGACTATTGAAACAGTGATATTCTTGATATATTCAATTTCATTCCACCATAAAATCATACACAATTCCATCCTCGCCCACTCTCATATTTAAAACTACATAATTCCCATCAAATTCATACATGAATTATTTGAAATCAATCAACTAATCTGAACACATCAATAACTCTATGGAAAGTCAGGTTCATAGACATGAAGACCTAACCTCCATATCTGTGGTCTGATCACGAAATACCATAGACCCATGATGTAAAAAAATGTTTTTTACATTATGCATAGACCGAATAAGTACATATTAGTTCTATGCGAAACCGATAAATATTTCTGTGTATTCTATGGTTCGGATAAGCGTAGACGGAACTTAATTTACCGCCTTTACTAGCTCAGGGACATCCATAAAAATGAGGTAATTCCTCAAATTTCAATCAGATTTTATAACATTCAACGTTGAATATCTCCAAAACGATGCGTTTGGGGAGAAATTATAAGGAATAATTAAGTATTCTGAAATGATTGAAGATTCTCCTTAAGACATAAGATGAACTTCATCTGCAATCTTCATGCTAATTTTATATAGTTTTATGAATCGTTGAATATGTAACTCGGAAACTGTTTGAAGTAGGATGAAAGTGATAACTGAAGAATATGTGCCATATTTGCAGAAAACTTCACACCAAATATCATCTCATCCGGAGTTACCATATCAAAGCTAAAAAAGAAAAACTGATTTTTTTTGAAAATTTAAAAAGCCTGTATCTTTTTACTGGATTCGAATCTGGAAAAATGGTAAATGAGTCCGTGTTTTATTTGGTGAGAGGAATCTACAGTTGGAATTAATGTACAAAACTGAAAGGGTTACCCTGTATATGACTCAAATGAAAATTATTCCTCAATCTTTCAATCGAAGAAATGACGTTTGTTGCCCCTTTCATTAATTTAAACAAACAGCCGGAATAACGAAATCCGTTCACACCTCATAAAAGTGATAAGTCGGATGTGCTGATAGCAATTTACATTTTAACACGAGCCAAGCGGACCGAAACCAGGTTCAGAAACAGCGCGAGGCTTTATAAATAATGAAAAAATTGCGTTGAAAATTTCAATGCAATCTGCATATTTGATGAACGCTTTGTATTTTAATTACGGTATGATATTTAATTCAAATTTTCCGTACAATTAAATACACGTGAAATACAGAACAGAGCACTTTCACGTTAAAGAGTTATGACAGCATTTCATTGCTGTAAAACGTGTTTTATGTTGAAAGACCCGCTAATAATGTACCGCAGTGTTGTTGCTCTTCACTTTTGGCGTTTCTGGAAACTAGTCTCGCTTTGTTTTGTGTTTTGTAATCCACCTTCGCTTTTAGTCCGACTACTCTCTGCTGCCTTGATCATTCCACGCATTTTGGTTTATTATTCGATAAAATCAAATAATAAACCTTAGTGATCGACCAACCAAAAAAAAATTTTAAGCTCCCCTGAAAATTTCACAGTTTACGTTTACGTTTTGTAGATTTGAATAAACGAATAAAAAAAAATCCGTCCGTCCGCCGTAGGCCGTCCGTTGTCCAGGGCTATTCTCTGGAAGTACAGAACGGAAATCTTCGAAACTTAATGAAAAAATCGTGTGTCTTTCGGGATTGATCCTCCAAGCTTTTCAGCAGGATCGGAGTACCCTAAGGGCTCTAACTGGGGGGTTTGGTGGAAAAAAATTATTTCTCGAGAACTCATCACCCAATTTTCATGAAATTTTAAACGTTGAGTACTGTTGCATAACTAAACCTAAAAAAATTCACCCGGATGATTTCCGACAAGTAGTTCCTGAGTTATTAAGAAAAACGCTGCAAATTTCCAATAATGTCGAAAATGAATCATAGCATTCGGTTCTAAGTTGTTTAAGTTATCAATGGTTTATTGGGTTTTTTAACTAAGAAAATAATAAACCTTTGTGTAAAATTTTCAGTGTTTTCGTAATTTATATACATATTAATTGATGTATGTTCATTAAATTTGGAGCTTTGTTCGAAATGAAATCCCTATCTCTTACTTTACTCCATTCAGTCAGTCAGAGAAATGTAAGGTAAGGTTCATTTCCAAATATTGAACTATTTCAGCCGTTACCTTTTGTGGTTGATCATAATGAAAACGAATTTTTTATTACTGCCTTCAGTTATGAGATGTAAAGGTAAAAGGAATTAATTTGTGCAAATGTGCGCGCACGCTGTTCGCGCACGCACGGGTAACGTGCGTGAATGCCCAGTGTCCGTGTGAATATGCTCAATGTGAACGTTTGCCAACATGACAAATAATTAAGTTCCTGCCGAACAGCTTTTCGTGCGCGCACATTTGCTCGAATGAATATGCACCTTAAGGTTCACATTTTTGCGCGCATGTTCTAGGGGAACATCGTTTTGTTCAATTGTCTGTAATTTTCGAATTTTTAGCCTAAAACCGTCTCTAACGACTAGGTTGTATCCGGTGTCAAAATCGATTGTGTCCGGCCAGCGTGGTTATTTCCGAGATAACTCGAGAACTACTGAAACGATGAGTTTGAATCTTGGCAGTTAGTTGTATTATAACAACGCGTAACTTTTTGCAAAATTTCGTCAGAATATACTGTCAGTAATTTGAAAAAAATATTTTTTCAAAATTTTTTTCGAAAACTGCCTTAAATTCTGAAAAAAAAAATCTTGAGCTTCATATTCCGCAGCAGTGTTCCAAATTTCAGTTCGAACCGAAAATTATATTTGGAGATATTCCGAAAAATATATCAAATTTCGTGTTTTTTCCTGGATGTCGTTGTTTTTTATGATGTTACTCAAAAATTACAGATTTTATCATGATGCAACTCGATCGAAAAAGCTGATTGACAACTTCCTGCGAAATTTCGTCATGATCATGATCTTTTGATGATATTATCCTAATGAAATTCTATACAAAACCTTCGAACTATCATTTTTCGATAAACTATTAGATTTCAATTCGATCTGATTTGTATTTTTGGAAAAATTGGGAAAATAAAATTTTGAATGAGAATTCGGCTTTCGTAATTAAGGTCCAAACCTACTATTCAAATATGGAGTAGGTTTGAGGCTTAATTACGAAGGTAGAATTCGTGAATGGGTGAAATCCTCCCAATTATTCCGGTGATATACCCATTCAAAATTGGTGTTTTGTTTCATTTCAGAACCGATTCCGAACTGTTCCAGACAAGAGTTCGAACGCCATGGTCCGAACTGCTTAAGAGTTGGGTAGTTCGCACATGCCTGATTGAAGTTATACCGGAAGATTTCGAAACAATAATAATTTCATACAAAAAATACATTGAACGCAAGTATCCCCATTTAATGATATAACATAATCTGCAAAAGGAAATTTCGGATATTTTATATTTTACCACAAAAGGCCATTCTTCTGTGATACTGATGAGAACCCGAATTTAATTTGCGTTTTGGTTTCATCGCTTTTAGAACTGTTTTTCAAAATCGAGCTTCAACAGCGCATCGGTTCTGAACTCAAACAAATCTTTTGTTCCTTCCATATCTGGATCGATGTGAAGTTTATGTTGTTAATACTCCGTCTCAGCCACTCAAATAATATAATAATATAGAGTGCGCGTCAAAATTATGGAACAAATTCATTTTCTCAGAAGAAACATATTGGGTAACAAAATCCTGAAACAGGTCAATTTTTGTTTCACTTTTACCAAATATATATGCATTTTTGAAGGATTTTTGTTGTACCCTGTGCCGTCCGCATCAAGCCTCTAAATTTTTTGAATAGGGAAAGTAGGTCATGTGGTTTTTTTGGCAAGGTCTTTGTATCTTCTTTACAGGCGTGCAGAAATTTTCAAGAAAAAAATTTTTTTTTCGAAAAATTATTTAGTTCAAAGAGGTTTTCAGTATGTGCCCTTTGTCATGGCTCATTTACTTTGAGACGATGGTACCTGATGAAATTTGTCACCGAATGAAAGTCGACCATTACAGTTTTGTTCATGCACAAATTTCAATCCCCTCACGTGAAAAATTAGAATGTGTAAACACTGCGTACTGATAACATATCTACTTAAGATCATAACAGAAGCTCAGTGTCTCATATATTCTAATTTTTTTCGTGAGGTGTTTGAAAGTAGTTGAAAGTTGTGCATGAACAAAACTGTAATGGTCGACTTTCATTCGGTGACAAATTTCATCGGGTACCATCGTCTCAAAGTAAATGAGCCATGACAAAGGGCACATACTGAAAACCTCTTTGAGCTAACTAATTTTTCAAAAACAGAAAATTTTTTCTTGAATATTTCTGCACCCCTGTAAAGAAGATAGAAAGACCTTGCCAAAAAAGTACCACATGACCTACTTTTCCTATTCAAAAAATTTAGAGGGTTGATGGGAATGGCACAGGGTGCAACAAAATTCCTTCAAAAATGCATATAAACTTGCTAAAAGTGAAACAAAAATTGACATGTTTCAGGATTTTGTTGCCAAATATTTTTCTCCTGAGAAAATTCATTTGTTCCATGATTATGACGCGCACTCTATTTCAAACCTAAGATGTATTCGAATATTTATTCACAACGGTGAAAATTCAAGCTCCTGTTAAGTTCTGTTTCTCTTTGGAAACTGTTGTTTCCCATTCGCAAAATCAGGGCCTCAACAGTTTTTCGCACCCCGGCAAGTTGTGGATAGCAATCGGGGTTACATCAATAGAGGTGAATTGGTTTATTTGTAATTATTATCAAGTTCTCCCTCGGCGCCAAGATAAATAAAGTTCTCGAATGTTATTATTGTAGTGAGTATAAGGTATACATTGTTTATATAACAAACGTTAACTTGGCAAACTTGGGAGTCGTATTGATTGGATAAACTCGAGAAACGTTGGATCGACCCACCGGCGGAAACTGCAAACTTATAAACTAATTAAAGTATCCTCTAACGATGAAGATATGCAAATGATGTGCTCTTGCCTGTTTCATCTGGTTTAGGGGGCGATAAGTACTTGATTGTCTTGGCGATCCGAATCGTACATTCTGTAAATCTTTGGACAGTGCTCAACTGGCCGTAGTTGAATGAAAGTACCAGTTTGATCATGTTTCAGGTTCCGAACATGTTGGGAAGCGACGTGCTATCGTGTTGTCTAACTGTCTGTAATTTTCGAATTTTTAGCTGAAAATGTTCTCAAACGATTTGGTTGGACCCACTGATGAGGGAATTCGGCCTCAAGATTGATTAGGTTGTCGAATATGTTAGACCAAATCAGTCCAACTGTATTGGAGGTACTCATTAGGAACTTTGGGGTCATCCCCCCTCAATATCTCAGAAACTACTGATGCGATATGAATGGAACTTCGTAGTTTGTTGTTGAGTACTACACGCAACTGATCTCTCATTTTTATTGGCATCGTGTTGTTACTAAACAATTTCAAAATGTTCTTCATTTCTTTTCGAAAACGATTCACCAAATCTTAGTTAGAGTTTATATTGATTTTCATATAAGCTTCATATTATTCTTCATGAACATCAAATCATTTTCCAATCAACTACTAGATTTTCATTTGATCCAATCAGTAGTTTTGGGAACATTGAGAAAACAGAATTTTCATGGGGTATATCTACGGAGTCATTCGGCGTATTTTGGCCAACCTTCATAATTAAAGCCCAAACTCACTCTACAAATATCGAGTTTCTCAATTGATTTTTCACGAAGTTATTGTGTTCAAGATCTGCTGTAAGTCCAATATTTCCAAAAATACAGATTGGATCAAATTCTATGCACTACTTCGATTTGAAATGACAGCCTGAAGGAAAAGAAGAATATGGGGGGATAGTATGTTGAAAATTTTTTCCATTTCTTTTATGACATGATTATCGCAAAATGTACAAAGTTGTGCTCCTGCATTTTTCAATTAGTTACCTACTGAGTTCCATCATATATGAATCAGTATTTTTCAAGTTTTACAAGCAACTACAACGATACCGAGGGAGAAAATAAACTTCTTCCAACATCTTCCAAAATTTAAATCGGATCAAACTGAAATTTGGTTTGGTTGTATTTCACAGCACTTGAACCTTGTAGGTTGAAGTTTTTTGCACATTTCCTTCAGAATCTGATGGCTGATGGATACCGTAGGAAAAACACAAAATTTGACATATTTTTCGCTATATCTTCGAAAAATACAATCGAATCATAAGATTCAAGGTCTGTGCAAAATGTGTTTGAAATGGCAGGTAGTGGTGCATATATAGGTGTAATACAACTAACTACAATCGTTATATGTCAGTTGATAAAATAAATTTAATTTATCCTTCATACGTAGAACGTTAAAGACAAACTATATAAACGATCCCGGTTGGCCATGATTTAGGTTTATCAAGTTTTTTTACTTAAAACTGACGCAGGTTGGCACTCGTGAAATATCGACAATGTCAAAATGATTCTCAGCGACGTTGCTGAAGGCCAATGCCAAATCTACCCCCAATCTCAAACATAATCATCACGCTTAGAAACTAGAAATGCCGAAGGGAGTTTTGAAGAAGCAGAGACAAAGTATCAGAAAGTGCTATGTGGAATTGAAATCTGCATTTTCTGATAGTAACCCTGATAATTTGGAATCAATAAGTTATCACAATCTATCCAATATTTTCATACCGGAGTATTTCAAGTTGTGCAACAATGTATTTGAATGTCTTCTGTAAACTTATTTCTTGAGAATTTCGAAAAAGAGGGAATTCCATAGGTTTCTCTGTTCGTTTAGAAATTTTACTGCAGGGTATTCGAGTACTTTCATTTTTTTTCGAATGATCTATCACAAATTAACGGACTACTCTATCCATTATTTTTCAGTAAAATTTCAACGGTCTATTCTTGATTTCCGTACAAGAAATTAGCATAACTGAATACGTGAAATATTTCAAGTGTTAACAAAGAAAAAAGTTTCTTCAACATTCGCCAGGTCTTTGGAATTATTGAATTCACATAATATTTTCTCAAATTCATTATTTTCCTAAAGCAAATTCACATTTTGAAGAATACGTAATTACTACGACCTCTTTGTAGAGAGGACAACGTCGTGTAGTTATCTGGCAGGAAAATTATTACAACCTGACATTTTAAAAATATACACGGTGAAATGTGTCAGAATGTCATGGCCAGCCGGGATAGTTTATAAAAGTGAATAGAGTATATGTCTTTCATTCGATTAATACAAAATGAATTTTGAATTTTTCTGAACTAGATATTTCACGAAATAGCCGCGCTATCAAAAATTAAAAGCATAGCAAATTCCGCAGAATTCTGGTTGAACACAGACCTCAATTATCAATTTCACTTCTTCGTGATGAATTTGGATCCTGTTATTTTTCCATTGTATAAATGCATATCCTCGTTGAAGAACGTTCATAGAAAGCGGCTCGGCTGCGTGAATACTTTATGTGAAAGAATGATAACGCGAAAAAGAAGACACGAACAAAGAAAATGAATTCAGACAGATAGCCGCTTTTTCACCGGTTATTTTCATTTCATACATACGAATCGACGAAAACATTCTCCGCGAATAAAGGTAAATCAAATATGCAAATAATGTTCGCGGGGGTGGAACCAGGACTGGCAGACATGTTTTATTTATAAAAAGCAATATTTACTTTAGTTGATTATTTCGACAGCGTCGAGCACAGATATAACGATCGGGTGGCACGAAACGGCAGCGCCAATGAAAGACATTAAAATTATCAGTGAATTTAGATAATGAACGGAATATATCGAAGGGCATGGGCAATAATTCTGGGAAATGGGTTTTAGAGGGAGCGGGATATGTAAATTGTACCGAGAACCGGGCTGGTGAGCGGTTTCAATTCATATTAATCGAATATTTCGGGGAATACGTTGCATCTCCGACATGAATTCGCGCAATTTGCTTGTGTTTATTGACGGTCGACACGAAATTTCTGAATCGCATCGGCTTGCAAAACTGCAAAACATTTCAGTGGTCATCATTCAATTTTCTTACTGAAGTTAGTATTTGCTTGGTCAAAGGGATGGCCCTCAAGAAGTTCTATGCTAATACCAGGTTTGTTTTGTGAATCTATGGATTAACATATTGGAAACGATTGAAGATCGTGTAGCACGTACATATCAGACGCCAATTCAGACAAAATTGTCTTTGTAAATATATTTATTTTCGAGTCAATACATTTATGAGTTGCCCCTATATACAGGTTGAATCTTTAAGTCATACATTAATTTCAACCATAGATTCCTCTCATCGAATAATTTTTTTTTCATTTAGCGCATTTCCATTTTCGACTGTTTAAATTTCCAGAAAAAAATCAGTCTTTCTTTTGTAGCTTTGATATGGTTACTTCGAATGAGAAGAATTTTGGTGTGAATCTTTCTTTTATCCTTCTGTTATCACTTTCATCCTACTTCAAACGGTTTCCTAATTAAAGACTCGCCGAATCATAAGACTATAAGAAATTAGCGTGAAGAATGCAGATAAAGTTTATCTTATGTAATTATAGGAATCTTCAATCAGTTCAGAATACTTCATCATTCGCTATAATTTCTCACTAAACGCATCTTTTCGGAGATATTCAGAGTATAATGTAATAATATCTTATAGAAATTCGAGAAATTACCTTATTTGTTTAGATCCACCTCTGAGCTTTTTAAGGCCGTCAATTAAGTTCTGCCGACAGATATCCGGACCATAGAATATACATAAATATTCATCCATTCCGCATAGACCCGATATACTTATATTCGGTCTATGAGCAGACCACAGACATGGAGGCTATGTCTCCATGTCTATGGGCCAGACTTTCCATAGAGTTAAATTAATGTGTATATAGTAAATGAGTTTTTCTAATCAAGTTTCTTTGAATTTCACACATTGGATGAGTTAGGATGCAAATGAGTTCACCGTATGAGATATCTGTGTTGAACTTGCGAATAAAGTGCAGGAGTGTATTAGCACATTGAGAAATATTTAAATGCTCATAACTTAACAGCTTATAACTTTAAATCACCGAGTCGGGAATTTCAAATATATAAAAATGTTAGAAATGATATATTGTTCAATTCGATTATTCGAACAACATCTAGAGATGGCGCGTCGAAAGTACGCTTAGTTTCCAGCAGTCCATGTTTGGAAGAGCTCAAAAATATTGATAGTCAGTCTTGATTTCTACAGTGCGCGTCAAAATAGGGATTTTTCTTTCAAACGAAAATGCAGTAATTTTCAACCTTTAGAACATCACATTTCAAACATATAATTTCAATATTATATTTTTAAAAAAATGGTTGATTACCTAAAACTGAAAAATAAAGATGGGGATTTGAAATTTGAAGGGTCTTGAGTGCACGATATGGCAACGTCGAATTCAGCTTTCTCGCAAAGAAAAAGACGTCAAATGTGTTACTTTGCTTGGGAAAACAGAGATAGCTATACTTCGATCTGGTTAGAGTAGAAGACAACGACCAAGGAATAGGAAAAGAAGAGCACAGATTGTCATACTGTGATATTACTGACAAATCGCAAACGGAAATTGTTTGGTTATATTGACAAAGATCACGTGTATACCTCAGAATAGGAATAAATATTTTATTATTCTATAGCAGAAAAAGCTATTCTACTAAACACCGTTGTCACTTCGTGCATGCCTGGCAAATCCCAAACCCCAATTTTGAAATCTGATTTTGAATACTTTCTGAAGGTAATTTGGGAAAATGATGAATCAAACCCATAATAATAATGTTCAAATTTGGATTCGCATTAATAACCCAAATTCAGGAAAAACCCCCATTATGGAACAAACTCATTTTCTCAGAAGAAAAATATTTGGCAACAAAATCCTGAAACAGGGCAATTTTTGCTTCACTTTTACTAAATTTTTAAGCATTTTTGAAGGATTTTTGTTGCACCCTGTGCCATCCTCATCAACCCTCTAAATTTTTTGAATAGGGAAAGTAGGTCGTGTGGTACTTTTTTGGCAAGGTCTTTGTATCTTCTTTACAGGCGTGCAGAAATTTTGAAGAAAAAATTTTTTTTTGGAAAAATTAGTTACTTCAAAAAGGTTTTCAGCATGTGCACTTTGTCATGGCTCATTTACTTTTAGACGATGGTACCTGATGAAATTCGTCACCGAATGAAAGTCAACCATTACAGTTTTGTTCATGCACAACTTTCAACCCCTACGAACCCTTTAATAGAGAAAGAAATTGAGTGACATTGGAAATTTATCTCGGCATTGAAGTACCACCCGGATAATCACTAACTTATTTTTCAAAAAACGAGGGGAATCAACTTGGTCGCTTTTTGTATCCCCGTAACTGCAACCATGCATTAAAATTGACTTTCAAATTTAAACTTCACAATGAGCTGTAGAATACCGACCGTTACCTAATGTAAAATTTCGTGAGGATGGTACCGGAATAACTGTTCTGATATAACGCTAATCGATATAATTCTCCCAAGCCATTCCTTAATTTACGTCAAATTCTCCTGTTCGTGATTTGAGGGAACGTCGAGAACTCGATCTGCCATGCAATGAGAAACGATCCTCAAAAATACCAGAAAAGACGGCGACGTAGAACCGTTTCGATCCGACAGCGTTGCAAGGCCGACCTCAATATGAAATACTTAATCCGAATCGGGACCTTTTGTCCGCATCGTTTACAGAACTGATCAGTATTTATAAGCGCCCTGGCTGCTTGCTTTGCTCCCCGCCTTGTTGACAACTTCACGGTGGTGTGCTCTTCGGCTCAGCTGCTTTCGTCTGCCTGTTTGCCCCTTATTCCTCACATTCCTTTTTTCTTTATATTTGTTTCCCTTTCCTGTATTGTTAATCTATTTGTTCGAGCAAGCGGCCTCGAATATTCCGATGCGGTTTTTCGTATTTCTTCGATGTTGGTTGAAGGCTATTTGGAATAAGTGGAATGAGGTTTAACGGGATATAAAGGGTGTCAATGTGAAAGGTACCATTTTTATATCGCGACCCCTGTGCCAAATCAGAGAAAATGTGAAAAGAGTTAATTTTTGGTCTGTTAGGAAATATTTTGTACGATTGGTTTAAGTGAACCATAGATTTCATATCCTACACTATGGATATGCATACCACAGACCGGTGGTCTGTGTACATACAGAAAGAAAGAGTCAATTTTAATTATTGAATGAGAAATGAATGATTTTTCTGCTTCTGCGATGACAATTCAATATTTTAATATTTTTGTTAGTGTCAATTGAATGTTTTTATGAACTGTGTGTTTTCATCACTGAATATATTTTATTTTACTCAATGTTCATGCCGAGGTCAATATTCATCCACAATTAAATGTTTTAGTCTTGAAAAAGATCCAAACTTTAACGATTCATGAAGCATTCGTTTGATTTGCCCAGTCCTATAGCCACCCAGTCCTATAGCCACCAACCTATTATTTCGATTAGTTGAAGGCCACGAAGACATCAGTTATTTCCATTAAAAATTTCATTCTCAAAATATTTCTGATCAGCCCGGTACTCCTGGAGATATCGAGAAAATAATCTCAAAATTTTTCCCCTCTTTCTCTAGAGGTAAATATCGACTTTGAGATCTGTGCCAAATTATTTTGAATTCTTATAGATAAGAATTTTCAAATTTTTTTTTGAACTGTCCGTTTACGAAGTTTCAATCTGATCGCATCAATAGTTATTGAGATATTGGAGAAATAACCTTGAAATTTCATATCACGAATAAAATTTCACATAATTTTTCCTATATCCTGGTATTAAATGCCGACTTCAAGGTCTGCGCGAAATTTTTGGGAGATAGGGTCAATAATCTCAGAGAGAAAAAAATTTCAACAGAGATTCTTCATAATTTTCGAGTAATTTTTTTTTTGAATTATCGAAACAATGCATCCTTACGAAATTCAGTAGTTTGTTGGCATTTTCTTACTAATCACGAAGGTTCAAACAAACCGCGACAGTTCTTCTTGAGATATAAAAGAAATAACATCAAAAATCCATAAAAGAAACGAAACTATATATTTTCTTCTCTACATCTCCAAATAGGAATATTGTATCGAAGTCAAATTTGAAACGCTGATGTTTCGTATCAGTTTCTAGGTTTGTTAGGAATTTCATTGAAATGTGGCCAAAATTCTCAGACAAAAAAAATATTTTCAACAAAATTCAGAAAATTTTCGAATACACTTTTTTTTGATTATCCAACAAATAGATCAACACGAAATTTCGAACTCAGTTGTGTTTTAACATTTTGTTTCTAATAACGAGGTTTCAATTTGATCGCATCAGTACTTTTTGAGATATTACGGAAATATCTAAAAATTTCAAATAACAAACTAAATTTAACATATTATCAATTCAAAAGAATGTGCTAAATTTCATCCAAATATAATTTCTGAAAAAAAAATTCAACAAAATTTTTTTAAATTTTTGACTAAATTCTAATAACTAGATCCGCATGGAATTATGTATCTGGTTGCGCGTTAGCAATCTCCAACTAACTTTCAACAGAACAAAATTTCAATATGCGCACACCAGTACTTCTGGTAGAACTCCAAAACCGTTCGACTGATTTGGCCAAAAAACGAACTCAACCGAGATATTCGGACTACAAACACAACCTGAAAATTTCAGGACTCTAGCTCGTTTCATTCGAGAGTTATAGCACACACGGGCGAATGGCTGGATAGAATCTAATTTGAGCAAGGATTCTTCAACAGTGAAAATAACAGACATTGTGACGAAATGATAACACGCTGCTTCCCAGAACAACCGCGTAAAGAAGGATATGAAAAGGTTTCGGAACTTTGAGTGAGAATCAAAAGAATCTCTTGACTTCACGTCAATAATACAACAATTTTCTACAACTTCTTCAAGTATTCATTAAAGCTTATTTTGAGAGGATTTCGCATCATTTTTTTGGCTTCTTCTGGATTTCACTCCCAATATCTGAAACAGAACTAAAAAAAATTAAATAACAATTGTTTTTGCATAAAAAACACCCTTGCGGATTAAACTATTTGTCAAGGGCAGTTTCTTGAAAAACAGCTTACCTAATGAACAATACTGGAACAATATAAACGATAAACAAAGCGAACTGTGATGTTTCAGAGTACAAATCTGACTTTTTCATCGAACAAAGGAGAAAATTTCAAGAATTATTTCCGTTTAAAACGAAAAATCGGAAGAAAATAATTCTTAAAGTTTTATGCTTGGTCTAATGAAATAGTCAGATTTGTACGCTGGAACGTCACAGTTCGCTTTGTTTATCGTTTATATTGTTTTTGTATTGTTCATTAGGCAATCTGTTTTCCAAGAAACTGCCTTGACAAATAGTTCAATACTGCAATCCGCAAGGGCGTTTTTCATGAAAAAACCTAGAAAAGCACTGATATGAAGTCAGCAGCTTTTACGCGCTTGTTCACATTGCAAAATGGCTACTTGGATATTCGAATGAAATTTAAATGAAATATGAAAATTTTCAAAAAAAAAAATACGCTTTTAAAATTTTTCCAAGGATAATTTTTCTTATTGATAATGTCCATCTTCCAACAAAGTTTCATTTAGATCAGATAAATATTTTTCGAGTTATGGAAAAATCAAAATTTCAAATGGCCGTAACTCTAATACCATTTGCCAGATTCGGCCCATTAACGAACTCAACCGAGATATTTAGGATCAAAACCTAACCTGAAAATTTCAAGACTCTAGGTCTTTCCTTTCTGAAGTTACAGCGCACACGGCCGGCCGGAAGGACATGCAGAATTAGATTTGACCACGGATTCTTCTCCAGGGAGTTCAACCCAAGACCATTTTTGGCTCAAAATTCGAAAATTACAGACAATGTGAAACATCATGAAATGATAACGCGCTGTTTCCTAGGACAAGCGCGTAAAAACAATTTTATTTAATTTTTTACGCGCTTGTTCTGGGGAACAGTGCGTTATCATTTCGTCACGATGTCTGTAATTTTCGGATTTCGAGCCGAAATTGGTCTCAAACGACTAGGTTGGACTAACTGATGAAGAATCCGTGGTCAAAATTGACTCTGTCCGTCGGGCCGGCCGTGTGCGTTGTAACTTTCGAAAGGAAGGATCTAGAGACTTGAAATTAATTTACCTGATCGAAATGAAACTTGGCTGGAAGATGAACAGTGTCAATAAGAAGAATTATCCATTGGAAAATTCGAAAAAAAATTTTTTCCAAAATTTTTATATTTCATTGAAATTCCACTGAAATTTCCGAGTCACCATTTCGAAATGTGAACAAGCGCGTAAAAGCTGCTGCTCCACGTCAGTGCTTTTCTAGATTTTTTAATAGTTCTGTTTCAGATAGTGGTAGTGAAAACCCAGAAAAAGCCTAGAAAAAATTCTACATTTTCTGTCTCGTAGCATCTTCACGTGGTAAACTCCCGTCCGACGAAAAAGACGTAAAAATCACGGCGGACGTCGTGACCAAAACGGCCACTCTGCGGCGAGCATCGTCTGCGAACCGCTCGCAAACACACCACACTCCACGGAGTGCCCTCTTGTTTCGGAAGGGTTGCAGCAGCAGCCGTGAGAGAGCATCGTTGACGGGGAAGAGTGCAGAAGAGAATGCAGCGTGTATCAACCCCTCTGCTTAATCAATACCGTGATACTTATACATCCTCGTATAGTGGCGCAACGCAACCCTGATTGCTAATTTAATAATATGCACACCGCAGTGCCCCTCTTGTTCAGCAGGTCGAGTTTTGTCCGATGTACGTAAGGGGGTGGTTGTAGTCGAAGCCGATTTTGGGTTATTAGGGGGTGATTTGAGGATGTTCATATCAAGATAGTGACTTTATTCCGTTCATTCCGATCATTGAATAATATGGATTAACGATTTCCTTTATTCCAAGAGAAGTGACTAAGAAATTTGGCGTTCGCAATGGAATTCGTGTAATGTTTTCAACAAAGGTTTGATCAGCGAGTTTATGGTTTTAATCTTTCTAGGAAAATTTGGTGCATTTTGAATGGACTTAGAACGGGTCACGGTCGTTGTAATAGTTTCTTCTTCAAGTGGAATTCGTAGAAGAAGGGGAAACAATAGAACATTTAGTTAATAGAATATATATATAATATATAAATTCGACGATGGTTTCGAGGCAATTCATTCGGTGTCTGCTTTTTTTGAGATGGATCGTGAACTTCAAATTAATTCAATGAATAATAAAACATTCACTAGTTTTATTTTTCTAATCAAAATCTTTTTTGCGCGCGTTCTAGGGGAACAGCGTGCTATCGTTATGTCCAAATGTCTGTAATTTTCGATGATTGTGCCGAAAATGGTCTTAAACCACTAGGTTGGACTCAGTGATGATGAATCCGGTGTCGAAATCGATTCCGTTTCGGAGTTATAGCCATTTGAAATTTAGAGGTTATTTCCCTCATATTTCAGAAACTATTGGAGCGATTGTCTTGAAACATGGCAGTTAGTTGGAACATAGCGAAGTGCAACTTTTAGCGGGATTTCGTTGAAATCGTATGGTTACTCAATTTGAAAAAATAAATTTTTTCAAAATTTATTTTTCTGTAACTATTGTTCATATTCATTTATACCTTGAACTTCATATTTCACAGCAGCGTATCAAATTCTAATTCGATACGGCTATTAGTTTTGGAGATATTGGTAAAAGATATGTAGAATTTCATGGTTTTATCGTTGTTTTTCTCGGTATAACTCCAGAAATACCGATTCAATCATGATGAAACTTCGCAGCTAGTTTGAAGATATTGAAGGACAACATTATGCAAAATTTCTTGATGATCGTGTTATTAGAACAATTTGAAAAAAAATTAAAAAATATTTAATATTCTGTGATCTCATCAAATTATCCTCATTAAATTCTCATTAATCTTCAAACTGTGATTTTTCGATGAAGTACTGGATTTCAATTCGATCTAATCTGTATTTTTGGAAATAGTGGGAAAATAAAATTTTGAATGAATATCTGCGCAATCATTGGGTGGATTTTACCCATTCACGAATTCGGCCTTCGTAATTCAGGTCCAAACCTTCTCTACAAATATAGAGTTTCTAAGTTGTGTTTTTCGGAAGTTATTGTGTTTACTGTCGGCCGTTAGGTCATTGAACATGCGCGCAAAAGCTTCTGCCTTTACGGTGGTGCTTTTCTAGGTTTTTTCTCAGTTTTTGAGTTACAATGGAAAACCATCTGTACTATCAATGTGCAGAATTTCAATCCGATATCTTGTGAAAAGAAGTTTTTTCGGGGGCTATCCTGATTCCTGCGACACTGCAAAATTTTTTTACTCCGAAACCGTTTGACCGATTCTGCCCATTATCGAACTCAACCGTCGCATTCCGAAATGCAACCTACCCTGAAAGTTTCGGGTCTATAGGATTCTCCGTACGACCGTAATCGTTCATAAGGACGGCCGGCCGGACAGAATCGGTTTTGACACCGAATTCGTCATCAGTGAGTTTAAGGCTCAATCATCGAAAATTTCAGACATTTGGACAAAACGATAGCACGCTGTTCCCAGAACATGCGCGTAAAAATGATGCGAAATGTTCCCAAAATAAGCTTTAATCGATATTTTAAGTACCTATGTAGTGAGATATTAGTGTCGAAAGGTATTACGTGAAAAGGTATACAGTGAAATCTGTATTTTTCAATGATTCTTAATATTATCTTTTTTGGTTTATTATTTGATAAAATCAAATAATAAACCTTAGTGATCGACCAACAAAACAAAAATTTTAACCCCCCCTGAAAATTTCACAGTTTACGTTTTGGAGTATGTAGATTTGAATGAACAAATAAAAAAAAATCCGTCCGTCCGCCGTACGCCGTCCGTTGTCCGGGGCTTTTCTCTGGAAGTACTAAACGAAAATCCTTGAAACTTGGTAAAAAAAATCGTGTGTCACTGGGGGTTGATCCTCCAAGCTTTCCAGCAGGATCAGTGTACCCTAAGGGGTCTAAATGGGGGGTTGGGGGTGATAAAGAATTATTTCTCGAAAACTTACCGCCGAATTTTCATGAAACTCTGAACGTTGATTTCTGTTGCATAACTTAACCAAAAAAATTTTACCTGGATGATTTCCGACCAGTGGTTACTGAAATATAAAGAAAAACGCTGCAAATGTCCAATTATATCGAAAATGAATCATCGCATTCGGTTCTAAGTTGTTTAAGATATCAACGGTATATTGGGATACTTGACTAAGAAAATAATAAAGCCTTGTGTAAAGTTTGCAGTGTTTTTTATTTGTCGGTTAAATATCCTAGCACTTGGAAGTATATATAATAATACTATCTGGGGTAAATAATACCCTGATATGTAAATTATATCCGGATACGAATCCAAATGTTATTTATGACCAAACATGATGAAATGCATCAGATCGAAATGGTCATCGACCCACCCTTTATTCCAACTATACCGAAGCCTACCTACATCCATAGCGCCGTTGATTAAAGAAAATCAATTTCGGCAAAACAGATATTCATGTTTGGAATACGATGTAGGTACATACAGACATGCACGGTATAATTGAATCAGAAGATTTCTGCTAATGAGGATGCAATTTCAATCCGAAAGCTAATTCCATGCTTTGCAATGCATGCCTAATAATTGTATATTAAGCAATTTCGCTCTGTATAGTGACCCAAGCCTCCATCGAAATTTATATACTGAATATAAGGTCTAATTGATGTAGAAAGATCACAAACATCGCAGGTAGTAATTATTGTCTCGGCAAGTGCTTATTACGGAACATCGCTCAACAGCCATATTTTATTATTATTCCTATTGAAACTTTATGTATACCGTGAATTAGAGCCAGAGATTCAGCTACTTGTCATAATACTATCTAATTAGATGTGGTGTTAATTCGGGGTGCTAGGAATAAAAATGATGGGGCGAGATCATGCCGAGATGGTTGGTTGATAATGCATGCTATCAGAACTGGATTCAGGATGTTCTCGTCCTTTTCGCTTCATTATTTTCGAACAACAAATCTTCGGAATCTGGCAACTGGATGTTAAGTTTTCACGAATTTCTGCAGTAGGGTTTTCGTTGTAATTAGCGTCTGAATTTAAGATTGCAGCGCCAGGGTGGCCAGTTTTAGAAACTTAGATACAGACATAGATTTTGTTTTGATAGTCGATTTTGTACTGTTTGTTAGTGTTTGGTTTGATAATTTTTGATTTCACGATTTATTCAAAGACTCTTATAGTTGACGAGAGTATATCTGGGAGTACATATTTCATTCTTATGAAGTAGGTATGTATCGTTTTTCAATCTTATTGAGTGTAGCAATTCTAAAATTACGGGGATATCTCCAAGGTTAGACAGTATTTCAATATTATTTATTTTCAGATCCAAATGGCATGATTGACTTTGGTGGATTTCTTAGGCTGTCTTGAAAGTTGAAAAACGGATAGTATTGTAAAACATACTTTTTGGAATAATAGACAAATACTCATAACTTTACTATTTTTATAGCGAAGGACTAAATACTCAATATATTGTGAATAAAATGAATACATTCACATAAAACTAATGCTGCTTGTATCGTAAGTCTTATTCATTATGGATTGACAAATAAATTTTTCAACACTCATATGATTGGTCTCGAAAAAGCTGTGATAAATGAGCCTTGTTCAACTTTGCTTTCATCGGCAGAAGCACTTTGAGCGAACAGAATTCATCACCAGATATTTCCTTGTTGAGACCATTTTTTTTCAAGTCAGTTCTATCACTAAATCATTCACGTTGTTCCTTAGTGATCAGTTCAACAGGCAGATTTCTGGAAGGCACAGCATTCCTCTTAGGTAACTTTCTCTGCTTGGATTAGGGGCCTAGAAAAAAATTGTCTTCATGAATGTGATCTAATATTTTATGAGCAATTCGTGATTACCTCTATAAAATGATCATCATTGATAAAATGCAGATAACAGACTCTCATAAATCTTGTTTGTTGGTTTTTGTCGATTCTTCAACACTTTCAGGCCTGACTTGTTAAAGGAAGTGTGAAATCTATGGGAAGGGACATTTGAGTTTGCTTTTCCTCGGTAGAAGCACTTGTAAAATCACACAAACGCCAAGAAAAATGCATAAATTTGTTCATTTTCTTAACATTTCTTTCAACTTGTCAATGATAATGTCTGTACCTCGGGTTACTCGGATAGCCACCAGAGGGAGTAGCGCTTATCTTCATTCGCCAATAAATAAAATATTTTCTGAAGATCTGAAAAAATTTTCCACTATTATTATTATCATTATAAATACTGTAAGAGTAGAGGTTTCAACCTTTGAATATTCAATTAACCACAAAAAAAATAAAATTGACTTAAGTGAAAATATATTAAGTGATGTTTTTTTGCAAACTCGCTTGGAATTTCTACAGTCTGTTTTCACGCGCATGTTCTAGGGAAACATATATCGATTCGTCCAAATGTCTGTAATTCTCGAATTTTGAGCCGAAAAACGTCTCAAAAGATTAGGTTGACTGACCGATGACGAATCCGGTGTCAAAATCGATTCTGGCCGGCCGGTCGTACGCACGGTTACAGGCGTTCAGAGGATTCTATCGACTTGAAAATTTCAGGGTTTGTTCAGTTTCAAAGTGCAAGGTTTGAGTTAGTTAATGGGCAAAATAAGCCGAACAGTTTCGGCCATTTAAAGTTTTGAGACTATTTCCCTCATATTCGGAGTACTGCTGAAGCGATCGAATTTAAACTTGGCAATAGGTTGGAGCATAATTACATACATCTTTCTGCTGAATTTTGGTTGAGATCATGCTTTCAGTAAATTTCCAAGAAATTTTTTTTTTAATTTTTTTCGAGAAAAAATGTATTACTGGAAATCGTTCATTACATTTGGGAAAAATTCTGGTCATAGCTTAAGCTATATATTTCACAGCAGTGGAGCAATTTTCCGTTCGATACGATCATAAGTTTTGAAGATATTGTGGAAAGATATGTCAAATTCCGTGTTTTTTTCTCGATATCGTTGTTTTTTTCAAAATAACTCAAGAAATACAGATTCAGTCATGATGAAACTTGGCAGCTAGTTTGAAAATGCTGATGGATAACTTTGTGCAAAGTTTCGTGATGATCGAATCATCAATTTTTTTTTTTCGAGAAATTCAATTTTCTCCCTCTGATCATAATATCCTCATGACTTAACGTATGAACCATCGAACTGTCATTTTTCGATAAACTACTGGATTCCAATTCAATCAAATCTTTATTTTTGGAAATATTGGGAAAATAAAATTTCGAATCGGTATATCTGCGGAATCATTGGGTGGATTTCATCCATTCACGAATTCGGCCTTCGTAATCAAGGTTCAAGCCTACTCTACAGAGATCGAGTTTTCAAGTTGATTTTTTTGGAAGTTATTGTTTTAACGGTCAGCCGTTGGGCCGACCGTATATAGTTATTTCGAAAAAAATAACGATACCAAACGAAAAAACTACTAAATTTCACAAATTTTTTCCCGAAAATGGTTGTAAATAATGGCCTTATCAAATTTCGGACTCTTCTGTAAAATATGGAGCTCTAGGTATGAGTGAAAATCTCCCCACATAAAAGGAATAGTTACAGAAAAAAAAAAATTTCCAAAAAAATGTTAGAGGATATGTTTTAATGATTAACCCACAGTTCAGTTCCGACAAAATTCTGCTAGAGTTTGTGCGGCGTCATGCTCAAACAAACTGCCAAATATCAATCCCATAACTTCAGTTGTTCCTGAATTATCAGGAAAACAACAGTGAGATTTCAAATGGTTATAATTTCGAAACCGTTCAACCGATTTTGTCCATTAACGAACTCAAGTGGTGCATTCGGTGCAGTCTCACAACCGTAAACGTGCATACGGACGGCCGGCCGGATAGAATCGATTTTGACACCGGATTCGTCATTAGTGAGTTCAACCTAGTCGTTTGAAAACATTTTCGGCACAAAAATTCAAACATTTCGGACGTTTTGTTCGAAAGAATATCACGCTGTTCCCCAGAATATAAGCGCAAAAAGACATACATCTGAAAGCTTTCTTATCCAGCACTGTATCATGTCAGAAATTATTGCATCTTGCGAACAATATATCAACGCGATGATTCATTCGTTCGCGGTTACAGTGCTAGCTAGGCGGAGATTGACCTTGACAGTATTATTTCTTTCCGAATAATTTCTAAGTATATTGCCTGCGAACAAATTATAAACACACCCCTTGATCATTAATATTTTAATTCATTTCAACTATAAATCACCCCATACTTTTTTTGTCTGGAAACTATGCATATTCACGAAGACCTCAAACAAAAATCGAACGCAAACATAAGAGGCGCGAAAGATATATATTTCTGCAATTTCCTGCAGAAATCTCTTATTCATTCAGCATTATCCGAGCAAACTTTATCCGTTCGCGAAATGCATCCAGAAAATAAAATGTATGTATACCTTCTCATTTTGGGATCTGACCGCTGTTCATGACAACGCAAAAAAAATTAAGAACGGAGATCTCGCCAAGCCGTTGCCAACCGAGAAACGGACAAATATATCATAATATAGTTGAGTCCTGTATCTTCTTTTACATAATATAGAAATAAAGATTCATAAAGCACATGATATTCCATGCGCGTGGATATAATGCCATGCAAATTATAACAGCGCGGAAAAGGAATTTGAATTTTGTTCTTTCATATCTTATATTGTAATAATGCATGAGTAATGTCGTGAAAATATTACATTTTATGCAAATGGAGAGAAATGTATACTGTTAAATTTACTAACTCATGATTTATGATTCTCCACAGTTCCAGTATTATTTTGCAGGAATTATTTGGGGCAGGTTAACCATTAGTTTTTCAAGATATAAATAATACTTTTGAAATTATTGGACTATCTCCCAATATCTGACACAAACGTTATAATAAAAGAAATTCTATAAAGCACTGACATGAAGCTTACCCATACGTGCTCGTTCAAATTCGACGTCGTAGCGGTCACCCATTCAAGTATTGATAACTCCAGCAGAAGCTTGACTAACTGAAACTATTTTACATGAATTTCTCGATGACTAAAATTCACCCAATAGTTCCGCCATTCGAAATATTTTTATATCATTATTTCGGGAAACAACATCTGACCGAGTTGAAACTTGGTACATGGTTATTGAAGGACGATTCTGAGATTTGTATGCAATGTTTTCAAAATCAGACTGATATATCTCGAGATGAAAATTTCTCGAATAAAATTGTTGATGATATTTGAGAAAAAAAAGTTCAATTTCTATTACCGAAGGGATCCTCTTGTCATTTTAGATAAGTTAACGCGTAGGAATTTCAAATGTTATATCTTGAGGAAACAACTTACTGACTCAAACTTTGTTGAGTCGCTTTTGGGGTCAATGAATAAAATATACCCAAAAATTTCAAAAATTTTTAAAGATTCTGAAATGATAACAAATTATTATAATGACTTAGGATGAACTTCAACTGCATTCTTCATGCCTATATCTTTTGAAGCTTCATGAATCAGTCATTCCAAAACAAGGAAACCATTTTAAATAGGATAAAAGTGAATACTGAAAAGAATGTGTCATGAACTGAATATAGTATCATTTTGTAGGGTTTTCCTGGGTTTTCACTACCAATATCTGGAACAGACCATTGAAAATTAAAGAGAAATTGTCATTTTTATGGAAAACACCCCTGCGGATTGCAGGATTGAACTATTTGTCAAGGACAGTTCCTTGGAATATAAGATTGCCTTATGAACAATACAAAGGATAAACAAAGCGAACTGACACGTTTCAGAGTACAAATCTGACTTTTTCATCAGACAAACGAGAAAATTTTCAGAATTATTTTCTTTTGATTTTTTGTTTCGTGAGAATTTTGACAAATTGACATTTTAAAGAAATCATAGCAACACAGATTTATTTGGTTTGAAAGTTTTTCAATTCTACCTCTTTTTTAAGTGAATTCAGCCAAATATAATCCATTTCTACAGAACAATGAGCAAAATTAATCTCTCCATTTAACAAAATGCAAGAGGACTCTTTAACTCTTTTTCTTTCCAAATTATCTGGTTTCGACATCAGTATTCTTGTATTGTTCTAATCTGTCATGTGATTCCCACTGGTTTAACAAATATGGTTCGCTATTTGTGATTTCTGTATGTCTCTTTTCCTTAGGTTTTTTTTATGTCCTCGTTTTTTGTTAGCTAACGGTCGAGAAAACCCGGAAAAAACCTACAAAATTATGCAAAACCCTCCCAAAATAAGTTTTAATCGATGAATTAAATACATTATTACTTCTGGGTTTAACACCCCTTATGTTACTAGCTTATTTATTTCTATTGGTTGCTCTGATTGACTGAATTTTTTTGTTTCAGGTATGTAAAAATAATCCTGCCAAATTCAACCAACCTTACACTGTGAGTAAAAAGAACCCATAAATATTTCCAGTCCCCATATTCATTTCAAAATATATTCTGCCGATACTTCACATTTTCCGATCCGACGGCACAATTTTTTCAAATCACCTTCCACAGATACGGATCCGGAATAAAATTGATGATGGATGTGAGCCACCCTTTTTAAATATTCGTCAGAATTACCCCGGAAAAAAAAACATAAAAATGTTATCAAAAAATCCGATCGAAGAGATTCATTATTCCATCTCTCATTAATCAAAGCAGGCCCATGCGTAAATTTAAAAACTCGTTAACGAAATAACCCGCTTCTCACCCCCCGGAAACCCTCCTTCAGTTCTCCAACCCCTATATTATAGATTTAAAAGCGACTGCTCCAAATTTGACTGGAAGGGGGGTGCGGCAGGGATCAAATTAAATAAATGTGGGGGAAGTTGCATGTGTGTGTGTGTTTCTGAGCGCTATTGATGATCGTGTAGTGGATGATACAGCTTGTTGGAATGAGCCGAACAAATCTGTAGGGGAACTTCGATTTTAGGTCAAATTTTGCTGTGAATTTCCAGAGGCGGTTGGATGTGAATAGTGTTGTCCGAAAAAAGTATTTTAGTACCTTACTGTTACTTAGTTACTTACGAAATATCTTAGTTACTTTATTTCAGTTTCCTGGTTTTATTGGCAAACAGTAGACGACACCCTTCAATAGAAACTGAACGTTAAAAGTTCTAATATTCTTATACCCGCTTCCGTTCAATAGACGACTTCGGCCCAAATTGCCAACCCACAATGTTCTTCACAAATTTACTTTTACTGGGGAACGGGAATGACAGGACAAATTCGACATGATAAGGCTCGCGTTACTTATAAATAGCCGTAAAAGATGCCTCGGCTCCTCAAACAAGATAATTCCTTCCAAATATAGGTTTTTGTTAGGCTGAAATTCAAGTTGGGATTTCGGTTGCCAGTTTTCGTTCTGTTAATATGAAATATTCGGTTGGTTCCTGAAGAAAAGGTTAATTACGGAATTTGATTGATGAAAAAGCAATGTTTCTGTCACCAGAACATAGACATATTAAGTCTATGCACCAGAACGACAATCAATGTTTTATGGTAACATATCAATAGCATAGAACAATCTTCGTTTACCTAATGATCCGTAGACCATACCTAGTAATTTTTCCATTGTTGATTGTTGTCTCTTCTATGTTATATGGATCATAAAGTGAATAAAGATTGTTTTATGCTATGGATATGTTACCATAGAACATTGACTGTCGTTCTGCTGACAGAAAGAACGTTTTTTCACCAATCAAATTCCGTAAGTAACCTTTTTTTCAGGAACCAACCGAATATTTCATATTTACGGAATGGAAATCCAGCAACCGAAATAACCAAGTTGATTTGCGGAACATATCCTATATAAATTTGACACTATTAACATGAAATCAGGAATCACAACTTAAATTTCAGCCAATCAGAGATGATCTTAACAAAAACCTATATTTGGAAGGAATTATCTTGTTTGAGGAGCCGAGGCATCTTTTACGGATATTTATGAATAACGCGAACCTTATCATGTCGAATTTGTCCTGAAATTCCCGTTCCCCAGTGAAAGTAAACTTGTGAAGAAAATTGTGGGTTGGCAATTTGGGCCGAAGTCGTCTATTAAGAGTTGAAATTTGTTTTTTTAAGTCTGAAAATGATAGGGCAAACTGCCATGTTGAGATTCAGTATCAATTTACCGGGTGTCTCATGAATCAGGTTCACCTCCAAAAAAATCTACATTTTCCAAGACATTGGATTGAAATTTTGGATATCGATACTACAGATTGTTTTCAATCGACTGAAGTAAGTGGAAGTTTTTTTCGATTTTCTTAAATGAACTGATATATTAATTTTCGCATAATCGATTTTCTTCATGAAATTTTGCCCGCATAATCTCGAATCGTACAGTATCTGGATGTTGAAATAAATTGATTTATTTTCTAACCACAGAGCAATATAATGGAGGACCTTTTTGCGATTGCCACTGGCCTGTTGAGTGGTATTTCCATCTCCTAGGCTACGGAACCCCAAGAAACGCTCGAATAATTCTCATTTCCATTTTTACGGATAAATTAGATTATATATAATATAATCTCGAACAGCGATTAATCAATGACAGGCCGTCTAGTGGCAAACAATTTCGTCGAAATTATTTTTAATTAACTTAATTCGGGGTGATTTATAGTCAGAATTAAAAATATAACATCGAATCGAAGACAAAAGCGCAACGGCGAAATATTCTACGGCCGTTCATCATTCAAATTGGATTACGGACGTTCATTATAAAAATTGAAGTTTTGTTCCTGATTTGGACGGAATATCGATGTGCTGCCATCAGCGGACAACGCCTGAAATGCGCAGGGGTGGAGCGGCAACACGATGCGGGAAAAAAATGCTAACGGTAGATATCTGACTTTGAGTGATGACCTTCGGATCACTGGAAATAAACATGTCTGGTCGTCCAGTCGTGAAAAAAATTGTTTTTATCGCGAAAAACAGGATGGATCGATTTGATTGGAAGTGAGTATCATTTACCTTACAAATAGAAAATTCGCTAAAAGCGAATGAGAACTGAGGGTATAGATGAAATTTACGATTCGACCATGTTTTCTCATCAGCATAATTGAAAACTTGGAGTTATTGTGAACGGTGTTTTGAAAATAGAATCTCTTCTCAGTTAAAGTATAGTCCGGATAAAACGACCCTCAAGGAAACGATTACACTTTGTCTTACTAACCGGAAGACACTCGAAACGACCGGATAATTTTAGCTCATCTTTGGATCAATTTAAAAGGACAAACTTTCGTGATGAGCTGCTGAAATTCTAATGACTTTGAGTGATGACCTTCGGACCACTAGAAATAAACATTTCTGGTCGTCTAGTCGTGAAAAAATTGTTTTTATCGAGAAAAACGGGATGGATCCATTTGATTGGAAATGAGTATCATTTACCTTACTAATGGAAAATTCGCTTGAAGCGAATGAGAACTGAGGTTATAAATGATACGTTCTAGGAATAATTTTGATTAGCATAATTGAAGACTTGGAGTTTTTATAGACGGTGTTCCGAAAGCAGAATTAAAGAAAGAAGAATCTTTTCAACTACAGTATTGTCCTGGTATAACGACCCTCACGAGGACCAATGACACTTTGTCGTACTAACCGGACAACACTTAAAACGACCGGATAATTTAGGTTTGTTTTTGCGCTCAATTTCCAGGGAAAATCTTCCCGCTCGAACTTTTCTGTTTTTTTCTGAAATACTAACGGTAATTTGTCTTTTGGTGATAACTTTCGGATCAATTGTTATATACATGTCTGGTTGTCCAGTCGTGAAAAAACTCATCGCGAAAAACGGGATCGATCGATTTGATTGGAAGTGAGTATCATTTACCTCAAAAATAGAAAATTAGCTGAAAGCGAATTGAGAACTGAGGGTATATATAAATTGAACGATTCGCCTATGTTTTCTTATCAGCATAATTGAAAACTTGGAGTTATTGTGAACGGTGTTTTGAAAGTAGAATTAACCCCTTCTCAACTAAAGTATAATACGAATAAAACGACCCTCAAGGAAACAATGATACATGGTCGTACTAACCGGAAGACACTCGAAACGACCGGATAGCTCATTTTTGGCTCAATTTAAAAGAATCATCCTCTCAAACTTTCGGGATGAGCCGCTGAATTGATAATGGTAGATGATCGACTTTGAGTGGTGACCTTCGAATCACTAGAAATAAACATTTCTGGTCGTTCAGTGAAAATAAGTCATTTACCCTACTAATGGAAAAATCGCTTAGAGTGAATGAGGACTGAGGTTAAAAATGATACGTTCCAGGTGTGCTGTTCATCAGCATAATTGGAAACTAGCAGTTAGTATAAACGTTGTTTCGAATAAGAACTAATCTCTTTTCAACTACAGTATATTCCCGATATAACGACCCTCGAAAAACCAATGACACTTTGTCGTACTAACCGGGTGACACTCAAAACGACCGGATAATTCAGGCTTGTTTTCGCAAGCAATTTTAAGGGCAAACCATCCCGCTCAAACTTTTGTGTTTTTTCTGAAATGCCAATGGTAACTATTTGTCTTTGAAAGATGAACTTCGGATGACTGGTTATAAACATGTCTGGTCGTCCAGTCGTGAATAAAATTGTTTTTATCGCTAAAATAGGGATATATAACGACGTTGTATCTGCGATTTTGCATTTTATACAGTTCCCGTATAACAAGGAAACACCTGGTTCATATAATCTTTCCACAAGAAGGTACGTCCATCATCTAAGAAAGAAAGTTCATAGAGATGAAAGAGCTTCGGTAATAATAAGCGAACATAAACAAACATCTGTTCCTAGTCCTGCGGGAACTTCATAAACTGCCAAATCGTTGATACAACTTCCTGAAACGACAATAGGGTGAACGATCAGAGTATTTTGCCTCGAAGGTTAAGATTCGTGAGATGCTGCAGAGAGATGACGCTCTATGTTACTAATACTGCAGTATTCCATCGAACAGATCATAAGTATTCTGAGTACTATCAGGGGTTCCAAGTTAAGGCAGTCTGATGATCGGTAATAACCATAAAATTGCAGTAGCCGTACCCCTTAGATATCGCTCTTTCGGTTTTGATGTATAAGTTGATTATAATAATAATTTATTCCTCCCTTAAGACATCATACAATGTATAGGAATAGTCACCAAGAAAAAAAAATGAAACAATATTATGAAAATACAAAGTTGAAAACTGTAAAACAAAGTTAAAAAAGAGACTTAAATGATAGAGTTAGCAAAGAATTTTTGAATACTATCGAAGCATTTTTCAATCAACATTGATTTTACTTCCTTCTTAAATCGTTTTTCACCAATTCCTTTGAAATGTTTGGGCAAGTGATTATATAATTTAATTCCTGTGAAGGTTGGTGACGACTCATACTTTTTAGTATTATGTTTGGGAATACATAAAATATCATCATGCCTTGTGTTGTAGTTATGAATCTCAGTACATGTTTTGAGTTTTTTCAAATTTTGATGAACATACATAAGACAGTTCAACATGTATATTGATGGAAACGTTAATATTTTATTTTCTTTGAATATAGGACGACATGAGTCTCGAGGTCTCAGGTTGAAAATGAGACGTAGTATTCTCTTCTGTGCAACAAATACACGCCCAGCATCTGGGGATGAACCCCATAGAACCACATTGTAGCAAAGATAACTATATACACTGCTGAAATACACTCCAACAAGAGAATCCAATGACAACGAACTCTTGAGGCGAGAAATAGCAAAGTAGCTTTTACTGATTTTATTACATACGTGGTCAATGTGGAAGGACCATCTCAATTTACTGTCCACGCGAACTCCAAGAAAAGTAACACAGTCCGATGACCTGAGGCTGAAGTCCAAAAGGTTGACAGAGAAATCAAGACTGTCCGTGATCCGAAATTTGATGATTTTGGTTTTATCCAAATTAACAATCAAGGAGTTCCTTCGGCACCAGACAATAAATCTTTTGATAAGAGACTCACAGATCCTTCTCAGTTCCTCAAGATTACGAGCTCTAATGGCCAAGGACGTATCATCAGCAAACATAATTATAATACAAGCCACAATATACTGAGGAAGCTCGTTGATGAACAACAGAAAAAGAAGAGGTCCCAAAACTGACCCCTGAGGGACACCTAACTTGGGATAATATCTTCGGGAATGGGATATACCCAGCTTAACCACCATAGATCGGTTTGAGAGGAAACTGCGAATCCAATCGAGGAATACTCCTCGGAAACCCATATTATACATTTTCTCAATATTGAATATTGAATTATTAGCTCGGATCAAGGTGGAATATTTATTGATTCACTTCTCGACAGGGATTCGTCATTGCGTTTATTCAGTCAAAATGATAATAATATGTGGTTTATGTGAAATAAATATAAAAAAACAACGCCTCAAGAGTCTACCAACTAACGACCATATCGATCCAGCGTCAGGCTCATCTTCTAAACACTCCTCCTCATAGTTATAATAGCTCCTTTCAACTCCGATTCTTCACCTCGAACAAAGAGAAAAACCGTATGAAGTTGCGTTACTTCAGAAAAACCACCCCCACCCCTTAACAGGGGGGTGAAACATCGGTAGCGGCGCGAACGGGGTTGCTCAAGAGATGACAGGTTTGATTTGCATGTTCGCATGAAACCGCCGCGAAGGGAGACAACTGATCCAGGGTGGCTGGTTAATGTGTGTGGCGCAATCCGCAGCAGCGCCCCCTTTCGATCGAAATCCGCTCCAGCCCCCTTATACCTCCCTGCTTCCACCCTAACGTATACGCGAAAGCCCATATTCCAATATCACAAATCGCGAATGTATTTTTTAGATTTATTTTCGGAACAGAAAATCGCATCGACCCAATATATTCACATCCATCTGAAAAATTAATTACACTTTTTATTCCTGCGAGCGTGGATGGACGATGGCGGTCCGTATGATCAGTACCGTAACGCCGCATTCTGAAGGGGTGAAAGGGGGAAAGGGTTCGGATACAGGTTTTCCCTTCATCCTCCCTGTCATCGTTAATTAGTAATTTCGGTTGGAGAAAAAAATCGATGTTGAAAAAAATTCGCTATGAAAAATGGTGGAAAGGGTTCGGTAAAACAGTCACAGAACAGATTTGTTTATGCATACACGACTCATCTTGGTTATTCCGGCCTTTAATATTTGATGAATTCGAGAAAAGGATTATTAAACAGGGGAGGTCTTTATGTTGTGCCTTTATTGTGACCGAAGATTCCTCTGATCGAATGAAACATTTTAATCATTTGCCAGACTCGGTTCCGGTAAAAAGTTGGGCTCTGGAAAGTTCAGAAAAAATCAATCCTTCTTTAGTAGCTGTAATATGATTTCAACCATAGATTCCTCTGATCAAATGAAATCCTTTTTTCATTTATCATTTTTCCAGATTCGCCTTCAGCAAAAAGATACAGGCTGTTAAAATTTCCAAAAATATCAGTTTTTCTTTTGTAGCTTTGATATGGTAACTCCGAATGAGATGAATTTTGGTTTTCTATTACTATGACACATATTCTTCAGTAATCACTTTCATCCTACTTCAAACAGTTTCCGAGTTATAGACTCGCCGATTCATAAAACTATACGAAATTAGCATGAAGAATGCAGATAAAGTTCATCTTATGTCATCAAAAGAATCTTCAATCGTATTAAAATACTTGATTATTTTTTTAATTTCTCCTTAAACGCACCTTTTTGCAGATATTCAACGTTGAATATCATAAAATCGGATAAAAATTCGAAAAATTTCCTTATATTTATGGATCCGCCCCTGATGTAGTAAATGAAGTAAATTAATCTGGGTTCAAGTTTACTAGGACCATAGAATACACAGAAATATAAAATTGACTTATAATTTCTATGGGTATATGCTATTTCGGGACCACACCACAGACATATTCCCTTGCTATGGACTTCCCATACTTACCATAACATTCCAGAAAAGTGCAAATGAAGTTAATTCATCTCAGGTCATTATAATAGTCTTCAATAATTTCTGAATACCTACTGATTCTTTATGTTTTTCCCTGGAAGGCATCGTTTCTGAGATATACGACGTTGAATGTTATAAAAATCTTGATCAACCCCTAAGCTAATGAATGCCTTCAATTAAGCTCCGGCCACAGAATTCATGGTTATTTATCAATTTTTTCCAACGCTTAGAAATCGAGGCTATGTCTTCACGCTCAAGGACCAGACTTTCCATAAAATTCATAGATTTCAATTCGAAAATTACAGACATTTGGAAAGTTGAAACAACCACTTGCTTGATCATTTGTATAATTCTGTTTAGATTATTTTCAGAACCGATTCCGAACTGTTCTAGAACTGCTTCAGAAAAGGGTAGTTCGCAGCGTAGGAGTGGCTGTCTGTGGGTCAATGATTTAAATGGTTAACTTGACTTGACAACGAGTTAGTTCGGTTTCTGATTGTTTTATTTGTTGAGAAAATGGTTGCATTGTTGAATTTAAATTTGATTGAGAATAATTCCCTGTCTAAGACCCATGACAACCTAATTGAGTTTACATCCATTGTTACTACCTGGTATGTACAATTCTCAAAAATATCTATGAGAGCAAGAGTCCTTTCGCTAGTGAATAATCTCAAACATGTTCTTCTTCAAATCCATTTGCAAATCAATCAATTATGTAATTTGTGGTACTTTCAGATTACTGGTTCATTTCGAAATATATAATTGATGTATTGAAGAAAAATAGTTTTCACAACAAAAAACGTTGCAAATTTTACATTTTCGCAGTTAAATAACCTAATGCCATTGATATCTTAAATAAAACTTATGTACCATTCATAACGCATTGGATTTTCACCCCAAAATATGCAGCGTTCTTCTTCATAACTCAGGGACCACTGGTCGGAAATCATCCGAGTGAAAATGTTTGGGTTGAGTTATGCAACAGTAATAAACGTAGAGTTTAATGAAAATTCGAGAGTAGATTTTCGAGAAATAATGTTTTTTCATCCAACCCCCAATTTTGAGCCCTTAGGGTACGCCGATCCTGCTGAAAAGCTTGGAGGATCATTCTCGAGCGACACACGATTTTTCTACCAAGTTTCACGGATTTTGGTTCGGTACTTTTAGAGAAAAACCCCAGACAACGGATGGCGGACGTATGGATTTTTTTAGTTCATTCAAATCTACATTGAAGCTGTGAAATTTTCAGAGGGAGTAATTTTTATTTTTTTTTGGTCGATTAAGGTTCATTATTTGATTCTATCAAATAGTAAACCAAAAGAGAGATGCAAGTATCCCCAAATATAAAAAATAACGTATAAACTGCGACAGGGACTTTGGCATATTTTTTAATTTTACCACAGACAAGGCATGATCATCATTTTCTGTCATTGAGAATACAAACGGTTGTGCGTGTTTCTTCCTGATGAGCACCCGAACTTCATTCGCGTTTTGGTTTTGGTTCACTTTAAGAACTGTTCTAGGATAGTTCAGAATCGATTCTACGCAGAACTATAACTGTCCTAGGACGGTTCTGAATTTCGAAACCAAAACAAAGCTGATATGAATGAATTCTTGAATCCATTCAGAGGAAAAAAGAAGATGGCAGCACCAATAATTATGCGTCTCTCAACAAAATATACTCCCCGTTTTTTCTGTTTACCCAATATTGCAAAACTACCCGACTCTGCAAATACCCTTAAAAATGAAAACTAATGGACGATGCAGAAGCAACTTAATTCCAGTAAAACGCAGCAAGAAGAACCAGATAGCAATGAATTAATATCAGCGCTTTCCAATTCAATTTAATTCGTTGGAAATGAAGAAAAATACAAGACGAACCCACTAGGTTGAGATATTGTTGTATTTGAGCGAAGGGGGTGCGGTTCGGAGCAGAGGGTGTAGACGAATGCGGTAGTCTGCGCTACGTTCCAGACTTTTGATTTAATTTAATCTGTAGAGAAATATTAGTTTTCCGAGAATCGTTCCTTTCATTCGAGATAATAGCTCTTCCACGGTAAATGCAAGTCGGCATTGTAATATTTGCGCCATTAGACTTAATGTAGGGGTATTGGGAATGCGGAAATAGGTTTTGAACTAGTCGAGAATTGTTAAGCTCGTTGACTTTGCGAGTGCAATAATAGTCTCGTATCTTCGACTGGATTTGAGTCTATGTCAATGATGTTAATATAAAAAAAGCATAGGGTAAGGTCAGAAGATTTTTTGGGCGTTTTCGATTGGTTGCCAGATGGGTCGTCAATCCAGGCAGTGAACATGACCAGAGCTGCTTGGCTTCAATATAAGAACAAATTTCCGACCTGCTGACTGTAATATCCTAACAAATTTTCATGATTCATCAAACCGATATTTCACTAGATTTCAATTCGATATGATCGATATTTTTGGAAATATTGAAAAAATAAAATTAGGTACTCTTCTACGTACAATTCCAGACTGCCGTCTTGTGATATTTGAACCACGAGACTGAATTCAAGGGTACCGAAAATAGCAAAATAGATTTCGGACGACTCTGGTATTGATTTGATCATTGAATTCGCGACTGCGATAATATATTATTCTTTAATTTTTTCTGGGTTTCCACTCCCAATATCTGAAATAGAAAGTTAAAAAATTGAATACAAATTGTTTTTTTAGAAAAACGCCCTTGCGGTTTGCAGGATTGAACTATTTGTCAGGGGCAGTGTATTGGAAAACAGATTGCCTAATGAACAAAATAAACGATAAACAAAGTGAATTGTGACG
Organism: Myrrha octodecimguttata; assembly: GCA_958510865.1. Taxonomy (NCBI): domain Eukaryota; kingdom Metazoa; phylum Arthropoda; class Insecta; order Coleoptera; family Coccinellidae; genus Myrrha; species Myrrha octodecimguttata. Next base: position 61,503,702 of record OY294056.1, read on the forward strand.
TTTCAGAGTACAAATCTGACTATCATCTATTTAAATGCCGTGTAGAGTTGAAATCTGCTTTTTTCGATAGTAACCCTGATAATTTGGAATCAATAATTTATCACAAGCTATCCAACATTTTCGAATTGTGTGAGTGAAAACCAAGGAATTATATTTTATATGAATAGATATTTATTTTTTAACTGCACATCACCACAATAATAAAGATTATAAGTGAAAGAGACGACAAAGAATTTCCTTGGTGCACCCAAAAAGACACTGACTGTAGACTTCATTCTGAAAAAAGATCCGCAACGACAAATTTGGAATAATAGTTTGATAAAAAAAAAACAATTTTCGATTGATACACTACTCACTTTTGCAAAGGGAACATTTGGAATATAACCGGGTCATTTTTTAAAATCATAAAATCAATGGGTTACAAAAATACAAAAGGTAAATGAACGTAAAATTTCATGTGAAGAAAAACATATTGTTGCAGCCAAAATTACCTTCCTGCGCAAATTTTCACAGGAAATTCCAGATTTGTGTGTATAAACTTTTCGATAAAAACTTAATTACTACGACCTCTACGTAGAGGGGACAACGTTGAGTAGTTATGTAACAGGAAAATAACTATACTCCATTTACTTTTATAAACTATCCCGGTTGGCAATGACATTCTGACACATTTCACCGTGTATATTTTGAGAATGTTAGGTTATAGTCTATTTCCTGTCAGATAACTACACAATGTTGTCCTCTCTATTCAGGGTCTTTCACGAGGAACCTCACCCATATTTATACGGGAAACTACTGAACGTATTTTCATGAAATTCAGCACTTATAAGTATTTCACGATGCTGATGAAATCTAAAATATTTTCAAGGCATGAGCACCTCCGGTTTTTCCGGAAATGACGTCAACTTCCGTTTTTCAAATTAGAACACCATTTTTTTATTGCAGAAATAGATTCCTTAGAAAATTTCAATTTATTTTGATGTAACATTTTTCAGTTTTGGTTGGAAAATTCTCTCTGAGCGGGAAAATTCGAAAAAAAAATCGAAAATAGAGCTCCGCTGAAACAAGAATAACTTCGAGGTTTTTGGATGGAAAATTTTCATTTTTGGGATTTTTCAAGATGTAAGATTGATGTATCCACTTTAAAAATCGAAATCGCGATTCATGATACAGGGGGTGAAAAAATCGCTTTCAAAGTTAGGGATGACAAAATCGTGAAAAATCAATTTTTTCAAATCAGAACCCCATTTTTTTATGGCAGATATTGAATCTACGTTAAAAAATAATGTGAGTGTATGCATCACACCCTTGCCCTAAAATGGATATTTTCTGAGTTATTCACAAAAAACTGTTTTTCGTTTTGAATTTTCAGCTATTTCTTTTCCCTTCACGCCAAAAAGATGACATTTTCAGGAACTGTTATTTGAACCATGCTGTAGATTTTTCACCCCTTCTTGAAACCGACTTCAAGTTACTATTAGGAGAACCATGGCAAGTTATAACTAGAGAAGATGCTCAAAGTTTTGACCGTTAATTTCTAGACATTTATTTATACGTCTCAGGAATGCTTCGTGCGTTGCTCTTCTTATTTCATCGGGAGGAAGAGATCTGCAAAAGTGTTTAAAAACCAAATTAAGTTTCAAAACTATGAATCTAAAAATCTAAACAAACCTGAACGCATTTCTGACTCGTTCTATGCAGTCCTCTTTATCAGTCAGGGGAGTTGAGTAGACAATATTTTTTATCCTACCCCAAACATAATAGTCTAAAGGAGTTAAATCGGGAGAACGTGGTGGCCAAAGATGTGGACCATTGTTCGCCAACCATCGATCTTCAAATAGCCTGTAGAGGATATTTGACACATTGAGTGAATTGTGTGGAGGCGCGCCATCTTGTTGATACCATAAGTCATTATGGTTCTGTACTAGCGGCTCAATTATTTGAGTCAATATGTCAGAATATATATCTCCTAAGGGAGAACATTCTTTAAATAATGCAAACATGTGTAGTGTTCTATCTTACCAGTTAAAGTCCCATCATAAACGTGAACATCGAGAATTGCATTATTTTTTGGCGCAAAAAACATTGAAACTCCAGGTCTCTTGAAAGTTCCATTGTCTGAAGTGGTGGTTGTTCTCTTCATCCCAATAATGACTGTTTTGCCTATTGAAAGAACCATTCTTTGTGAATTTAGATTCATCTGTCCAAATTATACAGTCCAAAAAGTTTTCATTCTCTTGAAATCGAATCATCATAGCTTCGCAAAACTCTGTTCTCCGGACGAAATCAGTTTCCATCAAATGCTGTACCCTATTGAATTTATATGGGTGCATTTTATGTTTTTTTAATATTCTCCAAACACTCGATTGAGATAATCCCAGATCAATCTCGGCATCTTTGAGAGAATTTTGAGGATTCACACGAAAATATGCAAGAACTGTAATTTCGTTGTTCTCATCTTCTACTACACTTTTTTCTCTGTGTGTAGTTTTCTTAACGAAAGATCTGACATTTCTCAAGTTTGTCATGGTTCTGTTAATGGTATCTCTCGTTGGTCTGGGTCGGTCAGGAAACCTCTCAATGAACAGTCGAATCGTTCTATCTACAACTTTATTACATTCTCCATGAAGTAGAATGAGATTTAAATAATCTTCATTGTTAAAATTAGGCATAGTGATCGATTTTATAACTTAATACGAATTATCACCAAATTAATAGTACACAACACAAAATGCTACTGAATAAAGAGGAATTTGGCAGATGTAATTAATGATATCTATCATTAAAAAAAAAATAATGTAAAACATGGTAAGTTTTTGCATATGGTTCATAAGGAATTATTTATTTATCACTGGAGAGAAAACCGATGGCCGATTAGTTGAAATAAAGAGGTTTCCGATACAAATTCGAATCCAAATTCGCCATCTATTTAGAAACAACCCGTAACTTTTTTCTCTTGCATATTAGGGAAGTTAAATCTAAAACATGGTTTAAGTAACAGTTCCTGAAAATGTCATCTTTTTGGCGTGAAGGGAAAAGAAATAGCTGAAAATTCAAGACGAAAAACAGTTTTTTGTGAATAACTCAGAAAATATCCACTTTAGGGCAAGGGTGTGATGCATACACTCACATTATTTTTTAACGTAGATTCAATATCTGCCATAAAAAAATGGGGTTCTAATTTGAAAAAATTGATTTTTCACGATTTTGTCATCCCTAACTTTGAAAGCGATTTTTTCACCCCCTGTATCATGAATCGCGATTTCGATTTTTAAAGTGGATACATCAATCTTACATCTTGAAAAATCCCAAAAATGAAAATTTTCCATCCAAAAACCTCGAAGTTATTCTTGTTTCAGCGGAGCTCTATTTTCGATTTTTTTTTCGAACTTTCCCGCTCAGAGAGAATTTTCCAACCAAAACTGAAAAATGTTACATCAAAATAAATTGAAATTTTTTAAGGAATCTGTTTCTGCAATAAAAAAATGGTGTTCTAATTTGAAAAACGGAAGTTGACGTCATTTCCGGAAAAACCGGAGGTGCTCATGCCTTGAAAATATTTTAGATTTCATCAGCATCGTGAAATACTTATAAGTGCTGAATTTCATGAAAATACGTTCAGTAGTTTCCCATATAAATATGGGTGAGGTTCCTCGTGAAAGACCCTGTATACATAGAGGTCATAGTAATTACCTTTTTTTCAAATTTGAATTTAATTTGGAAAAATAATGAAGTTAAGAAAATATTATGTGAATTCAATACTTCCAAAGACCTGGCGAATGTTGAAGAGACTTTTTTCTCTGTTAACACTTGAAATATTTCACGTATATACTCATGGTTGGAAGATTCAGTTATGCTATTCTCTCGTAAGGAAATCAAGAATCGAGTGTTGAAATTCTACTGAAGAATAATGGTTAGAGTAGTCCATTACTTTTTGATAGTTCATTCGAAAACTAAATTAAAGTACTCGAATAACCCGGCAGTTAAACTTCTAAACCAATAGACAAACATATGGAATTCCCTCCTCTTCGAGATTGTCGAGAAATAAGTCTGAAAAAGACTTAAATACCTTGTCGCACAATTTGAAATACTCCAGCATGAAAATGTAGTAGTACTACAAAACCTGTGGCACCTTAAAAGGACAAACTCAATTTACAAAGTTCTCGGAGATCTATGTGAATGATACCATGGGTTTTCACTCACATACGTCAAAAATGTTGGATAGCCTGTGATAAATTATTCATTCCGAATAATCAGAGGGTTACTATCAGAAAAAGCAGCTTCAATTTTACATAGCACTTGCTGATACTTTGTGTCTGCTCCTTCGAAACTACCTTCAGAATTTTTAGTTTCCAAGCGTGATGATTATGTTGAGATTGAGAGCAGAAATTGGCATTGGCATTTGGCAACGTCGCTGAGAATTATTTTGACATTGCCGATATTTCACGAGTGCCAACATGCTTCAATTTTGAGTAAAAAAACTCGATAGACCTAAATCATGGTCAACCGGAAGATTATAAAAGTGAATGGAGTATACGACATTTGTCTAGAATGAACAACATCGCGTAGTTATCCGAGATGAAAATGACTAAAATTTTTTCTTATTAATTTGTCAGACCATTGCCTACCAAATAACTTCGTAAAAGGATTTGACTACATAAACTGACCCCGATTATCGAAAACCCCGTCGACCAACCCTTTCCAGTCACGTTCGGCCACGGCTGACCCTAACCAGAAAACCGTGGGAAATTATAAAACAATTCCCGCGGCCGCCCGGGCGGTTTGGGGCCCACTAATCATCATGTCGCGCCGGCGGTAATAGAGACATCTCGCCCGATCCTCGGATTATCCTTGTCGTGTTTTACACGATGGCGCTGAAGTGGGTGAGCCGAAAAGCTCAGGGAAATTCTTGGCCCACGACGTCGTTCCACATCAAGGCGACGCTGCCGCCGGTTAACTTTCACTTCGTGTCGTGATCCCGTCTTTGATTCGATCCGACGGAAAGGGAAAGTTTTGGGTTTTGTAGGGTGGTGATTCGGGGGATTTGTTAACCGTTTGTGGCAGCACTTGATGATGATGTTGGTCGTCACTCAATTAACTATACTGCTCCACAAGAGTTAGGGATATCGTATTCAATCGTTTTTGAAAGTATGTAATCTTCGAGAGAATCGCTGTAAAATCATTTAAAACTCAAAAACACCTTCAATCGATCCAAAAAAAAATCAGGTCGCCTTTTTTCTGAAGTTTGGTTCTTTGCATATGCTTCATGAATGTTCTCATTTTGAAATGAAGTCAGTTTATCAACGGCTTCGAGTTGAAACGAGTTTTCTGAAAATGCCAAGACGTAAATTAACAAACGCTGAGGCTAATAGGGCTATCGGAATGCTACAGGGTGGCCTAACTCAGGTTGTTGTAGCGGAAAGGCTCCAAGTCAGCCAGAGTGTGATATCTCGACTTTGGAATAGGTTCAGGGAGACAGGTTCCGTGTTGGAAAGACCAAGGCTTGATGGGCGACGAAAAACAACACCTGCTCAGGATCGTTTCATCACCGTTTCGGCGAAAAGAAATCCTACATCTACGTGTAGAATGCTACGGAATACTGTTCAAAATGCAGAAGGGGTCCAAGTTTCTATCGAAACCATCAGACGACGTTTGAGAGAGGTGAATCTAGGTTCTAGACGTCCATTAAGAGGAGTTCCATTAACACGTGACCATAAGCGTCAAATACTGGAATGGGCAAGGCAACCTATCAATTGGAAAGATCAATGGCGTAGTGTCCTTTTCACTGATGAATCCAGATATGGACGATTTTCAGATTTTCTAAGAATAAGGGTACGGACAATTCCACGCATACCCCGTAATCATCACCGGTGTGAAAAGAGCGGCCAAAGATAGCAGCCAAAAGTTCCGGAAACACCCGAACGACGAAACCAGTGGCGTCCGCAGAGATTCCGTTTTAATCAAACGGAATCAGTTTATAATGGGTGAATATGGAAATAATCAGTGAAACAGAGGTTTTACATATTCAGTAAATGTATTCTATGGGGAATGAAGGAAACTCGGACATTTATTATTCGAATCGGGCTCGATTTATTCAAGGCTGGTAAATTTATCGATGTCGACAACTTCTGCGTCCGTTTTCGATGAGAAATCGTAAAACCTGCATCACCAAATTCACAGGAAATATTCTTTGGGTAACTATTGAGAATTATCGAAAACAAAATTTGACTTCGGATGGGGTTCAGGGGTTGAACTTTCAACCCTTAACTTTTGCGTCCGTTTTCGATGAGAAATCGTAAAACCTGCATCACCAAATTCACAGGAAATATTCTTTGGGTAACTATTGAGAATTATCGAAAACAAAATTTGACTTCGGATGGGGTTCAGGGGTTGAACTTTCAACCCTTAACTTTTGCGTCCGTTTTCGATGAGAAATCGTAAAACCTGCATCACCTAATTCACAGGAAATATTCTTTGGGTAACTATTGAGAATTATCGAAAACAAAATTTGACTTCGGATGGGGTTCAGGGGTTGAACTTTCAACCCTTAACTTCTGCGTCGGTTTTCGATGGGAAATCGTAAATCCTGCATCACTAAATTCACAGGAAATATTCTTTAGGTAACTATTGAGAATTATCGAAAACAAAATTTGACTTCGGATGGGGTTCAGGGGTTGAACTTTCAACCCTTAACTTCTGCGTCCGTTTTCAACCCCTGAACCCCATCCGAAGTCAAATTTTGTTTTCGATAATTCTCAATAGTTACCTAAAGAATATTTCCTGTGAATTTAGTGATGCAGGTTTCACGATTTCTCATCCAAAACGGACGCAAAATTTAAGGGTTGAAAGTTCAACCCCTGAACCCCATCCGAAGTCAAATTTTGTTTTCGATAATTCTCAATAGTTACCCAAAGAATATTTCCTGTGAATTTGGTGATGCAGGTTTCACTATTTCTCATCGAAAACGGACGCAAAAGTTAAGGGTTGAAAGTTCAACCCCTGAACCCCATCCGAAGTCAAATTTTGTTTTCGATAATTCTCAATAGTTACCTAAAGAATATTTCCTGTGAATTTAGTGATGCAGGATTTACGATTTCCCATCGAAAACCGACGCAGAAGTTAAGGGTTGAAAGTTCAACCCCTGAACCCCACCCGAAGTCAAATTTTGTTTTCGATAATTCTCAATAGTTACCTAAAGAATATTTCCTGTGAATTTAGTGATGCAGGTTTTACGATTTCTCATCCAAAACGGACGCAAAATTTAAGGGTTGAAAGTTCAACCCCTGAACCCCATCCGAAGTCAAATTTTGTTCTCGATAATTCTCAATAGTTACCTGAAGAATATTTCCTGTGAATTTAGTGATGCAGGTTTTACAATTTCTCATCGAAAACAGACGCAAGAGTTGAGGGTTGAAACTTCAACCCCTGAACCCCATCCGAAGTCAAATTTTGTTTTCGATAATTCTCAATAGTTACCTAAAGAATATTTCCTGTGAATTTAGTGATGCAGGATTTTCTATTTCTCATCGAAAACAGACGCAAAATTTAAAGGTTGAAAGTTCAACCCCTGAACCCCATCCGAAGTCAAATTTTGTTTTCGATAATTCTCAATAGTTACCTAAAGAATATTTCCTGTGAATTTGGTTATGCAGGTTTTACGATTTCTCATCGAAAACGGACGCAAAAGTTAAGGGTTGAAAGTTCAACCCCTGAACCCCATCCGAAGTCAAATTTTGTTTTCGATAATTCTCAATAGTAACCTAAAGAATATTTCCTGTGAATTTAGTGATGCAGGTTTTACGATTTCCCATCGAAAACCGACGCAGAAGTTAAGGGTTGAAAGCTCCGCACTCACCAGATTTGAATTGCATAGAACATGCATGGGATATGCTCCAAAGAAGATTAGATAATCATCAACCTACCTCAGAATCCTTGAATGATCTGAGAGAGCTTCTGCCCCGTTTATGGAACCAAATTCCTCAAGAAATGTCCAACAACCTCGTGTGTAGTATGCAAAGAAGATGTCAATGTTATTGATGCCCGTGGAGGCCATACATTGTATTGATAGTCTTACAATGCTTGAATTCTCTGGAAATAATTATTTTTTTCAGTTATTTTACTCGATTTTTCTTAACCACCCTGTATACGCTGCAGCCCTACAGGCTAAAATTAATTTGCAACTTGAAATCACATTAATATGAATTTTCATCACAAAAACCTTATTTTAACTATATTTTTTTGGAATTTAAGTCCATATCCCTAACTCATGTGGAGTAGTTTATTTGAGTTCACTGTGGATATAATACTGATAACAAAACAGTGTGTATCTATTCTCTAATCCACTTACACTTCTTGCGTTTAACGCACGTTTCAAGTAACGATATATCTCTTGAAGAAGGAAACGTGGTTTCCGAAACGTGCGTTAGACGGAACAAGTGTTAGTTGATTACAAAGTAGTAACACACCGTTTTGTTGGTCGTCACACTTGTGAAATGATGATTTGGACAGATAATTTTTCCTTTCCTACGCCATTGTCGGTTTGGGAGGAATATCGCAGGTTCACATGAGAAATTTGGAAATGACTCAAAAAAGGTTTATCGGAATCATATTCAATAGATCCCTTTTTCCGTGAAAGTGTATGTTTTGATGTCCTCAGCTGTAATTAATGCGTTGATTTTCCTGCAAAAAAATGAACAAAACTGTGCTTCAATAACCATACGTACAATACTAGAAGGAACATAATCGCGAGAAAGGAACTATGTTGTAAACGTATTGGTCAAAGATTTTATACTAATTGGGAACTTCTGCGAAGATGCCAGCGCCTTAACTGATAAATTTGGAACCTGTCCAAGCTAGTAGTGTTATGTAAACAAACCGTAGAAATGTGGTGAAGAACGAATATTAATTAAGCAGAGCTAGAATATTCAATGAAATTATTACAATTTTGAGTAAGATTTTTTGAGAAGGGACTCTTCTTTTGGACGCCGTTATAAAATCGTGCTTCAAATCGTTCCTGAAGGAAAATTTCGATGTTATTTTAGTGTCTGTTGCTTGGTGGATCAAAATGAACCAATATCTAAGTTTACTCTAATTTCTGGAAAAATAGGCACCTGAATAAGTAATTCCAGGACTATTATCAATGTGAAAAGTGCTGCATGCAAGCCATATTATGTGGTGAATCTAGATTCAGTCTTAATGATATGACTCGTTCTCTTTGTGTACAAACGATAATCAATAAAATGAAAAGACAGCTTTTCTGCTTTTGCATCGTGTTTCGAAAGAACGGAAAGGAAACAGATAGACATATTATTGATTTTATTTTCATATCACAGCAGCTCAAGATACACATACAAAATGAAAAATGTCACAGCTGGTTCAACCTACCTATATAGAAATGGAAAATATCGATGAATTTATATGAATTACTTTAGCTTTTATCAACTATAACAGTATATTTAGTTTGCCAGGTTTTCAACCAGATCACTCTCTTTGAATATGATTTTGTGTAGCATGTGAAGTAGGTAGATGCAGAAGTGCTCGGTAGTTTCTCTGCAGGATCAGCATTTTTCATCAAAATTCCTTTTTTTTTCATTTACACCTAAAATATCTGGACATGAAGTTGTTTCGTTATGAATACATTGTAATTTACCTTCATGAAAATAAACATCTTCAAAGAAATGCAGTGAACATACTTCCATGTATTTCGTGACCAGTTTTCCAATCACCAATTTCAAAATCTAGGTCTTTCTTCTATCATTGAGTTCCCTGACAAATGCTGTTTCCAAATTAACTCCACTCTCATTTGGCTTTGGAAAAAATTAAAACTTGAGGCAGTAGATGATCCTTTCTTCTTTGACCATGAATAACATTGAGTTGAGGCACACAACAATAGTCATTTCGGGAGGATGCCATTTCGAATTAATACAATCGAGAATTTTTATCGGAAAGAAAGGAATTGATTGATGAATATTACAAACACTTTCGGTATACCAAAATTTCAACTCGGAGAACAACACAATAGCTCGATAATGAACTCTCAAAGTAAGCAAAATACGTTAGAATAAAGGGCACGTCGAAAAACTACTAGCTTGAAAGTGTTCGAAATTTTTTCGCCAGAGGGCGTATCGCTTAGCAGTAGTTGCGACTATCGGTCAGCATGTTTAGGATTTCTTGCCAGTGAACTTGAAACAGGAGAAAAAACTGAGAGTGTTTAAACGAAAAAAACATAAACGGCTTTTGGATTTCGGTTGAGGAAAACTGTGTCGTATTCCCAACAGTTAGTAGGTCGAAAAACGTAAAAATTCCATTTTTTTTTTCAACCAAGAGAGTAAGTACTCAACCAATTATCACGAGCGTTGTTGGATTCAGTTCACATTGTTGATTTCGTGAATACCTTAACATGTGGATGAAACAGAGACTCAATTTGCCTCACATACAAGTGATTTTTTTTCACTTCTGTGTGATACCAATGTTTATTCTTTGTTGCGTCACTCATAAATGTAAATTTGTGTTATATTTCAGAAATAAACGTTCCATTATTATCATTAATATTATACTAACATTACCACTGGAAAGCTAATCATAATCGTTTAATCAACCCAAACAACTACTCCGAAGAAGCGGTGTCCAAGGAGAATGGTTACAGCTTTTTCACAGTTCTTACTGATCGTCTGACCATCTTATGTTGGATAACCTCAGAGGAATCTTTATACTTATAACCTGGCAGATGGAATACTGCAGTATAAAAACATACAGCGCGCCATCTCCCTGAAGCATCTTGCGTATCCTTCCCACGAGTGCAGAATACTTTGATCAATGTGCATGACGTTCATCCTTTTGTCCTCAAGATAGAGAGAGCATGATTCATCAAACACAGGAAATTCTCTCATACAAATTTAGAAGTTTATACATGCTGGCTTGAATTCGTTGTCAAAGTGATTTTCATGAAATTGTGTATTCACCTTCAAGTCGGATATTTTGCGCGATTGTTCTGTCGAACAGTGTGCATAGTTCTACCCAAATGTATGTAATTTTCGAATTTTAAGTCGAAAATTGTTTCAAAAAATTACGTTTGACTGATGAAGAATATTGGATTCTCTCCAGCCGACTGGCAATCACCACGATGATTCCAGAAAAGGAAGAGCTAGCGACTAAAACTCAGGGTAGATCACTTATCACAATAGTTGAGTTCGTTGACGGGCTTAATCTGCCAAACTGCTTCGGAATTATACTTATTCAAATTTTTTATGATATTTGTGATCCTATTGAAACTTGGCTATTAGTTGTAGAATACCAACGCGTGCAACTGAAAAATTTCGTGCGGATCGTATTATTCGTAAACAATCAGATTTCCTCGAAGTTATGCATTGCAAACTATTGAATCACTATTTTTCGAGTTATTCGGGAAAAAACAACGATGTCGAGAAAAAACCATGAATTTTCTCCTAATATTTCCGAAAATTTTGGTCGTATTATATGAACATATTATATTATTTTATTATATTATATTATCATTTTTCAAACAAGCACTGCGTTTCAATTCGATGCATATGTATATTTTCGGAAAAATTGGGAGAAAACTTTGAATGGGTATATCTGCGGAATCAATGGGTGGATTTAACCCATTCACGTACTCGGTCTTCGTAATCAAGGTTCAAATAGCGAGGTTCTAAGTTATCTCCTAAGGAATACTGTAAACTCAATAATTTCCATGAGAAACATTATTGAACGTCTAGAGCTAACCGTCAAGAGTAATTTACGTTACAAGACCGGGAAATGGCTTATTTACGTACGAGTCTGGAATTTCTAGACGAGTATTTAATTACATTACATTACATTTCACGGCCGTGTTTCGTACAACGTTTTATTTCATACTGCTCAATATTTTGTTCAAACTTTTGGTACAAAAATTGAACTGTCTATTCAGGTAGTTTGAAGGTGTCAGTGGATGTGAAACCATCCATTAAATATAGGGTGGTAATGTAGTTTGAAGCGGTTGCTAACAGTGACAATTTTTTTTATTGATTGTCTTGCCTGTCAGTTCAGCATCGTTTTGAATTTTGGGTTTGAATAATTTCAAATAAAATGGATGCGGAGATTTCGGAGAAAAGTTCTGAAGCTACGGCGAAACTTATCCGGGCCAAGTCTTCCTGACGATATCCACAGGAATACGAGATGTTCTGTGAATGGCACAAAACTTACAATGTGGAGAAAATCCTAAATGAAAACATAATGTTGGCTTACCTCTTGGATGCGGTAAGAGTTCATTTCTTTTTTCATGCTAAAATTTCTTTAAAAATCGTTTATGTGTTAGTTAAAATATACCAGTCCGGTAAAGTTACTTTACCGGCCTATTGTTGTTTTCCCGGATTCAAATGAGTCCGGGAAATGGCACATTACAGTACAGTATGAAATAAAATATTGTACAATCGATATTTTCACAATGGTCTTGAGCGTCTGTGGTATGAGGCGCCGTTTGGGACAGAAGTGCGTTTCCAAATATATATATTTTTGAGCCAATATATTTATTAGTTGCAGCAATTTATTCATTTTGTGTGCCGATATATTAATTTTTCGTTCCGATATGTTTATTTTCTTCGAAACACAATATATTTATCAATTGGGTGTTGCAAATATACAAATTCTTGATGTCCAATATATTTATTAATTCTACCTATTCTAAGTTGTCACGAGCGGGCGCGTCGGCAGCGTTCAGCACATTCCGAGCATTTGGCAACATGGCGTAGCCATTAGTACAACATATCACGTGGTTATCTTCTTAATGTGTAGTACCTACACTGGCTTATAAATGGCTCATAGATTGTCGATATTGAAAACAGAAATCTTATTTTTCTTGTAGCATATTGTGTATGATGAGATGAGTAACAATCAATCATTAATATCAATCAATGCCCAGTCATAATAACATAACCAAAGATATGTTTCTTCGTTATCTATATTGTAGATAAGTGGATATTATTATATAAAGGAATCCTAATAACAGTTGGTTTGTGTCTTTATACAGAGTACAATTAAGGTCATTTGGATGGTAGTTTTCTACGGCAAGAAATAAAAAATTACAATTTTGTCAACGGTACTTCTCGAAGTGGAATTATACAGTGTTATGGCCAATTGATGCATTCATACATAATCCTCAATTTACACTTCTTACAGTAGCACAAACCAAACAGTAATTTTAAACTTGTTATTGTTAGTATTTGTATACAGACGTTTGAATGGGTGCATTTTCATTTTCGTCGAACTGATTATGCGGTGTATCTCCCTCTCTCTTCTCTTATGCTCTCCCCAAAAGAAGAGAGAGATAGGGGTTAATCGATTTATCAATTCGATGAAAATAAAAACGCACCTTATCTCTTTGTAATCTGGATTAAACTAGGTATATGGTTATGTTATTTGTATCGTGGTCTTCTAATGCTATTATTTTGGAACTTGGAACCACGGGGGGAAAAAAAAGGTAATAGAACTCTGTAAGTTAGATAACTTTCCCAACCATTGCTTACTGTGAGCGATTAATGTACTAATAATTGCGCCATGTTGCCAAAAGCTCAGAACCGTACCAAACGCTGACGGCGCGTCTCTCGTGAGGACTTGGGATAGGTCGAATTAATGAATATATTAGTTACCACGAAATTGTATATTTGTGACACCCAACTCATGAATATATCGTATTTCGTAAAAGTGAATATATCAGCATTCAAAATAAAAATACATATATTTGAAAATACACTTTTGTCCCGAACGGCGCCTCATACTGTGGGCTCATTACCACAAATGATCCGTGTGACAAACAGGTGCTCCCCCCTACATCAAAATCATTCCCAAATTCAACGAACTCATAAACCGCACTCCCCCGTCCCGAAACCCGGAACCCTTCACATCAAAATGATCCCAAGACTACCTCGTCTCTCCATTCATCTTCACTTATTCACTTCTCCCATCCGAAACCCATCTAATCCGGGTCGAAGCGTTTTATTGGTCCAGGCAGGGGTCCGCCGCCTAGTCGCGGCGCCCGTGGTGTCACGTCCGCGTGCTCGGATGCCTTTACATGCGGAAAACAAGTTGCGGTTTTCCTTTTTGTCGCTCACAGCTGATTTCGCTTCCGGTTTCACTTGTTGATCTGACCCCAGGAACACTTTCGATTCCGGCCGCCTCCCGCGGATTGCGAAGTCGTGTCTTTCCTTCTGCCGTATTTTCGGCGACGAAATCGAGATATTCTGTCTGAGATAAGTGGGAAATATCGGCCTCTGGGGCGCGGGTTCGTTGGTTTTGTCCTGCCTAGGTCGATGCTCTAAGTAATTGAAATTCTGCTCGCATTTGTACCAATTTTTCTCATTGAAAGATGCATTATGATATAAGCCATTCACTTTTATAAGGAAGTTGGTAGGCCTTGAAATCGGCCTATCAGTTGTTCGTTCTATATAAAGATCGTAGTAATTAAGTATGACAGATGCATAGAATACATGGTGCGGACACTCTTTGACACAGAAATAAAAAATGAGGTCCAAATGTTTTTAAAATACGGCTTGATTTTCCTAGTTGGACCTTACATTATTTTAAAGAATTTTCGAAAATAAATTAATTTTGACAAATTTGAGTTATTATTCATTTCATTAGGTGTGGCGACAAAATATAAAGGTTGTTTCAAATTGCGCGGTTTTTTTAAGAATAAATAAATCACATAATTTGCATTCATTTTCTAAAACTTTTTATTGGTAATTGAATTATCAGTTATGACATTTATATATGAAAAATAATATCTGTCAAATGGCCTCCTCTTGCAGCTCTACAGACGTCCACTGTTTCGTTAAAATTTGCAATGACATTTTGACATAATAGACGACTTCGGCCCAAGTTGCCAACCCACAATTTCCTTCACAAATTTACTATCACTGGGGAACGGGAATTCCAGGAGAAATTCAGCATGATAAGGTTCGCGTTATTTATAAATATCCGTAAAAGATGCCTCGGCTCCTCAAACAAGAAAATTCCTCCCAAATATAGGTTTTTGTTAGGCTGGGATTCCTGGTTTCATGTTAACTGTGTCATGTTCATAAATGATATGTTCCGCAAATCAACTTGGTTATTTCGGTTGCCAGTTTTCTATCCTGTAAATATGAAATATTCGGTTGGTTCTTGAAAAAAGGTTAATTACGGAATTTGATTGACGAAAAAGTAATCTTTCTGTCACCAGAACATACACATATTAAGTCTATGTACCAGAACGACAATCAATGTTTTATGGTAACATATCCTTAGCATAGAACAATCTTCATTTACGTTATGATACATAGAAAATACATAATAATTTTTCCATTGTTGATTGTTGTCTCTTCTATGGATCATAAAGTGAATACAGATTGTTCTATGCTATGTATATGTTACCATAGAACATTGACTAACGTTCTGGTGACAGAAAGAACGTTTTTTCATCAATCAAATTCTGTAATTAACTGTATTTCAGTAACCAACCGAATATTTCATGTTCACGGAATGGACAACCGGCTATTGAAATAACCAAGTTGATTTTTGGAACATATCCTATATGAATTTGACACTATTAACATGAAATCAGGAAACCGAACTTAAATTTCAGCCAATCAGAGATGATCTTAAAAAAACCGTATATTTGGAAGGAATTATCTTGTTTGAGGAGCCGAGGCATCTTTTACGGATATTTATAAATAACGCGAACCTTATGATCATGTCGAATTTGTCCTGAAATTCCCGTTTCCCAATGATTGTAAATTTGTGAAGAAAATTGTGGGCCGAAGTCGTCTATTGAGGCTCTATCTCACTTATGACACGAATAATTTAATCATTTAGTTCAGGAATCGATTGTGGATTATTTCTATAGACCTGGCTTTTCTCAGAACCCCAAAGAAAATAGTCCATCGGTGTCACATCACTTGACCTTGGTGGCCAATTGACATCACCGTTAACATCACGACGTTTTAAATGATCTAATGGCTTTAGTTCCTGTGTTATTATAATTATAAAAATATTGAAAAGTTTCATACAAATATACTTGGCACCTTTCTCTGTGACTCTAAGTCTGTGAATAGAGTAAATATATTCGCAACTTCTGCTGCTGTAAGAATGAGTGGGTAAGTTTTTCCTGAAGAATTCTTCGTTCTTGAATAGAAATGAAAGACATTCCTCAACGTGTACCGCTACAAAGGTCAACAAACCAAACCTTTTCAAAAAAAACCTACAAGATGACCTAAAACCTAGTTTGTTAATTATTCTCACTGCCCTTTTCTGTGTTTTGTGACACTTCCATTGAAAATAATACCATATCTAAGAAAGGAATCGAAATTTGAGAAATAAATTGTCTTTAAAACACTTTCATCTAAATATTGTGACATCACCGTTAAAATATAACACACCGAGCTCAATTTGTTGTTAAGTTTATCTACTTGTATCTCTCATGATAAGGTTTCATCAATGGTCAGTCTCAGGAATTTTGCATCAGTATTAACATTTATCTCTACCCCATCTTAATTAATCTGATTTGGATAATCAAAGTTATTCGATTTGAGAAAAACACAATCAGTTTCATCTTGGTTCAATAAAAATTCTTCATTTGAACTCCAATCTGATAAAGCTTTAAAAATATAATCTGATTCTACAATTAAATTATGTAGGTCCTTTGCACATACTACAATATTTTTATCATCAGCATAGACACAAAAAAACAATTCAAACCTAAAACAGAAATAGGCACAATATTTATATAGACGAGAAACAATATAGGACCGACTATACTATCCTGTTGAATGCCTATGTCAACAGCTTTTTGATTTGATGTATATATAGGAGATTCCTTCCTTTGTGATAATCATCTGTTGAAATCTTCCTGAGAGATATGATTCCAACCATGCATATAAAGCACCAGTTACACCATACATCTATAGTTTCTTCAGCAAAATTTATGATTAACACAATCATATTATTTGAACCTTATATATATTCAGAGCTAAGTCCTTGTGTGAAATACGCCATGTTGTGGACCCACTTAGTCCAACTTGTTGTGAACGTCGTCTAATGGACATTCCAGGGTCTTCAGCAACACTTTCACGAACCAAATCAATACTTTATTGTGAAAGACCGCTACGACTGTATTTCTCACTTTTTGGATCTTCCACCGACCGGTCTCTTGAAATTTTTTAATAATTCGACCAATAGTGCTTTGAGATGGACGATTATGTTAACCATAAATTCACGTAATTTCCTAAAAACAATTTTCACAGAAGGATGATTTTCATAAAATAGTTCAACGATTTGAACGCGTTGTTGTATCGTGTACGAAGCCATTTTTATAAAGGTCATACATCACATGCCTTAAATGTCAAAATACCCAGACGAATTCAGTGCGCCATCTGTATTCCCCTTATGTAATTTGAGATCACAGTCAATCTTGTGGGAAAATAATACATCTTCCCCATCGAAGATTTTCTATTTCTATTCAAGAGAAAGTTGATAAAATATTGATCCGCCTATGGCCAGTACGTATGAATTAAATTATTCGAAAATAAGTAGACCACAGGCAGCGTAAGAGGCTTTCCATCAAGAATTAGTAACACTTAATAAAATATCAAGTGAGTCACATTATTTTTAAGCTAGCGGCTATCAATTGAAAATATAATAACTCTAAGTATTATTCGGAATGTTTCATGTATCTGAGTAATAGAGGAATGAGTCATATAAGATATTATTCTGAACGGTCAGAGAATTGGGTTATTATAAAATGAACGCCCGCGTGAACAGAAAATATCATTTAATCGAGAATTGTAGGTGTGTTGTTGTTTTTTATGGAAAATGCCCTGGCGGATTGCAGGATTGAACAATTTGTCCCAGGGGAACAGCGTGCTATCGTTTTGTCCAAAAGTCTCTAATTTTCTAATTTTAAGCCGAAAATAGTCTCGAACGACTAGGTTGGAGTCACTGATAACGAAACTGGTATCAAAATCGATTCTGTCCGGCTGGCTGGTTGTCCGGCCAGCCGTGGACACGATAACTGTCGAACAGAGCAGGCTAGCGACTTGAAACTTCTAGGGTAGTTCGCTCATCGGAATGTTGGCCAAATCGGCCGAATGGTTTCGGAGTTATAGTCATTTGAAATTTCGAGGTTATTTCCCTTATATTTCAGGAACTACTCGAGCGATTGGATTGAAACTTGGCAGTTAGTTGAAGCATAACGAAGCGCAACTTTATGCAGAATTTCGTTGGGATCCTATGGTCACTCAATTTGAAAAAAATTTTATTCGAAAAAGAATTGTTTCCAGAAACTATTGACCATAAAACATCATAGAATTATTTCGTGGTCAATTCAAGGGTGGAAGAGAATTCTGGAAAAAAGATTTCAAGATGACGGAAAAGCTGCAAAGTTGAAATTTCGTATTATCGATTGCCAAATTTGATAGCACTATTTCAATGTAGGTACTCGATTGATTTTCCGAGAACATTATTTGAGTAAGAAAATTTTTCCAAAATCCAAATTCAACTTTTTTTACATGTCATCAGTGGAAAATATATATCACTCAAAATTGTTGGAATCTTTCGAGGTTGGAATTTGCTCCATTCTGAATACTGGTGTGAAAATAGAATAAAAAAATGTCCATTTGTTTTCGGTCTGTATCCTTCCAAAATTCTGCTGGGAGTACTTGAATAGTTTTTATTTCAAACCTTGTGGATGCCAAAATTGTGCTAATGGGCCTCCAGAATGACCTGCAAAGAAATTTGAATTTATCGAGAAAAATAAAGTTTTCAAAAAAACTTTCGTTGGAATCGAACTCGCTACACTTTCGGACAGTAGGTCACCTATAACCTCTCGAGTATAAATTGGATTTATTCTGATCATGTTATTAGAGAGATATTGCAGTGTCAAATTTGTGTGACGTTATTAGCGCAAACGTTATTTTTGACATCTAAGCATGCGCAGATTCAGTTTCAGAATAACGCGACGTTAATATCGTTAGCGTCTAACTTTATTTACGAAAAATTGCGAGCCGCAATTTACGTTGCGCAATTCTATATCGGAAGAAATCGTTAACCTCCGGGCTCTTCCGGCTCCGATCACTGTCATAGAGAAGCTGTTTGTTAATATGTTTTTCGGAATTAATTACACAACTTCCTCAGATTTTTCAAATCTATTTCACAATACCTCTTACACACAACGGATATTAGACATTAAGATTTATTAGTGCTACCTAAGCAAATTTTTTTCATAAATAGGTATTTGTTACTTTTTCACAAATTAAGAAATACTTTTGGAAGCAACATGAGGGGTTGGAAATTAGGAATAGTTTGAACCATGCCAATTATATGTGTAATATAACTAGTTCCACTTCTTCTGCATTAGCACCACGTGAAATTACAGCTTCCGATTTCATTTTCATTTTGTCCAGAATCAAAAAACTAATGCAGAAATGCAAATTATCAAGCTTTAGGAGTTTAAACGTAAGTTTGTAACACAAAAATCTTACGTCTCACATAACCTAACTAAACAAACTGATAACTAACGTAACGCTAACAAAAACGTGTAGCAATACGTCTACTTCTGGAACGACCGTTAAATCCACGTTAACCACCAAAACGTTATATATAGCGCACCGTAATAACATAACGCTTGCGCTATTTGAAAGTTGCAATATCTCTCTAATATCTGTTACCAAGCAACGGTAGTTCATCGAATTTGACCCTTTTGTCCGAATTCAAAGAGAGTTCGGTTCCCACCAGAGTTTTTTCGAAAATTTTATATTCTGGATGAATTCATATTTCTATTAGCATAAGTTTTTAAATGAAAGTTATTATTTCAGTACTCCGAGTGGAATCTTTTGCTACAAAATGAAAACCAATGGATAAATTCCGCGTACACGTGCTCTAGGCATTTTAAAAACAACTGAACATCGACTTTGGATCTCCCCGAACAGCTGGTTTGTTTAAAAATTAAAAAATATTTACATGGAAAAACCTCCACGGTTTTTTGTCCAAATTTCAATCATAACTTCTTGCTCTAGTATCTATGTTTTAAAAAAAAATTTAAATTTGAACAGCCACTTCTGGGTGTTACAGTTTCTTTGTCAGTTAGTTTATTTGCCTATGTACTCCTGATACAAAACAAACTACACTCCAAGAATGAGGTATTATGTATTAACAATTAGCATCAAAAGGAGCATAATTCAACGTTGTTTTTATATACCGCTTCATCTCACAATTTATCAGATGTATAAATACGTATTACGTATATACCCAAAGGTTGGAATTTACGTTTACTCCCTTTTTCCAAAATTCATGCTCAACTTTTTGTTTTCTACATGTCATCAGTGGAAAATATATTTAACCCAAAATTTTTGGAATCTTGCGAGGTTGAAATTTGTTTCATTCTGAATACTGGTCTGAAAATGGAATGAAAAAATATCCATTGGTTTTCAGTCTGTAGCCTTCCAAAGATTTTGCTCTGGGTACTTGAATAATTTTTATTTTAAACCTTACGGACGCCAAAATTGTGCTAATATGGGCCTCTAGAATGACCTGGAAAGTAATATGAATTTATCGAGAAAAATAAATTTTCAAAAAAACTTTCATGGGAATCAAACTCTCTCTCCACTTTCTTCGATTATCGCATTATCAAACCACGCTTGAGAACATCTCATAACAGTAGTTGGATTTCTGTTCGTACGGTTAGTGGTTTCTCGAAATGACAACCCCGCCTCCCGTAGACCAATAATTCGACCTGTTTCAAATTCACTTAGCTGGCGATGAACTCCGCGTACACGTGCTCTAGGCATTTTAACAACAACTGAACGACTACAATATTTAAGTAAAAAAAAATGTTGACGTGAAAAAACCGTTACGATATTTTGTCCAAATTTTAATGATTTACTTTTTGCTATACTTTCTATGTTTCACCAAAAAAAATTAAATTTAAACAGCTCCTTGTGGGTGTTGCAGTTTCTTTGTCAGTTAATATATTTGCCTACGTACTCCTGATATAAAACAAACTACACCACAAGGCTCAGGTATTATGGATTTACAATTAGCATCAGAATGGACATAATTCAACGTTGTTTTTAAATACCGCTTTATCTCACAATTTATCAGATGTATAAATACGTATTACGTATATACCCAAAGGTAGGAATTTACCTTTACCCCCTTTCTCCTCGGCCACTCGACAGACGTGTTATTAATACGATACCAATCTGTATTAAAAATTATGAAACGCTTCCACCATATTTAATTGGAAATGAGAATGGCAGAAACACCCGCAATATCATTAGAGGTACTTTCAACGGCCGATTGTTTCATGTCCCATTTGCGTTAGAGCTCGGCGAAATGACCGGACCTGACCGAGTCGCACAGGAAAACAATCCGACTAATTTTTTTCTTCGTTCGTCCACTTCCTTTCCATGATGGAAATCGAGTTTTGGTGTCGTGATGGCTTAAAAATTGGGTCATTTTGCCGGGGAGATACGATAATTGTATTTTTCTGATTGCCACTGGCAAGTTTTTCCATATTTCTGAACACGACAACGACGATTGCTTTTAACTTGATTATTCAAGAAAGTATATATTTTTTCCTAGTTGGCTTTCGACTTGAGAGCAAACACTACTACGTACTGGTATAATACGGCTACGCACATTTCGGCAACACAGCCACCTGTGCACGGTCTACATGTTAAAACGTTGCCATTAGACGCGAGAAATATTAGAATTCGAAGAAATTTCCACGTCGATAGGAGAGAACGGGGTGTCGTTCTGTAGGCCTCAGGTATTGTTTTTTGAAATTTTTTTAGGGATGTACTTTATTCTTTTTGTTAGTTAATTTTTCAAATTTCATTTCATTTCAATTTTATTTTCCCAAAAATTCTTGAATATAAATGAGTGGCAACATTGTGCATTCTTACAATTTTTTCAAACATTCGCACCCAAAAAAAATTGAAAAAAAGATGAACTCTGGCCTCCGAAAAACACCCCGTTTTATTCGAAGTATTATTTGCGCTTAATTGAAGCATTTTTCTTGGTGTGAATAAACCAGAGAAATCGAGAAAGTAGTTCATGGACATTCTTCAAAAAAGCTCTCGGATCCATATAAAAACATAGTTGGTCTGATAAAATGTAATCCGAGGTGCTCAGAATACTAGGTGAAGACTAAAATGGTTTTCTGTTACAGCTATTTGAAATTTTGATTTTTCAATAACTCGAAAACTATTCATCTGATCGAAATGAAACTTGGTTGGAAGATAAACAGTGTCAATAAAACGAATTATCCTGGAAAAAATTTTGCAAAATTTTTTTTTTTAATTTCAATATTTCATTTAAATTCACTGAGAGTTCCAAGTGGCCTTTTGGCAATGTGAACAAGCGCGTAAAAGCTGCTTACTCCACGTCAGTGCTTTTCTAGGTTTCGATCATCAGTCATGAGATGCCATCGATACCGTACAAAAAACACAACATTTCACAAATGTTTTCCAAAATCACAGAGACTTAACCTGGGGTCAACCTGATATTTGGTATACGCTTGTGAATCATAAGGTTCAAGATCCGTGCAAAGTTTCGTCGGAATCTCATGAGAAAAATAATTGAGGAAATAACCGCGAAATTAAAATGAATTTAATTCCGAAATCATTCGGGAAATTTAGGGCATTAACAAAGCAAACCCTCGATTTCTCATGCGCAACCTACCCTTGAACTTTTGAGTCTCTAGCTCGTTCTTATCGACATTTATCGTGTCCTCGTCCAGGCGGATAGAATCAATTTTGACTTCAGATTCGACCCCAGTGAGTCAAATCTTATCATTTCAGACTATTATTGACTCAAAGTGCGAAAATTACGGACATTTGGGATTAACGACAACATTCCGGTCCCACGGACATTCTCAGAAAAATAACTTCGAAATTCGAACGGAATCATTTGGGTCTTAGCCGGTGATAATCCAGCATTCCGCAATATATTGCTACTTTAAAAAATTAATATTTTTCAATAGTTTACTACTATAAACCATTAAAATACTCTATAAACAATATTCAAGAGAATTTGCCCATCGAAAGTTTCTGCTGTCAATAGGCCACATAATAAAATCCTAAAATGTGTCGAAGTATCCTTCAGAAAAAAGAAGTAAAAGAAGAAATAAAATTCATAAAACGACGTAATAATATAAAATTTGATCACAGAAAAATTCACCACAATTTCATAGATGGAAAACACGTTTCTTTCCCGAATCTCCTCTTTCCTACCCTCAAGTTGGAAACAAAGTAGACCGATAAAAATTCATAGGGTTGAACCGCCTCGAGATCATAGAAAAAGTTACTTCGAAATGGCGTTGTTGCAACCGGAATGGGATAATAAAAAGATTCAAAAATATCGGGGTGCAGAGCTGAGCGTCCGACATTAGAGAAAAAGTATAAAATGGAAGATTATGAACTTGTATCTTTAATAGCCGAACTTTATGTTCGGATGTTGGACGATGAAAATCATCCTTCTTATAGAATAAAAATATACGGATATAAAACGTTCGAGTCTTTAGCCTTAATATCTTATATTTATTATCTTCCATCCAACGAAATAATTTAATATTCTTCGCAATAAATTTGGGATTAGGGTTTACAATGTAATAAAAATGATAATTCGTAACAAAATATACAAATTTCGTCTCGAGCATCATGGAGAGAGGATACATAAATTCTTTTCTCGTATAATATTTCTATATTTTCTCCGAGTGTTTTCCCCCTTCATATTTATTCGAAACATCATCAGACTTCGAAAATATAAGCTGTTGGATCTACAGGAGATTCAGTTTATGTATGCTGGTGGTGTTCTAAGAGTTTAGTCTGGCACGAAATCGTAGATATGTACGTTTTGTCCAATTTCTTCGAATTCATTGAAATATCGACCTTTGCGACGTTGCCACTTTCAATTTCGACAACTGTCATGTTTTAACTGGAACACTTTCATACGTTTGCATTTTCAGGCACTTGTTCCAAGGAACAACACGATATCGTTTTGCCTTAATGTCTGTAATCTTTGATGTTCTGGTCGAAAATGGCCTCACACTAGTGAATACATTATTTACTGAATATCACGAAGAGTACCGATGCTCATATTGATACTTCAGGAGTGATTGTGAAATTTCGACGCGCAAACATTAAACATATACAAAGTTTCGTGAGGATTTTTATTCGGGAAAACTATATGGCGAATTCCTGTGAAATTAAGCAGATACCTTTAATTTTCAGTTTTTTTTTATTTTCGATCTAAAGGAGAACGATAGAGACTTGAATAAAATTATCATTCATTATTATTTAGCCATTTTGGTTGAATTGACTAAAAGAAAGGAGTTGAATTGAAAAATTTCAAGACATGTTATGATGCTGGATTTTATGTAAGAAATTGTTCGCCTCAAGCACAAGATTTTCCAAAATCCTGATTTTCTTATCTGTTTTCTTTTCAATACGTATATGTTCTATTAACTTTACCTAACCTAACCTAACCTTTCGAATTGATTTTTCGATATTATTAATTTTTTTCCCATTTCAGGTATGTACAGAAAAACCAACAATTCCTTCCATAGCTCAACTCACATGTCGTAAGTACCTCGAATTCTGAACTCTCAAAACTACGCCCTTAAAATCTCATGCATCCTTCGCTTCCAACTGATTGATATCATTAGATCGGCTCTCTGAAAAGTTGAAATACATTTCTACCGCTGGAGAAAAATCTTCCCTCATTCTAATTCAATTTTCAACCTCGCGAATTCGACGATAATTTACATAAAGCAGAAATAGCCGAATCGTGCAAAAAAGACAGGCTGCTACAATAAGAGCAGGCGAAATATAAAATGGAATAATAAAAAAGCAGGGCAACCCTTCACTTTGCCGTCTTCGAATGAGATTCAAGAACGAGAAAATGACAAAGAACGTTCCCGGTTTTATAAAAATGTAAAGAGTTCCGCGTAAGAAATTTAAATGTGTAAATTAGATTATTGCATTTCTTTTGTCGGGTCCGCGACAATGTTGAAATAAGTAAGAAGAAAGATAGAGGATATTTCCCCCTGGAAATTTATCTCTGAATTTACGAGTGTCTGCTGAAAATCAGGGATGTTGAATTTATCTAGATGATTCTTTGTAGCTGCCCCAGTTGTGATATTGAAATATTGAATGTGAGTCGTATCCGTTGAAACATTAATTTTGACGAGAATTATATGCGGCGATATTAGGAATTTTACACCCCGACAGAATTGGTGAACTTGTTTTGTGTTACATTCACATCAAAAATAAAAATCTAGAAAAGCACTGACGTGAAGTCAGCAGGTTTCACGCGCTTGTCCACATTGCGAAATGGTGACTTGGAAATTTCAGTGAAATTTCAATGAAATATAAAAATTTTGGAATTTTTCCATTGATAATTCTTCTTATTGACACTGTTCATCTTTCAACCAAGTTTCATTTCGATCAGATGAATATTTTTCGAGTTATTGAAAAATCAAAATTTCAAATGGCTGTAGCACAAAAACCATTCTGCAGATTTGGCCCATTAACGAACTTGACCGAGATATTCAGGATCTTAACCTAACTTAAAAGAGACTCTAGGTTCTTTCTTTCGAAAGTTATAGCGCACACGGCCGGACGGACGGACAGAATCAATTTTGACCACGGATTCTTCATCAGTGAGTCCAACCTAGTCGTTTGAAACCAATTTCTATCAAAATTCGAAAATTTCAGACATCGTGACGAAATGATAACGCGCTGTTCCCCAGAACGACGACGTTAAAATAAAATCATAACACTTCAGGGAATTGTATTGATATGTTAGCAAAAAAATTATGTGAGACGAACCAGTTGCTGAATACGCTCTTGTGCACTCCAGAGATCAACAAAAAAACGGAATGAGATTGTCACATGCGACTAGAGACAGCGACATGAAGGTTGGAATCGGCCAATCAGAGAAAACGCGGAATGACGGTAATTTTAAATTTCGCAACGTGAATGATGACGGTTCTATAAGGTGTATCTTTGGTTTCATAGAGTTTTTATTTTTATTTATTTTGATGAAACCAAGACTGTGTATTTCTCTATTTTAGACGGGAAACAGGATATTTATATTAAATTCTGACCGGCGGGCCCTATGCACGATTACGGGCGTACGGAGGATTCTATCGACTTCAAAATTTAAGGGTTTGTTGCATTTCAAAATTCGACGCTCAAGTTCGTTAACGGAAAAAATCGGCCAAATGGTTTCGGAGTTGAAGCCATTTGAAATTTTGAGGTTCTTTCCTAATATTTCAGGAACTAATGGAGCGATTGTATTGAAACTGGGCAATTAGTTGAAGCATGATGACACACAACCTTGAGATCATGCGATCAGCAAATTCTGAAAAAATTATTTTTCAAAATTTTTTTGGAAAAATTTTTTTTCTTGAAACGATTCAGCATACCCAGAGAAAAAATTTCAAGCTTAATATTTCACTGCCGTGTATCAAACTTCAATTCGATACGGTTATTATTTCTGGAGATGTTGGGAAAAAATATGCCAAATTTTGTGGTTTTTTTCTCGATATCGTTTTTCTCGGAATAACTCAAAAAATACTCATCATGATGAAACTTGGGAACTAGTTTGAAAATGCTCATGGACAACTTTGTGCAAAATTTCGTGATGATCTTGCCATTAGAAGAATTTGATACGATATTCTGTGATCTGCGGATTATATTATACTCATTTAATTCTGTATTAACCTCATTCGAACCGTCATTTATCGATGAAATACTGGATTTTAATTCGATCTAATCTGTATCTCGGAAATATTGGGAAAACGAAAATTTTGAATGGGTAAATCTGCGGAACCATTGGGTGGATTTTACCCATTCACTAATTCAGCCTTCGTTATTAAGGTCAAAACCTACTCTACAAATATCGACTTTCTAAGTTGTTTCAGATTCGGCTCCAGCAAAAAGATACAGGCTGTTTAAATTTTCACAAAAAATCAGTTTTTATTTTGTAGCTTCGATATGGTAATTTCGAATGAGATGATGAATTTTGGTGTGAAGTGTTCTATAACTATGGCACATATTCTTCAGAAATCACTTTCATCCTACTTCAAACAGTTTCCGAGTTATAGATCCGCCGATTCATGAAACTATACGAAATTAGCATGAAGAATGCAGTTAAATTTAATCTTACGTCATCCTTAGAATCTTCAATCATTTTAAAATATTTAATTATTCCTTACAATTTCTACTTGAAAACACCGTTTTGCATATAGTCAACGTTGAATATTATAAAATCGGATGAACATTTGAAAATTTCTTTGCATTTATGGATCCGCCCCTGATCTAGTAATTGAAGTGTCTATCCGGACCATAGAATGCACAGAAATATTCATCTCTTTCGCATAGAATTAATATAAGGTAATTGCATAGATATAACATTGATTTATAATTTCTATGAGTGTATGCTATTTTGTGACCACACCATAGACTAAACATTGTTCCTGTCTATGGACTAGAGTTTCCATAACCATAACATTCTAGAGAATGTTTTTAGGTTAGCTCATTCATTTATGAATTTCGTGAAAAAAGCATGATTATGGAGTTTTCAGTATGAAAATGGGCGAGGATGATATTGTGTATAATCTTACAGTGGAATGAAATTGGATATTGCATGAACATCAAGTTGAAGATCAGTGTTTCAAGTCCAGTGTAGTGAAATAATTTCCTTCCGACAATATCGCAAAAAGCACCAAATCATAAGAGTTAAGTGAGTAAATGAGTTTTCTCAATCTTGTTTCTTTGAGTTTCGAACATTCGATTGGATATTCTCCAGAAGAGGTCACCGTAGGGAATATCTGTGGTGAACTTTCAAACAAAGCGCAGGAGTGTATTAGCACATTGAGAAATATTCAAATGATAATAACTTTTTACCTGAGCCGAATTTTCCACGAATTAAAGCTGCTTCAACCTAGAAACTTTCGGATTACCGTCAACAGCCAATACCAATTCAAGCATCCCACCATGTCTGTAAATTACAATTAAAAGTTAATTTCCATCACAATTGAAGTTTCTACATCGTCGTCGACTCCCATAGTTCTACACTATATTCATGTTTGGTATACCTTATTCCAATGTAATTCAGCATTTTGATGGCACCGCCAGAATGTTATATTGAATTTACTGAACTTATAATTAATGTTCTGTCGCATACGCGTAGTTCGGCGAAAGCATCCCTGGATTATGTGGAATAACTTTGTGCCCTTGTGGACTATGGGCGATATTCCGTCTACGAATCAGAATCGAATTACTCTGTTCAAGATGAGTTTTATATCGATTCGACGGCAACAACTCGCTCGAGCCATTCGAGAGGACTTCATGAAAAGATAATAATGATATCTCGACTGGTGCAGGTCTGTGAATGTACGTACGTTTCGATGTACTCCAAAGTGGAGGAATTATTGCTGGTGAACTGGAAGATTTACAATTCGCCCTGCTCTGGTTTTTCGTTTTGGGGCTGGTCTTCACACCTGTTTCCGCACGGGTGTGACTTCCTATTGAACAATCTTTCGGTATCTTTTATTGCGCGCATGTTCTAGGGGAACAGCGTGCCATCGTTTTGTCCAAATGTCTGTAATTTTCGATGATTGAGCCGAAAATGGTCTCAAACGACTAGGTTGGACTCACTGATGACGAATCCGGTGTCAAAATCTATTCTGTCCGGCCGGCCGAGGACACGATAACTGTCGAAGCCAGCTACCGATTAGAAACATATAGGGTAGTTCGCGCATTGGAATGCCGCGGTTAAGTTCGTTAATGGGCCAAATCGGCCCAATAGTTTCGGAGTTACAGCCATTTGAAATTTTGTGGTTATTTCCCTCATATTTCAGAAACTACTGAAGCGATTGGATTGAAACTTGGCAGTAAGTTTGATCACAACGACGCGCAACTTTGAGCAAAATTTCGTTGAATCGTATGGTTATACAAGTTGGCAAAAATTTTTTTTTTCAATTTTTTCCGAAAAAATTTCTTTCTGAAGTTCAACATTTCACAGCAGTATACCAAATTTCAATTCGATACGGCTTTTAGTTTTGGGGATATCGGAAAAAATATGCAGATTTCGTGGTTTTCTTCTCGATATCGTTTTTTTTTCGATATAACTCAAGAAATACTGATTCTATCGTGATGAAATTTCGCAGCTAGTTTAAAGATGTTGAGGGATAAAATTGTGCGAAATTTCGTGATGATCGTGTCTTTAGAACAATTTGAGAAAATATTCAATATTTTTTTTTCAAATATTCAATATTCTGTGATCTTCCCATCATGTTATCCTCAATAAATTCTGTATGAACCTTCAAACTGTCATTTTTCGATAATTTACTGGATGTCAATTCGACCTTATCTGTATTTTTGGAAATATTGGGAAAATTATGAATGGATGTATCTGCGAAATCATTTGGTGGGCCTTACGGCCGGACCGTAAACACAATAACTTCTGGAAGAAACAACTTAGAAAACTTGATATTTGATTTTTCCTATATTTCCAAAATATCGATTAGATCGAATTGAAATCCAGTAATTTTTCGTAAAAGAAATCTAGAAAAGCACTGCATTGAAGGCAGCAGCTTTTGCGCGCATGTTCAAATTCGTTGCCGATGCGGTCATCTACATTGCGCACATACATTGTGAACATCTTCAATTCTATTTTGCTTAGTTCCAAATTCCGTACCTCATGGAAACACGCACAAATTACTCCTATTCCTAAATCCAGTAATCCTTAAGAGCTCTCTGATCTGAGATCTATCAGCATTTTATCAGGTTTATCCAAACACCTGGAAAAAATAATGGCTGACCAACTCGCCGAATATATGGAGAGCAACTCAGTTTTGCCAGGAATCAAGTCAGGTTTTCGTCGATATAGTTCTACTAGTGCACTACTGAAAGTAACTGATGATATCCAACGCTCACTTGATGACTCCAAGTGCACATCCTTGTTTCTGCTTGACTTCAGTAGGGTTTTCGATAAGTGTTAACATGATATTCTTATAGATATTCTAAGATCTGGTGGAGTCTGCAGAGATGCGCTTCAGCTCTTAACGTCATATCTCAAGGGACGTTCGCAAAGTGTAAAGTTGGGTGAGAAAGTCTCCCATGCTGGAAATGTACCGGATGGTGTCCCACAAGGCTCAGTCCTTGGTCCGCTTCTTTTTCTGGTTTACACCAGCCAGTTCATCAAGTTCATTCGAGAGCTTCACTATGATTTCACAGTCAGTGATATTGATAATGCAGGATTCAGAATAAATGATGATCCTGATCCACTGGCGGACATATCGTTGAAAAATTCATTTAATTTGAACACAAAAAATCGTTGGCTGTAGTATTCGGTTCGACTAGGAACAAAACCATTGTTAAAGAAAAGTTCAAGCCAACAATAAATAATAATTCTATTCAATTTGCTTATAGTGGAAGAGACTTGGGTTTGGTTTTGGACGATTCTCTGAGATTTCGTGAACACGTGGTGAGTGAAGTTCGTGACGCGTATGAAGCATTGAGATTGTTGTATTCACATAGGTCGTACAGGCCCATTCATGCTGAATAGGTTCTGTGAGAGACTCAGTTCACTTACTGTTCACCTGTGTTTCGTTCTTGTCTTGATCAGGAAACGTTGGGCCGAATCCAGCGTGTACAGAACTTCTGTATTAGGCTCATCTATGGAATCAGGAAATATGATCATGTATCACATAAGTTGGGAGAATTGGGTTGGCTTCCGATGAGGATTGGTTTGAGTATTAGTCTCTCTGTACCTTTCATAATATCATTTTGAAGAGAAGCCCACCTTATCTCTACAGTAACTTGGTTTACAGAGCTGACGTTCATAATATTAATATACATCGCCGAAATATTACACTTTGGAAAGAAGTTCCACTTACAATATTTAAAAGCCATAAAAGAGTATTCCTCAAAAGTTCAAACTATTAAATCAGACTAGGTTCAAGAAGAAGATCAAAACTTATCTCCTCGGTTCCTCATCAACATGATTTCTTGATTGTCTCTGCGAATTATGCTTGTTTATATGCACTATTTTTTTCCCTTTTCTTTATATGCTTTAATTTTTTTGTTGAATTTTTGATTAAGTTATGGTCAAATATACTTTTTGTAGACTACAAGGGTTAAGTGGTAGAGCACCTTTGGGTGAACTTCCCCTTGAGATTTCTAGTGAAATAAAGACATTTATTATTATTATTATTATAACAACGTCTCCATAGCTACAATAAGACAGACACTTACAACTCTTACACACACTCATATTCATAATTTCAAAATAAAAGGATTTTACCAACAAAATATCTAGAAAAGCACTGATGGAAACTCAGGAGCTTTCGCGCGCATGTTCAACCTCGTTGCCCAAGCGGTCATCTCTTCACGTATTGTCCCCGCCAAATGCACATTTACTACTTGATGGAAAGATTTGGTGACGTAATCAAATCATTTTCACGAAAATCTGCATCCAAGTACTGGATTTCAATTCGAGCTCATTTGTATTTTAGAAATATCGGAAAAATAGAAGCTTGAATATCTACAGAATAATAGGGTGGATTTAACCCATTTACGAATTGGAACCAAACCTACTCTGCAGATATCGAGTTCAGGAGTTGTTTATTCCGGAGGTTCTCGTGCTCGAGGTCGTTCTGATTGCCGATTCTAAACACAATAAATTTCGAAAGAAACTCTTAGGAACCTGACATTTGTAGAGTAGGTTTCGTCCTCAATAACGACGGCCGAATTCGTGAATAAATATCATCCACCCAATGATTCCGCAAATATACCTCTTTAAAATTTTATTTCCCAATATTGCCAAATATACAGATGAGATGAAAAATGATAGTTCGGACAATCATACAGAATTTGATGGCGATAATATGAGAGCAAGATTTTAAGAATATTGAATATTTGAAAAAAAATGTTTTTTTTTTCATATTGTTCTAATGACAAGAAATTCTGCATAAAGTTGTCCTTCAGCATCTTCAAACTAGCTGCAGAATTTAATCATGATTGAATCAGTATTTCTTGAGTTATATCGAAAAAACACGATATCAAGAAGAAAACCACGAAATTTTACATATTTTTTCCAAATTTCTCCAAAAATAATAGCCGTATCGAATTGAAATTTGGTACACTACTGAGGAATATGAAGCTCAAGAGATGACGAAAACTATTTCCGAATAAGTAAGTGACCATACCATCCCAAATAAATTCTGCTCAAAGTTGCGTGTCGTTATACTTCAACTAACTGCCAAATTTCAATTCAATAGCTTCAGTAGTTCCTGAATTATCAGTAAAATACCCTCAAAACTTCAAATGGCCATAACTCGACCATTAGAACCATTAGATCGATTTGTCCCATTAACGAACTCAACCGGCGCGTTCCGGTGCGCAACCTTATCTGAAAGTTTCAAGTCGCTAGCTTGCTCCGTTCGATATATATCGTGTCGTCGACCAGCCGGACAGAATCGATTTTGACACCGGATTCGTCATCAGTGAGTCCAACCTAGTCATTTGGGAGCATTTTCGGCACAAAATTTTAAAATTACAGACATTTGGACAAAACAATAGCACGCTGTTCCCCTAGAACATGTGCGCAAAAAGCAAAGAACATGGGACCGTGAACGTTTCCTTCTCGAGATACAAGGTGTTGAAATTGAATTTTTTATCGAGTTTTTCTTCTCAAACTTATCACATTTCACAAGATAGTAAACTGAAATTTGGCATAGAAATCACATTCTGACGTTTACACAATTCGACAAGCCAATTTCGATTGAAAATCGACAGGGTCATAGTTTTTCTGGAAAACTGTGATTTATTTTTTGGTGAGTTTTGTTAGTTTGGAAAATTGTAAAAAGATGAGTACTGTCATTTTACTAAACTTCATGGTTTTCTGTGATTTTGTCGTTTTTGCTACCGATTTCTAAGAAAAAAATTCTCAAGTTTTTCTAAATCTTTAATAAAATCCGAATTGTTATGGAAATCCAATATATGAATATTTTTCGATCCATAGCAATGATTCATAATGATCCAACTAACTTGAAAAATCATTTTATGAAGTGCCAGTACTATAAGAATACAATTCGAAAAAAATCATCTTTTAACACCCTGCATCTCGAAAAAGAAACGTTTGCAGTCCCATATTGATGAAACTTTTTTCCTTGAAATTATGCAAGGAATATCCCCTCTTCGTTTGTACCTATAAAATTTAGTAACACCCTGTATATCGTGGTTCAAAAATGTTCACACACAAAGTTTGGTCGCCATTGGCACATCCACATCTAACTCAAATCTTCACTCATTCCCCCTATAGGCATACCTAATGGGCCATTATCGCCAATGATCATGTATAACTGCATAACCAAATTAATATTTAGCCAGACAACAACATTAAGCTCGAACAGACCCAACCCTTTACTTCAACTTCCCGTCCTACAACACCGTAAATTCAACTCCGGCATCCAAACGACATAGATCCAATATGGCCGCCATTCGTGATTCACCATAACTAATTCAATTGCATGTATTATTTTATGCCGGCCTGTTTGATTCGAGGATCGTTCGTTCTGATTGTTCTGACTAGGTGAAAGGGAGCCGTGTATGTTCAGTCATACTGATAATTATCGTTATTATCCCAGGACAAAGTCAAAACATCGCCAGTATATTCCCTGAGTGTATTAGATCGAATGCCTTTGAGGTGGTGATTATGGGCAGCAAATTGTTGTTGCTTTCAGTTGCTCATGTGCTCAAGGATATCAGAAGCCAGAAGTTCAAAAGGAATAACTTCGCGAACTTCTACAGAAAGACCATAATAATAATAATAATTTATTGATCCTTTTAGACATTCAACAATTTAGAGGATAAGTCATATTGAAGATATAAATTAAACAGTTTGTAATGAATTGAGATGAAAAAATCAAGTGAAAATAATTATGAATTAAATAAAACTATCAGAGAGGTATTCCTCAATACTATAGTAACACTTGACTACCAACAGGGTCTTAACATTAATCTTGAATTGAATATATTTCATTGACTTGAACATGTTTGGCAAATGATTATAAAGTTTAGTCCCTATGGAAGATGGTGTGGATTCATATTTTGTAGCGTGGTGTCTAGGGATGCAAATAACATCCACATGCCTAGTCTTATAATTGTGGAAATCAGAACATTTTTTCAAAGTGGACTTATTTCGATGGAATAGACTATTATAATAATAATAATAATATTGTCTTTATTTCACCAAATTGAACCTCAAGGGGAAGTTCACCAAGAAGGTGCTCTACCACTTAATCCTTGTTACATAAATAATTGAATTCGAATGACCATTGAGAAACAAAAAAGGACAATATAATAGAAATGAACAAAATAAAGCAGAACTAAGATAATAATAGAAAAAAAAGCATTCAAGACATTGAGTACTACTATAGTTTATGTAGACAATCACGAACTTTATACATTTATCGTACGGAAAAGATGAGCCCTGATTTCTTTCCTAAATCTAACCATTGTAAATTTTTTATACTCGGTTGGAACAGCGTTGTAAAACTTCACTATATTATATGAGAAACTTCTTTGAAAGATCGATGTTCTGTGCTGGGGACAAGAAAGCAGATTCCTATGCCTCACGTTCAAGTTATGAATATCAGTTCTATACCTCAGTTTCTTGTGAAGATATGGCGGACACTTCTCAGTTATGACTTTGTGATAAGTACACAGGGCATAATATTCAAAACCGGTTTTCATAGGCAACCAACATAACTCCTTCAACTTAAGCGAAACATGCTCATATTTTCTGATCCCATATACAAACCTCATGCAGCTATTTTGAACACGTTGAATTCGACATAATGTCTCTTGATCAAGACAAAAGCTATAAACAGGAGAACAATAATTAAACTAAGACAAGACAAGATTCTCACATAGAACCCTTTTTGTAGGGATGGGCAAATACGATCTATGCTAGTACAGCATCCTAAGGGCCCCATAAGCTCTCCGAATTGATTCAAAATTAAAATACATGGGAAGGTTAAAATTTTATACTTATGGAAAAAAAACGACAAGAATCACAAGGTTTGATACCAAATACGAGTCTGATTATTTTCTTCTGACAAACAAATACTCGCCCTGCATCTACAGACGACCCCCACAGTACGATGTTATAGCAGAAGTGACTACACCATACCGTAGTATATCCCGAGGAGGGAATCCATCGGAAGTGAATCCCTGAGACGCGATAACGCATAAAAAGAATTATTTAACTTTTCACACACGTGATCCACCTGATAATGCCATTTCAAATTTCGATCAACATACAGCCCAAGGAACCGGACAAACTCTGTTGAGACTTATGTCCTTTCAGGATGTTGAACGGAAAATGCATCACTATTCTGAAATTTTAGTATTTGGGTTTTTCCCAAATTAACTATTAGGGAGTTACGGTGGCACCAGTAACCATATTTGATGACATCAACGTTTCAGTTTGCATAAACAATATTAGATCAACGCGAAATTTGGCTAGTTACGTGTTGGTATTCTCCACCTGAATTCGAAGTTTCAATCTGATTGCATTTGTACTTCTTGAGATATTGTGGAAATAACGCTTAAATCCCAAATAACAAACGAGATTTGGCAATTTTTTTTCCCCATATCTCCGGAAGTAAATATCGGATCGAATTGAAATTTGGAACATTGGTGTTAAATACTGACACTAAGGTTTGTGCCAAATTCCATTGAAATCTGATCAATATTCTCAGAGGAAAAAAAAATTTTCATCCAAATTTTCGAATAGAAATTTTCTCAGAATTTTCTAACAACTGGTTCCACACGAAATTTTGCTCTAAGTTGCGAGTTGGCATTGCGAAACTGTCCACGAAGTTTTTGATCGAGTCAGTGCTTCATGAGATATCAAAGAATTAACCTCAAAATTTCAAATGGGCCTAACTCCTAAACTATCCTACCGATTCCACCCATTAACGAACTTAACCGAGATATTTGGACTCCAAAACCTAACAATTTCAAATCGCTAAGTCTTTTCCTTCGAAAGTTGAAGCACATACGGACGGACGGATAGAATTGTTCTTGACCACGAATTCTTCTTCATGGACGAAATGATAACGCGATGTTCCCTAGAAAAACCTATATGAGCACAGACGTGAAGTCGGCAGCTTTTGCGCACATTTTGAAAGCAGATGACCGCTTTGGCAACGAAAGTGAACATGCGCGCAAAAGCTGCTGACTTCACGTCGGTGCTTTTCTAGGTTTTTTTCAAGTTGTTCAAATGACACGATCATCACAAAATTTCGCACAAAATTGTTTATCCGCATTTTCAAACTAGTTACCAATTTCAATCATGATTGAATCAGTCTTTTTCGAGTTATTCCGGAAAAAAAGAACGATACCGACGGAAAAACCACGAAATTTAACAAATTTTGTCCCAATATCTCCAAAAATTATCAGACTGTAATTTGATACACGGATGTAAAATATGGAGTTCAAGATTCTGATGAAGGTTGCGCGACAATATGCTCGAACTAACTGAAAAGTTTCAATCCAAGCGCCTCAGTAGTTTCTGGAATATCAGGTACATAACCTCAAAATTTCAAATAGCTATAACTCCGTATCCATTCGGCCGATTTTGCTCATTAACGAACTCAACCACCTCATTCCGAAATACAACCTACCCTGAAAAATTCAAATCCATAGGATTCTTCGTACGCTAGTAATCGTGCCTACAGCCGGCCGGAGAGAATCGATTTTCACACCGGATTAGTCATCAGTGGGTTTAGTCCATCTTCTGCTGAACATTCGAAAATAACAGACATTTGGACAAAACGAAAGCACGCTGAACACCAGAACATGCACACAAAAATGTTTTGTCATTGTTATTGGTTTCGTGCGTCGTTTGACATTTCTCATACGTTGGAGGTAAAACAACCTCACTTTCCCGCTTTGTTCATGTTATGAAGTACAGCATTTTCAACAATTTCAGGATAAATTCACTAGTTAAAATGGTTTATATTAATAGAATTGGTGAATTACTAGGCCAAGTTATTGTGTCGTTGTGAAATGCAACATAAATACACCGAGAGACGAAGGAATCCGATTTTTCAGATATATTATAGTGCAGACTTTATATTCGAATATTTGCATTTTTTACCCATTCCCCTAAATTTTATCTGGTATTGGAAGAAATGGAATACTTTGTGAACTATCCCAGAGAAGGAAAACATCCTATATTCACGCCATAAATTGAGAAAACTGTTCTGACAAAGTAACAAACTATAGTAGAGTTTGTTGGAGACATTTCCACACAGGTGAAGAAATTATGTTAGACTATCTATTTAGTTTGTTCTATTTAATAAGTTCAATCATAATGAGATAACTATGATAAGAATGATAAGAAGTGTTTGTTATACACATTTCAAGAATTATATCTTCTCGACACTACGATAGCTGGCGTTATGATGGACAAACCCATCCTGTTTGGTTACCACACACATCTCTATACGATATATAAAGCCAATCAAGGCAATTCGTTATGTGATAGACTTTATAGGTTCCTCAAAATATTGCATGTATTTTATGATGATAATAATGAACCAGATAACTTTCTCTGTTCTCAACCGAACACGTTCCGATGTAGCTCGACTACCCGAGGATGGAACTTCTACATTTTGTTGTTTGTAGTATGTTTCAAATTGACCTTATTGTCATTTAAAGACTATGAAAGCCTTAATGTAGCATCTGCATAATAAAAAAACAATTTATATGGATAGTAATGCATTTTTTGAGGATGAATCGAAATCGGTGTTGAAGGAAAAAATTTCATATGAAATATTCTATTTGTAACATATATTTAGTATAATAAATATATAATTGAAGGTTATGATAGCACTGACATAGCAACTGCAGACCAATATTGTAGTAATTTGATAATTTGCAACGTATAACGATGTTTGAAATAGTACTGAGAGGTTCTCTGGAATCCATTTTTTCCATTCCATACATTTGTTGGATTTCATTCTGCTGTTTATTTCCAGGAATAAATGAGCCAAACATTTTACTGTTTCATTTTCAATACTTTTACCTCTAATAAATGCTATCTCTGATGTTGATACTCTAGGCTTTAGAAGACAAGATTATATACTGCAATCTTCATTTATATCGTTTTGAATTATTATCATCTGAGATTGAATATCAGGTAATCAGATCCATTATCACGAAATTTCACTTGTAAAATAAATGAAATCACTAAAATCTCCAAATAATCGCTCTTCGCCAATGTTAACAAAGAAATGTATTCCTTCGTCTCTCGGTGTATTTATGTTGCATTTCACAACGACACAATAACTTGGCCTAGTTAATTCACCAATTCTATCAATATAAATCATTTTAACTTGTGAATTTATCCCGAAATTGTTGGAAATGCTGTACTACCTAACATAAACAAAGCTAACTAACATTGCGCATTGTCACAAAATAATTGAGTACATACCAAAAAAAAATTCTTTTAAATAATCACTGAAGCTAAACGACACACCGTTTTCCCACTTATGTCGAAATTTCTCCTTGTTGCCGAAATCAACGAAGCCGTAATTTATCAGTCGACGGTACTGTTTACCCTTGAGCCAAAAGTATACATCTCTATACTGTATAAAATTTAAGTCCAAATAACGAACATTCGCAGTTGGACGTTTTTTCCAAATTTTCATAATACGCATGCATTATTTCCACTGGCTCCGTATTCTCTAAGGAGTTAATAACTATTTTTCCAGTTCAGCCGGCCCACCAATTCACTTATCCAAACAGTGCGCATTGCCGCAAGTCCTACTTTGAAAATATTCAATAATAATGGGCAGTTTTACTTGTAAATCATCGAGCTGGCATAATATCCTCTCTGCAAACTCCGCTAAATATCATTCTTCTGCAACTCGCAAATTATTATTTATATTTTCAGCTTGCCAGCTTATTATTTTCGTTACTCCCGATTCAGGTGAGAGCGTAAATAAATTTGCATTTTTAGCCGATACGTACACAGTTGCTGCTGCATAATGACAGTTTAGGTACGAGTGGTAACATTGAAATTACGGTGTTTGTCCGTGAAAAAATGAATTTTTCATTTTAACCAATGGGAAATTGCCAGGTAGTTAGGGAGTTTAAGTGCGGGTACAATACTCTCGCATTTCGATGGAATACTTAATAAGATGATTCGTCTCGATTGAAGTACACGTAAATGTGATCTACTTGGTGGTGGGTTGGTCTGAGAATGTATCGAATCGGAGCATTAGTGGCTTCTTGATCTTGATCTTCACTACTCTTGAGGGCCCCACAGAACTCGTTCGAAATCGAAGATTTTGAACGATACGCTCGTTCAAATTCGAGTCTGCACATAAGGTAATACTGAACCCGATATCAGTCACCTCAGGTGATCAATCGTATGGACATTACTATGGTTGTATTTCACATTGGGAAAATGTCAAAAATTGATCGAAACAACGAAATTCAGTGATTGGCCAATCACTTTTTTTATCGTTATAGTGAACTCCAGGACAATTTATAATGTATTTACTACATTGTTCTGATGATAGAAATACATCAATTAAGGAAATTCGCCTCAGGACAATGTAAAAAATACATTGGATTAACGTCTTGGGAGTTATCAATACTAGGCACGCGCGAGGTTTGTTTTGGTTCCGAGTTCAGAACTGTTCTGGAACGGTTCCGCATGCGCGATTGCGATTTTGGTTCATTTCAGAACCGGTTCACGATTTGAGTTATCCTGTTTTGGTTATTTTAAGAATCGATTCCGAACTGTGAAAGGAGTTCGGACGTAAGAGTCCGAACTGCTTCAGAATTTGCTAGTTCGCACAAGTGTATAGAGTGGCTGTCAACGATTTAAATGGTTAACCTGATTTTTTCGACGTCGTGTTGATTCGGTTTTCTATTTCATTGTTGTATCCGTTGAGGAAATGATTAACCGTTAAATATAAATTTTTGTTATTGGGAATAACTCCTTCGCTACGACCTCCCAGGATAATCTAATGTATTTTATTTTCATTGTTCACACTTTGGATGTCTTTTTCTCAAATAAATCTATGAATGCTAGCGCCCCCTTCCTCTATTGAATAATAAAAATAATAATCTTTCTTCTCCATGAAACCATTTCCTATCTTTGTTAGATGTTGGACGTTTTCGTCTTGTGGGAATCCACATGAACCGAGTGTTTCCGATGTTGATCGGTTGTTTGTAAAGCTGCAATATCGCAGTTACAGCGACCTGATGCGACAAAAGGATGAACGTCACACACATCGATCAAAGTATTCTGCACTCGAAGGTGAGACTCGCAAGATGCTCCTGGCAGATGGCGCGCTGTAAGTTGTATACTGCAGCGATCCTTCTGAAAGGTAACAAGTATCGAGAGAACTCTCTGCGGTTTATCCAAGGTAAGTCGACCTGACGATCAATAACAATTGTGAAACAGCTGTACTCATTCTACTTGGATCCGCTTCTTCGGTGTAGGTGTTTTGGTTGATTGGGTGATTAGCTCTGATCAAGGGGGAATATTTGTTGATTTATCGACGGATATTCGTCCTTGTGATTATGTTATTCAAATAATAATAATGTTTCGAAAGAATTTTTTTCCGAAAAGCACATATCTGAAATACTTTCATCATTAAAATATCAATCAATAATTTGTTGGTTCAGTTTGAAATATAATTGAAGTAATGAACAAAGTTCAGAAAAACGATTTTTACAAAAAAAGATTCATTTCATTGAATTGATTATTATATCAATCAATAATTCGTTGGTTCATTTTGAAATATAATTTAGGTAATGAAGAAATAACATAATGAAACCAATTACTATCTTTGTAATGAAGAAAGTTCAGAGAAACGATTTTAACAAAAAAAATTAAGTGGACAGAAGTAATCCCAAAAATATTTATATATTATCTACATAGTACGAAATGGACTTTCGCATATTTTTAATCAAACCACAGGCAATATATGAGACCTGAATAACATCCCATTTTTCTGCCAACTCAAACGGAAGTTTTTCTTCCTCTACAATCGGGCTGAGAACCCGAACTTAATTCGTGTTTTGGTTTCATCGCTTTCAAAACTGTTTCAGCATAGTTCAGAATCGGGCTTCAACAGCGAATCGATTCTGCACAGTTCTAGAACTGTCCTAGGACAGTTCTTGAGTTTCGCAACCAAAACAAACCTAATGCCTATTGAAATGGATCCATGCTATGTATAACATCACATCAATGTATCAGTGTATTCGATTCATGCCCTGAAGTTTGCTTATCAACGCTTCAGGGCATCAATCGATGCTTTTGTCGATATTGTGTTTACGGTCGGTCCTCAGGCAGCAAAAATATACAGGCTGATTAAATGAAAAAAATTAGTTTTTCTTTTGTAGCTTTGATATGGTAACTCCGAATGAGATGAATTCTGGTGTGAAGTTTTCTATAACTATGACACATATTCTTCAGTCATCACTTTTATCCTACTTCAAACAGTTTCCGAGTTATAGACTCGCCGATTCATGAAACTATACGAAATTATCATGAAGAATGCAGATAAAGTTTATCTTGATTACTTGATACTTGATTATTCTTTATAATTTCTCCTGAAACGCACCGTTTTGCAGATATTCAACGTTAAATATTATAAAATCGGATAAAAATTCGAAAAATTATTTTATATTTATGAATCCGCCCCTGATCTAGTAGAGGAAGTAAATTAAGCTGAGTTCAAGTTTATCCGGACTATAGAATACACATATAGTTCATTTCAAAATTATTGTCATCAAAGTAGGCCATGAAAATCTAGTCTCGGCTTTATTTCTAGTTACAAAAAGTAACTAAAAATTTCTTTCGGTTGATCATAGATTGAAATATACAAATATAACCTATAAAATTATTTTCAAGGCAAATTTT
This sequence comes from Myrrha octodecimguttata, assembly GCA_958510865.1. Taxonomy (NCBI): domain Eukaryota; kingdom Metazoa; phylum Arthropoda; class Insecta; order Coleoptera; family Coccinellidae; genus Myrrha; species Myrrha octodecimguttata. Next base: position 61,545,696 of record OY294056.1, read on the forward strand.
ATTTGAACTTGTTGAGAATATTTATGATACTCTGATGCTCTTAACCTGTAAAGCGACAGTATATTATTTTCATCTTTGTTGAATTGACAAATTTTCAAAGTTAGTTTCAATTGCCAAAAGGCATACATCTAAACTGACGACTGAAATTACACAGCCACATTATTTCACTGCAGATCCATCATGGAAATTCAGGATTGATGATGAAAATAGCGTGGAATGCTTCAACATAAAATTATTCAGGCTTTCGATAAACTCCGATTTTGAGATATCATTGATTAAATAATGAAAACTTAAGAAATCAAAGATCACTTGAAGTTCCTTCTCAATGAAGATTTCACTTTTCAGCAATCTTTGTATTCTTGATGACTATTAGAAATTTATCCAAGTTCTAGCCCTGTGCTATTTTTTCCTCAGAATTAAGGAAGGAAAAGAATGAAATAAAAATTATATCCAAACGGATATATTCATTGAATTTCAAAAAAATAACGTCGTTTAACGTTTCTTTGAAGGTATAATCATGTGGAATAGGTTTCCTTCCACTGCTAACTCCTGGCTGTACTAACTTGCCTTATTTTTTCTTCAAAATTCTTTGGACAGTACTTGGAGAAATCTAAAATTTTAAGACTCATTTATTAATCAGAAAGCACCTTGAATTAGTAAATGATTGATTACCTGAAAAACTAGCTAAACGCGATTAATACTAGCAGAAATATCTGATGAATCCCTGAAAAACACTCAGTAACACCGGTACACTGCCCCACGTTCTATTGTAGTAAGGCGAGAGGTTTCTGATGAATTTCAGCCATTTTCAATTCGGTAAGGTTTAAGAAATACCAAAATCCAAAACTTATTTGTCGATTGAATCAAAAACATACATAATCAGAAATTAATTCCAAATATTTTCATTAAATTAACTCGAACTTGAAAATGAAAAATTCAGTATTATTCTCAATAACAAATGTGTCAGTAACAAATGTTACTGACTGGTCTATTACCAACATAATTTCGAGTTTCCACAGCCACCCGAGATGTCAATCATTCTGAAACGGACTATAAATATTCATCTATTTCGCATAGAACTAATTTCACCATGATATAAGTGAAACATGGTGTGCTCATCTGCTTTTCTGTGATCGTATTTACCAATGATGACTATACTTAAGGGCCGTATTTATAGTTGCTCGTTGAGGCTTCCTTACTGAAGGCCGCCTCGAATTTGCTTCCCGATCAGTTCAAATTCAAGGCGGCCTTCAGTAAGGAAGCCTCAACGAGCAACTATAAATACGGCCCTAATTCATACAAATTCAAAGCACAGAATATATATTTCCTTGAATTTGAATGAAAAAAGTTACATCATCATTGGTAAATACGATCACAGAAAAGCAGATGAGCACACCATGTTTTGCTTACATCATCTTCGTGACCATACCACAGACCATAACATTCATAGACAAAGAATAACATGTAATTGTAAGTAGAGAATTAGAGAATATTTTCAGGTTAGTGATTGGTTTCATATAATTCATTGATGAATTTCGTGAAAAAAAGTATAATTATGGAGTTTTCAATATGAGAATGGACGAAGATGGAATTGTGTATAATCTTATTGTGGAATGAAATTGGATATTGCATGAACATCAAGTTGAAGATCAGTGTTTCAAGTCCAAAGAAGTGAAATGTTTTCCTTGCGATAGTATCGCAAAAAGCACCAAATCATAAGAATTAAGTAAGTAAATCAGTTTTCTCAATCTTGTTTGTTTGAATTTCAAACCTTGGATTGGTTATTCTCCAAAAAAATCACTGTAAGATATGTATGTGGCAAACTTGCAAACAAAGAGCAGAGGTGTATTAGCACATTGAGAAATATTTAAATGCTTATAACTTATCACCTGAGCCGAATCTGGATAAATGGCGAAAGAAAAAGTGTTTTATTCGATGAGAGGAATCTGTGGTTAAAATTAATGTACAACTTAAAGACCTCTATATATTTTTGGTTACTAATAGTTAGTGCCGAAGTGTCAGGAATTTGACAGCCAAGGCACTAACCATTAGTATCCAAAAATATATACGGACCATACCCTTTATTCTTCATCTGAGTCATCATTGTCCCTCGTCTAAAACATAAACAGTTGCAACGTCCTATTTCGAAACTACAATTAGTCAGAACTACGCGATGAGCGATGCTTCTCGACGCGGTACGCGATTATCGGCAAACAAAATAAACAACAGAGCATCGGCACCAAGTTGAGGGCTTCAGGAGTGAGGGGCGGCGCGATCGAAGGGGGCAGGGGTGTTCCATTCGGAATCGGCGGCAGAATCGTCCGGTGTTATCAAATCCCAGAGCGCGAATGGTTATTGCAGATTAGCATCCCGTGCATTGTATTAATGTTGGAAATTATAAACCGTACACGTGATAGATAGAGAAAATTTGATTTTAAAACTGTCCCATCTATATTGGATGTTGCTTAATATACGGCGCAATCTAGCGTTCGCTGTTATTACGTCCGAAGTCCAGAAAAGCCTCTTCTGCAGGGGCGTATTTTGGATTTTCCAGATCAGTCGGCTTCGACAAGGGGACAGGTTGACGAAAATTGAACTATTGTCCTGAAATGCTTTCACGAATGAAGGAAAGTGTTCATGGAGATAATTTGGTTCTAGTTCAAAATGAACAAAAACAAATGATTGACAATAAATCAACAAATGCATATTCAGTTGGTAAATTTTTTTCATCTAGGACCCCATTCAAAATCGAAAAAATTAAAAAAAAAGAATTGACTCGTAGGAGACATTTTAAACTACCATTCAACTTGTGTCAACTCTGTACGCGTGATGAAAGTAAACCCTGAGATCTTAAAATGGGATGAGAGGTTGAGTGGTACCTTGTTTTGAAGGTAATTCGATGTTTTTTCAAAAAATGCCATACTCGACCATTTTTGTAAGAAGTTCGTCAATTTTTTATTCTGATGAAGTGACGAAAATAACTGAATAATGCAACAAATTCATTAATATTGTGGAAAAAATGTTCATGTGATTTGGAATTCGCTGGTACGCCAAGAAATGCTGTTATTGGCATTATTGGTGAAAAACTTGTGATAATTTTCATGTTTTGTTGCAAGTCTTGCTATCGTTACTATTTACCAGTGAAATCTCGCATTTTTACTCCATATCGTTATTCTTTCCTGAAAAAACTCAAACATGCTGATCCAATCCTGATGAAACTAATAAACTAGTTGAAAAATGATAATCCATAACTATTTGTAATACTTCGATATCGTTCCAAAAATACTTAACTATACAGAATTTCGGATGAAGGAACAAGAATTTGAGACAACTTCACATGCAACGTTTCGACAACTTGTGTTGTCTTCTTCAGGCAAATGAAATCTTTGAAAGGTCACCACATAATATCTAGTAATTAACATATATAGAGGAAACATTGAGATTTCCTTCCAAATTCTGACACCAGTTCTTTGTTTGAATGCATCAACAATATAACAGTATTGTGATGAATTCAAATCAAATGAATCTATTATTTCTCAAGTATTTTTGTTTGTTTTCACTCCAAATATCGGAAAAAGAACTAATGAAAAATCAAATGAGAGTAATTCAGTCATATTTGTCAAGGAGTGTTTCTAGAAAAAATGTTGCCTAATGAACACTAATAAATAAATAAACGAATAACGGAGTGAACTGTAACGTTTCATAGGGCCGTATTTATAGTTGTTCCTTGAGGCTTCCTTATTGAAGGCCACCTTGAATTTGCTTTTCTATGTTTCTATGCAAACAAACTTGTATTTGTTTGCATAGAAAAGCAAATTCAAGGCGGCCTTCATTAAGGAAGCCTCAAGGAACAACTATAAATACGGCCCCTAGTCTTTGTTTGACTTCTTACCCAGACAATAAAGAGAAAATTCGCAGAAATATTTGCTTTCAATAATTTCGTATTTCAAGGCTATTGTCAAGTTGACACTTCGTTTATCGTTTTTTACACTATTTTGATGTTGCTCATTAGGCTACTTTTTTACGCGCGCTTGTTTTTGGCAACAACACGTTATCGTTTCGTTACAGTGATCTCAAATGATTGGGTTGAAAACCCTGAAGAAGAATCTGTGAACATTGATTAGATTTCAACAAAATTTGGCACACACCTTTAAATTAGTATTTAGTTCGGCGGTTCTCGTGAGTTCACGCCATCTGAAGGACAGCGCGCCCTCAGGGAAATTTGTTTCGTCCCAGTGCCAGAGGTGGACTCATCAGATAGGCTGAATCCTCTACACCTACCTACGCTAACAGCAGAAGCGGCGTAGTGAGCACAGACCAACTGTGCTCTGTGGTAGTGAGCGAACATGACCGACTCGCTTATGCTGTGTGGGAATGAAGTAGCTAGCGTGCGTCGGTCAGTGGCGCCACCCTATGGCAACTCAGTTCAACTACGCCGCCTACAATATTCATAATTCCAATTCGATCCGATATTTACTTTCGGAGATTTGAGGAAAAAAGTATGAAAAATTTTGTTGTTATTCGGAAACAACGTAATGTCCGCAATATCGCAAGAAGTAAAAATGCAATCAGTTGAAGAATACCAACGCGTAACTAGGTGCAGAATTTCCTATTGATCTAGTGGTTGGAATTTAGAGGCGCGTAAAAGCTCCTGACTTCACGTCAGTGCTTTTCTAGAATTTTTCAAGAAACTGCCTATGACAAATAGTTCGTAACCCGCAACACGCAGGAGCGTTTTCTATAAATAACACTTTTTATGTAACTTTCAATACTTCTTTTTAAGATATTGCGAGTGACATCCTGAAAAATCTGAAAAAAATGCGAAATCCTCCCAAAATATCCTTCAATCGATATGTCAAAGTGGAATCTCCTTTTCGGTCCAGCCCTGCCCTTTGCTATACCTGTGCATTTCTCCAATATACACATACATACACTCATATATACATATGCATGGAAACATTGATTGCCAATTTACAGCTCTAATATATTAGTCCCTGATTGAGTTTTGCTGTAAAATAGGAATAATGCTGACGTATAGGCGCCGTACATTATTACGGAGCTTAAACTTTGATTAATTCAGCGCTCGATTGCGAGGATGCCGGCAGGAAAAGCGTACGCGGATACTTCATCTTCATTTGGAATCCGCTCCAGATCAACGGATCATGGAAACAAGTGTTTTGGCTGCCACCACCCGTAGATTGGTGATGTATCTTTCGACGCTCTGGGGTCGTTTGGAGGTTCGCAATGGGCTTGTCCTGTTCCTCAGAGGCCAATGTAACAATTGTTCCATATCGCCGGTTTAGGGTCCGCCACGTTGGACAGGTCTACGGTTCTGAATCCTTAATTCCCGCCAGAATGAGCGTATTCCAATCACTGAGGAGCAGTATGAGTTAGTGCGCATGCGCCATCAGAGTCTTTCGGGGAAAATTGACGTGAGGTCAGGGGTTTTTTCGCGCTTGTTCGAATTCTAACTACTAGATCAACACGAAATTTTGCGCCTAGTTGCGTGTTGGTAATCCCCACCTGATTACGAATTTTCAATATGATTGCATTTGTACTTCTTGAGAAATAGCGGAATTAACGTTAAAATTTCAAATAAAGTAAATATCGGATCGAATTGAAATTTGGAACATTGTTGTGAAATACTGGCTCTAAGGTTTGTGCCGAATTCCATTGAAATCTAATCGATATTTTCAGGGAAAATGAAATTTCATCAAAAATTTTTAAAATTTTCGAATAATTTTTTTTTCAATTCGCTTATGAATAGATCCATACGAAATTTTGTTGCGCGTTGGTATTCCGAAACTTTCCACTGAGTTTCAATTCGATCGAGTCGATACTTCATGGTCTCAAATGGGCCTAACTCCGAAACTATTCAACCGATTGCACCCATTAACGAACTTGACCGAGATATTTGGACTGCAAACCTAATCTGATAATTTCAGGTTGCCAAGTGTTTTCCTTCGAAAGTTAGAGCACATACGGACGGACAGACGGACATAATTGAACTTGACCACGGATCGTCAGGTCAACTTAACTTGGATGATCCAAGTTAAGTTGACCTGACGATCAATAACAATTGTGAAACAGCTGTAGTCATTCTACTTGGATCCGCTTCTTCGGTGTAGGTGTTTTGGTTGATTGGATGATTAGCTCTGATCAAGGGGAATATTTGTTGATTTATCGACGGATATTCGTCCTTGTGATTATGTTATTTACCAAGTGTATCGTTCACATAGATTCCCAAGAACTTTGTAAATTGAGTTAGTTCTTTTAAGGGGACACAGGTTTTGTAGTACTACTACATTTTCATACTGGAGTAATTCAAGTTGTGCAACAAGGTATACAAATGTCTTCCATAGACTTATTTTTTGAGAATTTCGGAAAGTAGGGAATTCCATAGGTTTGTCTGTTCGTTTAGAAGTTTTTCTACAGGGTTATTTGAGTACTTTCATTATTTTTTCGAATAAACTATCACAAAGTATCGGACTTCTCTATCCATTATTTTTCAGTAAAATTTCAACACTCTATTCTTGATTTCCGTACAAGAAAATAGCATGACCGAATCTTCCAAACACGTTTATACAGGGTGACCCATATTAACTTAGGCAGCCAAATAACTCGAAAAATAAGCACACTACGAAAAAATGTTTAGAATCAAAATTTCGTCATTTCGAGGGGGACGTACAATGACGTTAAAATGAGCCCCCCCACCCTTCCCCCTGGGCGGTGAGGGGGGGCAAGTTTGAAATCTTAAATAGGAACCCCTATTTTTTATTGCATATTCGGAATCTTTGGCTAAAAACACATACAATTTGTCTGAAACATTTTTCTCGATTCATGATAGATGGCGCTGTAATCGACGAAATTCAATTTCTTCTATTTCTCTTACTGAGAACCCATGCTTACGATTCTGCAATAAATTAACAATAAAAATACCACGTTTTCATTGTTAATACTCGCAAACACAAACTTCTCATTATTTTTTATTACTCATTAATTACTTCTCAAGAAACTGCATATCGACTACTTCTGTAGGCGTATAATTTGCCGTTTTACCAAAATTTTATCAGAGTACAAATGTTAAAAAAATACATAAACACTTGTAACAATGAAAACGTGGTATTTTTATTGTTAATTTATTGCAGAATCGTAAGCATGGGTTCTCAGTAAGAGAAATCGAAGAAATTGAATTTCGTCGATTACAGCGCCATCTATCATGAATCGAGAAAAATGTTTCAGACAAATTGTATGTGTTTTTAGCCAAAGATTCCGAATATGCAATAAAAAATAGGGGTTCCTATTTAAGATTTCAAACTTGCCCCCCCTCACCGCCCAGGGGAAAGGGTGGGGGGGCTCATTTTAACGTCATTGTACGTCCCCCTCGAAATGACGAAATTTTGATCCTAAACATTTTTTCGTAGTGTGCTTATTTTTCGAGTTATTTGGCTGCCTAAGTTAAAATGGGTCACCCGGTATACGTGAAATATTTCCAGTGTTAACAGAGAAAAAGTTTCTTCAACATTCCCCAGGTCTTTGGAATGATTGAATTCACATTATATTTTCTCGAATTCATTATTTTCCCAGAGTAAATTCACATTTTGAAAAATACGTAATTACTACGACGTCTATGTAGAGAGGACAACGTTGGGTAGTTATCTGACTGTAACCTAACATTTTCAAAATATACACGGTGAAATGTGGTCAAATGGTCAACCGGGATAGTTTATAAAAGTGAATGGAGTATCAGTTAGTTAAGTGATTTCATGTAATTCTTTCATGAATTTGAGGTTTCAATATGATAATGGGCGAGGATAGAATTGTATTATATATAATCTTATAGTGGAATGAAATCGGATATTGCATGAATATCAAGTTGAAGATCAGTGTTTCAAGTTCAGTGTAGTGAAATGTTGTGAATATCGGAAAAAGCACCATATCAACTGAATTGAGTGAGTAAATGAGTTTTCTCAGTCATGTTTCTTTGAATTTAAAACATTGGATTGGTTATTTTCCAAAAGAAATCACCGTAAGAGATAAATACGTTCCGTAAACCGAACGCGTGAAAAACGCCAAATAATCAATGAAAATTTAATCGGTGCCGAATATAAACAAAATTTTCATCATTGATCGCTTTCCATTCGAAGCCTAACACGTTTCAACATGACGCTGCGGTCACCTCTTTGTTGTACTATTTTATAATTAACATGGAACGATTGCATTACATGAATTGATCGACCAATTGCGGGCCCGTTGATGAGCTGAAAGCGTTCCATAATCTCTGTTGGTAAAACAGCAAAACACCAGCGATGATTGATGTTACACTGAATATTCGATATTTATTACTGGCCTTGATATAAACACATCTGCATCGGGTCAAAAACGAACTGATCTGTGAGGTTTTCTGATAGTTTTTAAGAATTTGAATTATACATTACTTAAAAGCCAACAATACCGCGTGGTGTTGAAAGATGGTTTTTTCTGAATTCGGATTCTTACTGCAAATGCAAATTTAAACATAATTATTATGGGTTTGATTCATCATTTTCCCAAATAACCTTCAGAAAGTATTCAATTCAGATTTCAAAATTGGGGTATGGGATTTGCCAGGCATGCATGAAGTGGCAACGGTGTTTAGTAGGATAGCTTGTTCTACTATAGAATAATGAAATATTTATTCCTATTCTGTGGTACACACGTGTCATTTGTCAATATAACCAAACAATTTTCGTTTGCGATTGTCAGTAATATGACAGTATGACAGTCTATATATTAAATTTTGATATTATATGACTGAAATGTGATGTTCTAAAGGTTTTTCATGAAAATTACTGCATTTTCGTTTAAAGGTAAAACCCCCATTACGACAAGGCAACACAGACACATTTAAGTTTCATTGAACCTAGTCTATATTTCGAGGTCAGGCACCTGCATCGAGGTGTACATGCGTTGTCAATAGCCGCGTGAAATCTTAGAGTTATGCTCAACGATCATAAAGCAGTGCACCAATCCACAAAATTGTGTTTTTCGCAAAAATAAACAATTTTCGAGAGATTTCCTCCGGTCATCATCCCTTTGTGACGGCCTGGACTGGGTCCCAAATTTCAAACAATAGAGATCTATTTTGTATGTGAAAATTGCACTAGATGACGAATTCCAAATTATCATCATGAATACGTTCTGAATAAAAGAAAAACCCAGCTCCTTAGCTTCCTTAATCACCTTAGTCACTTCCTAAAACATACGAAAGTCTTTCTGAACACCCTGTATATTACTCTCTAACCCACTGACACATTCTGCGTTCAATTGTGGAATCTTCTTATCATTTGATCCTCACAATATTCCACATAACCTTCAAGCTATCATTTCTCAACCAACAACTAGATTTCAATTCGATCCGATCTATTAGGACAATCAAATTTTGAAGAAATATTCAGGTTGAGTCTTTAAGTTGTTCATTAATCTTAACCATAGATACCTCTAATCAAATAAATCTCTTTTTTCATTCACCATTTCTCCAGGTTCCGCTCAGATGAAAAGTTATGAGCATTTAGTAATTTCTCAATGTGCTAATACTTTTGTGCACTTTGATAGAAAGTTAAACACAGATACTCAGACGGTGATGTGTATTGCAAAGTTTCCTACTCATTGCTTGAAATTCAAATGAATATGATTGGGAAAACTCATTTCTCACTTGAATCTTATGATTTGGTTCTTTTTGCGGTATTATTGTGGAGAAAACACTCAACCATTGAAACACTAATCTATCATTCGATATTGGTGCGATATCCAGGTGTTTCCACCATGAAGTTCTACACAATTTCATACATTCTCCCATCTTTTATTGAAAATTCCATAATTCCCAATTTCCTTCAAATTTAGAGATCAATTTCATGAAAACGCTCAACTAACCTACAATGTTATTAATTGAACTCTAGAATTGTATGGAATGCCTGGTCCATAGACATGAACTATGACTGTGGTCTGGTAACGAAATAACATAGACCTAATATTTGGCCTACGCGAAATAGATAAATATTTCTGTGTATTCTGTGTTCCGGTTAAACGAGGGTGGAGCTTAATTCAGAGCCTTTACTAGCTCAGGGACGGATCCAAGAAAATGGGGAAATTTCTAGAATTTTTATCCGATTTCATATCACTCAACGTTGGGTATCTCGAAAACGGTTCATTTGAGGATAAATAATAAAGAATAATTAAGAATTCTAAAATGATCGAGGATTTTCATAATGACTTGTGGTAACCATAAAAATATTCTTATAGATTTATGAATCAGAGAGTCTATAACCTGAAAACCGTTTGGAGTAAGATGAAATTGATTACTGTAGAGTACACGTCACAGAAAACTTCACACCAAGATTCATTGCATTCGAAAGAACCATGTCTGAGCTTCAAAAAAAAGACTGATTTTTTCGAAAATTTAACAGCCTGTATCTCTTCACCGGTGCCGAATCTGAAAGAAATGTCAATTGAAAAAGTTTTTTATTCGATGAGAGAATTCTAGGGTTTAAATTGATGTACAACTTAAAGACTCACCCTGTATATCGTTCGAGAACACTATCGGGGTCGGAAATAACAGACATTTGAACTAAATCATAGTGGTCGGTTCTGCCTCACAAATCAGCTCTTCTCGTGGAACACTTTTGCTATTCGAAACGGACATCCACTCGGCCTACTGACATTATATTCACTTTGTCGATATTGAACGAACCTACCCTAATGAAACAGTTAACGTGGTTAATATCAAACCTGTCAACAATGTTGCTGGTCGCTTGATGTTCGAACTGATGAATCCAGTTCCGGGAAATCGAAGAACCAACAATGAAATGTTTATAACAACGGCGGTATATGTGTAAATGAACAATAACCCGCCAGATTTAATGTCCATTGATATTATCTCGCATAAATGCGGGCGTTAAAAATTTAGTTATTGAAACACTTTTATGCGTCAATAAAGTCTCTCAAATACGGGTCCGATGAAATTAACTTAGGCGAACGGTCTAAATTCATTTTTACTATACTTTATTACTCGGATAAGTTACAATATAGTCACATTTATAAACAAACGTTGATATGTAGGGAAGCGATACAGGGCTGTAGCCTACTGTAGATTTATTTATTCCACTGACTCATTTCTCAGAGCAGATGAGTGTGGTCAGTGGTGCCAGATCTCCTGTTTTTGGACGCATTCTACTTTTCCCCTGTTTCAACTTAAAATCTCCGGTTTTTTTTTTGAATAAAATGAGGTTAACTTTGTCTATTTTCGAAAATTATAGATTCAAGGCAGCTGTAGGACGCTACACGACAGTGCCGCCAGTTTTTTTTTATATCGAAGTGGTCGTGGATCATTGAACAACTGATATTCATTAACAAAAATTCAAATTAATTGTTCAAAATGCCCCCCATTGACTTCTACACACAGTCGATATCTTTTTACGAGCTTGTTCTGGGAAACACGCGTTATCATTTCGTCACGATGTCTGTAATTTTCGAATTTAGACTCACTGATGAAGAATCCGTGGTCAGAACTAATTCTGTCTGTCCGGCCGTGTGCGCTATGAATCTTTAAAGGAACGACCTAGAGTCTTGAAATTTTCAGATTAGGTTAAGATCCTGAATATCTCGGTTGAGTTCGTTAATGGGCCAAATCTGCCGAATGGTTTTTGTGCTACAGCCATTTGAAATTTTGACTTTTGAATAGCTCGAAAAATATTCATCTGATCAAAATGAAACTTGGTTCGGAGATGAACAGCGTCAATAAGAAATATTATCCATGGAAAAATTCTAAAAAAAAATTTTTTTTTGAAAATTTCCAACTCACCATTTCGCACTGTGAACTTCACGTCAGTGCTTTTCTAGATTTTTTCAAGTTTTCGAACAGAATACAGGAAGAAAACCTAGAAGGTAAGGGTAAGGGTGAGCGTAGGGGTAAATGTAAGGGTTTGGGTAAGGGTAAAGGTAAGGGTAAGGGAAAAGGGTAAGGGAAAAGGGTAAGGGTAAGGTGAAGGCAGCAGGTTTTGCGCGCATGTTCGATGGAGATGAACGCTTTGGCAACGAATTTGAATATGCGCGCAAAAGCTGCTGCCTTCTAGGTTTTTCATCGATTAAGTACTGGATTTCAATTCGATCTTATCTGTATTTTTGAAAATATTGAGAAAATTAAATTTTGAATGATTAAATTTACGGAATCATTGGGCGGATTTTAACCCCTTCATGAATTCGACCTTCGTAATTAAGCCACAAATCTTCCCTGCAAATATTGAGTTTCTAAGTCGTTTCTTCCGGTAGAAACAACTTAGAAACTCGATATTCGTAGAGAAGGTTTGGACCTTAATTACGGAGGCTGAATTCGTGAATGGGTAAAATCCATCCAATTATTCAGCAGATATCCATTCAAAATTTTATTTTCCCAATATTTCCAAAAATACAGATTAGATCGATTTGAAAACCAGTACTTTATCGAAAAATGACAGTTGGAAAGTTCAAACAGAATTCAATGAGGATAATATGATGAGACGATCACATAATATTAAATATTTGAAAAAAAAAATTTGAAACTTCTTTTGCAAATTGTTCTAATGACTCGATCATCACGAAATTTTGTACAATGTTATCCTTCAACATCTTCGAACGAGTTGCGAAGTGTCATCACGATTGAATCTGTATCTTCTGAGTTATACCGAAAAAAACAACGATATCGAGAAGAAAACCACGAAATTCTACATATTTTTTTCCAATATCTCCAAAACTAATATCCGTATCGAATTGAAATTTGGTACACTTCTGTGAAATATGAAATTCTAGAAATAACTGAAATTGTTCTGCCAAACGATTTCTACGACATTCTGCTCTAATTTGCGCGTCGTTATGCTTCAAATAACTGCCAAGTTTCAATCCGATAGCTCCAGTAGTTTCTGAAACATCAGGGAAATAACCTCAAAATTCAAAATGGCTATAACTTCGAAACCATTCGGCTGATGTGGCTCATTAACGAACTCAACCGAGGCATTCCGATGTGCAAACTACCCTGCAAGTTTCTAGTCGCTAGCTGGCTCCGTCCGGCAGTTATCGTGTTCATGGCCGGCTGTCCGGACGGACAGAATCGATTTTTGACAACTGATTCGTCATCAGAGTCCAACCTAGAAGATTGAGACCATTTTCGGCTCAAAATTCGAAAATGATAGACATTCGATAGCACGCTGTTCCCCTAGGGCCTAGAAGATGCGCTCAAAAATCACAACATCGTTGTGTGGTGTTCTACAGCTGCTTTAGTGTTCGACGGAAAAATATATAAGACCTTCAAATTAAAGATTTGAAATCAAAAGAAAGAGCTCCACTGATGAGGAAAATACGATACAGGATGTTTCATTTAGAAGAGCAGTTCACATTACCATTACGATTCCTTTTGGCAATTCTGAATGCCCGTGAAAAATACCCCATTTGAACATACTCATCAGACCAATATTAACTGAGATACCTTTTGGGTAGAATATAAACAATCACCCTGTACAACTTCAAAACTCACCATGCATATTAAGTTCATTAGACACAAATAACATACCCCTGATCGTTTGTCTCTCAATACACCTTGTATAGAGACCAGTATAACCTAAAAAATTCGCTCGATGTCCTCAATATTGCACCGAATATCGAATGTAAATGAAGTCTGATATAACGTCAACATATACTTCGAGCCGTCGTCACTACGTGATGTCCCTGCAGCCCGCAATAATATTTTGTTACGGCGCTGAACTGCAGAACGGTAACGTCAATGACGCAGGTTTTTATTATGTTATATGAAAACTTTTTATACTCTTGCCTATTGGATGTTGTTTTCCATTACCCCCGATCAGAATTGCAGTCTATATCCCCGGCTTTATGAGCCCCAGTCGGGCTGTATATTTTTGCAATGAAAAACGTTATAAAATGTAAAAACTACCCGACATTGTATTTTTTTCGAACCGATATGGAAACGAAAATTTTATTGTCCGCGTATGAAACGATAAAATATTACTATTCTCGCCAAAGATTGGCGTCACGTTAAATTTTCATTATGAAAACTGGAATTGGCGTGAAACAAAGGAAATATTCAGCCAGACTGGACCTGGACTTCATCAGAAATGTATACAAGGTTTTCTGAAATTGATGGATGCAAATTCGAAAACATACACGCTTGTTTCAGCTCGATTATACCGGGTGTCCCACGAATACCGTTCGTTGAAATATTTCAGGGGAGGAATCGAAATTCAAGTTTGCACTTGAGCTTTTACTAGAGAGATGACTGAACATGAATTTGTTGAGATTCGTGGAACTTCCGGTTTCACTGTAAATGACACAAACTCTCGTTTTTCAAATGGAGAAGTCCTATATTTTATAATGACAGTAGATTCCCCATGAAAAGTTGTCTCGATGTGAAATTCTTGAATTTCTGTCAGAAAATCTCGCTAATAAAATGAAATATTTAATTAAAAATTTTTTATTTGTCTTGAAAAAGAGTCAGATTTGTCCTCTGGAACATCACAGTTCGCTTTGTTTATCGTTTGTATTGTTCATAAGGCAATCTGTTTTCCAAGAAACAGCCCTTCACAAATTGTTCAATCGTGCAATCCGCAATTCCATAAAAATACAATTTATTCGATTGTAATTGTTAAGTTTCAGATATTGCAGATATAGCAATACTCCGAAATTGAAGAAATTGGTTCGGTAGATTTGAAAACCGAGATTTTTTTAAGATATTGAATTCGCATTTAAAACTTATGAAACCGAAATTTTCCGAAATGCCTGCTTACAAAGAAATATGTTGAAAGTAGTTCGGAAAAAGTATGAACTATCTAGATACTTCCCACAAAACTACCAGAGTGAAAAACGTCTGTTGCGAATTTAGAATTGACATATTTCATTAAATGCAATCTCTGTTGGGACATAACGCCAAGCAATACGGAAACAGATGGTTTTATTCTGAATAAAATATAAGGTGGCATGAATATTCAATATGGCAGAGGGAGACTGCGCCTGAAAACACCACCTAGAGAAATGAATGAAAAATATCACATCTATTTTAGTGACTGCGACATATCAACCTTGTTTCTCTTCTCTGTGTCTTAAAATGGCGAATATTCTTCCTTATCGTTGGTCCTACTGACGATGTAAATGAGATCATCTGGGTCCGTTATTATTAATAATTTACTTGAACAATATTTTCTTGTGATTCTATTGTGCTCGGTTTTTGTTATATGCGGATGATCTCAAGATATTTGTCAATATGAGAAATGTACGATTTAATTCTGCTGCAGGAAGACCTTGATAGGTTCTCAGGGAAAACCATTTGTTTTTGAATTGGAAAAAATGTGTATCAATAACGTTCACGAGAAAAACTAACATAATCAATCTTTCATATTCGGTAGATCAAGTTTACCTTCAGAAGGTCGATAGTATTCATGATTTTGGTATGATTTTCGATTACCAGCGAAAATTTATTGAACGTATCGATAACGTCATCTCATCTTCCAATAAGATGCTTGGATTCACACTACGTCCTGGAAAAGCATTCCTGACGTTGCATTATTCTTTTGTTTTTAATGAAATGAATTTTGCATCGTCTATTTGGAATTCCTATTATATATAGGTGTAGATCAAGAAAGATTTTTGCTGTGCCGTTTCGTAGGTTGAATGTTGCTCAAAACTCTCCAATTTTCCAGATTTCCACAACGTTTAATACAGAATTTTCTGATGTTGATATTTTCATAACTCTCGCTCAATTCGAGAGATGTTTGAGGAGAGAGTTTCTCATTCTATATCTGATTCATGTATATATTTCTAATATTTTCATCGGTCCATGTTACTCTTGGTTAAGATTTTGTTTTTCTGTTCCGTAACTGTTTTAGGATAAGTTCTATGATTGTATGATACTCTTAATTTCATTGTTATATGTAACAACTGTGTTGCGTTGAAATACCTGTTAGTATTCCCATGTACTCTGATAAATAAATAAATGCATCAATAATAAATGTTGATTTCAAGCACTTGTTCTGAGAAATAGGAACGTTATCGTCTTGTCAGAATGTCTGAAATATTCGAATATCTAGCCAAAAATTGTAGTGTCCATTTGAAAAGGTATTTCGGCCCCATACAAAATCAGAAATTTGCAAATAAATGTTAACTTTGGTATATATGAATACCGTACCATTGACCTTTTTTGCACGCATTTTCTAGGGAAACAGCGTGCTATCGTTTTGTCCAAATGTCTGTAATTCTCGAATTTTTTCCCGAAATTGGTCTCGAACGACTAGATTGGAATCCCTGATAACGAATCCATTGTCAAAAATTATTCTGTCCGTCCGCCGTGGACACGATAACTGTCGAACGGAGTGAGTTAGCGACTTGAAACTTACAGGTTGGTCGCACGTTGGAATGCCGCAGTTAAGTTCGTTAATGGGCCAAATCGGTCGAACAGTTTCGGAGTTATAGTCATTTCGAAGTGATTTATTTTTTATTTCAGAAACTACTACAGCGATTGGATTGAAATTTTTAGCATTTAGGTGGAGTATAATGTAGTGCAACTTTCAACAGACTTGTCAATTGTCAAGATCCTACTGTCGGTAAATTTCGAAGAAACTTTTTTCACAATTTTTTTCCGAAAATTTTTTTTTTGGAAACCGTTCATTATATTCAAAAAAAGTTCCACTTAGACTTTGAGCTTCATATTTCACAGTAGTGTACCGAATTTCAGTTAGATACGATCATAATTTTCGGAGATATCGGGAAAAAATATGTTAAAATGGTTTTCTTCTCGATATCGTTGTTTGTTTCGAGAAATCAGATAAAACTTCGCAGCTGGTTCGAAGATGCTGAAAGACTACTTCGTGCAAAATTTCCTGGTGATAGTGTCAGTAGAACAATTTGAAAAAAAATCAAATATTTTTTCCCAATACTCAATATTCTGTGATCTTCTCATCATATTATACTCATTTAATTTTGTATGAACCTTCGAACTATCATTTTTCGATGAGTTCCTGGATTTCAATTCGATTTGATCTGTTTTTTCGGAAATATTGGGAAAATAAAATTTCACCCATTCTCGAATTCTGCCTTTGTTATTAAGGTCCAAGACTTTTCTACAAATATCGAGTTTCTATGTTGTTAATTCTGCCTAACGCCCGACCGTAAACACTATAACTTCTGGAAGAAACTACTTAGAAACTCGATATCTGTGAAGGAGGTTTAAAGCTTGATAACGAAGGCCTTCCTTCTTTTTGTACGTTTTGGTGTCAATAATTAAATACATATTCACAAAAAGCATTCGTTTTTTCCTTTTGCTCGAAATACTCGGATCGTTCAGTGACACCCAGTTTATCATTTTAAAGTTCTCCATCTCCTGAAAAAACACAATAGAGTAGGAGAGTGTCGCCATCTGCTATTTCATGCATCTGTCCTCGAACTAACACGACCAGTCGACTTCAACCATACAGACATACAATCACATCATAATCGACACCACCCTGGCGCCTCTCAACCTGACGTGCAGGTGTGTCAGTCCGCGACGTTAATGAACTGGCCGAAATTACATAAACTTGTGTAAAATTCAACAATAACCAGATAAAACCTCGATAGCGGTCGGCGGTGATTTGGCGGCAATGGAGCGTACGTCGTGTATCCACGCACGGGCCACTCGTGGCGGTGGACATGCAATCCCAGGCCACTCTTTCGCACTTTGTCACCGCAAATGTGTTGAAATTCGAATCGCGTGAGGGTCGGAAACTGGTGTTTAGGCCTTTTTGCCTCTCGGTTCGGGTCTTCTTGATGATCTCCGGGAGATTTTCCTGTCGAAAATGGTATTGAGGAGAGATATGGATCGGAAGTTGCTTATTGGTTTGGTTTCGGTGAATCGTAAGATATTTGAATTCATTGTGCGAATCTAGTAAGAGCATTATACAGGATGATTCATTAAGGTTGGCCACCGGCCGTATCTCGGAAACCGTTTATCCTATGACTCCCGGAAAAAAAATCTAATGACAAATTCAGCCCCTAGAAAATGATTAAAAATATTTTCAAGTTCGTAGTTCCCCACTAGAAGGCGCAATCTATCACTTGTAAAATATAATCTCATTTTTTACGAAATATTCTCCAGCTAACAGTGGTAAAGAATAATAAAATAAGAATCTACTCTTTCTATTCAACAACTTTTGTTTCAGTAATTTTTCTATATTTCCTATTTTTTAGTGATGGGATGGATAAACTTTTCTTCACGAAAAAAACATTCTTACTCCTGTATGGGTGAACCGATTTTCACGTAACTAGATTTCATTCGAAGGCCATCGAAAGCAGATCACAGAAACATATGACAACAATATACCTGGTGATCCAATTGAAAACTACAGACTGTTTTATGTCACTTCGCCCTATTTGTGCGTTTTACTCGAAAATTTCAAATACAATGCTATGATTCTAACCGAATGAGAATAAGCCAAGCATTATCACCTACTGACTTTTTAAAATCACAGACAGATATCATTGGTCGTTTCGGAGTTATTGACGTTTTTGTAAATTTTGATAAGTGTTGACCAACCCTGAGAAATTCTGGAGGACTTGAGTTATTTCATCTCTAAACAATTAGATGAAAGGAAAAAACTCATCAAAACAACGAAACGAGCTGATTTAGAACCAGTAAGCTTTGGCGATACTGTTCATTTTCGGTATCTATAGCTGTAAAAGTTTTTTAGGACGATTGCAAACCACTATTTTATGATGCCCCATTATTCAAATGTAGAAGCATATGATATGCTTAATGTTCATTTTGAATGTTTAGAAAATGCAGTAGCTGAAAGGAAATACCCGATACGATATCCTGAATGACGTCGTCATTCCAAAAGGGTATTCAAAAGATTGACACGAAGAGTGCGAGAAGCTGGATAAGGTTCAATATGTTGGAAGAAAAAATAGAAAACGTAGAAGCCGCAATGAGGATAATATCATAAAAGTTTTGGCTTATTAACAAGACAAAGGTGCTTGAAATTTTAACGGAAGATCTTCCAATTCTTTTGGAAAATATTGCTATTCAAAGCAGGTTAGATATGTGGAATCAACAAGATGGTTTCCCGGCGCATTATGCTGCTAATGTTACGGAATATTCATAAAACGTTTTCTCAAAGAGGCATATTGGACGAGGGAGTATTTTTCCATGGCCAGAAAGATCACCTGACCTCACAGTATTAGATTTTTATTTTTGGGGGAGAATAAAGACTTAGTTTTCCGAACACCCCCCACTACAAGTGAGGATATTCAAAATAGATTTCGACAGGCAGCTTCTTCTCATACTGAAATTGTGGCCAGTGTCAACTCGACGAAAGAAAGACTAAATTTATGTGTAGAAAATAATGGTAGACATTTTAAATATTTGAATTGATTAGGTGTAAGTGTTGTTTTTCTATTCAAATATTTTCGTTGTTGCTAATTTTTGTTTTATTTTATCGCATCATTGTTATTTCATGTGTGTTGAGTATTTTGCTGCATTGTCATGACGCATAAAGTCACTTCCTTGTTTATTCAAGCTCACAGAAAGTATCAACATTGATCAAAATTTACAAAAACGTCAATAACTCCGAAACGACCAATGATATCTGTCTGCGATTTTAAAAAGTCAGTAGGTGATAATGCTTGGCTTATTCTCACTCGGTTAGAATCATAGCATTGCATTTGAAATTTTCGAGTAAAACGCACAAATAGGGCGAAGTGACATACAACAGTCTGTAGTTTTCAACTGGATCACCCGGTATATTGTTGTCATATGTTTCTGTGATCTGCTTTCGATGGTCTTCGAATGAAATCTAATTACGTGAAAATCGGTTCACTCATACAGGAGTAAGAATGTTTTTTTCGTGAAGAAAAGTTTATCCATCCCATCACTAAAAAATAGGAAATATAGAAAAATTACTGAAACAAAAGTTGTTGAATAGAAAGAGTAAATTCTTATTTTATTATTCTTCACCACTGTTAGCTGGACAATATTTCGTAAAAAATGAGATTATATTTCACAAGTGATTGATTGCGCCCTCTAGTGAGGAACTACGAAATTGAAAATATTTTTAACCATTTTTTAGGGGCCGAATTTGTCATTAGATTTTTTTTCCGGAAGTCATAGGATAAACGGTTTCCGAGATACGGCCGGTGGCGAACCTTAATGAATCACCCTGTACAGGGTGATTCCGGAGGAGACCGTCAGATTTTAGGATAAGTTTACACTAGTCAAGACAGTCTCGAAACAATGTTTGGTTTATGGTTAGGGGTCTCTGTTGAGAATATACAGGGTGATTTGTCCGATTCGACCGATTTTACTTTTATTGATAACTTTGGTATGGCTTATTCGATTTCAATGAAATTTTCAGCGTAGTACAAAAGTGTTGAACACATTCATTGATTTCAAATTTTTTTTTCAAAATAAGCTGTTGTTATTGTGATAAATCCAGATTAATTGTGCAGGTTGAAAAAACTACCTGTACATAGCCTTTCCTAAACTACGCTATCTGCTTACGATTGTACTATAATAAGTCATGATTTGAGAGTTTCTAATTTTTTCGGCACAGTTCTAGTTTTCCGAGAAAATTTTTTCAAAAAATGAAAATGTCGAAATTTCACTCCAATCGATTCTACTTTTATTGATAACTTTGGTATGGTTCATCCAATTTTGATGGAATTTGCAGTGTAGAACAATCTGAATGAGTTAATTCAATAATCGCAACAACCTCTCAAAATACAGTGCCAAATTCTTATAATGCTCTTCTACAACAATGTTTTCTAGGAAAACCGGTGTGAAAAAGTGTGCCAAAGAAATTAAAAACCTCTGGATGATGACATATTATTGTAGAATCTGAAACGAATAAGAAAGTTTTGGATATGCAATGTACAGGGTGTTCTTTTCAACTGCACAATTAATCTGAAATTCTGAAATTATCACAATTACAACACTGTATTTTGAGAGATTGTTGCTATTATTGAATGTACTCGTTTAGATTGTTCTACACTGCAAATTTCATCAGAATTGAATGAGCCATACCAAAGTTATCAATGAAAGTAGAATCGATTGGAGCGAAATTTCGACATGATCATTTCCTTAAAAAATTTTCTCGGAAAACTAGAAGTGTGCCAAAAAAATTAGAAACTCTCAAATCATGATTTATTATAGTACAATCGTAAACAAATAGCGTAATTTAGGAAAGGCTATGTACAGGTAGTTCTTTCAACCTGCACAATTAATCTGGATTTATCACAATAACAACAGCTTATTTTGAAGAAAAACTTGAAACAATGAATGTGTTCAACACTATTGTACTACGCTGAAAATTTCATTGAAATCGAATAAGCCATACCAAAGTTATCAATAAAAGTCAAACCGGTCGAATCGGACAAATCACTCTGTATATTCTCAATAGAGACCCCAACCATAAACCAAACATTGTTTCGAGACTGTCTTGACTAGTGTAAACTTATCCTAAAATCTGACGGTCTCCTCCGGAATCACCCTGTATATAGAGATATTTTATAAAAATATCTTTATACAAAGGTTTGTTCGTTGTTCCTACATGAACTACACTAATTACATTTACTCCACTGATTCTGTTCGATGTGCTTTGTTGTAAACTTGCACTCTGTTCGTTGAGGAAATATTGGGAGTCAGTGTAGTCACAGATTACGAGTGCAGTGCATAGAGTGAGGTTATCTTCTGTAATGGTTATGCGTAAATATAATTCATAATCATAGACATCTGTGGTTGTCTCTGGATCCTGGTTGGACGTGTTTTGTTCTCTATGTGTGGTTATTTTTGGACGAAATTAATTTTCATCATATCGTTATTTGAAATAGAATTGTTGTCCCTGACAACTTTAGAAAAACTTTACGACAAATCTACATCACCTCGAAGTGGTAGGGAAAACACAAGAAGCATAGAATTCTGTTATCTTGGGATTGCGTTAAATCATCTATCATATATTTGTATTCTGTGAGAATCATAGTTCTATGATTCTCACAGAATAGAATTGATTGAACTACACTAAGTCCATTCATTCGGTTATCTGTGACTAGACTCAGCTGCACTGAGAATTGAAAGTCAGTAGAGTTGGTGTAGTAAGTGTAGTTCATGCAGGTACAACGAACAAACCTAATAGTAGGAGTACAAAAAAGTTTCCGCTGTTTTAAGACAGATGGCATGGCACGAAGTTAACGTTAGAATTGGCGTCTGAATTTAAGATTGCAGAGCCACGGAGGCCTGTTTAAGAACCCTTAGGTAGACAGATAGGAGCTAGGTTTTCAAGTGTTTGATTTTATATTTGATTGATTTAAATTCCATCTTACAATTTGTTTAAAACTTTCTCCCTCAACAAAACTGATTTTGTGTACACATGTTTTATTTTCATGGAAGAGTAATGTATCATATATATCAAATTCAGAGTAGCAATGCTACAATAACTATTAAAATTATTGTAATATCAACTTATTCCAACTCTAAATGGCAAAATTAGTAACTAATTATACGGAGTATCTTGTAGGCACAGAAGCTAGGACTGTTCAGGAAGATATTATGTTGTATTTTTTTTTGTTGGTGGTTAACGTCCATTTTTATAAATTCAATAAAGTTTGAAATCATTGAAATTATGTTGCTTCTTATTCTATTTCTATACTATACTAATTGAATGAGGAACGCATTCGCCATTTTGCAACATAGAAATCTAACTGCTAGATCTTTTACAATACTGTCTCTGACATTTAGAAATAAGCGAATCTATCTCTAAGGAAATTATATGGCCTACACTAGTTTGCAAAACTAATAAACTTTCAACCTTTTTACTTACCGAAATTGATCATTAATCAAATACCCCCTCAGATCTACTGCCCAAAAAGTTGTAACACAGCTGATATTGTGTAACATACTCTTTGGAATAATAGACAAAAACTCATAACAACTTTCCTATTTATATAGGGAAGGACTCACATAACATTAATGCAACTTTTACCGTAAGACTCATTCATTATGGGTTTACAAAAAAATCCTTCCAACATCCAAAAAATTGGTCTTGAAGAAGCTGTTATGAGCTTTCAAAGTTTGACCGTAACCGTTTTTGGCCGATTTTTGCCATTAACGAACTTTCTCACATTCTTAAACGAACTCTTAAAGTTTCGGATATTTGAACAAAACGATAGCCCACAGTTCCCCAAAATATGCGCTAAAAAGGGGGCATTGCTGAAGAATAAAAATTAACCCTGTAGATACATACATATTCTCTAACATTTGACATCTACTATGATGTGAACGTCGAACAGAATATGATATCATACCTTTTCGATTTTCCTACAGTTCAGAAAGTCAACATACATTGTAGTCATATATCTTTCTTATTATGTAACCCTGTAGTTTTGTATCTAACATGAAGTTCTATGATATATCAAAGGCATTTTCGTAATTTTGAATGAATTCCATCTTTTAACTTGCTTTTTTTGGAAAACAGCGCTTTATCGTTTCGTCACTATGTATGTAATTTTCGAATTTTGAGCAGAAAGTGGTCTTAAACGATTAGGTTGGACTCCCTCAAGAAGAATCCGTGATGAAATTCAATGGTGTCCGTATGTGCCCTAACTTAATGGGTGAAATCGGTACAATAGTTTCAGAGTTAGAACCATTTGAAATTTTGAGGTTAACTCCTCAATATATCATGAAGCACTGATTTGATCAGATTGAAACTTTATATATAGTTTGAGAATACCAACGCGCAACTCAAAGTGAAATTTCGTTTCATCCAGTAGTCAGAAAATCTTGAAAAATGTTTATTTCAAAATTTTTCAAACTTATGTTGAAAAATTTGTTTTCTCCGAAAGTGTTGATCATATCTCTACGAAATTTCGCACTAAACTTGAAGTCAATATTTAACAACAATAAATCAAATTTCACTTCGATCCGGTATTCACTTTATAAATCTCAAAAAGCATAGGTGCGCAAGCCGGTGACTTCGCTGGAAACGAATTTGAATAAGCGCGTGGAAGCTCGATCCTGACCTCACGTCAGTGCCTTTTACGCGTTTATTCTAGGGAACAGCGAATTATCATTTCGTCACAATGTCTGTAATTTTTGAGCCGAAAGTGGTCTTTAAAGATTGAGTTGAACTCCCTAAAAGAGAATACGTGGTCGAATTCAAATCTGTCCGTCCTATCGTATGTGCTCTAACTGTCGAAGGAAAGGACTTAGTGACTTGAAACAAACAATGTTCCAAATTTCAATTCGATCCGGATGTTTACTTTCGGAGGTATCAGGAAAAAATGTGCCAAATTTCGTTGTTATTTGGAGTTTAAACTTTATTTCCGCAATATCTTAAAAAGTACGAATGCAATCAGATTGAAACTTTATTATCAGGTGGAGATTAACAACATGCAACTGGGAGCAAAATTTCGTGTTGATCTAATCGTTTCAATTTGAAAAAGCGCGTTAATGCTTCTGACCTCACGTCAGTGCTTTTTTAGATTCTTAATTTTTTCATTTACGCTATTCTCGATACAGTTAGCGAACTTCATTCTGTGTATATTTTTTATATCAATGCCCATACTGTATATACATTTTCCCCCATTATGTAATAAAACCATTTCTGCATGCGCTAATGTATACCATTTTGAAACAGGCATTTATGTATAACTCGGCTGTACAGTAACATCATTTACAATTACCGTTTTCAAGCAACGAATTCATATTCTAATTTCACCGTACTCCATTTCCTTCAACTGCAAGAACCCACATTGTTCGGGTTTTCTTGCCATAGCAATAAAATAAGTTGAATAAACTATTACCGATGGTGTTTTCTTAGGAAATCCGATTCAACGGTTCAGGAAATACCAACATCCTTTTATGGGTAATTTATTTTCATTAATAAACGAACAAACTGACTGTATGAATAAGCCATATATACAATAAATATTCAAAGTAGCTATTGTTGTATTGTGTTATTGTCTATCTAAATGGATGGATATAGGGCGCGGGGAAGAGGGCACTACAACTATTTCTCATTACTAGATCGTAAGCGTTCGACCGTTGAAGTAATAAATGAATTCGGAATTACGAGCTGAGATGGAGATAAAGGTCCATGGATGGGATGAAGCAACAGAGCGATTTGATGGGTAATAAAAGTTCCACATGTGGAAGAGGAAGTGACGGGTTATAAGGTACAAGATTGCGGAATTTTCACAGGTCGTCTGCTATCATGGTGAGAAATCTGATACGCTCCGATGTTCCATTTCGATCTGATTCTCGAATAATTGAAGACACTATTCATTTATTTCTTCTCTATTGCGTGACAGAACAGGATGGAATATCACATTGATATAGAACTATCTTCGTTCAAGTGTGCGGGACAATCCGACGTATAAAAGCCGAGTTGTTGCCTAATATTTAATATTATCCGTATTTATTCATATATTTAAAATGGTAACTTTGATATTTAGATGTGTCCGCAAAGCGGACACTAAAATCTCAACGAGAGGGATATCGGTCAAGGCGATATCCCGATTTGATAGAAGAAAGAACGTTCTTTCAGTCGATACTTATTTCGTAAAAGTCTGAAATTTCCAAGATACCGAAAAAAAATTTTAAACTAGACGAATTTTGCGGGATTTCGTCGGGTGGACCATCACGAGACTGCTATCTCCTCTGAAGGCAAAGCTTTTCGGCGAAAACGAGGATGAGAAATGACCCTACAAGGACCATAGGGCAATTCCATTCTATTCTAATTCCTCGAAAACTATTGGAAATGTACGAAAAATACGAAAGCAAGTTGGTAATTTTTTGACGTTTCTTAATTCTCCGAAAATTCTGACTACCATCGAGTTCTGGCAAAAATTGTATGAAATGGCAAAAACTAACACGGGTCATTGATTTCAAGCAGAAGAATGAAGAAATTCGTGATTTTTTCGAAGGAAATCCATGAACCTATCCGATGACCGAGAGCGGAATTATAACATGAAATTCAACGAAATCGACGAAAATATGGCATATATTATATTGAAATGGATCGATCAGAGGTTGGTTCTGATTCCTTTCAATTGATTTACCACCAACTTTGAGTTTTTTTCCAAAATTTGAGCATAATTTGTACCGGTTCCGAACATTCTTCCTGACTGGAATCCTACTGCTGTGTACGAGCTAGGTTACTATTTCTGGTAAGCTATTCAAGAACCTTTTTATTCATTTCCGATGCCGTTTCACCTATATTTATTTCAGTTTTTGTGGAGAATGTATCTGAAAAATAGATAATTCTGAAGTTGGCTTTGACATTTCTATAGAGGTCACAGGGCATTTTTGATCGAGTGGCACGAGCGTTTCTTGCGATTGCTCGAAAAATGTTTTCGATAATTTTTATATGATTATTTAAAATTTAACTACATTAAAGGCTAATCTGGGCGCAAGGTGGATCCACATCATAACTAGTTTATATATTTATTTATTATACTTTATACTATAATAATTGAATAAGTAGCGCATTCGCCATTTTGAAACATTAGATAATCTAACCGCTAGGTCTTTTACATTACTGTCTCTGGCATTTAAAAATTGGCCAATCTATCTCTAAGTATATTATATGGCCCACACTAGTCTATAGATATCTATTTGAATACTATCGAATAATATACGCCACACATATTTCATCACACAAATATCGTCTTGTCCTAGGTAGGGTCAGTATAGGATCTCGATCAACAGGGTAGTCCAAGTAGTGAAGTCAATAATTTTTTTTAGGTTCCTCACACCTTGGGGTATCCAATAATACCCCATGCATGTCATGCGATCTTTTGTAGTTTTCGAGTTATATTTTTTTGTGCTTTTTTCAATTCATTATGCCAGCGAGATTTCAAAAATTCATATCTTTTCATGTAATAGTTATTTTGCTGATTTTTTTGTAACATGATCTCCCTGAATGTTGTTTCAATAACAAAAATGAGGTACTCCAAAAAGGCTTTTATGGGAAATTAAATTTAAGTCGCATTTTCAAGGTTGATTCGCCATAAGAATGATGAAAAGTTGAAAAATAACTTTCATCGTGTTTCAATCTTTTCAGCCTACCCTCCTTTCGAAGGCCGATTACATCGAAAAAGGCTAATAATGTACTATTTGTTCCTCATGATTTTGGTAGTTTAGGACTGTGCGAAGGTTTTGAACTTAGCCAGAAGCTATGAAAACTCCTTTTTGTATTTTTGAATTGAAGTTGAATGTTTGAGTGAACCCTACTGAAAACTAATTATTCTAACTCTCAAGCCTTTTCTGAGTTATTTCAGGAAGCTGAGTTATTTTTATTATTAAAACAACATTCAGGCAGATCATGTAAGGAAAAAAACTGCAAAATACCTAGTACATAAAATGTATGAATTTCAGTAACCTCGCTGGCATAATAAATTGAAATAGGTAACACAAAAAAAATTATAACTCTAAAACTACAAAAAATCGCATAACATACATGGGATGTTTCCGGATACTCCCAGGTGTGAGGAATATAAAAAAAAATTATTGACTTCACTACCGGGACCACTCTGTATATCGATACATTCTTGCCGAATTGTCCTTAGCTATCTATTCGATCTAAGTAGTTACCTGGCTCAAAGGACGACTTGTTAAAATGATAAATAAATAATGCTCACGTAATATTTTTTATTTTTCTTTCTCTATTTTGATTTTTGTGTGTATTTTCTGTCTCATTTAATTCATAATACATGCCAGTGTCTCACTTCGATATTTTTATTTTCATATGATATTTATTCCGATTGTTCATTAGTGTAATTCGTAATCATTTTCTGTTATTTTCTCGTATTAACCGAATGATGACGCTGGTTAGGTTCCTAATAGTTTTTCATTAGTTCTCTGATTGTTATATTCAACCTGAAGAAGAATTTGTTCCTGAGACCGATATTTCCACTTTGTGAGCAACAAGATTCGTGCAAAATTCCAACGAAATCTGGATCCTCTCTCCGAGCTTCCATTTTAGCGATACAAAGTGTCAAAAAACTTTTTCTTCCTAATTTTTTTGCCGTATCCAAGGAACTGTTTGAATCATAGTACTAGGATTTTGAATACAAATTACTGTTGTTAACAGCCAGTTTTTCGCTCCCTATTCTAGATTATGTTAATTTTTTACATCCTTTGTTTCGGGAACGAGAGCTTAAAAACTGAAGACGAAAAAATATTTATCTTTTCATGTGAAATCCACAGTTTTTTGTCGCGACACTTATACAGGGTCTTTCACGAGGAACCTCACCCATATTTATACGGGAAACTACTGAACGTATTTTCATGAAATTCAGCACTTATAAGTATTTCACGATGCTGATGAAATCTAAAATATTTTCAAGGCATGAGCACCTCCGGTTTTTCCGGAAATGACGTCAACTTCCGTTTTTCAAACTAGAACACCATTTTTTTATTGCAGAAATAGATTCCTTAGAAAATTTCAATTTATTTTGATGTAACATTTTTCAGTTTTGGTTGGAAAATTCTCTCTGAGCGGGAAAATTCGAAAAAAAAATCGAAAATAGAGCTCCGCTGAAACAAGAATAACTTCGAGGTTTTTGGATGGAAAATTTTCATTTTTGGGATTTTTCAAGATGTAAGATTGATGTACCCACTTTAGAAATCGAAATCGCGATTCATGATACAGGGGGTGAAAAAATCGCTTTCAAAGTTAGGGATAACAAAATCGTGAAAAATCAATTTTTTCAAATTAGAACCCCATTTTTTTATGGCAGATATTGAATCTACGTTAAAAAATAATGTGAGTGTATGCATCACACCCTTGCCCTAAAATGGATATTTTCTGAGTTATTCACAAAAAACTGTTTTTCGTCTTGAATTTTCAGCTATTTCTTTTCCCTTCACGCCAAAAAGATGAAATTTTCAGGAACTGTTATTTGAACCATGCTGTAGATTTTTCACCCCTTCTTGAAACCGACTTTAAGTTAGTATTAGGAGAACCATGGCAAACTCTCGCAGTTATAACTAGAGAAGATGCTCAAAGTTTTGACCGTTAATTTCTAGACATTTATTTATACGTCTCAGGAATGCTTCGTGCGTTGCTCTTCTTATTTCATCGGGAGGAAGAGATCTGCAAAAGTGTTTAAAAACCAAATTGAGTTTCAAAACTATGAATCTAAAAATCTAAACAAACCTGAACGCATTTCTGACTCGTTCTATGCAGTCCTCTTTATCAGTCAGGGGAGTTGAGTAGACAATATTTTTTATCCTACCCCAAACATAATAGTCTAAAGGAGTTGAATCGGGAGAACGTGGTGGCCAAAGATGTGGACCATTGTTCGCCAACCATCGATCTTCAAATAGCCTGTAGAGGATATTTGACACATTGATTGAATTGTGTGGAGGCGCGCCATCTTGTTGATACCATAAGTCATTATGGTTCTGTACTAGCGGCTCAATTATTTGAGTCAATATGTCAGAATATCTATCTCCTAAGGGAGAGCATTCTTTAAATAATGCAAACATGTGTAGTGTTCTATCTTACCAGTTAAAGTCCCATCATAAATGTGAACATCGAGAATTGCATTATTTTTGATGGCGCAAAAAACATTGAAACTCCAGGTCTCTTGAAAGTTCCATTGTCTGAAGTGGTGGTTGTTCTCTTCATCCCAATAATGACTGTTATGCCTATTGAAAGAACCATTCTTTGTGAATTTAGATTCATCTGTCCAAATTATACAGTCCAAAAAGTTTTCATTCTCTTGAAATCGAATCATCATAGCTTCGCAAAACTCTGTTCTCCTGACGAAATCAGTTTCCTTCAAATGCTGTACCCTATTGAATTTATATGGGTGCATTTTATGTTTTTTTAATATTCTCCAAACACTCGATTGAGATAATTCCAGATCAATCTCGGCATCTTTGAGAGAATTTTGAGGATTCACACGAAAATATGCAAGAACTGTAATTTTGTTGTTCTCATCTTCTACTACACTTTTTTCTCTGTGTGTAGTTTTCTTAACGAAAGATCCGACATTTCTCAAGTTTGTCATGGTTCTGTTAATGGTATCTCTCGTTGGTCTGGGTCGGTCAGGAAACCTCTCAATGAACAGTCGAATCGTTCTATCTACAACTTTATTACATTCTCCATGAAGTAGAATGAGATTTGAATAATCTTCATTGGTAAAATTAGGCATAGTGATCGATTTTATAACTTAATACGAATTATCACCAAATTAATAGTAAACACAAAATGCTACTGAATAAAGAGGAATTTGGCAGATGTAATTAATGATATCTATCATTAAAAAAAAATAATGTAAAACATGGTAAGTTTTTGCATATGGTTCATAAGGAATTATTTATTTATCACTGGAGAGAAAACCGATGGCCGATTAGTTGAAATAAAGAGGTTTCCGATACAAATTCGAATCCAAATTCGCCATCTATTAAGGAACAACCTGCAACTTTTTTCTTTTGCATATTAGGATAGTAAAATCTAAAACATGGTTTAAGTAACAGTTCCTGAAAATGTCATC
This sequence comes from Myrrha octodecimguttata, assembly GCA_958510865.1. Taxonomy (NCBI): domain Eukaryota; kingdom Metazoa; phylum Arthropoda; class Insecta; order Coleoptera; family Coccinellidae; genus Myrrha; species Myrrha octodecimguttata. The sequence goes on from OY294056.1 coordinate 61,576,239, forward strand.
TTTTTGGCGTGAAGGGAAAAGAAATAGCTGAAAATTCAAGACGAAAAACAGTTTTTTGTGAATAACTCAGAAAATATCCACTTTAGGGCAAGGGTGTGATGCATACACTCACATTATTTTTTAACGTAGATTCAATATCTGCCATAAAAAAATGGGGTTCTAGTTTGAAAAAATTGATTTTTCACGATTTTGTCATCCCTAACTTTGAAAGCGATTTTATCACCCCCTGTATCATGAATCGCGATTTCGATTTTTAAAGTGGGTACATCAATCTTACATCTTGAAAAGTCCTAAAAATGAAAATTTTCCATCCAAAAACCTCGAAGTTATTCTTGTTTCAGCGGAGCTCTATTTTCGATTTTTTTTTCGAATTTTCCCGCTCAGAGAGAATTTTCCAACCAAAACTGAAAAATGTTACATCAAAATAAATTGAAATTTTCTAAGGAATCTATTTCTACAATAAAAAAATGGTGTTCTTATTTGAAAAACGGAAGTTGACGTCATTTCCGGAAAAACCGGAGGTGCTCATGCCTTGAAAATATTTTAGATTTCATCAGCATCGTGAAATACTTATAAGTGCTGAATTTCATGAAAATACGTTCAGTAGTTTCCCGTATAAATATGGGTGAGGTTCTTCGTGAAAGACCCTGTATAGGAACCTCCTATATATTATAGGAACAGTAACTCCTTGAATTGAGTGTGAATATCTAAACTGTATTCGAAAATTCTCTGTTGCCATTGATCCCAGCCAGCAAAAATATCATCAGCACCCTCCCTAACAATTTATAAACCATATCACAAATTTATCATTTTAATTTCCTCGCGCATTTCCATTAATAAATTGGTCATAACGGCTGCTGAGTGCAGTTCTGTAAATTTGTAAATTTTATCTGCAACTACACGCGTAATTTTATAACTCGTATTAGGGGCTTGAAAGCGTCAACTGAACACGAGCTTTATTCCGCTCCCAAAATATGTTTGTAATATATGTAATGTGTACGAGTAAATTGTGCGATTATTCCGGAACTTTAGGAATTCATTTTGCCGACACGTGGACGCGTATTTCTGTTTTTGTTGCGTCATTTGAGGAATAATATTTTATTGTCGGAGATGAAAATTTGCACTTCTAGATCTACCAAGGGGGTATAGGGGTTATGGAAAGTTGCCCAAATACGTTTTCTGGAATTTCAAGTCAAATTATTATCAGTTTTCCATGCTAAAACCATTATTATTATTAAAGTGTTTACGATCGGCTGATATTTCGAGAAGAACTGACACATAACTTTTAGCAGAATTCAATTAGGATCCAAGTGATGAAAAATTTAGAAGAATTGTTCTCGAGAAATTTCCAGGTTTTTTCCGAAAGTTTTTTTGAAAACTGTTAATCAGCCTGCAATGAAGTTACGCACAGACCTTGAGGTCGCTATCTAACATCAGTGGTTCAAATTCCAGTTTGATTGACGAATGTATCAGATTTTCCTGGAATCATTGTTATGTCCAAAATATCTGAGAACTACTGATCTGATCATAATGAAATTTATTTACTCCTTGGCAATGGCTGATTTGCAAAGTTGAGCAAAACTATTGGCGATTGTTCGAATAGAAAATTCGCGAAAAATAAAAATTTTCTCTAATCATACCTTCCTCACCAAATTCTACATGAACATTTGAGCGATTGTTTTTCAATCCACTACTTGATTTCCATCAAGGCCTATCTGTTATTCTGGAAATATTGCTAAAATACAATTTGGAATGGGTATACCCACAATATCTTGAGAGGATTTTAACAATTCGAAAATTTCTCCTTTGTGAATAGATTTCAAACCTGCTCTACAGTTATTAAGTCTCTCAGTAGATTCTTGCGGCAACGATATGTTCAACGATCGGCATTTAGACTACCTATAAATACAACTTCCAAAAGAATCTACCCAGAAACTGATTATTCACGGAAAAATGATTGCTCGAATGTACGTGCCAGAATTTCGTGAGGACCATATGAAAGAAGATTGCCAAACCATTCCATTTGTTATTTATAGAAAACGCGTAAGCGGATTGCAGGATTGAAGGTGGGTCTGTTAATAATAATAATATTATATATAATAAAATAATAAAAATAAAATAGAATTTTGAATTCAGATTCAAATTTCCCGCGGCTGTATGTCTCTTTGTCAAGGTGGATTCCATGATTTGAAATAAGTAAAGTTTGTATAATTTTGAATAATGATTTTTGATGAAAATAATATATTGAAAATCAATTGAAATACTAAACTATTTGTCAAAGGTAAAAGTTACCTAATGAACAATACTGGCACAATACTAACGATCATCTATGTAAACTGAAACGTTTCAGAGTCAAAATCTAAACCTGTCTTTGCAGAACTATTTTCCTTCGATTATTTTCGTTTGTGAGTTTTTTTTGAAAACTTACATTTTCAAAAAAACACAAAAACAGACATTCACTTGATATTTAAGTTTTCCTTTCTACATTTTTTTCAGTAAATCCAACCGAATATGGTTCATTTCTATATAGAACAATGGGCGGAATTGTGTTCGCCATTTAGGAAAATACAGGACGACTCTTCAATTTTTTTTTTAGATTCTCTGGTTCCGATATCGATATTTTTGCGCTTGATAGTGATTTATCCTTGAAGCCAGCTCTGCGTCGCATCTCAGCAATCCGAAAGATCCATCATTGAATTTGCACCGACTAGGACGACAAGAAGTCTCCTCTGGCTGAATCTAGGTCTTCACGTAATCGAAAAATATTCCAATTAATAAAGTGCTCGCTTCGCGGTCAGAATGGAATCCGTTCAATTTCCATGATAATTTTCCTTTTAAATTCTGAAGGGTGATAGTGAATGACGACGATTATGAATAATTTTGTCGGGGAACTTATGCCAGGAATATTTACGTCTTTCGATAGTGGAAAGGGAGTTTTTTTAGTTCGAAGGGGGTACATTTAAGAAGGTTTTTATTTTTTAGGTGTTTTCTGGGTTTTACTCCCAATATCCAGAACAGAACTACTGAAAATTAAATAAAAGTTGTTTTTCATAGGAAACATCATCACAGATTACAGGATTGAACAATTTGTCAAGGGAAATCTACTAGGAATACTACAATATTGAAACAATACGAACGATCAACATAGTGACCTGTAAAACTTCACAATCGAAATCTTACTCCTGCATCAGACGGAAACCGGAAAATTTGCAGAATTATTTTCTTTCGATTATTTCCGTTTTTTGCGATTTCATCAAAATCGACATTTTCAAAAAACCAGAGCAACACAGATTCACTTGGTAGGTGTGTCAAAATTATGGAACAAATTGATTTTGTCAGAAGAAGAATATTTGGCAACAAAATCCTGAAACAGGTCAATTTTTGTTTCACTTTTACCAAATTTTTTTGCATTTTTGAAGGATTTTTGTTGCACCCTATGCTATGCCATCCCTATCAACCCTCTAAATTTTTTGAATAGGGAAAGTGGGTCATGTACTTTTTTGGCAAGGTCTTTTCTTCTTTACAGGCGTGCAGAAATTTTCAAGAAAAATTTTTTTTTTTTAAAATTAGTTACTTCAAAGGGGTTTTCAGTATGTGCACTTTATCATGGCTCATTTACTTTGAGACGATGGTACCTGATGAAATTTGTCACCGAATGAAAGTCGACCATTACAGTATTGTTCATGCACAACTTTCAACCCTACGAACCCTTTAATGGAGAAAAAAATGGAGTGACATTGGAAATTTATCTTGGCATTGAAGTACCACCCGGAGAATCATTGTGCATTACAAGATAAGTTAAATCAATTTTTTCTTGAAATTTCGGCACGCCTGTAAAGAAGATACGAAGACCTCGCCAAAAAAGTACCACATGACCTACTTTCCCTTTTCAAAAAATTTAGAGGGTTGATGGGGATGGCACAGGGTGCAACAAAAATCCTTCAAAAATGCATCTAAATTTGGTAAAAGTGAAACAAAAATTGACCCGTTTCAGGATTTTGTTGCCAAATTTTTTTCTTCTGAGAAAATGAATTTATTCCGTAATTTTGAAGAAGCAATGTATACTTAATTCTTGATAAGTTACACGAGATTCGGTTAGATTGTCCCAATATTAACAAAGAAATGCCAAACGATAAAACGATCTTTAAAATAAGGCTTCACATATTGGTTGTTTAAACACTCGGGACTTCGCGCATTCCGAGACGTACTGCGATATATCTCCTCTCTCCCTCTTCTCGTGTACCTTTCTTTCTAGCAAGCCAATATGGAGCGTCAGCTGTATCGATCAGGGCATCGTGAAATAACGAGTGACGTAGGAGGTGATCTGACGCGTTTCACCCACTTTGCGTCCCGATTTGACGATTTTTAATACCGATTTATTCAAAATTCGCGAATTGTTGAAGTGTGAGATAGCATACATTATGATTTTTTATATAAATGGAATGAGAAAAACATAAAACTATGACAAGTCAAGTTACATGCAGAAGACCTATTATTCAAACAGCACCTCATACAGATTGAATATCAAGTATCTATTTTTACTCGCTTGTTCTACGGCACAGCGCATTATCATTCCGTCACGATGTCTTTAGTTTTCGAATTTTGAGCCGACATTGGTCACAAAAGATTGAGTTGAACACCCTGAAAAAGAATTCGTGGTCAAATTCAATTCTGTCTGTCCGCCCGTCCGTATGTGATCTAACTTTCGAAGGAAAAGACTTGCGACTTGAAATTGTTAAATTAGGTTTGTGGGCCAAATATCTCGGTTGAGTTGTAAATGAGTGGAATCGGTTGATAGTTTCAGAGTTAGGCCCATTTAAAATTTTGAGGTTAATTTTTTGATATCTCATGAAGTTCTGACTCGATCAAATTAAACTTCGTGAGCAGTTTTGGAATTCCACCGCTCAACTCAGAGCAAAAGTTCGTGAGGACTCAGTTCTTCATAATTGAAAAAAAACATATTCGAAAACTTTCAAAATTTTTGATGAAATTTTTTTTCTGTCTGAAAATATTGATTAGATTTCAATGGAATTTGGCACAAACCCTAGAGTCAGTATTTAACAACAATTTCTCTATTTATTTAACAACAATGTTCGGAATTTAAATTCGATCCGATATTCACTTCCGGAGATATAAGGGAAAAAATGTGCCAAATTTCGTTGTTATTGGAATTTCAAAGTTATTTCCGCAATATCTCCAGAAGTACAAATGCAATCTGCTTAATCAGGTGAATATTACCAACACGAAACTAGGTACAAAATTTACCTTGTTGATCTAATAGTTATAATTTGAAGCGCGTAAAATCTCCTGACCTCACGTTTGTGCTTTTCTAGATTTTTTCTACGACTTCTAGAAACAATCAACAAACAATGCAAAGGATTGAATATTCGCCTCCACCCAGATCTTTGCTATTTTTCGAATACAGATTCAAACAAAAAATGCAGCCTCCCTGTCTATGGTATTTTCTAATAACGATAAAAGTGGAAAGTGAATTATCACTCGCAGATATTCAAACTTCAAATAGTTACCGCTTCAAAGTGGAACAAATATATATCGCTAGTGATTATTAACGTAGCCATTCCTGACAAGCAGAAAATCATTAATGATGGTAAATGGTAACCCATAGTGTGACTTCTGCGATTCCAAGTAATATTGAGTAATGAACCGATTCTCCGTTCCCTCCGGAGTTCAAGAAGATATTCCATTAGATATTCAGATTATCTTTAATGTATAATTCAGGGCTACGTTGCCAAATCTGAGAATTTTCCATTAAGTAATTTTATTTCTTCAGCGTCCGGCAGAGGCCTCGGATGTTTTTGAAAAAATCATACACTCGGTAATTGGTACTCAAAAAAAATTTTATGGAACACTTTGGTTTCAGAATTTCAAAGAATATTAGAATTTCATGTGAGGAAAATCACATCACTCAGGTGACGTCCTCGTTTCTCGATACACTCCTGCAGTTTCCGAAAACTGTCTCCAACGTTGCTCTCTCAACTGCGGCGACTTCCACGTGAATTGCTTCCTTCAATTCCTCCAATATTGGAGGCTTGTGTTGGTAAACTCGTGATCTGCGATGTCCCCACAGAAAAAGTCGCTGATGGCCAAATTCGTGAATGGGTAAAATCCACCGAATGATTTCGCAGATACACCCATTCAAAATTTTATTTTCCCAATATTTCCAAAAATACAGATCAGATCAAATTGAAATGCAGTACTTCATGGAAAATTTACAGTTCGGAGGTTCATACAGAATTCAATGAGGATGATATGATAAGAAAATCACAGAATTTTTTTTTTCAAATTGTTCTAATGACACGATCATACGGAAATTTTGCTTAAGGTTGTCTTTCAGTATCTTGAAACTAGCTGCGTAGTTTTATTAGGATTGAAGCAGTATTTCTTGAGTAATACCGCAAAAAACAACGATATCGAGAAGAAAACCTCGAAATTTGACATATTTTTTCCCAATATTTCCAGAACTATGATCGTATCAAACTGAAACTTGCTACACTGCTGTGAAATATGAAGCTCGAAGTCCGAGTGGATTTTTTTTTTGGCTTTGATAAACGGTTTCCGAAAATAAATTTTTTTGCAAAGAAATTTTGAAAAAGTTTTTTTTTTATTTACTGACAGTATGATCCTGACAAAATTTGGTCCAAAGTTGCGTGTTGTTGTACTCCACTTAATCGCCAAGTTTAAATCCAATCGCTCCAGTAGTTTCTGAAATAAAAAATAAATAACTTCAAAATTTCAAGTACCTATAACTCCTAAACTGTTCGACCGATTTGGCCCATCAACAAAATTAACCGCGGTATTCCAATGCTCAACCTACCCTGAATGTTTCAAGTCGCTAGCTCACTTCGTTCGACCGTTATCGTGTCCACGGCCGGCCGGCTAGACAGAATCGATTTTGACACCGGATTCGTCATCAGTGAGTCCAATCGTTTGAGCCCATTTTCGGCTCAATCATCGAAAATTATATACATTTGGACAAAACGATAGCACGCTGTTCCCCTAGAACATGCGCGCAAAAAGGGTATCTGTGGATAAATCAACAAATACTCCATCTTAATCTGGGCTGATCATTTTATCAACCCAAGCCTCTACACTTAAGAAGCGTCATCCAAGGCTTCCAGTAGTCTGATGATCGGTAATAACCGCAAGACTGCAACAACTGAATTCCTTGGAAACGATAGCCAAGTTCAAAGTGGAGTTTTGGCTGTTTTATCAACATCCTTCTGCGTGAACAATGCCTTCATTCCGAATATCTTGAGTCGGCAACGTTGCATTCTGCCGAAGCCAAAGTGATCTTGATAAATGATTCTGATCCAACCCTGCCGCAAGCTCCGGTGAGAAACGTGGCGCGTCCCTCTCCACCCCACTTAATTACTGCCCGTCTTGGATTACGGGAGAAATTAATTTCTCAGCAGAACCGGAGAATTTCTCTATATAATATATTAAATATTGCTTTATATTAAATTTTCCGTCTGCATCTGGTCCCGTAGCCGGCTCGACGACGCCATTAGTACTTCTCCAGTCGCAGTAGGCCCCGACTCTACACGTTCACATATCCTGCGCTAAAATTTATTAGCATATTCCGAGAATAAATTACATTTCCCGACTAACTTTCCTAATTCAATATTTTCGAGTGACTATAGGATGTTGGAGTTTCTACGTAGTCGTTAAATATTTGAAATCGTCTTCCATAGTTGTTGAACTGGAAGAGAGGAGAGAATCTTGCGCTCTGATGTACCTTCCACTTACTTCGTGTTTGATGCCAGTGAATCTGTTGTCTAATGAACTCCTTTCGCGGATGGGATATATTGGCAGTTTGTCTTACCGGTATATGGAAAGACAACGGTCTTTCAAGCTTTATTATCTTCAAATTCGAGTAAAACACAGTTTTTGTGAGTTATAATCGTAATTTTATTCCTAACGATGCCATTATACAGAGTGTTTGTGAATAAATGCCACAACGGAAATCTTTGTTTATCATGTGAAAAGAAACAATTTTTCGTTTTCCGTCTTCCTCTCCGAGATTTCTTTTTGGGATACATGCTGCCAAAAGTTTTTTTGTTCTTCAAAGTTACTTGCCAATCAGGTCGATTCTAGGAAAGTGTGTGCTAATAGAAATTTGTTCAAGGTTCTCTAGAATATTTAATCTCAAGGAAAATTCTTAGACTAAAATACCGGCACAGTAAGCAACAGCTGATATGATTATACTAATGATCTCAATCTCAACAACAGCCATCCCTTTGAATTAATTGCCAACAAAAAAGTTCATCGAATTTCGAATCATCGACTCCTGCATAAAATCGCGCTGCATTTGATTTCTGGAAACCAATATTCTATCGGTATCCAGAAAATTGGTCAATTCGACTTTAATTGGGTTTTTTGTTTCGCAAAATTTTTGAATAAGTCGATGTTTACATGAATAAAAAAAAGTATATGATAATGGAAATGTGTTCACGGTTATCTAGAATATTCAACTTCAAGGAAAATTCTCAGACTGAAACACAGGAATAATAGACAACAGCTGAGATGATTCTTCTAATCATATCAACAACAGCACGAAATAAGACTTTATATGTTTTACAATATCTCCCAAGACGAATATCCGTTATCCGATCAAGCTGAAATTTGAAACACTGTTGTGAAGTAGTGACGCTACGGGGAAGTACTTCCAGGAAATCACTAGATGAGGTGTAGAGTGTGAACAGACGCCGCTGTAAATGCTTCGACTATTCACCAGTAGTTGCCGTGAAAGGTCGAGGCGAACAAATATTTTGAACTTATTATTAGGAAATTTCAAAGAATACATATCTGATTGGACTAAAACAAAGTCTTCGAGTTTCCGGTGTCGATTAGAATAAAATTTGAACGGAATCGGAGATATGCTCTTTGAAAAATATAAGTTTCTGAAATAAATTGTCTGAATTTTTCTCTCGATTTTTTCTGCAAAAAATCAGGTAATCTGATTGGGCTGAAATAAAGAACTCGGTTATTGAGTGGCGGTTTGGAGATTTCAGTTGAATTTAAATGAAATATGGAACTTATCGAATCAACGGAGATATTCAGAATGTTAACCTAACCTGAGAATTTCAAAGCTCTAGGTTCTTTCTTTCGAAAGCTCTAGGTTCTTTCTTTCGAAAGGTACCAACCCTGAAGTTTTCAAGTCGATAAACTCCTCCGTACGTTCGTAATCGTGTGTACATACGGCCGGACAGAATCGGTATTGACCACGGATTCTTCATTAGTGAGTCCAACCTAGTCGTTTTAGACCAATTTCTGCTCAAAATTCGAAGATTACAGACATCGTGACGAAATGATAACTCGCAGTTCCCCAGAACAAGCGCGTAAAAATTCGTTCTTGAAGTGATGACCCCACGTCGATACCCCGGCACACAAAGGTTAACGTGCTTGATAGATGCATAGAATATATCAGGAGTCGACACTTCCCTACTATTACCCACTAAAATTTTGGGTCCAAAACGCGGTCCTAGAATTGTCAAATCTTGGGCTACTTAGCTCTGTAAACGATGATGGCGCTTACGTCGCTTTTGCAAGTGCATACATTTAATTCCACTGAATAAAAATGAATTGAGCTATAATGTGATGACACTATTTCCTAAAAAATGAATCAGATATTTGAAATTATGGATTCTCACTAATACATAAGAGAAATGTACTCATTAATAATATGAAATATGTGTAAGGGAATAAGGAGCAATATGAGGTTTATTGTGAGAACACTTTCATGGATGTAAAAAAGAAGTTATTTCGAAGCCAAAACAACGGCGAAAACGAAACGGGAGATTGATATTACTAATGGATTCTATTGGATAGTTTGGATCTCCTTTAAATTTTGTATGTACCTCTATTAATACATATTCAATTCAAAAGTTATGAATTATGTTGCAAATATTTGGAGGAAATGTTCATGTTCATTATTATTGAAATTGATTTATGAATTTTCACTTTGCTGTTCATGTTCATACGAATTTATCAGACGAATTTCAAACTGACGAATTAATTGTAGTATCTATCGTTCCAAATGATTTCTTTTGGTATTTTTGGAAACACAACTCTGGAATACTTCCCTTCCATGAACTGAATATTGAGATGATAAATACCTCTTGTAATAAGCAGGTATTCAAAAATATCAAGTTTTAGACTTGTGTATTCAGAAAACAAAAGATATTACCGCCATTCTAACTGAATGAAATTAATAATCATAATTTAAATTCGTCAAAATGAATTTATTATCGGAAATTCTTGAAAATAATGTATGTTCCAACTCAGAAAATCAGAAAGAAGTTCTGGTTTGACTAGTTTTGATATGACAGGTCGGTAACTTCCGTTAATATTTCAGATTTTCAATGGCAGATTTTCCTATACCGGCATCTATCGGCGAAAACTGAAGAAGGCCAACAAAGCCGTATTTTGACAACGTTTGGACCTCATTTCGGACACAAAATATGTCAAAGAGTGTCCGCACCTCATGTATTCTATGCATCTATCGTGCTTGTTTATCATTTTCATTATTTTCTGTGTGAGTGCTTCAATTTATTTCCTCATTTTCCCCCTTCCAATTTTATTTTCATCCTTATCTCACTTTATTTTATTTGCTGTAAACCTGCACCTCTGAATGCGAATTATTGCATTCAGTTCTCTGCAATACCAGACGTCCAAAAAAAGCTAGCAACGAACTCGACACATACCGGAATGTAGTGAAAAGCCAGAACGTCGAAGGAGCGCCAGAAATCCAGGCCGAAAACAATACAACCTCAAACGAGCACTTTGTGCCGCACGCAGATCATGACGTCGGGAATTGTGTAGATGAAGTGTAAAGCAAGACACCAGCAAGTCGAGGGGCGAGAACAACCCTCGGGTATCGATCGTCGGGCCGGCGGCGGCTTCGGCCCCCGACCTAGCGAAACTCGGCTGGCTACCAAATTATATAGCTTGGAAAATTGATGTCCGTCGCCGATTCATTTTCAGTCGATTTCACACACTCGCCGCCCCCCGTCCGTCTCCGCCTCGGATAGAATGTGTCCGGAATATAATTCCGCGCCCGATAATGGAGTTAAATTCAAATTAAGCCTCGTCCATTGCAAAAAGTGACACGTGGAAGGACCTGCTGCGACTTTTTTCTGAATGACGTCGGCGGCCCGAGTGATTGCCTCACATCGTTATGGACGAATTTAATTTTGTCTAGTTGAGGGGATGGGTGGATTTTTCAGGGATTGTACAGATTTCTTATCAATAGTTTTTTCTTGATCCATATTGGCTTATTGTTTAGTTATAATGGGTATTTGCGTATTTGTTGGCTATGGGTATCTTCTCAGACTTGATTCGAAGTTATCTGTCACAGCGCTCCATGTTCGTTAGACATAGTTGTCATTCTTCAGGTAGGTACCAGAGCAAACTGGGCCTCCCGCAAGGGTCTGTCCTGGGCCCACTCATATTCTTGCTCTTCATCAATGATTTACCGGATTTCTTGGCTGCTTGCATTCTCATTCTGTTTGCTGATGATGCATCGCTGGCAGTGAGGGCCCGTAGTGGTCGAGGATTACAAATACTGTGTGTGAAGCTTGTTCGGCGTTCCATGGATTGGTGCAAGGCTAACTCACTTATTGTCAACATAAATAAAAGCCAAGTCGTAAAGTTCCTGTTTCATGATTCAGTTTCTAACCTTCTATTTATCATTCGAGGTAGTGCGAGTGATCTTAAGTCCGAGGATCGTGTGAGGTCCGTGGGTCTGTACGTAGATAAGAATTTGAGATGGCATTGTCACATGAATGGTGCAAGAGATTGAACAGGTCCTTCTTACCTAGCATCGATTGAACAGCTCTCTTTCCTTAGACGCCTTGGTTAACCTCTATTATGGCCCCATTTATGGCCTCATTTACTGCCATCTCTCTTACAATGTGGTTCTGTGGGCCTCGTCATCTGAGAGTAGTCGGGTTATCATCACTCAAAAGAAGTTAATAAGATTAATTTTCAATTTAAAACCTCCACAGTCTTGCAGGTAATGCTTCACTCATTTCAGAATAGTGACATTTTCTTATATATGTATGTTAAATTGTTTAATGTTTGTCCGAGGTAATCTGGATGGCTTGATAACGTGCTCGGACTTCCACAACTAAAATACCAGACACAGGAATATTATTTGCATACCAAAACATAGAACCACCAAAGATGAGACTTCACCAAGGCTGATGGGTATCTCTTTGTATAATCATCTACCCTATAAATACAAAATTTTGAACGACAATCAGTTCAAACAAGAGATCAAAAAACCGTTCATCGAAAATTGCTATTATTTCACGAATGAATTTCTGTTTAGTTCTCTGAGTTGAGTTGACACTTGTATCTTATTATTTTTATAGACTAGTGCAAATAATGGTATCTTTTTGAATTCTGACATGTCCTATACTCTAGTGTCTCAGAGGATGAATTTGTATGAAGTTGTATTTTATTGTATTGTATTATATGGTTTAACAATTGAGAATGTCAAATTGTGTTGACATTTATATTCAGTAAAAGGCGATTTACACTTTTCAATCTTCAATGCTCATTAAAATGGATACCGGGTAGGGTGTCGCTTATTCCCAAATATATGCTATGTGCGTTGCTACGATACAGCCCTGTATGTCGGGTGATAGGGAGTTAGGAAGATCGGGTCCACTCGATCGGCCTAGATCAGGACCTTAGCTGCCGGTTCCTTTTTACTTTTCTCGGTCCCTGCCTGCCGGGCCCTAGATATTGGTTAGTGTAATAGGCCTTTGAAATTCGGCAATAGACGACTTCGATCCAAGTTGCCAACCCAAAAATTTCGTCAAATTTACTAGCACTGGGATAGGGGAATGGGGGTTTTTCCTTTTAACGCAGTAATTTTCATGAAAAACCTTTAGAACATCACATTTCAAACACATAATTTCAATATTATATTTTAAAGAAATGTTTGATCACCTAAAACTGAAAAATAAAAAATGGGGATTTGCATTTAAAGAGATTTGTCTTGAGTGCACGATATGGCAATGTCGAATTTAGCTTTCTCGGAAAGAAAAGGACGTCAAATGTGTTACTTTGCTTAGGAAAACAGAGATAGCTATACTTCGATCTGGTTAGAGCAGAAGACAACGACCAAGGAATAGAAAAAGAAGAACACAGACTGTCATACTGTCATATTACTGACAAATCGCAAACAGAAACTGTTTGGTTATATAGGCGAATGAAGGTAAGCGCTACTCCCTCTGGTAGCTATCAGAGTAACCCGAGGTACAGACATTATCATTGACAAGTTAAAAGAAATGCCGAGAAAATGAGAAAGTTAATCATTTTTCTTGGCGTTTGTGTGATTTTACAAGTGTTTCTACTGAGAAGAAGCAAACTCAAATGTCCCTTCCCATTTATTTCTACAGCCCGGCAAAATATTTCTAGTTTGGGCGAAAGAAACTTTCTTCAACAAGTCGGGCCTGAAAGTGTTGAAGAATCTATAAAACCCTTGGCAACTTATTGTAATTCAAAAATTGGTAAACCAACCAACAAGATATATGAGAGTCTGTTACCTGCACCTACACGTGTGTACCACAGAAATCTGATTTTGAATACTTTCTGAAGGTAATTTGGGAAAATGATGAATCAAACCCACAATAATTATGTTCAAATTTGCATTTGCAGTTATAACCCAAATTCAGGAAAAACCCCCATTTCAGAACGAATTCGACATGATTAGGTTCGCGTTATTTATAAATATCCCGTAGCTGTGCATCGGCTCCTCAAACTAGATAATTGGATCCAAATATGGGTATTTGTTAAGATCATCTCTGATTGGCTCAAATTTGAGTTGAAATTCCTAATTCGACGTCAATAGTGTCAAGTTTATATAGATATGTTTCCACAAATCACCTTGGTTATTTCAGTTGCTGTTTTCCGTTCCGCAACGATGAAATATTGTGAATATTATAATCATATGCCTTAATATGTCTCTTGTGACAATGAAAACTACAGAGTATATATTAGACGAAATGTCGGCTTGGTATACAGGTGGCTTGCTTGTTTGAGACCTCAAAACTCATTCAAACTATCTTCGATAAAATATTCGGTTGGTTCCTGAAAAAGAGATTATTTACGCAATTTGATTGATGAATGAGCGATCGATTTTCGGACAATAGAATGACAGTCGATTATCTATGGTAACATACCCGTAGCATAGAACAATCATATTCACTAAATGATCCATATAATATGGTAGATTTTACTGTTGAATGTTATCTGGCTGAATCAGAAATATATGAATATGTCACCAAGGAAATTGGTAGCTTTTTCACCAATCAAATTCCGTGAATAACCTTTTTCCAGAAAGCAACCATATTTACGGAACGGAAAACCAGCAACCGAATAACCAAGGTGATTTTACGGAATTTTTGAGTTGGCAACTTGAAACGAAGTTGTATATTAATTGGGAATCGTTTAACGCCAACGCTGCCGAATTGTGGAAATTCACTTCGAAAAAATTAAATTTGTTCGCGAAGTTCTTAGAACACTTCGTCCATCTTGTGGTCTTGTGGACAAGCAATTCGATATTGGCTTACGTGACCAAAAATGAGCATTTTTAACTTGACTTGATGCCACTGGATTACAGTGGGACTTTGTTGAGTCATTGATTCATGCCGACAAACCAGTAACTCTTGAAGCATTGGAAGCCAATATTCAAGCCAACATCGACGCATTGGAGTGAACGAATAGACTATAAAACTCACAACTGCTGCAGACATTTGCCGTTAATCATATCGAAACAATAAATTCCATGAAATCATCTTACAGATTATAATAATGAAGAGTAGTTGTAACAATATTTCCGTATTGTATTATTATTCAAAGTAGGCATCAAGAAACATCCTTCACTTATTACTACTACTATGTATATCATCATCATATTTCGAATTATGCATATGAATGTTTATTCTCATATATTGAATTTGATAGTTGTTATCCTCTTACTGACTCAATTTTCTTCTTTCAGGTAAGAGAACCTTCCAAGGATATTATCATCAAAAGTCGTGAGTGACCCGCTTCGAATTATGAGTATGAGAAGATTTTCATTTCATTATTCAAACCATTGCTTATGCATATATAGGACGCGCTCAAATTTTTCATTTATATTTTCTAAGATATAACTAGCGCGTTCGCCATTCTGCAACCAATTTTCTATATTCTGGTGTTTCAAATACCGAGAGCTTCCTTGAACGATATCTTGAGAAAATAAATATCGGAAGTACCTGAAATTTCTTATTTCGGAAACAAAGGGAGTGACGTACTGCTCTCCATAATAGTATCTAACAGTAAAGAAACACATCTGATTATACACATACCTACTTATTCCGATTGCAGCACCCTATAAATTTCTGCCCTCTGTTGATAGAAACGTATAAATGTACTCCAGTTATACAAACTTCGGAGATGAAAGTATACAGGACGGCCGAAAAATCTACTTCGAAAGTGCTCATGAGTAAAGATTTCCAATTGAAAACTATCTTTCAATTTCACATGAGCCTTCAAGCCACCATATTACAACTGAGTACCAGTTTAAAGCTTGATAGGACATACATTTGAGGAATTATTTCGGAAATAATCTACCGATTCATTATATCTACGTTAGGTTAGAATCCTTCTCGGTGATATGTAAGTTCGTTTGGAATTAAATGGAATTCATAACTGGCATGTCTCTGAAACTACTTCTCACCAAAATTTCCTAAAATTACGCATTAACATCAACTAATACTACACAAGGACGAATATCTGACGATAAATCACTAAATATTTGCTTGTGATATGGCTAAATTATTTGTATACTACAGACATATCATCCAACAGGTAATAAGTATTAAGAGTCCTCTTTATCGTTTCTAAGGCGAGTCAGTCTGATGATGAAACCGTGAAACTATAGTTACTGAATTCCTTCGTCAGATCAAGGTGGAATATTTGTTGATTTATGAACAGATATTAGTCCTTGTATCATGTTGGTTTATATTACTTAACTAAGGCACCTATTTCTTAATTAATCATTCCTTATCGGAATGAACTTTCATACCGATACTCTTCAATCAATTGCTAGATATCAGCCTATCGGATCTGTAGTTTTAGAAACGTTAGGTAATTTTTTTTTAATGAATATACAGAGTAGTTGGACGTATTTTACGCATTCGCGTGAGTACTTCACCTTTATTAATAAGGCTCAAAACCTTCCCTACAAATACCAAGTATTCATATTGTTTCTTCCACAGCTCAACTGCAACAAACAACGTCGTGAAACGCTGACTGAACAAACAGGGTGTTCCACCATAAACTGAACAAACATTTATAGCCGTGTAGTTGTCATTGGGAGAGTCATTGCGAGATACAGGGTGTTTAACGTCAACTTGGATCAATATTCTGATAACTGTGGTGAGTTATGAGTGACCTTCGAAATAAAGGTTCTTGATCAGATCTTATTATTGTTTGGTGGTCAATATAATTGTGGTGTAGAATTCTGGAAAAAAGATTTCAAAATGGCGAAAAACCTGCAAAGCTAGAATTTTCAATTTTTGTTTGACAAATTGGAAAGCCTTATTTCAATGTACACGATTTTCTGAGAATTTCCGTGAAATTTTCCAAAATTCAGACTCAACTTTTTTTTTATATTTCTACAGTGAAAAAAATTCCACCGAAAGTTTTTTGAAGGCTGAACACTGGTGGTAAAACAGAATAAAAGAATATCCATTGGTTTTTATTTTGTAGCCTCCCAAAGATTCCGCTCGAAGTTCTCAAATAATTTCATTCGAAAAACTGGTGGCCTTACAGAGGCCATAATTGTGCTAATGGACTTCCGGAATGACCTGGGTAGACATATGAATTTATCAATAAAAAAAATATTTTCAAAAAAACTTTGGTGGGAATCGAACTATCCACAATTTCGGACATTAAGGTCAAATTCGATGAACTACCGTTGCTTGGTGAAGGTAATATGATCAGATCAAATTTAATTTATATTCGAGAGGTAACGTGGCACTACTGTCCTAAAGTGGAGCCAGTTCGATTCCACAGTTTTTTTGAAAACAGAATTTTTAAATTCGTATTTCTATTCAGGTCATTCTGCAGGCCCATCAGAACAATTTTGGTCTGCGTGAGGCCACCACTTTTTGGATAAAAATTATTCAGGTACTCCTAGCGGAATCTGTGGAAGGCTACAAAAAAAAAGCAATGGATATTTTTTCATTTTGTGTTCACACCAGTGGTCAGAATAAGGGACTAGTCCCACCTCGAGTGATTCCAAAAATTTTTGGTAATTTTTTTTTTAGTTCACACATGTAAAAAAAGTTTGAGTTCGAATCTTGGAAAAAAATTTTCACGAAAATCATAGACAATCGAGGACATTGAAACAATGCTATCCAATTCGGTAATGGAAAATGAAAAAATTTCTACTTTGCAGGTTCTCCTCCATTCTGAAATCTTTCAACAGAATTCTTCACCATAACTGAGTCGACAACAAAAATACTCAGATGTGAACAAAACCGTAATTTCGAAGGTCACACATAACTCTGATAACTCAGTTATCAGAAAAATGCGCAAAGTTGTCATTAAACACCCTGCATCTCGCTTATGCTTCGAGAACAGGATATAATATCATAAGGCAAAAATAAATCCCCCAATGTCAACTAAGGCTCTATATGTTTGTCCAGTTTAAGGTTGATTCTCACTTTACGTTCCGTGAATTAATGAATTAATGTATGCACACTATACGTTCCGTCAATATGATATTTTGCCTACTAAATTTTGACTCAAATCATACGGAAGGGATACTGGGAGGTTACGGAACGTATAGTGAGAATCAACCTTTAGACGGAACGTATAGTGTGCATTCATCAACTCATTTACATCTTATAATATTTTACGGGAAGGATACTGGAAGGTTACGGAACGTATACTGAGAATCAACCTTTATGGGGAAACACCCCGTATATCATCCCAACAAACAAATTCGAGGTTGCAGTTTTCCGCCCCAGAAATATATCGAGAAGTCCGGAATAGCCGCCGCGCTGTCCGTCAAAGATATCGAAAGTTCGCGCATAAAGATAGCACCCGGATCCGTTAGATACGTGAAGTAAATTCCGGTTAATATTTATTTCGCATTTATCAAATTGAACGTCTCCCTTGAGAATCGAACGGCGCACAGGCTCCGTTCCGTATAAATTTGTATTCTATATTTTAAATTAGAATATATACGCATACGAGGGCGTATATTTCATGTAAAAACGGATCTTGGAAACTTTCGGGATGTACTACTATATTTTAGAAATTTCCATTTTATGGCGAAACTTGTGAATTGCTGAAAACACGAGCGCGCGGTGGAACTTTAGCATATATTAAATTAGAATTGAGGCAACGGCGTCGGCCGGGTTGTTGCATTTCAAATTTCTATAGGAGTTCTTCCTGCCGCCAAGGTAATTGATTCGGAGGGGATACGTTTCATTTTGGGTTTATGGGTTTTTATTGGCAAATGTTTTTCAGAATATCTAGGGTTCATTCATAATTCAATTCTGAGTTTTGTTGGAATAAAAGTGTATGTAAGATTTGAATGTTATAGAGGAGTGAATATAGGTTTACAGCTTTTGCTCGCATTATCATTCGAACATGCGCGCAAGAGCTGCTGACTTCACATCTGTGCTTTTCTAGGTTTTTTTGTAGTTATTCCGAAACATGCGCGCAAAATTTCGTAGTTTTTTGGGATTTTAACGTTATTTCCGCTATATCTCAAGAATCAGATTGAAAATATGTAATCAGGTGGAGATCCCTAGCACGCAACTAGGTGCAAAAATGTATTAGAAAATTTCGGAAATTTCTGTAGAAAAATGTTTTCACCAGAAACTATTCATCAGATTTCAATGAAATCATCGTCAAACATTCGTCAATAGGAGAATATATATCTACGGGGTGGCTCATCAAAATGTGGTCGCATCATATTCAACAGGCAGCAACCCATATTTTCGGCTAAATTTACTCAGGCAACCCTAGGTTATCGTACACAGAAAAAATTAACTTTAATTTGAAATATAAATAAAAGATGTACTAACGGCCGACTGCGTAAACACAATAACTTCCGAAAGAAACAACTTAAAAACTCGATATTTGTAGAGAAGGTTTGGACCTTAATTACGAAGGCCGAATTCGTGAATGGGTAAAATCTACCCAATGATTCCGCAGATATACCCATTCAAAATTTTATTTTCCCAATATTTCCAAAAATACAGATCAGATCGAATTGAAATCCAGTACTCCATCGAAAAATTACAGTTCGAAAGTTCATACAGAATTTAATGAGGATGATATGATAAGAAAATCACAGAATTTTATTTTTTTCGAATTGTTCTAATGACACGATCATCACGAAATTTTGCATTAAGTTGTCTTTCAGCATCTTCAAACTAGCTGCGAAGTTTTATCCGGATTGTGTTAGTATTTCTCGAGTTATACCGAAAAAAACCACGATATCGGGAAGAAAATCTCGAAATTTCACATATTTTTTCTCGATATCTCCGAAACTCATGATCGTATCGAACTGAAATTTGGTACACTGCTGCGAAATATGAAGCTCAAAGTCCGAGTGGAATTTTTTTTGGATATGATAAACGGTTTCCGAGGAAAAAAAATTTTTGGTGAAACATTTTGAAACCAATTTTTTTTAAATTTACTGACAAAATTTGGCTCAAAGTTGCGCGTCCTTATACTCCACCTAATTGCCAAGTTTGAATCCAATCCCTCAAGTAGTTTCTGAAATAAAAAATAAATAACTTCAAAATTTCAAGTGGCTATAACTCCGAAACTGTTCGAACGATTTGGCCTGTTAACGAACTTAACCGCGGCATTCCAATGCGCGACGACCTACCCTGAAAATTTAAGTTGCTAGCTCACCCCGTTGGACAGTTATCGTGTCCACGGCTGGCCGGCCGGACAGAATCGATTTTGACAACGGATTCGTCATCAGTGATTTCAATCTAGTCTTTTGAGACCATTTTCGGCTCAATCATCGAAAATAACAGACATTTGGACAAAACGATAGCACGCTGTTCCCCTAGAACACGCGCGCAAAAAATAAGTGAATGCACTTTCTTCCAAAAAAACACTTAATATTTTTATATTCAAAAATACTTGCGGCCACATTTTGATGGGCAACCCAGTAGTTCTTCTATCAACAAATGTATGTGAAAAAATTATTTCAAGCAAATACTTGATGAATGCACTAATTCTGCAGTAGGACCTCGTACTATGCAGATATGATCGAATCGAAATTCTGCTCTTGGTTGAAAAATGTTTAGAATGTGAACAAGGCGGGTAAAAGGTCCTGACCTCTAAGTGTTTCTATGCAGCGATATGTCGACTCGCCCGCATTCTCTCCGTACCCTTGTATGGAAAGATTTTTATTTTATTATTTTCTTTTCGACATAACACTTATCAGAATATTTCCAATAATCGAACAATGACCCCGTTTAAGAAAACCGATGTATTGGTGCTCGAATCGAACGGTGAACACCGAACTTCTTTATTTGTGTTCATGGGTCATTTCTCGCATACAACGATTTTCTGATATAATGCGCCAACCATTAGGTAGAAACGTATTCTAGTTGAGCGCGACCCCGTGAAACACGGGGTGAGGAACCAAGCCCATACACCATTTTCGTGTTATGAGAATTGATTTTCAATAATTAATATCGGAGCCATTTCGATGGAATAATATAGTTATATCACGGCCCCCTGGGAATGCCGCTTGTTATTTCATGAGGAGGTAGAAAAAACTTCAATATAACATGGAGTTTGGCAGTATTAAATTGGTAGAATGAAACCGAGAGAATATATGGTAGAAGCTTCTTCACATTCTTTGTGAAAAGCTCAACTTCTTATGAAGGGTATTGAGGAAAAATAAGATAATATAAAAACGTCAATAGAGAGTTTTTAAGCCAACTAAATCCTCCGTTATCGTTATTCTGAGCATGCGCAGAGGAATATTTCCGCTCCGTTAACTTTATGAATGATAACGGATTCCGTTGTCCATTGTCAAACTTTTCAGCATTTCGGAAATTAGATGATTCTGAAACCTTAGGTGTAATTGGTTACAGAAATATTCAATATTCAGCTCGAAATAGAAACCTCTTTTTACCCTTAACCGATTGAGTTTTCGTAATAGTTTTTGTATTTCATAGTGTTATTGTTTAAACTTTTACAACGAGGTTTTAATACTCCGAATCCTCGTAACTATGAAATTCAAACTTGTCATCTGATACTGATACTGAATATTTTTATCATGGACTTCCATTATCGGTGATTTAAGAGCTGACAACACTGTATTTTGTGACCTTAGAGCTACAAGGAAGAAGAAAATAACCCTAGTTCGTGAGTTTCTTTATGATTTCGTATACATAACCTCTATCTGCGGCTTTTATTATTCATGTTAACATCGACATAAAAATGTTACGAAATAAAAAGAGCCAAATTGACCAATAACCAATTTCCTGGATTCTCATGGAATATTGGTTTCCAGAAATCAAATGTAGCAATTTTATTCAGGATTTAATAATTCGAAATTCGATAAACTTCTTTGTTGGCACCTCAAAGGGATTGCTGTTGTTGAGATGATTAGAATAATTATCTCAGCTGTTGTCTACTATGCCTGTATTATAGTCTGAGAATTTTCCTTGAACTTAAATATTCTAGAGAACATATACTTTTTTTATTCATCTAAACATCGACTTATTCAAAAATGTTACGAAGCAGAAAAATTAATTAAAGTCGAATTGGCCAATTTCCTGGATACCAATAGAATATTGGTTTCCAGAAATCAAATGCTGCAATTTGATTCAGGGGTTAATAATTCGAAATTCGATGAACTTTTCTGTTGGCAATTCAAAGGGATGGCTGTTGTTGAGAACATTAGAATAATCATCTCAGCTGTTGCTTACTATTCTTAGACTTAAGCCTAAGAATTTTCCTTACAATTAAATATTCTAGAGAACCTTGAACAAATTTCTATTAGTACATACTTCCCTACCTTCAATAGTTCCGAAATCTTGGAAGAAATAATACCGAAACAAATGGATCCCTGTAAGATTCCCTTTCTAACCTATCTTGTTATCAATCATAGCAAGTACTATTTTGAGTCTGCTAAGATAGCAATATTGATAGTAAGATTCTTGTTAAACTGACAAATCATATGGCTCAAAATCGTTGATCAGAATACCAATAATTCCAATCTTGTAATGGTAGCAATATCTTTTTCCTAGCAATATTGCTATTATCAAACAGAATCGACCTGAATGTATAAAAATGAAAACTACCAATTCACCACCTGTCCCGGGATTTCAAATAATGATATAATATTACGTTATGGTTTTACTTAACAAATAAAACTATTGTATATTCTTTAAACAATTATAGAACCCTTCTGATAGGAGCAGATATACCTGACATTACACTATTTGTATCGTATGATATGTCTGATTAAATCCACATCAGGGTTTCTCCTGTTCATCAAATTTCCAAAATCATCCGCAATCTCATCTCAATAGTTATTCAATCAGAGCTCGAAAAAAGTTATTCAAGTTACTCCAGGAATACTGAGGTTAGGAAATAAAATTAAAATGAGATTTACTTGTCTATCAACAGAGTTCAAAGTTTGGGTTTAAAAAGTCTTATTTTCATCGTCGTGCTTATCGTTAACGTAAGGAGAAGTAGCTAAAATAACGAGAATTTTCACTTCGCTTGAAATCTCTTGAATGTATATAGGGTCAGTCTCTAAGTTTTACATTAATTTTAAAGTGAAAAGTTATAAGCATTAAAATATTTCCCAATATGCTAATACACTACTGCACTTTCTTTGCAAGTTCACCACAGATATTTCTTACGGTGATCTCTTTGGCAGAATAACCAATCCCATGTTTGAAATTCAAAGAAAAATTTTTGAAAAACTCATTTAATTCCTATAATTTGGTGCTTTCTGCGGTATTATCGCAAGGTAAACATATTGCTACACTGGACTATTGAAACAGCGATTTTCCAATTGATATTCTTGGGATATTCGATTTCATTCCATTATAGAACTATGCACAATTCCATTCTCGCCTACTCTCATATTCAAAACTAAATAGTTATTCTTATTTTCATCAAATTTATACATGAATTATATGAAATCAATCAACTAACCTAAACACATTAATTGAACTCTATGGAAAGTCAGGTTCATAGACCTGATTTAAGTACATTCCTTCTATGCGAAATAGATGAATATTTCTCTGTATTCTATGGCTCGGATAAGTGTAGACGGAACTTAATTCACCGCCTTCACAAGCTCAGGGACGGATCCATAAAAATGAGGTTATTTCTCTAATTTTTATCAAATTTTATAACATTCAACGTTGAATATCTCCAAAACGTGCGTTCAAGGAGAAATTATAAGGAATAATTAAATATTCTAAAATGATTGAAGATTCTTATTATGACATGAACTTCACCTGCAATCTTCATGCCAATTTCAAATAGTTTTATGAATCGTCGAGTCTATAACTCAGAAACTATTTGAAGTGGGATGAAAGTGATTACTGCAGAATTTGTGTCATATTTGTAGAAAACTTCACACCAAAATTCATCTCATTCAGAGTTACCATATCGAAGCTAAAAAAGAAAAACTGTTTTTTTTGTAAATTTCAACAGCCTGCATTTTTTTGCTGGAGCCGAACCTGGAAAAATGGTAAATGAAAAAAGTGTTCTATTTGATGAGAGGTTAAAATAAATGTACAACCTAAAGACTCACCTTGTATATCTTGAGGAGCGCCGTACAGTGTATTAGTGGTAATAAACTAACGAGGATATCTTCTCCGGTCGAATTCATAAACAGAAAATTCTGCCCAATATAACAGGCCTGTAGCTTTCTTCGTTCATCTGAGGATCTGAAATATCATCACTTGGAAGACCGGACCTGGTCGAAAGACCCTCCCGGTCAGAGAGCAAATGTAGGCAATATTATTTGATGCTTCCTGTTGGTTTTCTGTCCCTCCTAATGATTCATATATTATGTCCGGATATTTTGTCAGAATTAATTCAAAACTTTTCCAAGGAAAAAAGTGCCATCCTTGTTCTTTAAACAAATTCCTACACTTCCACGGGGAGATAGAGTTTTTGCTGAGGTTTTTATTTTTATTTTATAAATGAATGGTACCCTGTTCACATTTCTTCTGCTAACACTGTGATATACCAAAGAATGTAATGCTCGTTCTCAAGAGATTATTATATATATTGTATAGTGTCACCCGTCCCAAAGTGTTCCGTCCGTCCGTACATCATCCATCTCCTAAATATAATACGGAGCTTACCGACCAGACAGAAATGATGAATGCGCTGAAAATATATCGCCCTGAAAAAAGTCAAAACATACAGGAAACATCGCTTCATTATGAGAGTGTCGAACTGAACATCGAACGCATGTGAATCATGTTTCGGCATGACAACTTCTATGCAAAAATATGCATCTCTCCGTTATAAAAGGGGACATATATTGCTCCATAAATTATTAATATAACCTGAAAAATGAATCAAAAAGATTCCATTGGTGCTCGTTGCGACGCTGTCGGCGTTTGTTTGTTTTCCCGTCCTTCGAAAATGAAAAAAATGGGCCTGTCACGGAATGTAGAATGCGCATTGAAGCCTGTTTTTTTTCTGTTCTGCAGTTGTAATAAATGTTTCCGACGTGAATTTCCAATTTTCTCTGATCAACGATTGGAAATTGGCGATTCGGATACGGTATTAATTTCGACGTGGAAACTTTTTGTAGCTATATGTGAAGGGTGATTTGCAAGAGCTCAAGAACTTTGAATTATAAAATGAGACAGAATATTATTAGAATTAATAGGAATTGATTCGTGGAGAAAAGAGAGCTTTAGTGATAATAAACGATAATAAACTTACATAATCACAAGGATGAATATCTGTCGAGAAAGCAACAAATATTCCACCCTGATCAAGGTAAGATAGCCTGACGATCAGTAATAACTGTGAGACTTCTGAAGTCTGTCTCCTCTCTCTCTTCCTTGGGTCCGCTTCTTCGGTGTAGATATTTTGGTTGATTGTATTGATTGACAGATATTCGTCCATGTGATTACTTTGGTTTTTCATTACTGGGCTCTCTTTTCCCCACGAACCAATTCCTTCCTTTGTCGGTTGTTAGACGTTATCGTCTTGTGGGAAAACTACATGAACCGAGAGTTTCCAAAGTCGTGACGGAAGTTGTGAAACTACAAAATCGCAGATGCAGTGGCCTGAACGTCATTCACATCGATTAGAGTATTCTGCACTCGAAGGTAGGATTCGAAAGATTCTCTTGGAAGATGGCCTGCTGTACGTAGTAATAATGCAGTATTCCATCTAAAAGGTGACAAGTATCTAGATTCTCTGCTCAGCGGATTTATCCAAGGTAAGATGGCCTGACAATCAGTAATAACTGTGAAACCGCATTCTCCGTTGGGTTGAAGCACCACCAGGAGCTCAACGAACAATTCAAACACCTGAGAACGTTGAAAGAGAGTGATAAGCAATTCTTCGTAGTCCGAGTCGATCTGCTCGCCGGCATGCAGCTGAACTTCTCCTCAGTGGTCGTTCGGTAAGGCGTATTTTCCGTTTAGAACTGCGGTTTCACTCCTATAAGTAGGCCGTACTGCAACAGTTACAGCCAGGGTAGTATGCACAACGAATGCACTTCACCCGTGAGATGGAAGCACTTGTTGAGCAGCATGAGAACCTCAAGATCGCTGCATAGCCCTAGAGTGATCGTTTGGTGCGCTGTATCTCAAACTTGCGCCATCAGCCCCTACCTCTTTGAAAACATCAATGGCAATGATGTTACCGTGATCTTTGAGCGCTATATCGAAATGATAACTAGCCTGAATTAAGAAGTCGTCGTGTTCGAATCTGACGTGTGTGGTTTCAACAGGATGAGGCGACGGCCCACACACCCAGAGCAACAATCAACGTTATCTGTCCTCTGTTTCCTCGACGTCTTATTTCTATGTTTGGTGACGTTTATTGGCCTCCTCGGTCCCCAGATTTAGCCATCTGTGACTTTTTTTCGTGGGGACATCTCAAAGTACGAGTTTACAAACGCAAGCCCCGAATATTGGGGGAATTGAAGGAAGCAATTCGAGTGGAAGTCGCCGCAGTTGAGAGAGCAACGTTGGAAACAGTTTTAGGAAACTTCCAAGGAAGACTGCAGGAGTGCATCGTGAAATAAGGAAGCCACCTGACTGATGTGGTTTTCCACACATGAAATTCCAAAATGCTTTGAAATTCTGAATCCAAATTTTTTTGAGTACCAGTTATCGAGGTTATGAAAATTTAATTGAAAGTAACTCCACTGACTTACAGTTTAGTTGAGTGTAGTCACAGATAACAGAATGGGTGTGATCGGTGTAGTTCAATATGTTCTATGATTCTGCGCAAATCCAACAAAATATAGGCTTTCCCTATTTTCGCTTCCATTTCGAGGTTGAGTTCTCGTAATAGGTTATGGTTATGGTGATTTTTCGGAAAGATTTTCTAGAGTCGTCACGAAGATTCTGATCGTTGAATGGACGTAAAATGGAAGAAGACAGTTTCAAGCCAGTGATTGCTACCATGGTGTAAAACACGTGGTGTGCCCATCTGTGAAATGAGCGACGTCAGCTAATTGAAAATACAAGGAGTTATATATTCTGCGCTTTGAATTAACATGCATATTCACAGCACAGAAAATGCAGCTGACGTCACTCGTTTTACAGATGAGTAAACCATGTTTTTTTTTACATCATGATTGCTATTTAGATAACAGTATATAACCAGAAACAACAAAAGATGTCTATGATCATGATTTTCATTTACTTAAAACAATCACAGAAGATAACTTCACTATATTCATTGCACTCGTAATCTGTGACTACTCTAACTTCCAACATTCCCGCAACGAATATCTAGGTCACCCTATCTTCAATGGTGTAGAATAGTGTAGTTCAAGCAGTCACAAAAAAGAGACTTATTAATTTGGAATACGAATAGTTTTCCAATAAGAGGTGTTATTTTGAATAGCCCGCTATTTCGGTAGATGTCGCTTTTGAAGCTGTTATTTTTTGACATTTGACAAGTAGAAACTAAGCCATTAATAAAAATGGAACGATACACGCTTCAACAACGCATTTTTGGGTAGTCGTGAAGCACCTTATCGGACCACAATAAAGAAATTGGTGGAAAAATTCGAGCTGTTGGGACAAGTTAGTGATGTGAAGAATAAAACCCGTGCACGTCGCTCAAGAACAGCCGAGAATATTGCTGCTGTAGCCGAAAGTGTTGAAGAAAACCCAGGTTTGTCCATTCCTCATCGTTCGATTGCGCTATCGAGAGATGATTAATGATTTTTTTATGGCCGGAATTGGATGGTTTTGACCTGGACAACGTTCACTTTCAATAAGGCGGCGCTACTTGCCACACAAGCAACAAAACCATTGATCTTTTGCGGGAAAAGTTTCCGGACCGTGTTATCTCTCGAAGAGGTGATCACAATTGGCCACCGAGATCTTGTGATTTAACACCTTGACTTCTTCCTCTGGGGCCACGTGAAAGAGAAGGTCTACGCCAATAGCCCAGCGTCGATTCAAGACCTCAAATATGGAATTCGTGAGGCTATCGAGGACATAGGCAGCCACTTTGCGATTTGGTTATGGAAAATTTCATTTAAAGGATATGGTCCTGCAAGCGTGGTCGTGGTGGTCATTTGCCTGATGTTATGTTCCACTATTAACGGCATAGCTTCTTCTTTATAATACATTAAACATCCGATCATTTATATTGAAAAATGGCATTTTTCGTTGAATATCAAAATTACACCTCTTATTGGAAAACCCTTTATCTAGGTATTTCATCCTTCTGCCGTACAATATTCGCTTAGATACTTTGGAAAAACCAGGATAAAAAAATATCTGTTATATCGAGACGCAAGTTAAAATTTGGGTGAAACGCGGTTGATTGCCTCCTACGTCACGGCAGGATTTAACCATTGATACAGGCAACGCTGTCCATTGGCTTGGTGAAATAGGAGGTACGCTAGAAGAGAGGAAGAGTGGATTTGACTCGTTACGTCACGGAACGTTGGCTGGCATATTGGGGGTAAAAGATTGGTTCCTCGTTGATAATTGTAATTTTTCAGTACTCTTTGGATACCATAATGGATTCGTATAAAAATTATATGCAAGAGACCTATTCATTCGAAACATCGTAACATCTTTTCGACAGACATGCACATAACCTCCGAAAAAGGGTCCCTCGAACAAAATCGATGGTTTCGCGGACACAGACGAAGGCCAGAGATACAACTCGTACGAGACAGAATAAGGGCTGAAAATGTAACATCCAGGATGTGAATAAGAACACCGGCACGCGGCCTGCTACGATACTCGTCCCCGCTCTCTGTTACTGACCTGCCTCGTGTTTCCGTGAACCCCTCTCGTCCCGGGATACCCCGTCAACTCTTTAATCTGTGTCAGGTTCTAGACTGTGCATCCCCTGCATCGCCGTCTGTTTCACGGCTGTACAGGTTGCTTTTGCATTCCTCTTTTTGCGGCTAACACCTAATCTCGGGACAATGTCGTTGGTCCTTGTTCTCCTTTTATCCTGGCCTTTGTTTTCGCATTGGTGTATGGATGAATAGAAAGGTCCTTGTTGGATGATGAATGTGGTTTTTGGGATTCTTGGATGGAGTTTTGGTTATTGCTCAAGAATTCATCTTCAAGTGGAGGAGTTTGTGATCGACTCAAAGAGCTGGTCCTGGGTTTAGAGATTGATGCTCTGCTACTGAATCTTGTGAATTTTCCTGTTATAATTCTATTGAACGTGCTTTTTCAGCTCTGGTTCGTTCATCGTCTGTTGAAATATTACTCGGGGGCTCACTTTTATGCGCATCGTGCATCTCTAGGTCATCACTGAATACGACATGTATGCCCTTCCACTGCTGCCGTTGTCTACACTGGTTCATTAGTTGACGCAGTTAAAGACTGCACTCATCGTGGACGGTATG
This sequence comes from Myrrha octodecimguttata, assembly GCA_958510865.1. NCBI lineage: Eukaryota > Metazoa > Arthropoda > Insecta > Coleoptera > Coccinellidae > Myrrha > Myrrha octodecimguttata. Next base: position 61,605,367 of record OY294056.1, read on the forward strand.
AAAGGGGTCCAAAGACTCGGATGCGGCAGAATAATTTACGTATAGTAACAGGTCTACCTTCTTCTCCGAACCATTATTTAGCGATGTGACGCGTAGTAGCAAAGCATTCTCATAAAGCCAGTTGCCTGAAACGCCTATCTCCACGTTCTTAAGAGCTATACCACGTGGTGTTGAATTACGACTAGGCAACACAGCCACATTCAAGTTTAATTAAACCTCGTCGATAGTGGCTTTCCAGCAGAGTGCGTGAAGCCCTTGGGGCTTGACGCACTGGGGCTTCACGCCCACGCTATTTCGAGAACGAGACGATTAACAAACCGGCAAATTATGACAAGTTTGGCATTTTACAGCTGTGAGTGAGTGAAGCCCCGCAAATTCGGGTGGTGCATCAGGGAAAAGGGGTAGGAAGCGTGAGGGTCTGACGCTCCCGCGTACTGGAACACGACTTGTCTATGCTGGCGTGCCTGCGAGGCGCATCGGGGACGCCCCAGACGGTAGCTGGAAAGGGGTTTATATCTCGTGGTTAGAATCCTGCATCGTGGTGTACATGCTTTAACGTTGCCAATAGCCGCGTGAAATCTTAGAATTCGGAGAAATTTCGAGGTTTATAGGAGAAAACGAGGGTCGTTCTGCAGGCGTCAGTGAGTATTTTTTGAAATTTTTTCCTTGGGATGTACTTAATTCTTTTGTGAGAATGCGCAATGTCAGTTATTTTCTAATTTGTCACTGCATCTCAGTTTTACTTTCCCGAAAATTCTTAAATATAAAAATGTGGCAACATTGCGCATTTTCACGATATTTTTTCAACCATTTGCGCCAATAAAATTTTTTGGAAAAAACGAATTCTGGCCTCCAAGAGGCACCCCGTTATATTCGAGGTATTGTTAGCTTTTAAGTACGCTTCTGTTGGCTAGTTGGTCTTCTTCCTGTTCCTCTACTTTAATTTGCGCATTACTGCTATTTCAGTACAATTAACAAGACAAACAAACAACTCGACAGGCAACAATTCTACCCTTACCCAACTGAAAAAATCGAAAGTCAATTTTTTTCGTAAACTCTAATGCAATTTCGAAGAAGTTTTGCCCAGACCTTGAACTCTATATTTCACAACAGTGTACCGAACTCCAGTTCGACTCATTATTAATTTTGAAGATTTCAACAAAAAAATCCGCTTCGGCAGCGAATTTGAACTTGAGCGAAAAAACTACTGCTGCCTTCACGATGGTGCTTTTCTAGATTTTTTTCGATGAATTACTGGATTTCAATTCGATCTAATCTGTTTTTTTTGGAAATATTGGAAAAATAAAATTTTGAATGGGTATATCTACGGAATCATTGGGCGGCTTTTACCCATTCACGAATTCGACCTTCGTAATTAAGCCCCAAACCTACTCTCAAATATTGAGTTTCTAAGTCGTTTCTTCCGGAAGTTATTGTGTACATCGTGATATCGTGAATGGGTAAAATCCAACCAATTTTTCCGCAGATATACCCATTCAAAATTTTATTTTCCCAATATTTCCAGAAATAAAGATTAGATCGAATTGAAATCCAGTACTTTAAATGACTGTTGGAAGGTTTATACAGAATTTAATGAGGATAATATGATGAGAAAATCACAGAGTATTGAATATTCGAAAAAAAAATTTGAAATTTTTTTCGAATTGTTCCAATGACACGATCACCACGAAATTTCGCACAATGTTGTCCCTACACATCTCCGAATTAGCAGTTTTCTTCGAAAAAATTTTGCAAATTTTTTTTTTTTTTATTTGAGTAACTATACGATGTCAACGAAATTTTGCTTGAAGTTGCGCGTCGCTATGCTCGATGCTATGCTTGACTAACTGTCAAGTTTCAATCCAATCGCTCCAGTAGTTTCTGAAATATGAGGAAATAAACCTCAAAATTTCAAATGGCTTTAACTCCGAAACTATTTGGCCGATTCGGCCCAGTAACGAACTCAACCTTCTTATTTTGAAATGCAACCCTTTCCTGGAATTTTCAAGTTGATAAAATCCTCCGTACGCCCGTAATCGTGGTGACGGCCGGACGGACAGAATCGATTTTGACACCGGATTCGCGATCAGTGAGTCCAACCTAGTCGTTTAGGACCATTTTCGGCACAATCATCGAAAATTACAGACATTTGGACAAAACGATAGCACGCTGTTTCCCTAGAACATGCGCACCAAAAATATATCGAACTGGATTCCACTTTTGCAATTTCGAAAATACTGGGAAAATAACATTTTGAATGGGTACATCAACGGAATCATCGGATGTTTCGGCCCGTTCATGAATTGGGCCTTCGTTTTTAAAGTCCAAACATACCCTTCGATGTCGAGTTTCTAAGTTGATTCTTTCAAGTTATGTTGTTAACGATTGTGTCATTACAACCAATTAAAAATATTCCAAATTTGTTTTTTTCAGTAAGCTGTGTTTGGCGGTGTTATATGGGTAGGTGACAGTTTTGGCTACGAATTTGAACATGCTTCTGACTTCACCTCTGTGCTTTTCTGGAATTTCCTTTCCTAAAATCAAATAAGCTACTTGATCTCAGTTTCTACAATAAAATATCATATTGAAAAAATACTTGCATGTTACTTTCAAAACTTTCTCCAGCTACACCGTAACAAGTACCTTCTTCCTACATAGTATTTCATGATGCCTGCCTGCACTAGTCAGACATTGAACACGTAAATCTTGTTTCAACCAACATCAACACGTTCTTCGACAAGCGTATAGAGGTACGAGTATATTACGAGTAGATAGCTCTTTTAAAACAATTTCTCTTCTTGTCCATATCGGCCATACACATAAATATAACCCCATGGGTTTTATAGCTTGAGATCAACTCATAATATACTTCTATTGCTTAGAAATAATAACCAGTTATTTATGGTGCATCGAAACATAACACGAAATAGTGTATTTTAGATTGCGACAATTAATTCAATATTTTGTCAGTGTGAATCTTATACTCCAATGACGTCAGCATTTCGCCCCTGTGTTTGATGTCTTTTTCCGGAAATGCAGTGTTGATCGGCTTGCTTGGTCTCACTGATGAGGAATCGATGTCAAATTCAATTCTGCTGGCCGAATTTGTAAATGGGTAAAATCCACTCAATGATTCTGCTGACATCCATTCCAATTTTTATTTTCTCAATATATCAAAAATACATATAAGATCTAAACAGAATCCAGTACTTGATTGAAAAATGATAGTTCTCAGGTTCATGCAGAATTTGGTGGGGATTATGTGATTAGATCACAGAATGAGGAATATTTGAAAAAAAAAATCTTTCTTCTCAAATTGTTCCAATGATACGATCGGCCTACCGACTGATCGCAAACACAATAACTGCCGAAAGAAACAATTTATAAAATCGACATTTGTAGAGTAAGTTCGGACCTCAATGAAGAAGACCGAATTCGTGAATGGGTAAAATCCACCCAATGATTCCGCAGATATACTGATTCAAAACTTATTGGTCCAATATTTCCCAAAATACAAATAAGATCGGATTGAATCCAGTACCTACTTGATTGAAAAATGATGCTAAAAGGTTCCTACAGAATTTCGTGAGGAAAATATGATCAGAAGATTGCAGAATAACAGAATATTTGAAAAAAAATTCTATTTATCTTTCAAATTGTTCTAACGACACGTTCATCATAAAATTTTTGACACGGTTGTTCATCGGCATTTTCGAACTGGTTACCAAAGTTCATCATTATTTAATTAATATTTTGGTTTATTATTTGATAAGATCGAATAATAAACCTTAGTGATCGACCCAAAAAAAAATTACCCCCGTGATCCGTCCGCCGTACGTTGTCCGGGGTTTTTCTCTGAAAGTACCGAACCGATAACTTGGTAGGCTCGAGATTGATCCTCCTAGCTCTTCAGCAGGATCGATGTACCCTAAGGTCAAAACTGGGGGTTGGAGGAAAAGAAATTATTCCTCGAAAACCTACCACCGAATTTCATGAAACTTTCAACGTTGATTACTGTTGCATATTTCAACCTGAAAATTTTCACCCGGATGATTTCCGACCAATGGTCCCTGAGTTATAAAGAAAAACGGTGCAAATATTGGTGTGAAAAGCGAATGAGTTATGAAGAATATATAAGTTTTATTTAAGATATCAATGGTATTAGGTTATTCAACTGAACAAATAATAAACCCTTGTGTAAAATTTTCTATAACTCCGAAACAGTTCGCCCGATTTAACCCATTAACGATCACAGCCGTCGTATTTCAAAATGCAACCTACCATTATAGTTCCAAGTAGATAGGATTCTCCGTACGCCAGTAATCGTGTCTACAATCGGCCGAACAAAATTGATTTTGGCACTGGATTCGTCATACAGTCCAACCTAGTCGTTCGAGGCCATTTTCAGCTAAAAATTCGTAAATTACAGACATCTGGACAAAACATTAGGATAAATATTGAAGTTTTGGGTCCCCGCTGGTATTGAGTTGAAATTTGGTTTTTCTTACTGAATTTATTCTCCTGAGCATGAATCTGCAGTAAACCTTGACGGTCTACCTTATTTTCGAAGATATGGGTCCCCAAATTTCAAAACATGTCCATTTTCAGATCAATTTTTCCACTATAAAAACAATCACAAACCACTGTTTGTTAGTTCATATATCATCGATGAACCTTTGCCTAACTATTCACTTCGATTTTTTCCGGGAATATTCATTATTTTTTGAATAAATACGAATTGAGCGAACTGCCATTTAACCTCAAAATCTGCTTACTTTCGCTCATACAACAACTGAAGTTTGGCAAAGGCGCAAAGCTTATGTCCATCGTCATGCGTCATAGACAGATGCCATTGTAACGAAGAGAAGTAATAGAATTGGAATGGATATTTTATATGCCCAATAATTCGAAATTTTTCATTTAGGCGGTTTAATAATTAATACAAATTCTTTGTTTAGAAGATATTTAGTACTTGGTTAGGTTTGGTTAGTTTAGTGTAGGATTTGTATTCAGATTCGAACTGGCACTGTCCTAAACTAAACTAACCTAATCTAACCAAGTACCTTAACAACTCAGAACATGAAATTCATGTTACGAATTCCGGAATTCGACTACTCTATCAAGTAAACAAACCCGAACGATGACACTCAAATGTGTAAAACGTAGATTGATATTCGCGCGTTTGCCAAACTTCAGTTGTTGTATGATTGAATGTAAGCAGATTCTGAGGTTAAATGGCAGTTCGCTAATTTCTTATTTATTTAGTGAATAATGAATATTCTCGGCAAAAATCTAGTGAGTAGTTAGGCAAAGGTTCATAGATGATATATGGACTAACAGACAGTGGTTTGTGATTTATTCGATAGTGAAAAAAAGTGATCTGAAAATGGACATGTTTGGAACTTTGGGGGTCTAAATCTTCGAAAATAAGGTGGACCGCCAAGGTTATACTGGAGATTCGTGTTCAGGAGACTAAATTCAGTAATAAAAAGCAAATTTCAACTCAATATCAGCGGGCACCCAAAACTTAATATTTAACCACATTAGCACGCTGTTCTCTAGAACATGCTCATAAAAACCAGGAGAATGGGGGTTTTCCTGAATTTGGATTATTACTGCAAATGCAAATTTGAACATAATTATTATGGGCTTGATTCATCATTTTCCCAAATTACCTTCAGAAAGAATTCAAAATCCGATTTCAAAATTGGGGTTTGGGATTTGTCAGGCATGCACAAAGTGACAACGGTGTTTAGTAGAATAGCTTTTTCTGCTATAGAATAATGAAATATTTATTCCTATTCTGTGGTACACACGTGTTCTTTGTCAATACAACCAAACAGTTTCCGTTTGCGATTTGTCAGTAATCTGACAGTATGACAGTATGTGCTCTTCTTTTTCTATTCCTTGGTCGTTGTCTTCTACTCTAACCAGATCGAAATATAGCTATCTCTGTTGTCCTAAGCAAATTAACACATTTGACATCGTTTCATTTCCGAGAAAGCTGAATTCGACGTTGCCATATCGTGCACTCAAGACAAATCCCTTTTAAATGCAAATCCCCATTCATATTTTTCCGTTTTAGGTGATAAAACTTTTTTTTTTAATATAATATCGACATTATATGTTTGAAACGTGATGTTCTAGAGGTTTTTCATTAAAATTACTGCATTTTCTTTTAAAGGAAAAACCCCCATAGGAATATTTGCTGAAAAAGACTTCACGAATGCACCGGTAACTCCCGTACCAGAAAGACCTTCGTCGTCCGTCTTGGCGAGTTCGCCGCTCGAAAATGCAACGGCTCGGAAGATCGAATCTCACAGCTGGCACGGCCGCAGGGGAGGAAAAGGGTTACTCTCTAGGTCAACCCTGTCTCCTTCCGCATCGCGGCAGGCCGTGTTTACACATGGCCATGCATAATGAAGGGCCCTATCTCGAAAATGATTAAACTTGCATCGGATTCGGACGAACCGCTTTATCATTTAATTTAATATGTATGGCTCGCTATTCTGAACTTGAGTGATTTTATTTATTAATGACGGACATCACGCAGAATCAACTCTTTTATGACAACTATTCGCATATTCTAAGGGGGGAAAAGTGAAAACTGGAATCGTGCACTGGAGGTCGGGGTCGTTTCGGGGACGATCATTCGGAAGACATCGCCGACGGTTTGAATGCTGATATTTATTTTTGATCACGTGGGAAACTTTGAAAATGGTATTCAGCTCGATTCTGTTTGCGTATTGCTGATAAACTTTTCAATGCTATGTAGTGAAATCTTTTTTGGACGGACACCAACGAGAGTGTCCTACCAATAGGAAGTTTACGACCTGTTGAAATTGATCAAAAGGCTGAAGTTAAATATGTATTCCAATTAAATAACGTTACATTATCAAGAAAGAGTAAATACCAAGAAATGGATATTAAAGCAGAATATAAATTACGTTCCTTACGTTGACATCAGAAGTAATTATCTCACATATTTTCAAAAAGTGGAATTATCTTCCTTATATGCTCGACAATCGGTGTAGAAACTTAAACCCGAGCACTTTCGGTTGAATAAAGAGCATTTAATCGCTGAAAGAACTGGCAGTTATCGAATATAAGAATTGGTTCATGAAGAAAAAATCAAGAAAAGCACCGACGTGAAGTCGGTTTTACGCGCTTGTTCACATTGCGAAATGATGACTTGGAAATTACAGTGAAATTTCAATGAAATATAAAAATTTCAATAAAAATCTTCAAAAAATATTTTTTTTTTAATTTTTTCATGGATAATTCTTCTTATTGACACTGTTCATATTCCAACCAAGTTTCATTTCGATCAGATAAAATTTTTCGAATTATCTAAAAATCAAAATTTCAAATGGCTGTAGTACAAGAGCCATTCGGCAGATTTGGCCCATTAACGGAGTTAACCGAGATATTCAGGATTTCAACCCAACCTGAAAATTTCAAGACTCTAGGTCCTTCTTTTCGAAAGTTACAGCACACGGCCGAACGACCGGCCGGACGGACATAATCGATTTTGACCACGGATTCTTCATCAATTAGTCCAACCTAGTCGTTTGAGACTAGTTTCGGTTCGAAATTCGAAAATTATCGTGACGAAATGATAACGCGCGTAAAAAGGGCTCCAATAATAATAAACTATAATAACATAACCACAAGGACGAATATCTGTCGATAACTCAACCAATATTCCACCTTGATCAGAGCTTATGAACCAAAACATCTTCACCGAAGAAGCAGCGTCCAAGGAGAATAGTTATAGCTGTTTCACAGTTGTTACTGATCATCAGACCAACTCACCTCCATTAACCGCAGAAGAAGAATCTGGATACTTATCATCTGTCAGGTGAAACACTGCAGTATAGCTACATATAGCGCGCCATCTCTCAGGAACGTCTTGCGAATCCTTATCTTTGAGTGCAGAATACTTTTATCTATGTGCATGACGTTCATCCAATTGTCGTAGTAAAAAGATATAGTCTTTTTGCGCGCATATTCTGGGGAATAGCGTGCTATCGTCTTGTTCAAACGTCTGTAATTTTCGATGATTGATCCGAAAATGGTCTAAAACGACTAGGTTGGACTCACTGATAACGAATCCGGTGTCAAAATCGATTCTGTCCGGCCGGCCGTCTGTAGACACGATTACGGTCGTACGGAGAATCCTATCGGCCTGAAACTCTCAGGGTAGGTTGCATTTCGAAATGCGACGGTTAACTTCGTTAATGGGCAAAACCGACCGAACGGTTTCGGAGTTAAAACCTTTTGAAGTTTTGACGTTACTTTGGCGATAATTCAAAAACTACTGAAACGATTTGATCAAAACTTGGCAGTAAGTTGGAGTACAACAACGCGCATCTTCTCGCAAAATTCCGTTGGGTTCGTACTATCAGTAAATTTTGAAAAAATATTTTTAGAAAATTTCTTCGGAAAAAAATTATTTTTCGCGAACTGTTCACCACATTTGAAAAAAATTCAGCGCGAACTCTAAGCTACATATTCCACAGCAGTGTACAAAATTTCAATTCGATACGGTTATTAGTTCGGGAGATATTCCGAAAAAATATATCAAATTTCGTAGTTTGAAGATGCTGCAAGATAACTTCATGCAAAATTTAGTGATGATCGCGTCATTAGAAAAATTCAAAAAAAAATTCAAATTTTTTCTTTCAAATACATATTTAATATTCTGTGATCTTCCTTTCATATTATCCTCATTAAATTCTGTATGAACCTTGGAACTGTTATTTTTCGATAAAGTACTGGATTTCAATTCTATCTACCCATTCACGAATAATTCGACCTTCGTAATTAAGGCCCAAACCTACTCTACAAATATCGAGTTTCTAAGTCGTTTCTTCCGGAAGTTATTGTGTTTATGGTCTGGCCTATGTTTCCGAAAGAAACAACATAGAAACTCGATATTTGTGGAGAAGGTTTGGACCTTAATTACGAAGGTTGAATTCGTGAATAGGTAAAATCCGCCCAATGATTCCGTAGATATACCCATTCAAAATTTCATTCGTCCAATAGGTATTTCCTAAAATACAGATAAGATCGAATTGAAATCGAGTAATTCATCAAAAAAAATCCAGAAAACCACTGCCGTGAAGGCAGAAGCTTTGCGCGCCTGCTCAAATTCGTTGCCGATGCGGTCATCTACATTGAACATGCGTGCAAAAGCTGCTGCCTTCTCGGCAGCGCTTTTCTAGATTTTTAGCTTTGATATGGTTCCTCCGAATGAAATGAATTTTGGTGTGAAGTTTTCTATGACACACGTATTCTACAGTAACCAACTTCATCTTACTTCAAATGGTTTTCTAGTTATGGACTCCTCGAATCATGAAACTAAAAGAAATTTACATGAAGAATGCAGATAAAGTTTATCTTGGGTCATTTTAATGATCCTCAATAATTTCAGAATACTTAATTATTCCTTATTATTTCTCCTCAAACGAACCTTTTCCGAGATTCAACGCTGAATATTATAAAATCTGATAGAAATTCTCTATTTACGTGGAACCGCCCCTGAGCTTGTAAAGTCCGTGAACTAAGCTCTGCCGACGTTCACCTGGAACACAGAATTTAAGAAATATTTATCTTTTTCGAAACGACCAAATATTAGGTCTATGCTGTTTCGTTACCACGCGACAGACATAGCCCATGTCTATGGACCAGACTTTCCATAGAATTCTAGGGTTCAATTAATAGTAATAGGTTGGTTAGTGATTTTATATAATTCATTTATAGATTTGGAATAATAAGGATAATTTTCAATATGAGAATAGTCAGGAATGGAATTGTGTAGAATATCATGGTGGAGACAACTTGCACGAATATCAAGTGGGAGGTTATTGTTTCAATGGTAAAGTGTAGTAAGATATCCTCTCCACAACGATACCGCAAAATGTACCAAATCATAAGAATTAAATGAGTAAAGTTTTTTCAATCATATTTCTTTGAATTTCCAGAAATGGATCGGTAATTCTGTAATACAAGTCACCGTAAGAGATATCTGTGTTGAACTTGTAAACAAAGTGCAGGTGTGTATTAGCACATTGAGAAATGCTCAAATGCTCAAAATTTTTACCTGAGTCGAATTTGGAAAAATGGTAAATGAAAAAAGTGATTTATTTCATAAGAGCAATCTATGGTTGAAATTAATGTACATCTTGAAGACTTCCCAGTTAACGCATTGGTTACATATTTGAACATGCGCGCAAAAGCTGATGAGGTAATTCCCTTTCTAGATTTTCTATAATTTCATAGTTAATAGATTCTCAAGAATTCCCACGAGAAACCCCATCTCATTACTTCAAAACTTCCCAGCAAATTTCTATTCGATAAGAGTTATCCGTAAAACCTAAGTTCAGATGGCTTATTAGTAGACAAAACCTACCCTGACCATTGAAATTTTCACGTCCTGCAAAACAATTTTTTTTAATCTCCCATCGAAGATCGAGAATCACCTCAGAAAATTCATAAAAACTTTTAAAACGTGCCATCAATGCTTTCATAATTTATTTATCATTCATTACATTTTTGTTCGTCAGCATGAATAAATGCAATGGAAATGTCAAAGATGGGATATAAATAATCCATTATAGGAGCTGATGTTTTATGCATCGAATGCCCTTTAGGTAGGTAAGTCGTCATAATGACTAGTAGTGAATAATTGATGCGGAATATAAGTTTAGAGTTCAATTTGAAATATTAAACTGTACGATCGATTAATTTCTCCGAAAATTTCAAGAGCTGAATATTCTAATAAAAGGTGCTTTATTGCCAGGATGTTTTATTCATATTGTATTTTTCAGAATTCTCGTTATTATTTGAAATGATGGATGAAAGATGTTTTTCTATTCTATAGCGATGTTCATTGAAAATAAATCGTAGTGTTTGTGCTATCAGAACATTCAATATTCAGAATATCGAACGACAGAAATTGGAAAAGTTCAGCATATCAGTTTTTTTCCAGGAATATTCGAGAAGATAGTTGTTCTATGTCAAACTAACAAACTAAAAAGGAAGCTTTTCTGCCATTTTGAAACACTAATTGTCGGTTTCACAAAACTGTTGACTTTTGATTAAGGATTTCATTCGATGGTTGGGTTGAAAATGAACTGAAATCGAGCACAGAATTCACTGTTGACTGACAATCAAGCCCTTGATCTGGCAATCAAAGTTTTGTGAAACCGGCCGTAGGAAGTCTAAATATTAAGTCTTAAATCATTAATTGTTGTAGCAATATATACTAACTGACAAAGAAACTGCAACCTCCAGAAGGAGCTATTTGAATTTTTTTTTTAACACAGATAATACCTATAGCAAGTAGAATTTGTTAATAATGTGTTTGTCCACCGCGGGTATTTATACACTCCCCAGCACGTCTTGGCATTGATGCAAGAAGATGGTGTTTTTCTTTTTGAGGGATACTGTTCCAAGCTACTTGTACTTCATGTCTCAGAGCTGCCAAAGTCCGTGGGGGCTGGGGTAAATTTCCAACCCATGATGTCCCAAACATGTTCCATGGGCGTAACATCGGGAACAAAGATTCACATGGTTCGCTTCAAAAACGTTTAAACTAACACTGGCAACATAAGGTCGAGCATTATCTTGCTTAAATATTGGATTCTCGAGCCGGTTAAAGGTAACGCAGCGCTGTCGTGTTACCTTGAATGAAGATTAAAGGTCTTGCATGTGCAATAGCACCCCATATCATAAAGCCTACTGTCCGGTATACATGACGCTCAACATCAAAATGAGAGTCACGTCTTTCTCCACGTCGTCGCCTGAACCTTCTTCGGCCATCATGTGCACCCAAGGAGAATAGATTCATCAGAAAAGACGACCTGGTGCCATTCCACATTCCAATGTTGTCCTTCCCTGCACCACTGTAATCGTTGCCGGCGATGTTCAACCGTAAGACGTAACACTAGATAGGTCGATAATGCTGACGCACTCCAAAAGACCTTATAAGGCGGTACACCGTTCGGACAGTTACAGGATGGCCTTGATCTCCTAACCACTCATCAGCCAGAGATCGAGTTGTTGCAAATCGGTCTCTAATGGCCATAAGTCTTATACGTCGATCTTGAACTTCATTTATGCCCCTTCGACGTCCGGTGCCTACTCGTCTTCGATTATGGGCATTATCAAACCAAGCCTCACAACATCTCATAACAGTAGTTGGATTTCTGCTCGCACGGTTAGCAATTTTTGAAATGACAGCCCGCCTCCCATAGACCAATAATTCGACCTCTTTCAAATTCACTGTGGTGGCGCTAAATTCCTCGTACACGTACTCTTAGCATTTTGAAAACAACTAAACATCGACTTTGGATCTCCTAGAACAGCTGGTTTGTGAAATTTAAAAAATTTGCAAAAAACGACTACAATATTCAAGTTACAAACAATGTTTACATGAACATAACCTTCACGATTTTTTTCTCCAAATTTTAGTCATTTATTCCTTGCTATACTATCTGCGTTCTACCGAAAAAAATTTGAAATTTAAACAGCTCCTTCTGGGTGTTGCAGTTTCTTTGTCAGTTAGTATATTTATTTTATGTACCGGTATATCCGTTTTCTATCAAACACAATATACAGGGTGTTCTACAAGCTCTATGACAAACTTTGACAGATGGTAGCTGTGCTTATTCTGAACATATTTTTTCCTATGAACATATATCCGATTCGTTTTTGTAAAGAAGATACACGCATTTGAAAAATTATATTTTCATGTTCGAATCATAATTATAAATGGAAATTTTGATACTATAAAAATTATTCAAAATGTCCACCTTCGGCTTGAATGCAACCTTCACATCGACGAACTAAAGATGCCGTTACTCAGCGGATCAGATTCAGGTCGTTTCGTATTTGGTTTGCTGCATCTTGTAATTGTTGATGAGATTCGATTTCAACATGATAAACAAGCTGCTTCACATGACTCCATAAATAAAAATCTAGGGGATTTAGATCAGGTGAACAAGGTGGCCATTGTATTGGTCCTCCTTGACCTATCCATTTATTCGGGAAATGTTCATTCAGCCAACTGACTACTTGTCTCCCTCTATGTGGTGGTGCACCATCGTGCTGATACCACATTTTTCCTACAATATTTAGCTCTAAGTCATCAATGAAGTCAAAAAGGTTGTGCTCCAAAAAATTTTTATACAAATCTGCATTTAAACGGTCATTTATAACATGTACTGGCATCAAATCATTGTTGAAAATCCCACTCCAAATACTTACATTGAAACGTTGCTGAAATTGTCTTTGTCTAATGGCATATGGATTCTGCAGTGCCCATACATGTACATTATGGTTATTGTCGATACCGTCCTTAGTGAAACAAGCCTCTTCAGACCACATGACAAGCGACATAAATCTATTATCTTGGGCATGTTGTTGAAGCAACCATCTACAAAATTCTAATCTTCGTAACCCATCGTTTTTTTTTGTTTTTCTTCTGTTTCAATAAAGGCACAATTATTATTATTATTATTATTATTATTATTATTATTAAATGGATGCAACATTTCTCCTTTCAAAATACGCCATACGAAATTTGGTGACAAATGAAGATTATGAGCTATACGTCGAACATTAATCGAACGGTTGTCACGGACAGCATCTATTACATTTTCCTCATATTCTGCATTCACTTCAGTTGGCCGAATGGCTTTCTTTGGAGCAGGATTGCCTGTTTCTCGAAGTCTTCGGAATGATGCATAAAATACAGTGTGAGCAGGTTGGTGTCTATTAGGATATTTTCTTCGGTATTCTCGAGCTGCTCTTCTGGAGTTACCATTAGAATCCCCATATTCGAATACAATCTCTGCATATTCTTGAGTCGTGAAAGAATGCATTGTTATTCAAAACGTACACCAAGTGTCAAATCAATAATTAAAATAACGTCAATTACCATATCATCCGATATTTTATGTCGGTCTACTTGATCAAAACATAGAAATAAATTTTTTCAAATGCTTGTAACTTCGAAACGAGAACGAATCAGACCTATGTTCATAGGAAAAAAATGTTCAGAATAAGCACAGCTACCATCTGTCAAAGTTTGTCATAGAGCTTGTAGAACACCCTGTATATGCGGGTTCTGAATTTCAAATAGATAAAATGTTACATGCAATATACAATATACAGGGTGATTCATGAGTGGACCTTACATATATCAAGATAAAAGCACCTTTATATCTCAGCCCCCATGAAAAATTAAACAAATGCAAAAATTCGTATACTTTTGTTCGTATAGAGAGGTATTTAATCGGTTGATTCCGAACAAATTGCATCAACCTTCTGAGCGTGATGACAGCAACCCTTAAAATCTCAAAAGGAATTGGAATTGTTGATATTGGACCTATAAGTAAAAAGTTTATTATTTTCATGTTTCATTGCAACTCTTGTAATTATCGATTAAATCTTATTTTGGGAGGATTCTGCATTAGTTTTCACGTGTTTTTTGGGTTGGCAATCCCAATATCTGAAACATAACTATCAAAAATTAGACGAAATTTCTGGAAGAAAGTCGCCTTATGAACAATATTGGAACAATGGAAAAGATCAACAAAGTGAACTGTGAAGTTATTGAGAGTTAATCATCCAATCAACCAGATCACCAACACCGAACAAGCGGATCCAAGGAGAATGACTACAGCTGTTTCACAATTGTTATTGATCGTCAGGTCAACTTACCTTGGATAATCCGCAGAGGGATCTATCGATACTTGTCACCTTTCAGATGGATCGCTGCAGTATAACAACGTACAGCGTGCCATCTACCAAAACCGTCACGGCATTGGAAACACTCGGTTCATGTGGATTCCCACAAGTGTCTTGAGATCCCTCTGCGGTTTATCCAAGGTAAGTTGACCTGACGATCAATACCAATTGAGAAACAGCTGTAGTCATTCTCCTTGGATCCGCTTCTTCGGTGTTGGTGTTTTGGTTGAATGGATGATTAGCTCTGATCAAGGGGGAATATTTTTGTTGATCTATCGACAGATATTAGTCCTTGTGATTATGTTATTTTATTAATACTTGAGCTCTTTCCTCTCCGTGAAACCAATTCCTAACGTTATTGAGAGTCTTTGTATGACCCCTTCCATCAGACAGATGAGAAAATTTGGAGAATTAGTTTTTTCGATTATTTTTGTTTTTCGATAAGGTTTTTATTTTCGGAAATATTGGAAAAAACCTAGTAAAATACTAACGTGAAGTCAGCAGCATTTGCGCGCATTTGGACTTTTCGTTATATCCTTTGAACATACGCGCAAAAGCTGCTGACTTCACGTCAGTGTTTTTCTAGGTGTTTTCATAATATAAATACTATATTCATGATGAAATTTCAACGCCCAACCAATAATTCGATGAAATGTCGGAACGGCGTGGACGCCAAAATACACTAGCACGAAGTCCTTGTTGTAAACGTCGCTTCATTCCACCACTTCAAAATATGGATAAAACTTCCATAACCTCATCAAAAATTAAACTGGAAATTAGAAATGCAACGTCAAACAGAAAATAGCGTGTTGCGTCGAAGAAAATATGGACAAGACTTTAATCAAATAATAATTTGAGTTTGAACGTATTTCCAATTGAACTACGTGCTAATGAACATGGGATATTGATTAATTCATTTCCTTTTATAATGAATATGAGCTTCAAACCCTTCGGTCCTGTACCAACATGTACCAACTTGGAGAGAATAATTCATTTATGTTTCTCACTAATAACCACCCCCTACATAATTACGAAGCGGGGCCATCGGGGTTTGGTAATTAAACAATGAATAGGCTGTCCAACTTTTCAGCGAAAAATTTGAAGTCCGTCACTTTTTCGATTGGGGGTTTTTTGAAAAAAAAATGCTGATTCCCTTCGTCTAGTAATTACTGCAGTTCCATTCGTGGCTGAAATGAACGGATCATTAGACCTGGATGTTGTTATTTGATATTTCGAGACTTTTTTCCGGAATACCAATCACGAGAGACGATGAGGTTTTGTCCGTTCCAGATTATTCTGTTCGATTAATAAATTTTAATTGAACGCTATCATTTCTTTTTGAGTTATATCATTTGAACCTGAAGCAAAAACTTGGATCTTGTGTAACGGTTTGAAAGTACATTTTAACAACGAAATAAACGAGGTGGTAGTTAATGATTTCAGTAGTTCAATTTTCAACTGACACTTATGTTGTATTTCTATGTTCGATATTTTTTTTTTTGCGATGCGCGTCCTATTAGACTTGTTCGTTGTTCCTGCCTGAACTACAACTACACTGACTCCACTGATTCCAATAGACGACTTCGGCCCAAATTGCCAACCCACAATTTTCTTCACTAATTTACTATCACTGGGGAACGGGAATTTCAGGACAAATTCGACATAATAAGGTTCGCGTTATTTATAAATATCCGTAAAAGATGCCTCGGCTCCTCAAACAAGATAATTCCTTCCAAATGTATGGTTTTGTTAAGATCATCTCTGATTGGCTGAAACTCAAGTTGGGATTCCTGATTTCATGTTAATAGTGTCAAATTTATATAGGATATGTTCCGCAAATCAATTTGGTTATTTCGGTTGCCGGCTTTCCATTCCGTAAATATGAAATATTCGGTTGGTTCCTGAAAAAAGGTTAATTGCGGAAATTGATTGATGAAAAAACTTCTTTCTTCCTCCAGAACGACAGTCAATGTTCTATGGTAACATATCCATAGCATAGAACAATCTTTATTTACTTTATGATCCATGGAACATAGAAGCGACAACAATCAACAATGGAAAAATTACTAGGTATGGTCTATGGATCATAAGGTAAATAAAGATTTATCTATGCTATGGTTATGTTACCATAGAACATTGATTGTCTTTCTGGTGCATAGACTTAATATGTCTATGTTCTGGTGACAAAAAGATTGCTTTTTAATCAGTCAAATTCCGTAATTAACCTTTTTTTCAGGAACCAACCGAATATTTTATATTAACAGAACGGAAAACCGGCAACCGAAATAACCAAGTTGATTTGCGGAACATATCCTTCATAAACTTAACACTATTAACATGAAATCAGGAATCCCAACTTGAATTTCAGCCTAACAAAAACCTCTATTTGGAAGGAATTATCTTGTTTGACGAGCCGAGGCATCTTTTACGGATATTTGTAAAGAACGCGAACCTTATTATGTCGAATTTGTCCTGAAATTCCCGTTCCCCAGTGATATTAAATTTGTGAAGAAAATTGTGAGTTGGCAACTTGGGCCGAAGTCGTCCATTGTTGGTGCATGGACTGGGCGTCACGTCACTTTACCACACAGCTCTGTGCATACTATAATAGAGAGAAAGGTATTGTGAAGGATGGAATAAGGACAGGCAAAAGATATGAATTTGCTGTTACAATACATTAGAAAATTGGGTTTCAGAATTATTTTAGGAGGAATATTGAAAAATGTTTATGAATTACAGTGAGGATTTATTTTTGCTATATTTTAAAAACAAGGGCATTTTATCGTGTTCTTGAATGAAAATGTATTAATTTCTATTCCGAAGTTTTCAGTACGTTCAGAACTGAAATACATTATTGATGGTAAGTTTTATATTTGATATCATTGGAAATTAGGAATTCCGGCTTTTTTTGAAATTTCGTGACCAATAACGCTTCCAAAAAAATTCAAGCCATCTTCGAAATATGCTGTTTTTGGGCTCATGTTTTCTAGGATACAGCGTGCTATTATTTCGCCCAATTGTCTTCAATTTGGGAATTTTCAGTCAAATTTGAAAATTGAACCGTTCCAAATATAAACAGAAATCTAATATCGGAAAATAATTCAGCTCGATCAGATGTTTATACTTTGAAAATAAGGTTTCCGCCCTTCACTTGAGTGTGATAATTTTTTTTTTAGATAAATGTTATTCGGTAGAGCGAGATGTGAAGACTTTTGAATATTCGCGCGAAAGCTCTCGACTTAATATCAGTAATATTTTTTTTGGAAAATATTCCCCAAATTTCAAGAATATTGAGTTTATGCTATCGGGAGTTCGTTAAAGAAGTACCGTATAGAGTATCCGTTAAGAAGTCAAATATCGAATTAAATTGTAGGTTTGTAGTTTTTCCTCTTCGTAGCTATTACCCACTTATTTCTCATCACTTAATTTTTCGGAAATATGAAAAATAAGCTAAAAATCAGGCGATAAAAAACTCCAAGTTCACGCACTTATAAAATTTCAAACCTAGTCCTTTTTAAAAATCTAACCACACAATTGCAAGTCGCATATGAAGAAAGCATAACCAATATTGTTTATTGTCTTCAAAAAGACATAGAAACACTGAATAAATCATTAGAAATCTGAAAAACACGATAATACACTACAGGAAAACACATATAAACAGTACAGGAAACCAATGTTTTCCCTGTACCCGTTCAGTCCTTTTTCATTACTGTGATATCAGTGCTCTCTCTCTCTTAGGGTCAGTCCATGTTATTCATGTCTATGTTAGTGCAGCTGAGCTCAGTTACAGATAATGAGTGGTGTTAGTGTAGTTCTATCTGTTCTATGAGTCTCAAGGAATACAGAATATATGATAGATGATTTCACGCAAATCCAAGATGACAGAATTCTATGCTTTTGTTTTCGCTACCATTTCAAGATGATGTTGATCTGTCG
The DNA here is from genome assembly GCA_958510865.1 of Myrrha octodecimguttata. Classification (NCBI taxonomy): domain Eukaryota; kingdom Metazoa; phylum Arthropoda; class Insecta; order Coleoptera; family Coccinellidae; genus Myrrha; species Myrrha octodecimguttata. The sequence goes on from OY294056.1 coordinate 61,624,063, forward strand.
TAAAGTTTTTTTGAAGTCGACACGAAAAAAAATTCAATTTGAATATCGATATGATGAAAATTAATTCATCCAAAAAAATAGAAGAATACAATCGAGAAATAAGCTTCGATACTTGTTTCTACTGAATTCGAAATTTTACTCAAGAGTTGTATCTATAGGTATAACATTATAGGATAGTTTTCATCACCTTTCAAAAACCATTGGTCTTTTAGGTAAACAAATTTAATGAGGGCGATCTAGAGAATCTGATCATTGTGAAAATTTCCAGTATTCTTCAACCGATTTATTCCTAAATTTTCTAATAAATTCTGCTTTAGGCCTTTATTTTCTCCCTGTAAAACCTCGAAGTTCTCGTCGAAATCTCGCTTTTCTATTAACAAGTGTTTTGCGTAAGTAGAGTGTAACCGATTATTGGGAAAAAATCTCCTATGTTCTTTGATTCTAGTATTGAAAGATCGACCTGTTTGTCCAATATGAGTTTTTGGCAGGTACCAAATAATAGTTATTGCTAAACACCGGATAATTTTTTTTTTATCTATATTGGGTTTGACATTCTCCAATCACCTAAAGAGTTTTCGGTTCTGAAAGATTTATTCATGTTATTCCTGTTAAGAAATATTTTATTTGTTCAGATGGTTCACCAAAATAGCCTATAGAGTTGAATGTGTATGTGTGTGTAATGTATTTTCGACTTGAGGTACGCAGAAATAGCACTTTTGTATTAATTTTCAGCGATAATTCCATCTGTTATCAAGTCGAAATGGTCGCAAAAACACAATTCAACGCACAACAAGTGCTTCTTTTTAGATATATCCCAAGTCGAAACCACGTAAAACATTCAAATCAGTAAGCTATTTTGGTGAACCATCTGGACAAATATAGAAATTTCCTAACATCAATAACATCAATATGTATATCCTTCCAAACCAAATTACTCTTAAGGCAAGATTTTGAAGAACGTTACCCAAAATAAATGAAACTGTTGACAAACCTGGCATATTCTTGTGCATAGAATAATTCGGTACCCAGTTTCACGCTTTCTTTCTCCTTTGAAAAATTAACTATGTATTTTGATAACCACATTTAGAAATCTTTATAACTTCAAAACTATGATACAAATATTGAATTTTAACAAGTCTACTAGACATATGATATTTAAGGCCAACGCTCACTTATCGGCAACAGCCCAGCCCACAGCACACCGGAATTTTATTTTTTCCAAATAATTGACTGGGACCTGCTCTTGATCACTACGGAACACGGCAAATCTAGAGTAAGGTTTTTATTACATTCTTCATATTGCCACGAAGACAACCAAGTTTATAGTCAAATATCAATATCGATAGATATATTAAAACAAATAAAACACTTGACTACGTTCACAATTTTTAATTTAAAATATCTTGTTGACATGCATGTTTCGGGTTTTACCCCATTATCAAAACATTATCAATTTCAATTATATCGATAGATATTATGTATATGATATGGTGCAGAAAAATCTGTATCAATTAAAAATAGCTTCGAATAGTAATTCCAGAATAACAGCCGATATCGGCTATACCAAAATCTAATTCCCCCAACCCGAAAATGATGGACGATCCTTATTCGGCAACCCGCATCAAGGCATTAAGCCTAAAAAGCACGCTAACGATTGCTATTTATCATCAGTTCTGCTATCAATAAAACGCCAAAGGATCTCTGCAATTAAACCAAATTACAATGTACAATAGGATGTGCAATGTGAGGAAATCGAAGTATGGTCGGTTTATATATAGGAAAAAATTCCACAACCGTGATCTATAATTAAATAATACTTACGTATTTAATTTATTACCATCTATTATATAATTTGTATCGGTAATTAAGTATAATAAATGCGGGATATGATGACTTAAAAATGTCTTCTATAATTCATCCATGGGAGTCCACTGGGCGTATTTCTAACGTTTTACAACGAATATACGCGCTGCATTATTGAAATTAACATTTTGCTGCGCGGTTTTTTTCGATAAGGTCGTGTAGATAGAATTGTAAGCGGTAATCAGACGTTGTTGGATGTTTCTGCAAATTGTAAGGCCAGGTAACCGTTTCGTCCTGAGAAATGCATCTATTTTGAATTAATCTCAGACTTATATCTAGATCGGATATCTTTCCTTGTTATCTGATGCAATATTTTCTACGCGAGCTATTCCAGTTGAGTTATTAACGAAATTATTCATTTATGATGGAGGATGATGCCTGATTGTACAGGGTGTTTCCTAACTACGGTACGAAAAGTTCCTATGAACATATGCTTCGTTTTTAAGATACATGGCGTTCCAAATGTTTCAGCACATGGAATTACTCTGTTGAGATATCTATCCTGATAGATTTGCTTATCCATAAATGAATGCATGTCAGTCATTTCAGCGTTAGAAAAGTATTCATGATGGAATCACTGGTAATTGACAACTTTGACTTTTACTTATATGACAATACGACTAGGTTGGACTCACTGATGAAGAATCCGTGGTCAAAATTGATTCTGTACGGCCGGTCGTGTGTGCTCTAACTTTCAGAAGGAAGGATCAAGGGTCTTGAAGTTCTCAAGTTAGGTTTTGATCCTGAATATCTCGGTTCAGTTCGTTTATGGGCCAAATCTGCCAAATGGTTTTCGTGTTACGGCCATTTGAAATTTTGATTTTTTTCGAAAAATATTTATTTGATCGAAATAAGACCTGGTTGGTAGATGAACAGTAAAAATATGAAGAATTATCCATAGAAAAATTCAAAAAAAAATTTTTTTTTTCGAATATTTTCATTTTTCATTTAAGTCACTGAAATTTTCAAACCGCCACTTCTCAACCGAGTACTTTATTTCAGCCAAATCAGATTTCCTGATTTTCCAAATCAATAGAAATATTCAAGGAAGTTCATTTTAGAAAAGCATATTTTTCAGATTGCATATCTCCGATTTCGTTGAAATTTCACTCTAATTGACAGTGAAAACTCGAAGACTCGGTTTCAGTCTGAACAGATATGTGCCTTTTGAATTTTCCTATACATAAGATATATTCAATATTCCTTCGCATCGATCGTTCACGACATCTACTGGTGAACAGTCGAAGCATTTACTGGATCCTACAATCACATTATGCGGGACAGCGGCTTCAATAGATCGTCAACCGTCTGTTCACACTCTATGCTTCATGAGGTGATTCCCTAAAAGGTTTATCGGTACTTCCTCATAGGGCATGAGCAGTGTATCGAAATCGTCACTACTTAACAACAGTGTTTCAAATTTCAGATCGATCGGATCTCTTGGGAGACATTGGAAAGAAATATGTTTGATTTCGTGCTGAGTTCCTGAGAATAGTTGATATTTCCGAAATAACTCAAAAAATATTGATCCGAATTGAATTACTTGACCATTTCATTGGAACAATTCCAAATCTAAAGATTCAATTTATAAATATCTTATATCTTCTAATCATATGGTTCTGGGCAACAACGTGATATCGTTTCATCACAGTATCTGTAATCATCGAATTTTAAAATGAAATTGGTCTTGAACGATCAGGTTGGATTTCCTGAAGAAGAATCCGTGATGGAATTCTGTTCCGCCGACCGTGTGTTCTCTAACTTTCTAAGGAAAAGACCTTGAGTCTTGAAATTCGTAGTTTATGCTCGGAGACTGAAAATCTCGGTTTCGTTAATCAGCGAAATTTGCCGAAAAGTTTCGGAGTTATACCAATTTGGAATCTTGAGGAATTGTTTCAAAATTAATTGATGCGATCAGATTAGTGCTTCGTAATGAGTTGTAGAATACCAACGCACAACCTGTTCACAATTTCGAGATGATCTAATCGTTGAAAAAACTTCATACCAAATACAAGCCTTAATTTTCATCACAGCATCACCCCTTAAATTTTTTAGGTGTTATTAAGATACAACCTGAATATCAATTCAATGACACCTTATAATGAAGGGTTTTCCAATAAGAGGTGTTATTTTGAATAGCCCGCTATTTCGGTAGATGTCACTTTTGAAGATGTCATTTTTTGACATTTGACAAGTAGAAACTACGCCATTGATAAAAATGGAACGATACACGCTTCAACAACGCATTGAAATTATTAAAATTAACTATAAAATGGTGAAGATTTAGCAGAGACAGTTCGTAAAACTCGAACATTGTTGGGTGGTCGTGAAGCACCTTGTCGGACCGCAATAAAGAAATTGGTGGAAAAATTCGAGCTGTTGGAACAAGTTAGTGATGTGAAGAATAAAACCCGAGCACGTCGCTCAAGAACAGCCGAGAATAATGCTGCTGTAGCCGAAAGTGTTGAAGAAAACCCAGGTTTGTCCATTCCTCGTCGTTCTTTAGAATTAGGAATTCCACAAACGTCATTACACCGTATTTTGCATAAAGATTTGGGTCTTAAGGCTTATAAAATTCAGTTAACACAAGAACTCAATCCGGCCGATCATCAACAACGTCTTTGCTGATTGGGTCGTTGAAATGCATGAAAATGATCCGGAATTCCATCGAAAAATCTTCTTCAGTGATGAGACCCATTTCCACCTCGGTGGCTTCGTCAACAAACAAAACTGTCGCATCTTGGGCTCGGAAAACCCGAGAGTTATTGTTGAAAAGCCTCTCTATCCTCAACGTGTGACTGTTTGGTGCGGTTTATGATCCGGCGGAGTCATTGGACCTTACTTTTTAGAAAATGAGGCTGGAGCAACAGTTTCGGTGAATGGATTGCGCTATCGGGAGATGACGTTATCTTTCAACAAGACGGCGCTACGTGCCACAGAAGCAACGAAACCATTGATCTTTTTGCGGGAAAAGTTTCCGGACCGTGTGATCACAATTGGCCGCCGAGATCTTGTGATTCAACACCTTGCGACTTCTTATTTTGGGGCCACGTGAGAGACTACGCCAATAGCCCAGCGTCGATTCAAGACCTCAAAGATGGAATTCGTGAGGCTATCGAGGACATAGCGCAGCCACTTTGCGATTTGGTTATGGAAAATTTCATTTAAAGGATTTGGTCCTGTAAGCGTGGTCGTGGTGGTCATTTGCCTGATGTTATTTTCCACTACTAACGGCATAGCTTCTTCTTTATAATGAAATAAATATCCGATCATTTAAATTGAAAAATGACATTTTTCTTTGAATAGCAAAATAACACGTCTTATTGGAACACCCTTTACTCACGAAATTCTGGACGAACTATCAGTCATTACTCGATTTCAAAGGAATCAGATCTTCAGTTTCATATATTTCAAGAATCTATGGGTAGAAATCATCTATCGATGTTATTTTCCACTATTAACCGCATAGTTTCTTCTTTATAATGAAATAAACATCCAATTATTTATATTGAAAAATGGCACTTTTCTTTGAATATCAAAATAACACCTCTTATTGGAAAACCCTTTATTTCGTGTAGACGAATCGGCAAGAAAAAGTGCAGAACGTATAGTGAAAATTAACCTTGAATATCCGCCGTGTTACGAAATGAAATGGACCCAATGTAGGTGAATCAACACGCTAAAGCGGTGTATGCAATGATACCCAAAACGCAAGTTCGACAATGTAACGCATCCACCCCTCCGCCGAAACTCGAAAATCCGGAATAAAGCCCCAAAAGTCACAACCGCCCGTACTTCCAACAAACACGCAACCAATTGCCCCAAAATAACCTCATGCGGCCCTCGGACAACCATGAACCAAATTGAGTGCATGAACAGATTAACGCACAATTAAAGGCCACTCGAAAATCGTGTACGTATCGAAACGGCGAGTGCCATTGTCACAAATAGTGAAGTAATAACAACGGGTAAAATAATTACGCCAATGAACAAAAACAATTAATCAAACCATTTTATGTGCAATTTCGGACCGTTAGGCCCGGCCGGGAAATTGAAAATAACAGGTGTCAGTGCGGCGCTGCTGGTAGCGTCATGCAAAAAGTTGAAATCATGGCGCGTCAGGAGAAAATTTATTTCGATCGGAATATCGGGAGAGTCTGTTCGAACTACTTTTCGAATGAAGATTTTAGCCGAAATTTGTGCTGAACTACTGAATTGTTTTTCCAAGTTCCAGTGAGGGTGTGTGTGTATTCGATTCCTGGCAGTTCTAAAAGTGGTGATCTGAATTGGTTCAACACAGTAGAAAATATCACAGGAAAATGGTATAGTGAATTTTTTTCCAAATTCAAATTATCACGAATTCGATGTGTGACCGAATAAAGTTGTTCGTGGAAAAGACGGAACAAAAGATGGTGACCATTTTCAATATACACGGGGAGTCTTTAAGTTGTACATGAATTTTAGCCATAGATTCCTCATCAAATAAAACACTTTTTTCATTTGCCATTTCTCCAGATTCGGCTCAGGTAAAAAGTTATAAGCATTTAAATATGTCTCAATGTACTAATTCACTCCTGCGCTTTGTTTGCAAGTTCACAACAGATATCCCTTATGGTGATCTCTTCTGGATATAAACAATTCAAGGATTGTAATTCAAAGAAATAAGATTGAGAAAACTCATTTACTCACTTAATTCTTATGATTTGCTGCTTTTTGCGATATTATCGCAAGGAAAACATTTCACTTCACCCTGAACTTGAAACACAGATTGTCAACTTGATGTTCATGCAATATCCAATTTCATTCCACTATAAGATTATACACAATTTCATTCTGGCCCATTCCCATATTGAAAACTCCATAATTAAATTTTTTCACGAAATTTATAAATGAATTATAAGAAATCAATCAACAAACCCAAAAACATTCTTTGAAATGTTATGGTTATGTAAAGTCTAGTCCATAGACAGAGACTATGTCTGTGGTGTGGTCACGAAATAGCATAAACCCATCGAAATTATAACCTAATGTTATATCTATGCATATACCTAATATTAGTTCTATGCGAAATAGATGAATATTTCTGTGTATTCTATGTTCCGGATAAACGTGAACCCAGCTTTATTTACTTCCTTCACTAGGTCAGAGGCGGATCCATAAATAAAAGGAAATTTTTCGAATTTTTATCCGATTTTATAATATTCAACTTTGAATATCAGCAAAACGGTGCGTTTAAGGAGAAATTATAAAGATTAATCAAAAATTTTAAAATCATTGAAGATTCTTATGATGATATAAGATAAACTTCATCTGCATTCTTCATGGTAATTTCGAATAGTTTTATGAATCGGCGAGCCTATAACTCGGGAACTGTTTGAAGTGGGATGAAAGTGATAACTGAAGAACTTGTGTCATAGTTATAAAAAACTTCACAACAAAATTCATCTCATTCGGAGTCACCATATCCAAGCTACGAAATGAAAACTGGTTTTTCTTGGAAATTTAAGCAGCCTGTATCTTTTTGTTGGAATCTGGAAAATGATGAATGGAAAAAATGTTTTCTTTTATGCGAGGAATCTATGGTTAAAATTAATGTACAACTTAAAGACTCACCCTGTATACAAATTCAAGAATGTTCGTACGCAAATGGATCTTTATTTATCTAATTCGCTCTACATGTTTCGCCCTGTTAAAGCTTCTTCAGAAGCTCTGTAAGTTGGGAATAATATAATGAAATGTTTTCTTAAGACCATACAAGAATTACTGGTCGAAACCAAATGCAACATACACTCTCTGGTCATATAAAATTGAATTAACTTTAGTCAAAGCTATTATGTCAAATTGACTATAACGCATACATGCTACGAATTCTTGAATATTCAAAGTGATAGCGTCAGATTTTGGGATACAATTGACAGATCAGAAGACATTGACAAGACGAGACATGACATTTGACATACTCAACGGGTGAGTTCCGAATCTTACAAAACAAACTCTTAACTATATCGAACTTTCAAATATAGGTTGATAGCTGAGGTGGGATTCTTTTTGTGTTTTCAAACATTTGTTTGGATAAATTTCCGAATTTTTCGCTATCTCATAAATTTCCATTGAATCAAATTTGTTGCTTTTATCCAGACTGTGTACGATTGTGACATTTTCAACCTTATCAAACTCGTGTTCGTTGATTCTTAGGTTCCGTCCGAATGAACTTTTGTCGTTATATTTCCTTATGAGTTCATATACCCTTGTACCCAGGGCCCTAATTGTATATATTTTGAGGAAACGTTCTATCTGATCAATCATGTCATACCTCAATTCATTTATATACAGCAGAATCAATTGTATGGAATTCATAAAAGGACCTTAGCGCCATTATCGATTACAGTGAAAAATAAAACAATATTTGACCAATCTGGGTTTGAAAGTAGGAAAGTATCGATACCTTATATATTCTATGCAACTTGCAAACTAAAACGTTGATGTCGTTACTATAGCATTCTTCAAATATGGTCATTCTGTTGCCATTGCCTAACGGCCCACCGTAAACACAATAACTTCCGAAAGAAACAACTTAGAAACTCGATATTTCTTGAATAGATATGGACCTTAATTACGAAGGTCGAATTCGTGAATGGGTTAAATCCATTCAATTTTTATTTTATTAATATTTCCAAAAATACAGATAAGATCGAATTGAAATCCAGTACTTCATCGAAAAAAGACAATTCGAAGGTTCATACTGAATTTCATTAGAATTATATGATCAGAAGGTCTCAGAATATTGAATATTTGAAAAAAAAATTGAATTTTTTTTTCAGATTGTTTTAATAACATGATCATCACGACAATTTGCACAAATTTGTCCATCGGTAGATTCGGACTAGCTGTCAAGTTCCATTATGATTGAATTGGTATTTTTTGAGTTATTCCGAAAAAACAACAATATTTAGAAAATTCGACAGAACTTATCACAATATCTTCGGAAATTATAATCGTATCGAACCGAAATCAGTTGAGCTGCTGTGAAATATGAAGGTCAAGGTTTGACAGAAATTTCTGCCGAATATAATCAATAGTTTTCGAGAAAACAATATTTTAGAAAAAAATTCAGAAAAAATTTTTTTTATTAGGCAAACATTATTTTGTGAAACGTTGCAAGTCCTCAAACTCCAACTAACTGCCAAGTTATAATTCAATCGCTTCTGTGGTTCTTGAAATATCAAGGAAAAAAACCTCAAAACTTTAAATGGCCATAACTTCGAAACTATCTGCCCGATTTTGTCCATTAACGAACTCAACCTTCGCAATCTGAAATTCAACCAACCGTGAAATTTTCAAGTCGATAAGTTTTTTCGTACGCCCGTAATCGTACTGCCGGCCGGCAGAATCGATTTTGACACTGGATTCGTCATCAGTGAGTCCAACCTAGTCGCCTGAGACTATTTTCGGTCCAATCTAGTCGTTTGAGACCATTTTCTGCACAAAATTCGAAAATTTGGACAAAACGACAGCCACGCTGTTCCCCAGAACATGCGCGCAAAAATACCCGTTGGTAGAGATCTACAATCACTCGTTAACCTGCCGTATCATCCGCAATAATAATTGTAGTATTCACCGCCAAAGTGGTCCGAAGAATACGCAGGAACAACTACAGAAGAAAATTATAAAAATTCGAAAGCATCCATCCCGATCGGCCGCAGAATTATTGGTTAAGTCATAAAGCATCGGTATCATTAGAAAGGAATGCCAATGCCGTTGAAACGAATAACGTTCTGTATAATGCCATAAGACTCTCCTTGTACGATAGTTCGGGCAACATAATTCAGAATGTATCGTTGTCAATTTAGACATAAACGTCCCGTGGAAGCGGTTGATAAATATGTAGGAACCGAATAAAGAAGTCGAGATGCATGAAGTTGTCCGCGCTACCGTAGCCGTACAGACGTCCTATGGGCTTTGTGGGTGGCACGAAGTCTCTAGTTCTCATCGTGAAACGGATACGAGAGGGCCTCGGACTCATTGACCGATCAGGTTCGGGTTAATGGTATTACTGGTCATTGAAATTATTTTCTTCGACGTACTATGTCTTGAATTACAAATTCAATTATTATATCAACTGGTGTACAATGATTGCAGTGAAAGGCTTGAGAAAAAAGTAAAATACAATACGGAAATAATACCAGGCACAGTGTTTCCTCTTCTTTCTTTCGATTTTAAATTAACAATTGGCGAATGAAGATAAGCGCTACTCCCTCTGGTGGCTATTAGAGTAACTCGAGGTACATACATTATCATTGACAAGTTAAAAGAGATGTTAAGAAAATCAGAAAGTTTATGCATTTTTCTTAGCGTTTGTGTGATTTTACAAGTTTCTACTGAGAAAAAGCAAACTCAAATGTACCGTTTCCATAGATTTCCACAGCCCGATGAAAAAATTCGAGTTTGGGTGAAAGAAACTTCCTTCAACAAGGAGGTCCTGAAAGTGTAGAAGAATCGATAAAAACCTTGGCAACTTGTAATTCAAAATTGGTAAACCAACAAACAAGATTTATGAGAGTCTGTTGCCTGCATTTTACCGATGATAATCATTTTTACACAGGTAGGCAGGAATTGCTCATGAAATATTAGATCTCATTCATGAAGACAATTTTTTTCCAGGTCCCTAATCCAAGCAGATGAAGTTACTTAAAAGGAATGCTATTCCCTCCAGAATTCTGTCTGTTGAACTGATCATTAGGAACAACGTAAATGTTTCAGTGGTAGAACTGACCGATTGAAACAAAAGAGTCTGAACAAGGAAATATCTGGTGATGAAATCTTCACTCGAAGTGCTTCTGCTGATGAATTCAACTGTACAAGGCTCATTTATTACAGCTTTTTCGAGACCAATCGTATAAATGTTGTATAAATTTATTGGTCAATCCATAATGAATAAGGCTTACGGTAAAAGTAGCATTAGTTTTATGTGAATGTATTCCTTTTATTCACAATATATTGTGTATATTTAGTCCTTCCCTATAAAAATAATAAAGTGATGAGTATTTGTCTATTATTCCAACAAGTATGTTCAACAATACTATCTGCTTTTCAACTTTTTGAGCAGTAGATCTGAGGTGACATTCGATCAATAATCAAGTTGGGTACGAAAAAGATTGAAAGTTTATTAGTTTTGCAAATAACATGCATCTTCCTGAACACTTCTGGAAGTGTTTGTACCTTCAAGATAGCCTAAAAAATCCTCCGAACTGAATCTTGCCATTTGGATCTGAAAATAAATAATATTAAAATACTGTCTAACCTCGGAGATAACCCCGTAGTTTTAGAGTAGCTACACTGAATTAGATTGAAGGACGATACATACCTACTTTATAAGAATGGAATATGTACTCCCAGTAATACTCTCGTCAACTATAAAAGTCATTGAAAAAATCGTGAAATCAAAAATTATCAAACCAAACACTAACAAACAGTGCAAAATCGAATATCAAAACAAAATTCATGTCTGTACCTAAGGTTCTAAAACTGGCAGATCTAGTTGGTCGTTTTTCAAGACTAATATAAACAACTTTTGCTTTGACTATTGTCTGGTAATGTTTTGTTGTTTAGATTATAGCCTTGAAAAAGGACCAAATTTCGAGTTTAGGCTAGCTACGATTCACACTATACTCTAATAGTAGGTATAGTATAGAACTTATAAAGGCCATCAAGTAATCCTAGCGGTGGATTTATTCCACACAGTAATATAAACAATCGAGCAAAGGACATCGGCATTAGAACTATTTTCCAGAGTTGCAAAATGGTGCAGGATAAGGGATCGATCGCCTAGTATGTCGAGTTTAGTTCTTAAAAATACTTTAAATCATCGGAAAGTCACGTTATTTGGTTCATTTTTCAGCTCGATCTTCTGTCATTCCCCTAGAAAAGTCGGAATTTAATCCGCAATTTTCCTTCAGAGTTGAAGCTCCGCCCGATTCAAAGCTTATTCTATAAGTATGGCTTATAACTAGTGAAGACCTCCCATTTATACTGGCTATCGGTTCGTCTTTCGAGACAGATAAATTGAGACAATAGTGCGAAAAATCTAGTGAATGACGTCGAGACCAAAATAATTTTCTGCAGTTGCAAAATGGTGCAAGGGCCAGGATCCGTCACTAAGTGAGTCAATTTCGAGAATCTTAAAAAAATACTCGGAATTGGCGGGCGATCACGTCATTCAGTTAATTTGTTAACTCCATCTTTCAAGATCCGCCCAGAAGAGTTGAAATGTCGTCCAAATAAACTGCTCCACATGAGTTAGGGATATTGACTTAAATTCCGAGAAAATATAGTTAAAATAAGATTTTGGTGATGAAAATTCATATTAATATGATTTCAAGTTGCAAATTAATTGAAGCCTGTAGGTCTGCAGCGTATACAGGGTGGATAAGAAGAATCGAGTAAAATAACAAAATTTTATTTCCAGAGAATTCGAACATTTTAAGACTATCAATACAATGTATGGCCTCCACGGATATCAATTACAGCTTGACATCTTCTTTGCATACTACACACGAGGTTGTTGAACATTTCTTGAGGAATTTGGTTCCATAAACGGGGCAGAAGCTCTCTCAGATAATTTAAGGATTCTGGGGTAGGTTGATGATTATCTAATCTTCTTTGGAGCATATCCCATGCATGTTATATGCAATTCAAATCTGGTAAGTGCGGAGGTATTGGTAAATGTGGAATACCAAGCTCCTCGCGCGCATTCTCAACTATGGCTGTACGGTGCGGTCTAGCGTTATCGTCTAGAAATTGAAAAGTTTCACCAATAGCAGCGTGAAAATTTGGCACAACATTGTCAATGGCATGCTCCCTATAGTGTAAGGCGGTCATATTCCCAGGACAAATGTGTAGATCTGTGTGCCCGTTGAAACATATCCCGGCCCATACCATAACACTACCTGGACTTCTTGGACATAGCGACGATTACTGGGTATGCGTGGGATTGTCCATAACCTTATTCTTCGAGAATCTGAAAATCGTCCATATCTGGATTCATCAGTGAAAAGGACACTACGCCATTGATCGTTCCAATTGATATGTTGCCTTGCCCATTCCAGTCTTTGACGCTTATGGTCACGTGTTAATGAAACTCCTCTTAATGGATGTCTAGAACCTAGATTCACCTCTCTCAAACGTCGTCTGATGGTTACGATGGAAACTTGGACTCTATCTGCATTTTGAAGAGTATTCCGTAGCATTCTACACGTAGATGTAGGGTTCCTTCTCGCCGAAACGGTGATGAAACGATCCTGAGCAGGTGTTTTTTTTCATCGCCCACCAAGCCTTGGTCTTTCCAACACGGAACCTGTCTCCCTGAACCCATTCCAAAGTCGAGATATCACACTTTGGCTGACTTGTAGCCCTCCGCTACAACAACCTGAGTTAGGCCACCCTGTAGCATTCCGATAGCCCTATTAGCCTCAGCGTTTGTTAATTTACGTCTTGGCCTTTTCAAAAAACTTGTTTCAAATCGAAGCCATTGATAAACTGACTTCATTTCAAAATAAGAACATTCATAAAGCATATGCAAAGAACCAAACTTCAGAAAAAAGGCGACCAAATCGACGAAATGTCTCATACTGATTTTTATTGGATCGATTCAAGTTGTAGTTGAGTTTTAAATGATTTTACAGCGATTTTCTCGAAGATTACATACTTTTAAAAACGATTGAATACGATATCCCTAACTCTTGTGGAGCAGTATATTTCTATTCTGACTTCAAGCTCGCCCGGATTCACACCTTATTTAATTAGTATAGCATAGAGAACAACTAGGGAGTTACAAACCAAAATTCCAAATCGAAAAGTACAGGTATTTTCAACAGGACCACCATCAGATACCACCACCTGTTGGAATGGCCTGCAATTTGCCCGAACACCTATTCGTATTGTTTATGCAGCGCGCGGTGCGCCGCCATTTAACTATCCGATTTTCTATCACAGATAATGTTTCAATAACCAGGTTTAAAGTGCCTCGGGCTGTTTTGGATTATTTTATTATTAGCGCTCGCTAATTTTCGCCGTAAATCAAACTGATTATTCGCTGTGTTTTACATCGACAGCTACCAGTGTATTTTATCAATGCTTTCGGTTCGACGATCGTGTCGCGGCTCTGACGGATCAATTGGAATGTTAGGAATTTTAGGGGTTTCGGATGCTGATTTTGCTGGACTATTATGGGTATATGGTAATAGTTTGCGTAATCAGGAATTTCGTCTGATTCGGGTAATCTAGAATGTGACCTGATTTGAAAGGCGATATATGTATCAAGATCAAGTTATGGGTCTTATAGATGAAAATAAGATTATTTGTCCCGTTCTTCGAAAATACGAGTAGCACAGTCGATCTAGGTAAGAATGAAAGTTAAAAATCTAACAGTTTCGAAAATTGCTCAAAAGTTTCGTTGATATTTCCCCTTGAACATATCCAAAGAACCCCATACGAGGAGGGTGCGCAACCGACTGACATTTTATATTAGGTTCCATTTTTCGATTTTGCAAAATATATAGAAAACAAGGTGGTCCAAATAGTGACAACAATAAATTTAAATTCCTCACACCTGGGGTATCCAAAAGTACCTCATGTATGCTAAGCGACTTTTTGTAGTTTTCGAGTTATATTTTTTTTTGTTTTTTCAATTCATTATGCCAGAAACGTTTTATGTTGTAGGTATTTTCTAGATTTTTTTGTGACATAATATCCCTGAATGTTGTTTCAATAACAAAAATAACTCAGCTTTTCTGAAATTGCTAATAGTTACTCAAAAAAGGCTTTAGCTTTCGTTTTCGGTAAGATTCACTCAAACATTAAATTTCAATTCAAAAACACAAAAAAGAGTTTTCAAAGCTTTTGGCTGAGTTCGAGAACTTCGCACGGTCCTAAACAACCAAAATCATAAGAAAAAAACAGTTCTTTATTAGCTTTTTTTTGTAATCGGCCTTTCAAGGCGTATAGGCTGAAAAATTCATTGAAACATGAATAAAGTTATTTTTCTGATTTTATTGTAGCAAATTCATCGACTTCAAGAAAAACAGAGAAAGGGGCGGAGTCGAAACACGAAATTCAAATCTCCGAAAAATCGTATAAATATATTTCGCTCTGCTCACAAAATCACTCCATCTGCATTCACCGTTTCGCCACCGCTAAGAAGATATCCTATACGCTGCATTCTTGACACGACATCTGCATTCATCTTTATTCGTGTCAAGGCGAAGAAATTCAAGAAGATTCGCATCAACAACTGGTTTTTAACCACCCTCGACGACGGAAGCGCCCCCGACTGTACCGACCGGCGCTTAGGCATCCCTGGTTCCACGATCGACCCCGGCCCCGCGTCAGCGAAGAACTACCTGTCAACAGTCAAGGAGATTTACAACAAGAATTGTTAGCCTGTGCCTTTCAACAAAAATAATTTTATTGCCTTTCGAATTCACTTTCGTTATAACACTCGAGAGTAAAATAAACAGGCTAATCCCTTTTATTTATTGCGTGTTTGATTTCACAGGATACACGACCACACATTATCATCATTTATGGTAAATTAAACCCAAAAATGGGATTTCCAAGTGATTTTTATTAAAATTTCTTTAAACTAACTGTAGCTCGTGTAATTTTCACAATAATTTTTGTCTCCAACTGATTGAAAATGTGAGCATACTTCAAAATTGGTAGTGTGAAATTAAAGCACAAAATTACTGAATATTGACTGAATATTGACTATTCACTACAAAAAACTTCAAAGTCGCTTCCTCAAATTTAAATACATAATCTTCAACACTTTTGTTTCATTTTTTTTTCCGCTTCTGAAAGTTTTGTCTTAATTATATTTCGTTGGTGCTTTTCGTCGCTTACACCAGCCCTTTGTGGAATCCATTGTGAAATCAAATCTATGGGGTTCAGGTGAAGGAAACAAGCAGCCCATTCGATCAGCCCTGCTCACGCAATACATCTCAATGAAGAAATAAGTGCAAGTTCAATTTTCCATAATAATGATTAAAAGTAGAATAATTCTTTAATCGTGTTTCAATGATTTTTAGGCTATCCGCCTTCGAAGGTCGATTACAGCTAAAAAGGCTAATAAAGTACTTTTTCTCATGGTTTCGGTAGTTAAGGACAGTGCGAAGTTTTTGAACTCAGCCAGAGACTTTGAAACCTCCTTTTCGTGTATTTAAATTGGATGTTTCATCGACAGATATGTGTCCTTGTGATTAGGTTATTTTATTATTATTGGAACTTTTTCTCCTCTATGAAGCATTTCCTATCTTTGTTAGTTATTTTCTCATATCTGTGAACTTACCCTTAGAACTTCGAACCAGAAAATTGAATCCCGATATAAGTTTTTGTTAAGATCATCACTGATGGCCTGAAAATTAAGTTGGTGTTCCTGAATTCACGCCAATAATGTCAAATTAGGAAAGGTTTCGTAAAACAACTCGGTTATTTCGGTAGCTAGTTTTCCATTCCGTAAATATGAAATTTTCGGTTGGTTATTCCCAGAATTTCATTGGTGAAAAAACGAACGGAAAATTTGACATTATTGAAGTGAAATCAGGAACACCAACTTAATTTTCCTAACAAATACCTACATTTGGATCCAATTATCTGTTTTAAACAGCCAAGGGGGCAGTTGCCAAATATTTATAAATAAAGTGAACCTCATCCTGTCGAGTTCGTCCTGATATTCATTTCGTTTTCGGTAGGATTCACTCAAACATTAAATTTCAATTCAAAAACACAAAAAAAAGTTTTCAAAGCTTTTGGCTGAGTTCGAGAACTTCGCACGGTCCTAAACAACCATCCTGTCGAATTCGTCCTGATATTCATTTCCCTTTCTAAGTGCTAGAAAATTTTCGAAATTTTGGGTTGGCAACTTGGACCGAAGTCTCCTATTGAATTTCGTTTCGAGTTGAAATTACCTTTATAATCTGAGAGATAATTCAGAAATTTCCTCTTCAAATATTCAAATATATACAAACCATTCACTACATAAAATGTTTTGTTAAGACATTCTATCATAATCTCATCTATAATATGCAAATACCTTGGGAACGCGAGACACCCGAAAATTGCAACACAAAAAGTAATTACTGAAATAACTACAAGATAACCGATCAGTAAAGAAAGAAATACAGGAAGAGACATCTTTTGTTTATAGTATGATATTGAAAAGTATAACTGTATATATTCCATCCGATACCATATCGTTAGCATAAATTAGATTGATGTAGATATAAGAGTGGCCTACCGGAAGATATAAAACAAATTAATAACATATTTAAGCGGCTACGTTGAAATCTGAAACAATGGCTGTTCATTCTGGGGCAGATGTCCGAACCATTCGATATTACAGAGAATAAGCAAGCGACAGGAAAGTATTTATTATCTGGAATGGATTTATTGTGGCATTGTTACTACGTTAACAAACACTTAATTTTTATGGAATGCCGCAGAGGTATTTTACTCTGTTATTATTTTCGATAAAAAAAAGACCTCTGCCTCCGGAACATGGTGATATGTCAGCGGCATATGTGCCTTCGAGTACGAAGGATAATTTCATTCTCTTGTGAAAATAGAATATATTTTCGTCGAAACTGACGCTGTGGATTTTTCGGAAATGTTTTGAGTTACCAAACAGAGGAATTATAATTAACGTGATTGAAAGGTACAAAAACAACAGATAATTCAAAGAAGTTTCAAATGAAATGGCATTCGTACCACTAACACTAGAGAACGGCGTGCTATAGTTGTTCCCAAATATCTGTAGGAATTTACTGTCGAAATGGGTCTCAAACGACTAGGTTGCACTTACTGATGAAGAATCTGATGTCAAAATCGATTCTGTCTTGCCAGCCGATCGTCCGTCTTTTTTTACGCGCTTGTATTGGGGAACAGCCCCCTGTTATTTTCAAATTATGAGCTGAAACTGGTTCTCGAACGACAAAGTTGGCTCACTGATGAAGAATCCGTGGTCAAAATTGATTCTGTCCGTCCGAACGGCTGTCTGTGTGTGCTCTAGAGTCTTGAAATTTCCAGGATAGGTTTCGATCTTGAATATCTCGGTTAGGTTCGTTAGTGGGCAAAATCGGCCAAACAGTTTAGGAGTTATGCCTGTATGAAATTTTGAGGTTAATTCCTCGATATCTCATGAAGAACTGATTCGATCGGATTTTAACTGTTTAATAAGTTCTTGCATACCATATCGCGAGTTATTACGGAAATTCTAATTGATTCCATTGTCAGAAAATTTAAAAAAAATATTTTTCGGAAAGTTTTGATCACATTTCAACGAAATTTGGCACAAACCTTAGAATCATTCTTCTTCAATAATGTTTCAAGTTTCAATCAGATACAATATTTGCTTTCGGAGATACATGGAAAAAATATGTAAAATTTAGTTCTTGTTTGAGATTTTGACGTTATGTACTCAACATCTCAAGAAGTACAAATGCGATCAGATTAAAGCTTCGTGATTATCTGAAAAATACCAAGGTGAATCTCATTGCAGTATTTTTTATGGGTCCTATTTTCAGAAAATTTCAAAAAAATGTTTATTTCAAGATGTTTGAAATTTTTTTTTCTCGGAAAATGTTGAACAGATCTTAATGAAATTTGGCAGAGACCTTGAAATCAATCTCCAACAACGATGTTTCAGATTTCAGTTGGATACTGTATTTACTTCTGGAGATATATGAAAAAAAACTAGAAATGCACTGACGTGAAGTCAGAAGCTTTTACGCGCTTGTTCCGTTGCCAGAGCGGTCATCTATACAAGTACTGAACCTGCCAAACGCAGATTTTCTTCATATGGTCTTCACGAAATCCTGCATGAACTTCAAGCTATAATTTTCGATCAAGTACTAGATTGCAATTCGATCCAAAATTTTGAATGTCTATAATTATCTATAGAATTATTGGCGAATTCAATCCACTTAAGCATTCGACCATCTCAATTAAACTGAAAACCTAGTCTACAAATATATTACCTATGTCGATTCTTCCTAAAGTTAATGTGTTTACGGCCGGCCTAACCGCTGATAGTGAACGAAATAACTTCCGGAAGAATATACTCAGTAGCTTGATACTTGTAGAGTAAAAGGCCTATTACACTAACCAATCTCTAGGGCCCGGCAGGCAGGGACCGAGTAGTATACTAAGAAACCGGCAGCTAGGTTCCTGATCTAGGGCGATTGAGTAGACCCAATCTGCCAGACCCGGCATACCGTGCAGTGTAATAAGCGCTAGGGAGTTAGGGAGCTCAGTCGCATAGCAACGCAGAGAGCGTACAATACACATAAACGTGTCATAAGCCTGAATGCGTTATTCTGTGAGATGTCGTGCCCAAGAGAAAAAGCCCTCTTACTTAATATAGTAGAAATATGCAGGGAAATGCCGTATCTGTGGAAGAAAGACCACAAAGACTATGTCAATAAAGACTTGAGGAATGATGGCTATAAGGTGCTCTTAGAAATCTAAGAAAATATATAAAAACTTCGATGAAACGGCAACAGTCAAGGTTATAATGTTTTATAAGGGAGGTTGAGATAACAAAGAACTAAATCTCAAATCTTGATAAGAGTCTCCAGTGGCTAGAAATCTCAATGTGACAACCTGTCTTTCTTGTGGACTTAAGCTTTCTCTTGACATGGTATCATCTTTTTTTATTAACGAAGCTAATATGTTAAGTAGCTCTTCAAATTGGTCTGTTCCTAGTCTCAAGTAGTTCCGTGAATCTGTTTGGTCTAAATAACGAAGTATTTGCATATTTGAGAGTTTTTCTCTGAGGAGCAAATATTTTTTCACCCATATTCCCTCTCCTTCCGTTTGGAGGATTTCGAGGTACTGACCGCCAAACTCAACACTAATGCAACTTTTTGTCTTTTCGATGATTTCGGGGACATAACGATTGTATATTTGTAAATGTCCCTACGTTGACGTTCAGTTGACAGAAGTCAGACCGGTATCTAGGGTAGTGTAATAAGCGACAACCTACCCGGCAAACCGGGCATCCGCCAGACCGGGCCCTAGAGATTGGATAGTGTAATAGGCCTTGTAGTTTGGAGTTCAATTACGACAACAATTCTATACCAGTACTAATGATTCTTGTGAAGAAAATAAGGTTTTCAATGCCTTAAATTAAGGATTCAAGTAGTGGAATTTCGAGTGGTTTTCATAAAACGGGAATTAGTTAGTTAGTGGTAAACAGAAATAATTTAGCCCAGATGTCGGTGAACAATAAAGAAAGGAACCAGAATATTTCGGGTATTTATAAATTGAACTGTGACGATTTCAATGCAACATATATAGGTTGAACAGGCCAATGTTTACACATAGAATCAGAGAACATTGAGAAAATTTAACAAATACCCAAAGACTCTTTGGAAATATCCTTGTATTAAGTATCGATCAAAGCCTATTTTGGGAGTGAAAACCCAAAAAAACTCAGTATCAGATACCATTATATACTTCTCCATAAAAATACACAGATGTCTTAGGAGTAGTGAAAGAACCTTTTCAATTTTGAGTTTAGTTACGTTGTTGTACTCTTACGAAGATGGTTGAAAGCCGAAACACGTGTCAGGATACTGAATAAACTGTGAAATATAAAACTTTTTGTGTTTTTAAAATATAAATATATAGTCATTTCACAAAACTTGCCTCGAAATATTACTATAATTCAGACTTGACTTGAATGAAATCCAGAATTTTTCAGAATAAATGATTTCCTTCCATTCAACGCCCGCAGAAAGAATAAAAATGAAGGAGCATAATCCCCAAATTAAGTGGAATTACTCCAATAACAATATCCACAATTTCTCTTTACAAACGTAGACCAGAAAAATGTCCCCCAACTTTATTCATCCACATCCAACATTTGATAAAATATATTTTCTTACTGTTCATTCAGCACTGGCTCCGTCTGAACCGCGTGATTAAACTTAATTAAACTTCTCGGAGCATAAAATGTCTACATCCGAAAATGGTTATTGTTATTGTTATCCCTCTTAGTTATTATTCTGAAAATATGAAAATTTCTTGGAGCAGATTCCGCCTATTTATATTTTGCCATTCCAAAATGAAACGACAGACATATTTTCTGCGAGAATGAAATGAGTTCTCGCATTTTTCTGAGGGAAACCAGTTTTTCATTCAAGTTATGGTTGAAAATTTGTTAACGATGATATTCTCCAAGTTGAAGTTAAATTTCAGTCTTAATTATATTTTCGGAAATAGCTCCGATAAAATAATCGATTTTAATTGAGAATGCACATCGATCAAAGTATTCTGCACTGGATTCGCAAAATGCTCCCAGAAGATGGCGCGCTGTACGTTGTTAGACTGCAGCGGTCTATCTGAAAGTATCGAGATTCCCTCTACGGTTTTATCCGAGGTAAGTTGACCTGACAATCAGTAACAACTGTGAAACAGCTGTAGTCATTCTCCTTGGATCCGCTTCTTCGGTGTAGATGTTATGGTTGATGAACTGATTAGCTCTGATCAAGGCGGAATATTCGTTGGTTTATCGACAGATATTCGTCCTTGTGATTATTTTAATTTAATCGAGAATATTAGATCTGAACCCATTGCTCGAAGAAATGGCATTGATGATTTCGTAGAATGTAAGTAGATATCAATAGGAGAATCTTAAGTTGATTGGTTCTTGACAATAATCATTTACAATAAATTCAACATTGAATATAATTTCTTTCTAAAACATAGTGACTCACATCTCTTCAGTAATTCATACTCGAATTACGAATTTAACGAATGTGATTGAGTGACTACCCCGACTACGAATTCGAACAAGCGCGCAAAGCTCCTAACTGGTTCGTTAGTTTTTACTTGAATGTTTTGGTCAATTTTTTGCTAGATTACTCAATCATAATTATCAATGTTTCATTATAATCCATGATAAGAAATAAGATCGACATCGAATAATTTTTTCGTTTATATTCAGGTCCAATTTTCATATGTAATAGGTATCATATGTTTCTCTATTTTCTTATCTCGATATATCCATATTCCGATATTTATTTCATTTTTTTACTGCAGGTATGTTGAATGCTTTTTCCACTTCCAAAACTTTGTCTGGACGGTAATGTATGAACATTTTCAATACATATTGGTCAACAAATGAAACAGCCTGAAGTTGGAATAAATGATAAATAGGTCAAAACTCGATTTGGCGAAGAGTTTCCATTTCGATTTATTGTGGATTTTCTTATTCCACGACATCCGGGAAATGCAACAAAAATGTACATAGTATCACATCGAAAAGTAAACAGAGGCTTTTTGAGTAGAAAAATCAAGATTCGAGTTTTCAAAAATACTTCTTTCAAAATTATTTAGGTGAATGTTCCAGAGATACTGAAATCTTTTCATAAAAGATTTTTCTATGCTCATAATATATCAAGAAGATGACCATTGAGTTGAATTCATAATTCGTAGACAATGTGAACATCATTCAACCTCAAGTTCAGTAAATTAAAAAATTTTCAATTGTAAACTCAACTTCTAGTAGAATGAAAAATGTTCAAATAACTCTAGAGCCAACATAATTTTATTCATTCGGAGAAGAATATGCGATATTCATAAACTTACATTCCTGATAATTCATTTTAGTTCTATCGATTTTACATGACATTCAAATATGACTATCAGGCAATGAAAACAGTGCTCTATATCTAATGAGATTTAAGAGTACTTAAGTATCATGCCAATTAATATTGACCTGACATATTCGATTGCATGTGGAAAGGGCTCAGAAATAACCCTAACTTTTTGTTGTTTCATATTTTTACTGCGTAGATGTTTTTTTAAGTCCGCTTGTTTTTTCCCGTGCCATTATGATTTTCATTTATACACGAATTTCGTACCTCGTAGCTCTGTTTTTAAATTCGATTCGTCGTGTTTGTGTACGAGATGATCATTTACTGCTAAATCAAGGGTTATATTGACACTAACCTCATCAACAGCGTGTTATCGTTTTGACAACTTTTCCGCTTTTTTCATCCCTGTAGCTTACGAAACTTATTTTGCAGATGGTGTCGATTGCTATCTGACCCTGAAATTTCGCTTCAAAATATCCATCGAGAATGAAATGACAGCGACTATTTCCCTAATCGTAATTTCCACCAATCAGAAACGCGCAATTTTGATTTACAAATGATGTCCTTTCGTTTGCATAGAAAGTGTAGCACTTTCCTGCACTCGGTGTGATATTCTATAGTATAGCTACACCGAGTGCAGGAAAGTGCTACACTTCCAATTCAAACGAAAGGACCTAGAGTTTCTAGGTGGAAAAACTGTTTGGCAGGAGCTGTCAGCAGTTTATTCGAGCTTACCCGCGGCAAAACTTGACAGTTGTTGTCAGCAAAAATCACAATACCCCTACCGTGTACCAAAATTGCAATTTATATTTCAATTGTACCATAAATAATTAAGTTTGTAGTATTTTTGATGAAATAAATTAGGAATCTGTTTTTCAGTTTTCAAATTAATACCTATACATAATGCATGCAGAATAATCTGTTACTCATGAAATAGAATCTAAAAAACACATTCCGAAGTAATATTTTTTTAAGAAAGCATTCGTGCAGGTGCAGAAATCCTCGTCTTCGACTCGGATTTTTGTTGCCACCAGCACTCATGCTTCTTGTGCAAATATTACTAGCAACGTGATTTTTCTATTTTTTTCGGAAAAATTAAAAATGCCCTTATGATATTACTTACGAAAATAATGAAAGCGGCAATGTGGAATTTATATCGAGAATATTATTCGTATCCGACACATTTCAAAGTATTTAGGACCGTATTTCTATTTTCTACTTGAGTATTCCTTGTCCTTGTGGCTTCCTTTTACGTCAGTCCTGTTCTATAGACACCGAAGGTTGCGTTGAGGGCTTCGCGAATGCAAGTAGAGTGACGTTTTGGACTAGAGAAAATAAACTTTGAGGCGGCCTTCGATAAGGCATCCTTGATGAAGCCTTCAAGGAGCGTCTCTAAATAAGGCCCTTAGTAGATATGTTGATAATTAAAATCAAGAACCCTTTTACCTGTCATTTTTTTACCGATGGAAATTTTGAAGCGAAATTTCAAGATCTTCAAAATGAGGTATCGAAACACCCTTCATCCCTAATCAAAATTAAGGGGTTGTGCTCGCCCCCTTTAGGGGGATGCAAAGAGCGGAATTATAAATTGACGGGTCCGAGCGATTTTCCACATTTTCATTTTAAAGCCAGATAATCTAGGTGTCAAGTTTTGTTGGATCACACTGTATAACATCGTACTATATAACATCGATTTGTTGATGTAGTTTCTCCAATTTTATCATTTATTTCGTCAACTAATATCTGAAGTCCGCTCCTCTAACAGTAAACTTTTGGCACTTGAACCTAAATATTTCCTGGTAATCTTTCGCATTGTATTCCAAAATTGACAATCTCTTATCCGAAACTATCCTATACTCCATTCACTTTTATAAATTATCCCGGTTGGTTATGACATTCTGACACATTTCAACGTGTATATTTTGAATATGTTAGGTTATAATCATTTTCCTGTCAGATAACTACACAATATTGTCCTCTCTACATAGAGGTCGTAGTAATTACATATTTCTCAAAATGTAATAATATACTTTGGGAAAAAAATGAATTTGAGAAAATATTATGTGAATTCATTAATTCCAAAGACCTGGCAAATGTTGAAGAAACTTTTTTCTCTGTCAACACTGGAAATATTCCACTTATATAAACATGGTTGGAAGTTTCGGTTATGCTATTTTCTTGTTCGAAAATCAAGAATCTAGTGTTATAGTTGTACTCAAAAATAATGGACGCAGTAGTCCATTACTTTGTGATAGTTCATCCGAAAAAAAATTAAAGTACTCGAATACCCCTGCAGAAAAACTTCTTAACGAACAGACTTACCTATGGAATTCCCTACTTTTCAAAATTCTTGAGAAATAAGTCTACAGAAGACATTTAAATACCTTGTTGCACAACTTGAAATACTTCAGTATGAAAATGTAGTTGTACTACAAAACCGATGTCATCTTAACAGAACTAACTCAATTTACGGAGTTCTTGGGAATCTATGTGAACGATACAATGGATTTTCACTCACATACGTCGAAAATGTTGGATATCTTGTTATTAATTATTTATTCCAAATTATCAGGGTTACTATCAGAACAAGCAGATTTCAATTCTACATAGCACTTCCTGATACTTTGTCTCTGCTTCTTCAAAACTACCTTCGGCATTTTTAGTTTCCAAGCATGATGATTATGTTGAGATTGAGAGTAAAAATTGGCATTGGCATTCGGCAACGTCGCTAAGAATTATTTTGACATTCGCGATATTTCACGAGTGCCAACCTGCGTCAGTTCAAAGTAAAAAACTTGATAGACCTAAATCATGTCCAACCGGGATAGTTTATAAAAGTTAATGAAGTATACATAAACAAGTGTAAAGCAACAATGTTCGTTCTTGAAAGAAATTCCTCTCGTCGACCAAACGTATTGGTATTTTGACCCTGGCTCAGGCGCCAAGCCAATTTTATAAACAAGTTTATTTTGCACATAAATATAGGGTAATTACTGTGAAATATTATTTTTAGGAATAATATAAGCATAGAGCCCATTAAATTGCAGCTCATGCTCGAAGGATATTAATACTCCCAATTATTTCGAATGATTTACTTCCCAGTTATTAATTTTCGCCCAGCGTATTCAGCTTTTCTCCCTTCCATTACAGATGAACGTACACATTCGTCTTTATTTCCCGTCACAAACCTAACTATTTTCCTCGAGCAGGCAGAAATTCTCTATGACTGCCGAGTGTGTCAGACCAGAAGTAGAGAACTCTCAAGTAAACCATCTCAGGGTATAATCGTTGAAAAATACAGATTTCTTTGTAAAACCTTCACATAATATCTTTAGATAGTGATATCTTACGATATACCTTTATTATCTTCAACGTACTACGTCTTATTTTTTAGGTTTTTATGGGTTTTCACTCCCAATATCTGAAACGGAACTATTTAAAATTAAATAAAAATTATTTTCCTCATGAAAAAGGCCCTCGCGGATTGCAGTATCAATTATTTGTCAAATGCAGTTTCTCGGAGAAAAGATTGCCTAATGAACAACACAGAAACAATACAAACGATAAAGAAAACGAACTGTGACGTTTCAGAGTACAACTCTGATTCTTTCATCAGACAAAATAGAAAATTTCAAGAGTTATCTTCTTTCGATTTGAGACTTTTCTATGTTTTATTTCAAATATTAATTTTTTTTTTCTGTGACGGGAAATAAATTTGACATTTTATCTCTGTTGACAGGTAACAAAATATAACTTTTCACGAAATTACTTTTTTCCCAGGGAAAAAAGTGAGTACTTTCTTCCCGGATATATATATACATATAGATGATTCCACAAATTCGACAAGTTCCTGCAATCCCAAGTACAACATCAGCCTTAGCCATTAAATAAACTTCATCGGGTGCATTATTCAAAAAATCACTAATTTGTGTACTCGTAAAAATCGCAGCTTTCTTGGGCGTGTAACCTTTCCCATTTTGGTTCAGAAATGTAATTAGTTTGAAATATTTTGAAATGTCTACATTATTATTGGATTGTAACATACTTTTAATCATTGAATAATTCGACCACACTGTTCATGGCTTTTGTTGTTGTGCCAGTTCCGAAAAATAAGCCAATAACACTGTCTCCGAGAAAGAACTGCATTTCTTTTTCATTTTCCATTCCTTTAATCTTGAATACGCGGTTTCGTGAATTTTTCGCGATTTAGCTGGCAATAATTTTCGTGACGCTACTTGCGCTGTTTCTATCAACTCCGGTGGAGTCAGAGAAAACTCGGAATCAGAAATTTTTCAACTTTATATTATTCAAAATAACTACGATAAATGAGTTCGAAATTTTTGAATCAAATCACAAAATTAAATTGACAGATATTTGATTACTTTGAAGTTTTCCTTAGCAACGCAGGTCTAATGGTCGCTATAACTACAACAGCTTACTAGTTTAAAAACTCAAATTTCATATCGATAACATTCTGACTTTAATATATTGTAATAATATGTTTTTTCACTATTAAGTTGTCGTTTTTCCTGTCACAGAAAAAAATAGTGTATTATACACGGGAAAAAATATTAGATTTTAGTTCTCGGTTTTTATCTCCCTCCGCTTCGCGTCGGGAGACAACATAACCTCGAGCTAATATCTAATACTTTTTCCCTTGCATAATAAATTACTATTTTCAACATCACAGGGTAACTATTGGAATTAAAAAACATCAAAAATTTTAAATTTTAATGTTTTTTCCCAATATCTCCAGAATTATAATCGCATTAAACTGAAATTTGGTACACTGCTGTAAAATATAAAGCTCAAGGTACCAGCAAAAGTTCTTTCAAATATGATGGATGGTTTCCGAAAAAAGAAGTTTTTTCCAAAAAAATTTGGAAAACATTCTTTACAAACTTTACTGACAGTACGATCTCAACAAAATTCTGTTGAAAGTTGCGCGTAGTTATGCTTCAACTAACTGTCAAATTTCAATCTAATCGCTTCAGTAGTTCCTGAAATATCAGGGAAACAATCTCGAAAGTTCGAATGGCTATAGCTCCGAAACCATTTGGCTGATTCATCCCATCAACGAACTTAACCGCCGAATTCCAATACGCGACTTCATCTGAAAGTTTCAAGTTGCTAGCTAGCTCCGTTCTACAGTTATCTAGTCGTCGGCAAAAATATGAAATATGATATTTTGTGAGAGACCTATTGTCATCTAAACAGAAGACCGAATGAGGAAAGAACAACAACTTTAGCTCCTATTTCATACGTAAAAAATTATATATGGAGATATCAGCGACGCGCTAATCCTTGCGGAATTAGTCAAAGCGTATTCCTTAATCCGTTAATTACTCTGACAAGTAACCGACAATGAGGCCATTCAATTAAGCAATTAGCCAACTAATTTCAATCAGACCTGATGGTGGAGCTAACGGGAAGTATTTGGTAATTCCTAATGTATCGTAGGTCATGTTCATATCCCACAAAAGTGAGGGAGCATGTAATATTGAGAAACGTTATAGTGGTCTGGAAGTGATCCACGTTAATATTTTGGAATTGTGGTATCTACTAATAGCGATTTTACAAAACATTATAAATGTACGTTTCAACTAATATATCTCAATAATAGACCCTTATCATTTTAGTTTGCAAAAACGAAAACAGGAAACGAATATTCGATTCTACATATGCATTTTGTACTGAAGGCCATCAAATCTACTGAGTGATATATTCGCCACTATTGGAAAGTTCAACCAGTATTGTTTAAATGTAGTAAAGGGTTTTCCAATAAGAGGTGTTATTTTGATATTCAAAGAAAAGTGCCATTTTTTCAATATAAATAATTGGATGTTTATTTCATTATAAAGAAGAAGCTATGCGGTTAATAGTGGAAAATAACATCAGGCAAATGACCACCACGACCACGCTTACAGGACCATATCCTTGAAATGAAATTTTCCATAACCAAATCGCAAAGTGGCTGCCCTATGTCCTCGATAGCCTCACGAATTCCATCTTTGAGGTCTTGAATCGACGCTGGGCTAATGGCGTAGACCTTCTCTTTCACGTGGCCCCAAAGGAAGTAGTCGCAAGGTGTTAAATCACAAGATCTCGGTGGCCAATTGTGATCACCTCTTCGAGAGATAACACGGTCCGGAAACTTTTCCCGCAAAAGATCAATGGTTTTGTTGCTTGTGTGGCCTTTAAAGTAAACGTTGTCCACATCAATAACATCCGATTCCGGCCATGAAAAATCATTAATCATCTCTCGATAGCGCAATCCATTCACCGTAACTGTTTCTCCAGCCTCGTTTTCGAAAAAGTAAAGTCCAATGACTCCGCCAGACCATAAACCGCACCAAACAAACGGTCACACGCTGAGGATAGAGAGGCTCTTCAACAATAACTCTAGGGTTTTCCGAGCCCCAGATACGACAATTTTGCTTGTTGACCAAGCCACCGAGGTGGAAATGGGCCTCATCATTCAAGATGATTTTTCGATGAAATTCCGGATCATTTTCATGCATTTCAACGACCCAATCAGCAAAGACACGACGTTGTTGGTGATCGGCCGGCTTGAGTTCTTTGTTAACTGAACTTTATAAGCCCTAAGACCCAAATCTTTATGCAAACTACGGTGTAATGACGTTTGTAGAATGCCCAATTCCAAAGAACGACGAGGAATGGACAAACCTGGGTTTTCTTCAACACTTTCGGCTACAGCAGCATTATTCTCGGCTGTTCTTGAGCGACGTGCACAGGTTTTATTCTTCACATCACTAACAGCTTAAATTTTCTCACCAATTTATTTATTGCGGTCTGACAAGGTGCTTCACGACGACTCAAAAATGTTCGAGTTTTACGAACCGTCTCTGCCAAATTTTCACCATTTTTATAGTGAATTTTAATAATTTCAATGCGTTGTTGAAGCGTGTATCGTTCCATTTTTATTAATGGCGTAGTTTCTACTTGTCAAATGTCAAAAAAATGGCAGCTTCAAAAGTGACATCTACCGAAATAGCGGACTATTCGAAATAACACCTGTTATTGGAAAACCTTTTTATAAAAATTTCTGGAGTTGCAAAGTGGCCAAAAAACCAGGAGTGCGTTTCATGAATCAATGGAGAAATTTCTGAAAATTGGAACAAACCATAGCTGTCAACAATGAGTATGTTAGTGTTTTTACTGTAACCTGGTTACTCTGAAGTATGCTAGTTACTATATCTTAGTTCTTTTATTTTTTCGCAAAAAAATACTTTGTATCACAGGATCATAGGTACCGAAAAATATCTCACAAATGTTGTAAAGTGATACACGTTAAGAGCAAACAATACCTCGAATATAACAGGATGACTTTTGGAGGCCAGAGTTCGTTTTTTCAAAAAAATTTTTGGGTGCAAACGGTTGAAAAAAATGGTTAGAATGCGCAATGTAGCCACCTTTCATATTCGAGGATTTTCGGGAAAATGATAACTGAAATGGAGGGAAAAATAACTAACATTGCGCATTCTCATAGAAGAATTGAGTTCATCCCAAAAATAAGAAGGAACATCATTCTTCATCAAAATTCTCTTATTCTCATTCACATCTAAAAACATATGGCCATTCTTCTTTGACCATGAATTACATTGAGGTACACAATATTAGTAATTTCGGAAGGATGTAAAATTTTAATCGTAAAGAATCGAATCGATAACACCACAAAATCTCGAAAATGAACTTTAAGGTGAGCAGAACATGTTAGAAATAACGGACACGTCGAAAAGTACTAGCTTGGATGAGTTCGAATATCTCTCGCCAGAGGGCCTATCGCTTCTCAGTAGATGTAAATAGATGAATTCACCTTTGAATAGACGACTTCGCTCCAAGTTGCCAACCCAAGAATTTCGACAAATTTACTATTACTGGGAATTTCAGAACAAAATCGACATGATGAGGTACCCATTATTTATAAATTCAAACCAGATAATTCTTTTCAAATATAAGGTTTTGTTAAGACCATCTCTGATTGGCTGGAATTTGAGTTGGGCTTCCTGATTTCAAGTCATTAGTGTCAAGTTTATGTAGGATATGTTCCTACAATCAACTCGACTATTTTGGGTTGCCGGTTTTCTGTTCCGTAAATATGAAATATTCGGTTGGTTCCTGAAAAGAGGTTAATAACGAAATTTGATCCATGAAAGAGCAATCTTTATGTCACCAGAACGAATTTTCTATTGCAACCAATAAAAAGAATAGAACAATCTATATTTACCTCATGATCCATAGACCATAGCATGATGTGAGTAAAACATAGTGTGCTCATCTGCTCATCTGTGATCGTATTTACCAATGTTGAAGTCACTTTTTCATTCAAATTCGAAGCACAGAATATATATTTCCTTGTATTTTAATCTTGCTGACGTCACTTTTTTTTCAGATGAGCACACCATCTTCTTTATATCATGGACCATAGTATAGTTATTTTTGCATAGTTGATTGTTGTCTCCGCTATGTTCTATGGATAATACAGTAAATATCATAGACTCATAAAACTGTATGATAGGAGAGTTTGTAATGTCTATGGTAGCAATAAATTGTTCTATGCTATTGAGTTGTTACCATAGAAAAAACTTCTGGTGACAGAAAGACTGCTCCTTCCATGATGTAAGCAAAACATGGTGTGCTCATATGCTCATGTGTTATCGTATTTACCAATGATGACGTCACTTTTTTCATTCAAATTCAAAGCACAGAATCAATATTTCCTTGTATTTTAATCTTGCTGACGTCACCACTTTTTCAGATGAGCATGTTTTTTACATCATGACTCTTTCATTGATCAAATTCCGTTATTAACCTTTTTTCAGGAACCAACCGTATAGTTCATATTTACGCAACAGACCTGCAACCGAAATAACGCCAACTTAAATTTCAGCCAATCAGAGATGATCTTGACAAAAACCTATATCTAACCTTAATTGGAAAAAATTTTCTGGTTTGAGAAGTCGAGGCACCGTTTACGGGTAACAATTTATAAATAATGGGAACCTCATCATGTCGATTTTGTTCTAAAATTCCCCTTCCCCAGTAGAGTTCACGAAATTCGTGGGTTGGCAACTTGAACCGAAGTCGTCTATTAGTTCAAGACACGCATAGAACATCGCGGTGAAAATCCAATCCGAACGTTTCCGTGAAATGTGTTGGAACAAGCCTACCATTTTCTCGTAATGTAGAACCATGAAAACCTCCAACCAATCCAATCCAAACCATTCCGCGTTTCGTATAACAAAAACCCTTTATTTCAACCCCTTTCGGCGAACATTCATCACAGCGAGATTTAGCAAGTCGTAATGCGATTGTCATTCGGAATTTTTTCTATGTATCATGCACCTTTGACAAGCAACGGGGCCAGCAGCGGGACGTTCCGGGCCTAGCCGAACGTTATAATTTATGAAAGCGGCATAAAAATCCAATTTCGGCGGCAACAATAACAGGAGAGTGTATGTAGAATAATCGGCAAGCACGCGCTATCGCTCCAGATCTGCTTTATTTGCCATTATTAAAACAATAAATTCGCACCAAACGTCACATTCTGTATTTTTATTATTTTTGCCGCCGACAAGTGATCTGCATTGTGTGCCACGTTCCCTTTATAAATATCTAAAATAAACTGTTTTAATCTAGAATAAAAGCCGTGAAATATGTAAACGTTGCGCCGCCGTTCCAAAAATTGCGCCATAAATATGGCTTTATTAATTTTATAATATGTTACTGGAAATCTAATTTCACGTTTCAACCGGATAAGTATTCATTTTCGCGGCGCGCTCGGTTTGGTTCATTTATGGGGCACTTTTTTAATCCGGAAAGTAACGCATAAAGGACACACATCGCGGTATTAAATGACTACCGTGGATATTTTGAAATGATGAACAAGCGTTCATACTGTAAAAATAACTCTTCAGGACAGTTATTGGAAAACAAGATTGAAATTCTCTACAAGATAGGTACCTCGTTTGTGGCTCAACTAAATTTGTGACTAATTTTGATAATTTCATTATTGAACAACGAAAATTAAGAGAAGCAATAATGAAAATTCTAGAAAAGCACTTACATGAATTGCGTGGCTTTTGGGCGCATGTTCAAACTCGTTGCAAAGGCGGTGTTTTCTCCACGTATAAAGAGCTTGAATGTGGAAGGAAACCCACACATGAGAAACAAATAAAATATTCCGTCATGTAGCACCCATACATACACGAGGAAAAAACCTGAAAACTAACAGCACTCTTGAAAATAAAGGAGAAAAATTTTTTTAAAAATGTAGAAAAGCACTGCCGTGAAGGCAGCGCTTTTGTGCGCCTGCTCAATGTAGATGACCGCATCGGCAACGAATTTGAACATGTGCGCAAAAGCTGCTTCCTTCACAACCGTTCTTTTTCAGGTTTTTTTTTCGATAAATTACTGGATTTCAATTTGATCTAATCTGTATTTTTGGAAATATTGGAAAAATTAAATTTTGAATGGGTATATCTACGGAATCATTAGGCGGATTTTACCCATTCAAGAATTCGACCTTCTACAAATATCGAGTTTCTAAGTCGTTTCTTCCGGAAATTATTGTGTTTACGGTCGATCGGTTTTCGATCAGATCGAATTGAAATCCAGTACTTCATCGAAAAATTTCGAAAGGTTCATAGAGAACTTAATGAGGATGATATGATAAGAAAATCACAGAAATTTTTTTTCAAATTGTTCTAATGGCACGATCATAACGAAATTTTGAATAAAGTTGTCTTTCAACATCTTCAAACTAGCTGCGAAGTTTTATCAGGATTGAATTAGTGTTTCTTGAGTTATACCGAAAAAACAACGATATCGAGAAAAAAACCTCGAAATTCGACATATTTTTTCCCAATATCTCCAAAACTTATTATAGTATAGTACTGAAATTTGGTACACTGCTGTGAAATATGAAGTCCAAAGTCCGAGTGGGATTTTTTTCGGATGAACAGTTTTGGAAAAAAACATCATCATGACAAAATTTGGATCAAAGTTGCGCGTCATTATACTCCACCTAATTGCCAAGTTTAAAACCAATCGCTAACCAGTTTCCGAAATAAAAAATAAATAACTTCAAAATTTCAAGTGGCTATAACTCCGAAACTGTTCGACCGATTTGGCCCATTAACGAACTCAATTGCGGCATTCTGATGCGCGACCTACCCTGAAAGTTTCAAGTTGCTAGCTCACGCCCTTCGACAGTTATCGTGTCCACGGCCGGTCGGACAGAATCGAGTTTGACACCGGATTCGTCATCGAGTGAGTCCAAACTTGTCATATGATCATTTTCGGCTCAAAATTTGGAAATTACACGAATTATTTGAACGAACCTATTGCATGCTGTTCCCCAGAAAATTTTTCAACAAAATTGTGTTTTTTTTTTTCATTTTTCAACGATACGATTCACACGAAAGTTGGCATGAACATGCTCTATGATGTTCTTCAACTCATAACGAAGAAGTCAAAGGCATAATTTATATTCCATAAGAAAAATTCCATCAGAATGCAAGCAGAAAAATTCAGATTGTTCAAACGAAACTCAAACACGATTTCAATATTTTTCGTGCTCTATGGCACTACTATTTTCAGACTCAATTTGTATTCTATATTTTCCAAATAAATGCATATGCACGTATTTCAGCAGCAGATGTGTGAATCGAACTCAAAATAAGTATATAATATAAATTCGAATTTCATTTTATTAGTCGATAAATTCTCGTGAAATAAACAATGGCAGTTTTATGACTATATCATTACGTTTTATATCGGAATAGTTTATTTGAAAATGAAACCAACCGAGTTTTCACAAACTATAGGATACGAGGGAATAAATACAAATTCGCCAACGTAAAACAATTATTAAGACCACTTAAAAAGTTGATCCGAGAGCGTTGTTCTTTATACGGAAATACAATATTTTCTTCATATATATATATGAATATATATTTTATTCATGAATAAATCTCCCTTACTCAACCTTTTTTGAAACCCAGGAATTCCCATAATTTCTTGTATTTTGCACCATATTTTTTCATTTTTTTCAACTATTTAAAGAACTGTATCCCAAATATTATGTCATGTTATTATGACGAAACAATTGTTGTGAAAATAAATATATAAAGCGGAAATAAGTTATTTTACTTTTTAGTCATTACAATATTTTCATTCCCATGAAAAGAGAGAGAAATGGATAAGATTTAAAACTTGAATTCGTTCCAAGCAAAGTCTGTATGTTAGTAAATTCGTTCTATTCTAGGGGAAAAAAATACTGATTATATGATATATTGACCAATAATATTTAAGAATGGGGGTTTTTCCTGAATTTGTGTTATTACTGCAAATGCAAATTTGGGGTCTGAGATTGTCCAGGCATGCACGAAGTGACAACGGTGTTTAGTAGAATAGCTTTTTGTGCTATTGAATAATGAATTATTTATTCCTATTCTGTGGTACACACGTGTTCTTCGTCAATATAACCAAACAATTTCAGTTTGCGATTTGTCAGTAATATGACAGTCTGTGTGCTCTTCTTTTTCTATTTCTTGGTCGATGTCTTCTACTCTAACCAGATCGAAGTATAGCTATCTCTGTTTTCCTAAGCAAAGTAATACATTTGTCGTCCTTTTCTTTCCGAGAAAGCTGAATTCGACTTTGCCATATCGCACACTCAAGACAAATACCTTTAAATGCAAATCCCCATTTTTATTTTTCTGTTTTAGGTGATCAAACATTTTTTTAAAAATATAATATTGAAATTATATGTTTGAAATGTGATGTTCTAAAGATTTTTCATGAAAATTACTGCATTTTCGTTCAAAGGAAAAACCCACATTTTGATTCGAAAATTGTCTTAAACGGTTGTATCGGGCTTACTATGACTGGAGCTATCTAAAAAAAAGTATTTTGGATACTTAACCGTAACTAAGTTACCTTGCAGTGTGTAAGTTCTTTTGTTTCCTCGAAAAAAAACTGTGATACTTTCCAAGTAACTGTATCTTTTTAACCTCAAAAAATATCTTAGATACCTTCAACTATCTTGAATACCGAAAAGTTTCTTAGATGCCGAAAATTATCTTGGATACCGATAAGTATTGCAGATACCGAAAAAGTTAGACAACCTAGCAATCGTCCGACATCTGAAAATGGCCACCGGCGTGCTTTTCTTTTACCTGGGTTGAGCTGGAGCATACAGGTCAAGATGTTAGTTTCAATCTTTTAAATTTTCTTCTATTTCGTTTACTGTCGGTTTCACAAAACTTTTGAAGCCTGATCAACTCGTTGATTAAGGTTTGTATTCGATGGTTGTGTTGAGAATGAACTGAAATCGAGTACAGAATTTACTGTTGACTGACATTCAAGCCCTTGATCTGGCAATCAAAGTTTTGTGGAACCGGCCGCTAGAGTTCAATTTGTATTGTTTCAAAGCCTGAAAATAAGTCGAGAAACTATTATTATAACATAATCATAAAGACAAATTTCCGTCCATAAATCAACAAATATTCCCCATTGATCAGAGCTAATCATCCGATAAACCAAAACATCTACACCGAAGAAGCGAATCCGAGGAGAATGACTACAGCTGTTTCACAGTTGTTACTAATCTTCAGGTCAACTTACCTTGAATAAAACCGCAGAGGGAATCGCGGTTAAATCCTTAATCGCCGATCAATTCAGATTATTGAGCATAGAATACGGTGTTGATCGATCGATTAAGCGCTTGATTGCCCGATTAACGGTGATCGAGACATAAAACCGGCCCCAAGTCATATTGGAGATAAATTATTTTCAAGACACACTCTCAATGTCAAAAAGTAGTATTTTATTTCAATTCGGAATTATTTCCAGTGGAATTAAGAAACAATTTTCGTGTCGTAAAGTATAAAACATAAAACGAAACTAAATCTCCATTGTTCGATATCGTTACTGACGTAAACACTCCCCAGAAAAACAATCGCGGACGGTCCTTGTTACGAGCGTTGATGTAGAATATAACTATAAATATTTTAGGAACAAATCGATACACGTATAACGTAATTCTATTTATTGAAAACATTATAACGGTCCTAAACTAAACAAATATTTATTTTCTCGAATAAACATTCATTTGTATATTCGAATCAGGAAATAAAATTTTATTGGTGGCAGTTCGCTCGATCAGAAAAACAAAACAATCTGAAGCAATTATTCTGTGACATGCGCCATTTGGTGTTTAGCTAGCTCGCTACAATCTCGGATATGAATATATCGTTTGTTTAATTACTTTGATTACAAACTTTTCCGATAAGAATTGGTGGACAACAAGTTTTTGACCATGATGGCTTCGCTCATAAGAAGGAATAAAGACCGTTCTTCAAAATAATTTCATGATAATAGCTTTTTCGCGCTTGCACTATTGGTATTCGTTACTGAGCATGCATTGCAAGTCTCTAAGTTGGAATAAATTCAGTGAATTAAAGAGATTTTCTGTTGGAAATATTCTTGGACAGGTCGATTAGTATTTTAAATAGCATTTTTGCTGCGCGCAAAATAGGGGAACAGCGTGATATCAATTCGTCCAAATGTGTAATTTTCGAATTTTGAGCCGATAATGGTCTCAAACGACGAGGTTGGACTCTCTGATGACGAATCCGGTGTCAAAATCGATTCTGTCCGGCCGTACGTACGCACGATTACTGACGTCCGGAGGAATTTATCGACTTGAAAATTTCAGAATTCGGTGGTTAAGTTCGTTAATGGGCAAAATGGGTCAAATGATTTCGGGGTTATAGCCATTTGAAGTTTTGACGTTATTCCCCTGATATTTCTATTGAATAGACGACTTCGGCCCAAGTTGCCAACCCACAATTTTGCCGGTTGCCGGTTTTCCATTCCGTAAATATGAAATATTCGGTTGGTTCCCGAAAAATGGTTAATTACGGATTTATTCATGCGAAAAAGTTCTTTCTGTCACCAGAACGACAGTCAATGATCTATGGTAACATGTCCATAGCATAGAACACTTTTAATTACTTTATGATCCAAAGAACATAAAGAGACAACAATCAACAATGGAAAAATTACAAAGTATGGTCTATGGATCCTAAGGTAAATAATAACTGTTCTATGCTATGGATATGTTACCACAAAACATTGATTGTCGTTCTGGTGCATAGACCTAATATGTCTATGTTCTGGTGACAGAAAGATTGCTTTTTCATCAATCAAATTCCGTAATTAACCTTTTTTTTCAGGAACCAACCGAATATTTCATATTTACAGAACGGAAAACTGGCAACCGAAATAACCAAGTTGATTTGCGGAACATATCCTATATGAATTTGACACTATTAACATGAAATCAGGGATCCCAACATTAGATCAATCAGAGATGATCTTAACAAAACCCTATATTTGGAAGGAATTATCTTGTCTGAGGGACGTTTGAGGGACCGAGGCATTTTTTACGGATATTCATAAATAACGCGAACCATATCATGTCGAATTTGTCTTGAAATTCCCGTTCCCCAGTGATAGTTAATTTGTGAAGAAAATTGTGGGTTGGCAACTTGGGCCGAAGTCGTCTATTACTTATAGACGACTTCGGCCCAAGTTCGATCTTGACAAAACCCTATATTTGTAAGGAATTATCTTGTTTCAGGAGCCGAGGCATCTTTTACGGACATTTATAAATAACGCGAACCTTATCATGTCGAATTTGTCCTGAAATTCCCCTTCCCAGTGATAGTAAATTTGTGAAGAAAATTTTGGGTTGGCAGCTTGGGCCGAAGTCGTCTATTGAAACTTGGCAGTTAGTTGAAGCGTGGGGACTTGCAACTCAGAAACTGTTCATTACATTTGAAGAAAATTCTTGTCGTACCTTGAACTTTATATTTCACAGCATTGTAGCAAATTTCAGTTCGATACGGTCATAATTTTTGAAGATATTGTGGAGAAATATGTCAAATTTCGTGGTTTTTTCAAGGTATTGTTATTTTTTCCGGAATAACTCAAAAAATACTCTTCTAATCATAATGAAACTTGGCAGCTAGTTTGGAAATACTGATTTATAACTTTTTGCTAAATTTCGTGATGACCGTGTGATTAGAACAATATAAAAAAAATTAAAAAAAAAAAAATTTTTTTC
This sequence comes from Myrrha octodecimguttata, assembly GCA_958510865.1. NCBI lineage: Eukaryota > Metazoa > Arthropoda > Insecta > Coleoptera > Coccinellidae > Myrrha > Myrrha octodecimguttata. The sequence continues at coordinate 61,662,736 of OY294056.1, forward strand.
GAGTATTCAATATTTTGCGATCTTCTGATCATAATATAATTAATTTCTGCATGAACATTCGAACTTTACTTTTTCGATAACGTACTGGATTTCAATTCGATCTAATGTGTATCTATGGAAATATTGGAAAATAAAATTTTTAATGGATATACCTGCGGAATCATTGGGTGGAGTTTACCCATTCAAGAATTCGTAACTAAGGTCGTGTTTCTAAGTTGTTGCTTTCGGAAGAACAGTACCTACTTCAGCACTTTATCGTAGAAAACCTAAAAAAGCACTGCCGGGAGGCCACGGCTTTTGCGCGCATGTTCAAATTCTTTGCCAAAGCGGTCATCTCCATTGAGCTTGCGCGCAAAAGCTGCTGCCTTCATGGCAGTGCTTTTTAGGTTTCTCTAGTTGGAGTGGTTAGTTCGAATCATAAAGCATCATAATATTTCGAACTTTCTTTTTACACTTTCCACGTCACTAATTTCTTATTTCTGCGGCCGTCCGCTCGTTGGCACGATTAGGGGTCTACGGAGAATTATATCGACTTGAAACTTTCAGTGTGGGTTTCATTTCAAAGTGCGACGATTAATATTTTTATGGGACAAATCATCCGAACGGTTTCGGAGTTACAGTAATTTGAAATTTTGAGGCTATTTTCATGATATTTAGAAAACTACCGACCGGCCGTCCATTTGCACGATTACGGACTTAAAAAGATTCTATCGACTTGAAAATTTCAGGGATGGTTGAATTTCGAAATAGAAAGGTTAAGTTGGTTGAAGGGCTAAATCGGCCAAACGGTTTCGGAGTTATAGCGATTTAAAATTTTAAAGATATTTTCCTGATATTTCAAGAACCCTAGAGATTGAACCGGAACTTGTCAACTAGTTGGAGAATAATTTTTCGAGAAATTCTGTCGAGATAGTGGCATCGGTCAATTTTGATAATATTTTTTTCAAAATTTTTTTCGAAAAAAATTTTTTATTCGAAAACTGTTCATTACATTTGGAAAAAAGTTTGGTCATACTTTAAGCTTCAAATTTCGAAGCAGTGCACCAAATTTTAGTTCGATAGGGTAAAAATTTTTGGAGATATTGTGAAAAAATGGCAACCTTTTTTTTGCTCGCATTTTCTGGAAACAGCGTGATATCGATTTGTCCAGATGTCTGTAATTTTCGAATTTTTCCCCAAAGATCTTCGCGAACGACAAGGTTGGTCTCACTGATGACGTGTCCGGTGTCAAAGTCGATTCTGTCCGTCCTGCTAAGTCGGACGGACGTAGAAAAGAGGTTATTTACATGATATTTCAGAAACTATCTGAGCGATTGGATTGAAATTTGGCAGTTAGTTGAAGCATAACAACGCGGAGGTGAGTCCAACCCAGTCGTTTTAAACCAATTTCGGCTCAAAATTCAAAAATTGCAGACATTGTGAAGAAACAATAATGCGCTGTTCCCTAGAACAAGCGCGTTAAAATAAGTCCCCCCAATTTTTCAATGAAACAACTTCATATCCCACCACATTGCGAATGATCGACTAGAGACCTCATATATTTCTTGTACATACAACTTAGATCCGCCATTTAATTATTTCTATCTATAACACGACCAAGGCAGCAAACATCCCGTTAGAATCTTCTTGATCTCGAAATTGAGTTGAGATTGCCGCTGACAAAAATAAACGCTATAAAATAGTTTATTATGCTTGTAAATTACTTTACAACATACAAGAAGTAATGTTCGAATTATCTCATTACGGGTATTTATTTATCCCTATAATTAAAATACTGAAAATTAATAGGAATGTGTTCCAATCGGAGGAGTTAAACATCCATTCAAAATACACAGATTTCATTTGAAACTTGTGTATTTTGAGTTATACAAGTTGGAATTGATTAATACCTCCTTCAGAGACACAAAAACAAACCAACAGAGTTTATTATGTTCGTCACAATGCTGAACTCTCGGAATAAAGTTGAGGTTAAATTGGTGCGAGTTCATCAGAAATTATGGTTCTACGATTTCAATTGATTATCTATACAGCGTGTCCCAAAGGTCGACCTCAAGCCGGAAATGGGCGATGCCAAGTCGGTATAGTTACCAGAAGAATTTAAGGAAATTCTAGAAATACAGTAGTGATGTGAGATCAGGAGCTTTTTTCTTAAGCGCTTGTTCAAATTCTAACTTTTAGATCGACACGAAATTTTGCACCTACACTCCATCCACTTTTATAAACTATCCCGGTTGGCGATGATTTAGGCCTATCAAGTTTTTTATACTTAAATCTGCCGTAGGTTGGCGCTCGTGAAATATCGGCAAAGTCAAAATAATTCTCAGAGACGTTGCAAAATGCCAATGCCAATTTCTGCATATTCATAGACAAGATATACATAATCATCAAGCTTGGAAACTAACAATTTCGAAGGTAGTTTTGAAGAAGCAGAGACAAAGTAGCAGGAAATGCTATGTAGAATTGACATCTGCTTTTTCTGGTATAGTAACCTGATAATTTGGAATCAGTAATTAATCACAAGCTATCCAACATTTTCGACGTATGTGAGTGAAAACCAAGGAATTATATTTTATATGAATAGATATTTATTTTTTAGCTGTACATCACCACAATGAGGAAGATCTTGAGTTAAATGGACGACAAAGAATTTCCCTCTTTTGGTGCACCCAAAAAGACACTGACTGAAGACCATTTTTAAAACTCGATTTTTTATTTCCGTACAAGAAAACAGCATAACTGAATCTTCCAACCATATTTATATACGTGAAATTATTTCCAGTAATAACAGAGATAAAAGTTTCTTTCAACATTCGCCAGGTCTTTGGAATTATTGAATTCACATAATATTTTCTCAAATACATTATTCACAATTCGAATATATTATACGTAATCACTACGACCGCTATGTAGAGAGGTCAACGTTGTGTAGTTATCTGACAGGAGAATGACTGTAACCTAACATTTTCAAAATATACACGGTGAAATGTGTCAGAATGTCATGGCCAACCGGGATAGTTTGTAAAAGTGGATGGAGTACCTGTAGTTGCCCGTCGGTATTCTCCAACTGATTACAAAGTTTCAATCTGATTCAATTTGTAGTTCTTGAGATATTGCGAAAATCGTTCAAATTCCAATCAACAACGAAATTTAGTATATTTTTTTGTTATTATTACTCCAAGAGTAATTATCGGATCGATTTGAAATTTGGAGCATTTTTGTTGAATACTGACTTGAAGGCTTGTATCAAATGTCGTTGAAATCTAATTAATATTTTCGGAGAAAATTTCTAACAACTGGATCCATACGAAATTTAGCGCGTTGGTATTCCAAAACTATCTACAAAGTTTCAATCTTATCGACATAGTACTTCATGAGATATCGAGTAATTATCCATTAATCTGAATTATATTTCAACAGAATGAGCTCAGTTATTTTTCTGCCTAAATGTCTGTAATTATCGAATTTTGAGTCGAAAATGGTCCCGAACAACAGAGTTGGACTTACTGATGAAGAATTCTATGTCAAAATTCATTTCATCCGTTCGTTACTACTGTTACTTGAGAACGAAAAGAGCTAGAGACTTGAAACGTCCAGTTTATGTTGCGTACCAGAATGCGTCGAAGCATTTCGTTTATAGGTCAAATCGCAAAAAGTTCTGGAGACTATTGAATTTTCGAGTTTTTTTCATCAATTCGTAAAATTTTTCATTCCTCAAATTTCAATGAAATTCCACACAGACTTGGAAGTCAATATCTCATACCAGTCTATAATAAATTTCAGTTTGATCTGATTGGAATATTCGGAGATACTGTAAAAAATTTCACAAATTTCGGTATCGTTGTTATTCCTGGAATAATTCAAAAAATACTGATTCGGTATTGATGAAACAAAGTACCGAGTTGACAGATATTGATGCACAACTTTCTGCGAAATTTCGTGATCAACATGTCATTATAACATTTTGAAAAAGAAATCAAAATCGGATCAAATGAAAATTCAATTCTCGATTGAAAAATGGAAGCTTGAAAGTATTTGCAGAATTGCATTAAGACCATATGAAAAAAGGATTACAAAATCTCTCCCTCAGGAAGTAAAGCTGCGTTTGGCGGGTTCAATATGTGAAAAGATTACCCCTTCAGCAACGAAATCGAGCATCCGCGTTATAACTACTGACCCTGCGTCAGTGCTGCTAGAATTTTCCTGAACATCATTGTAATACTACTGACCATGTAAAAGAGGCCTAACAAAGCTACATATCAATCAATTTCAAGAATGCATAAAATATTCTGAAAGAAACCGATAAACAGCTCGAACCGTATAAAAAATGTTCCATATATTCCGGGCAATTTGAAAGTGTTTAAACATGCAAATTATCGTATTTAGATGGCTTTGTAAATGAGCGCTTACATATCCTGTCGTAGAGCCGACCAACTATGAATAACTTATAAATACAGTACATACACACGGGGCCAGTCATACATAACAAAAACATTGTTAGTGGATTGGTTAATTATTCAGAGAAACAAATATAATCAAGTATTAATGAGCATGCATATTTGATGTTCTAAGAAGGCCACACGTGATGTCATTCCGAGGTCTAATAAACCGAGGGTGCGAAACAAAAGGGAAACGAACCAGGGTGTCTTTTGTTTTCTATAGAGACGACTACATAAAAACGTTCTTTGTATCGTTGGAATATATTGAATATCCTATACTCCATCCACTCTTATAATCTATCCCGGTTGGCCATGATTTAGGTCTGTCAATTTTTTTTACTTGAAACTGGCACAGGTTGGCACTCGTGAAATATCGGCAATGTCAAAATAATTCTAGGAGACGTTGTCAAATGCCAATGTCAATTTCGGCACTCAATTCAACATAATCATCACGCTTGAAAACTAAAAATGCCGAAGATAGTTCTGAAGAAGCAGGGACAAAATATCAGGAAGTGTTATGTGGAATTGAAATCTGCTTTTTCAGAAAATAACCTTGATAATTTGGAATCAATATTCATCACAAGCTATCCAACATTTTTATACTGGAGTATTTCAAGAAGTGCTAAAAGGTATTCAAATATCTTTTGTAGGCTTATTTCTTGGTAATTTCGAAAAGTGGAACAGGTCCGTCTGTTCGTTTGGAACAGGATTATTGGAGTACTTTTATTTTTTTACGCGCTTGCTCTAGGGAACAGCGCGTTATCATTTCGTCACAAAATCTGTTATTTTCGAATTTTGAGCTTAAAATGGTCTTAAACGATTGGGTTGAACTCCTTGAAGAAGAATCCGTGGTCAAATTCAATTCTGTCCGTCCGGCCATGTGTGATGTAACTTCCGAAAGAAAAGAACTAGAATCTTGAAATTTTCAGGTTAGGTTTTGATCCTGAATATCTCGGTTTAGTTCGTTAATGGGCCAAATCTGCCGAATGGTTTTTGTGTTACAGTCATTTGAAATTTTGACTTTTCAATAACTCGAAAAATATTTATCTGATTGGAATTAAACTTGGTTGGAAGATAGAGAGTATCATTAGAAGAATTATCGATGAAATTTTTTTTTTTTAATTTTTTTCTTGAAAATTTCCATATTTCATTTAAATTTCATTGGAATTTCCAAGTCGCCATTTTGCAATGTGAACAAGCGCGTAAAAGCTGCTGACTTCACGTCAGTGCTTTTCTAGGTTATTTTTGATGCACTATCTATCAGTAAAAGACTACTCTATCCATTATTTTTCAGTAAAATTTCAACACTCGATTCTTGATTTCCGTACCAGACAAAACAGAGAAAAAAGTTCCTTCAATATTCGCCAGGTCTTTGGAAATATTGAACTCACATAATATTTTCTCAAATTCATTATTTTTCCAAAGTAAATTCACATTTGAAAAATACGTAATTACTACTACCTCTAGGTAAAGAGGACAGACAACCTTGTGTAGGTACCTGACAGGAAAATGACTCTAACCTAACATTTTCAAAATAAACACGGTGAAATGTGCCAGAATGTCATGGCCAACGAGGATAGTTCATAAAAGTGTATGGAGTATAGCTAGATTATAGAATCATAAGAATTCGAGAAAATTTTATGAGCAAAACGGGTTTGCAAATATGCAAGGGGTCCCATAATGGGGTTTTTTCCTTTTAACGAAAATGCTAACCTTTAGAACATCACATTTCATCATATAAATTCAATATTATATTTTTAAGAAAATGTTTGATCACCTAAAACTGAAAAATAAAAATGGGGATTTGCATTTGAAGGCATTTGTCTTGAGTGCACGATATGGCAACGTCGAATTCAGCTTTCTTGTAAAGAAAAGGACGTCAAATGTGTTACTTTGCTTAGGAAAACAGAGATAGCTATACTTCGATCTGGTTAGAGTAGAAGACAACGACCAATGAATAGAAAAAGAAAAGCACAGACTGTCGTACTGTCATATTACTGACAAATCGCAATCGGAAATTTTTTGGTCATATTGACAAAGAACACGTGTGTACCACAGAATAGAAATAAATATTTCATTATTCTATAGCAGAAAATGCTATTCTACTAAACACCGTTGTCACTTCGTGCATGTCTGGCAAATCACAAAGCCCAATTTTGAAATCTGATTTTGAATACTTTCTGAAGGTGATTTGGGAAAATGATGAATCAAACCCATAATAATTATGTTGAAATTTGCATTTGCAGATATAACCGAAATTCAAGAAAAACCCCCATTAGACCGACAAGCTTCTAGTAGATGTTCTAGACATTATCTTAGACACTTCCGACCCATATCATATACCTTATGCAAAAATGATTTGTTGAGCCCTATGAAGATGACGTCCAGACAAATAAAAATGTTTTTAAGAAGATCATCAACTTGGACAAATCAAATCCAAAGAAAACTCAAGATATTCAAGTTCGAACCTATATTGTTCGATCTCTCAGCTCAGAATCTTTCGATTAAAAAATATACATGTGACCAGAAGGAGCCATGCGGTCCTTCGGAGTCTTAGCACTTGAAAAACGTCATGCCTGGATGTATTAAAACCTCATGAACGAAAATAATTTACTTACAATGTCTTCGTTCAAACGGAATATAAAATCGACCTCAAATTCATTCAACTTCAATAAAAACTACGAACTATGAAGTACTCATTTAGTAGAATGTATCATCGAACGGGGTTATAACACATACCGGATGTATCCTATATGGAAAAACATTAATTTCCTCACATAAACTCTACAAACCATGCAAAAACTTGATTCACCTAGTTAAGTAACCGGTAACTGATAATTTAGTTATACATATTACGGAATTACATGAATGAGATATAATTCTTTGCTCGTTATTCTAAAAAGTTAAAAACGAACTTCATTCATGGAAAGTTTCTCGATTCATTTTTTACGTAATAAATAACGCTCATATGTGACAGATGATGAAATGGAGCATTACCCTTTCACAATGGGTGACTTCAGACAGAGAAACAGAGAGAGCGCGTACTCACAATAATTTCGAACATTGAGTAGATAAGAAGAAGTATTCTAATATATATATAAGAGGATGTCTATCAGATGGAGTCCTATCACTTTTTCGTTTATGTATGGTGGTTGATGAACTACTCGGTGGGCTGTAGACTGGACAACATCTATGGTTGGCTTCGTCGATGACTTAGGAAGCTGTCATAATTAGAGACAATAGTTGAGTTCCTATATTCCTGGCCAGTACTCGTCAGTAAATTTTGACAGTCGAATTTGCTGGCACTGCTTTGGTAATTCAACGTATCAGTACGAAGCGTTTCGAAATTACTGACACTGGCCAGTACTGATTGGGAATATCGGAACGCAACAAAAGTTGAAGGAAGATCTCTGGCTCAAAATATCATTGGAATCATCAACCAATGATGTCTGTTGAACGAATTTATTGTGGGAGAGTTAATGACTACGCCGCTGGAGGACAGAAAAAAGATGAAATTTTATGAAGTTTTCCAAACACACTGCCACAAACTCTTCGGCAATATTTAGGGTCTGAGTTAAAATTATCCACCGGTCTTACACTGTGGTAGTCTTAGACCCATCACTACCTATGCCACTTTAGTCTCTTCGACTGGGAGTCGAAGAAAGGGGATCTTCTAGAAGCTGAAAACCTTCAGAGGCTTGCTTGTTTGGGCAGCATATGAGCGGCTAGAATCGCGATTCCTTATGCTGCAATAGAGGTTCTAATTGACCCTCATCCGCTGTTTATACTGGTTCAAAGAATGCACTTGCAATTGAACAGTTTCAGAATTTCATTTCATTGTGTATAAATTTGATGCCAATTATGTAGTGGTCATTAGCTTGAAAAGCATGAATAGGTTATCTCATCTCGCGAACAAATAGATCCATTGGGAAGCAGATAACTAAGCGAATTTCTGATCTTGAAGAAATGTGTTTAGGTCTACTTTTCTGAAGCTTGGAAGTAGAGGATATGTAAAGTCAACAAGGCTGTATCAAGGATTCTGCAGACTTTAAGTCAAGGGCCATCTTGAGCTGAAGAAAGAAACTGACAAAATAATAATAGTAATAGTGAAAAAGTAATATTTGTTTGGATAACAGCTCACCAGGCGGCGGCGGTAGCTCAGTGGTTAGAGCGCAAGCCTCGTAAGGTCTGGGGTTCAAGCCCTTGGCCCGGAAATATCATTTCCGGTTTTTAGGGGACCGTCCAACCATTCGCTGTTGGGTAAACAATTAACAGTGCTGTTCCTAACGTGGCGCAAGGAATTAGTAACAAAGCCTACACAGAACACACCCGGTATCCTGACTCGCACAAGCTTTAAGCTTCTGAGGGGTTTCGTTGAAGCCTAGGATATTCGGAAAAAATACAAAAAAAAAAAAACAGCTAAAAAAGATATTAAAAACCCAAGAAGGTTATTGAACCCAAAGGAATGAAGGCTGTGTTACGTTCCAAAATCGAATTTAATCTGCTCAGGAAACTAATCAATGGTACTTGTATCCAAAAGTTCAACAACTCGAAACCGCTTGATTCATTTGGTGTTGACAAATGTAAAGGAAATTTCTTTGGGTTGACCACATGAACCGAGCGTTTCTAGTTGAGGGTTTAGAGTCTTGGATAACTGTAATTACAATCAACTCCTAATGCTGAAAGGACGAACGCCATGCTCAAAGTTTTCTACAGTTAGGTTAGGGTTCGTTAGATGCTCCTAAAATAGCGCTGTATAATTTTCATGCCGAATGCAGTCATCCAACAGGTTTGGAGTATCTAGAATCCTCTCGGCGTTTCCATGAAACTGCAGTAACCGTAAAATTTGGACAGCGCTTCTTTAGTGTAGAGGCTTTGCGAATTGTATGACTAGCTCAGATCAAGGTGGAGTATTTGGTTATTTATCGACAGATATTCGTCTTTGCGTTTATGTTAAGTGATGCGTATTAGATTACACATCACATAGGTTGTAGTTAGTTGTAGGATCTCCTGAGGTGGCGCTCGCGAAATGTTTCTCCTAAGCGATGCCATCCAACATGGCATAAGGTTCTAGAACTTATTCACTTTCGTGTCCCACCATGTTTTTGCGCGGATCTTCTGGGGAACAGCGTGCAATCGTTTGGTCCAAATGTCTGTAATTTTCGAATATTTTCCGGAAAACGGTCTCAAACGACTAGGTCGGACTACCTGAAAAAGAATCCGGTGTCAAGATCTGTCCGGCCTGTCGGCAGACGAGTCGCGCTAGCGACTTGGAACTTTTAGAACTGCTTGAGCGACTGAATGGAAATTCGACAGTTAGTTGAAGCATAACAACGCGCAACTTTTCACGAAATTTTGTTGAGATCGAATTATTATTTTTGAAAAAAAAAATCTCTTCCAATTGTTTTTCGAAACAATTTTTTTTTTCGGAAACATTTCATTAAATTTGAAAAAACTTCTGCTCATAACTTAAACTTCATATTTTACAGCATTATAACAAATTTCATTTTGATACGACCATAATTTCTGGAGATATCAAACAAAAATATGTAAAATTTCGTGGTTTTTTCTCGATACATTGTTTTTTTCCGGAAAAACTCAGAAAATACTGATTCAATCATGATGAATCTTGGTAGCTAGTTTGAATATGCTGATGGACAACTTTCTGCAAAAACTTCGTGATGATCGTGTCATAAGAACAATTCGAAAAAAAAAATTACTGGATTTCAATTCGATCTCACCATTATTTTTGGAAATATCGAGTTTCTAAGTTGTTTCTTTCGAAAGTTATTGTGTTTGAGATAGGCCGTAAGGCCGTTAACACAATAACTGGAATAGAATGATTGGTTTTTGAGATATCTAGAAGAAAAGTAACTATATCCTCAAGAACTCGAAATGATTGAATCTACGAAACCATTGAGCGGCATTTGCCCATTAACGAATATAACCGCCGCGTTTTGTTGGGCAATCCACCCTGAATGTTTCAAGTCGCTTGCTAATAGGTCTCTTGCATTAATTTTTTTTTTATGATTGGAATCAAAAATATGATAATTCGAGTCACATGCAAGAGAGTTATTTCCTCTGAAAGTTATCGTGCCAACGGATAGAGGATAGTACGTTCGCAAAGAATTAATTTTGACTACGAATTCTTCATCGTAGTGATTCCAAATTGAACCATTTTCGCCTAAAAACCACAGACCTTTGGGTAGTATTAATACAACTAAGACAGAACCAACTTCATTACCAGTATTGACAGCCTGCACCCTGTATACTTCCTTTAGAAATATCTTCGATGTGTTTGTGGTATATGGTTCATTTACACGAGAGGATAGTCAGCCCAAGGAAATCCAATGTTGCCAAATGTACGCATAGAGATGAATACTTAACTCATATTTGAAAACCGATCAACCGAAAACATACCTTCCATAAAATAGAGTATGGTTAAGTTTAATTTTGTTGTCTGGTTGGTTAGGTTAGTTTAATTTAGGACAATGCCAGTTTGAATCAGAAACGGAAATTTGGTTAGGTCAGTTAACGCGCCAAATTTCCGTTTCTAATTCAAACTGGCACTGTCCTAAATTAAACTAACCTAACCTAACCAGACAACAAAATTATACTTAACCATACTTTATTTTATGGACGGTGTTCGATTTTTGATCGGTTTTCAAATATGAGTTAAGTATTCATCTCTATGCATACATTTGGCAACATTGGATTTCCTTGGGCTGACTATCCTCTCGTTTCATTTACACCTTATGGTTCCTTACCTCTCCGTCGTATATCGATCAAATATGGTTACGGATCTTATCGCTAGAATTCCTTCTGAATCTACATCTCGAAACATGTGTTCCCAAAGCATTAACACAAGGGTCCAACAAATTACCGCGAGGTGTTTACACTGAATTTTAATAGTGCGTAACACACACGCGACTCTCTACTTTTCTGTCCTACGGTAGCTCGACGTACAAAATGGGCGTTTCCCAGACGAGAGAAATGAAGTCATAAAAGTCATTACCGGTTATGAATGGAAGGCCTGGGAGAATGGAAGCATAGACGAGCATTTGGAAATTATACGATGCGACTATTATGTGATAACGGTCAACAGTTGATTGCCGCCCTGGGTAAAACGTCGTCTTTAGTATATCATTGTCCGGTTTCCTGAGGAATCGACCTTGTCAGTATAATTTAGTTTTCATCATTACGATATCAAAACTTTGGAATCAGCTGAAGATTTCGAGAAAACATAATGTTGCTTATTGACAGCTGGGATATGTTATGAAGATCAACAAGATGCAAACCACAGAGCAACAAGACCAGTGTCTCCAACATCTCTGGCCGGAATTACGGCGTTGCCACCTTCAAATTACGGTATATTAAGAAAGCTTGTATATTTTAGCGAAAATGTTTTCGCAATTTCTATTTCGAAGCACTTATAAATCGAGAAACAGATTAAAAGGAATGATCTTAATCATTACATTTAGTTGTTTAATCTAATTATTTGTGATGCTGTTTAATCATTTTCTCTTCATTATCTTATGATGATGATTTGGATTAATGAATTCATATTATCGTGAAAAATCTGTACGTCTGGAGATTTTCCTTATTACCTAACTCTGGATTGAAAAGAATTCATTTTCATATTTTAACTGTAAAACGAAATAATATGGTTATTGTTCCCCAATTTTTCGTTTGTATTCCCAACTCAGAAACATCCTGTATTGGACTGAAATATAAGCTTTCCAATCAAAATGTAATAACTGGATAGGCTCTTTACTTTTTGTTTTTCAAAATTATTGACCTTACAATACAAACTGTAATCTCTGTCATCATTTATAAAAGTAGGATTAAATTTCACTCAAAGAAACTAATTCATCTCAACTTACATTATTCTACTGAAATTGTCCGAAAGGAATGAGAGTTCGTGCTCTATGCACTAGGATAGAGTCTTTTGTTTTAATATTTCTCTGAGGAACAAGAAATCAGGAAAGAAAAACCCAAATGGAGTACACTTATATAAACTATATTCAAATTTCCTTACTTACACAGATCGAGGTGTTCATCAAAATGAAAACAAAAAGGTCAATTTTATCAAAAAATTACTTCAACCAATACTTTAATACAATAAAATTCATTAATTGAACGAGAGGTTTCTCACTATCATGTTTATAACATAACTACAGACAAATATCTCAAATAGACTTTTCGAATCAGATTTCCTTCATTGAGGAGACATCAGTAAAACCCATCAATTTTAACTCATTGTGTCTTACCAAAAATAAAATGAAAGGAAATCGAAATACGGTGGGTTAATCACATTAACATTTTCCAAAACGATTTACCTTTTCCTTACTAGTAGAAAGCTTATTCCAATAGGTGTACCTGAAGACCATACACCACCTCCGACAGTAACCTCTATTCCATGAATACACTATTTCCGCCGCGAACTCAAACGGCCTTCCTACCAAGAATAAAATGAACCCTTCTCTCAAACTCTTACCGGGAGCTACTTCTACGAGTCCCTTACTTTGACTCTACAATGACCGAATCCATCGGTTCCGTACCCTCCTCGGCACACAAAAAAAAAACACAAGCTTCCGGCTTGTCTCTCGCTCAGACTCTCTAATAACCGAATCTATCGGTTCCGTACTTTTCTCAGCACAACAAAAAAACTCACGAGCTTACCTCGCAAATACACTGTCACCAAAAACGCTACTCTACTAGGAAGGAATCGGTTTTTCAAATTCACTATTAACTATTATCGTCGATCGTTAAGAGAAAAAACCTGTAAATGCATCCAACAGTCAATTAAATGAGAACACAGCTCGCAATGAACTTTATATTTATTACCAGAATTGTAGAGGATTGAACACTAAGACACATATTTTCTTGAAAAATGTGCTAGCCGGTAGTCACAGTGTTGTGGCTATCAGTGAAAGTTGGTTGACTGATGGTGTATTGGATGATGAACTGTTTCCCCAGAATTATGTAGTTTATCGTAAGGACCGTGGTGCTGTGACTCGTGGAGGAGGTGTGTTGTTGGCGGTTAATGCGGATGAGTATAGCTCTGAAGTATGTGAAATGGACTGTCCCGTGGACAAAGTCGATATTATAGCAGTGAAAATCTCGGGATTTGGTCACATTTCTGTGACTATCATTTTGGTGTACATTCCACCGAATATTTCTTTTGATGAATATGACGAATTTTTTGAGTTCATTGAGGGTATGCAGGGTCTTGGCAGTGCGATGGTCATAGGTGATTTCAATATTCCCGAGCTCCAGTGCTTCTATGAATGCGATCGTCATACTAGTCTGACCAGTCGTTTCAACAGTTTTTTAAATTTTTGTGAAATGAAACAGTGCAATGGAGTCAAAAACCACAATAATAGATTGCTTGATTTGGTTGTCGTTGGTTCGGAAGTGACCTGTGAAGTACAACCCGCTGAAGATCCACTGGTGCCGGTTGATCTACATCATCCAGTACTTGTTGTGCGTGTGTCACCTTTTCCCCCTGTTGTTGAGAATTTCTCCTCTCGTGCGAAACGTTATGACTTTAAAAAAATGGATTCTCACAAGTTTTGTCAGCTTCTTAATGAAATTGATTGGCAACGAATCATAGGTAGTGTTGAAGTTGTTGATGATGCTTGTATTATTTTCAACAATGTTATACATGATGTTATATCGAAATGTGTTCCCTTGAGAAGGTGCTGCTCTCGTAAGTTTCCAGTATGGTATTCTGCAGACTTGATTCAGAAGATCAGAATTAAAAATCACTATTTGAGAATGTACAGAAAACACAAGTTACTTTTTTATCTTGAAAGATTAAAGTGTTTGAGGCGTTCAGTAAAGTGTACTATACAGTCTTTATATAGGGAATTTATACGGAGATCTGAAATTGACTTGAAAAAAGATCCCTGTAATTTTTGGAAATATGTCAACTCTAAGAGAAACAGGTCCCGGATACCTGGTCAAATGAAATCTGGTGATGAAACGTTATCAACTCCTGAAGCAATCGTCAATGCATTTGCGATGAATTTTAAAAATGTATATACCAGCGAAGCTTCATTGCCGAATTGCAACGGAACTCCATCATTTTCAGGTTCCAATCGTCTTTTAACCCTCAATGAAATAACTAATGACATGATTGTATCTGCATCCAGGAAACTTAAAAATAAGTTTACATTGGGACCAGATGGTGTCCCAGTTATTCTTGTAAAATCACATATAGAACTGTTTGTCCGTCCATTGTGTATTATATATAATATTATGATACGTTCGAGTACATTCCCGAGTATTTGGAAAGTGTCGCGTATTTCTCCAGTCTTAAAGTCGGGAAGAGATTCAGACGTGGCAAATTATAGGCCAATTGCCCTGATATCTGTTTTTTCTAAACTCATTGAGATAATTTTGTCCGATATCATTTATAACCACGTTCGAACTTCACTGTCCGAATATCAACATGGGTTTATACGATCTCGTGGTACCGCATCTAATCTGTGTATATTCACCCAATATGTTTCAAAGTCACTCGATGATCGTGATCAGGTTGATGTGGTGTATACGGACTTCAGCAAGGCCTTTGATCGTGTTCCGCATAAACAGCTTCTGAGAAAACTCTCCTACTTTGGAATTTCGGTTGATATTGTTGCTCTTTTAGAATCATATTTGCGTGATCGTGTTCAATTTGTTGAATATGAGGGTGTAAGATCATTCTTGTTCACGGCTACCTCTGGAGTTCCGCAGGGTTCTAATTTAGGACCACTGTTGTTTCTTTTATTTATAAACGACATCTCAGATGTTATATTTTCCGAGAAACTCCTATTTGCTGATGATTTCAAATTATACAGGAGAATTAGGAACTTTCTTGACTGCCTTTTGTTGCAGAATGACCTCGATAGATTGTATAGATGGTGTGTTCAGAATGGGCTTTTTTTGAACATAGACAAGTGCAAAACCATGTCATTTTCGAGGAAGATGTCTCAGATGGTTTTCAATTACAATTTGAATAACCAACTGTTGACTAGAGTTAGTGAATTCAGGGACCTAGGAGTAACGTTTGACCAGAAATTAACCTTCTCTAAACATATAGAAAATGTTGAGGCAGGCGCCATGAAAACTTTGGGCTTTGTCATTCGTAATTGTAATGAATTTTCATCCTTTGAGGCAATATCTTCTGTTTATTGCTCATTGGTTAGAAGTAAGTTAACTTATTGTAGTTCGGTGTGGAATCCTTGTCAGGCGAAGTACATAGCTTGCATTGAGAGAGTACAGAGGAAATTTCTTAAGTTCGCTTACCTGAGAAAGCATGGCTTTTATCCGGCCCGTAATTATGATTATAATTCTCTTTTGGATGAGTTTGGATTCATTTCACTCAGAAAGATACGCGAAATTAATGATTTGGTATTCATCTATAAGTTAGTTAATAATAGGATTGATTCATCGCTTCTACTTTCCTCGGTACTGTTTCATGTTCCCCGTTTCGCGTCGAGATCGCCTTTTACTTTTCACATTAGTGTACCGAGCTCTCAGCACCACTTTTTTTGTCCACTTGCTGCAATGTGTAGGAGTTATAATAGTCTCGATAATGTTGATATATTTTTTTTGTCTTTGCCACAGTTTATTCACTCAGTGTCGGGTGCTCTACAGAATTAGTTTTTGATTGTATTAAGGTTTTCTTTTGCTTTTTGGTTTGTGATTGGTGAGCGTATAATGCTTGGGATAAAACAATTATTTTATACACCTGTAATTGGGCTTCGGCCTGTTGGATGTATCATTTCTAAATAAATAAATAAATAAATAAATAAATTATTGATCAACCCAGCCGTCGAATTTCCTAACATTATTTTGTCCCGAAGGACCGCCCGTTCTCGCGGTACGATCTACATCTTTTTTTTTCTAGAGCTATTCCCGCCGATCTCCGATATGCAACTGCCTTTCGTACCAAAAAGTGAGGCTTTCACCCCTCTCATCAATTTCTCTTAGTCAGCTTTTTGAAAGAGAACTTCACTTCTCCCACGTAGGTTAGTCAAAAATTCAACTCCACATTTTTCTTACTTCGTCTCATTTCTTCGACTTCTTATCAACCCTTTCCAGACATCTCAATTCGAAATATATTTCACACGGATATTAAGCTCTTACATTGTTACGATCGAAAACTTGAAAATTTTCTACCTCAGGTATTACAAAAACATCATCCCTTTAATCTCGTTATATTAAAATCCTAACGGAGATCCGATACAAATTGATTCAAGTGCCTGGTTGGATACTTATCACCTTACTTACCTTCAAGAGATATAATGAATATATGTCCAACACGAGCCCTTCAAAAATATCAGGTAGGTATGCAAAAATGCCAAAGATCTGTGAGGTCTTCCCTAATACTGCGAGTAACTGTGACAAAGTGGATCTCTCTTTCGAGATATAACTGATATTTTTGAAATACTAGAAATTTGAGGGTTTCTTGTACGAGTATAGGGAATAAGAAGAGAAATATATATCCTGATTCTTATAATAATGAAATGAATGTACAAAATTTCTGAGGACAGCCAATCTATCAATTCACCAAGTGATACAAGAATTGCAAGAAATCTTAGGATAATTCCGAAAATATTGAATTATATATTGAACATTTATTGAATCTTTGATGAATGAAATTGGCATTCAGTAATTGGTGGTTTTTAATTTCTAATTCATACTACGAAATGACATGAATTCGTGTTTTCCTCTATAGCATTTTCCAGGAAATCGGTAAAATTGAAATAATGATAGAATATGTCACCGTAATTGCCTTCCTACGGTAGACGGTAGATTTTGGGCTGCTTCGCTTAAATTACGGTGAGTCTACCGTAATTACGGTGACAATGGATGAAGTGATTTGTCTTGTTACTAGACAAATCACTTCATCGAATGGGAATCACGTCTTTCCGACCTTGAGAAAAATAACAGACATAACCACACTTTCTTCTTCCTTAAAACAGCTGTCAAATTGAATATTTGACTTTGAAATATCTAAAATCGAAATGTGAAAACGGATGTGCTAGTGAATGTGACAGCATTTTTGGGTTGTCAACTTGGACTGTCATCTTTTGAAATGGTCGTATTTGATTGAGAAGGCCGAGTTTTTTAATTCACCGAATTGTTGTGGTGGAAGAGTGATGTTTGATTGACGTAAATGTCAAATAATCTAGTCCACCACAACCACACCAGTTTGGTGAATCGAAAAGCGCGCCCAAAGGTATAGCTCGAAGGTTTACGGCGAATTTCGTTTCAATTAATTGTTAAGGGTAGTTCGTATACTGGAGATATACAGAGTATAAATCATGTTAAATTTTTTACCGCCTATAATATTTGAATATTCTTCGAACAATATATTACACATCTCTTCAGGGTCCGGAATGATATATAAACTCCATTCACCTTATAAACTTTCCCGGTTGGCCATGACATTCTGACACATTTCACCGGGTATATTTCGAAAATATCAGGTTATAGTCATTTTCCTGTCAGATAACTATACGCAACTCTACATAGAGGTCGTAGTAATTACATATTTATCAAAATGTGAATTTACTTCCGGAAAACAATGAATTTGAGAAAATATTATGTGAATTCAATAATACCAAAGACCTGGTGAATGTTGAAGAAACTTTTGTCTCTGTTAAAACTGGAAATATTTCACGTATATAAACATTGTTGGAAGATTCACTGATCCTATTTTCTTGTACGGAAATCAATAACCGAGTGTTGAAATGTTACTGAAAAATTATGGATAGAGTAGTCCGACACTTTGTGATGGTTCATTCGAAAAAAAAATTAAGGAACTCGAATAACCCTGCAGTGAAACTTCTAAACGAAAAGCCAAACCAAGGAATTCCCTTCTTTTCGAAATTCTCAAGAAATAAGCTTACAGTAGACATTTGAATAGGCACCTTGTTTCACAACTTGAAATACTCCAGTATGAAAATGTTGGATAGCTTGTAATGAACAATTGATTTCAATCAGAAAAAGCAGATTTCAATTCTACATAGCACTTCCTGATACTTTGTCTTTGCTTCTTCAAAACTACCTTCGGCATTTTTAGTTTCCATGCATAATGATTATGTTGAGATTGAGAGTAGAAATTGGCATTGGCATTTGGCAACAAAACGTGATAGACCTAAATCATGGCCAACCAGGACATTTCATAAATGTGAATGGAGTATATTTCATTTTGAAATGTATATCTACTTGATTTGGGTGTAATCTAAACAATCATTTAATTTTGAATGGGCAAGCATCGGTAAGAAAGCTTCTTAACATTATTCAAAATTTTCATCAAATCATGAAAACTTATCGGTAAATTTCATCGGAAAAAGGTTTTGCTCGTAAAGTCTTGGCACCTATCCGCAAGTTCCACAACTCATGTAACATGAAACCGTTATATTTTGCTTCGATTCTAATGGATATATCCTAATCAGGTTAGGAAATCAATGATAAAAGCTATCTTGATTCCTTTTGATTACCTTAGGAAGAAAGTGAATTAATTCAATGATATTATATTTCCCATACATATCCCTTGAACTAAAAAAAATCTTTCTATTTTTGGGTTATATCACAGAAAACAATCAAAATAACCATAATCACTGAACAGGCTTGCCAACGCATTTTTCCCTCTTTCCTCTGGTAACCTCTGGTCGAAAAGCTCACTCATCTCGCAACATCTATGAACCCTGGTCGGCACCATGTATTCTATGCATCTATGTTTCGAGGTTAAATGGTTTTCGACCATCTCCAAGGCCTAGCGGTAATCTTTATTCCCGAGGCGGTTCTGTCTCATTGAACGTAATCACCTGACTGGCTCTTCGGAGAAGTACAAGGAACACACCTCGTCTGCCAGCGAAGGGGGCTTTCCTCGACATCAAACAAACATATCACGTGACTTTGACACCGAATGAGTTCTCTTTCGGTAATTACGATAATAAACTGTAATTACAGGCGACAGCATAAATGCATAATAAACGGCATTAGCTCACCTGGGAGCGTTAATATCGAATAATATAAATCGAAAAGCTAGAAATATACTTTGAATAAATGTTTGATGGTTATGAGTGACGTTAACATTTGTCATTTTTTAATGAGACAGTTTCAATGTTTCGAGTGAGGGAAGGAAATTGTATGGTCGTTATAATTAGGATGATTTATCCTCAGGAATATTGGAGGAAGCTTTCATATGAATTTCTCTGGAACCTTTTAAAACCATGCTGCGTATCACATTGATTTGATGGATGTTTTTATATCGGATTCCTCAAATGCTTGTTTCGCTTATAACAAATTTTTCCGAAAGTATTTTCCTTACTTTATACAGGATAGCTTCCAGTTATACTAGACATATTTCCATCTACCAGCATTGAATCGTTTTGCGCACATGTTCTGGAGAACCCCCTCCTATCGTTTTCATCGAAATATCTGTAATTTTCGAAATTCAAGCAGAAAACGGTTCTCAACGAATAGGTTGGACTCGCTGATGAGGAATTTGGTGTCAAAATCGATTCTGTCTTGCTGCTTAGACGTGAGAAATTGAAACACAATAGACGACTTCGGCCCAAGTTACCAACCCACAATTTTCTTCACAAATTTACTATCACTGAGGAACGGGAATTTTAGGACAAATTCGGCGTGATAAGGTTCGCGTTGTTTATAAATATCCGTAAAAGATGCCTCAGCTCCTCAAACAAGATAACTCCTTCTAAATATAGGGTTTTATTAAGATCATCTCTGATTGGCTGAAATTTAAGTTGAGATTCCTGATTACATGTTAATAGTGTCAAATTTATATGGGATACGTTCCGCATATCAACTTGTTTATTTCGGTTGCCGGTTTTCCATTCCGTAAATATGAAATATTCGGTTGGTTCCTGAAAAAAAGTTGATTACGGAATTGGATTCATGAAAAAACGTTCTTTCTGTCACCAGAACGACAGTCAATGTTCTATGGTAACATATCCATAGCATAGAACAATCTTTATTTACTTTATGATCCATAGAACATAGAAGAGACAACAATAAACAATGGAAAAATTATTAGGTATGGTCTATGGATCATAAGGTAAATACAGATTTTTCTATGCTATGGATATGTTACCATAAAACATTGATTGTCATTCTGGTGCATAGACTTAATATGATTATGTTCTGGTGACAGAAAGATTGCCTTTTCATCAATCAAATTCCGTAAGTAACCTTTTTTTCAGGAACCAACCGAATATTTCATATTTACAGAATGGAAAACCGGCAACCGAAATAACCAAGTTGATTTGCGGAACATATCCTTTATAAACTTGACACTATTAACATGAAATCAGAAATCCCAACTTAAATTTCAGCCTAACAAAAACCTTTATTTGGAAGGAATTATCCTGTTCGAGGAGCCGAGGCATCTTTTACGGATATTTATAAATATCGCGAACTCTATCATGTCGAATTTGTCCTGAAATTCCCGCTTCCCAGTGATAGTAAATTTGTGAAGAAAATTGTGGATTGGTACTTTGGGCTGAAGTCGTCTATTGACTCGAAACGGTTTAGTTTATTAATGGGCCAAACGATTTCAGAGTCAAAGTCACTGGAAAATTTGAGGTTTTTTCCCTAATATTCCAGGAACTTCTCATACGATTGGATTGAAATAACTTGGCAGTTATTTTGGGCATCATGACGCTGAACTCCTTGTTCTTATCATTTCGTCACGATGTCTGTATTTCTCGAACTTCGAGCCGCAAGTGGTCTTAAACGATTGGGTTGAACTCCTTGAAGAAGAATCAATGGTTAAATTCAATTCTGTCCGTCCGTCCGTCCGTATGTGCTCTAACTTTCGAAGGAAAAGACTTGACGACTTGAAATGTTCAGATTAAGTTTGGTGCCCAATATCTCGGTTAAGTTCGTTAATTGGTAGAATCGGTTGGATAGTTTCGGAGTTAGGCCCATTTGAAATTTGGAGGTTATTTCCTTGATATCTCATGAAGTATTGACTCGATCAAATTGAAACTTCGTAGACAATTTCGGAATACCAAAGCACGACTTAGAGCAAAATTTCGTTTGGATCCAGTTGTCAGAAATTTTTTTTAAAAATTCTATTCGAAAATTTTTAAAATTATTGATGAAAAACTTTTTTTCTCTGGAAATATTGATCCAATGCAATCTGGCACATACCTTAGAGTCACCATTCAGCAACAATGTTTCAAATTTCAAGTCGATCTGATATTTGCTTTTGGAGATATAAGGAAAAAAATGTGCAAAATTTCGTTGTTATTTGGAATTTTAACGTTATTTCCGCAATATCTCAAATCGACATTTTCAAAATACCTCAGCAGCACAGATTCACTAATATGAATTCTACTACATACTACAATTCTACTTCCTTTTCAGTAGACTCAGCCAAATTAGGACCATTTCTATACAACAATGGGGAAGATCTTTTCTCCATTTAGCAAAATACAAAAACTATAAAACTATACTGTAAACACAATTGTTTTTTCACTGTTTTTCTTTAATTGGTTTGGTTTCAGTAAGTATAGATCTGAAATAATAATTCGATTCGAAAACCGTTCTTGTATTTAGTAACAGTTCTTCTGATTCGTTTTGAAATGTCATGGGTTGTTCATCATAGTTGTTCTGGGGCTGTTGTTGTATATTTGATTGAGAATAACAAGAAATAAGCTAGGAAGGCCATCAATTAATCTAGTGACAAATAATACTTTCGGGCACGATCGATTGAGTTGCTAGATCCAAAAATCTCGTAAAAAATACATCAGCACTACAGCTATTCTTTACAGTTACAAAATGGTGCAGGAGGCGGGACATATATCAGTACCGTGTCGATTCTAAGTATTTTTAAAACGATGGGCATCGTCGAAAGACTACTTTCTTAATTGTACTCGTTAGATCATTCTAGCAACTTCATTGCAAAGCAGTCGCAATGTCATCCGAATGTTTCTTCATCGAGTTCAAGTTCATGACGATTTTTTTTTTAATAATTCACGATCATCCTGCCTAACTGAAAAATGTACACACTCAGTTTTTCCAACATTGATAATTAAATTATTCTTGTGACACCATTCCACAAAGCACCCCAAGAGTGTCTCACATAAAGTTCGTAGCTCATCCAACGATGGAGCCGCAACCGCTACCGGGGCATCATCAGCGAATAAACCCAATAAAAATCTTCTCATAATATTCGTCAGATTTCGAACGGTTAAGAAACTAACGAGCATCCTACGTAAGTTAACAGGAAGATCGTTAATGAAAATCAGAAATAGAAGGGGTCCAAGGACGGACCCTTGTGGTACACCCAGATTTGATTCGTGCTCGGTTGATACAAAATCTTGAACTTTTACACACATGACTCTACCTTCCAGATAGCTGCGGACCCAGTCCAAAAATACGCCCCGAAACCCCAGATTGTAGCATTTGTCAAGTATGAACTGAAGGGACAAACTGTCGAATGCCCTAGACAGATCAAAAAACATACCCGCAACACACAAACCATTATCGAGACATTCGTATACAAAATTAACAAAAGTAACAGCGGCCGTTTGTGTTGAGCGACCAGGTCTAAACCCATGCTGGGCAGTATCTAGTATATCATACTTGTCGAGGAAATCCATCACCCTATTAAACACAATCCTCTCAAACACTTTAGCAAATACGCTCAAAATCGAAATTGGTCTATAATTTGCAATATTTTGAATATCATTTTTTTTATATATAGGTATAACTAGAGATCTCTTGAGGAGAAATTCAATCCTTATTTGAATAGTATAGTGCAGAATAAATAACAATGATAGGAATTGGTTCATGGACAGAAGAGAGCTCCAGTAGTAATAAACTAAGATAACCGCAAGGACGAATATCTGTCGATTAATCAACAAACATTCCGCCTTGATCAGAGCTAATCCTCCAATCAACCAAAACATCCACACCGAAAAAGCGTCGTCCAAGGAGAATGGTTACAGTGATTCACAGTTTTCCTGAACGTCAGACCAACTTATCTTGGATGAACCGCAAAATAGGAATCTAGATACTTATCACCTGTCAGATGGAATACTGCAGTGTAACTACGTACAGCGCGCCATCTTCCTGGAGCATCTTGCGAATCCTACCTTCGAGTGTAGAGAACTTTGATTGATGTGCATAACGTTCATCTTTTTGTTATATCAGGTCACTGCATCTGCGATATTGCAGTTTACAATGTCCGGGTCATGTGGTTTACAATGGAAACACTCGGGTCATGTGGTTTTCCCTCAAGGAATGTTGGTCTGACGATCAGTAAAAACTGTGAAACAGCTGTAACCATTCTCCTCGGACGCTTCATCAGTGTAGATGTTTTGGATGATTGGATGATTAGCTCTGATCAAGGTGGAATGTTAGTTGATTTATCGACAGATCTTCGTCCTTGTGGTTATGTTAGTTGAATAAATAACAATTTTCATAATTCTTGGAAGTTCTTTTTTAGATATTGGGTTATCGAACGATTTATCTTGAGAACCATAATAAAGAAGAAAATTCCTAGTTAACCAACGTACAGAAGCCATAAACTCAAAGCCTCCTATAAGTTCGTTCTGCCGGTAAACGCAATGTTTCCGATGAATAATGAAAATTCCAGATTTATTATAGGTCTAACATGCGACAATAATAAATTGATGAAATCAATAATCAATTCGGTTACTGTATTATTACAAAGAGTAATGTTTCCCTCGCTGTTTAAGCTTATAGAACAAAGCCCGTTTCGTTCCGATGAAAGTCGACTGGATGAGCTTGATACAAAATGGAACATGCACAATTTATTTTGATTGTTTCAACGCCGGTTTATACATGATACGTGCAATATCGACTCAGTGCTACCCTAATAGAGATATATTTTTGGAATTATATAGTTTGTGGTAGTTTGAATGGATGTTTCACATCATTTTGTTATAATATATTTTAAGTAAGGGCGTAATATACTATGATAATTTTTTCTAAATGTCTGTTATTTTTGTAGCTTACAGGGTAGGTCGCCAATCCGGCCAAAAAGATTTCCTAAATGGAAAGTTCAAGGTTATTTGCTCAATATCAGAGGGAACTAACTACTCATGGGATCGAATTAATAATAATTATTTGCTAAATAATGAATAAAACTTGGTAAATAGTTTTAGAATAACGACGCGCAACTGCCTGCAAAATTTCGTTGGGATCGCATGATTGATAGATTGACAAAAAAAAATAAGAAAATTTTCGAAATTTTGTTTTGTTTTTGAGTGCATGTTCTCGGAGAAAGATTTCCCAAATGGAATGTTCTAGGTTATTTGCTCAATATCAGAGGGAACTAACTACTCATGGGATCAAATTAATAATAATAATTCAATAAATAATAAATAAAACTTGGTATATAGTTTTAGAATAACGACGCTCAACCGCCTGCAAAATTTCGTTGGGATCGCATGATTGATAGATTGACAAAAAAAATGATAAAATTCTCAAGATTTTTTTTTTTTGAGTGCATGTTTTTGGAGAACAGCGTGCTATCGTTTTGCCCAAGTGTCTGCAATTTTCGAATTTTGAGCCGAAAATGGTCTCAATCAGGTTGGATTCACTGATGACGAATCCGGTGTCGAATTCGAATCTGTCCGGCCGCCCGTATGCACGATTACGGACGTACGGAGGAATCGATTTCGGAGTTAATGCCATTTGAAGTTTTGAGGATATTTCCATGATATTTCGAAAATTACTGAAGCGATTGAATTTAAACCTGGCAGTTAGTTGGAGCATGAGACTTTGAAACTTTTTGCGAAATTTTGTTGAGATCGTGCTTTCAGTAAATTTCGAAAAAAAAATTTTCAAAATTTTTTTCGAAATAATTTTTTTTTGGAAACTATTTATCATATTTGGAAAAAAATTCTCGTAGAATTCAAGATTCATATTTCACAGCAGTGAACCAAATTCCAGTTTGATACCATCATAATTTCCGGAAATATTCGAAAAAAAATATGTCAAATTTAGTAGTTTTTTCCTCGGTATCGTTCTTTTTTTACTTGTTCTGGAATAACTCCAAAAAAACCTAGAAAAGCACTGACGTGAAGTGGGCAGCTTTTGCGCGCATGCTGGAAGGTTAACTCCAAAAGGGAACATGAGTGCAAAAGCTGATGACTTCACGTCAGTGCTTTTTTAGGTTTTCGAGTTTCCAAGTTGTTTCTTCAGGAAGTTATTGTGTTTACTGTCGGACGTTAGGTCGAATTCGTGAAAGGGTAAAATCCGCCCAATGATTCCGTAGATATACGATTCAAAATTTTTTCTTCGCAATATTTCCAAAAATACACATCGAATTTAAATTCAGTACTTTATCGAAAAAACCTAGAAAAGCACTGACGTGAAGTCAGCAGCTTGTGCGCGCATGTTCACTTTTGGTTATATCCTTTGAACATGCTCGAAAAAGCTACTGACTTCACGTCAGCGCTTTTCTAGGTTTTTTTTGGACAATGTTCAGATTCCGATTTAACACAGACCTTGAAGTTTATATTTCAAAACAAGGCACAAAATTTCTGTTAGATCTGATTCGAATTTTCGGAGGTTTCCAGAAAAAATATGTCAAATTTCGTGGATTTTTCCTCAGTATCGATATCTGTGGAATAACTAGGAAAAAAATTATCCAATCATAATCTCACTTTGAATCTTCATGCATAACTTCGTGAAAAATTTCATGATGAAAGATCATCAATGGTAGAATTTGAGAGGAAAATCAAAATGAATCCTCCAAATATACTATATACAGTGCGCGTCAAAATTATGGAACAAATTCATTTTCTCAGAAGAGAAATATTTGCAAAAAAAATCCTGAAACAAGTCAACTTTTGTTTCACTTCTACCAAATTTTTATGCATTTCTGAAGGATTTTTGTTGCACCCTGTGCCATCCCCATCAACCCATTCCATTTTAATAGAGAAAGTGGGTCATGTGGTACTTCTTGGCAAGGTCTTTGTATCTTCTTCACAGACGTGCAGAAATGTTCAAGAAAAAAATTGTTTCTTCAAAAATTAGTTAGTTCAAAGAGGTTTTCAGTATGTGCACTTTGTCATGGCTGATTTACTTCGAGACGATGGTGCCTGATGAAATTTGATTTTCTGATCATATCGTCTTCACGAAATGCTGAATGAAACAATATGTTGTCATTTTTCAATGAATTAATGGATTTCATTTCCATCCATTTTGTATTTTTGGAAATCAAAATCAAATCGGAAATACTGTGAAAATCGAATTCTGAATGGATGCATGTGCAGTATAATTGGGTAGGTTTCACCCATTCACGAATTCGGCCGTCGTAATTAATTAAGGTCCAGACCTTTTCTAGAAATATCGTGTTTCTAAGTTTTTTCCTTCAGAAGTTATTTTGTTCTGGATCGGCAGTTAGGCCGACTGTGTATTTACATGAATAATTATTGAAAAACAATATTTGTGCGCATTATATTTGAAAATAACTAAAAATGTGCTTACTTTGTTTTAATCGTTGGCCTTTTTATTAATCCTTACTTCTTTCCAGGCTAAGCTGTTAGAATCTTCGCATGCTTGGCTCGGAGCTTCCACATCTTCAATTGCCGGTAAGTGCCAATATTGTAGAAGACCATTTTGTAGTTTTTGCGAAATTCAGAAGCATTCAAGAAACCATAAATTCAAACTTTGAGAACAACAGTACAAAAATTCAACATCATACTTATTCCGAAAAACATTTAGTTCAACAACTATAAATTTATTGTAGCTTGATTGCTTCGTTTGCTTTATTGTGTTGTTTCGTGGTTTGTGAATGTTTTCCTTATAGCACAGAATGAATGCTTGAATTGAGTACTTCCTTGTTATTCAATTTCGAAAAAGATAACTTTCCGAAATTATAGCAAATATTGCTCTATGTTTATCAATGTGTTATGTGAATGATCTTTTGGCAATTTTTGCCATTATTTCCAATGTGTGTGTTCATGTTGATTTCACTTGTAGTAATTCCAAACACTGTGATAATATACTCAGTAACATTGGAAGTGGTACTACTCCATGAAGGAATAATATCTTCAACTTAATTTTTTGCCTATGGAACGACTTCATCTGAAGGCATTCTATGATGAGAATGTCAACCTTTTATTTAAGACAATATTTGTCAGATCTCAGATGGCTGACCAGTACAGATATGAGCTTTCTTTCTTTGTTAAACTCAGCGATGCTCCAATCGCAGCATCTATGTGGATTATCAAATCCGTCATAAATTATTTGGAAAAGTTGATTTCGTTTAACCTTTTCATGGATAAAAATGAGTTAATACTCCTATCGCAAGATCAGTGTAATCAGCATGGTTATTCATTTATTTCTTATCAATAATAATAATGCACTCAAGATCTTTCACTGAAATAATAGAAAAAATAGGGCCAAGGATGCTACTTCTTGAAAATGTATTTTGTAATTGGTATTTCAAATACCTGACGCTGAAGTATTTTGTATTTTGTATTTCGATACTTTTGTCTTCGAAATACTTTCGAACAAATACATTTATCGCTGAGCGCTCTACAGAAAATAGTCTCTGAATCTCCCTTCAGATGGCGCGACGTTCATCTGCTTCATCTAGTTTTTTTGCTAGCAATCATGTTTTCGGCAAATGGAAAGGAAGAAAAGGTTCTGCGCAATGGTCTTTTCAACTTGGAGTTAGAGTTATTCAATTTCCAAAAACGATAAGAGCAGAGAGCTTATTATCCTTAAACATTATCCTAATATAAAAATGTGTTCATACAATATAACACAAGTTTGTGCTCATCAGGACCTGTAGAAAGATAGTTTTCTTTAGTAGGTTTTATTCATTCCCCAACAAGAGGCTGTTTGTCTGATACTACATTCAAAAATCTTGTGTTTCTGAAAGGAAATTCTCTATTTTGCGATAAAATGGCTGAGCTGAATTAGTTGTCCTCCTTCACATTTAACACCTAAATGTATTTTGTAATTTGTATTTCAAATACAAATAGTCATAATACTGTATTTTGTAAATTATATTTCAAATACCCGACTTGAAAGTATTTTATATTTTGTATTTCAAATACCTGCGAGAAAGTATTTTGTAATTTGTTTTTCAATTAAGCCAAGCATGTATTTTGCCCAGTCCTGATAAGGACAATAGTATTGAAGGTTCAGAAACACTCTCGTATTGTGGAACCAGGATTATTAACTTAGGACATGTTTGTTAGGTATAATAATATCGAAACTATACAAGATACCTATGAAATAACCTGACGCTGAGACTGGGTTCCGTTTAATCTGCGTTTTAGTTCATCCATGTATCACACATGAACTCGAAACTCAAATAAAGAAGAAGAAAAATGCACCCCCTTCCCCCTATAACTCGTCTTGAAGTTTATTGAACAATTTTAATTGGTTCCTAACCTCTTAAACTTACACCTTCACACCGTTATACCGGGAACGACTTTCCGGAGGGAGTACCTATTTATTGTTTAAATTTTAAAAGTATTAGTTGTCTTCATTTGAGCACGATTTCTTTTACCTCAACGTCCCTTACCACAACTTAATTCTTCGTTACAAATGATCAAGCACGTAATTTGACACAACCTTGTTAGCAAGTATTTTCCAACCAAGAAACTTTTCTACCTGAAAATCGAAATAGAAGGAATAATGCCACTTTCAATAATCTAATAAAAATATAAAAAGTCTCAAACAATAGATTCAGAAAACCCACTAATTTTTTATACTTACTATGTAAAACACTTTTTGAACCTGAAGATGATATTATTGCATCGAAACATGTCGTCCTAAGTGAATAAATCTGATTCTACAATACGAGAGAGTTTCTAGAACTTCAATACTTTTGTTTATATTATTCAAATAAAAATTCTTCAAACTATTTCAAAGATCCTCCCTTCACTCCATATTGATTGGGTTTACATATAAGAGCACCTAATGCAATCGAAAGCTTCATTGTCAAGAAATTAGATGAAAAAAATCATTCCTTGGGGGTGTAACACTTTCAACACTTAGTATATTTTAGGTGAAGAATTCATTACAAATTACTCTATATAAAAACGAAATATGCAAAGAAAACGCGAATGGAACTCTACTTGCAGTTCTTTCCTCACAAGAATTTATTTAAGTATAGTGTTTTTTTTTCGAGCGCCGCGTCTTAAATGAAATTCCAAGAAGAAAAGAATCCGTCAACATCACGGTGAACTAATAAAACGTTTTAGTTTTCCCGCTAAATTGCAAGAACACTGTCGAATATGTTTTCGTGTCATGGAACCCTACGTTAAAATTGCCGCTCATTCACTGCATAAATAGCGTTGGATAACGACTGCTCTAGCTGTAAATCATACAGGGACCAGTTTATATGCGGTTTGTACTCCATACGAGTGCAATGGTATGAGTATTTGAACAAGGTTACCTCAGTTTTATTTATAATATATGAAGCCGCGAAACGATACAACATTTCTACATTAATACGAAATGTTCCATCGATAAATTATTAACCAATGCGAATAAACTCCGGCAGATCAATAAGTTATGTGCTGTTGATTCCCAAATCGCTGTTTCAAGCTAACAGAATATTGAGATAACAGATATATACGTATGAATCTTTAACGATTCCATTACTGTTTCGCCTGACAAAGAGAATTCCATTCTATAGGGCCTGCAGGACACCAATCAGCTTCTAATGTCGTTACGTTCAATTTCGATTTGGTTTGGAATCATACGATAAATTATTGTTGACAAATACGTAAGAAGAATGACAACGTCATGGTTTTATATCTATCAATTTTGTGATCTTCTCTAAAGCTAGCTTTTGTGCTAGGGAGATTCGGGTATTTGGGTAATCAGAGATTCTTCCCTATTGGCCGACGACGATCACGTGATCGTCGTCAGCCAATGCAAACAGCTTTTGTGCTAGGGAGATTCGGGTATTTGGGGAATCGAAGATTCTTTCCTATTGGCCGACGACGATCACGTGATCGTCGTCAGCCAATAGGGTGAATCTCTCGACCAATAGGATGAATCCCCGAATACCCAAATACTCGAATCTCCCTCGCACAAAAGGCCCCTTAAAGGCACCGTTAGAGCAAGGGAGAGTCGGGTATTTGGGTAATCGGGGATTCATCCTATTGGTCGAGAGATTCACCCTATTGGCTGACGACGATCACGTGATCGTCGTCGGCCAATAGGAAAGAATCTCCGATTCCCCAAATACCCGAATCTCCCTAGCACAAAAGCTAGCTTAAGTCGATGAGAGTTCATCATGTAACTATAACTTTCTTCTAAACACAGTTTAGTAGTTTTTTGGCATTGAGGATGGCAATATTGTGGTTCTATCAATTTAGTCATCTTCTCCTGTCGACTTGGGGACATCTTCTATATCATCATAATTTTCTACTTAATGCAGTCTAGAAGCTGGCTGGCATTGATGATGATAAAGTCATGATTCTATCGCCACCTCTATCAATCAATTTTGCCTTCTTCTCCAGTCGAGCATCAGAGATCATGTTCTACATATATCATCCTCTGGCTATTAATTTCTTCTAAGCTCATCTAGCTCTAGTAGTTTTTTGGCATTCAGGGTGACAATATCGTTGTTCTAAATGACTCCATTTATCAATTTGGTCATCTTCTTCTGTCGACCTGGGGACATCTTCTATATCATCATCCGCACATATTTTTTTTCTGAATGCAGTCTAGTAGTTGGTTAGCATTGATGATGACAACGTCATGATTCTATCGGTGACTCTAACAATCAATTTTGCCTTCTCCTGTTGAGCAGAGATCATTTTCTACATAAATCATCCTCTGGCAATCAATTTCTTTTGAATTCATCTAGCTCTAGCAGTTTTTTGGCATTTTGCCTTCTTCTCCAGTCAACCAGAGATCATATTCTACATATATCATCTTCTGGCTATTAATTTCTTTTGAACTCATCCAGCCCTAGTAGTTTTTTTGGTATTTTGTCTTCCTCTCCAGTCTAGCAGAGATCATGTTCTATATATATCATCCTCTGGCTATTAATTTCTTCTAAGCTCATCTAGCTCTAGTAGCTTTTTGGCATTTTACCTTCTTCCCAAGTCGAGCATCAGAGATCATGTCCTACATATTAATTTAGTAGTTTTTTTCGCACTCAGGATGACAATATCGCGCTTCTATAACTGACTACATCTATCGATTTAGTCATCTTCTCCTGTCGACCTAGGGACATCTTCGATATCATCATCCGCATATAATTTTCTTCTAAATGCAGTCTAGTAGTTGGTTGACATTTTTAATGATAACGTCATGATTCTATCGCTGACGCTATCAATCAATTTTGCCCTTTTCTTCAGTCGAGCAGAGATGATGTTCTACATATATCATCCTCTGGCTATTAATTTCTTCTGAACTCATCTAGCTCTAGTAGTTTTTTGGCATTCAGGATGACAATATCGTGGTTTTATAACTGACTCCATCTATCAATTCGGTCATCTTCTTCTGTCGACCTGGGGACATCTTCTATATCATAATAGGCACATAATTTTCTTCTGAATGCAGTCTAGTAGTTGGTTGGCATTGATTAAAGATCACTACGAACTCTATGTTGAAAGGACAACGTTGTGTAGTTATCTGACAGGAAAATTACTATAGTAACATTTTCAAAATATTCAAGGTGAAATGTGTCAGAATGTCAAGGCCAACCGGGATAGTTTATAAACGTTGATGGAGTAAATGTGTGGTTATTTTGGACGAAATCAATTTTCATCATATCGTTAATTAAAATGGAATTTTTTTTCATGACGACTTTAGAAAAATTTTACGACAAATCAACATCACCTCGAAATGGTAGCGAAAACTGAAGACTTCTGTCATCTCGAATTCGCGTAAAATTATTGTCTATCATATATTCATATTCTGTGAGAATCATGGAACAGATTGAACTTACTTACTTTACTCATTCTGTTATATGTGACTATACTCAGCTGCACTGAGAAATGGAAGTCAGTGGACTTGGTAGAGTTAGTGTAGTTCATGCAGGTACAACGAACAAACCTTAAGAGACTGAGTTTATGAATTGTGCGTAATGGAAAATTCGGAATGCGATAAAGGAACCGTGATAATTTGATGTGAGTATACGGTTTCCGCGAAATGGTTCACTCCAATACTCTGCACCTCCTAATTTATTCTATTTGAAAACGCTTATACCGTGTAGATTATCTATGATTTTCTCAATATTCTGTTGGCTTCCACATCAACGTTCTTTTATTTGAATCTTATTTATTCCCAAACATCCTTTTCATTTCGTTTTTCATAACCCATTTATTTTTGTCCCTATTAGATTATCCTACATTATTAAAGCTTAAAACGCCGACATGGACCCAAGAACAACTGAAAGAAGCTATTGAAGCTGTTGTAACGCAAAAAATGCGTTTCACTCAAGCTTCCACCAGGTACGGAATACCTAAAGGCACTTTGTATGACAACATCCTAGGAAAATCAAAGAGGATGGCGGTCTTAGAAGAAGCCGGTTTGACCAATGAAGAGGAGAACGCTGTTCTTGAATTCTGTTGTGATGTCTCGGTGTCACCGTACAACAGGAGAACGAAAAAATCTCTGAAAGCCGTCTTGTTGTACGTGGAAAAGTTGAGAAGGATGAGAGATCCTGAATTTTTGTTCACAGGACTGTCTGGATTCAGATGGTGGTGGGCTTTTTGTAAAAAACACAGTATCGTATCTTTACATTACGAAAATAATGTTACAAGGAACTCTCTGTAGATTTTGTTGTATAGGAAGTTCATTGATTTATTATTAACTCGTAAGATAGCGAAAATAGATATTACTGAAAATGGCTGTTTGTTATGCTTAAGAATACATTCCTTGTTTTAGAAGTTCATTATTATTGTGAAATTTTTTGTCTTCATGAGATTCATTTTGTTAAATTTCGTAGCATTCGGAGAATACTGAATGCTCGTTCATTCCTTCTGAGGAAAATATACCAGTGATAATTAAATTGATTTCTCATGTTCTTTCTGGACTTTAACTTCGAATATCAGAAGAAAAATTATTAAAAATTCATTAAAAACTATTTTTCCAAAAATCGCCGTTGTTGATTAATTGACAATTATTCATTTTCCAAGGGCTAATTTTCGAAAAAGCATATTGAACAATATCAGGATAACGTAAACGATCAACGAAGTGAAAGGTAATGTCTCAGGGTCGAATAATTCTACAAATTTTCTCGTTATTGTCTGATGAAGGAGTCAGATTCAGACTCTGAAACGTTAAAGTTCACTTTTTTGATCGTTCGTATTGTTCTGATATTGTTCATTAGGCAAAAGTTTTCAAGAAACCGCCTTTGACAAAGGTTTTGAATACTGCAAGGACGGCTCCTTCAAAAATTATTTTTTCTTCAATTTTTTATAGTTCTTGTTCATATTTGGAAGCGAAATCCTAGAAAAAAATAATGAAAACATGACTCTTACTTGATGTTAACCAATATCAAATTTGATCAAAAATGTTCATTTCGCTTATGTTGAATGGAATAATCAACGTGAAATTTTCAATTTTTAATTTCAGAATATGTTTCATGTGTATTCTTTAAAATTCTGATTTTGTTCACAGCAGGAATGACTTGATTGCAGTATTCTCCTTTTATTGAACTTGCTCCTTTTTACATTCGATGAAACGGTTGATTTCATTCCAATCTTCATTGTTATATTTTATATTATCTTTATAATACTGTTTCGTATTTTGATATATGTATTGATATTTGAGAAATTTCGAGCAATATTGTTTTGTACATTCCATTAATTTTTTTCATATTATTCGGTCACCTCTCAAATAGAAATGTCAATTTTTACATCTCAAAATTTCAAATTTGAAATGTGTTTTATACTTGACTGAAATATTATAATTATATATCTTCAAATACATTCAAAAAAAGCAATTATATTTACGGAAATATCGATAAGTGTTTATATGTACAAACTTTTCTCCTTATGCATCATTTCAATATGAGACATTGAAAAAATAAGTATTGCAAAATCTATTCATTTCTGAAATCACTTTGATTTTCAGATATCACTCACCGGCAAAAAACAAACCTTCTTCTTAAAAAATTCGATGTTTATTTATTGAATCGTAAACTGATTCCTCAGTAACGATGATATATTAGGAATTTTCATTCAGATTCTAATTTGAGTATTTACGGCGTGCAACAATGATATGAAGTTCTTTCCTGAGATAAGTCACACCCTGTGGTATGAAACTGCTATAGCAGCTGATATTTTCTCAACATTTTTCTTGACAATGACGACATTATCCCTGGGTTTTTACTGCAGATACAATTGCTTTGTTTTGGTTCCGACTGCAGAACCAATTCAGGACTGTTTGGGACGGTTCGAGTATGCGCAATTGCCATTTTGGGTCTGAAAAATCGCAATCGCGCATACTCGAACCGTCCCGAACAGTTCTGAACTTGGAACCAAAACAAATGTAATGTTTTGAAGCGAATGCCACTATCGAAGATGTGAAAACACAACAAACAAATATCGAAAAGTAAGTTCAATTAGAAAACTAACCAAATGAAATCGATAAAGAAAATAAGCAAAATTTAAGAAGCTTATATATAGAGCGGCTTACTTGTGACTATATTCATTCGAAGTTCCAAGTTTTGAAATTTTTCCTCAAAGCTTTGTCTTCTTAATTCCGTTCATTGGTTTTGTCTATAAATGTTAATACAAATATCAATTTGCCCGCAAAAACCAATGCGGATTCCCGGCAATAAAAATGGAAATAAATAGAGACTCATTTATTATTACGAGTTGGTCTATCGAAATTTTTTGAAAAATACGAATGCATTATTGTTTTATTTTCTCCGACGAACATTTGCCAGATCATAATCTAATTTAACCTGAATAATTTTGCGTTGGTAATTTCAACATCACTGTATTTATTCAAAACACAAAATGCATTGGTTCTCTCCAGCTACACGAAAATGTTCAATCATTCAAATTCGGCACAATAAACTATAACTTAATTTCCTTAAAAAAAACATGAATACGTTAATTTTGAAACATCGATAGACCTGCACATATTGGCTGTTTTGTTTGAACAATCAATTGGTCGGTTGAATCCGCGGTAATTACTGATCCATTTATTAAATAACGGAAATTAAAATTGCGTAAAATAATAAAACACTTGATGATTTCGCGTTCGGCGGCCGTTTGGCGAACGCTTTTATATCGTGGAACGATGAATCAGTCAATTGGTCGGTGTTTCACATGTGATATTTCGTAAAATATAAAAGCCAATGAATTTTCCGAACATCCGGATGCTCATTCATTGAATCATTATCAATATGTTCAATATTCATCAAATACTTGTGTAATTCGCTCATTGGAATACATCATTTATGAATTTATTTTCGGATCCCGGTTATTACGACCAATAATCCGAGCGTTTAATGGTTATAATTGAAAATGCGATACTGGCAGAAAGTTAACAGGCACCAGTTATTAGGGTGTTTATGGAAGTTAGTATATTTTTCAACAGAAGGCATTAAAATTATTTTTGAATGCTACTTGAACAGAGATATATTGTCGCTCCAAGTTTTTTATAGAATGACGTCTTTTGGATGTTACTTTTGACTTCATATTGAGGTCTCTAAGACGTCATTTGATTTTTGACGCCAGGAGTTTTTTTTCTCAAAAGTTATTCATTGAAGGTAGAAAAATTGATGAGATTATTTCATTTATTCAGTAGGATCTAAATGTGATTATAATAAATGCTTAAAGAATTCCTATTCGGTGGATTATCGTTCCTATGTACCTCCTATGCGTACAGTTGAAATATCTCTGAAATTAAAAAACGAACAAATTTCCCGGGACAATCACATTTCTTTACCAGATATATTCGAAAAAAATTAAACTTTTTCATGTAAAAATATACATACAATGTGTGAATTCTAAAAGGTGCCACCATAAATATCTCGGGCCTCATTCAAAATCATAAAAAATTCAGAAAAAGATGAACTTTGATTCGTATGAGGACATTTCATACGTTTGGTTTGAATCAATTTGTATCAACTCCTGTGAATGTGACCCCTAAAACCTTAAATGGTTAGGGGGCTTAAGTGATACATACCATACATACATAATAGTGATTCGATCACTCTTTCAAAATGCCATACACTTAACCTATGTTTTCGTCCGAAAAATGAAAAAAAAAGAGTAGAATAGCAACGATAGCTAGAGTTGTAATGAAACATGAAAATTATGAAAAATAAAATAATCACAAGGACGAATATCTGTCGATAAATCAACAAATATTCCACCTTAATCAGAGCCAATCATCCAAAATATCTACACCGAAGAAGCGGATCCAAGGAGATTGACTACAGCTGTTTCACAGTTATTACTGATCGTCAGGTCAACTTATCTTGGATGAAACCGCAGAAGGAATCTCGATCTCGATCTTCTGCGGTTTATCCATGGTAAGTTGACCTGACGATCAGTAATAATTGTGAAACAGCTGTAGTCATTCTCCTTGGATCCGCTTCTTCGGTGTAGATGTTTTGGTTGATTGGATGATTAGCTTTGATCCAGGTGGATTATTTGTTGATTTATCGAAAGATATTCTTCGTTCTTGTGATTATGTTATTTTATTATTGCTGGAGCTCTTTTTCTTCTCCATTAACCAATTCCTATTATGAAAAATTTTTCACTGATAAATCCAATAAACGCATTTCCATGAATACCAGCTATTGCCAGGTTTGGAAAAAAACACAACTTCCAGGTGCCTAGATAAACATTTTTTTCCACAATATTACTAAATTCGCTGTTGCATTCTTCACTCATAAAATTAAGATAACGTATCCGGAATTTTCTGAAAAGGCCATTGAATGATCTTCGAAACAAGGTGTCGCTCAACTCTCCTTCCCATTCGAGAATTTAAAGGGTTGCTGTCGTCACACTCACACGGTTGATACAAATTGATTTGAATCAACCGTATAAAAAGTCCTTCTACGAACCAAAGTTTACCTCTTTCTGCGTTTTTTTTTTGATTTTGTATGCGAGCTGAGTTATTAGGGGCAATACCGTCTCAAATTGACGAACTGTACTCATTCTTTATCGAAGTAAGTTGTACATTAAATCAGTTGTATCTTACAGAATGAAAGTGCTTAATTTTCTCAGTGTCTTATATTTACGTGACTCAATTTTTTAACTCTCATTTAAAACCCAATGATTGTATGTATCATGGTTGCCATATTTCATCTCTATTATGAACTTATTAATTTTATATATACATTTTTTGAATTTGATTTTATGTAGCAAATCTATTGTTTTCGGATGATTGTATTCGTTTGAATATTATCTGACTGGTATTTTTGTATCGATAGTTTTAAATATGTATAGAGTTTTCTTCAAATATTCCTTTTTTCGACATGAAAATTTAGAACTATTTTAAGTTTTATATGAGGAGTTTACTACATGCCATTGAGTATTCACCTGGTAGTTGAGTATTCAATGATGGGGCATAAATTCTACCTTTACTTTCAGTTGCCAGATTACTGAAATGAACTGATTTCTTTAATAACCAATATTTCGTTGCTATATTTCACATTTCCATTGCTATAAATCTAGAGTAATGTGTCGTTTCGAACAATTGTCTTCAAAAAATCATTAGAAATAAAAAAAAACAGCCAAGAAAAATTATCTCTCCAAATGATTTTTGCAGGGTGGAAGGCTCAAGAAATTATGCTTGCGGGGTACATAGTGTGATACCATGCCCGACGTGTATAAAAAGCTATTTTCGGTGACAAAATTTATATTTCTATAATTTTCTATATTTCCGAAATGAGCGTTAGCTTGTAAATAAAAAGAAACCTACGATGAAATCATTCATATAATTATTATAATACCTTCCAATTTGATTTTCAAAACAGATATCATAATTTTTCATTGAAATCATATGTATGTAACTGTGAATCATTCCTAGATAATTATTTTGTTTTCAACTTTTAGAAGACTGATCATCATGTAGAAAAATAATTGTCGATTCATTAAAAAATATTAGTGTAATAAGACCCTATTATATTTTTATATCAATAGTTTATGTAATTATATAATTCTGTTTACGAATTTTTCCGTTTTCTGGCAACTGAAATACTTATTACTAATACATTAAAAAGTCATTATTATGTTCATTTATCCATTTTTGAATTTATTTCCTTTCATCATGTTCAGGATTATAGCTCATATTTTTTGTATTTAAAATAGCAATAACAGAAGCAATTAATTATATACCCTTCTGATTTGTGATAAAGTGATGCCTTAAAAATACTTCGTTATTGGATAGGAGTAAAAATATGTAGTTTTAAGAGAATTCAATAAATATTTGTTCAAATATTTCTTGTTTCTTGCAAATTTTTCACTATTCAGAAAAAAAAATACTTAGACTGACTCTTGTATTAACAGGAAAACTATGATATCATTTGGTTTTGGACGATCCAAAGTGGATCAAAAGCTATGCAAACAATCAGGTCGATTCTGTTTGCAAATAGCAATATTGCTAGGAAAAAGATATTGCTATAATAACAAGATTGGAATTATTGGTATTCTGATCAACGATTTTGAGCAATATGGTCTGTCACTTTAACAAGAATCTTGCTATCAACATTGCTATCTTAGCAACCTCAAAATAGTACTTGCTATACTTCATAACAAGAAAGTTCAGAGAAGCAATCTCTCAGAGATCCATTTGTTTCAGTATTATTTCTTCCAAGAATTCGAAAATATTGAAGATAGGGAAGAATCTGCTAATAGAAATGTGTTCAAGGTTCTCTAGAATATTTAATTTTAAGGATTCTTAGACTAAAACACCGGTATAGTAAGCAACAGCTGACCTGATTATTCTAATGATCTCAACAACAGCCATCCCTTTGAATTCCCAACAGAAAAGTTCATCGAATTTCGAATTATTATCGCCTGCATAAAATTGCTGCATTTGATTTCTGGAAACCAAAATTCTACCGGTATCCAGGAAATAGGTCAATTTGACTTTAATTGGTTTTTCTGTTTCATAACATTTTCGAATAAGTCTATGTTTACATGAATAAAAAAAGTATATGCTAATGGAAATGTGTTCAAGGTTCTCTAGAATATTATTTAATTTCAAGGAAAATTCTTATGATTATTCTAATCATCTCAACAACAGCAATCCCTTTGAAGTGCCAACGAAAAAGTTGATCGAATTTCGAATTATAAACGCCTGAATAAAATTGCTGCATTCGATTTCTGATAATCAATATTTTATTGGTATCCACGAAATTGGTTATTGGTCAATTTGACTCGTTTCTTTTCCTAACATTTTTTACGTCGATGTTTACATGAATAAAGAAAGCCGTAGATAGAGGTTATGTATGCGAAACCATAAAGAAAACTCACGAATTGGGGATATTTTCATCTTCCTTGTAGTTCTAAAGTCACAAAATACAGTGTTGTCAGCTCTAAAATCACCAATTATGGAAGTCTATGATAGCAATATTGTTATGACAAAATTCATAACAAACATTGCTATAACACTCGAAACAGAATACGTAACATCATGGGCATATTGCTATAAATTAGAAAGATAGCAATATGACTAGAATAGCAAGGTTCATAGCAATACGCAAACAGAATCGAACTGAATATATACCATGCATAAAACTGAAAATAATCAACTGTGTCTAAAAAAGTTTGACTTGGTCATACATCAAAACTTCTCGAATTCTATAATAATAGTATCGTGAAAAAAAACACTAGGAATTTCTAGCGAAGGCCATAAATTTGCCTGCATGAACCGATCAATTGAGATGTTATTGCAAAAAAACTAGACACAGTGGCATTTTCTATAGAGCCAAAATGGCGCAGGAGCTGGGATAAATCCCTGCTTGTGTCGATGTCGGGAATTTTTTAAAAGTGCTCTGAATCCTCGTAAGATCGCGTTATTTATTTTATATGTAAGCTTTAGATGCCAAATTTTGGCCTGAGATGTTGAGATGTGGTCTAACCTTTTCTATTTCGAGCCTTAGCTTGCTCCGATTGACACCTTCAATTAGTATAGTATAGAATTATAAATGGCAGTATGCAGAAAACCACTTTCTATTATTTCTACACAGAACCTACTCTTCTGAGTATGTTGTGCCTAATTTATTCAATGAAAATTTTTAATTTATTTCAATATGTTTCAGAACATGTGCAGACCTCAGCAGAAGATTGGTAACTTACTCCAAAATATTTCATGATAGAGTGGAAGATAGATGTTGTTTGCTTGTTTGTTTTTTATCTTCTAGATGTTTAACCTCACACGTTACTAATAAGTAAATTTCTTCATTTCAGCAGATAGCTACCAGTACCAATTGCAATCCATGTGGCAAAAATGTTGGAACACCAATCAGAGCCTTGTCCATCATCTAAGGTTCAGAGAAAGAGGACCTTTGAAATCATGGAGACCGGAGACGATGGCAGAAGCAATTTTCTCAGTATTGAAAGAAGGTTTATCGCTCTCGCAAGCTGCCAGGAAATATGACATTCCGTATCCAACCTTTGTGCTATATGCGAATCGTGTTCACAATATGTTGGGACCTTCGGCTGATGGTGGATCAGGTAATAGTTATCTAATCAATTTTAACATATCCTTTCTGTAAGCGTTATCTTTTTTCCCAAATGTTCGAAATCTGATGAAGTATCCGTGGTCAGAGACATTTTGTCCGGCCGGCCGTCTGTGCCATAATTTTCCAGCTTTTGCGAGCATGTTCAAATTGAATGTGCAAGTGGTCGTCTTTTCACATAATGACCCCGCAAAACACAGCTTCATTCCCGAATGGAAAGATACGTCATTCTTCTTTTTGTATTGTCCTCACAAAGTTCTACAGGAACCATAAGCTGTCATTTTTACGCGCTTGTTCTGGGGAACAGCGCGTTATCATTTTGTCACTATGTCTGTAATTTTCAAATTTTGAGCCGAAATTGGTTTCAAACGACTAAGTTGGATTCACTGATGAAGAATCCGTGGTCAAAATTGATTCTGTCCGTCCGGCCGTATGCGCTGTAACACTCGAAAGAAAGAACCTAGAGTCTTGAAATTCTCAGGTGAGGTTAAGATCCTGAATATCTCGGTTAAGTTCGCTAATGGGCCAAATCTGCCGAATGGTTTTTGTGCTGCAGCCATTTGAAATTTTGATTTTCCAAT
This sequence comes from Myrrha octodecimguttata, assembly GCA_958510865.1. Lineage (NCBI taxonomy): Eukaryota > Metazoa > Arthropoda > Insecta > Coleoptera > Coccinellidae > Myrrha > Myrrha octodecimguttata. The sequence goes on from OY294056.1 coordinate 61,704,399, forward strand.
AACTCGAAAAATATTCATCTTATCGAAATAAATCTTGGTTGGAAGATGAACAGTGTCAATAAGAAGAATTATTCATGAAAAAATTCGTCAAATTTTTTTTTTGAAAATTTTCATATTTCATCTAAATTTCACTGAAAGTTCCAAGCAACCATTTCGCAATGTGAACAAGCGCGTAAAAGCTGCTGACTTCACGTCAGTGCTTTTCTAGATTTTTGAATCAAGTACTGTCTTTCAATTCCCGATCTGTATTTTTTGAAATATTGCGGAAAAAATGGAATGAGTATCAAGTATCTAAGTCGTTTTTACGGAAGCTATTGCGTTGACATTTGGACAAAATGATAACCCGCTGTTCTCCAGAACGTGCGCGCAAAAACTTCATACCACAGCTAAATTTTCATATTGTCTAATGATGTAGCACCAGTAATTCATTGTATTTTTCTTCTTTCAGATCTCAGGCCAAAAGGCAGAGGCCGACCGCAACGTATCCTCCTGGGAATATGGCCAGATGAACACATAAGAGGTGTAATAAGAGCAGTAGTGTTTAGGGACTCCCATCATATCAAAGAAGAACAACAAATTCATTATCCTCGAATCCATGTAAGTTGAGAATACCCTATCGATATACCACCTATCTGAAGAAATCATGATAATAAAAAAATTCTGTTGAGACTCAAGGCAACTACTGTGAACAATATTAGTGTACGGTTAAGAACATAAAAGTATATGTAATACTTCGAAGATAAAAAGTGTAAAATATCGAAAAACTTCGAAGACAAAAGATTGAAAGCAATATAGGTGGGTGCTGAAGAATTTCTGGATATGATTGTGTAGTACCTGACATGGAATTGCTCGTAATAGCTGCTGAGATGGCAACTCATACCACTGAGCTGCTCTCACTGAGGTCAGAGTGTATGCTTTGAATATGCAACTCTAGCTTCAGCAATTTTACATATGTAGGCCTAACCAAGCATCTTTCAAACATAGGCTGGCTTTTATGGACAGTCAAAATAGATCTTTTCCTTGAACTAGTAGTTGATGAATCTCTGCTGAATTTCCCTTGGATCTAATGTCATTGCCTTTGAATTATTCCTGAAACTTGCATTGACCTACAAACCATCTATATTTCAACCAAGGCTGGGCAGTATTTCAATTACTTGTAATTGAAATACGTATTTGAAATACAAATAAGTATTTTGTATTTGCATTTCAATTACTTCTTGAAAATGTGTTTTGTAATTTTGGTATTTCAAATACCTGAAGCTGAAGTATTTGTATTTCGATACTTTTGTCTTTGAAATACTTTCGAACAAATACATTTAGCGCTGAGCGCTCTACAGAAAATAGTCCCTGAATCTCCCTTCATATGGCGCGACGTTCATCTGCTTCATCTAGTTCTTTTGCTAGCAATCATATTTTCGGCAAATGGAAAGGAAGAAAAGGTCCTGCGCAATGGTCAAACCATCGTGGAGTTAGAGTTAGTCAACTTCTAAAAACGATAAGAGCAGAGAGCTTACCATTCTTGAACATTATCCTAACATAAAAAATGTGTTCATATAATATAACACAAGTTTCTGCCCATCAGGACCTGAAGAAAAATTGTTTTCTTTAGCAGGTTTTATTCATTCCCCAACAAGAGGCTGTTTGTCTGATACTACATTCAAAAATCTTGTGTTTCTGAAAGGAAATTCTTTATTTAGCGATAAAATAGCTGAGCTGAATTAGTTGTACTCTTTTCACATTTTGTTTTGTAATTTGTATTTCAAATCCAAATAGCTAAAATACTGTATTTTTCATTTTATATTTCAAATACCCGACTTGAAAGTATTTTGTATTTCAAATACCTGCGAGAAAGTATTTTGTAATTTTTATTTCAATTAGGCCGAGCATGTATTTTGCCCAGCCCTGACTCCAATAAACTTGCTGGTGATTTGATAACTTCTAGTGATTCTGCTAGTTATGGCCTAGTTACACAGTTCGATCCCGCATCCGAGCTTTCTCAGTCAGGCACTGCATTTTAGGTACTCATACTCTTTATGACCTTATCATGCAAAGTTAAAACTTTATGCTAGTCGATCAGAAACCACAAGATAAGGTCTGATATTACCATGCGAGCTAGCGTCCAAGCTGACCTATGTAGATGCGAGTAAAAACAAAACATGTTGTGGTAACTCGGATGAAAGATACTGACCACAGATTACAGATACAGCTCAGAGTTACCCCAACATGATCTTCAACAGGCCACTGAGAAGATGCGAGTGCGTACATACACAGTCAATCATAAGAGTTCACAGGTGCAGTAGCTAATGTCGGTCTTCAAAAGTCATGAACGTAGTAGATGAACGGGGATACCCTCAAAGCTATTATGTATTTGTTTCTTGCATCATTTATTTCATCTTCTTTTTTGTCAATAAATAATTTGTTTTCAGGATTCCGTCAGTACCGTCAACACATCTGGAGTAAATACTGCTGGAACCACAGCCAACATCCAGAACTTTCCAAACTCCTCCTGCAATGATGGTTCAGACCCAAATGTATCCCCCGCTGCAGCTGCAGCAGCCGTAGCAGCAGTGGCTCAAGGACTACGACAGCAGATGTGCAGTATGGTAGCGGCAGCTAATCAAAGTTCTGGCCACGAGACGAATCCTGTTGCCAGTCTGGTGAACTCACTCGCATTCGGCAACGCCTGTGGTAATATGCAGAACAATGGTTCACTTCCCATGGGCATGATGCCTTCGATGAGCCACATAACCTCATTACGAAGTATAAGCAGCCCTGCAGCCTGTATACAAGACCTCAGGATAAGTCCTTCTGAATCGGCTTTAGAAAGTCCCATATCTTCCCCGTTAGGTCTATCGGTACCCAGTTCTATGGAACAGACCATGAACTTATCTCTGTCCCATAACATGAACACTACAAGTGCAGCGGGTGTGACGGGTATGTCGTACAAATCGTCGCGGCCGTACTCATCTCCGAGGCCCGAAAATCTCTTCCAAGAAGATATAAATGATCTGGTGAAACCAATCAATTCTTCCACCCCTAACTCGAGAGAGTCCATGCCTATCAAACTTGAACCAATGACAGAATGTCGAGGCGAATGAGACAGTACCATGATCGAGTACAATGTGATAAATTCTCATTAGTTGAAACAGTTAATTGTAAAATAAGAAACAGTTAATTCTTCCTGGCTTAACAGCCACATAATGAAAGAAATTATCAACAGGGAAAGCCCAAGAGAAGTTTTTTGAAGAAGTTTGTATAGATCTTGTCCGCATTATGAGGAAAGATTATTTTTGTACCAACACTATCAGTAAAGATTTTACAAGCCGGATAATATCACGATTAAAATCTAGTAGGAGAAAGTCGTGATGGATAATTCGGTTGCTTTGTGGCGATGTTAATTTTCACTCTCTTTTCTATAATTACTCAGTTATTAAATCATTACTTTGTTTCTAAAAAACCTGGAATTGCCAGATGGTAAGCTTTGTATTATCTGAATAGTCTCATATATAACTCCATTCGAATCCTTCAAAATTGGTATACAGACATGGTATAGAGTTTCTGTTATTAGTAATATTACACAATCAAAATTTTAGTATCACTGGGGTTGTAAGTAGCGCCTGATGAATATTTAAATTTGTCATTTTCACTTGAAGATTGATAGGATTCCTAAAATGGTATGTATTGCAAAATTTCTTCTCTGAAAACCAAATCTGATACTTGAATTGCTGTCAAATTTGACTTTCAGACAGAGCAGAGTGAAGTTCCTGAACATCCTCATCCTAACAGTGACATATACTCCGTTCACTTTTATAAAATCAGTTGGTAGGCCTTGGAATAGGTCTATCAGGTTTTTGTAACTAGAACTGACTGAGATTGGCACTCGTGTGATATCGTCAAGGCAAAAATATTATAAATTTGCAATTTAGCTTGAAATTTGTCCTGGGAAAGAAATCTCCGAATTGATCTCCCCAAAAGTTTTCTGAATAATATACAAACATCGAAATTCTTCCCATTGTCATCTGCACTAATAATAATAATTGAAGATGAAACGAAATCAAGTATGCAATACCTCGAATTCTTTTAGGTTTGATTTTGATTATGCATATTTCATATCACTTGATATTATAGTAATTTACAAACTCAATAAATTATAAAAGGAAAAAGTTCCAATTATGATTTAATTAATGCGGTCGCCACGCTATCATTTGAAAAACATAACATACTAGATAAAACAGTGGAATATACCTGTTGTTTTTCATTTGTTATGTCGTTGGGTAAGATGGAAAAATTATTGTTTCTTACTTAAAAAATTTTATTATTGGACTATTTTGTATAAATTTATTGAAAATTAAGCCAAAGTTTCGGCCAGTTTATTAAAAGACTGTTATATATGTATACTGTTCTCTGAAATTCAAAATTGAAGTGGATTTTTCGCGTTAGAAAATAGTTTTGGAACCAACAATATGTTTAATGACATTCCCCATTCGCTTATCGACAATCTGCCTCGGATAAAACCCAAACGATTAAATGAGAGTGGTACTCCATTTATATTTTATGCTCAAATCTTGCATAACTTGCCATTCCACAGTTTGTATCTTCATACATTTGTTAATATTATTTTTTAACAGAGCAAAAGATGTTCCAAGCTTTCGACTTGGACATAATTGTCTAGTGCCCTGATTAGTAATATTTCATTAATTCTTAAAATAAATTGAAAACTCAAACAACTTGCAGACATTTGACTGAAACCTCTATGATCTATAAAAATTACAGAAAAACTACAATAATCCCAATATCCTGATTTTGATTGATAAAAAAATCATTAATATTTCATGTGTGAGAGTACAAACTGTAGAATACCGTTTAACGTATTTGTGCTGTAAGATGGATAATTACCTCCCTTTTGAAACATTTTTCAATAATGACGAATATTTCAGATAACAAGAATGTTTTCCTATTATTCCATCACTCTTAAATCTCCATCGAACAAACACAAATATTTTACCACTCTTTAATTTTGGTGCAATAATATTTTTTCTTGTTCTGTTTTATGGTCAGTGATTATCAGTATTTCATAAGTCAACTGGTCTTCTTTATTTATTTATTTATGTATAAATAATGTGTACAATATGAATAAAATACATAGATTTATAAGTTAGTTATGCCATGAAGCTGAGTTGATATTAACTCAATATATTATATTCCAATGTAACTGATGATACTGAATAATCAAAATTATTTCACAAGTTTTCACAGACAGCTGCAGATATGCGAGGAGTATGATCATAATTTTCAATTCATCATAGTGCTAGGAAATACAGGTATATTTCCTTAAGGGCCGGTATTATAAAACTTAACTTTAACTGACAGTTTTGACAGATATGTCCCAACAAAACTATCAAAACTTTCAGTTAAAGTTAAAGTTAAGTTTTATAATACCGGCCCTAAATGTAATTAATTTAATCATTTATGGGTTTTTCTGTAGATTGAAAGGATGTTCTCAGTTTACTCTAATAAGTTATCAAAAAACTGGCCTAGGCTCACCCCATAATTGTACCTGCAGAGTCCGAAGTGTTCTTCTGTAAACCAAGAATGTCAGGCCGGCTAGTCTGGGAGTGCACATCACTGAATGTAGTCGGAAAAGACAACCAGATCAGCCTCCTTGGGGTGTCTGGTCATTCTAAGGTGCATGGCTAGGAAATAGTAGATCAGGTAGCAAGAGAAGGGTAGTAACAAACTTCATTGTGCAATAGCCATTTTGCTATTTTCTAGCCAGCCATACTTCGATGGCAATTGAGGAATGGGAACAAAAAGGAATCTTGCTTTTTGGTAGATGGTTAGTGGACAAAGACAGTCCAAGTAATTCCTTCCTCACTTGACAAGCTGGAGCAAAAAGATTGTCCCACTCAATAAATTAGAACTGAGGAAATTGACAGATGACTCATGGGACATTATCCTGTGAATTATCATATGGGGAATATAGGAAAGGTTTACGATGATACTTGTGATTGCTATCAAGAAGCCTTGGAGACAACCAAAAATCTGCTTTACGATTGTGAAGCTGTCCATAGAAAAATCCTTGACTTGTGCTTCCTAACCCCCTAAGGATGAATGAGAAATGAGAAAATGAATACATGGTCCCGCAGATCCAATATTTCCAGAAATATTTGTTCAGGAAATCACTGAAAATGCCCATTACTTTTAGTACACTACTATTAGTCATATCAAATTTAAAAATGGTAAACCCGCAAGATTTCCCGTCGCCGAGATATTAAAAAGATATTTACATCATTGTACGCAGTGTGTTTTTCTGAATGAAAAATGTGAAATCGAATATAGGCTCCCTTAATTTGGAAGATATGGGCCCCCAAAGTTCCAAAATGAGTCGTTTTCAGGTCCCTTTTTCCACTATAAATACGATCTCTCACTTCATCTGTATAGTTCACAAACCACCTTTGAACCTTCAACCAACAATAAGCAACATTTTTTTCCAAGAATAATCAATATTTAATGAAAAAACAATGAAATTACTGGACAACCACTTAACCTCTATTCCTTCTGATTTCGACTCAGTCTAAAAGTGAAGTTTGGCAATGGCGCGAATTTCATCGGTCGAAATCGTGCCATCGTGCGTATTCGTGAATGACAGATTATTGCTGGCGAGAAAAATGAAATATCATGAAATATGTTCTTAGTTCTTACTGTTTACTGCGACACTCTAAATCTTCCAATAGGAGAATTCGTTTCTAATGAAATCTACAAGGTTGAAACACATAGAACTGGAATGAGATTACACCCTGATATATATTTCAACGTACATTTTTTTCATTTGTGATAGGTCGCGCCCTTCCCAGATATCCAATGAAGTCGAGGTTATTATATAATCCATTTTATTGGAATACCCTGAATCTCATTCTAAACTGGGACCATCTCGAAGACAACAAAAAACGAAGTAGATAACCACCTCCCTATTTTGAAGGGGATAGAAAGAAAGTTCAAACGAAAATATTGAGAGTGGAACCTTAAACAAATATTCTCAATGATTTTGTTCTGATGTTAGAATAACCACCTCTTCTTCAGTGACAGAAGCATTTTCCTCACAATCATATCCTTCAACTGTCCATCATTTCATATTTCCCGCCAGCAACTACTCTTCTGTCATAATACGTTGGCCAGCGATGAAAAGGCGCTGTTGCCAAGCTCCGCTTTAACATTGAGAAGTATTTCGTAGAAATATAGGTTAAGTGGTTGTCTAATATTTTCACTTTTCTTCCTTTAAATAATAAATTTTCTTGAAAGAAAGTGTCGCTATTCGTTGGTTGAAGGTTCAAAGATGATTTATGAACTAGATTTGAGAAGTGAGAGATCATTTTTATGGCGGAAAAAAGGATCTGAAAATGCATCAATTTGAAACTTAGGGTGCCCATATCTTCCAAACAAAGAGAGACCGCCTATGTTGGGCTTCATATTTTTTGTTCAGGAACTCACACTGCTTACAATGATGTAAATATCTTACTTATAGCTTCGCGACGGGAAATCTTGCGGGTTTACCTTAAAAATAAATATGTTCTTCTTTCGTACTCTTAAACATTCAATTTTCAATACCTAATATGTTGTGTATAATCTTGGTCGAATGATGAATTGAAAAATATGATCAAATTTATTGCTGATATAGTTTTAGTTGGTATTAAACCTTAATTAGTACAGAAATGCCAAACAAAATGTAAGTATGTATTATCAAGATACAAGTAGCTACAGTTATTCAAATAGTGAGTATAAATGTTGTGTATGTATCAGATTTTAGTGCAACCTCAAAGAACAATTAATATAGATCCATTGTTTACATGAAAATAGAACATAAAACAGAGTTTCCTTATGAATCTAACAAGTAGCACATAATTGTCCGTACTGAACATCAGAATTTAGAATATATTTGGATTACACAGATTCTTCAATTGTGTAGGACATCCCATCGTTTCAAATACTCAGGAGAATCATTGTTTTGTTTGGATCAAAAAAAAATGGAGGGAAAAATAAACATTTCTAGGGATAATAATTGATCTGCTACCGATTTCAATAACGAAATGTGTCCTGAGGAATTTTTCATTTTCTTGGATTCCTTGATGTTGCCACTTCGAGGAATTCCTCTGATACATACTGTATATCATCTATTAAAATGAGTAGTATTCAGATGTAATTTTTTCAACATAAGGCATCACCATTCTACTTTTGGATGTCACTACCATTTTATATTTGTTATAGAAGCCCATATAATTCATTAAAATTTCAAACAAAAAAGGTGCTGCAATCATGCACACAGCAATTTATTCATGGAAAAATATTGGTAAAATGAAAATAAATCAGTAGTTACAACCTGCACAATTGAAGAACTGTTAAGAGTGCAACGTCAAAAATTATGATTTTACTGTTCTCTATCCATACTCCTCTGTTCTCTTTTGATATTCATTTGATGCTTATTGTGAAAATTTAATTTCAACATTGTCTCTTAGATGAACCCAAAGAGCCAAGAAAGATATTTTTGTGATTTGTTTAGATTATAGAATGATAATGTACAAAATTTATATCTCGTAAATGTAAAAGAAATCACGATTATTGAGAAAAAACGTAAATGGAATTATATTGCCTTCCTGCCATTTATGGGTCTACCAGATTGTTTGACTTCATGAATGTTGAGACGTGATAGATATTTTCAAAAGTGGCCTTCAAACTTTCATTATTTCTAGTTATTTTTGTATATTTGGGAAAAAATTTATCTCGAAAATTCAATTCTTATTTTTTGTCTCAGTTAAAACCAAAATCATACCAATACAGTGCTCCAATTCCATAGAAATACATTTCTTCCACGAAAGTGATAAATTATTCGTATTTATCACCAAATTCTCTAGATTGGCGATTATTTGTAGCATTGGAATGGTATATTTTGGTTCAATTTGATTTTAATTCTGACTAGGCTTAAATGTGTTCAAAAAGAGTAGTAAGTGCCTTTCAAGCTATGACCACTTATGTCATTCGATATACTAGATTTTTACAAAATTGTAAATTTTAATGTGTTTAGAAATGGTATTACCCTGAATGGCAAGTTTTTCATATCTATTGTGAATTGAATCTAAAATGAAAAATAAGAAAGTATGTCGTTTTTATGTAATATAAATATCACATCCTATGTCTTCATACAACTTTTGCTTGCATTTCTTGAAATCTGAAATTAACAAAAATTCGAAATTCCAAAAATTTACCAATGATCAACAGATTTTACTTGAATAAAAACCTAATGCAACAAACCATGAGGACGAAGAATGTATATTAAAATCCAAAAGAATGCTTTAATTTAATGTGTACTGTGAAAGATATTTAGGATAATTATTGATGTTAGGGCAGGATATAACTTTATGTTGTATTCGAATAGTCCCTTAGTATACAATAAATATTCATTGTGCTACTATTATAGACAGGCTACTATATAGACAATGGGACAACCTATTTTAAACCACACCAGTTGCTCTGCAATTTAATTTGAACTTCTCAAATAATTTCTTCATAAACGCCTTTAGTCAACTGATTTTGATTAATTATGCACGTTATTATTTTTTGTCTGCATAGTATAAATAAATATTGGTAAATTATATAATGGTTTCAATGAGCTCCTTCACATTCCTATACTAAAAAGAGGATAAAATCACATATCCCTAAGTGCTGTCAGAGCTTACCAAACTATCGGATCATCTTTGCTTCTTGGTACAGAAACAGTGAAAAAAATGCAAGCTCTATATTGCAATTCATTGTACACAACTGACAGTCGTCTTTTGTCTGTTGAAATGCAGAACACTTATGAGGGTCCAGTAATTCACACAATCGACACCCCACAGGCTGACAAAAAAGGTGAAAACGCTTCATTTTTGCACCTGACACAACTGTCGGTGAAGCAGATGGGGATATAGGTTTCTCTTGTTGCAATGCACACAAACAATAGGCCTTTGTTGGTTGTTGATCTGCATGGACGTGAAATCACTGCAAGCGTGGATATTAAATCCTGGACATTAAAAAATCAAGAAAAGCACTGACGTGAAGTCAGCAGCTTTTACGCGCTTGTTCACATTGCGAAATGATGACTTGGAAATTACAGTGAAATTTCAATGAAATATAAAAATTTCCAAAAAAAAATTTTTTTTTCGAATTTTTTCATGGATAATTCTTCTTATTGACACTATTCATATTACAACCAAGTTTCATTTCGATCAGATAAATATTTTTCGAGTTATCGAAATTTGAAATGGCTGTAGCACAAAAACTATTAGGTAGATTTGGCCCATTATCGAACTTAACCGAGATATTCAGGATCTTAACCTAACCTGAAAATTTTAAGACTCTAGGTCCTTTCTTTCGAAAGTTACAGCGCACACGGCCGGACGGACAGAATCAATTTTGACCACGGATTCTTCATCAGTGAGTCCAACCTAGTCGTTTGAGACCATTTTCGGCTCAAAATTCGAAAATTACAGACATCGTGACGAAATGATAACGCGCTGTTTCCCAGAACAAGCGCGGAAAAACTTATCTGTGAAGTATAGTATACTTATATATAGTATACCTTATGACACGATAACACCTGAATATTTGGATGAAATACTGAAGGAAATCTTTTGAAGGAAGTGTGTGTTCAGTTAATTCGAGCTCATTGAATGAATTCAAGAACATTGTATAAGAATTGAAAAACTTGTCTGGACGTTCTTGAAGGTATTCGAAAAGGGTATGAAATTGTCTTTTCAGAAGTTCCTATTTCTTCAGTAACTTAAATAAACCGCAATACATCTCAACATTTCCCCATTCATCTCTGGAAGTGTAACAATCACCGACTGAATCGTTCGTTTACGTACACCATCGATTTTATTGGTGAACTGTGGTCCGTACGATTGAATCTAAATTGAAAAGCACGCTTAACGCTTGATTTTCCTGGAGCGTCCAAGTCCCGGATGACTCAAGCTGGTAGGACTGATATGATGGGTTTCCTTATTTGACGTAGAGAGAGGTTATTTTCATAGAAAGAAAAAAATGTATATTTCGAAATTGTATTATGATCATATATAAATATATACAAATTCACATTAAAGTTGTTATAAAATAATTTAACTACATAATATTCAAGTACAAATACATACATACAAAAATACCTACTTATAAAAAATTTGGTAATGTAGAAACTTACAGCTCAAAGAAAATACTTAAGATAATACTCATTAAAAGAAGCAAACAGTACAATTTAGTCTGACTAACATATCTTCTCCATCCTTTCACTTGAATCAAACTTCCAACCAATTGTACATATCAGAATTAAAATATCGATATAGAATATGTAAATAAGTGAACATCCCTTATCTTAAAAGAGTAATGTCTGGAAGAATGCTAAAGAGGTGAGGACTCTCATTATCTGATTGGAATCATTAAGTATGAGTACTTCATAAAAGAGACAACATGAAGCACTATAAGAAACAATCACACACGGTAAAAAAGCGCATGCGAAATACTGGTATCAACACATTAAGCACCTCTGGAATTTTTATTTTTCTTACTACCACTAGTATAAAATGCTCAGCAAGTTGCTTCTATATGGACTTAATTTTTAATTTCACCACAATAGGTGCTCCCAAAGGACGACTAGAACAGTTCAAGTTCAAACTATTTTAACAAACCACCAGCTCAAGCTTTTGTACTTTTTCGTATTTCGATCATTTTACTGCGAGATTTGAATTTTTCCTGGACATCAGAAACATTATTGCACATTCAAGGGACATTACAATAAATTTAAGATTGCTGCTTCTAGTTAATTATTAGATTGTTACTTGAGGGAAATTGGAAAAATCTGGATTTGCCAAACACCCGGAATTGGCAACAATATAAATATCTTCTTAACCAGATAAAGTAGCAATTGAATCGGAAATGGTTATATTGAGTTTAAGATTTCAATCAATACTTAAGGATTTCTGAGGTGATATCACAACTACTAAATCCGAACCATTTGGATTTACGCTGTGTCTCCCACTAAAAACTCCTAATCCTATATATCTTTGAAATGATAATCAATACAAAAACCAAATGAAAGGCCCATTTCGAGGATTCAAAGGGGGGGAAAAATAGCGTTCTTTTCAATGGATAGCCAGACTGAAGACTTCTGCATACAGCAAGCAATCTGTTGCCATTCACTTTCATAAAGTCAGTCCATAGGCCTTAAAATAGGACCATCGAGTTTTTATGACTAGAACTGAGTAAGTTGGCACTTGTGAAATGTGTCAAAATAATTCGGCGCGATGTTGTCAATTCCTACATGTTTTTATCAAAGATTCTATAGTTTGGTTAAGTTATTTACATAACTTCTACTACCTTTATGTAGAATCTACAACGTCATAAATATATCTCACGGAAAATAAAGCTTAACATTATTCAACTAAACAGGGTGGAATGTTTCAACCTCCCATTGCCAGCCGGCTGACTTTATAAAAGTAAATGGAGTATATGAGTATGAAGTTATATTGTTCTGTCATACAGAAAGCGATCTATCTTCCGCTATGACAGGATTGCTCTACTTCAAGACTTTTAAGAACTAACCTATTTAATTACAATATGAGTCATGTGAAACCAACCATACACATAGAGACATGGACTGCGCTTTGAGATGATAAGAATAACGGTGCGACCAGTTATAGTTGTTTGCCACTAAATCAGTGCTGCCAAAAATAATAACTTAATATTTGTTGTAATTACCAGGAAAAACGGTACATTTTCAGTGAAATTGATGGATTAAAACAACACATATTTTCAAAAACTGGTAGTTTTGGCAACGCTGTAGAGGTTCATATTCCCACTATCGACCCCACCATGCAGTTGTCAGTTTGAACAGATTTAAGCGAATGTGGTTTCGTTTCGACATCTCTAATATTAACCAGTTTAATTATATATCAGAAACTGCGTTTTAACTATTTGTGCGTGATAGTTTTGAAGAAGAGAAAGATCCTCAGATACCATGAAATTTTGTATTTTATGTGAACCGTGTAATGTGTGATACTATAAACCCTGAAACTCCAACTGATGAATAAATGTTGTATAAATCTACCTGTTCAAAAGTAATATATCGTTGATTAAATTATCTGAGATAAACTATTTGAGTTCACTGTGGATAGATTACTATTCTATATCCACTTATACTTTATGCGTGTACCGCACGTTTCTTTCGTCAAAATACTCATCATTACTGTAACAATCACGTTACAGTTTACTGCAGTTACAATAACAATGTCTTTTGAAGATTGAAAAGGGGTTCCCGAAATGTGAGAGTAGTTAGGCTCTTCGTTGAAGATATCTGGGGACCCACACACAACTCAAAATCTTCACGCACCAACCTATAATTTTTTAAATAAGAACTAGAAAATGTTTGAAAAACAGGAATCACTCGCGTTCAGCAGAAAATAAATTATATACACATAGATAATCTGATTTTTTTTTAACAGTCTCAGTATATTAAAGTTTGTTTTTTGATGGGATATAGACTGGTTTGTGGAGAATTAATGAACTACTCTTCTTTGTTTTAACCTAGCTTTCGAATAATATTTTATTCTTCTTCGGGGTCTTTACAAAATGAGATTATTTTTATGAGTTCATTTGGAATTTAACTCTTGTTTTCTGAATTTTCACGCCTTTTTCTATTTAAATAATATTAAGTTAAAATGTCAAATTGACAGAAAGAAGGTGACAATTTGACATTTTAACTTAATATTATTTAAATAGAAAAAGGCGTGAAAATTCAGAAAACAAGAGTTAAATTCCAAATGAACTCATAAAAATAATCTCATTTTGTAAAGACCCCGAAGAAGAATAAAATATTATTCGAAAGCTAGGTTAAAACAAAGAAGAGTAGTTCATTAATTCTCCACAAACCAGTCTATATCCCATCAAAAAACAAACTTTTACACATAGATATATATACACACGTTTTTGTACCTTGCATTAAATAGCAATGCAGCATATTACATTTAAATGACAATTGACTTGACAACCTATCGTGATTTCGAAATAGCGCTACCTATGGTGGAGAAAACTAATTTCTAGTGATAAGCTAAACAAAATCGCAACTCTTTGTTCCAAAGCACCTTAACTGCGCATTTCCTTCAAACCTGTGGGGACAAGCTGAAGAGTTAGAGAGAGATGACGCTATCACACTCCACTAGATAGAAGAAAACAGAGGATGATACTCCTCCTTCATCTGTCTGAGGAGATAGATTTCTCTCTCAATTAAGGGGTACTAATTCTTGGGGGATATTACTCAGTCCATGTCTCTATGTTCATGATCGAAAACTTGTTATTTCATTTCCCTGAATAATTCGGCAACCAAAATGTGTCCTTAATTTAGATGGGAGAGACACTTGAAATGCTTCTGCAGTATTTGTGAGTCAATATTTGTTCTGGACCAAATAAATAAAGTCATGAATGTTTTCGAAGACTGCATAAAAATTTTGTTTGGTTAGTTCCCCTTTGAACCTCCAAATGGGGTTTCTTATTGTTCTGTGAAAAACGGTCCTTCTGAAGTTATTGGCCATTGACATTTTCTGGTGGGACACTTTGTATATTCAAAATTCAATGCATAATATAGTACAAAGGATATTCAAAAACAATATAATTAGGTTTTAATATATAATTCAATTCCTCAAGAGAATGGTGAAAAAATTATTAATTGTAAACATTAATTTGATTTTTAGATTCAAACTTATCTTGAACTCACTGAGATAAATGAAAAAAAAATTATACGTCAAAAACAGTATATTTAGGAAGTTATTCTGTCCCAAGTATTTTAACAATCATTTAAAATACAATACCTTTACACAATATCTTTCGATATTGATACCTCACGATTTACTTTTATTGCCTTTGAAGTCAATAAAAGTATATCGAAAGATATTACGTAAAGGTATTACAGAAAAATCTATATTTTAAATGATTATATTAATTAATAACCTCTATCAAGTAGACTATTTTGAATTCAATACCAAGTATTTTTAATATTTCACATGTATAAAAGCTATAAGGGTCGAATTTAATGAATGTTTAGTCATTATATCATATGGTTGTTTGACTTTGAGACAGCCTTTCTGCACAAGGACCATTACTTTTTTTTTTAGGTTAGAAATGAAACTTGGTAAGCTTTACTCATTTTCTCAATAAATCCGTTAATTGCAAAACATAATACCAATTTTTCTTTAAAAAAAAAACTATTTACAATTTCTCTCAATATTATATATGAAAAACTCGAGTTCAATTGATAGCTACTTTTCACTCTCAAAACAATAGTTAGCTCAAATTGATTACAAGGAAATCTTCCTTAAAATATCATTAAATTATTTTTACGGTATAGTTTTATAAAAACCAAATAATCGATTGAAAATGTTTATCAATTCTATCAGTCAACATATCAACTGTTGGGGTGTGGTTTATAATTCACCAAAGTAGTGAGTTGGAAAATAGGTGGATACTACACCAAGATTTGTATTCTGTGTCCACCATACTTCACCTCAACCACACCAGTTTAGTGAATTAAAAAACTTTTCCTTTCCAATAGACGACCTCAGTCCAAGTTGCCAACCCACAAATTTCGTCAAATTTACTAGCACTGGGGAAGGGGAATTTAAAAAAATGCGACATGAGGTTCTCGATATTTCTGGAATTCCCCTTCCCCAGTGCTACTAAATTTGAAGGAATTTGTGGGATGGCAACTTGGACCGAAGTCTTCTATTGGATTCCACTATTATTTCTCGCCATTTTCCATTTTTTTCAAAACATTTAGTAGAGTTTTAGGTGGGTTAATTGACTTTCTTCAAACATTAGCTATTGGCAGTTACTCAGGCATAATAAGACAAATTTATTCAGCCTTTCATGAGGGTTTTAAACATCAGATATTCACCTTTTTCAAGTGGAAAAAAGTTATATCAGGTAAGTCCATACTCTGATTGAACTACAGCCTCCTTCCTATTGAGAAGGAAAATCCTTTAGGTATAAGGAAAAGTGTAAAACCTGCATAACTTTTTTTGTGTCCGTTGTTTGGTGCTTAACATGTCAACTTCACAAGCAAAGATTCATATTATACCATTAGTTTAAAGGACTAAGAGAAAAGGGTTTCAGTCAGCATTTGTTCATCATATTATTCATTCCCTGAAGGTAACAATAAAGAATACCTGCTTGGGCCATCACATCAACTGTTGCAGTAGGCATATCTTTATGTTTGGAACTGTCTCCTTTAATACTTGGTCGAAGCAGAGTTGGTCCGAACACCGTGGCCAAATTATGGAGAGACATCTTGTTTTCACCTTCATGTTTGTGTACCCTGTAACGAATAATCACATGGAAAAATAAATTTTGACATCGAATCAAAAATAAGATTTCTGTGAGGTTAGATTATAGGAAGAGCGATGTGATTCTCTTTAGATTCAAAATCTTTAGTTACCTGATCAGGTGTTCTAAAATACATGTAATGGTAGCCTTATTTTGTTGGGGTAACTTATCGAAACACTCATTCAATAATTCCGTTCTCTTCATGAGATTCCCGTTACTTTGGTTAAAGGATTCCAAAAGAGTCGGGTACAACTGATCGGTGAAAAGTGCTTCTGGTAACTCTCTCAAGAACAATTTCAGCACTCCAGTAACAGAATGGATATCGACCTCTTTCAGTAATTGTTCTGCCTCATATGAATCTGAAAATTATAAAATATTGATATAAAATCTAATTTAGAATTTTGCACAATTAAATGTATTCTTTCAACTTCTTTTCTTCTGGATTCATCAGTAGTTGCCTAAAATGCACATTCTACATTCCAAATCAGTCAGATTATTTTTGAAAATAGTATAGGAAAAATGAGACTTCTAATTGTCATATTTGGGACTCAAGGACTGAACACGGCAACTGCGCTCTGAACGATATTATTATTTGAGATTATTCTAGACATTTAGTACCTGAAATGATCGCTGAATTAATTTTGTAGTAATACTCACTAGTTTCAAATGATTTTTTCAACTTCGCTAAATCCAAAGCTGATCCAGACACTCGATACACTCCTACTTCCAGCATTCCTCTTCTTTCAACTTCTCGTATACAAGCAGTGACAATAAAAGGAATGTCACGCTTCTGTCTCCTTTAAAGGCAAATATTATAGATTACTCGAGTTTCCATGCCAGAGAAAAGACATTGATAATAATACATAGGTTGAAAAGAGTGATTGGTTCTATATAACCTCTGAGATACTAGACATCATAATTGGTTTTGTGCGTTGTTTGACGTTTGTCATACATTGGAGGTAAAACAAACTCACTTTCCTGCTTTGTTTATGTTATGAAGTACAGCATTTTCAACACTTTCAGGATAAATTCATTAGTTAAAATGATTTATATTTATATAATTGATGAAGAAGTTATTGTTTCATAGTGAAATGTAACATAAATACACCGAGAGACGAAGGAATTTGATTTTTCAGATACATTGTGGTGTAGACTTATATTTGAATATTTGCATCTTCTACCCATTCCCCAGGAGCATCCCGCTCCTGTCCGACTGCTGCCATGCAAGTTATCCTGGACCTGCCTCCTCTAGGACTATTCTTAGAAAGTGAGGCGGCTAGGTGGGCTCTGCGGGTGGCGAGAGAGCGGAAGCTTAAAACTGGAGACTACAAAGGCCATCTTCGCGTTCTGAATTAATGTAAGGAGCTTTTAAATATGGTCACAGACAATCTTACCCTGAAACACGAGTTTCAGAAAAACTACAGCGTGACAATACCAAGTCGCGACCAATGGAGTAACGGCGAAGTGGTTTTCCCTTCAGGGTCTCTGCTGTTTTACACGGATGGCTCAAAGACCGAAGATGGACGAGTCGGAGCCGGTGCATACGGCCCATCATTACAACTAGCCCTGCCAATGGGCTTCTGTCCATCGGTATTTCAAGCGGAAACCTTTGCCATAAGGGAGTGCATCGCATATTGTGCGGGATGTAACTACCGGAAAAAAAGGATATACATACTATCTGACAGCAGAGCAGCTCTACTGGCGCTTGATTCACCGTCAATCCGGTCAAAGCTAGTCTGGGAATAAAAAATGTCACTCAACGCACTCGGATCAAACAATCAGGTCAACCTTATTTGGGTGCCTGGTCATTCTGGAGTGGAGTGCATGGTAACGAAATGGCTGATCAGCTAGCAAGAAAGGGAGGATCAACCCCCTTCATTGGATCATAGCCATTTTGCATCTTCCCATCAAGCCACCAAGCAAGGGCGGTTAAAGAATGGGAACAAGAGAGTAAGGCCAGATCCTGGCGAAGGATTCAAGGACAGAGACAGACTAAGTCATTCCTCTCATACTCAACGAGCTGGACTAAAAAAGCTTTCTCACTTAGCAAATTGGAACCGAGAAAACTGACAGGCATACTCACGGGACACTGTCCTGTGAATTATCATCTTCGGAACATGGCGAAGGTTCCTGATGATACCTGTCGCTTCTGCCAAGAAGCCACTGAGACAGCGGAACACCTGCTATGCAAATGTGAAGCTGTCCTCTGGAGAAGGCTGCGGCATCTTGGCTCCTGTTTCTTAAAACCGGAACAAATAATGGGTGTAGCACCCAGTAAGGTAGTAAAGTTTATCGAGGCCTTGCTACCTGACTGGTAAACAGCGCGGGGTTTCACAATAGATCTTTAGGTCAAGGTGTCAGCGAGGTTAAGCATAGCCTCATCGCCCCTCCTCTTATCTAATCTAATCTACCCATTCCCCAAAATTTTATCTGGTATTGGAAGAAATAGAATACTATGTGAACAATCCCAGAGAAGGCAAACATCCTAGATTCATGTCATAAATTGAGAAAACTGTTCTGACAAAGTAACAAAGTATAGAAGAGTTTGTTCAAGATATTCTCACACTGGTGAAAGAATTAGGTTGGACTATCTATTTAATTTGTTTCATTTAATAAGTTGAATCATGATGAGACAACTATGATATGAATGATTCGTGTTTGTTATACACATTTCAAGAATTATATCTTGACCCTACGATAGCTGGTGTTACAATGTACAAAACTCATCCCGATTGGGTAATACTCACATGTCTATAGGATATATAAAGCCAATTCAGGCAATTCGTTATTAGAGATTTGATAGGTTTTATAAAATATAGCATGTATTTTATAATAATTATGAACCAGTTAACTTTTTCTGTTCTCAACCGAACATGTTCCAATGTGGATCAGCTTCCCAAGTATGGAACTTCTTCCACATTGTATTGTTTGCAATTGACCTTCTAGTCAATTAAAGATTAGGAGAGCCCTAATGTTGCATATGTTGAATAAAAAAAAACATTTTATATGGATAGTAAAGCATTTTGTGAGGATGAATAGAAATCGGTGTTCATTTGAAGATCAGCTAACAAAAGGATGAAATTTCGTATGACTTATTTTATTTGTAACATATATTTAGTATGATAAATCTATAATTGAAGATCATTATAGAACTGAAATAGCAACTGCATGCTAATATAGTAGTAATTTGATAATTTGCATCATATAACTCTATTTGAAATAGTACTGAGAAGTTCTCTGAAACCCATGTTTTTTCCATTCCATGCATTTGCTGTTTGTTTTCAGGAATCAATGAGCCGAACATTTTACTTTTTCATTTTCAATAGTTATACTTATAATAAATGCTATCTCTGATGTTGATACCCCAGGATTCAGAAGACAAGAATAAATGTCAAATACTGCAATTTTTCATTTATATCGTTTTGAATGAATAACATCTCAAATTGAATATCCGTTAATCAGATCCATTATCAGGAAATTTCATTTGTAAAATGAATAAAATCACTAAAAACTCTAGATAATTGCTCTTCGCCAACGTAAACAAATTGAATGTATTCCTTCGTCTCTCCGTGTATTTATGTTGTATTTCGCAACAACACAATAACTTGGCCTAGTGCTTCACTAATTCTATTAATATGAATCATATTAACTTGTGAATTTATCCTGAAATTGTTAAAAATGCTGTACTTCATAACATAAACAAAGCGGGAAAGTGAGGTTTTTTTACCTGCCATGTATGACAAATGTCAAACGACGCACGAAACCAATACTATTAGCTAAATTTGGGTTATACCTAAAGCAAATATTAACATAGTTGTCAAAGTTGAAAAAAGTTATGACTTTTCATTTCATTTTGTCGGGCTACTCCAAGATAAATTCACGAAATTCATTTACTCATAAAAAATTGGCAACAACGTCAGAGAGTCCTATCCTACTGAAGCAACACAAAGCACAATGATAACAGTAGCTCTGCAGAGCAGAAAAAGAACTTGCAGTTTGAGAATTTTCAAGTGTTTACGGTTTTTCAAGTATGGTTACAGTACCAATTAGTCTCAACAGTGCAAAAATCATCAGCGTTCAAATAATAACCAGCTGAATAGTAAGTTACTCGTGGTCTCAGTACATACAGAAAAAGATTCAAACGGCCTTGTTGCTGTTGCAAAACAGGTTGAAAGTCGAATTCCAACTGATGAAATGGTATGTTTCAATCATATATAAGTATCCTCCATTCAATTTAATAGAGTCAGTCAATAGGCGCAAGAATAAGTCTATCAAGTTTTGGTATATAGAACCGAGTCATGTTGGCACTATTGAAATGTCATCAAGGTCAATATAATTCAGTGAGACGTCATATATATACATCTTTTTCATCACAGACTCTATGGATTGATTTAGCTATATATGTAACTTCTGACCTCTAATAAGAACTCAAAACGTCGCAAGGGAAAATGAGCCTAATATTTTTTGAATATACAGAGTGTAATTTGTCGAATTTCCATGGCCTACCGACTGACTTTGTAAAACTGGAGTATATGTATTTATAAGCTGAAAAGGAAGAGTTGGAGTTGATGATTATTCCGAAGAAATTCCTAATTCTTCCTATTAACAGGTTAGCTAAACATGGCTGCTGGGAAATCATATTATTTTTTCAATCTTTTGTTTGCCTCTAAAGGTCAGATTCTCTTTGTAGGTTTGAATGATTGAATTTGCGAATATTAGAGTAGGAAGGAATTTCTATAGTATTTAAAATGAAAATAACTTACTTGCATATTTGTAGAATCTTCTCACCAAACAAATTTCCAACCTTACCGGCAGGCACTCTCCTGAGACTGACCTCGCACGGAATGAATTTCAAACCTATCCTCAATGTACAACCATTTATGTGCAATTTTTTTTCAATTAAATCGAGTCCTTGACCCAAAAGCCATTGTCTACTCAACTTTTGAGTATGCTTTCCAAACAATGTATCAACAGGACTGTTTTCGCGGTAAACTAAAATTCGTAAGTTTTCACAGCCCTCTAGATCAATTATGAAATTCTCATTCCACACAGGGGTACTCGTGTTGCAAGCCAATTTCGTTTTTGCCTTTTGGAAAAAATGACCATAGAAGTCAACCTCGATACAGATATATAAGTCTGAAATACAAGATATCAAAATTATATTTCATCTACCCCTACATCTCGAAGGTCAGTTCAGCCAACGACATTTATGTTGGCAATCCAACTGTAGACATAAATACCCCTTTCATGGCGGTTTTATTTATATCAGTTTAACTCACCGCTGGTATATTCCAAACCATTGAGGTCATAAATGAATACATGCAAATCTCCAACCAGGAGACTCTCATCCTGGCCACTCCGCAAAAGGTACGATCCCATATTGGTCTTGAGGAATGTTCTACAGGCAGTTATCCACGTTTGCAGTTCGAACATACTGGCATTATTGGTTGTAGGTGAAGGTGGAATGCCGGTTCTTTGTAACGTCTGTATCGCTTCAATCCACTGTGTTCTTTCAAAATCAGAAGAAAGGAAAAAAAGATAGGTCCTTCCGTTCACTTTGTGTTTTATCCTGAACACCAAATTTGGAGATACTAGAACTAATTGACTTTCAAGCTCCACTAGCCTCTTTCTGAACTTTTCAGAACCTCTGCCTAATCGAATTCTCTGGAATTTTAATTAACATTACTTGTTTGAATTCTAATGATGGACATATTGCAAACAATTTCAGTGAGAAAACAACAACAAATAAACGGTAGGCCTTGAAATAGGTATATCAAATTTTTGTTACTAGAAATGAGTCAGGATGGCACTTGTTAAGAGTCGTACCTACATATATTTTTATAGAATACTCCATGGCTAGATTTAGTTACATATCTAAGTTCTACTATGTAAAATTTACAATGTTGGTTACTAATCTAACAGACAAATAAATCTAACCAAATATTTTTCAATTATATAGAGTGGAATGTGTCAAACTTCCACGGCTAACCATGGACTTCATAAATGTCGATGGAGTATACAATAAAGCATCTAATCAATATCAACAATAGGAATCCCAAATTACTAGAACTACCAGAACCTCTCCCAAAATTAAAATAGATATAAAAATAACAATATACTGACCTTGTCCTCTGTAGATTTTTCTTCCTGTCTAAGTTGATCTCTGACATTTGAAGCTTGAGATTTCAAGGAAACGATATTGGACGCTGGTACTTCATGAAGATTCGCAGTAGATTCTTCTAATATAATAATATCTTCCACAGGAATGAACCACTTCAATTCAAATGTATACTTTTCAGTCCGTCCAGATGACTATTAAATTAAAATAAAAGTTAAATATATGAGGTATGATCAAAATATAGGGAAAAGAATTCATTAGAGTCGCAACTTTTGATGCTACATCCACTTTATGTCATATATCCAATTCCTTGATTCAATGAGATATATTTTATCGAGTTTGAACAAGTTCTGGCGTGTTTGTCAATCTCCAGAGCATCTAGAGTAATGTAATGTTTTTTAATCACGTCTGTTGCGCATCATGGATTTTGAACTCCTTAACATTAGTTTTCTTTTTAAAAAATGCCAAAGAAGCTCATGGAACGTAAAAATGAAACATTCACAAAGAAGTGCCCGCTTAGACGTTCATGTAAAACTTACGTTTTATTTTTTTAGTAGACAATACTTTTTTGACATTGAAAATTGTTGATTTTCAGAAGTTCTGACGAAATCATAACTTTAACGTTCCATAGGACAAGCATGTAAAAGCCTCAAATCCCAAGAAATATTTTCAGCATGAAAATAATAACTGAATAGTAGGTATGGCTCATTTTTCAATAAACTATTGATTGATTAAAAATTTTTCTTACCTTATACTTCGCACAAGCTATAACGTCATTGAACAAAAACAAATGCCGCAATTTCCTATGATTATCTGCAAATTCAACTATAAACGAGTTTTTGACTAGCCTTCTTTGAGCTCTATCTGCTGACTGAAAAATAAAATATAACATTATTGATCCAAACCAACAATAGATAACTACGGTTAAAACTTACAGGGAACATTGATTTGGTTTGTATCATATTGAACTGATCCAAAAATCTCTGCGTTATTTGTAATGCATCAGTCAGAGTTTTATAATCTGGATGTTTCTGATGAACATATTTCAACATATCATGAAGAACAAGTGCATTCTTCTGTACACGTGCCACGGGCTTATGCAGTAGATCTTCAAGCGATACAGGCTGGCCAGATAATTGTTTACATGTGATGTTCTTTGTTATTTCATTAAACTGTGAATTGCTGGCACTGCATTTTCTTACAGTGTCTATTGCACGTCCATAATTGCTGAGAAATGCCCCGTAAACCGTTAAATTATTGGCCTGTAACACAATAAGGAAAAACTGAATTTGCATGCAATGAAAAATTCGATTCATATTGGAATAATTTGATCTCTTGGACACAAAAAGGAGGTCGTAATTCTAAGTCAAAAAACATTCCACCATTACATAATATCTTTCGACACAACATCAATCACTCAATAGGATTTCATCTGAACTTGCACGTAAAAATTTAAATTAAAAATTAGTGCATCAATTAAACATTCATCCACATACATGAGAATATATCTATAAAATTTGTGATGAGAATATATCTATAAAATTTGTGATTTTGTTTATTTCAATATAAGAATGAAGAATGGATACAGTTTTTTGTGCTTGGTTCAGTATCCAACAGAAGAGTAATAATAATAGTTGAAAATGTTATAGTGCACTACACTCCATCAACTTCCACTTATCAGTGCAGATGAGTGCAGTAGAGTGTAGTGCTGTGTAGTTTAATCTGCTCACTGATTCTTTTCAAAACAAATATTAATATTCTATGCTTCTTTCGTATACTCAAAAAAAGGAATCCTTTCTAGGTTATCATATCACTGTAATTTTTGCTAGAAATTGCTCATGGCAGTACAATCCCCTAAAGGATGAAAGAAATTTATATTCAAATAAGCATACATAACCCCACTATATTCCTCAGATTCTGTGCAACTTCACAGAGAACGAAGTCAGAACTTCATAGTCTGTGACTCTCATCACAACATTTCAGCTACCAACAGAGTGCAGTTTACAACAAAAATCACTGTATGTTACCAGTGCTACATGAATTTCACTGGTGTAAAATAGTGTAGTTAGTGGAAGCCCAACGTACAGATCTCTTCTGTTTCTATGTCATAGATAAAGCGTTTTTAACAAACTATGATTTGCATATATTCGTTGTCAAAAAATAAAGTCGAAGAAATAATTTATTCTGATAGTTCTAATGTTGTTGAGCATATTAATTATACCATTCACGTAAATATTCATTATGTTATTCTTACCATAGTCTTAAAGCTCTCTCCAATCTTACTGTCCCACTTTTGTGTATGTCTCTGAAGAGCTTCCAAAAAGTTTACATGTAAGGCGTAAAGGTCAGGGATTTTATAAAATATTGTTCTCAATTCAGTCTCGGTAACTATTGGTTGAGATGTGCCCAGAGTTGACTGAATTGCTTTCATATACTGAAAAATAAATAGAAGTCATTTTAAGATAATTTAACGATCCTCTTATATTCATCAAAAAGGCAACATTATCAAAAATTTTTAACTAAGAGCAACCTGTCTTTCAAGTCCAGAACATCAAATGAAAAATTATCAATATATCACGGAAATACTTCAAAAAATCATTATCCTAAATCACTCATAAAGAAAATTTTACAGAGCACCACTCCAGGGACAGTTACACTAATTAATTCAGATAACATAGTTCCAACAAAATATTTTAAGAATCCTTATATCTGAAATATTAAGGTCCACATCACAAAATAGCATGACAGTCATCAAAATAATTCTTAAACCCGAAAACAACAATTATAATTTTTTTTTTACTAAAAGATATCTTTGGATCAGCGAAGCGATATAAGATTCCTTATTTTCATTGCGAGGGTTGCTACATCAGTCAAACGGGAAGATTAATCAAAACACGTTTGAAAGAAAACGAAAATGACTAGAAGAATAAACTCGTCAAATCTAATCCAACAGCGCTTTTGGAACATTGCTACAAGTTGGGTCACAGTTTAAATTTTGAAAACTTTGAAATATTAGCCGAACACATATCTATAGAAAAAGGTTATCAAGTGAGATGATTGAAATAAAGAAAAATTTCAATTCAATTAACAAAAGAACTGACATAGAATATCTCAATAGGATATATTATATTCTAATTCAATAACCAAAACGTTCCTCTCCCAATTGACCGAATAAGAAAGAAAGATCCATATTGTTCGTGAAGATAATTACAATCAGTATGTGACTAACATTAATGCTTTGTGCATTTTAGGTGTGATTTGTTTTCCTTATGTTACGTCCTAGCAGAGTTATATTTTGGTTACTTAGGGAAACCCCCTATAGCTTTGGTATGTACATGTTCATTTGGTAAACCCGCAAGATTTCCCGTCGCCGAGATGTCAAAGAGATATTTACATCATTGTACGCGGTGTGTTTTTCTGAAAAAAAAATGTGAAATCGAACATAGACGGTCCCGCTTAGTTTGGAAGATATGGGCCCCCAAAGTTCCAAATTGATGCGTTTTCAGGTCCTTTTTCCCACTATAAAAACAACCTCCCACTTCTTCTGTATAGTTCACAAATCACCTTTGAAACTTCAACCAATAGTAAGCAACACATTCTTTCAAGATTATTCAGTATTTAATGAAAAAACAATGAAAATACTGGACAACCTCTATTCCTTGTGATTTCGACTCAGTCTAAAAGTGAAGTTTGGCAATGGAGCGAATTTCATCAGTCGGAATCGTACCATCGTGCGTATTCGTGAATGACAGATTATGAGATTATTTCTGGCGACAAAAACGAAATGATATGATTGTTCTTACTGCTTACTGCGATAGTCTAAATCCAAAAGGAGATTTCGTTTTTAATGAAATCTACAAGGTTGAAATGCATAGTAATGGAATGCGAATACAGCCTGATATATATTTCAGCGTACATATCTTTTCATATGTGATAGATCGCGTCCTGCGGTGCTTCCCAATTTTCCAATGAAATCGAGGTTATTATATAACCCATTTTATTGGAATTCCCTGAATATCATTCTAAACTAGGACCATCTCAAAGACACAAGAAAAAAAGGAGTTCGACTATATATAACAACCTCCCAATTTTGGAGGAGCTAGAAAGATTTAAGTTCAAAAGAAAATATTGAGTGAATCCTTAAACAAATATTCTCAATGATTTTGTTTTGATGTTAGAATAATAACCTCTTGTTCAGTGACAGAAGCATTTTTCTTACAATCATATCCTTCAGCTGTCCATCATTTCATATTTTCCGCCAGGAACTACTCTTCGGTCATAATACGTTGGCCAGCGATGAAAAGACGCTGTTGCCAAGCTCCGCTTCAACATTGAAAAGTATTTCGTAGAAATATAGGTTAAGTTGTTGTCTAATATTTTCACTTTTCTTCCTTTAAATAATGAATTTTCTTGAAAGAAAGTGTCGCTATTGTTGGTTGAAGGTTCAAAGCTGATTTATGAACTAGATTTGAGAAGTGAGAGATCAATTTTATAGTGGAAAAAAAGGATCTGAAAATGCAACAATTTTTAACTTTGGGGGCCCATATCTTCCAAACAGAGAGAGACAGAGAGATGTTGGCCTTCATATTTTTTGTTCAGGAACTCACACTGCTCACAATGATATTAATATATTACTAATTGGCGATGGGAAATCTTGAGGGTTTAGCCTTTTAATGTCAACTTGTTAATTGTTCCGTTTATTTTCACTGTACAACTTTTCATTGTGACTAGTGGTCTGTTATTTTTGTATATTTCCAGTGCCCTGAGGAAGTTTTTGAATAAAGTGAAACGTCGGCTTAAGAGTTCTCATTTCATTGATGCTTCATTCCCAAAGTAATCCTTTTATATTATTGTTTCAGTGGTGGTTACTGAGGTACATTAAGGGCTGTATTTATAGTTGCTCCTTGAGGCTTCCTTACTGAAGGCCGCCTTGAATTTGCTCTTCTATGCGAACAAATTCAAGTTTGTTTGCATAGAAAAGCAAATTCAAGACGGTCTTCAGTAAGGAAGCCTCAAGGAGCAACCATAAATACGGCCCTAAATATCTTCACATTTACTATGAAAGGAAACTATGTGAGCTATGTATATTTGAAATCAAATAATCTTAGATATAAATGCATCAAATGAACCTCGAATTATGTCGAATATATTAATATTATAAAATAATGAAACTATTACTAAAAACTTGCTGTATTACGCAACATTGGCTAGCTGAGCAATTTTTCTGTGATCAAGAATATCCAAAAAATTCTTGAATTATCCCAATAGAAACATCACTGTCCAAGGTGGCAATATTGAAATCTATTTATTTACCTTGATAGCTATGCCTAGCCACTCCACATAGTTTGTTTCACTGTCAATTATGTTCAACAGAATACACCGATACATAGTCATTCGTTCAGCCTCAACTTTCACATCTCCCTCCTGAAATAATGAAAGAATTTCAATTGTACCAGAGAAATTCTCAGAAATTCCTAATACCAGACTACTGAATTACCTACCTGGCTGAATTTTCTTCGAGTAGATGGAGTGGACGATTCTAAAGAACTAGAGCTTGCATAAGATCCATTATCAGCAGTGTTTGTACGTAAAGGCGCTATTTCTTCTTCATCTTCACTACTACTAGGATCGTTATCATTTCCTTTGGTACATCTAAAAGATTTTCAAGAATAATAAATTGATTAGATCATTGTTTCAACCCAACCTACTTTATGAAATACTCAATATTAACGTAATTTGATGTCCCTGGCGACTGTGGTTCCTGAATTACTGATTCATGTTTGGCTGTCAAGGGTAAAGTGGAAGAAGTGCTGAAGACATTTTCAGTACTAGAAGTATCACCTTAAACGAAGAAATAAATTAAAAGGGGCTAATTAATGTCAAAATGTTTGGCATATTGCTGTATAGAAGAATATAGGAACTTTTCCTTACAGCTAAGTCAGATTTTTTGAGGTAACATAGGAACTCTTAAGAATGGTATATATGTGGGATTCAACAAATTTAATACAGGGATAGACCTAAAAGTACTTAACTTGACATATAAATGACCCCGATGTGATCAAGTGAAGGTGATGTCTTTGCTGAGTAATAATAGTAGATTTGTAACGCACAAAAGATCTCTTTGATCGCAGTGCAGAAAGGTTATCTTTAAGCGAACTAGTGCTACCTACAATAGGTATACAGTTATGAAGCCATCTGAATTCTTAATTATGCACAAAACTTCGATAAAGAAAAACTAGAAAAGCACTGACGTGTGATCAGGAACTTTTACGCGCTTATTCAAATTCTAACAATTAGATCAACACGAAATTTTGCACCTAGTTACGTGTTGGTGATCTGCAGCTGATAACGAAGTTTCAATCTGATTGCATTTGTATTTCTTGAGATATAGCGGAAATAACGTTAAAATTCCAAATAACGAAATTTGGCACATTTTTTCCTTATACCTCCGAAAGTAAATATCTGATCGAATTGAAATTTGAAACATTGTTGTTAAATACTGACTCTATGGTTCGTGCCAAATTCCATCGAAATCTAATCAATATTTTCAGAGAAAAAAAAATTTCATCAAAATTTTTAAAATTTCAGAATAAATTCTTTTCAACTTTTCCAACAACTGGTTCCACACGAAATTTTGCTCTAAGTTGGTATTCCAAAACTGTCCACGAAGTTTCAATTCAATCGAGTCAATACTTCATGACATATAGAGGAATTAACCTCAAAATTTCAAATGGGCCCAAACTATCCAACTGATTATGTAAGACCATTTTCGGCTCAAAATTCGAAAATTACAGACATCGTGACGAAATGATAAAAAGCTGTTCCCTAGAACAAGCGCGTAAAAAGATACTCCAACTGCCAATGAACCATGGTGATTACTGATTGACTCAATTAGAAGGTTGTAATGCGGACAACGCAAGCTTTCTAGCCGCTCACTTGCCGAGTAGTTTCTATGTCAACAGCGTCTGAATTGATTAAGGAGTTTTATTGAAAGTATCTTGAAACTTAAAGAATTATCTAAGATACTAAAAAGTCACTTAGATAATAATAATAACACCGAAAAGTACACATGCTGAAGTTCACCACAGGGTGCTTCGAGAAAGAATCGAATTTCGCTTCTTCTCCGGTCGCCTGTACAGGTCGGGAACCTCCACAGGTCTGTTTCAATACAAGCACCGGTTGACCCCTGTGGGTAAACCTGCGCAGGTCAACCTCTCCGGCAAACCGTTACATATATGGCCGGTATAAAGGAGCTTAGATCTTTGGAAAAAGAAAAGTTCTTTTAGACAAAATACTAGTGAAGGCCATCAATTAATCTCAGCGATGTTGAAATGTCATCCGAATTCTCTACTTTTATTTTAAGCTCCTTTCGATTGACACCTTATTCAATTAGTATAGTATGGAATTAGAGATTCAGGATATCTACCTAGGAGATTTAGTACAATGATACCGCTTATGTCATTTTAGGTACTTTTGGGCCTTCTAACAATTGCTATAGAACCTTTTGTGTGCGGAAATACAACAGATTTTCACCATGTTAGCTTTGATTTCGTAGACTTCACTCTTACTTGATTCTTGGACTCTAGTTATTAGGGAAAACGTTCACTAAATGAGCTACTACATCATAAAACAAAAATGTAAAAAGGATTAGTTTGTCAAACACCTCTACTAATATTTCTTTAACATTCGAAGAACTCACTCTGCTGTAAGTTTGATTCGTCCTCCCCTGCTACAATATCATAGAAGGGTTCGTCACCAGGATGCAAGTCAGAAGATGATTCCAGAGAGTCGCTTCTACTGGAGGAATGTTCAAGTAGAGTCTTTTTAAGTTGAGGATCGGGTTTTTCTGGAACTCTGAAAATATGTTTCGGAAAATGCATTTTTTAGATCTCTGAACAATAAAAATCATTTTGTTTCCTGAAAGATATGAGAAATTAAAGTGATCTTTAGAAGTCCATAATCAGATCAGCATTCTGAAAATAATAGGCATAATTGGATGCGGAAAGTGACATTTTTGGGAAGCTCAAAATTCAATTTGACACTGGTACAAAATGGACACCTATGTCAAGTTCATCGCTGTTTCTGCACCTGGAGGTGAAGGTTCGTAAGATGCACCTGAGATGGCGCTAAAAGTATCATCCAACTGGTATTCAGTATCTTGAACCTTTTGGCATTCAACAAGGTGAGCCATTCTGATGTTGGTAAACGAATTTCTTGCTTTGTTGTGGAATTTGAGAAACTATGGACGCACAAATTAAAAGAAAGCCACTGATCCTCGGAGTACACATACAGAAGGGCACAGCTGCTGCGTTCGCATCTTAGATCAATAAAAAATCATGGTCATTTAGCTAGTGATCCTTTGAAGAGGAGATAACGATAAAATCTGAAGTGGTGATCCAAAGAATTTTACTTCACGATAGATTAATGGTGTAAGGATCAAGGATGCAGGAAACGATACTCTGTCAGTTCGCCGACGTTTCGGAAAAATTTATTTCCATCCTCAGGGCTCTACAAAATTTACGGAAAACATGATTCGTAACATTGATGAAGTTGTTCACAATAGTAAAGGAAAAACGAGCAATACTATAAGTTATTGACTAGAAAAATATCACAGAAAAAGTGGTTTTGGAATAATTTCGACACACAAAGAAAAGTTACACAATTTAAAAGACAGCTTAGGATTAAAGTAAAGTTAACATACATATAAATATACAGATAAATATACAAACATAGATATACAAAAGGAAAACGTTAGGGTGTCTTTCAAAAGCTCAAACACCTTGGGCAAACATTTTTTCAGTATAATCAAAAACCCCACACCAACTCTTCTGAATTCCAACTTAGTTTATAAAATCAATTGTCTAGATTGCTCTCAAGTTTACATAGACAGGCCGATATCTGAAATCCAGAATCCAAGAACATGTTAGGTCTGTTCGTTTGCCGATATCAAACCCCAAAACAGCATTGGCAGAACATTGCCTGAACGCAGGTCATCGCTTTAATTTTGAAGACGTCCGAATACTAAATAGGGAGCCATACTTGAGTAATCGTTTAATTTTTGAAATGTTACGAATAAGCGTCCATGACTCGGTAAACTCTAGAGCTGATATTCAACAACTCAGCCGATTTTATTCTTCTTTATTGAAAACAAGCAGAAAATTACGAAATTAACGATTAAAACAAGATGAAACTTCTAGTCCCTCATCGATCTTCAATATATCACATACATGCGTTTACGTTTTTTACCCTAATATGTTTCGAGTCCGCCGTTCCTTTGATTTCACCTCCGTCTGTCGGCGTACTGTCTGCATATCGGTTGCTTTGTTTGTCCCCGCTTTTTAATCGGTTATGATTTATTTTTACAAAAAATATTGGAGGATTGATTTGGTTCTTAACAAAATGATTTTGGGAAGATACACTTGTTCAGTCTGTAAGTACTATATCTATGTTTGTATATTTATCTGTATATTTATATGTATGTTAACTTTACTTTAATCCTAAGCTGTCTTTTAAATTGTGTAACTTTTCTTTGTGTGTCGAAATTATTCCAAAACCACTTTTTCTGTGATATTTTTCTAGTCAATAACTTATAGTATTGCTCGTTTTTCCTTTACTATTGTGAACAACTTCATCAATGTTACGAATCATGTTTTCCGTAAATTTTGTAGAGCCCTGAGGATGGAAATAAATTTTTCCGAAACGTCGGCGAACTGACAGAGTATCGTTTCCTGCATACTTGATCCTTACACCATAAATATATCGTGAAGATAACGATAAATATTGGTTCAACCAATTGTATTTTTTCGTGGTATGTCGAGATACCTTACGAATTTTTATTGTAATTTAACGTTTGTTCAATTAGTATGCCGATTCCAGGAAGAGCATATTTCGTTGGGGGGGGCTTGGTGAGGTGAAAAATTGACTGCAACTTCTTTCTATATACAGTCTATATTACAAGTATACAATTGTGGAATACTCAATTATTTCCACAATATAAAAGTGGGATTGTCTTGAGAGGTTTAACACTATATTGTTCCATGAAACGTGACTAATTGCGAGTTACTAGCGGAGCGTCGATTTTTACTGAATTCACTTCACAAACTTCTCACATGAACAAATCAATGTAGAATGTACATTCACTTCAAACTGATTTGGAGATCAATACTTATATATAAAATGCAATGTTCATCGGTTTTAGAGACGAATTGAGAATTTTTCTTCTTGGCGAGGCTTCACTTTTCGAGCTAGCAAGTGGAGCGTGGGTGTAATTCGATATGTTACTGTTTACATGAGGATGTTCTGGTTACAATTGCTCAACAAGTGGACCTTTTTTCACAATTTCGTTACCTACCGCGTTAAGGGACAGAAATTCTTCGGGTAAGAGTAGATATTTTATTTGGAAAAGAATTGAGGGCATATTTCGAGTAGGTTATTATATGAAGCGTTTGGGGATAGAAATTCTTAGGGTAAGAATCGCATGTTCGATTCGAGAGAATCGAACGCCAACCAATATAGATTTATATATTTTCGCCAATGTCTAGCGAAGTCTCAGCATAATTAACTTGGCCCAAAAAGAGTAGGAAGTAATATATCACAATACAGGTGTATACTGAGCAAGAAGATTGCAAGGACCTGCAACTATGGGTAATATTCCAATGTAAATAATTAACATAATTGATGTCATTGAAACAATTGCTCCGAATTTACGTGAATACCGAGGCCACTGCAATTCATTCGAGCACATCAACAAATTGAAACAATTAATACTATTTTATTCTACTCAATCCCACATTGACCCAAATTTTTAAATTTCCAACAGTGGGTTCCACAAGACCCCACGTTAAATTTTTCTATTGACTATGACTGACAAAAGCAAACTCGCTTTTCGTTTACTTTGGTTCAAGGATTGAATATGACTCAGAATATAAGTTAGATTTCACAGGGTTAGGACTCAAATGACTACAACTATTTTCAAAACAAAGTCAACGTTTCGTCGATATATTTCGACTTCCTCAAGACTAAAACAAGCAATATTCGGAAAGAATACAATACAATACAATACAATAAATAAGATTAATGGAACTTTCTTCACAAACAGAAATCATTGTGTCTTACCTAGTTTTTCTAAGAGTTGTCTATATCTAACATTGATTCGGGCATAATATATATGTGGAGATCACTTTGTCTCATAAAAATAAAATTGTCAAAACTCGAAATAATTCCTTAAATGTATTCTAAGGAATTATTTCCACATATATATTATGCCTGAATCAATGTTAGAAGATGTAGACAACTGTCAGAAAAACTAGGTAAGACACAATGAGTTCTGTTTGTGAAGAAAGTTCCATTCATCTTATTTATTGCTTATGTTTTAGTCTTGAGAAAGTCGAAATCTATCGACGAAACGTTGACTTTGTTTTGAAAATAGTTGTAGTCATTTGAGTCCTAATGAGTGAAATCTAATTTATATAATGGGGTTATTATTGGAAATGCAAATTTGAACATAATTATTATGGGTTTGATTCATCATTTTTCCAAATTACCTTCAGAAAGTATTCAAAATCAGGTTTCAAAATAGGGGTTTGGGATTTGTCAGGCATGCACGAAGTGACAACTGTGTTCAGTAGAATAGCTTTTTCTGCTGTAGAATAAGGAAATATTTATTCCTATTCTGTGGTACACGCGTGTTCTTGTCAATATAACCAAACAATTTCAGTTTGCGATTTGTCAGTAATATGACAGTATGCTCTTCTTTTTCTATTCCTTGGTCGTTGTCTTCTACTCTAACCAGATCGAAGTATAGCTATCTCTGTTTTCCTAAGCAAAGTAACACATTCGACGTCCTTTTTTTTCCGAGGAAGCTGAATTCGACGTTGCCATATCGTGCACTCATGACAAATCCCTTTAAATGCAAATCCCCATGTTTATTTTTCAGTTTGAGGTGATCAAACATTTTTTCAAAAATATAATATTGAAATTATATGTTTGAAATGTGATGTTCTGAAGGTTTTTCATAAAAATTACTGCATTATCGTTTGAAGGAAAAACCCCCATTATGGAAGGACGTGAAACACAAACTAATGACTCAGAACATTGGAGCGGATGAGTTTGTTTTGTAGAACTCAAAATTCATATGGGTCATACTCACTTAGGAGGTATCTTCTCCTGGCTTAAATCCGTGTTCTTCAAACCATTAACTTCAATTACAGTCACGAAAGTACCGTCATCTGTGGCAGTCTTTTTATTCTCATCTACGGCGCTTACTGCATGCGTCTTTGATAGTTCATTAATGCACATATTTGCCGACAAAGATTCATGATCGACATCTGTTGGATTCTCATCGTCATCTTTGGAAGTTTCCTAGAAAGAAAATTACTTCTAAATAAGTTATTCAAGAATCTTAATGATGTTACAGATGATTAAATTAGGAGAAAACAGAAATAAGATGTGAATCTGCCTCTAAAAATTCTGGGAACCAAAAGCGGTACGACCGATCGTAAACACAATAACTTCGAAGAGAAACGACTTAGAAACTCGATATTTGTCGAGTATGTTTGGACCTTAATTACGAAGTACGCATTCATGAATGGGTAAAATCCACCCAATGATTCCGAAGATATACCCATTCTAAATTTCATTTTCCCTATATATCCAAAAATACAGATAGATCGAACTAAAATCATTACTTTATCAAAAATTGACAGTTCGAGGGTTCACACAAAAATTCCTGAGGATATTATGATCGGAAGATCAAAGGATAATGAATATTCGAAAATAAAAATTTGAATTTTTTTCAAATTGTTTTAATGACACGATTATCACGAAATTTTGCATAAAGTTGTCTATCATGATTGTATCTGTATGTTTTGAGTTATTCCGGAAAAAACAACGATATCGAGAAAAAAACACGAAATTTGACATATTTTTCAGAATATCTTACTTATAATCGTATCGAACTGAAATTTGGTACTCTGCTGAAATATATAGTTCAAAGTATAACCAACATTTTTTCCAAATGTAATAAACAATTTCCGAGAAAAAAATTTTTCCAAAATTAACTTACAGCACGATCCCAACATATTCTGCAGAAATTTGTAAGTCCTTAAGCTCCAACTCACCGCCAAATTTCAATTCAATTGCTTCAGTAGTTCTTTCAGGGAAATAACCTCAACATTTCAAATGTCTTGAACTCCTAAATCGTTCGACCGATTTTGCTCAATAACCAACTTAACCTTTGCATATTGAAATCTAACCACCCCTGAAATTTTCAAGTCGATAGAGTTCTCCGTACGTCCGTAATCGTGGCGACGGCCGACCGGCCGAACAGAATCGATTTTGACACCGGATTCATCATCAGTAAGTCCAACCTAGTCGTTTGAGACCATTTTCGGCTCAAAATTCGAAGATTACAGACATTTGGACGAAACGATAGCACGCTGTTTCTCTAAAATATTCGCGCAAAAACAACAAAACTCAGCCTGTAATCACACCCCATTTTTGTCTGTTTCGCCTGGATTTCTATTTGTTCCATTCATCATACATACACTGTGTCCGTAAAGTGTGGAACAAATTCATTTTCAGCTAAACAGGTCATTTTAAGAAATAATCCTGAAACACGTCGATTTTTTATTTTAATTTACCGTATTTTAAAATAATAATCTAATATACAGGGTGAATTACGTTCGAGTAATGACTTCACCGTCATTTTTTTTTAAATGGAACACCCCCTATTTTCTGAATATTCGGATTACTCCAGCTGAACTGATTTCAAAAATGTATCACATGTTGATTCCAATTGGTACAGGGTGGACAAAAATACAATAGTTTTGTGTGTGCTCATAAAGTAACGCGTAACATTCTTTATTAGGTAAATTAACAATATTATCAAAAATACTTATTGTCTAGCGGCAATTGGTTTGAATGTAACACCCCGTAGTTTGCTACATGTTTAGAGTAATAAAAATGAGCTGTTTCCAAACATGTTTGGTACTCGTGGTCTAGCAGACAGAATATGAAAGAAATTATTTCTTATCTATTTATAAAAAACATAGTCGTCTAGTTTTTTGTGAAATGTCATTATTTGTTTAGTAATTTATTGATGTTCAGTGACAGTTTAGTACTACAATATTTTTGGTATTCGTGAATATTCGAATGATTGCTTAGATTTAATTGGAAGTAGAAATGTAGTTGAGTGTATCACAAAGAATTGAAATATGATTGGGTATGGAGACAGATCGCGAACTCAGATGGAAGTGTGCAATTTGTTTACTGATAAATATCCAGAAAGACCTATTGTTAATTTACCTAATAAAGAATGTAACGCGTTACTTTATAAGCATGCACAAAACTTTTGTATTTTTGTCCACCCTGTACCAATTGGAATCAACATGTGATACATTTTTGGAATCAGCTCAGCTAGAGTAATCCGAATATTGAGACAAAATGGGAATGTTCCATTTCAAAAAATTACGGTGACGTCATTACTCGAACGTAATTCACCCTGTATATTAGATTATTAATTTAAAAAACCGTAAATTAAAATCAAAAATCGACGTGTTTCAGGATTATTTCTTAAAATGGCCTGTTTAGCTAAAAATGAATTTGTTCCATACTTTACGGACACAGTGTTTAAACGAATAATACAGAGTGACTAATATTCATGAATGCTTAATTTTCCGACCGAATGTCTCAATGAACTAAACTCGATCATTTATTTACACAAACTGATGACGCGTTACTGGTCATTTTTGAATTCGTATACTAAAAAATTAAAATTTAAAGATGGAAACATATCTCTTCTAAATAAACAGAACCAAATATAATTAACTGTTTCGAATGAACAATTTCAAGCGAAAATTTCGGCGAGACGCTATTTAAATTCGATAATGGTGTTACCATGTTCTCGCCGATTTTTAATTCGATTAATTGAACCATACCTCATAGAATATCCCTGAATATTCACCGAACCACTTCGAAAAAACAGGCCAACATCAACATGAAACTCAACTGAAACAACACCTCGAATTTCAAAAGGGTCGATATGACAATTATGTTACTACCGAGAAGGCAATCAAAGTAAAACTAAACTTGAGAAATCTGAGGCCTACCACCCGGACCGGCGATACATCATCGGAAACTGTAAATTTATCTCACATCAACCACCTTAAACCATATCACATTCGATGCGTAACGGCAATATTGAAGGAAAACCCTAGAAAAGCACTGGCGTGAAGTCAGCAGCTTTTAAGCGCTTGTTCACATTGCGAAATGGCGACACAGACCAACAAGACAAATCACTTCACCGTTTGCGGGAATCGCGTCTTTCTGACCTTGAGAAATACAACAGACATAACCACACTTCCTTCTTCCTCAAAACTGCTGTCAAATTAAATCCTTAATTTTGGAATATCTAAAACCGAAATGTAAAAACGGATTTGTTGGGACTCAGGAATCACAAGATTAAAATCAGGCCAAGATTTTTCGATGAAACCATTTGAAACGCAAATTTCCAATACCAAAGCGAGTGTTTTCTCACATCTTACACTCCTATGGAAGAACTCGGTTGGAGTAAATAAAAATTTTGGAAAAATGATATGGAAAACCAGTTTACCTTAATAAGTGAAGCTTTGTAGTGACACTTATAGGTCTCTATGAAAACCCCCAAAATCTCCTGGGAGTTTGGGTGTGTTCTATTTCATTGCAAACCTTTTTCTAATATGTGTGAATACAATAGATGACTTCGGCCCAAGTTGCCAACCCACAATTTACTTAGCAAGTTTACTTTCACTGGGGAACAAGAATTTCAGGACAAATTCGACATGATCAGGCTCGCATTATTTATAAATACCCGTAAAACATGCCTCGGCTCTTCAAACCAGATAATTTCTTCCAATTATAGGTTTTTGTTAAGATCGTCCCCCTTGACTGAAATTTAAGTTGGGATTCCTGATTTCATGCAAACAGTGTCAATTTTCATAGGATACGTTCCGAAAATCAACTCTGTTGTTTCGGTTGCCGATTTTCCGCTCCGTAAATATGAAATATTCGGATGGTTCCTGGAACAAGCGCGTGAAAAAGGTTATTTACGGGATCTGGTTGATGAAAATGCGGTCGATTTACTGTCACCAGAACGATTTTCTATGGTAAATATCAATAGCATAGAACATTGTATGTTTACTTAAGGTTTGTTTTGGTTCCGAGTTCAGAACTGTACGGGATGGTTCTAGTTCGAAAATCATAGTCTGATTTGAATCTTGTGATTACTGAATACCTGCAAATCCATTTAGGTATACATTTCGATTCAAGATATTCGCAAGAAGAGCTGTTTTGTTAAGCGGAAGAAATAAGTGTGGTTATGTCCGATATTTTTCTCAAGGTCAGAAAGACTCGATTCCAGCAAAGGATGAAGTGATTTGTCTTGTTGGTCTATGCTAGAACCGTCCCGTACAGTTCTGAACTCGGAACCAAAACAAACCTAAAGTAAACATAGATTGTTCTATGTTATGGATATTTACCATAGAAAATCGTTCTGGTGACAGTAAATCGACCGCATTTTCATCGACCAGATTCCGTAAATAACCTTTTTCACGCGCTTGTTCCAGGATCCATCCGAATATTTCATATTTAGGGAGCGGAAAATCGGCAACCGAAACAACAGAGTTGATTTTCGGAACGTATCCTATGAAAATTGACACTGTTTGCATGAAATCAGGAATCCCAACATAAATTTCAGCCAACGGGGACGATCTTAACAAAAACCTATATTTGGAAGGAATTATCTGGTTTGAAGAGCCGAGGCATGTTTTACGGATATTTATAAATAATGCGAACCATATCATGTCGAATTTGTCCTGAAATTCCCGTTCCCCAGTAAAAGTAAACTTGCTAAGTAAATTGTGGGTTGGCAACTTGGGCCGAAGTCGTCTATTGAATTAATGTGTGAGAAATTAAGAAACTTTAAAAATTTATAAACAAAAAATAAACTTCCTTTAAAAACTACATTGTCTTATCTTTTCCATAACACTATCAATTATTACCCATATAAATATGTTATTCGTTAAGTTTTCAGTAACTATATTGTAGTCAGTATACCATGTTTACGTGAAGTCTGGCAAACTGTTTCAGACACTGGTTTTTACATAATTCAATTCAGCAAGTTGAATATAATCCATAATTGCTTCACTATTTTATCAATAAAGAATATATACAACAGTAATTCATTAAGAGGTACTTTTTTGGCGAAAACTTGTTCTTTGAAATCAATTTATCAAGCAAACAGAAACATACTATTGTATTAAATGGAAAATGTATAGGTTGTGATACTTTCACATCAAATGAGATTCACTTCAATATGAAATTATTCATCGAATAAATAGGACAAAAAATTCATTTCAGTTTGTTTACATGTTTATAACCTCTTCAAGCGAGTCCAAAAGCGGGGAGAGTGACGTAATCCTATTCCTGCAATCTGATTGGCACCCCAAAGCACCCCAAACGCCTGCTAAAATTCTGATTAGCTCGATTCAGGGTCATATCTGCGTTGACATAGATTTCCTAAGTAAATGAGGCGAGTGGTTTATCTGGTTGATCTGTGATGGCGACTTGGAAATTTCAATGAAATATGAACATTTCCAAAAAACACAAAAACCATTCGGCAGATTTGGCCCATTCACGAACTTAACCGAGATATTTAGGATCAAAACCTAAAGCATACACGGCCGGACGGACAGAATTAAACTTGACCACGGATCCTTCTTCAAGGAGTTCAACCCAATCTTTGAAGACCATTTTCGACTCAAAACTCGAAAATTACAGACATCGTGACGAAATGATAACGCGCTGTTCCCTAGAAGAATCGCGTTCAAACCGAGAGAAGTAAGAGTTCTTGCGCGCATTTTTACTTTTGGTGATATCTTTTGAACATGCGGCCGTTAGGCCGACCGTAAACACAATAACTTCCGGAAGAAACGACTTAGAAACTCGATATTTGTAGAGTAGGTTCGGACCTAAATTACGAAAGCCAAATTCATGAATGGGTAAACTCCACCCATTGATTCCGCAGATATGCCCATTCAAAATTTGTTTTCCCAATATTTCCAATAATACAAATCTCATAGGTATCGGTGAAGTTGATTGATCCAGAGTAAAAATCGAACAGTCAAAAACGAAACAAAAATATTATCTGCTTATTTTTTCCGACAGTATTCCACGCAAAATTAAATGAATAATTCGAATATGCAAAAATATACATCTGTCCATGACAGAAAATTGAAAGTTATGTGTACTTCCGGTTGAACAGGAAGTCGTAGACACGCCTTGTTAACCTCAGTCGATGGGAAACAATCCATAACCAGAATTTCAATCTGATATCTTGAAAAAAAAATTTTTTGGTGAACTTAATTCGTACGACACCCGGTATATTCGAGAAATTTTCACAAATTCAAAAATACACCAACAATCTGGATGAAACTTGCTATTCTTCAGTCTAACGGCGACTCTGAATTGTACACAGGATTTCAACGAATTCTGATAGCTAAATTGTAAGGGAAAAATGAAGTTACATTTGCAAAAATATTTTTGTAGTGATACGAGTTGATACTACAACACTGTATTTGTAAAATGGTTAAGCTCCGAAACTGATGGCGAACTTAAAAAGCGCATTAAAAAAAAATCGGATGTTCAATCTACCGTTAACATTTCATATATATAGTCATTGTATAAAGATCCCTCTTTATACAATGATATAGTTGTTTCCTTCGAAAATTGGTTTGTGTACTGGCGGACGGACAGAATTGAATTTGACAACGAATTCTCCATCAGTGACCCAAAGGCAATATTCGGTTCAAAATTCGAGAGGTAAGTATATGTTTCCGGTATAAGCAAGAGTTAGTTCACTCTGAATTTTTCGAAGGGCTGTGTCTTTCCGACAGCTGCCCTCGTACGAAATTCCAGGGAAATCATACTTTTGTTTTACGAGATATCGATCCAGGGACATCCCAGTGGGTCACCATATGAAATTTTAAGATTTTGCGTCGAAAAAGGGATAAGCGGGAGAAGAAACTAAAGGGTGTTTTTTTAGAAGTATAGAACTTTGAAATGGAATAAAACAAGGATGAATTTTTAAAATTGACATGAAATTGACTTTATTCGAAAAATAATCTTTTGGCATTATAGTTTAAATATGATTTCTGGCATATGACCGCAACGGCTGGCTCGGAATTTGGAGGTCCAATTTTCAATCACTTTTTCCAACATTTGTGGCTGTATATCGGCAATAACGCGGCGAATGTTGTCCTCCTAGTGGTCGATCGTTTCGGGGTTATCGGCGTAGACTAGCGACTTCACATATCCCCACAGAAAATAGTCTAGCGGTGGTAAATCGCACGATCTTGGATGCCAATTCACGGGACTGAAACGTGAAATTATGAGGTTATCAAACGTTTCCTTCGGTAAATAAATTGTGGCACGAGCTGGGGACATGTTGCGCCGTCTGCACATCATGGATGTTCATTTGAGGAACAAAAAAGTCAGTAATCATGGCTCTATAGCGGTCACATTGAGTCATTGAGTGTAACGTTCTGAACAGCATAGTCTTCAACGAAGTACGGACCAAACAGTCAGTTTTTTCTAGATGTAACGGTGTCTCAACATACACTTGAGGATTATCTTCACTCCAAATACGGCAGTTTTGTTTATTGACCTAGCCATTTAACCAATAGTGAACTGCATCGCTAAACAAAATTCTCTTACAGAAATCGGGACCAACGGAAATCTTGTTTTGGACCCATTCACCGAATCTACGCCTTGTTAGGTGACCGTGTGGCTTCAATGCTTACACGAGTTAGATTTTGTAAGCACGCAAACCAAAATCTTTTCACAAAATCGTCCACAAAGTGGTTGGGCACATATCCTCTGCACTATGACGGTCGACGGATAGACTGATTCGGGTCTCTACGCTACGCTCTACAGCATCAATGGCTTCTTCTGTTCCCACTGTACGACGTCTCTGAGGATGCGTATTATCACTTATCAGTTGGAATAAACGTGGTGCGAAAACTGTCCATAGTTATTAGAATTAGTTGCTCTGATGGACGATTATGTTGACCGTAAAATGCACGTAGAACGCGATACGTATTTCGAACAGAACCATGTTCTATGTTCGCGGGTCGGATAACGAACCAATCCTGAACCAACTCCTTACCCATACCCACCCAGAATCGTCACAGTGCGCATGTCTAGTTCTGAACCAATTCCGAATTCCTTTCAGCACGAACGTTTACGGAACCGAAGTAGATATCTTAGAATAGACGTGAGTAAGGCACAAGGCACTACTTCTTCAAACAGTCCTTTACTTTGAGGCATTTCAACAATTTGCAGTAATTCTTCGATCTTAATCACCTTTACGATCGAGATTCAAAACATCGCTCGAGAAAAGCTATCATGAATTTGCAACTACTGCTAAGCGATACGCCCTCTGGCGATAGAAATTCGAACACTTCCAAGCTAGTAGTTTTTCGACGTGCCCGTTATTCTAACGTAATTTGCTTACTTTTGGGGTTAATTTTCGAGCTTTTGTGTTGTTCTCCGAGTTGAAATTTTAGTATACCGAAAGTGTTTGTAATATTCATTAATCGATTCCTTTCTTTCCGATTGTATTAATTCGAAATGGAATCCTCCCGAAATGACTATTGTTGTGTGCCTCAACTCAATGTTATTCATGGTCAAAGAAGAAAGGATCATCTAGTGCCTCTAGTTTTCATTTTTTCCAAAGCCAAATGAAAGTAAAGTTAATTTGGAAACAGCATTTGGCAGGGAACTCAATGATAGAAGAAAGGAATAGCTTTAGAAATTGAAGATTGGAAAACAGGTCACGAAATACAAGAAAGTATGTTCACTGCATTTCTCTGAAGATGTTTATTTTCATAAAGGTAAATTACCTACAATGTATTCATTTCGAAACAACTTCATGTCATGATGTTTTCAGGTGTAAATGAAAATAAGAGGATTTTGAAGAAAAATGCTGCAGAGAAACTACCGAGCACTTCTGCAGCTACCTAATTCACATACTACACAAAATCTTATTCTAAAAGAGTGATCTGGTTGAAAACCTGACAAAAACTAGATTTACTGTTAAAGTTGATTATAGCTGCAGATTCATATAAATATATTAATACTTTTCATTTTTTTATATAGGTAGTTTAAACCAGCTGTGACATTTTTCATTTTGTATGTGTTTCTTGAGCTGCTGTAATATGAAAATGAAATCAATTATATGTCTATCTGTTTTATTTTCTTTAGAAATACGAAGCAAAAGAACTAAAGCAGAAAATCTGTTACCATTTTATTGATTTACTCGTTTGTGAACAAAGAACAAGTCATATCATTCGGACTGATTCTAGATTAACCACATAATATAGCCTGCATTCAGCACTTCTTCACATAAATAAGAGTCCTTTAATTACTTATCGAGGTGCCTATTTTTCCAGAAAT
The DNA here is from genome assembly GCA_958510865.1 of Myrrha octodecimguttata. Lineage (NCBI taxonomy): Eukaryota > Metazoa > Arthropoda > Insecta > Coleoptera > Coccinellidae > Myrrha > Myrrha octodecimguttata. Next base: position 61,748,398 of record OY294056.1, read on the forward strand.
TCAAGTAAACTTAGATATTGGTTAATTTTGATCCACCTAGCAATATACACTAAAATAATACCGAAATTATCCTCCAGGAACGATTTAAAGTACGATTTTATATCGTGATCCAAACGAAAAGTTCTTTCTCAAGAAATCTTACACAAAATTATAATAATTTCCTCAAACATTCAAGCTCTGCTTAATAAATTTTCGTTCTTCACATTTCTAAGGTTTGTTTACATAAAACTACTAGCACAGGTCTGTGCTACTAGCTTGGACAGGTACCAAATTTATCCGTTAGGGCGCTGGCATCTTCGCAGAAGTTCCCAATAGTCTTTTTCTGAGTAAAATAAAACTATAACTAACTTGAAATACAATACGCTGTCGGAACATGAGGATTCACATTCTCCTCAGAGCTGTTATCGATATATTTCTGTATAAAATTGCGATTTCACGAAAAATACAAAATTCCATCCAAATCGTGACAGCCGATTTCATGATAAGCAAAATATAACCTATAAATTTATTTTCATATTTGTAGGCATATATTTTACCCTCAAACGAATAATTATTATATATACAAGAATTGCTAGTTTAAATCATTATATAAGCCGATATTCACTGATTTGTCGTCCAAACTTGGTTATGTTAGAATAATACCAATCTAGAACCACTAGTTCTTCCACACCCGTCTTTAATGCACTAGCGTTCTAGAGACGGCTGTGGTTCTTCCAACAGTGCGGGAACTGCTAGGACCGGTTCGGAATCGATTTGGTACAGAATCGATGTAAACCACGAACACAGAACTAGGAAGAACCGTAACTACTAGTTCGGAATTGTACGACGCACGAACGCTCTTATTCAAAGTATGCATGCCTTCGGTGGAACTGGTTCGGAATCGGACCCGCGAACATAGCGAACAATATTTTCAAAATAAATTTGCACAATGTGGAAGCGTTGTTCAGGCGTCAGTCTATTCTACACCCGTTATTAGATGTTATGTTCAATTTATCTTTGTTGATATCCATGATTCGTATATTTAGGTAATTTCTTCAAAGAAATATTGTGCGCAAGTATACAGGACGGATGGACAAAATTGAATATGATCAACGTAATCATTTGAGAACATTGTCATCTCAAAATTTCGAAATTACAGACATTGGAGTAAAATAATAGCGCTCTGTTCGCTAGAACGAGCAGAGAGAAACATAATAGCTCGATTGCTCTACGATGAATGAATGTATGTAAACAGGGTAATCGGTGACCAGTCGAACAGCGGTCAGATCTAGATGGAGAACATCTGTATCAGTTGAGAAATGGTATTTGAAATCACCTAAACGCTTTTGTTTCCGAAATTCGTAAAAATTTCAACCGCTGTAACATTAGAAATATTTAACCGTTTTCAATGATATTTAGTGACATCACAGATTTGAGTTGGTGAAAACCATTTTTTCCGAAATTTCAATTCCGTGATGAAAATTTCAAAATTCAACACTTTGTGTTCGAATCCAGTCATCGAAATAGCAGAAAAATGCTACCATACTCAACCATCAAGTCAGATTCCTAACTTTCAAACTATAACATAGTGCTGAATTTCTCATTTAAAAAAAATTTTTTTTCATTACACACCTAGAATATTCCGCCTTCGACAGATGTCCTCTATCTCAATCTAAGCCCTGTCTTACAGTATACATATAGTTGTTCTCCAAACACAGAAAACTGGATTGAACATCCATAAATTCACGGGTGCATATCCATACATTTTATTCATCTGGAAATGTTTCTTAATAATTCGAACAATACTGATCCAATCGAATTCAATCTTAGTAGTTGTGAAATAATGGCATGAAAGTTTTTGTGGACTTTTGTGTGGATCGAATATTAAAAATATCCGCGCAAAAATGGAATTCTTATGGGAAGCCAAGTATAGTTGGACATAGTCATTATCTGGATGGGTGACCTCTGTGCATTTAATCTACAACCAGCAAGCAAAGGCTCCTGACTTCACGTTAGTGTTTTTCTAGAATTTTCCTATGATAAGTTCTCTATATTTACAGATACCACTTTCTCTTCCAGAAAGCAATCTCAAAATCACCTTATAATAAAATCAAACTACCATCAGAGAAATTCGTTCGTCTGCCATCAAAAATCAATTATTTTCTTCATCATTAAACCGAAGAACCAAAGCAATTATTATAATTATCAAATTATCGTCAGATAAGCGAAAATTGAGTCTGAAAGGGTAAATGGAGCAGAAGTGAGACTTATTTACCGCACCCGAATTACTACTCCTAAAATATTGAGGAAAAAACTAGATCCGAGGGTTATATGAATATTTTGCTGAATTTCAGACATTTCGTCAAAATTTTCATTGCCAGGAGTAAATCTGTCAAAGTAGAATTTTCGTTCCAAAAATTACGAGAAAAAGCTTGGACGTACAGATTTTTTTATCGATTTTCAAATTATATGTACAATCAATATGTATAATGTGGTTAATAATTTCACGATTAGTGTGAACAGCGCAGCGAATACCATTGACTAGCGTCAGGGACCAGACTCCAGACGGATCAGATCGAGTTCTCTTTAATATTCGTCAATAAATTCGTACAATTTATGATTGCACGAATTCCTTTGATCTGTGTCTCCTGACACAGTTCAAAGGAGCCACCCAATCTACACCGATGAAAGTCTGTTTCTTGACGAATATCAAAGAAATTCGCACAGTCATAAATCACACTGAGTGTTCGGTTCCTATATCTGAGACAGTAAGTTCCACCAGCAAGCATCAAGAACAGAGTGAGCTAATAGCTTCGTGACAGCGCTCAACAACACTATTCACGACATCATGGATCAAATTCTGATCGGTTTGCATATCTGAACGCGGTTTCAAGCCTTGTCTAGATGTGTGTTAATCTAACATCGAATACTCCGATTAGCGCCAAGATCAGAGTGAGCTAAAATGACTGAGACAGGCTAGACCAGATCCGTCTGGGGGATTCTGGGTCAATTCCACAGTATTCGTAAAAACATAAATCATATCGAAACAAATCAAATGTATTCCAACAGAAATTCGAAATACATTGCACACATACATATTAAATTCATTTCATTAAAGTTGTGACCTCTCCTTAGAGCGGAAACACATCTAAGCACTGAAGTGCTTGTGTTATGTAATTTCCACCCTTCAGTTGGACAAAAGTATACAATAAGTTATAATTTGATATGCAAAGGTAGGTGGTACACTATGAGATATTTGAGGCGAAGAGCTAAGACAGCTCAGTAGAGCGCAGAGGTATGTGGACTTTATTTTCGAGAATTATATTTTCAATTTTTTTTTCAGTATCCATATAAGAACAGACCTGCATTCATTCAGGCATGACAGCTTATCTGATCTTTCACGATGAGGTTCTTTATTTCTGTTTTGAAGTTATGTTTATCTTTGGTTTGTGTTCGGTTCGGAGATTTTTTCAATAGTAGATTAAATGTGGTTGTAAGTCAGCCTCTTCCACACCTACTAATGGTTTACTCAGGAAAATTCTTTAGAATGTAGGTACCTATATTGAATAAATGTATATAATTTCAATTGGAGCAATAATTATGCAAGCTTTTGAGTCTTAATCTTTAGGATAAGTCAAAGATGGTAAATTAATGTATCATAGCCAAAATCCCAATTATAATCATTAGTGCTACGAAACAGAGTGTAAGTGGATTAGAGAGTAGTTCCACAATGTTTTGTTATCATTGTTCTATCCACAGTGAACCCAAAAATTTAGTACCACGTTTTAAATTTCAATCATAAACATAAGAGATTAGCACTACACTGTACTTAAAACTTAGTCTTAAGCACAGTGTAAATCTCAAGCATGAGAACACTAAATTAAACCTGTAGTAGCATTATGCATCATAGTCATAAGCATAAGAAACTAGCACTACCTTATAACTATGATATCCTTAAGACTGTGATGCATAAATTGGCCCTATGCTTATAACTAAGAACATGGTAATTATGCATTAATTTATGCATCATAGCCATAGTGTTTAGGATAAAAATAATAATTAGCCTGTGCATTTCAAAGGGAGCAACCTTATGATGCCCAGTTTATGTGTCATAGGATTGAGTTTTTAATTTGACAAATCAGTGATCATAGGAAAACATTAAACCTTTGTATTTAATGGGAGCATTTATGAATCATAGTCATAAGGGAGACTGTGATGAAAAAATTTGCACTTGGTCTAAAATATAGGCATAGGGTAGTGCTAATCTGGGTTATAGTCAAATACAGAAAACTTTAAAAGGCCAATCAACTACTAGATTTCAGTTTGAATATTTGAACTTTAGATTTATTTGTTCTGAATGCTTCTTCATATATTTTATATGAAAGTAATAGACGAAAATTGATCCCATAAATTAACATGTAAGGACTAAAATTCAACAATTTAATTTAGAATCATAATTAATACCAAACAGAATATTTTAACAACTTTAGTAATTCCAGAAGTATTTTTGCAGATCTATGCTTATGCACACCTGTAAAATATCAATATTTACCTTAGATAAATCAGTCTCGATGACATCATTACGAATATCAGCCCTTTTCCCACCTTCGATCTGTTTCTTATGCTGCTCTACATCATTAAGCAATCTTTCTAAATATTCAACGTAAAACTGTTCTTTCTCTAATTCTTCCCTGAGTAATAAAACTTTTTGTTTATGTTTTAAGAGATTGGCTCGAACATCTTCCTCCCATGCTCCGGGTAGTGGACTCTCTGGAAATCTTTGTAACCATACTTGTTGAAAATCGCCGAAAACACTCATATTTATTTTAAAGCACACTTAATAATAGCATTATCGAACAAAAATCTCCTATTTTCAACGCATTTCACAATTCGAGGGTTCAGTAAACACACGACCCAGATCACCTGTCACAATCCAAACGTCATTATTGAGCTGACAAATCGAAAATATTTTCTCATGTTGACATGTCAAAATTAAACACACCCTTAACTTCTATGTTTTTGTCGGAGAAAAGAAAATGGTTTCTGCTTCTTTTTTTCTGTATGAACAGTGTGGTTAGGAGGAGCAATTCAGCAATTGATATGTGGCATTTTATTGAGCTGGGTTCTCGTTACACAAGCAAAGATCAATAATCTCTATCTGTTTATCTATATTTATCCATGATACATACGGTTCGTGACAAAACATTTATCAGGAAATCCATTCATTTATGTTTCTTTACCTATTTTTCTATGATTGCAAACATGTCAAAACAAAACGATATTTTGTGATTATAAATTATAATAATTAATAAATAAAAGTAGGGAGCAAGCGATTGTTGTAAATGAAATACAAGAATAAATGATGATTACAATTCATTAACATCATATACAAGATAAACAACAAATTCACAAAAATTTAATCTTAAAAAAGTTGAAAAATAAACTCATCCAGAATGGAAAATCTAAGTGAATTCGTTGAATTATTATTTTTCGATACCTTCGCACATGACAACACAGAAGAGCTCAATTTGGATTTAGTGCAATTTCCAAAACCCGTATACGTAACAGAAGTACGAATAATTCCTCTGGGAGCAAGAGTTCAAGCAGATTTTCCTGGAGGTGTACGTCTTGGAGCAACAAATCCAAGCCAATTCAACATTGAGTTTTTTGTAAACGATCTTGGCAAACCAGGTGCCAGTACTTTTGAAAGTTTAGGTGGATTTGAATACAATCAAAATGGTTGTATTAATTTGGAATGTGCAGCAGATGAAACAATAAGAAAGATACCTACTGATGGTCTAGTGTTGAGAGGATTATATACAACAATAACTCTAGCTGTTTATGGAACATTGACTAAGAATATAACAGAACAAATTATTCCGCCAGTAGCTAATCCGCCAGTTGTTCCTAGTCAACCAAATTTAGTTGAACCTCAGCAGATACTTCCTGCAAATCGAATAGAAACAGAATGGCCTACAGAAAATATAACTATCCCCATTGATTATAATCAACCTGCTCAACCATATCAACAACCCTATACTCAACAGGAACCTTATCAACCTGAGTATACAGAGTATTATCCAGACCCTCCAAAAGATCCAAGAAATTATCATGTGGAAAATGCAGAATGGAACAAAGTATGTCAGAGACCAAATGAGGGTGAGAGGGATAGGGAGAGACCAAGAGATATCTCTTATGAAAAATCTGATAGGGATAGGAATGAATCTGATAAAAGGGATAGAGATAGGGATAAGGCACATTCAAGTAGTACTAATAGAGACAGAGAAAGACCACCCAGAGATTATAGAGGATCACCTAGGGACAGTGATCATGATAGAAGTGAGTATTGCCTCTTTCCAATTTGTCGAAGTAAATCCAGTATTTTCTCAAAAAATTTCAATATGCTTTTTAGGATGTAATGTTTTGAATATTCCAGGTGTCCTTATTTAAACATAGTTGTTGAGTATTTCAAAAACAATCCAATAGATTGGAAAAGTTGTAGTAATCTTAGAGTTGTGATACTAATTTTGCTTTCAAAATGCTTAATTTGGTCTCCTCATAGATATATCTTAGTTGTGAAAGGTTCCAGAAGAGTCCATTTTTCAAACCACTATCCTCAATACAAAAATAAATATTCAATAATAATTAGTACACAAATCTTCCTTGAATCTTTACACCACAATTATTCAAGGTGTTTTCTGTTGGATACATACAATGTTTCACACAAAAAAATCCAAACAACCAGAACTAGTGCACATCTACTGCAAGAGTATGGCACTTAGTTGGTGTTTTTGGTGCATATGTCTGTGATCTTTGAACTGTTTGCACCAAAAGTGTTGCCAATGGATTTTGCTCATTCATATGGATAGATCGATCATATTCTCGAAAAAAAAAAATTTTTGCAGGGTTGATGATTGTATGCAGGGATAATTGTTGTTTGAAAAAAAAAATTGTAAATGTAGACTCTGATACCAGCCGTTTTGCTGTTTAAGAGTTAGGAATAAATAAATAAATAAAAATTATTGAAAATTAGTAGATCCAGAAAGACTGCCAAGTTTTAAATGAATATTCGTATTCAGAAGACCAAATTGAGTGCTAGTGAATATCTGAAAAAACAAAAAATTTCAATAATCACGAAAGTTTCAAATAAAATATTTATGCAAGTTCTTTTGTACCATCTGGAGGTTGAAGAACTGAATATATATTTGTTCATTTCCTGAAATTAAAATTTTTCATCTTCAGATGCTGATAGGGAAAGGATAAGGGACCGTCCTTACAAACACGAAGATTCTTGCCGGCGTTCTTATAATAGGTCAGAAGATAAAGATAGAGAAGACAGAAAAAGACCAAGAACACCACCGATGATGTCGCCGAAGCGTCCAAAAACACCCCACGAAACTGTGGAAAACTCTCTTGAGTGTGAAAAGGAATCGAATTCAGAAAGCTTTTTCGATAAGAAAGGATTCAAGTCAAGTATAGAAGAAAAAGAACAGACGGCAACTGTCGAAGAACCAAAATTGGATGTTGAAGAGTTTGAACCAATTCTGAGTGATGAAGATATCTTAGACGACAACGAACAATATCAGGATCTTCCGGAAGATTACAATGAAATGGTGGATTCTGACGATCTAGTCAGATTGTTCATACCAGGTTCAACTGAACTAACCACCTACGAACGTACCAAACTTTACAAAATTTCTGAAGATTCGATTCAGGTCAGTGAAAGTTTGAAAATAGTAATTGGCATTTGTGACGATTATTTCAAATCGAGTATCACAAAGTACTCCAGCGAAGATTTCAGCAAGCTGAGTCCTGAAATCAAAGAAGAATTCATTCATTTGTGTGAGAAACTCACCTCAACAATAGGCTCTGTTGAGAAATTCGTGAAAGTAATCGAATTATACAATGATATCCAAAACCTTGGAGATAATAAGTGGAGTTCTGTAGAGTCAGAAATTTCGGATCAAATTAACTTCATTTTCGATTCAACTGTGGACTGGCTCAAAATTGCTCTCAACTACAGTCTGGCCAACAGTCAAGATCAGCCGATTTACAAAATTCGTCATATCAAGTGCGGATTGAGGATAGCTCAGTTTTGTTTTGAAAGCAACATTTTCATTGAGAAACTTTTCAGTAGAAGTTTTGACATTTTCAAGATTCTTCTGGATTTATACCGACAAGAATTCATGGCTCCATCTATCAAACTGATGATTTTGAAGGCTTTAGATACTTGTTTAATCCATAAATTTGGCATGGATAAATTTCTAGAAATGACAAGCAAAAATACAGGAAAGCAAAATGGATACAGTAAGGAAGAAATCGATAGTAACTACGGCATTCTTCTGAATCAATTAAAATTCAACACCCCTGTTCGTTTGAAATTTTCTCTGTGTTCAATTATAAAGAAAATCAATATATATGAGATTTTTACGGTGTTCCATTCAGTGATTTCAAAATTAAAAAATACGGAATCTAATGTATCGACTGGAGAAATCAATCTGATAGGTAAATTTTTAGATCAAATATTACAATATCTACGTAATGAACAATTCACGCTAACTCAACCAAAGCGGTTTTTACCTGTGTCTTCCCAATTTGAGATTGTCAGGGAACCCTCGAAAAATTTTTTGGTCCAATATTTTGAAATATTCAACTTTATCGAATCTCTTGTACTTTTGTTAGCTCATCCTCTCCTCTCTAATCTTCCCATTATAAAAATTCCGATTTTGGAAGTGATTTCTGATTTATCCGAAACGCAAGATGGAATAGATTACATGTCATTGCATTCCGACACAATGAACGTGCTGCTTAAGTATCTTTTGCAAACAGAAGATGAACAGTATTCGATGGACATCAAATCGCAAAGCTTAGGCATCACATTGGCATATAAATTGAGAAGTTACTATCATATAACCAGCCTTATAGATATTGGACTGAAGAATTTTGACGTACCATCCAATGATATCCTCAACGAAGGACCAAAAAATGTTGATTTGTCATCGAATGATATCCTCAACGAGCTTCACGGACTTTTCAGTTTAACCTTGTCTCCAGTTGGAAAAACCGCGATGGCAAGTGTGCTTTCCACAACAGAGAATTTTAGAGCAGTGCTGCAATTCATAAACACTAAAGAAAAACTTGAAAGTCAATCTTCCAAACTCAAGAAATCTCCAGCAATTTTATACATTATCGACTTAGTTTACATAGTCTTAGTCCACTCTTCCAACATCGAAGTTTTGGAAAAATTCAGGAAAGAAATTTTGCATCTTTTGAATTACGAAGGTCAGCAGGAAGTATGTTCCAATAAGTTGAATACCATTAATGCGTACATGACCCCCATTCAGAATACAATAAGCTACGATAATATTTCACCGTTCGTTGAAATAATTGTTAAGGAACTGGATAATATTATAGAGAAACCAGAACAAATTATAACAAGCTTGAGGATAATACAAAGCCTTGGAATTTCGAAGTATGCCGATAAATCGCCGATATTTGAGAATCCGTTTCATAACTATGTCGAATTGAAGTACAAACACGTAATCTTACAACTTTTTTCCCTGGATGGTGTCTCTCTGATTGCAAAAATCCTCCAGAAGATCTGCGACCACTATGAACAGCCGAGTGTTCATTTGTTGAGTTTCATGACTCAACAAGGACTGTGGATAGCGGAAATCATCCAACCATGTGTGATACTTTTGAAGCAGATGTTGACCTATGCCATACAGTGTAGAAATACGAACTTTAAGGATTTGACTGCTGTTCCTGTCCTACTTCAAACTTATAATTTGATGAATACTTATCCCATGGATTCACCTCATTTTGTGAAATGTTGTAAGGTGAAAGAAAACATTATAGAAATTCTACTGGTATATACCCAGCCGATTTCTGAAGAAATACATGAAAAGGACACTCTTAATAAGACTTTGTGGAGTTTGATGTGCAAAGAGGTAAGTGTTATCCAATTTTTGTCTGATTCCTACGAGAACTCTAAGGATAGTTTCAATGTGGCTGCATTGAGTTTTAATTATTTACCTTTATGGCCAAAAATGCATCAAACTTTTATAAACTGATACTATACTCTGGTCTTCATTATTTTTTTGGCCTTATAGTTAATCTGCAGGTTTTGCGCACATCGACCTTGAAGCTGTCATTTTTTGATTGAGTACTGGATTTCAATTCGATCTAATCAGTATTTTTGCAAATATTGAGAAAACATGAAATTTTGAAGTGGTATATCTACAGAATTGTTGTGTAGTTTTACCCACCCACGAATTCGACCTTGGTAATGAAGCCACAAGCTCACACTACAAATATCGAGTTTCTAAATCGTTCCTTTCGGAAGTCATTGTGTTAACGGTCCTCACGCCTGATCATTATCATAATAACTTCCAAACGAATCAACTTAATCTGTAGAGTAGGTTTGGATCGTGATATGGTCCCGCAAATATACCCATTCAAAATTTTATTTTCCAATATTACTAAAACTACAGATTTAATCGAATTGAAATCCAGTACCTGATTGAAGAATGACAGCTTCAAGGTTCAGGCAGAATTTCGTGGGGGATAATATGATTAGAAGATCATCAAATCTTTTCATCAGGAATTAAAGTTGCATTTGGTGGAATCAATACGTGGATATTAGCCAAAAAGTTAAAAATGACATCTTGAAGGTTCATATAGAGGGTAATATGATGAGAAGATCAAGGAATAAGGAATATTTTTAAAATAATTGAAATTTTTTTAATTCTAATGACACGATTATCACGAAATTTCGCACAGAGCTTTTCATCAGCGTTTCCAAACTAATTTCCAAGTTTCAACATAATTGAATCAGTATATTTTGAGTTTTTCCGGAAAATATCTCGAAATTTGACATTTTCGGAATATCTTATACTGAAATATTGTACACTGATGTGAAGTATAAAGTTCAAGGTCTGTGCAAAATTTTTTTGAGATCTGGTGGAGTTTCCAAAAAAAAAAACAGATTTGAAATGAATCGGGATTTTCCCCGTATAGGGGTTTTCAAAAACTGATTAGTTTACTTACCCGGGTAACTCAAATGACAGTTCTTTAACGTTCCATCTGTCAAATTCAGCTAACCCGGGTTAGTGATCAGATATGTTTCCGAAAACTCATTATGTCCCTGGTTTATCATTCACTTTTTTTGGGAATAGAAATATTTCTGATATAATAATTGGTATCTAATCTCGATATTTAAAATATTTTATTGAGCTTTAGTTAAAAATCATATTGGTGCATAATGTATAGAGTTTATTCAGAATTCATCTTATCATCATTTAAAGAACTTATTATCTCCTTTGATTTCCAGGTTATCCAGTTCATAACTCATTCTCCTCATACATTCATATCTGGACTATTGATACTATCAGAGCTTCTACCACTTCCTCTTCCAATCCAAACCAACGAAGAACTTCAAGAAAACGATACTGCATGGATGATAAATTTGAGAAAACTTTGGGCCGCGCATTTACATCCCTTGAGTTCTCTGATACAGGAATTCGTTAACAAGCTTTGTACAACCTCTAATCAGTCCTTGTTGAATATTTTGAGGAGAATATGTGTGCAGATATCAGATCTTGCAGCTAATTCTGCCTTAATGATTGCAAGAGGTGTTCTTGATGCAGTAAATGATGAAATAACACCGAAGGAAAACGCAAAAGTAAGCTGTACTTTGCACTTGGCCAGATTGCTGAATTTCTTGGCATGTTTAGTGACCCATAGTACTTTGAAGTCTGCCGTCTTGTCCCTGCTTCAAACAAGTTCAGGCGCTCAAGAGCAAAAATATTCCTCCCTGATTTCTTACTTTGTTCAGATTTTGAAAACGAACAATCAAATTAGTCATCATATACAGTGTCAAGAATGCATCCTGAGCATTATTCAGAGCTTCTGCGATGCTGAAATCAGCTTGATGCAGAATGGGTCTGAGCAAACTTCCAATATATACCTCTCAAATGCACTTCCGACAAAGGAACTTCTCGTGAGTTTCATTGAAGTTATTGCAGAACATCTATTCAACAATAACTCCTTTGTCACATACTTACCAGCGGTCAGGACTATCTTCCTTTTCACAGAACACAATTATGGATTTTATCACCTTAGGGAAATACTTCTGAAAAGACCTGGAATGTTTTCTGTGATCCTGGATAAACTGAGTAAAAGTTTTGCAAAAGATAATGCCGAGTGTATTTCTGTTTTGAATACTCTGGTGGAGTTCTTCTGTATCAGTATAGATATTGAAGAAGTTGTTGGCCCTCTAACATACTCACCAAGAACTATGAAGTTCAGTTTGAGTGAACTCAAGATACTTATTGATTGGAAAGATGAGAAGCATGAAGAGAAACATCCTCTGGAAATGTTGAAAGATGCTTTGCAAGGTAAATTGACATATTCTAAAGCAAGTATACTCATTTGAAAATAAAACAAAGCTGTGAAACATATAAATCGATTTCAAGCTATGGACCAAAAGCTCCGGTTATAGTTACAGTAATCCAAACTGACATATAGGCAAGGGAAAATCTGTCAATGTGGATAATCGTAACTATAACCCGAACTTTTGGTCCATCGCTTATAATGATCTATTTATGTAATATGTATACTTGATTAATATTCAAGTAGTTAGCCCAGTGTTATGGTAAGGAAAACGCATGGTGTGTTCACCAACTTCTCCAAAATTGTTCGTTTTGGATCATGTTCCACAACTCTCAATTTGCAGTGAGAATAATGCATACGAACACACCATAAATTCTTTCACAATGCAAGGCGAAATGAAAATCACTTCTATACTCCATTCACTTTTATAAAGTATCCCGGTTTGCCATGACATCCTGACAGATTTCACCGTGTATATTTTGAAAATGTTAGGTTATAGTCATTTTCCTGTCAGATAACTACACAACGTTGGCCTCTCTGCAAAGAGGTCATAGTTATTACTTATTTTTCAAAATGTCAATCTATATTTGGAAAGTAATGAATTTGAGAAAATATTATGTGAATTCAATAGTTCCAAAGACCTGGCAAATGTTGAAGAAACTTTTTTCTCTGTTAATATTTCACGTATGTAAACATGGTTAGAAGATTCAGTAATGCTTTTTTCTTGTACGGAAATCAAGAATCGAGTGTTTTGTAATTTTACTGAAAAATGATGGATAGAGTAGTCCGTTACTTCGAATTCCCTACTTTTCTAATTTCTCAAGAAATAAGCCTACAGAAGTCATTTAAATACCTTGTTGTACAACTTGAAATATTCCAGTATGAAAATGTAGTAGTACTTCGAAACCTGTGTCACAGTTAACCTCAAAAGAAGATTGGGATCAAAATATTTCTAAACTGGGATACAGCTTAGCTTCAGTCTGTTATCTTTGGGTGTAATGACAAGATATCTGGATAAATTCTAACCTAACCTAACCTAACCTAACCTCAAAAGAAGATTGGGATCAAAATATTTCTAAACTGGGATACAGCTTAGCTTCAGTCTGTTATCTTTGGGTGTAATGACAAGATATCTGGATAAATTCTAACCTAACCTAACCTAACCTAACCTCAAAAGAAGATTGGGATCAAAATATTTCTAAACTGGGATACAGCTTAGCTTCAGTCTGTTATCTTTGGGTGTAATGACAAGATATCTGGATAAATTCTCTATGAAAACTACGTATCATGCAGTACTCGAGTCAAAAGCAAGATATGGAATTATGTTTTATGGACATACTTTGAAGTCAACTCTAATATTCAATTCCCAGAAAAAAGCAAGTCCTAAAATATTTAGAAAAAATAGCATTGAATGAGATATTGTATAATTCATGTTATTTTCGTGCATAACAATTCAATGTTCTGCCAACATAGGATATACCAAGTTCATTTTCAATGTACTACTTCCTATCGAAACAATTCCATGAAATATATAACTTTTGAAATTATTCGTTAAGGAATTTGTTCAATTTAAACATGACTACCTACTTAAGGCTCAATACAATACAATCAAAGCGAAATGTTAATTTATTAGTTTATTATGGCTGAAGCTGAATTGTCATTTGTTATTGAAAGAGAGTAGAAATTGGCAACCTCGCGTCGAATTATTTTGACATTGTCGATATTTCAGGAGGGCCAACCTGCCTTGGTTTTAGTTACAAAAAGATGATAGACCTAAATCATGGCCAACCGGGATACTTTATGAAAGTGAATGGAGTATATATATATTACTGGAAAAGCAAAACATTTGTATTTTCGAAATTCTGCATTGAATATGTTTCGCAGGGGTTGCAGCAGAGGACAGTACTTTCGAAGGTCTTCAAGAAAAACTATCTGGTCTCCTGAATTCATTGAATAATGAAACGCAAACCGACTCCGAAGGAACATTTTCAGAACCAATACTTCCTACTCCAGAACCATTACTCGTTCAATTTTCCCACAGAGTGGTGTACAATTGCACAGATACTTTCAATGAAAGATTAACTGCAGAATATTGGCTTTCGGTACCAAATGAAGAAACCGATTCTGAAGTAGAAAATATATCAGCCGATTTAGCAGAATTATGCAAACAGAATTTATCAGATGACTACAATTTAGTCAGAGAAATTGAAATTTTATGTAGAATAAGTTCGGCTAATATCATAGAAAAAGAGAAGAAAAATGACGATCAGAAAATAAAGAAACCATTCACTGGACCTTTGAGAACTCGGGGATTTCCCAGGATGGTACAACAGAGGCCCGATTTGTTCAGGTCAAGACCTCCAAACACTTCTAGGCCACCATCTTTACATGTGGATGATTTTGTAGCTCTGGAGACATGTGGGGCACAACCTACTGGACCTACTGGATACAATAAAGTAAGCAGAGAGTTAATGGCGTCTAGAAGTTCTAGAGGTTCAAGAGGAAGAGCGTTTGTTACTTCTGAAAGATCTGCACAGTACAGACAAATGTCTTGGTGGGGATCAGGATTTGGTCGTTTTCCATATTAAATTGTATCTTTCCTCAGTTATGAGTTTGTAAATAAATCTAAATCTTAGTTGCGATTTATGTTTGAAATTGTTCCTACTATTTTCCACACTCTATAGGGGGGATATTTTTGAAGGCGACTTTTAGTTGCTGAAGAATTAAGAACTTATTGAATTGAACTATTTTACAGAAGATCGCGGATTTAGGTACGTGTTGAAAAAAAAATGGAATTTTCATTAGTTCAAATTTATATAACTAAAATAATCTCAACTTTCAGGTTTTTGCAAAAGAATATATAGTGTGTCAATTTGAAAAGTTACCATCTTTTACCTTGGCCCCCATACAAAATGAGGTGAATTTTGGTTTGTAGGGAGCGTGATGACAGAAACCCCTAAAATCTTAAATGGGAAGGGTGGCTGAACAAAAACCTTGTTTCAAAGGTAATTCGATTGCCTTTTCAAGAATGCCATATGTGCTCTAACTTTCCAGGGAAACAACCTAGCGACTCGAAATTTCCAGATTAGATTTGTAGTCCAAATATCTCAGTTGAGTTCGTTAATGGGTGAAATCAGTCGAAGAGTTAGGATTATTTCAAATTGGCAGGTTAGCTCCTCGATATCTCATGAAGTACTGATTTGATCAGATTAAAACTTTGTATGTAGTTCCGAGAGTACCAACGCGCAACTCTTTGCAGAATTTCGTGACGATCCAGTAGTCAGAAAATTTTTAAAAAAATGTTTATTCCAAAAGATTCGTGATCATATTTCAACGAAATTTGGCACAGACTTAGAATTAGTATTAAACAACAATGTTCCAAATTTCAACTCGCTCACAGGGTTGTTATGAATTGATTGGAATCAACCATATAAAATGTCCCCCCTACAAACCAAAATTTACTTCTTTTTACATTTTTTCTGAATATACATGCGGGTCGAGATGCCTTTTCAAAGTGACTCTCTAAAATAAAGTTGGTCATCCACCTCGACGTTGAAGATGAGAAATAAAAGCGGTGTACATTGAACAATGAACTCTTTTATATACCTGGAAGGGACCCGTTTTGAGCGACAAGTGAAGCCAATTCGTTGCTTATGCAACCCGCGAAGTGGACGGGTATCTATCTCTGTCTTCCTCATTGCAGTAAAGGGAACTCTGTCGCATTTATTCCAAATCTTTTTAATTTTTCATTTCAAATTAGGAGAACTTGAATTTTTTTCTGACTATTTCGTGAAGAAGGCAGGATTGAAGAAGATCGCACATGTTCAAGTGAAATTTCAACTTAGTGAGCGGTTTTTCTGGGGAACAGCGCGTTATCATCTTCCGTAAATTTGCATTTTTTTGCCGAAAATCGTTCCAAGAGACCAGGTTGCACTCACTGATGAAGAGTTCAATGTCAAATTGAATTATATTCAGCCGCCCGTTGCCACGATAACTTACTACCGAGAAAAGCTATAGCGACTTGAAAAATTCAAAATAAGTTCGTCAATGGGCAAAATTTACCTAACAATTTCGAAGTTATACCCATTTCAAATATATTATTTCATTTCCTCTATATCTCAAGAAGTACTGATGCGATCAGATTGAAACTTGCTAACTGATTGCATAAAGAATCGTTAAAAAAATATTTTTTTCGGAAACTATCAATGAGATTTCAATGAAACTTGGCGCAGACCTTGAAGTCGAATCTGAACATCAATGTTCGAAAATTCAGCTCGATTCGACACACATTTCCAAAAATATCGGAAAAAAGTATGCCAAATTTCGCATTGGCAATGAATTTTAAACAGCGCTTAAATTTTCCTGATTTCAAGTCAGTGCTTTTCGAGAGGTATTTTCCTATGTTCCTATTATTTAAATTTATTGTAATAATGATGAAACTATCGTCAATCGTCAATGCACAGCTCACACCAACATAATTCTCCACTTTTTGAACCACACGCGGTGAAGGCAGAGAAAGTAATGGCATATCAGAGAAAAATAGATATTCATCTTCAAAAATATTGCACTTTCTAAACGATGTAATACCCTAACTACCTGAATGTCCAAGTAAAACCAAATTTGAGCCGTTAAACATAATTTACTTCAATGGGTGTGACAGGGAGAGGTTACCGTAATTAGCGCTATCCTTGTTTCGTTGCCCCTTGTTACGCTTTAAGCTTAGTTGAAGAAGGGTCGGGTCCTTTCCAGGTAGTAATATAGAGTTCTACGACATTGAATGTTAACCTGTGGTTAAGATATTAATGTTTCTATAAAAACTACTTTCTCCTTAAAGAGCCTCACCCCTTAGTAACATTTTTTTTTTCCTCAAACAAATTGGTAATCAAAACAAAGAAAATTATTGATTTTCTCGAAAAAATGATTTTTCATAATTCATAAGAATGTTTTCACTTTTTCATGGAACCTACTCAGATACATCCAAAACAAATAAATGTTTCAAATAAATTCATTCATAAATTCAATAGCTTGCAAAACTGGTCAATAAAAGAGAATATATAAGAATGATGTTATTTATTTCTTCGGGAAAATATTGCAGATTGATAAAAGTTTATCATTTGTAATAATGGGAATGAAACACAACAGTGATTGAAATATAAAAGCTATATAATTGATTCAAGCGGTTTTAATTTAATAAATTCTCATTGAAAATTGACAAGTACTGTTATGGAAAAGCTAAAAAAATAAAACAAAATTATTTCAACTGAAACAGTCGCATACAAAAAAGTAAAATATGCACAGATATTTTTAAAAAATCTTCAAACCCTGAATTGATCGTTCCAAGGAGTTAATATCCCAAATAACGAGAAGCCCATCTAGGCCAGAGGTACTGAGTTTCTTGCAGTTTGCTTTGGTGCCATCGTACAAACGTACGCAAGTTATGGCATTCTGATGGATTGAGTGGATAGACGTATCAGAAGATTCGCTTCTTGCTTGTTTATCTAAGGAGTGGAACATCTTCATGGCAGACAATCCCCCAGTCTCTTTCTTCTGGGAAGTGTCCAACTAAAAGATGGGTAGAAAGTTATGAAATTTATCCACAAACTTTGCCATATCCACTGTATAGATAAAGTGAGTCTTTAATTTGTATATGAATTTCAACCATAGATTCCTCTTATCAAATAAAACACCTATTTACCATTTTTTCTCATTTGGCTCCAGTAGATACATGCTGTTGAGATTTAAAAAAAAAATCAGTTTTTTTTGTAGCTTTGACATAGTCACTCGGAGTGAAATTAATTTTTGTGGGAAGTTTTGTATTAACTTAATCACTTTCATTCTACTTCAAATGGTTTCCTAGGAATACACTCATTGATTCATAACACTATAAGAAATAAGTATGAAGAATGCATGTAAAGTTTATCTCAAGTCATTATGAGAATCTTCAATCATTTAAGAATAGTTAATTACTCTTAATAATTTCTCCAAACTCAAATATATTCAATGTTGAATGCTTTATAATCTGATAATAATAACCGAAATTGCCCCATGAACTAGCTGTTAATTACGCTCCGCCCACGTTTATCTGAACCACAGAATACACAAAATTATTTATCTATTTCGTGACAAGACCACAGACCTATAGACTATAACTCAATGTCTATGGACCAGACTTTCCATAGAATTCATAGAGCTCAATTAATGTGTTCACGCTAATTGAGTGATTTTTATATAAGTGTGGTGAAAAATTTTTCATACCATAATACTGCAAAAAGTAATAAATCATATGAATTAAGTGAGTAAATGAGTTTTCTCCATCGTGTTTCTATGAATTTCAAGCAATGGATTGGTAATTCTGCAATACAGACCACCATTAGAGATATCTGAGTTGAACTTGCAACAAAGTGCAGAAGTGTATTAGCACATTGAGAAATCTTTAAATGCTCATACCTTCTTACCAGAGCCGAACCTGACATAAATGGGAAATGAAAAAAGTGTTTTTATTTCATGAGAGGAGTCTATGGTTAAAATCAGTTAAACCTCAAAACCTGTATGTATTAAATTAAAGAAAAGGGTCTCTACAAATTATGACTTAATAATAATTATTTTTTTTACCTTGGCACTGAACACAAGTCCATTATCTGTATTGTGGAACAAAACTGGAACGCAGCTATGTCCTGCAGCTACTACGGAGTTATTGCCAACCCATGTACAACTCATAAATGGCAAAAATTCCGTTCTCAACTTCGAAATTGTGTTTCCTTTTGAAGCATCGGCTACATTCACAGTAGAGTCGTGAGCTACCCAACAAATCTTATTTCCATCTGGAGAGAAGCTTACACTTTGTACCCATCCACCACCTGATGATGAATTTGAGAATTCAGCCAAAAGTGTTCCAAGTGTCATCTTAGAACCCCAAGGGGTCGGCTCAGGAGCACTTTCAATGTCCTTGATATGGGCTGAAAACACCCGCACCTAAAAATTGATTGTATTCTTACTGAGAATCCTATTGAGTAAGGACAATATTCATATTTCTGATAATCGTCTTGCGGTAAACCCAGTGTTTCTAAAGTTGAGACGGACGTTGTGAACTCCAAAGTCGCAGGTACAGCGACCTGATACGACAAAAGGATGAACGTCATGTACATGGATCAAGGTATTCAGCACTCGAAGGTAGGATTCACAAGATTACCGGAATTTGTAAAATATCCAAATTGTGGTATCATATTAAAAAAAGACCGATTAGGTAAATGCTTCGAAATTAATTGCATTATGTTTAATTTTTTGTGTTCCATAATAAACAATTAATTAATTAATGAAAACATAGTGAACAGATTCAAAAGGAGCAGTGGGAGCTATAAAAGTACTGATATTTCTATTAACCTTAAAATCAGTTGAACCAACAACCAACAGCGTATTATTAGGATGCCAATCTAATGCAGTAACTGTTGACCTCAAGGGCTTCTTGATATGTTTGGATACCCACCAATCATTCTCAGATTCAAAATAACAAACGCTGACTAATCTGGCACCAGATCCAACAGCGAACTTATTTTCATCAGGAGACCATTTAACGCAAGTGGCAGCTCGATTAATTCTTAACAAGACCAAAGTGGGCTTCCATTTTTTATCAGAATCTTGATTCCATACATATGCATTCCTGTCTGCAGAACAAGTTACTATGCGGTTGGTATTCGGGGCCCAATCGATTCCCATAACTCTTAAGTCATGCTGTGCTAGGTTATCTGTTATTTTCCATTCAGAACCAGATTTTTCATATATATGAACTTCCTGATTGTTGGGGGAAATTGCGATTTCTGAAAAAATTCGAGTTATTGAAGGATCATATCTACATCGTATTTTGAACTCATAACATATTATAAGCTATAATTTTTTGGGTCGAGGCCAATGAAAACACTTTTCACTTACGATTTTTCTGCTTGTTCCAAGCATGACAAGTTATTGGGGCGACAGTTGTACCAAACCGGTGTTGCTCAGTCATCTAAATAAAAATTGCAAATTACAACCAAGTAGTAGTAAACATTTATACGTACTTTTGATCCAATTCGCGGACTCTGGTCAGTCTACACGAATTCGGTTGATTATTCAAGTAATATTGGAAATAATGAATTACAACCTTTGGGAGGTACCCCACTTTGACAACTGTTGTCAATTATGAGTCATGGGAATTTCAAATTTCAACCACAGACATAAGCGTCCTTCAGTCAACAGCACAGAATTATTTGATGGAGAGTTGTAATTTGTGTTGCCTATTTCTTAGGTCGCGACAAAATCAGATTATTCGTGGGAACGGGGGAACACCGAGGACCGAGCCTGTTTGCCCCTGACAATAAGCGTGTTGTAACAAGCACAATCAAAAATTTTTTCCTTCATTCCACTCTACCCATGGCCAAATCGCTTTGATCGTCTAGTGAACGAAATAGTCCTTCACCAATAGCAACCCAAAATACTTTTAAACTCAAAGAGTGAGAGAAGAGTAGCAGGGACTTCAGATAGAAATCAATTTAGGAAATTGATGTGCTTCCCGTGCAGAAGAAAATGAATGCGTAGGAAAATCTCCAAACCGGTAGTCATTATAACATAACATCATTGTTTAAGGAATGATAATGATAACATCATATACAAGGACATACTTGGCTCCTAAAGAATGAACTGTATTCTTTGGAGATTGTAAAGCTAGCTATGTGCGAACAGTAGGTGAGATCCAATTTCTAATGAATGAAAAAAGAACCGTGAAAATTGTTTATGAGACATGAAGTTTTTGAAGAAAAAACTTTATTTTAAACTGATGTGTAGGTAGGAATCTAGGATGCGATATTAATGACCTATTACAGTCGAAAAATTTGTTTTGCCAATTTGGGCAACGCCAATACGATCGAGAGGTGCTGCTAGTGCAGGTAGAATAAATCTTACTAGTCTTGAGCGTGGATATATCCCAAGAAGACAGTGTTTTTCAACTCTAGCTGCTTACAGTTTTATTACTAAGCGAGAAGCCGACTCGCGATATCGAAATCTCGCGTGCACTGTGGCCGTTACTTATTGTGTCGATATTTCACAACTACGAAACAGCTTGGCGTATTTTGCTCATTACCAAACTGAACTGGTGCATTTTGAATAGTCATCACCTATACTAGAAATTTTAAGTCTCTAGATCTTTTTCCTGTGAGAATTAGCGTGGTTACACGACCAGCTAACTGGACGGACTACCGCAATATGTGGATATGATGGATGTAACACGAAATATATTTTATGTTTTTGTCAATTTATTTCGATACGAGTTCCAAAAGTATGCTATCCAACACTTTCACATACGTGATTTTGAAAAAGTCGGTATCAAAAATATCAAAATCGAGACGGAGTTTGAATTGGGTGAAACGAGGTAGATCCCCTCCTGCGTCACACGTCACAGCACAATTATACGATCGATACAGTCGAAGGTCCATTGGCTTTGGTAGAGTGGAAGGAGCACAAGAAGGAGAGAGAGTAGATATGACACGCTATGTCGCAGAACGCCGCGAAGTTTCGAGCGTTTCAACAGCCGATATGTGGTTGAAAATTCAAATTTTCGATGGCGATTGAATTATTTCAGTATACTTATGGACACAATAATGCCATTTTTTAAGGAGGAACTACTGTAATTGGCCACCTGTCAACGAACTCGACAGCCCAACATATCGTTTTCGCATCAAAATTCGATACAAGGGTGCGTTTTTATTTTTATCGAAATGATTAATCGATTAACCTCTATCGCTCTCTACTTTGGTGGAGAACAAAAGAAGTAAGAGGGAGATAAACCGTTTAATCAGTTCAATTACCGAATGGACAAAATGAGGAAACAGCTGCTATAAAATATCTATTTTATTGAATTTCATCTTGAATATTTACATATCAGAAAAGTTAATAGATTCACAACTCAAGCTTCTTATTATATACATTCTGAAACATATAACACATTTAACAAACACAAACATTCACAAACCAAAATTCTAAACAGGTCAGTAATATGCAAGAAAAAGTCATATTGAGAAAATTAATATTAAATAATTAATAATTAAATTTTGTTTATTTTTATGTGGATTGTTGTTGATTCAGTTCAGCTATTGTGCGTGTTATTCCTATATTTTTAAGTATAGGTACAAATTTCCACGAATTTTTTAAGTTTCAATACAAGACGGGAAATTCAATCTTCAATCAACCAACACCAATTGAAATTTCGAGACATTTCCGTCAAAATACAGGAGGCATTTAAAAGTACATTACTTAATTTCAAGAGAAATTAGGACTCATCAGATTAAACCATTCAATAAATGATCGTCCTCATAAAAATTCATCTTATGATTAGCTCGCGTAGTGTGGTCCTATTTATGATACATATGAGGAAAAAAATAATCGAAGTTTTCACCACTTATTTTCTTTCATCTTTCAATATACCTACTGCTCGAGAAAATCACATCGAAAAAAGTGACTATAAAAAGCTTACAGCTGTAAGAAGTTGAAAGTTGTTCCTTTTGTAGTTGTGTATTGGAAGTATAATTCAGAAGTTATTAAAATTGAAGATTCTAAATGTTAAACTGGAAGTGGGCCAGAAGAATCATTAATTCCATCAATTCGCTCATTTCATTAGTCAGACAATCTACATAGCGATTTTCATTTAGTGAGCTTTTCTTACAATTCATTTGGATGTTTCATTTTGTCTTGGAATAAATTGTACGGCCTAGATCATTAGGAAGATATCTTTCAAGACAAGCAAGAATCATAAAATTTTGGACTACCCCCTGTAAAAAAATGAAATGTTGAAAAATTGATAAAAGAGATCCGTAGGTTTACGTGACCTTGACTAATCAGTATTGCTGAAAGAGGTTAAGCTCACAACCTTTATTGTAACAATACAGTCTATTTCTACTCTCGGATATGCTCTATATAATTAAGATTTTTCGTTTATCTCTATACCGCGCCCTCTCAGAGGTTATTTTGGAATAGATGCTATTTGATTTTCTCTTTATTCATCCTATGACAGGATTTTTTTTTTTCATCATTGGCGTTTAAAAATATTTTTCAGAATTGTGCAACCCAAAAATTCGAATGATGAAAGGTTGCCACATCTACTTCATTTGCTCTACGCCAAGGATTTTCAAAAAAATTAAATTTATTGACGGGTTCAATCACAGTTCATTTTGAATTACAGCATTCCATTTGTTCCAATATAATGAGGAATTCATGAGTGCTAACATTCCCATTTTGACATTGTAAGCACGCACTGTAATTTTAATGCTTGCTATTGATATGTTTTGCATTTATTACTTTATGAAGCATTCAAAAACATTAAAGTGAACGAACTTAAGTAACTGAAAATGTAACAGTAATAATGGAAGTTGAGCAATGTAATCTGTGTTATTAGCTAACCTTTCTTAAAATACCAGAAAAATATAGCCAGAAGAAAATTTCAAGGAACAACATAATGAACGACCACTTTAGTGTAGACTTTCTTGAGTGATGATTTATTAATATGAAATTTTATACTTTGTATGTAACCGAATGATCTTTTATTGTAAGGAGGCTCCTTCACAAATTGCAATGATACCTTTTGTTATTATTCATTCATCACCATCATATGTTCCTAAACATTCCATTCCACTATCAAATTGAATTCTATAATGAATCATCGAATAATCTTCACGCATATGTATCGAATCTCTGAAGCTTTTTCTCTCTGGTATCAATGATACAAATTTGAAACAGATATGTCTGACGAATTTGAGAATTATATTATCAACATAAACGCAAGGACGAATATCTGCCGATAAATTAACAATTACTCCGCCTTGATCTGAGCTAATCTACTTCACACCGAAGAAGCGCTGGCCAACGAACTCCGTTACTGCAGTTTTCACTGTTATTACCGATCGTCAGACCAACGCACCTTGGAAATACAGAGAGGATTCTAGATACTGGTATCTGCTATATGAGTTCAGAATGAAATATATAGCGTCATCTGAGGAGCATCTAACTTTCTGCGCTCGAAAGAAATGGTTCATAAAAGTCTCCTCCTGAGATGGTCTGATGTCACCTTGGAAATACAGAAACGATTCTAGATACTTGATACCCGTTGGATGACTGAATTCAGTGTAAAAATCATACAGTGCCACTTCAGGCGACTCTTATGAACCCCATCCCTTGAGTGCAGAAAGTAAACTACGTCTGAGATGGCGTTGTATAATTTGTAAACATAAGACAGTCATACAACAGGTATCCAAAATCCTTTCTGTGTTTCTGGGGTGAGTCGGTCTGATGATAGGTAAGTCAATACTGGAACTTCTTTTTCTCCATGAACCATTCATCTAATTATATTTTTATTTGATCGATAATGTACCAGCCGAATCTTCATTTATGATAACATCACAAACCATCCAGGGTCCCAATTCTTGAATCGGGAAAGGGAGAAAATAGGCGTGTCGACGCAGTTGTCAAGGAAACGCGGTGTATTTTTGATGGAATGATAGAGAACGTTCATTCCATCACATTCAAGAATAGAGTTCCTAAGAAATACCTACAAAATAATTCCGACCTGCTTAGAATTAACATAATCCGACAATGAAACGGAAATTGAATTATTGCACTAGGAAATCAAACGTAACAAGTGGAGTTGGATTGATTAACTCTCTCGAAGAAATTACGTCTTCATTCTATCACCAGGCAGCGAGGCAAGTGTTCCCTGAGGTACTCAAATAGTTCTTTTGAGGCCCCCGGACAATTAGTGAGTTCCAGTTCACGCATATGACGGAGTTGAATCAGGCTGGAGAGGCCGCTAGAGGTCAGCAGGGGACAACCTGTTCGGAAAAAGAAATTTTGATGTGAAACATTCGTTATGGTGAATAAAATACATATATGTATTATGATATTGTATATTCATGTAATATGTTGCCGCTGTGTTCTTTCACGACTCGACTCTTGACATGACATCTTCTCACGGAGCGTGGCACGCTAGCGTGAGTCTTGCAATCGTGGAATGAACTTCGTCCGAACAAGGCGTTCGAAGATGCTGGCTGACAAAAATTTGCGAGAGCCGCGACATTTTTTTATCGAAACTAACATAATAAGTTGCTCAATCAGCAAAAATTTTTCAAGCTTGAACACAAGCATGCATTCTTTTCATTTACCCCAGGTTCGTTTTGAATGGAATCGCATCTAGGAGTTATCCAATTTCGCAAGTCATCCAAATTTTCCACTGGAGTAGAGTGAACTAATGACCTTAGATAACCCCACAAGAAATAATTATCCACATACGAAGATCACTGAATTGGTCGTGATGGCCTGCAAGATCGCCGGATTTCAACCTCTAGATTATTTATTGTGGAGTTATCTGAAGTCATTAGTTTATGCTACTAAAATGAAAATTTTGATGACCTTCAAAATCGGATAATTGCTCGATGTAACACTCCATTCAAAACGAACCTGGTGTGTTTGAAAGAGTTCGGCAATCACTGATGAGAAGAATGCTTCTAGGCAATTTCTGGTGGAAGTCGTTTTGACCTCTTATTGTAGATTGCGCAACTAAACATGTGCGTTCTGATAATAAAATGTTGTAGCTCCCGCAAGTTTTTTTTCGCCCTGTATCTTATAAACGGAGCGGTTTTTCGAAAATCGCCAAAGAAGGAAATATTCTTGGAATATATATTTCGAAAATACTTTTCAAATTTTTTGCCGCATGTTTACCAAACACCTCGTATGAAATAGAATATATGCTATTGATGATTCTGAATTGAAAGATGTAAGATGAAACACTGTTTCTAGAAGTACTTATGTATTCTGTTTTTTGTGTTGTGTTTTGTGTGTCTAAAGGATTTATACAGTGCGCGTCAATATTATGGAACAAATTCATTTTCTCAGAAGAAAAATATTTGGCAACAAAGTCCTGAAACAGGTCAATTCTTGTTTCACTTTTTCCAAATTTTTATGCATTTTTGAAGGTTTTTGTTGCACCCTGTGCCATCCCCATCAACCCTCTAAATTTTTTCAATAGGGAAAGTGGGTCATGTGGTAATTTTTGGCAAGAAAAAATTTTTTCTGAAAAATTGGTTAATTCAAAGAGGTTTTCAGTATGTGTACTTTGTCATGGCTCATTTACTTTGAGGCGATGGTACCTGATGAAATTTGTCACGGAATGAAAGTCGACCATTACAGTTTTGTTCATGTACAACTTTCAACCCCATTCAGCACCCTCACGTGAAAATGGTCCACTTTAATTCGGTGATAAATTTCATCAGGTACCATCGTCTCAAAGTAAATGAGCCATGACAAAGTGCACATACTGAAAATCTCTTTGAAGTAACTAATTTTCCAAAAAAAAGTTTTTTGTCGAAAATTTTTGCACGCCTGTAAAGAAGACCATATGACCCACTTTCCCTATTCAAAAAATTTAGAGGGTAGATGGGGATGACACAGAGTGCAACAAAAATTCTTCAAAATGCATAAAAATTTGGTAAAAGTGAAATAAAAATTGACCTGTTTCAGGATTTTGTTGCCAAATATTTTTCTTCTGAGAAAATGAATTTGTTTCATAATTTTGACGCGCACTGTATAATTATCTAAATGAATTAACGATTGTATTGACAGACTTTATCCAGTAGGCTCGTTTGAATTCAATAGTTAAGGACAGTAGTACCTGCTAAAGACAAAATGTGAAGATTTCTCATGCCACACAGATGTTGAAGTCCAAAGTCTCTTATCTGCGAGCACCAACGTAAATAAAGAGCTGATAATGTCAGCATTGTTGAAATGTACCCTATTCCAATATCTGTTATGTGCACACACCTGCAAAAAATATACTGTTAAGAGGGGGACCAGGATATCTCAAAAATATTTCTTACAAGTGGAACCATCTATAATAAAATTGGAAACAATACTTGTATGATAAAATAACCATTATTTCAGAATGAATATTTTGAATAAATAATGATCATACCTGTCGAGTGTGAGTTCTTCCAGTTGATTCAAATCACAGGCAATATACTCCAAGGCTGCATCTGTTATTCTTGGACACCAAGACAGATCCAAGGAACGTAATTTCTGGAGATTCTCAGCAATTAATTCTACTCCATCGTCAGTTATTTTGCTACATCCAGATAAACTGAGAATGGTCAAATTAGGTAGGGAATGAACTGGAAATAAAAAGTGAAGAAATCACTGAAATTGCTACCCAAATGAGGGGAGATTTTTTTCATGGAATTTATCAAGTTTTTCTAATTGCTCTATGTTGAATACTATAGCTACTAATTGTTCATAAGGTGTGGATCGAAACGAACTAATAATCGAGATAGAAAAATTCCAGTCACTTTTCGATCTCTTTTGGGAGAAATGTTTGCGAGATATAACTAAGAAGTCAACTGAAGAAATTGGTTTCTCGGAGAATCAAAGTATATAATCATGAATTCTCAAAATCGACACAGTATATGATCGATCCAGTTTCATACGCGGGCCCATCAGTCGGTTTTTTTTTGGGTCTGATACGACAAAAAGGATGAACGTCATTCATGCACACGATCACAGTATTCTGCACTCGAAGGTATGATTCGCAAGATGCCCCTGGAAGAGGGCGCGTCTGTAAGTAGTTATACTGCAGTATTCCATCTGAAAGGCGACAAGTATCTAGATACCCTACTCAGCGGTTTTTTCCAAGGCCTGACGATCAGTAATAACTCTGAAACAGCTGTGGTCATTCTCTTTGGGTCCGCTTCTTCCGTGTAGATGTTTTGGTTGATTGGATGATTAGCTCTGATCAAGGTGGAATATTTGTTGATTTATCGGCAGATATTCGTCCTTGTGATTGTGTTAGTATGGAGCTCTCTTTTCTCCATGAATCAATTCCTATTTTCGTTCTTTTTGCGCGCATGTTCTAGGGGGACAGCGTGCTATCGTTTTGTCCAAATGTATGTAATTTTCGAAAATAGTCTCAAACGACTGGGTTGGACTCAATGATGACGAATCGGGGGTCAAAATCGATTCTGTCCGGCCGGCCGTGGACACCATTACTGTCGAACGGAACCAGCTAGCGACTTGAAACTTGTAGGGTAGTTCGCGCATCGGAATGCAGCGGTTAAGTTCGTTAATGGGCCAAATCGGTCGAATAGTTTCGGAGTTATAGGCACTTGAAGTTTTGAAGTTATTTCCCTCATACTTAAGAAACTACTGGAGCGATTGCATTGAAACTTGGCAGTTAGTTGGAGCATAACGACACGCAACTTTGAGCAAATGTTGAAATCTTATGTTCACTCAATTTAAGAAAAATTTTTTTTTCAGAATTTTTTCCGAAAAGATTGCGCGCAAAAGCTGCTGCCTTCAGGGCAGTGCTTTTCTAAAAATTTATGTTAGTTTTCGAAGAGAAATCCTGCTTCTTGCGGGCCTGTTCTAGGTGAACAGCGTGCAGCGTGCTAGAGTTTTGCTCAAATGTCTGTAATTTTAGAATTTTGAGACGAAAATGGTCTCAAACGACTAGGTTGGACACCTTGATGACGAATCCGGTGTCAAAATGAATTATGGCCGGCCGGCCGTAATCCCGATTACGGGTGTACGTAGGATCCTATCGAAATGCAACGGTTAAGTTCGTTGATGGGCATAATCGGCCAAACGGTTTTGGCGTGATAGCCATTTTCATTCCTCTGATATTTCGAGAACTACTAAAACTTGGCAATTTGTTGGAGCATGAGGACTTGCAACTTTCTGCAGAATTTTGTTGAGATCGTGCTATCAGTGAATAAAAAAATTTTTTTTTGGAGAATATTTTGTTTCGTAAATTATCCATTTCATTAGGAAAGATTTTGCTCATACCTTGAGCTTCACATTTCACAGCAGTGTGCCAAATTTTAGTTTGATACGATTATAGTTTTTGGAGATATTGTGAAAAATATGTGAAATTTCGTGGTTTGTCCCTCGCTGTCGAAGTTTTTCCAGAATAACTCAAAAAAAAATAGAAAAGCGTTGACGTGAACTCAGCAGCCTTGGCCCGCATGTTCAAATGCGTTGCTTAAGCGGTTATCTCCTTTGAACATGCACGCAAAAGCTGCTGACTTCACGTCGGTGCTTTCCTAGGTTATATCAAATTATATATCTGTACAAAATATCGAATTTTATTTGATTCGAGAAGGTAGAAATTTGATCTATACTAATGACCTGAACAAGGAGCGCCCTCGCCATTTTGCAACACTAGATATACTTTAACTATTGGAATCTTGGCTGATGATATATTGAAAAAAAATAAATATACTAACTGACAAAGAAACTACAACACCCAGAAGGAGCTGTTTAAATTATTTCCTGGTAAAACATAGATAGTATAGCAAGGCTTACACTAGTACAACTGATCCATCTGATATTAACTCAAATACTATATATGCTCAACATGTTGCCTATTAGGTAGGTATCTAAGGTTAAAATCCTTGACGTTGATTAAATTTCTTCGTTTTCGAATTAAATATAAATTATACATTACATAATCTTTTCTTGAATCACACGGAGCGCAATTTGAAGTTATATCTACGATGGAATTCAATCTTGATTTTTGCGCGCATGTTCTAGGGGAACAGCGTGCTATCGTTTTGACCAAATGTCTGTAATTTTGGATGATTGAGCCGAAAATGGTCTCAATCGACTAGGTTGGACTCACTGATGACGAATCCGGTCGCAAAATCGATTCTGTCCGGCCAGCCGGCCAGCCGTAGACACGATAACTGTCGACAGAAGCAAGCTAGCAACTTGAAACTTTCAGGATAGGTTGCGCATCAAAATGTCGCGGTTAAGTTCTCTAATGGGCAAAATCGGTCGAATAGTTTCGGAGTTATAGGCACTTGAAGTTTTGAAGTTATTTATTTTTTATTTCGGAAACTACCTGAGCGATTGGATTCAAACTTGGCAGTTAGGTGGAGTACAACGACGCACAACTTTGAGCCAAATTTCGTCAGGATCATATTGTCAGTAATTTGAAAAAAAAATTATACTCATACTTTGACCTTCTAATTTCACAGCAGTGTACCAAGTTTCAGTTCGATACGATCATAAGTTTTGGAGATATAGGGAAAAAATATGTCAAATTTCGAGGTTTTCTTCTCAATATCGTTGATTTTTTCGGTATAACTCGAGAAATACTGATTCAGTCCTGATTAAACTTCACAGCTAGTTTTAAGATGCTGAAAGACAACTTTATGCAAAATTTCGTGATAATCGTGTTTTTAGAACAATTTGAAAAAAAAAAATTTCTATGATTTTCTCATCATATCAGCCTCATTAAATTCTGTATGAAACTTCAAACTGTTATTTTTCGATGAAGTACTGGATTTCAATTCGATCTGATCTGTATTTTTGGAAATATTGGAAAAATAAAATTTTGATTGGGTATATCTACGGAATCATTGGGTGGATTTTACCAATTCACGAATTCGGCCTTCGTAATTAAGGTCCAAACCTTCTCTACAAATATCCGGAAGAAACGACTTAGAAACTCGATATTTGTAGAGTAGGTTTGGGGCTTAATTACGAAGGTCGAATTCGTGAATTGGTAAAATCCGCCCAATGATTCCGTAGATATACCCATTCAAAATTTTATGTTTCCAATATGTCCAAAAATACAGATATGATCGAATTGAAATCCAGTAATTTATCAGAAAAAAATTTCAAAAAGCACTGCCGTGAAGGCAGCAGCTTTTGCGCGCACGTTCAAATTCGTTGCTGAAGCGGTCATCTACATTGAACATGCGCGCAAAAGCTGCTGCCTTCACGGCAGTGCTTTTTGAAATTTTTGAACTCTCATTCTGCTCCTCAGATATCCAGTCTCTAATTCGTTCCTTTTGGACGGTCGGTCTCACTTCTGAAAGAATCAAAAAAGCCCTGATATTTCTGTATGAGGTTTGGGCTTGATAACGAAGGTGTATGCATTCGAAATTTTATTTTCTGAATATTTCCAAAAATACAGATTCGATCAAATTGAAATACCTATAGTATATCCTTGATTCAACAAGAATACCCCAGGGTTCATGCATAATGTCGTGAGGAAATGAACATTCATTTAAAACGATCACACGTTCGTCACCAGAAGTCTAATGCATTTCGATGACATCTTGCTGTTCGATAAATCGTTTATCTCCTCTGATGTCGATGAATTGAGCGTGATTATTTTCATCAATAATTCAAGTGAGGCCGACTTTTGAATGTACAGCATACACCTAGTCTGGAATCTGGATATTACTCATTTATTTTTTATGGACCAAGCAATTACCCGAGGCAAGTCTGGAAGCGATAAAATCCTCGAAGCGTGGAATGGTGTGCAGAGGATTCATTGTGAAGAGGACTTCCAATCAAGTGCCAACAATGACAAGGATAAATAAGTCAACGAAATCATCCTAATATAATGTGTTACGCTCAAGGACGAAGAGAACTATATTAGAAATAAGAAAAAAATAACTAAAATTAGCACAAGGACGAATACTTGTCGATAAATTAACAAATTATTCCATGATCCTAGTTGATCATCTAATCAACGTACTACTGCGATGACACTACTGAAATTTTGTTCTAAAGACTGCCATCTTACAGGTTTTAAGGATCTAGAACTCTTTCTGAATTTAGACGACTTTCTTGGACCATGCTCCTTTGGTTAGTTGGATGATAATCCGAGATCAAGGTGAAATATTATATTATTTATAATCAATGTTAGTTTTTCATTAAGCTGTTAAAGCTCTGTGAACCACGGTAATAGGATGAACGTCATGCACATCGATCAAAGTATTCTGCACTAGAGGGTTAGGATTCGCAAGAGGCTCCTGGGAGATGGCGCGCTGTATGTAGTTATACTGCAGTGTTCCATCTGACAGCTAATAAGTATCTGGATTCTTCTTCTTCTGCGGTTTACCAAGGTAAAGGTGAGGTGGTTTGAAGATTGGTAAAAACTGTGCAACAGCTGAAACCTCTATCCTTGGATGCTACTGCTCCGGTGTAGATGTTTTGGTTAATTGGATAATTAGCTCTGATCAAGGTGGAATATTTCTTGATTTATCGACAGATATATTCGTCCCTGTGGTTATGTTAGTTTATTTATTCGAACGTTTTGCGTTTTGCGGGTTTGCTCCATTCATCTTCATTCGAACTTTTATTGATATACAGACATTGAAGCACATGATACAGATTACAGATCATTCATATGCCAAGAGTGGTAACAAAATAAAGAAGCTTAAAAAAGAATACTTTTTCGGATAATTTTACCGGCGTTATGTTCATGAATTATTTGAAAGCGTTCAATATTTGGAAATTCAAAATTATTTCAGCCTGTATACTGTCAGCGTAGTCAATTTTTTTCCTGGTTAGGATATCGATTTCTCAAGGTACTCAGATTTAACGGGATACTGTTAGACTTCGTGCCCTCTGCGGTTGCGTAGGCATCCCAACACAGTAAAGGATTTTGCAATAACAGGTGTTTTTTTGAATATTTCGGTAGATGTCATTTTTGAAGCTGTCATTTTTTGACATTTGACAAGTAGAAACTACGCCATTAATAAAAATGGAACGATACACGCTTCAACAAAGCATTGAAATTATTAAAATTCACTATAAAAATGGTGAAAATTTGGCAGAGACGGTTCGTAAAGCTCGAACATTTTTGGATCGTCGTGAAGCACTTTGTCGGACCGCAATAAAGATATTGGTGGAAAAATTCGAGCTGTTGGGACAAGTTAGTGATGTGAAGAATGAAACCTATGTACGTAGCACAAAAACAGCCGAGAATATTGCTGCTGTAGCCGAAAGTGTTGAAGAAAACCTCGTGTCTTTGCTGATTGGGTCGGTGAAATGCATGAAAGTGATCCGGAATTCCATCGAAAAATCATTTTGAGTTATAAGGCCCATTTCCACCTCGGTGGCTTCGTCAACAAGCAAAATTGTTGCATCTTAGGCTCGGAAAACCCGAGAGTTATTGTTGAAAAGCCTCTCTATCCTCAACGTGTGACTGTTTGGTGCGGTTTATGGTCCGGCGGAGTCATTGGACCTTACTTTTTCGAAAATGAGGCTGGAGCAACAGTTACGGTGGATGGATTGCGCTATCGGGAGATGATAAATGATTTTTTATGGCCGGAATTGGATGGTATTGATCTGGAGGACGTTTACTTTCAACAAGACGGCGCTACGTACCACACAAGCAACGAAACCATTGATCTTTTGCGGGAAAAGTTTCCGGACCGTGTTATCCCTCGAAGAGGTCATCACAATTGGCCACCAAGATCTTGTGATTTAACACCTTGCGACTTCTTCCTTTGGGGCCACGTAAAAGAGGAGGTTTACGCCAATAGCCCAGCGTCGATTCAAGACCTCAAAAATATGGAATTCGTGAGGCTATCGAGGACATAGGGCAGCCACTTTGCGATTTGGTTATGGAAAATTACATTAAAAGGATATGGTCCTGTACGAGTGTTCGTAATGGTCATTTGCCTAATGTTATTTTCCACTATTAACGGCATAGCTTCTTCTTCATAATGAAATAGACATCCATAAATGATATATTGAAAAATTGCATTTTTCTTTGAATATCAAAATAACACCTCTTATTGGAAAACCCTTTACAAAATCTTTCTAATTATTGAGTTTGTAGTATCATTTTGAAGATACATCCGGAAGTAATAATTTTGCCAATTTGTTGTCAACAGAATAACCATATTCGAAGCATGCTAAAATAACGATTCCAAGGTTTCAGTTTTCACAAATAAAGTTCATTTTTCATGTCGTTTGTGTGAAAGCAGTTCATGGTATCTGAATAGCACAGATATTTCTACTGATTGCCCGGCAGTCGACTTTTATCAAGCCATTAGTGAGCGTGACAAAATACCTTGAGTTCGAAGACGTCGAAAATATCATATGTTAGCAATTTAAGGGGTATAATGATTTCCTATCGTGATATTGGTTAGTTCTCTAGTGAAATAAGCCGCCTAATTAATTGACATTGATGCGATTCCATATAGGTATGCACGATAGCGACAAGATTTTGCGTTTGCTGTTGAGAGGCATGTACACAGGACTGTTGGCGTCATAGTTTGGAGGGCTATTGCTTACGGTAGCCGTTATCCAATGGGGGTTTTTCCTGAATTTGGGTTATTACTGCAAATGCAAATTTGAACATAATTATTATGGGTTTGATTCATCATTTTCCCAAATTACCTTCAGAAAGTATTCAAAATCAGATTTCAAAATTGGGGTTTGGGATTTGCCAGGCATGCACGAAGTGACAACGGTGTTTAGTAGAATAGCTTTTTCTGCTATAGAATGATGCAATATTTATTCCTATTCTATGGTACACACGTGTTCTTTGTCAATATAACCAAACAATTTCCGTTTGCGATTTGTCAGTAATATGACAGTATGACAGTCTGTGCTCTTCTTTTTCTATTCCTTGGTCGTTGTCTTCTACTCTAACCAGTTCGAAGTATAGCTATCTCTGTTTTCCTAAGCAAAGTGACACATTTGAAGTCCGTTTCTTTCCGAGAAAGCTGAATTCGACGTTGCCATATCGTGCACTCAAACATTTTTTTCAAAAATATAAAATTGAAATTATATGTTTGAAATGTGATGTTCTAAAGGTTTTTCATGAAAATTACTGCATTTTCGTTTGAAGGAAAAACCCCCATTGTGTTTATTCGAGGCAGTATGACAGTTGCGCGTTATGTTGACGATGTCCTACAAACCACTTCACTACCTTATCTGAATAGGCGTCCAGACATCGTTTCACCGAAAGACAATGAAGCATGTCCCGATATTGCTCGTCGAACTATGTATATTCTCTAAGAAGCTGAGGTAAACGATTTGCCGTAGCCTTCCTGTTCTACATATTTAAAAACCCATGAACATGCCTGGTATATTATATAGGGGGAAGATGTCCAATATGCAACAACCTCCACAGATTCTGACACAGTTGATTCACGAAGTCGGATTTGCTTGGAACGAATTGCTACGCCCGGGAGTCGACCATGTTATTTCGTCGATGCCTTGACATGTACAAGAGTGTATTAGGTTACAGGGTCATAAATAGTTATTTATGTATCAAGGGAGTTATGAGGATCTTAATTACTGAGGGCAACAGATTTCAATCCCGAGGGACGTCACCCCCGAGGTATTTTAAGTTGCCCGAGGTTGTAAATATTCAATAACTCACGTGATAGATAGTTGGTTTTATTTCGTTCTGATGAAATATGAAAACCATATTCTGTTGGTTTTCGAAATCAAACGAACGTTGTTTAAGATTGAAGTATATAGACATGATAACCATGAATATATTAACTGATAAGTTTGTAAATATTTGTCAAATTCATTTATTCGTGAATATGAATGAAAGCTTGGAGAGAGTTGCGATTTAAGGCGATTTGTTGCAATAGGCTGAAAAAGCTGGTGCCGTACTACTACCGATAAAGTCGGAACCAAAGTATAAACAAAAAAAAATATGACAAATTGCAGCAGCAGTTGAAAGTTTACCGTATTGAAACCAAAAATATGAGTGAATGTTTGGTTTAGTTTCAAGACATGGTATGTAATTATTCTTCTACATTCTAGTCTAAGTGAATTGATTTATTTTTCTTACAGCCTGAAGTGGTCAGTATCAAAATTAATGATGAGAATTTATAATGATATAAATGGGAGTGATTTTCACGAACTGGAAAATTCGACAATTGTTGGTTCGTTTTTGTAAATACATTAGAGGGAGTTAAAGATTTATAACTGCCTAGTATAACTCCCGAGGGAGTTATAACCATGTTTATAGTTACTTCATTTATTCGTGAATATGAATGAAAGCTTGGAGAGAGTTGCGATTTAAGGCGATTTGTTGCAATAGGCTGAAAAAGCTGGTGCCGTACTACTAGCGATAAAGTCGGAACCAAAGTATAAACAAAAAAAAATATGACAAATTGCAGCAGCGGTTGAAAATTTACCGTATTGAAAGCGAAAATATGAGTGAAAGTATGATATTGCTTTAGTTTCAAGACATGGTATGTATTTATTCTTCTACATTCTAGTCTAAATGAATTGATTTATTTTTCTTACAGCCTGAAGTGGTCAATATCAAAATTAATGATGAGAATTTATAATGATATAAATGGGAGTGATTTTCACGAACTGGAAAATTCGACAATTGTCGGTTCGTTTTTGTAAATACATTAGAGGGAGTTAAAGATTTATAACTGCCTAGTATAACTCCCGAGGGAGTTATAACCATGTTTATAGTTACGGTAACTGTAAGGCTTATTTATTTGTCTATAATGTATCAGTGAGAATCAAACACATTTTTTGCTTGATTGTTGATAAAATTATCTGAAATTGACATCTTTTCATTCTTGACTACCACATTTCCAAAAAGTTTTGTTCACGAAGATATTATTATTTCTAAGTATACCTAACACTTCAATGTCACCAAGTATTCAGAAATTAAGAAGACCAATGACAATGCAACTGAGGTAGAAGTCTAATTTTATCTGTGTGTTCTACATTCAACATATGAATTTTAGTTATTTTGTTTTTTCTTTGATAGAATGACCATTTGGCTATCTAAACAAAAAGATGCCTTTGTGATATTGTGAACTCATTATTCAGATGTTCAACTAGCTAATATTCATGTGCAAATTGAAACTATGGAGCTTGAAGGGGACCAGGAGTACAAACCCCAGAAATGGGATTTTCGTGTTTGATATCGAGCAGAGAAACTGCCCTTAAAATCTTGCTACTCCCAGCCCGGGCATCTTGTACATTATTAAACCAAAAATGGTATGTACCTACAAAACTCTTCATCTCAATCTCTACTCACCAATATTTACAATTCCGTGGTTCGTGATCTCCCAACACGAATGTAACCGTAACACATTCAGAGAAGATCCTTGTTTCGGCGAAAAATATCCTAAAGCTGCATCGGTAACGTGATAAGCCTGAAGAGAAAACTCGTACAGCCCTGGTAAGAGTTGGGCAACGGCCGCCACTGCCTCATCGGCAACATTTATGCAGTCGCTCAGGGTGAGTGAGACAATTCGGGGGTTCAAACAGGCCCATAACCCCGCTTCCGTTACTTCATTGCAACCTGCCAGCTCCAGTTCGTAAAGTGCCTGTTAAAGAAAGAGCCTTTGAAATTGCACGATTCAGCTGATTGATCAAAAAGATGAGGTGGAAAGGAAAAGGTGAGTAGACGCTTGACTGAAAGTCGAGTGTCTCTTTTAGGATGGTTCCTTGTTGTTTGTCTTAATAGTTACAGGGTGTTTAATATGGGTCAGAAAATGAAGTAGGTATGCGATTTGTCGAGTTTTACACGCTTGTTCTAGGGAATTATCTTAAGTTGTAACTTTTGAATTCTTGCAGGAATTTTGAGGATTTGGACGTCGGAGTTAAAGCGCATTCAATATTGCGCCGTATACTTCATTCACTTTTATAAACTATCCCGGTTGGCCATGATTTAGGTCTATCAAGTTTTTTCCACTTAAAACTGACGCAGGCTGGCACTCGTGACATATCGGCAATGTCAAAATAATTCCCAGAGACGTTGCCAAATGCCAATGCCAATTTCTACTCTCAATCTCAACATAATCATCACGCTTGGAAACTAAAAATGCCGAATGTAGTTTCGAAGAAGCAGAGACAAAGTATCAGTTAGTGCTATGAAGAATTGCAATTTGCTTTTTCTGATAGTAACCCTGATCAATAATTTATCAGAAGCTATCAAGTATGTGAGTGATAACCAAGAAAATTCATTTTATATGAATAGATATTTATTTTTTACCTGCACATCACCACATTATAATATATGAAAGATTTGAAGGTAAAGACACGACAAAGATTTTCCTTCTATTGGTGCACCCAAAAAGGCACTAACTGAAGATTTTATTTTGTAAAACTCGATTCTTGATTTCCGTACAAGAAAATAGCATAACTGAATCTTCCAACCATGTTTACATGCATGAAATATTTCCAGTATTAACAGAGAACATTTTCAAAATATACACGGTGAAATGTGTCAGAATGTCATGGCCAACCGGGGAAGTTTATAAGAGTGAATGAAGTATATGTGTTGAGTTTTTTTTTTCTCTTTTCCATACGTTTCTTAAAGGCAAACTATCACTTATCGGCAACAGCCAAGACCACGGCAAAACGGAAACTTATTTCCCTTTTAATTTGCCGTATTCCGTAGCGGTCAAGTTCAAGTGCTTGGTGTCCGATTCGATTATATAGAGGGCATAAAATTCCGGTGTGACGTGGACTGGGCTGTTACCGATAAGTGAGCGTGGGCCTTCAACTGGAATCCATCTGAATTTGGTGACTGAGAGAGAAATATTGAATCGTTGCTATGGCGACCGCTGCGGTTGCCATAGGTCAGGCAGTCTGATGATCGGTAAGGACCGTGAAACTGCAGTAACTGTTCTCCTTAGGCCCGCTTCTTCGATGTAGATGTTTTGGTTGATTACATGACTAGCTCAGATCAAGGTGGAATATTTGTTCAATTATCGACAAGTATTCGTCATTGTGATATTTTATTATTGATTATTATGGCATGTGGAGCTAATACAGCAACCTTTACATTTTTTATTTTGCTACCTCCTAATCATATAGTCCTCACTAAACTCTGCATTAACCCTCAAGCTGTAATTTTTCAATCAAATACACTGGATTTCAATTAGAATCAATCTGTATTTTTGAAAATGTATTGGCAGAATAAAATTCTGAATGAGTATTTTGGAATGATGTTTCCAATTCGCGCATAAGTTTTTCTTAATTGAACTCCAAACCTACCTTACGATTATCAAGTTCCTAAGTAAATTTTTTCGTTAGTTATTGAGTTTGGACCGGTAGTTAGACCAGCCGGTCTAACTTATAGAGAAAAACTCCTGACCTCACAACGTCAATGCTTTGTTAGAATATTTTCATGATTTAATTCATTTGTAATAAGCCTTCAGGTTGAGTTCTTTTTTCGCTAGCCAATTATAAATTCTCCAAGCAGCAATGTATCTGTATATCTACCCAGGATAGTTCCAGAAATTTATATTCTAATTTACGAAATAATGTTTCTCGAGCATTATTCTGTAACTATATATGTACTGCATTATCGCAATCTACTATACTTCCATTTTCATGCTTCACTTCATCTATGAAATGCATGTAAATCAAATTTCAAACATAACGGAGTCACTTTGGGACTTAATTTAATTGTAGGCATTATTGATGGCCTCTGTATTTCATCAAAACCCAATCGGAGTATATGAAACAATAAATTCCATTGAATTTCCAAAGATTGAATCACCTAGAACGTTAACTGTTGAATTCCAAAATGATTATTACAACATTATATACTTAGTTCTATGCATTTATTTCTCCTTAATACCCAAAAACAAATAAATGAATTAAATTCTGTACTCGTTCAACTGCGTCAATCTGACAAGAGTTTTCTATGTTGCTGTCGGATTATAAAATTAGACCCCCTGTAATCCAACAAACTAAACTCAGTTCCAAAAAAAGTGTCGCACTTGATATGTGACCTATCTTAAAAAATAGTAGGCCAATTTCAATTTTTTTTATTTGTTGGTAGGTAATGGATTTGTCTTAAAAAAAATTAAAGAGGTTTAAATTTTTTAATGCCTCCTTGATGGTGGTGGAATAACTCAAACCATGATT
The DNA here is from genome assembly GCA_958510865.1 of Myrrha octodecimguttata. Lineage (NCBI taxonomy): Eukaryota > Metazoa > Arthropoda > Insecta > Coleoptera > Coccinellidae > Myrrha > Myrrha octodecimguttata. The sequence goes on from OY294056.1 coordinate 61,788,454, forward strand.
TTTCCTTAATTTTTGACTCAACCTGTGTGTTAATTGATTAATGGTATATAAAGTGGGACCCTGTATAATGAGTTTCGTCGAAGCGATCTAAAAATACTAGATAATGTTTTCATTCACCAAAGAGCTCGACCAATAATCCCTCAGAATACAAGTTTGACGTGCTCAGAAAATTAGATTCTTACTCGGAAATACTCGCTTAACTAAAGTCTAAAAATATCCCAAAAAACAAGTACTCGTTGCGAGCGAGTGGATGTTGTTTATTTGTATTCGTTTAACAAATTCTGGTAGGTCCAACTCGACGATGCTGAATCCGTTCTCACATTTACAGAATTTGGGTAATTTTTGATGTATACCATCTCTTTAAAACCTTGCTTAACCATTATCGTCTTGAACTAGCCTTTTGACATCAGAAAAATTGCATTTGTGTCTTGTCGTATTTTCATGCATCGACAAGGCTGTAATGGTCTTGTTACTCTCACAGTTACGGATGTGTTGGTAACTCTATTTTACAAGTATTGTTATGTCTGCCCTATATATGTATACTATATTCATCCCGGTTGGACATGATTTACGTCTATAAAGTTTTTTTACTTACAACTGACAAAGGTTGGCACTCGTGAAATATCGACAATGTCAAAATAATTTTCAGAGACTTTGCCAAATGCCAATGCCAATTTTCATTCTCAATCTCAAAATAATCATCACGCTTGGAAACAAAAATGCCGAAGATAGTTCAGAAGAAGCAGATACAAAGTATCAGGAAGTGCTAAGAATTGAAATCTGCTTTTTCTGATAGTTACCCTGAAAATTTCATCACAACCTATCCGACAAGGAATTATATTTTATATGAAGAGATATTTATTTTAGCTGCACATCACCACAATAAGAAGTGAAAGAGACGACAAAGAATTTCCTTCTATTGGTGCGTCAAAAAACTTTTTTTTGAAAAAGATTTGCAACGACAAATTTGGAATTATATAATTTGAAAAATGAACACTTTTCGATTGGTACACTACTCACTTCTGCAAAGGAACATTTGGAATGAAACGGAGGAAGGACATCACTTTTAAAATCATAAAATCAATGTGTTACAAATACGAAAGGTTAAACGAACGCAAAATTTTATGTCACAAAAAAACATTGTTGCAGCCAAAATTACTTTCCTGCGCAAATTTTTACAGTATAAGTCGTTGGATGAAAATCAGAGATTTTTGTAAATAAACATTTTGAGAAATATATGTAATTACTACGACCTCTATGTAGAGAGGACAACGTTGCGGAGTTATCTGGCAGGAAAATGACTATAACCTGAAATTCTCAAAATATACACTGTGAAATGTGTCAGAATGTCATGGCCAACCGGGAGAGTTTATAAAAGTGAATGGAGTTTATGTACCATCACAACCACCAATATATACACTAATATCTCCTCACATTGTCCCTTGAGAATGCTAAATCCCCTTCATATTGTAATAGTGGAAACGAAATACATATAATTGAGATACTGTTTAGAGTTCACTAAGCACCTTGTATAGTATTATTTCCATTTACCTGCAGATGATCCAGTAACGTTTCTAGCCCTCTATCTGTGATACTAGAGCACCTCAAGCTCAAATTGTGTATGTGTTTGGACGCAAGCGGGAACGAATTTACTAAGTCTATGGCATCCTCGTCCGAGGCGCCCATGAGGCATATACAATGGAACCCTCTTCTGAGAAGTGAGGAATATAAACGTGCTCTCTCGTTCATCTGTGACGAACGGAGTTCGCGACACTGTAGCACTGGAAACAAACCAGTCCAGTTCCTGGGACTTCTGTACAAAATATCTCTCCATCGGGTGCAAACCTGCAAGAAGATAAAAAATAATTGAAACGGATCTTCAATTAAGGATAATGTAATCAGTGTTATTAGAAGCTTTACATCCAAACGGAATAACACTGCGAAACTTGAAGTTTTCATAAACCAAGGTTTTTTGTAATTCTTTTGAAGAAATAATAATACAGGTACTTTTAGTTATTGCCAGCAGTAAAAAAATGCTTCGAGTTCTTCGGCGTCAAAATTATCATCATGTTCAAGATATTGTCAGGGGAAGAATTGTTGGACAAATTAGCCGTTGTGTTAATTTGGCTGCAATGAAAGTAATGCTTGTGTGCTGTATATGGATAAATGAAAGTGAAAGAACACGAAGATAACCACAACTGGTCATTTGAAGCGCGCCAAAGAACGTCCATACGCTTCAGGCAACTGGCTCTACTAGAACGTGCAGGGTAGTCACAAGGTGGCTACTGAGCCTAGCACAAGCACCGCAGGCTGCCATGAGGATAGAGAACCCTATACATGCTGGGCATCTGTCAGAATAAATCCCTCCAAGTGCTCACCTCACCCTAACAGGGGTTACACAATATGAGGTCACACAACCCCCACCTTACTGACCTCCGGTATTGCTGCTCAGACTGAAACCGGCGAATCTTCTCCCCTGTTTCTACAACAGAGATTCACCACTCTACAGTCTGAGTAGAAAGATTACTAGAGACTTCCCAACTCAGCAGGTGATCTGAAGGCAACAGAAATATGGCCTTGTGGCATGATCGTTTCGGATACTAGAGTGTTGCTCATAGGCCCTTCGACACCTTGAACACTGGAAATTTCGGCTCTAGCAAGAGTTGAAGGAGGCGTCAAATCCTCTCGGTTACTTGGGTACCTCGATATCCCTCAACATCTCATACGATGACTGACGGGCCTCTTCCCATAGAGTGTGACTATACCAAAAGCATGCTATGGTAGCGATATACAAGTTGAAGTTTTCATAAACCAAGGTTTTTTGTAATTTAAAAAAAAATCATAATACAGTTACTATCAGTCATTGCCAGAAGTAAAAAATGCTTCGAGTTCTCCGACGTCAAAATTATTATCATATTCACGGTATTGTCAGGGGTACAATTGTTGGACAACTACTGAGCCTAGCACTAGCACCGCACGCTGGCATGAGGATAGGGAACCCTACCCATGCTGGTATTGGGCATCTGTCAGAATAAATCCCTCCAAGTGCCCACCTCACCCTAACAGGGGTTACACAATATGAGGTCACACAACCCCCACCTTACTGATCTCCGGTATTGCTGCTCAGACTGAACCCGGCGAATTTTCTCCCCTGTTTCTACAACAGAGATTCACCACTCTACAGTCTGAGTAGAAAGATTACTAGAGACTTCCCAACTCAGCAGGTGATCTGAAGGCAACAGAAATATGGCCTTGTGGCATGATCGTTTCGGATACTAGAGTGTTGCTCATAGGCCCTTCGACACCTTGAACACTGGAAATTTCGGCTCTAGCAAGAGTTGAAGGAGGCGTCAAATCCTCTCGGTTACTTGGGTACCTCGATATCCCTCAACATCTCATACGATGACTGACGGGCCTCTTCCCATAGAGTGTGACTATACCAAAAGCATGCTATGGTAGCGATATACAAGTTGAAGTTTTCATAAACCAAGGTTTTTTGTAATTTAAAAAAAAATCATAATACAGTTACTATCAGTCATTGCCAGAAGTAAAAAATGCTTCGAGTTCTCCGACGTCAAAATTATTATCATATTCACGGTATTGTCAGGGGTACAATTGTTGGACAACTACTGAGCCTAGCACTAGCACCGCACGCTGGCATGAGGATAGGGAACCCTACCCATGCTGGTATTGGGCATCTGTCAGAATAAATCCCTCCAAGTGCCCACCTCACCCTAACAGGGGTTACACAATATGAGGTCACACAACCCCCACCTTACTGATCTCCGGTATTGCTGCTCAGACTGAACCCGGCGAATTTTCTCCCCTGTTTCTACAACAGAGATTCACCACTCTACAGTCTGAGTAGAAAGATTACTAGAGACTTCCCAACTCAGCAGGTGATCTGAAGGCAACAGAAATATGGCCTTGTGGCATGATCGTTTCGGATACTAGAGTGTTGCTCATAGGCCCTTCGACACCTTGAACACTGGAAATTTCGGCTCTAGCAAGAGTTGAAGGAGGCGTCAAATCCTCTCGGTTACTTGGGTACCTCGATATCCCTCAACATCTCATACGATGACTGACGGGCCTCTTCCCATAGAGTGTGACTATACCAAAAGCATGCTATGGTAGCGATATACAAGTTGAAGTTTTCATAAACCAAGGTTTTTTGTAATTTAAAAAAAAATCATAATACAGTTACTATCAGTCATTGCCAGAAGTAAAAAATGCTTCGAGTTCTCCGACGTCAAAATTATTATCATATTCACGGTATTGTCAGGGGTACAATTGTTGGACAACTACTGAGCCTAGCACTAGCACCGCACGCTGGCATGAGGATAGGGAACCCTATCCATGCTGGTATTGGGCATCTGTCAGAATAAATCCCTCCAAGTGCCCACCTCACCCTAACAGGGGTTACACAATATGAGGTCACACAACCCCCACCTTACTGATCTCCGGTATTGCTGCTCAGACTGAACCCGGCGAATTTTCTCCCCTGTTTCTACAACAGAGATTCACCACTCTACAGTCTGAGTAGAAAGATTACTAGAGACTTCCCAACTCAGCAGGTGATCTGAAGGCAACAGAAATATGGCCTTGTGGCATGATCGTTTCGGATACTAGAGTGTTGCTCATAGGCCCTTCGACACCTTGAACACTGGAAGTTCCGGCTCTAGCAAGGGTTGAAGGAGACGTCAAATCCTCTTAGTTACTAGGGTACCTCGATATCCCTCAACACCTCATACGATGACTGACAGGCCTCTTCTCATAGAGTTTCGCGATCCAGAGTTGTCCATACAGGGGTATCTAGCAAAAGCCAAGTCCCGTGCGAGGCCATCCCAAGCGTGGGACACCAGAAGATACTGTCGCCTGAAAGTCATGGATTCTCAAGCTCGTAAATTTGCTAGGGAATACGTTACTGAAGCATGTCTGACCAATATTGCTATGATTGGTACTACGGAAGGGGTTACCCGCAGGTGCGCATCTCTGGGTTCGCCTGGAGGGGTGTACCTGTCTGACCTATTGGGATAGGTTTCGTAGTGGCGGTGGTTGTAAGCCCGCAAACTGGGGTAGAAGGGGGCATCCCTCTTCGGCGTGTGTTGCTTCTTCAACTCGGGTACTGACCTGCAAAGCTAGTAGAGACTTGGATAGGGTCTCCTCCCGCCAGTGAGGGTGTAGGACTTGAGATTTGAAACCATACTGGCAGCAGAGCATTTCGCCTTTCTATGCGCCCATGGGGACCGTGGCTATAAGCCCTCGGATTGGTAGGCTACGTTAAACAAATCCCCCTTGTTGTTGTCGCATGTAAGGAGCTCAACTCGAATACTAGTAATCTGTAGAACAGAGGCTCTGAAACCTCAGACGTTGGCATCCTCCTAAGGCTAGCACTATATATAAAGAAGTATTCGCCCTGTACCCAAACTATTCGGTCAAGGTAGAGCCACGCCAGATCTTTGGGTGCACATCTAGCCTTGCAAAGCTGTTAATATACGACAAACGTAGATTCTATCGCCTATTCATGTCCTTTGAACTGCTAATTCAGAGAACAGCAACAACAGGGGGCAGAAAGGCATATGTCGAGTTGAGCACGATTGCCGTAGAAGAGAAATTCGCCGCCATGGAGAGCGATGTGATGTTGCGTATGCTGTTGAGTAGCATGTATATACAAAGGGCTGTTGGAGTTATGTTTTGGAGAATTGTTGCTTAAGATAACCGATCACCACTTCTGTTTATTCGGGGCAATATGATAGTTCTACGTTATGTTGACGATGTCCTAAAAACTACTCTAGTTCCTTATCTAAATCGAAGTTCAGACGTCCTTTATCAGCAAAAGAAGGCCCTTCCCCATATTGCAAGTCGAACTATAGTATTTTGTCAAGAAGCTGACGCTTGCGTTTTGTCGTTGCTACCCCGATAACAGAATTCAAATCCCATTGAAAATATTTGGGATATGAAAGGAAACTGCCCAGTTTGCACCTCCACAGACTCTGGCACAATTGATTCACAAAGTTAGAGTTGCTTGCGACGAGTGAACAAGCAGACATCGTCGATGGCTAGAAGTTAATAACAGTGTGTTCAGGTCCGTGGTCGTCAAGCATTTTACTATTTTTTTTTTGCTTGAATGTTAATAACATTCTTTGAAGATGTAATCGTTTCATTCTAATGTAAGACTAACACATTGCCAAGGAACGAAATTCAGGCCGATATTTTTTTGGGCGTAACACATTCAAAACGGCTAATGAACTAGAACGGATAGTATGGTCATTCATGCAAATACACAAGTCGAAACATTAATATGATTTTGCCAAACTTTTAATTTGAAAAAATATACTAAGCACTGAACTGAAATCACGTTTCAGGAATATTTGCTTGTTCAGCTGCTCAGACTGCCTCGAGCCAGGATTTCAGCAACACTCTTTCCTTAGGCAATTAATGTGTATTCTTTGGATGTCCATAGATCTCCAAGAGGCATCCAAATGTTTTCATCCAATGGATGTCCTTCACTTATCCATTACAAATTTTTCGCTTCCTTTGTTAAATCTACCATAATATGCTTGTAACATTAACGGCAGTTTGAGGAAACATGATCGATTCGAAAATTATCCCTTCACCATTTGACGCTAGTTAAGGTCTCAATTCGGGGGAAACTAACCTTTTTATGTTTCAAATATACTGTAATTTTTTTGGATTTGAAATAATAATTTTTCCACCATAGTTTGACTAAACATCGAAAAAGCAGGCCCTCGTTGTCCTTTCCCCACTTTTATATGAAATACCTTTTGATGAGCTAAAATTTTCCGTAGATCACTCAGGTATATAAATTCTTTCGAAATAGCAACAAATACAAATCTGAGCATATAATTTAAAGAAGTTTTTACACCTTTCCCAAAATATTGTAGATGCCTCATTGAAAACTAACTTTATTAATTTATTCAATATTTAAAATCAAAAAATTACATGTATTTGGAATATGAAAAGGAAATTTTTTGTAAAAGATAAAAATGGAGAACTTTGTCATTTCAATTTTTCACATGAATTTTGAGGTTAGGTGAAAAAAGTGTAGATACAAAAGTTGTAGACCCTATTATTACCTAATTATTGCCGTCCAGCTTTAATTCCATTTGACTTGTAATTATGGCGAAAATCGAGATAAACCGTGATTTACCCTCAAAAACTCACCCTCTTTCACTTCTCGATCTCAGATCACCTCTAAATTATTATTCCTGTCACTTTTTTTGTATTTTACTTTTCCAAGGAAATTATTTTTCCTCGATAGAACGCGGAAGTTTCATATTATCTTATTCTCCCAATCTCATAAAAATAGCAAATCCAGAGGGGGGGTTTCACCCTGTAACTATGAGTAGATCTAGTTCATCACGAATATGCGCTTGTACCCGAGTGGGACATTCCACAACTGCGGTGAGGTATGTAATTATGTGAGATATATTGGCACTTAATTAAGTTATACGAGATCGATATTTTGGCATACCCACAGACCAAGAATTCGTAAGCTGGAATCTAAAATATATACGCTCTTATCCTCCACAAAAAATATCTGATTCGATTAATACCTACGACGTCGTATTAGTGTCAATGAATAATAAAAATCTGTCAATTGACATATCAAATCTGGTAATTGACAGCTTTAATCTTACAATTGACAGATTTTATCTGGCAATTGACACATCTAACATCTTGAATCTGTGAATTTCAGGTAGATGGATGAGTATCAAAAACGATGTGTTAGTTTGTGTATTTTTCGAGTCCCTTAATAATTCCAAATAGAAAATAATACCTCATAGAAAAAAATAATAGGCAGTTTGGTAATGGATGATTTCGATGAAATATTATAAAAATTACAGACATTGTATCGAAACGAAAACTGAAGATTCTGTACTCCAGAATGAGAATCGACGTAATAAAATCACTTCATGCTTATTTGAGCATCTTCATTGTGTCAATATGCAGGAATCAATAATACTAGAAGTTATTATTCTTCTAATCCGCATTCTATAATCCATTCACTAAGACCTTACATCCGACGCTTAATTCTAAATCCCACCTAATCCTCTATCTAGCTGGAGACCTCATTACTTTATAGTTGGGATTTTTGTCTGACTTTGAAAACCATTTTTCACTGTCATGAAGAGGTTCTGCCGAAAAAGGGAAATTTCATTCATAAGTTTCTCGAAGTGATAACAGTATTATACTGATACGATTCAATTTTCCTGAAAACTTATTGTTCGCCAGAAAACAGTCATGAAGGGCAACTACCGTATTCGCCCCTCCCCATGCATTCATACATTAGTTTATTGCTTTTCAATTTGAGTGGGGATTTTTGTGCAATTTCTACTAGACCAGAAAAAGTTGTCACAGGGAATCTATAAATTAGTATGGTTGTTCTAGGGAACAGGAGCTAAACGTTTAGCTCAAATGTCGGTTATTTTAAAATTTCTGCCGAAAAATGTCTCAATCGACTTATTTGGCCCTGATGAAGTATCCGTGGTCAAATTCAAATCTATCCGTTCGTGGTTGAGTTCGTTGATGGGCAAAATCCGCTCAACGCTTTCGAAGTTATAACCATTTTGAATAGTGAGCTCATTAACTCAATCAGGTCGATTCTGTTTGCTTATTGCTATGAACCTTGCTATTTTAGTCATATTGCTATCATTCTAATTTATAGCAATATGGCCATGATGTTACGTATTCTGTTCCGATTGTCATAGCAATGTTTGTTATGAATTTTGTCATAGCAATATTGCTATCATGGACTTCCATAATCAGTGATTTGTCAGAGATGACAAAACTGTAGTTTGTGACTTTAGAGCTGCCAGGACGAAGAAAATAACCTAATCCGTGAGTTTTTTTTATGATTTTGCATACATAAATCTATCTACGGCTTTCATGTAAACATCGACATAAAAATGTTAGGAAACAAAAAGAGTCAAATAGACCAATAACCAATTTCCTGGATACCAATAGAATATCGGTTACCAGTAATCAAATCCAGCAATTTTATTCAGGCGTTAATAATTCAATGAACTTTTTCGTTGGCACCATAAACGGATTGCTGTTGTTAAGATGGTTAGAATAATCATCTCAGCTATTTTCTACTATGCCTGTATTTTAGCCTAAGAATTTTCCTTGAAATTAAATATTCTAGAGAATCTTGAACACATTTCCATTAGCATATACTTTTTTTTTATTCATGTAAACACCGACTTATTCAAAAATGTTACGAAACAGAGCAAAACTAATTAAAGTCAAATTAACCAATTTCCTGGATACCTTTATTACCATACAATATTGGTTTCCAGAAATCAAATGCAGCAATTTTATGCAGGCGTTAATAATTCGAAATTCGTCGAACTTTTCTGTTGGCAATTCAAAGGGATGGCTGTTGTTGAGATCATTAGAATAATCTTCTCAGCTGTTGCTTACTATGCCGGTATTTTAGTCTAAGAATTTTCCTTAAAATTAAATATTCTATTCTATTAGCACATAGTCCCGTATCTTCAATATTTTCGAAATCTTGGAAGGAATTATACTGGAACAAATGGATCTCGGTAAGATTCCTTTCCAACCTATCTTGTTATCAAGCATAGCAAGTACTATTTTGGGGTTGCTAAGATAGCAATATTGATAACAAGATTCTTATTGAGGTGACAGATCATATTACTCAGAATTGTTGATCAGAATACCGATAATTCCAATCTTGTTATGATAGCAATATCTTTTTTCTAGCAATATTCTTATTTGCAATCAGAATCGACCTGAATATCTCAAGAAATCGTGTAGTTAGTTGTATGATACCGACGCGCCAACCTATGCAAATTTCGTGGTAGTAGACCTGTCACTTTCATTCAGGACGATTCTGTTTGCGTATTGCTATGAACCATGCTATTCTAGTCATATTGCTATCTTTCTAATTTATAGCAATATGGCCATGATGTTACGTATTCTGTTTCGAATGTTATAGCAATGTTTGTTATGAATTTTGTCATAACAATATTGCTATCATAGACTTCCATAATTGGTGATTTTAGAGCTGACAACACTGTATTTTGTGACTTTGGAACTACAAGGAAGAAGAAAATAACCCTAATTCGTGAGTTTTCTTTATGGTTTCGCATACATAACCTCTATCTACGGCTTTCTTTATTCATGTAAACATCGACATAAAAAATGTTAGGAAACGAAACGAGTCAAATTGACCAATAACCAATTTCCTGGATACCAATAAAATATTGATTATCAGAAATCGAATGCAGCAATTTTATTCAGGCGTTAATAATTCGAAATTCGATAAACTTTCGTTGGCACTTCAAAGGGATTGCTGTTGTTGAGATGATTAGAATTATCATCTCAGCTGTTACCTATGCCTGTATCTTAGTCTAAGAATTTTCCTTGAAATTAAATAATATTCTAGAAAAATATATAGAGAATTATTGGGAATTCAAGGGGATGGCTGTTGTTGAGATCATTAGAATAATCAGGTCAGCTGTTGCTTACTATGCCGGTGTTTTAGTCTAAGAATCCTTAAAATAAAATATTCTAGAGAACCTTGAACACATTTCTATTAGCACATTCTTCCCTATCTTCAATATTTTCGAATTCTTGGAAGAAATAATACTGAAACAAATGGATCTCTGAGAGATTCCTTCTAAACTTTCTTGTTATGAAGCATAGCAAGTACTATTTTGAGGTTGCTAAGATAGCAATGTTGATAGCAAGATTCTTGTTAAAGTGACAGACCATATTGCTCAAAATCGTTGATCAGAATACCAATAATTCCAATCTTGTTATGATAGCAATATCTTTTTCCTAGCAATATTGCTATTTGCAAACAGAATCGACCTGATTATCAATACAGATTTTCCTGATTCCACAGATGCGGAGAAGGGGCCGTTGGATTCGGTAGGTCTTAGCATTTTTTTAACAGTTGAAATTTCTAATCATGGACCTGTGGACGGTAGAGCACCGCATTTCTGCTTACGACAGTAATGTCCGTAAAAACTGGTCCGTATCAGACATACAGCGTGAGCTTCGTCGCCATTTCAATATCCACTGAAATCGGGCTGTTGCCCTCTCGAAGCACCATTCCTCGTTGTGTTGAACCACTTCGCACACAAGGTGAATTGATGAGGAAAAGACCACCAGGAGCTCAACGAACAATTCGAACACCTGAGAACGTTGAAAGAGTGCGACAAGCAATTCTTCGCAGTTTGAGTCGATCTGCTCACCAGCAGGCTGCTGAACTACGCCTCAAGTATCGTTTGGTAAGGCCTCCTCGGTCCCCAGATTTGGTCATCTGCGACTTTCTTCTGTTGTTACAGCTCAAAGCACGAGTTTACCAACACAAGCCCCGAATGTTGGAGGAACTGAAGGAAGCAATTCGCCTGGAAGTCGCCGAAGTTGGGAGAACAACGTTGGAAACAGGTTTCGGAAACTTCCAAGAAAGACTGCAGGAGTGTATAGCGGAACAAGACGCCACCTGACTTATGTGATTCTTCACATATGAAATTCCGAAATGCTTTGAAATTCTGAATTCAAATTGTTCAAAAAAATTTTTTTTCAGTTACAGTTACCGAGTTAATGCTTTTTCAAGAACGTCCGAGACCTCTGCCGGACTGCAATCATTATATGCCAGTTGATATCAAAATTAAATTGGTCACTCGCAACTTGGTACACTGAAGACATTTAAAGTATAAACTAAGAAATCAATATCGAAAGGTACTATATAAAAGTATTACAGAAAAAGCTGTATTGTTAATGTTTGTTTCATCAAGTAGTAGATATTCTGAAAAATACAGCAGCGGGTCTGATGAATAGTTAGTTATGTATACCGATAAATAATTCATGTAAATATGTAGATGAAAATGGTTCCATGTAGTGTCATGTAAATATGAGAATATATCCCGAAATTTGTGCATTCATGTTTGGCGTTTCCCTTATGAAGTAAGAATTGAACGTTGAAGCTCTTCCAAGTTAGAATTGAACCTTTGCCAACTATCCCTCTGTCACTGAGTTTGTTTGGAATACCATCAAAAACTTAACCCACTTTCCGTTTGCCGCATTAATAAAATGGACTAGGCACATTCATCTTCTTCTGTAACGTTCACCACCCTGGACCTTTTTATAGGGTTCCATCTTATTTTCCCAGACTTTTAACAAAATCAAAACACTGAGAATATTCTTGGTCAATTATCGTAAGACTTTAGGTACAAATTGACGTGCGCGTATTTCGAACGTTGGCCGTATATCTTTTGTATAATTCGTATCTGAGTGTCGCATCGGCGAAGTCACATAAATCAACATCACGATTCTGCATAGTTCGATTACATTCGAATTCTATCAGAATTAGCTGGGAAAAGAATCAAGAGGTTTGTTAATTGTACCTACAAAATTACACTATCTACAGTAACTCCACTGATAACGTTCGGTGTGTTTTGTTTTAAACTTGCACTCTATTCGTTGTGGAAATGTTAGAAGAAAGTGTAGTCACAGATTACGAGTGCAGTGAGGTTTTCTTCTGTGTTCTGTTGTTTCTGAATCTTTTCTTTTGTCCAGGTAGCAATCATTGGCTCGAAATTGTCTTTTCTTCTTATGTTCAATAGAAGACTTCGGCCTAAGTTGCCAACCCACAATTTTCTTCACAAATTTACTATCAGTGGGAAACGGCAATTTCAGGACAAATTCGACATGATAAGGTTCGCGTTATTTCTAAATATCCGTATAAGATGCCTGGGCTCCTCAAACAAGATAATTCTTTCCAAATATAGGTTTTTGTTAGGCTAAATTTCAAGTTGGGATTCCTGATTTCATGTTAATAGTGTCAAATTTATAAAGGATATGTTCCGCAAATCAACTTCGTTATTTCGGTTGCCGGTTTTCCGTTCCGTAAATATGAAATATTCAGTTGATTCCTGAAAAAAAGGTTAATTACAGAGTTTGATTGATGAAGAAACGTTCTTTCTGTCACCAGAACGGCAGTCAATGTTTTATGGTAACATACCCATAGTATAGAACAATCTTTATTTGCCTTATGATTCACAGAACATACCTAGTAATTTGTCCATTGTTGCTATGAATATGTTACCATAGAACATTGACTTTCGTTTTAGTGACAGAAAGAACCTTTTTTCATCAATCAAATTCCGTAATTAACCTTTTTTCAGGAACCAACCAAATATTTCATATTTACGGAATGGAAAACCGACAAACGAAATATCCAAGTTGTTTTGCGGAACATATCCTATATAAATTTGACAGTTTTAACATGAAATCAGGAATCCCAACTTAAATTTCAGCCAATCAGAGATGATCTTAACAAAAACCTATGTTTGCAAGGAATTATCTTGTTTGAGGAGCTGAGGCATCTTTTACGGATATTTATAAATAACGCAAACCTTATCATGTCGAATTTGTCCTGAAATCGCCGTTTCCCAGTGATAGTAAATTTGTGAAGAAAATTGTGGGTTGGCAACTTGGGCCGAAGTCGTCTATTGCTTTACTTGAACGATCAGAATTTTTTTTCGTGACGACTTCAGAAAAACTTTACGACTAATCAACAAAACCTCCAAATGGTAGCAATAATTTAAAAAAGTCACCTTGGATTTGCGTAAAATCATAGAACAGATTGAACTGCCCTAACTGCACTGATTCTTTTATATCTATAGGCTTATTTGTTGTACCTGCATGAACTACACAAAGTCCACTGATAAAGTTTGGTGTGTTTGTGTTTTGTTTCACACTCTGTTCTTTGCGGAAAGTTTGGGAGTTCGCGTAGTCACAGACTACGAGTGCTGTGCACAGAGTGAGGTTATCTTCTGTGGCGGTTATATATAATTCATAATCATAAACATCTGTAGTTGTCTCTGGTTCCTGGTTGGACGTGTTTTGTTCTGTATGTGTGGTCATTGGTTGGACGAAATTAATTTTCATTACCGTTGGTCGAAATGACTTTTTTTTCGTGAAATCTTGAGAAAATACGGCAAATCAACATCATCACCTCGAAATGGAAGCGAAAACAAAAGACGCATAGAATTCTTTCATCTTGGATTTGCGTAAAATCATCGATCATATATTTGTATTCTGTGGGAATCGTAGAACAGATCGAACAACACTAACTTCACTCATTCTGTTATCTATTACTACACTTAACTCAGCTGCAATGAGATTTGGAAGTCAGTAGAGTTAGTGTAGTATGTGTAGGTACTACGAACAAACAAAGGATATAATTCGGTTCATTCTTCACTATAGGTACACACTGAACATATGTGAATCATGACGAGCTTGAACTCAAAACAAAAATTTGGACATTTCGACTTCCTTCGGAGAAAAAAGTGAGATAGAGTACACTCTAGAAATTGATCTTTTGACAAGTTTTGAGTATTTTTGAAATTCTCGAAATCGACAGAGATGTCCTGGTTCATGCATCATTTTGCACCCCTTGTAAACCACCTGGTGTTAATGTTTTCTGCACTAACTTCTCTCAACTGATCTGTCCAGAAGCGATTATCTATCGCTAGCTAAGTTCTCCTCTATTATATTCATAAGAATATTGTCTCAATTATTTACGATGTACAATTAAAACGAATCAAATCTTTTTAGAGTTCTCTTAAATCTATTTCCATCAAGATCGACTTTTTTGAAAATAATTTCAAGAAATATTTACGAAAATGTATGCTGCATGTGGTATGGAGCCAGGGAAAGTGCAGACTTTCAGAATAGCCCGAATTATTGGTTCCACGTTGAATCTCCAATGCAGTTTTCGCGCGCATGCTCTGGGGAACAGCGTGCTATAGTTATGTCCAAATATCTGTAATTTTCGAAGGATCTCAAACGACTAGGTTGGACCCACTGATGACGAATCCAGTGTCTTAATCGAGTCTGTCCGGCTGAAGACACGATTACTGTCGAACGGAGCAAATTAGTGACTTGAAACTTTCAGGGAAGGGTGTACTAAATTCTAATACAGTTAACAACTTCAAGAATTCTATGGATGCCTGGTTTGCTTCCGTTCTTTAGTGCGGAATACATTTTATAAGTTTATCATTTGATTTTCAACAGTTCTGTTTGTGTTCTTCAGTTTTTCATTCATCCATGTGTTAGACGTGGGACCAGTTCAGTGGAAGTTACATTTTCTTGTTCGTTTACGGTTTGCGAATGGTCTTATTTTTGCGCGCATGTTCTAGAGGGGAACAGCGTGCTATCGTTTTGTCCGAATGTCTGTAATTTTGGATGATTGAGCCGAAAATGGTCTCAATCGACTAGGTTGGACTCACTGATGACGAATCCGGTGTCAAAATCGATTCTGTCCGGGACACCTTCGCCATTTTGCAACACTTGATATACTTAACTATTAGACTCTTGGCTGATGATATATTGAAAAAAATAAATATACTAACTGACAAAGAAACTGCAACACCCAGAAGGAGCTGTTTAAATTATTTTTTGGTAAAACATAGATAGTATAGCAAGGCTCACACTAGTACAACTGATCCATCTGATATTAACTCAAATACTATTTATGCTCAACATGTTGCCTATTAGGTAGGTACCTAAGGTTAAAATCCTTGACGTTGATCAAATTTCTTCCTCTTCGAATTAAATATAAATTATACATTACATAATCTTTTCTTGAATCACACGGAGCGCAATTTGAAGTTATATCTACGATGTCTCTAATTCAGGAATTCAATCTTGATTTTTGCGCGCATGTTCTATGGGAACAGCGTGCTATCGTTTTGTCCAAATGTCTGTAATTTTGGATGATTGAGCCGAAAATGGTCTCAATCGACTAGGTTGGACTCACTGATGACGAATCCGGTGTCAAAATCGATTCTGTCGGCCGGCCGGCCGTAGACACAATAACTGTCGACAGAAGCGAGCTAGCAACTTGAAACTTTCAGGATAGGTTGCGCATCAGAATGCCGCGGTTAAGTTCATTAATGGGCCAAATCAGACGAATAGTTTCCGAGTTATAGGCACATGAAATTTTGAAGTTATTTATTTTTTATTTCAGAAACTACTTGAGCGATTAGTTTCAAACTTGGCAGTTAGGTGGAGTATAACGACGAGCAACTTTGAGCCAAATTTCGTCAGGATCATTTCGAGGTTATCTTCTCGATATCGTTGATTACTGATACTGATTCAGTCCTGATACAACTTCACAGCTAGTTTTGAGATGCTGAAAGACAACTTTATGCGAAATTTGGTGATAATCGTGTCATAAGAACAATTTGAAAAAAAAAATTTCTATGATTTTCTTATCATATCATCCTCATTAAATTCTGTATGAAACTTCGAACTGTTATTTTTCGATGAAGTACTGAATTTCAATTCGATCTGATCTGTATTTTTGAAATATTGGAAAAATAAAATTTCGATTGGGTATATCTACGGAATCATTGGGTGGATTATTTCACCCATTCACGAATTCGGCCTTCGTAATTAAGGTCCAAACCTTCTCTACAAATATCGAGTTTCTAAGTTGGTTCTTTCAGAAGTTATTGTGTTTACGCAGTCGGCCGTTAGGCTGACCGTTAACACAATAACTTCCGGAAGAAACGAATTAAAAACTCGATATTTGCAGAGTAGGTTTGGGGCATAATTACGAAGGTCGAATTCGTGAATGGGTAAAATCCGCCCAATGATTCCGTAGATATACCCATACAAAATTTTATTTTTCCAATATTTCCAAAAATACAGATTTGATCGAAATGAAATCCAGTAATTTATCAGTAAAAAATTTAAAAAAGCACTGCCGTGAAGGCAGCAGCTTTTGTGTGCATGTTCAAATTCGTTGCTGAAGCGGTCATCTACATTGAACATGCGCGCAAAAGTTGCTGCCTTCACGGGAGTGCTTTTTGAAATTTTTCATTTCACATATTTTGAAATCTATACAATATTTGCACTATATGTGTATATTTATTGTAACAATGAGTCATATAAGTTTTCGTGCCTTCACTCTTATCGTTGTATTAATAATAATAAACAAAATTGTTGAAATATCATTGAACTGATGGTCTTTGATTGAAATACAAGAACATTTTGGAATCTGTTTCATCTCATTATATTTCAATGTGATTTTGCATGTTTCAGTTTCACATCAATTATTTGCCAATAAATTCTAATCGTTTCATTATATCTTTTATATAGATCTCATCATATTCTTTCTTTGAATGTTTTCGTATCTTGACTGCTCAATTTGACGTTTATCAAATCTTAATTGCTACTTTTATTTGCGTGGGAGGTTAATCATTAAATCTCTATAACACTCTTATTTGACAACACTTATATTTCAGTATACCTGAGAAGATGGCCGGAATGCATTGTTTACATTAAAGAAAAAGCAAATTTAAAGAGGTGTAGTATTTGATTCTTTAACTAATATTATTGATAACTGCACCAAGAGGACGTTTTTTAAATTTATATCTATATAATATCCTTATTTAAGCATACCTGCGCTAGAACGCATCTTTCACAAGGACTAAAATATGTGAAAAATCTTCCTAGGAACTTCTCATCGATCACCAACTGATCCCACGTCAAGTAAACGGGCTGAGCTCTGTGCGGCCGTCTGCTGACCATCGCCATGTGGTTCTGTTGCGTGCTCCCCTGGACCTTCGAAGAGCCCCGCATGGTCGGCAGCAACCTGGACGGTTTTTCAGGGGCGGCCACTGCTGCATTATTGCCACCCCCGCAGAAAACGTTCGTTACCCGTTCCATCACGCTACCCTTGGTGGAATGTTTGTCCCTCCTAAGACCCAGGCCGTTGATGCGTTTGGAGAGCTCCGCCGAGGCTCTCTCCACTACTCCTTGGGCAGACATCGAGGACATCCTGGTCCTGTGTTGTCCTTAGAAGTCACGACTTTGACATGTTGTCCTTTCGGTCAAGATGGCTCGCGTCGCGGCGTCTCGTTTGTTTGGAACTGACGGGGGTGCACTGGAAATTGTACGATCGGAATCACCCCCCGATTGTACGGCACTCGTGGCCCGATCAATAGCCATTCAAGCACGCGCCGAAGTCGTCGCGACGGTTCAGGTTTACGGAACGCTCTGATTTTTGACGTATGGGGGTTGCTTCGATGTACAGGGTGATACGGCGTGAATGTCATCACTGTAACTTTGGTATTTTCTGATCGATTTATGATTATACAACGGTTTCGACATTATTTTCAACGAAATTTTATACATCCAAAATTGGTGATACCTGAACTACGACTTTCTAACCCTAAGAGAGAGAAAAAATCTAGAAACACAAAGGTGAAGTCAGCAGCTTTTGTGCGCATGTTAAACTTCGTTGCAGAAGCGGTCAACTCTGCAGGTATTAACCACGCCAAATGCAACTTTATTTCCTGATGCGAACATTTAGTGATCTTCTTATCATATTATTCTCACGAAACTCTGCATGAACCTTATTCGAACTGTCATTTTTCAATAAAGTACAAGATTTCATTTCGTTCTGCTCTGTTTTATTAAATATTGGGTGAATAAAATTTTGACTGGGTAGATCTACCGAATTATTGGGTGGATTTTACCCATTCATACAACCTTCATAATTGAGCCCCAGCCAACTCGCAAAATAACGAGTTTCTTAGTTGTTTCTTTCGGAAGTTACTGTCCGCACAATACGGCCAAATTCGTGAATGGGTGGAATCCACCCACTGATTCCGCAGATATACCCATTCGAAATTTTATTTTCCCAATATTTCCAAAAATAAGGATTAGTTCGAATTGAAATTCAGTACTGGATTGTAAAATGACAGCTTGAAGCTCATATAGAATTTCGTCAGAATGATATGGTCAGAAGATTGCAAAATATAAAAAGAATATTTGAAAAAAAAAATGGAATTATTTTTTTCAAATTATTTTAATGACACTATCATCACTCTGTTGCACGAAGTTGTTCATCATTTCAGACTAGTTACCAAGTTTCACAATTATGATTGAATCAGCATTCTTCTTATTCCGGAAAAAACAATGATACCAAGGAAAATAGCACTGAAATTTGGTACACTGCTGTTAAATATAAAGTTTGAAGTTGAAGGCCCGAGCAATTTTTTTTTTCAAATCTGATGAAAAGTTTCTGAAAAAAGTTTTGGGAAAAATTTTCGGGAACAAAACCTTGCGAAAAGTTTTGCTTCGTTGTGCTTCAAGCAACTACCAAATTTCGATACAATCGTTTAGGTAGTTCCTGAAAATATCAGTGAAATAACCTCAAAATTTCAAATGACTGTAAATCCGGAACCGTTTGGCCGATTTTGCCCATTAACGAACTTAGAAGCCTTATTTTTGAAATGCAATCATATTAATACTCCTTATACGATGAATCAACCTAGCCTGAAAGTTTCGAGTCGATAGGATATTCCGTATGCCCGGAATCGATTTTGACACCGGTTTTCGTCAACAGCGGCTCGAAATTCTAAAATAACAGACGTGTGGACAAATGATATAGGACGCTGATCTCCAGAACATGCGCAAAAATGACTTTTTTTTCAAGAAACTCATAATGCCGTCAAGTGAATTCCTCATCTATATATCTTTTTTTTATTTCCTTGTTAATAAGCTATAGCATGAAGTTTTGTTTTTTGTTAGGAAAGTAAATGTGTGTTGTAAATGAAATAATCACCATAAATGGCATTTTTCTCCTTCAAAATGAAGCGTATGTCATATTCTACCTGTGGCCTACTGTGACGTGAGCACGATTTGCTTGCTGACCTGTTATATCATTGATTTGTATATTTTTTTCATTGAAAAAATAGTTTCTTTTGTGATTTGAGAACAATGGGGGTTTTTCCTGAATTTGGGTTATTACTGCAAATGCAAATTTGAACATAATTATTATGGGTTTGAGTCATCATTTTCCGAAATTACCTTCAGAAAGTATTCAAAATCAGATTTCAAAATTGGGGTTTGAGATTTGCCAGGCATGCACGAAGTGACAACGGTGTTTAGTAGAATAGCTTTTTCTGCTATAGAATAATGAAATATTTATTCCTATTCTGTGGTACACACGTGTTCTTTGTCAATATAACCAAACAATTTCTGTTTGCGATTTGTCAGTAATATGACAGTATGATAGTCTGTGCTTTTTTTTTTCTATTTCTTGGTCGTTGTCTTCTACTCTAACCAGATCGACGTATAGCTATCTCTGTTTTCCTGCAACACATTTGACCTTTTCTTTCCGAGAAAGCTGAATTCGACGTTGCCATATCGTGCACTCAAGACCAATGAACTCTATATTATATATAGTAATATAGAGTTCTATGCTCAAGACAAATCCCTTTAAATGCAAATCCCCATTCTTATATTTCGATTTTAGGTGATCAAACAATTTTTAAAAAATATAATATTGAAATTATATGTTTGAAATGTGATGTTCTGAAGGTTTTCCATGAAAATTACTGCATTTTCGTTTAAAGGAAAAACCCCCATATTAGGTATTGAAAGCCCAGCAAGGACAACCCTTAAAAAATTGTTGTACGCCACTGACAATGGGTAAAATTTCAAATATTTCTGAAGCAGAAAAAAATTTGATTCTTACCAAGTCATTATTATTCTTTCCATGTAAAAAACATAACTTCATGTTCTTATAATGTTTGTATTTCAAGTTCATAACACAAATAGTAACGGAGATATCGACGCTGACAAAAATGATATTCAAATCAAATGTCAACTTTGGCTTATAACCATAGAGTCTCTGCTTATAACTCGAGATCAAAAGAAGATATAAGGCGTTCTCGATTGAGCTTCGGTTTATATCAGAGAATATATTCGGTTATATTAGAGAAAAAGAGGGTACTCTGCTTGTCTCTGATTTATATCTTCTTTTGATCTCGAGTTTTTGTACCGAAGTTTAAAGTTTAACATTGAGCTTCGGTTTCGGTTCACTTTTAAATGCGATTTCTGTTTCCTGATTGGCTCATTTGAAAGTGATCCAGAACCCGAACCAAAGCTCAATCGAGAACGCATATAGATGTTTCTAATTTAACTCTGGAGTAGTGAACTATGCCTTGTGCATAAAAATGTTAAGCAGAATTATTTTTTATTTCGTAGAACTGTATTAAATAGAAAAGTTACATGACAATAGGCTAATGAGTTACTTGAGTATCAGTTTATGGGGAAACAGTTTAGGCTTGCACAGGGTTGTAATCTCTGAATTCTTAGGATGAGGCATATGCAGTTGATGGCATTATATGAATTTTTCGAAAAGGATAGCGATCGAATTGAAACTTAGTTGTTGAATATAACACGAGCTGAAGACTTGTGCAAAATTATGTGAGGGTCGTATCACTAGAAAAATTTCGGCAGGAACAACTTATTGAGACTAGATATTTGTACAGGAGGTTTCGGACTTAATTAATAAGACGGTCAAATTCATGAAACTAAATAAATAAACTCTTGATTCCACAATAATTCAGAAAAATCATAAGTAAATGGTTTCATAATAAAAGAGAATATACCTTTTCTCTATCTAACCAATAAGAAATCATCAAGACCAAATTAATTAGGTATTCTTCATTACACACAGAGACCATCAAGACCAAATTAATTAGGTATTCTTCATTACACACAGGACAAATATCTGTCGATAAATCAACAAATATTCCCCGTTGATCACACCTAATCATCCAATCAACCAAAACATCTACACCGAAGAAGCGGATCAAAGCAGAATGACTACAGCTGTTTCACAGTTGTTACTGATCTTCAGGTCAACTTACCTTAAATAAAACAGCAGAGGGAATCTGGATACGTGTCACCTTTCAGATGGACCGCTGAAGTTTAACAACGTACAGCGCGCCATCTTCTGGGAGCATATTGCGAATCCCACCTTCGAGTGCAGAATACTTTGATCGATGTGCCTGACGTTCATCCTTTAGTCGCATAAGGTCGCTGTATCTGCGATACTGCAGATTAACTGCATCTTCATTCTTCATTAACTTTCTTTTTGAAAATACCTTCAAATCTAAGCAATCATTTAGGAAAGTTTATAGAATTGAATGCACCTATATATAAAGTACTCCTGTCGGTTTGTGACAGTTAATGAGCCGTGTATAATAAATATTTATCCGTCTTGTTGTATAATTGTGTTGAAAAGAAATAGGAGAGATTTATAGATGTACAATGCATTCATGGTAAAAGATTATTCTGCCTGAAAACTACCCTACAAATATCTCAAAACTTCATTTTGTTTACACAGCGAACATCTCATATTTTTTGTATAACAAAAATTTTTAGCATCAATGCATATTAGCCTCCAAAATACAATCGAGTATTATTTACAGATTCAAAACATGCATCTTAGAAAACAATAGATGACTCAATGTCAACAAATTGGGAATACCTATTCTTGATCTCAAACTTTCAGTTTATGGCAAAGGTAGTCAATGAATTCCCCGATCGAGGAATTCATCAATGTAGATACCCAAGAATGTATGGTTATTTTCTAGTTTGATATTCGTCCCATGTATAGTCAGATACCCATGCAAATCAACTCTTGCCCTCTTTGTCTTAGATAGAATGAAAGTTGTCTTTTCAGAGTTCAGAGCCAATTTTTTACCAACTTGGGTAGTTCAGATGCTATTCCCTCGATAGTATTAAGATTATTTCACCGTACACTAGGATATTCGTGTCATTTCCATACTTCAACAGCAGGTGCAAAAGAATACACGGAATCAAACTTTATTTCTCCAGTATTCTCAAAAATACAGATTCCGATCGGACTGAAATATAGTACCTATTTGGCTACTCAGTAGAAAAATTATGTTATTAGATTCATGCACTATTTCTAGAGGAGCATAAAATTACTAAATCTTAAATCTCGCAAAGTCGTCCAAAAACAAAAAAAAGCTGCACTGAGCGGGGTTAATATTTCAGGTCAGTGATTTTCTGTAGCCTACTCTGAAAACAATTTAATGAAACGTTCCATCTTTTCACCAGCATGTTTAATGATGATCCTTACGAAATTTCACATGAACATAGGGATTGATATAAAAATGTCTGAAAGATTTCCACTTCATCGAATTTTTCTATGAAACCATGATTCTGTTCATTTACAAATTTGATCTGTCTATGATACCTAATACGTCTATGTATCAGCGTTTGTATGAACATGATGATTGTGAAAATTTCAGGACCGATTTTCATAATTTCCGGAGAAATTCAATGTAAGTTTTTCACCCCAGCAAAGATTTCAAAGACTGCCAAAAATAACCAAGAGTTCCTATTTTGTTCAGTATTGATTCTGGCAGTATGAATTATACTTAGATAACATTTCAATTTTTTATGTAACGAGTGATACGCAGTGTCGCATATTCACAATTCATTAAAGAAGGAAGAATAAAATAGTAACAATTTCATTTATATTACAGATTATCAACAAATGTAACTAAGCACACTTTCCACAGCATGCCTCGGTATTTTTTTCCCCTGGTTTGTGATTTGGAGTCCATGGACCTAAACTCCCTGCAGCATAAAAGTCCATCGGATAACTTTTATCTGAATGCCATTTTGAATCTCCTATCACCACAGACAACTCATAAGGGGTAAGAAGAGGTTTGCTGAATGACATACCCCAATCTATTGAAAGCCTGGGACATGCAACCTGAACAAAGGATTCTAACTGAGGGAATAAATCTATTTTTTTTGGAAACAATTCTGACAATAAAATAACCACAGTTTTCTTATTGGAATCTTCCAATCGTTTCCTCATACGTTCAACAACATTAGGATTTCCTTGTCTTCCCAATGTTCCCATTATCACACCGAACTTGCTAGAATTTTTACTTTCATCAACACACTTCCTCCTTAATGCATTCATCACATCATAATCGTAATATTCTTTAGTGAAACTTTTTTCATATGGATCGTATCTGAAAGCTTTTGTTGTGGGATTGGCAATCATTATTGCTTCTAAATGAAATCGTCCATCTCCTAAATAAATTATAGCATCCGAGCAACGTAGGATTGGTGCAGTACATCCTAAAATTTCACCCGCTGACAAAGGTTTTGATTGTGGAAGACTTATCTCGTACCCAATTTCTTTCAGTTGATTTGCTATATTGTGTAATGTAGCCAAGAACTGGATTGTACTAACCAAGCTGAGCTTAGAACCAGCTGTAAAGTTTAGCTTTATAGTTTCTAAGAAATGGAGAGGATCAATGGTGATGTCCACAAATATATACAACACATTCACTCCTTTGGTTTGATCAAGTGGCACTAAACAACTATGACCATAGTGAACAAGCAAGTCAACTCCCAAACTTTTAGCTGTTAAATCATCTATACAACAAGCTCCATATGTAACATCTCCCATTATTATAGTCTCTGCTTCAGTAAATTCTTCGATTATATCAGCAATTGTTGTAGCATATAGTAACAAACCTTCAGGCATTTGTAGGGCTACAACTTTTGAATTGGTTTCTTTTATCCGCCATAACGTTTTAGGTATTTCGAAAGAGTAGTTCTTTGGCAAAGCTTCAACAGCTGCCTTTAATTTGGGATCCTGAAGAAAATAATCTGGAACTTTAGTGATTCTCTTGGCTTTGAATATTTTTCTAGCAGGTTTCGCTTTCACTACTATAGCTGATTCGTCCATATTCGAATCACCTAATTTACCTTTTTGATAATGCTATTCATTGGCAGTAAAATTATTTCACTCTTACAAATTCTCGAATAGAAATAACAACAAATAAAGGTGTTTATTTCATTTGGCATTTCATTCAAATAAGAAATAAGTTAGGTTAGGAACATAGAATACAAGGAGATATTAAGATCTACCATTAAATAATCTACTCCACAATCTGACTACGTGGCGACATATTTTGGAGTAAGGAATATTTTTGTAATGAAACGATTCTTAGTAATATATGAATAAATGGTCAGGATTGACGTCTCGACCATATAAATTGATTGAGATGATTTGTTATTAAATATGGAGATTTAATCATGATGTAAAAAAACATTTTACATCATGGATTGAATAAACAAGAGGACCACTGATGCTCTAAAGATTCGAACCGAAGTTAAACCACTTCATTTGTCCTAAACTTATGAATACATTGTATATAGACCGCGTGTCCTAATTCCTTCCTTAAAATGCCCTCTAAAATCCAAATAAACCACGCATACGCATAGTCAATTAATGCGCTACTATCTTCTAGTTCTAGTGAGCTGAATAGGTCTCTGCTTTGTGTTAGCAACTGAAAATAGTTTTAGATTGACAAGATATACTCAACGACGAGAAGATCCGGATATAATGAATAGATAAACATTGTTGGGGTATCCCTTTTCTAATGGCTAGGGGATAAAGGCTACAGTTCGAAACATCAGTCACCAAGATCTAAATCATAAAATCATAAAGTAAATATACATTATATATGTTCTGTGATCTAAATACTCGATATCATAAGTTGAAGCGTAGCCTTCGTAATTCACTTCACGTAGGCCTCGGTTGAAGGTGTAGAGCATGAGGTAAAAAACATGGTGTGCTCATCTGAAAAAAAAAGTGAAGTCAGCTAGTTGAAAATACAAGGCAATATATATTCTGTGCTTTAAATTTGAATGAAAAAAGTGACGTGACTACCTCGGTAGACTAGAGGGTGGAAACATGTTCTAGGATGCTGAAGGTACCGGGTTCGAATCCCGGCGAGGTCATGGATGTTGTAAAGTGTCTAGGTGGTGGTGATTTGAAATAATCTTAAACCAATGATATGTTCGATGTGTCGATGGTTCGAAATGGCCAAGCACAGTAAAAGATAGAAAAAAAAAAAAGAAAAAAAAAAAAAGAAAAAAAAAAAAAAAAAAAAGTGACATCATCATTGGTAAATACGACCACAGATGAGCAGATGAGCACACCATGTTTTGCTTACATCGTGTAGAGTTGGAAGCTAATAAGAACAATAATCAAAGATGGCGGTAAATTAATGAATATTATTTCCATAGACTTATAATAACATTCTACGTCTATGATTATTTCTTCATGGTCATCCCAATGAGGAACTGTGAAGACTTGGTATACCACCTTATTCTGGGATTTTTGTACTGCCATCCTTTTAGATTACGGCTGAGACAACAAAACTCTAAAGATTCAAAGTTTCTGACTCATTCATTGGACTGCGTATTTCCTTCAAATGTTAGGAAGAGAAGTTGTCGAGAGGGAAACGATATCTCTCCCTAAAGTAGATATCTTTCATATCTTGGAGTGACATAGGTAGATATAAGCATTGTATAAAGACAATGTTGTCTTTATACAATGATATAAGCTTTGTTTTGGTTCCGACTTCAGAACCAATTCAGGACTGTTTGGGACGGTTCGAGTATGCGCAATTGCCGTTTTGAGTCTGAAAAATCGCAATCGCGCATTCTCGAACCGTCCCGAACAGTTCTGAATTTGCAACTAAAACAACCCCATAGAGACATGAACTGTACCTTTGATGCCCCTTTGATTTGAATTTGTGGACGTGAAGCGGTGACCGTAAGGAAAAGAGACAAAGCGTTTTCCGCCCTAAGAAGGCAGCAAAAGATCTACGGAAGTAAACGGGATAGTCTCTTGCACTTTTAATGTTCAAGAATTTTCGGGAAAATAAAACTGAAATGAAGTGAAAAATGGAAAAATAACGAACATTGAGCGTTATCACAAGAGAATTGAGTACATCCCAAGAAAAAATTTTTCAAAAAATACTCACTTACGCCTGCATAACGACACCCTGTTTTCTCCTATAAACGTTGAAATTTCTCCGAATTCTAAGATTTCACGCGGCTATTGGTAACGTTAAAGCATGAAGACCGCGTGCAGGTGCCTGGCCGTAGCCTGCGTAATCTACCAGGCCAGAAGGATGCCCGAAAATGCGATGTTGAAGTTCGACGAAGGGGGGATTATCATAGACAATTGTGTGCTATACAACCGTCCATACACGCTTTTGTTTACATCATTATTTCGCCGGTGTTACCACCTCTACCGATTTTTCGGTAGATCTACCGATTTGCCCCTCAATCTACCGATCTACCGAAAAAGCATATAAATCTACCGAAATTTGATGGGGTGAATGTATCATCTGGTATCCTAGGAAATCATGACTTTTACGGTATTATTTTGAGAGTTTCCTTACCATTACATAATTTGATACATAAACCAATTTCAAGCGAGTAACCAAAACAGATTGGTTAAAACCAATCCTTTTTGGTCTAAACCATTTCATTCAAGCGAAATTGGTTACTCTAACGGTTTAGGTTCCATGACGTCATGGATCAGTTGTGAAAGGGTCACAACTATAACCAAAATTTTGCCGTTTTAACCCAGCTCTGGACTTGTTTTTCACGAGCGGTCCATCAAAATAGTTGGAATAACGGAATATTTGAAATGGCCGCAAACGTCAACAGTCAAAACATTTATTTGATTTCCCTGAATTATCAAGCTGTGACTGAAATGTTCAGGTGGAAGATATTTAAACATCCAATTTACTCTTAAATGGTGAGTAAAACTTATTTTTGTGTTGTTCTCCGGGTTGAACTTTTGGTATACCGATAGTGTTTGTAACATTCATCAATCGATTTCTTTCTTTCCGATAAAAATTTCAGATTGTATCAGTTCGAAATGGCATCCACCCGAGATGACTATTGTTCATGGTCAAAGAAGAAAGGATCATCAATTGCCCTAAGTTTTCATTTTTTCCAAAGCCAAATGAAAGCATCTGGCATGGAAATCGTCGATAGAAGAAAGGCCTGGATTTCATAAAGGTAAAATACAATGTATTCATTTCAGAACAACTTCATGTTGATATGTTTTAGGTATATATGAAAATGAAAGAATTTCGATGAAGAATGCTGTTCCTTCAGAGAGACTAACCAGTACTTCTGCAGCTACCTACTTCACTTACTACACAATGTGATATTCAAAGAGAGAGTGATCTGATTCAAAACCTGGCAAAAACTAGATATACTGTTGAAGTTGATAAAAGCTAATGTTATTCATATAGATTCATAAATATTTTTCATTTCTATATAGGTAGGTTGAACCAGCTGTGACATTTTTCATTTAGCTTGTATCTTAAGCTGCTTTGATATAAAAATAAAATCATTTATATGTTATACATGTTCCATTTTCTTTCGGAATTCAAGTAAACTTTATTGGTTCATTTTGATCCACCAAGCAACAGACACTAAAATAACATCGAAATTATCCTCCAGGAACGATTCAAAGCACGATTTTATATGGTGATCCAAACGAAAAGTTTCTTCTCAAGAAATCTAACACAAAATTATAATAATTTCTTCAAATATTGTAGCTCTGCTCAATAAATATTCGTTCTCCACCACATTTCTACTGTTTGTTTACATAAAACTACTAGCTTGTACAGGTTCCAAATTCAACCGTTAAGGCGGTGGCAGAAGTTCCCAATAGCAGTAATGCAAGTTTTTATCAAGAATATCCATTATCAAGAATACAAAAATTTAACTGAACACTGAAAAAACCTTTGACCTTTATTCGAATCAAAAGTCAAATTTGTTTAAACCAACGCATTCAAGCGACAATGACAGTGGTTATTGGTTGTGACGTCATTAAATCCTTTGACACATAACCACTGCGGTTAACCGCGAATAACCAAAAACATTTTGGTTCATCGCTTGAAATTGATTATAATTTAAGTTATAAATGGTTATACGTTGCAAATCTATAACGCAAAGCATACCACACGTAATACAGATTTATGTATTACAGGTTGTCTCTTTATAAAGTTGATAAATACCTCGCTCAAAACTGGGAGCAGTTTGTGATTCCCCTTGTGAATTTTGTGAATCCCCAATGAGGGCATGTCACCATATTTATTTTTTTGCATATTTGTTGTTTCCAATAGGTAGTAGTTTTTCTAATACTCATTTATTTTGTTATAATATTGATTTTTTGTTCACAAGTCTAGTTTTTCAAATAATGATTTTTTAATTAATAAAATCTATTATTAGTATTGCTTCTTTCGTAGTAAATTTCATGCCCAATATTTCGGATAAATGGTATTAAGACTTAATAAATAACCCATACATGGGTGAAAAGTTGTTTTTCAGAAATCTACCGAAATCTACCGATTTTTTCCGAACTTTCTACCGAAACTGTTGGTACGGAAGGTGGCAACACTGATTTTAGGTGAAAATTAGTGTTTAAAACTTTCGTTATATTTGTGAAGTGTTGTTAGAGTGCGTTTCGTTCTGGAATACTATTTGAAGAATCGATAACTAGGGAAATCAACAGGTTTATATATTTCAACAATTGAAAATCTTCGATTCGAGTTTCACCATGGCTCGTACTTGTTCAGTACCCGGTTATTAGATCTATTATAAATCCTTACGTGCAAAAGTTTTCTTTTTTCAATTTCCCAGAGATCCTGTAAAAAGATGACAATAACCGAATGCAAAATTTACATAGAGAAAGACAGTTTCGAAATTCACGATGATACTGAAGTAAACAATGGTAGTAGGTATCCATAAAACATTTTGTAGATGCTCATAGTGTAGAAGGACTGATATTATGTACCAATTTCAGATGTTTGATTTATAAGTCAACCGAGAAAAATTCTCAATTAACTGATGATGCATTTTCCTTCAATTCTACCAAATCAACCTAGTTACATGTCTTCTACCATTGTTGAATTAAACAATGCTTCTACAATTACCTCCAAAAGAACTGATTTTCAACATCAAAGACAAGAATTCATAACGACTGGCACAATCTGATCAGATCAAATCGTTTTCACCATTTCAAAGATACGGCTATTTCCAACTCCTCTTTCGACGTTCAAGAAAATGATTTTATTTAGGTGGTTTAAAAATTAGTTTTTCGAGGGTGAGGTATCGAAAATTTCGTCGGGGTTCAGGATTTTCCCCAATTTGAGAATGAAAGATTTTGAAAAAGAAGTCAACATACCCATTTCCAAATTCGATTTATAAATGTTCGAAATTTGAAAACTTAATATCATGAAAAGGATCGATTAAGCCTCAGATTCCTCTACTGCTAACATAAGTTTCCTCGAAAGTTGTATCTATAATCACTAAAAAAAATAATACGGATTATATTGGCACCTCTCAAATTATTAAAAAAACTTCCATTTTTTATTCAACAACTGAAATTAGCAGTTTCGCCCATTTATTCTACAAACTTTTTGTGGCCATCTGTCAATTCACTTCTATTTTCCAAGTGCATAACAGTTGAAGTATTTATTATCGTTTCGAAGGCTAAAATCTTTTCAATTAATATCTTTCGAAAGTCACGAATCTCCCCCATTTTAAATAACGTTTAATTGATATTAAACGCCTCGGAAACTATTATGATTGTAATCTTTATGAACTCAGTAATACAGCTACCTCCTCATGGTGAGTTCTAGATTATTTGCGATAAAGGATTATGAAACTAATCAGAAAGGAACTAAATACTGTGTATTTCTTTCACACAAACAGTTATTAGTGATATCACGTATGGAAGCATTTCGAAAATCACATCGTCAACTGTAAAGTGACTATGACATCGGTGCGCAATCTTCTTTTTTCCCTGCTTCGTAACACTCCTTTAGCAACAACGGCAACATCTAACCTTCCGGCCTGTTAGTTCACGTAGGCCCCGGCCTGACCTTGACATATTAACGAGGCTTAATGAAACTTGAATGTGGCTGTGTTGCCAAAAAGGGCGAAACCGTAATTTACGAGCATATGGTAGTGTCTGCTCTTAAGGAGGGGAAAAGAGAACAAGAGGAGTGTAAAGAAGGGTCATTCTTCCAGACTTTGGATTGTACGTATTTGATGGCAAAAACGACTATCCGAGTTCAAATTTACGTAAGGGAAAAATGGACTCGGAGAGTTGTTCTTGAGAGACATTTTGAATCACATTCAACCAACCCAGAATCAAAATAAGTTTGAGCGCCTCGGGCTAGCGACATTTTTCGATGATGCCCATCGACCCCCAGCAAACTCACTGGAGCAACTAACTATCACGTCCCTAAACAATGGCTAAATTATTCGAATAAAGAAACATTTTATTATTTCCAAGCTAGGATTGCTCATCTATAGTCCTTCCAAATGCGCGATAGCAAAACTGGCTTTCAAAACGCCTCATATGTACCAGGCCTTAGAGAAACTTCTTCGATGTCCTTTAAAAATGTATCCGGCACTGATATTTTAAAATTACAAACTATGACTTTGCTGGAATTATAGGCTAGGTTAGTTGAGTTTTGAGTACAGTGCCATTATATATCTTATACCTAACTTATCACAAATCAAAAATTGAAATTTTTCTTGCTGAATAACTTGAAAGTCATTGCTGTGTTCATTTTGTAGACCACAGGAAATAGACGCTAATGCCTATTCCGTCCTAGTTCGGCTTGCATCGTTAGCGGCTACACGATCGTCCGCTTCGCGGTTGGCGTGCCCGCCTGTTTTCATCCGCTCCCTCTTTCCGCCTGTCAGTTGAGTGAACCGCAAGGCTCAGAAAGAGGTGAGTAGACTAGAATTATTTTGTGTTAACAGTTTCATTCGCGTTACATTCAAATATGTAGATGTATTCGTCGGAGAAAGAGCGTAACATATATTGGAAAATTGAACAAAATGGCGTAAAGAAATCATAACATCAAACCAAGATGCATAGAATACTATATGCATATATCCATGATGTAAAAAACTTGGTGTGATCATCTGAAAAGAAGTGACGTCAGCAAGATCAAAACACAAAGAAATATATATTCTGTGCTCTGAATTTGAATGGAAAAAGTGAAGTCATCATTGGTAAATACGATCACAGATGAGCACACCATGTTTTACTTACATCATGCATTTACAATGAACTCTATATTATATACCTGGAAGGGACCCGTTTTGAGCGACAAGTGAAGCCAATTCGTTGCTTATGCAACCCGCGAAGTGGACGGGTATCTATCTCTTCCTTCCTCATTGAAGTAAAGGGAACTCTGTCGCATTTATTCTAAATATTTTTAATTTTTCGTTTCAAATTAGGAGAACCTGAATTTTTTTCTGACTAATTCGTGAATAAGGCAGGATTGAAGAAGATCGCACATGTTCAAGTGAAATTTCAACTTAGTGAGCGGTTTTTCTGGGGAACAGCGCGTTATCATCCTCCGTAAATTTGCGTTTTTTTGCAGAAAATGGTTCCAAGCGACCAGGTTGGACTCACTGATGAAGAGTGTCAAATTGAATTCTATTCAGCCGCCCGTTGCCACGATAACTTACTACCGAGAAAAGCTATAGCGATTTAAAAAATTCAAAATAAGTTCGTTAATGGGCAAAATTTACCTAACAATTTCGAAGTTATAACCATTTCAAATATATTATTTTATTTCCTCTATATCTCAAGAAGTACTGATGCGATCAGATTGAAACTTGCTAACTGATTGCATGAAGAATCGTTAAAAAAATATTTTTTTCGGAAACTATTAATGAGATTTCAATGAAACTTGGCGCAGACCTTGAAGTCAAATCTGAACAGCAATGTTCGAAATTTCAGCTCGATTCGACACACATTTCCAAAAATATCGGAAAAAAGTATGTCATATTTCGCATTGGCAATGAATTTTAACCAGCGCTTTAATTTTCCTGACTTCAAGTCAGTGCTTTTCCAGAAGTATTTTCCTATGTTCCAATTATTTGAATTTATTGTAATAATGATGAAACTATCGTCAATCGTCAATGCACAGCTCACACCAACATAATTCTTCACTTTTTGAACCACACGCGGTGAAGGCAGAGAAAGTAATGGCACATCCGAGAAAAATAGATATTCATTTTCAAAAATATTGCACTTTCTAAACGATATAATACCCAAACTACCTGAATTTCCAAGTAAAACCAAATTTGAGCCGTTCAACACCATTTACTTCAATGGGTGTGACAGGGAGAGGTTACCGTAATTAGCGCTATCTTTGTTTCGTTGCCCCTTGTTACGCTTTAAGCTTAGTTGAAGAAGGGTCGGGTCCTTTCCAGGTAGTAATATAGAGTTCTATGTGCATTTATCAATACATTCGCAGATTATAGTCACAGATTATCTTTAATCCATGATGTGAAGTAAGCATGATGTAAGCTAAACATGGTGTGCTCATCTATGATCGATTTAACTATGATGACGTCACTCTTTTCATTCAACAAAGCACAGAATATATTTTTCCTTGTATTTTAATATTGCTGACGTCACTTTTTTTCAGATGAGCACACCATGTTTTTTGGTTTATTATTTGATAAAATCAAATAATAAACCTTAGTGATCGACCAACAAAAAAAAATTTTAACCCCCCTGAAAATTTCACAGTTTACGTTTTGGAGTATGTAGATTTGAATGAACGAATAAAAAAAATCCGTCCGTCCGCCGTCCGTTGTCCGGGGCTTTTCTCTGGAAGTACTGAACGGAAATCTTTGAAACTTGGTGGAAAAATCGTATGTCACTCGGGAGTTGATCCTCCAAGCTTTTCAGCAGGATCGGTGTACCCTAAGGGCTCTAATTGGGGGGTTGGGAGGAAAAAAAATTATTTCTCAAAAACTTATCACCCAATTTTCATGAAATTTTAAATGTTGAGTACTGTTGCATAAGTAAACCTAACAAATTTTACCCGGAAGATTTCCGACAAGTGGTTCCTGAGTTATAAAGAAAAACGCTGCAAATTTCCAATGTCGAAAATGAATCATAGCATTCGGTTCTAAGTTGTTTGAGTTATCAATGGTATATTGGGTTATTCCAACTAAGAAAATAATAAACCTTTGTGTAAAATTCGCAGTGTTTTACATCATACTTCAATCCAAATTCAAAATAAGCCATTTTGTTCCCATGAGAAGAAAGCCCTTCATTATAAATATTCTTCCAAAAAACTCCATTTTCACTACACTCTAACGGACTGACAGAGTTTTTGCTGAGGATTTTATCCGTGATATATTGTATCATATGCCTAGAAATGTATGGTTCACGGCTTAGATTTCCTCTGCTATTCTGTGATAACACATGCTATATCGTTTGATATACCAAATAATGTACATAATGCTCGTTCTCAAAAGAATGATTCGTTATTAGCTTCAAAAATATACAACTAAAGACTAAAGAGAATGGACTGCGTGTTAGCGTGCTGATGATTACAAATGCGAGAGAGGTGAAACTGTTGGAAGTGACCTTGTCACCTTATCAATGCGTTACAGGCAGCACGGTTACTTCGAATCTCTTGAATGAATAACTTTTGTGAACAAAACTTCTACCTCCTATTTGTCTTTTTTTCATTATTTCATTACATGTATAGCTTCCAGTGCAGAGTCGTTGCAATTAATTCCGCTGAATATAAATGATACAAAAGAACTGACGTGAAGACGGAACAGCCTTTGCGTGCATGTTCAAATACGTTGCCAAAACGGTCATCTTATTGATCACGCCAGACGCACCTTTTTACTTCCCGATGGAATTATTTGGGTATCTTCTTATCATATCCTCACTATATTCTGCATGAACCTTCAAGCTGTAATTTTCCATCAAGTAGGTACTGCATTTCAATAGCATCCAATATGTATCTATGGAAATTACGGGAAATTAAATTTTGTCTGGTTATACATCACAGTCTCCTTCGAGTTTATTAACACTATGTTATATGTTGTTTCAATAAACTCTTTATTATTATTATTATTACATACGGAATCATTGGGCGGATTTTACACATTCACGAATTTTATGTTCGCGTAAATAAGGTACAAAATATAGGGTTTCTAAGTAGTTTCCTTCGGAAGTTATTGTGTTTGCTCAGGAACTCGATACTTGAACAGTAGGTTTGGATTCTAATAACGAAGGCCGAATTCGTGAATTCACAGAATATAAGGGGTGTTTCAAATAGTGCGAATAAATAAAACACATAATTTGCATTTATTTTCGAAAACTTTTTATTGGTGATTGAAGTATCAGTTATGACATTTATTTACGAAAAATAATATTTATCAAACGGTCTCCTCTTGCAGCTCTACAGACGTCCACTCTTGTGTTAAAATTTCCAATGATATTTTGACATAATTGAGGCTCTATCTAACTAATGACACGAATAATTTCATTCTTTAGTTCAGGAATCGATTCTGGATTTTTTTCTTATAATAATAATAATAATAATAATAATAATAATACTTTATTGATCCTCTAAGACACATAACAGTGTATAGGACACGTCAGGTAATACACAATATGAAAGAAAAGAAAATTTAAAAATAAATAAAAATAATAACAAAATTCCACTTATACATAGGTATACCTAACTAAATAATTTCATCAGAGAAGTATTCTCCAATGCTGTAATAAGACCTTTCTATTAACAAAGACTTAACTGAATTCTTGAACTGTTTGCTATTTAGAGTCTTGAATCTCCCAGGTAAATGATTGAAAAGTTTAGTTCCTACAAAAGTTGGTTTGGATTCATATTTGGTAGTGTGGTGTCTTGGAATACATAGATCTTCCACATGCCTAGTTGCGTAATTATGGAAATCTGAATATTTTTCAAGAGTGTGTCTATTTTGCTGAATATATAGCAAACTGTTCAAGATGAAGATGGAGGGAAACGTCAAGATTTTATGTTCACTAAAAAACGGACGACAAGAGTCTCGAGGTTTCAGACCAAATATAAGTCTGATGATCTTTTTTTGGCACATAAAGACCCGAACCACATCGACAGATGACCCCCACAAAACTACATTATAACAGAGGTGACTGTAGACCATGCTGTAATATACTCCATGCAAAGCATCTATCGGAAGAGCGTCTCGGAGGCGGGATATAGCATAAAACGATTTGTTCAATTTCTTGCACACGTGATCTACGTGGACATGCCATTTGAGATTGCGGTCAACATATAAACCTAGGAATCGAACAAAATCTACTGATACCAGATTACCCGTGGAATGTTTGACAATGAAAGCATTATCGTTATCAGAAGCTCGGTTTTGGAATTTCATCACGTATGTTTTCTCTAAGTTAACAATCAGTGAGTTCCGGCGACACCAGTCGACAAAACGTTGAATGATTAGTTCGCAAAGCAACCGAAGCTCCCGCAAACTACCAGCCTTTATGGCAATTGAGGCATCATCAGCGAAAAGAATCAATATGCAGGCTAACAAATAATCGGGCAAGTCATAAATAACAAAAATAAAAGAGGACCCAGGACCGAACCCTGGGGCACTCCCAAGCCACTATCGTATTCGCGGGAACAGTGTTCGCCCACTCGAACAAAAACTCTCCGATTTGAAAGGAAACTGCGGGTCCATTCCAGAAATATAGACCTGGCTTTTCACATTACCCCAAAGAAAATAGTCCATCGGTGTCAAATCACATGATCTAATTGGTCATTTGACATCACCGTTTGTGGAGATTATTCGTCCAGGAAAATTTTGTCTCAATAAATCAATTGTGTCATTTGTGAAAGTGAGGTGTAGCGCCATCCTGTTGAAACCAAATTCCTCTAGATCAATATTCATTAATTCAGGCCACAGAAATTCGATTATCATCCGACGGTATCAATCACCATTGACAGTTACAGCTTCACCAGTAGCATTTTCAAAGAAGTAAGTTCCAATTACACCACCTGACCATAATGCACACCAAACAATGACTCGTTTAGGACGCATAGGTTTCTCATGAATAATTTGTGGATTTTCCTCACCCCAGATACGACAATTTTGTTTATTAACAAAGCCACCAAGTTGAAAATGTGCCTCATCGGAAAACATGATTTCTTGAGAAAAATCAGCTGATTGTTCATTGATGAAATTAACAAATGAACGATGTTTTAAATGATCTAATGACTTTAGTTCCTGTGTTATTTGAACCTTATATGCCTTCAGAGCTTTTGTAAAATACGCCATGTTGTGGACCCACTAAGCCCAACTTGTTGTGAACATCGTCTAATGGACATTCCAGGGTCTTCAGCAAAACTTTCACGAACCAAATCAATATTTTCTGGTGAACTACCGCTACGACTGTATTTTTCACTTTTTTGGTCTTCCATCGAACCGGTCTCTTGAAATTTTTTAATAATTCGACCAATAGTGCTTTGAGATGGACGATTATGTAAACCATAAAATTCACGTAATTTTCTGAAAACACTTTTCACAGAACACTGATTTTCATAAAATAATTCAACAATTTGAACGCGTTTATAAATGTCATACATCACACTTTTTAAATGTCAAAATACCCAGACGAATGCAGTGCGCCATCTATGTTTAATTTATTCTTAAAAAAAACCGCGCGATTTAATTCACCCTTCACTTATTTCGAAAAAAAAAATTTTTTTCTTCGAATTTTTATGATGATATGAGCATCACGAAATTTTGAAAAACATTTTTCACCAGCATTTTCAAACAAACTATCAAGTTTCATCATGATTGAATCAGTATTTTTGGAGCTCGGAAACATCAACGATACCGAAAAAAAATAAAACCTAGAAAAGCACTGAAGTAAAGTCAGCAGCTTTTGCGGCATGTTCAAATTCGTTGCCGAAGCGGTCATCTTTCCACGTATTCACCTCAGCAAACGCATTTTAGGTGATCTGCTGAATTCCCATGACCGCTTTTCTATGTTTTTCCCAATATCTCCAGAAATTATGAACTTTTTTATACACTGCTGAGATATATGGAGCTTTGGGTTTGAGCAGAATCTTTCTCAAATATAGTCGATCGTTCCCAAGAAAAGTTTTCTGAAATTCACTGACATTACAATCTCGACAAAATATCACTAAAAGTTTTGCGTTGTTATGCTTCCACTAAATGCCAAGGTTCAATTCAATCGCTTCAGTAGTTCCTGAAATATCAGGGAAATGATCTCCAAACTTCGAATGGTTATAACTTCGAAACCGTTCGGCCGATTTCGTCTCATCATTAACGAACTTAACCGCAGCATTAGGATGTGCGACCCACCCCGAAGGTTTCAAGTCGCTAGCTTGCGTAAGTATAATCACAGTATAGAAACTACTTTCTGTACTGTGGTATAATCTCGAACTATACGTCATATTATGTAAGTGATTATTCTCCATCTCTCTTCGCGTGTCCAATAGCATATCAAGTATTTGTATCGTGCCAATGGGGGTTTTTCCTTTAAACGAAAATGCAGTAATTTTCATGGGAACCCCTTAGAAGATCACATTTCAAGCATATCATTTCAATGATATATTTTTAAAAAAATGTTTGATCACCTAAAACTGAAAAATAAAAATGGGGATTTGCATTTGAAGGGATTTGTCTTGAGTGCACGATATGGCAACGTCGAATTCAGCTTTCTCGGGAAGAAAAGGACGTCAAATGTGTTACTTTGCTCAGGAAAACAGAGATAGCTGTACTTCGATCTGGTTGGAGTAGAAGACAACGACCAAGGAATAGAAAAGGAAGAGCACAGAGTGCTATACTGTCATATTACTGACAAATCGCAAACGGAAATTGTTTGGTTATATTGACAAAGAACACGTGTTTACCACAGAATAGGAATAAATATTTCATTATTCTATAGCAGAAACAGCTATTCTACTAAACACCGTTGTCACTTCGTGCATGCCTGGCAAATCCCAAATCCCAATTTTGAAATCTGATTTTGAATACTTTCTAAAGGTAATTTGGGAAAATGATGAATCAAACCCATGATAATTATGTTCAAATTTGCATTTGCAGTAATAACCCAAATTCAGGAAAGACTCCCATTGTGGTCTCTAGTATCACTACGTCATATTCGAG
Source organism: Myrrha octodecimguttata (assembly GCA_958510865.1). NCBI lineage: Eukaryota > Metazoa > Arthropoda > Insecta > Coleoptera > Coccinellidae > Myrrha > Myrrha octodecimguttata. The sequence continues at coordinate 61,827,190 of OY294056.1, forward strand.
ATGCGCGAAGCCGACGAAATTAAAAATAAGTTAGTAGTAGCATACCGGGTATTTGTATCGAGGTTCATCGATAGTTATCGATTCAATATATTAAACTGATTGCGAAACGTTCATATGAAATACCCTATCTTCAAGTCAGTTCTTCTCTGTTAATTTCTCATTTACTTTCAGAAGGATACAGAAGATAGCGAAACATCACTATGTTCGATACAGAAAGATTCATTGAGGAAGTAGAGCGAAGACCTGCACTTTGGGATCCATCATCAGAGGGTTTTGCAAACCGTAAAAAAAAGAATCAAGATTGGCAGGAAATTGCAGAGATTATTCTACCTGAATGGCAACAACTGGACGATAGCCAGAAGGCATACAAAGGTATTTGCTCTTGTATATCCGAAACAAATCTCATAGATTCACAATCTCTGCAATTCAAATTTAATCACACAAACGTGTTCGAGAGCAATCGAATATAGGGGAGTGACTTTTGGAGTCCAGAGTTCGTTTTTTTTTTCAAAAATTTTTTTTTGCTTCAAATGGTTAAAAAAAATCGTAAGAATGCGCGATGTGGCACATTTTTATTCGAGAATTTCCGGTAAAATAAAATCTGAACTGAAGTAAAAATTGGATAAAAAACAACATTGCGCATTCTCACAAAAGAATTAAGTACATGTCAAAAAAAAAAACTTTCAAAAAATACTCACTGACGCCTGCAGAACGATAACCCGTTTTATCCTATTCCGTTTCTGCAGAACGTGATTGCCATTGTGAAGTCTTTCGTGATCGTGTTGTAGGAAGAATCCGCATGAACACACCATGTATTCCAACACTCAGACAAGTGTATTCCAAGCCAACCTTATCTATTTCTGAGATCACTTGATGAACTATGAAGTTATTAAATTGAAATATGTGTTGATTAGTACATCATTCAGGAAATAATTATGTACCATAAGCCGATTACTTACCCAACAGAAAATATTTACAAGTTGTCAAACATGTTTACTGTGCGTCAACTATACGCCCGTGCCCTTCTAATGTACCAACATCAACTACATGCACCTACAAAAAATATAAAAGATATGAGATCTCCCAACATCCCTTTACCTAAACCTAAGAAGACTATTGGTTTAAAATCGCATACTTACCTGGCACCTTTACTTTACAATATACTTCCAATGAACATCAAAGAAACTAAGGCCAAACCAACGTTCAATACGAAAATAAAAAAATGGATTCGAAGCAAGCCAACATCGTTCTGGTATACGTTCACAAATAGAAATAATTTTGTTTAAAACTTATGAAAAATTGATTTGATTAAGCATTATCATTTTTTTTTTAAATTTGTATTATTTTTTTTTTTGATGTGTACTGCCCACGTACAAGTTTCAGACTTTTGTGGGAAACTAAATGTTTATTTGTTTATTATAAAATACTTTCTGTTATGTATGATGTCTTGGGTAACAAATAAACATTATTATTATTATTATTATTATTATTATTATAATAATTCCTTGTGAAATTTGCACCGTTTTTAAGCGGTATGACATCGGAAGGTGAGGGCGCCTAAAATTGAAATGCCCACATCTGGAAAATGTGTATATCCTTCAGATATTAACAGAATATTAAAATTTTCTATCTATTTTCTTTACCTGTTTCATCTAGATTGTAAATGCTGTTGAATTTAATTGAACTACGATGTTTCTCCCATGTTTTCAATGTACTGTTCGGGAATATACGGGGTGTTTCACCATAAACTGGTCAAACATATATGGCCGTATAGATGACATTGGGAAAGTCATTTTTACCTTATGACATATACCCCGTTTTCGAAGCATAAGCGAGATACAGGGTGTTTAATGTCAACTTTGAGCAATATTCCGATACCTGTGGTGAGTAATGCGTGACCTCTTAAATAACGGTTTTGGGTCACATATCAGTATTTTTTGGTGGTCAATTCAATTGTTGTGTAGAATTCGGGAAAAAATATTTCAAAATTCAAACTCAACCTTTTTTTACATGTCTACAGTGAAAAAAAAATTTCACCCAAAAGCGTTGAAATCTTTCAAGGTTGAACTAACCTTCATTCTGAACACTGGTGTGATAACAGATTGAAAAAATATCCATTGGTTTCCGTTTTATAGCCTTCCAAACATTCCGTCCGGAGTACTTAATGGATTTTTATTCGTGAAACTGGTGGCCCTACGGGGGCCAAAATTGTGCTAATGGGTCCCCAGAATGACCCGCATAGATATATGAATTTATCAAAAAGAAAATTTTTTTCAAAGAAACTTTGGTAGGAATCGAACTCTCTTCGTATTCGGAAAATAGGGTCAAATTCGACGAACCACCGTTGCTTGGTAACGGACGTCATAATCAGAATAAATCCAATTTATACACGACCCTAAGTGGATCGAGTTCGAATCCCATCGGTTTTTTTGAAAAAAATTTTTTGTTTTGATAAATTCATATTTCTATCCGGGTCATTCTGGGAACCCATTAACACAATTTTTGACTCTGTAGGGCCATCAGTTTCTCGAGTAAAAATTATTTAAGTATTCCGAGCGAAATGTTTGGAAGGCTATAAAACGAAAACCAATGGATATTTTTTCATTCTGTTTTCACACCAGTGTTCAGAATGAAGAAAAATTTAACCTTGAAAGATTTCAACACTTTTGAGTGGAAATTGTTTCACCGTAGACGTAAAAAAAAGTTGAGTTTGAATTTCGGAAAAAATTTTTCACGGAAAATCTTAGAAAATTGAGTACGTTGAATAATGCTATTCACTCTGGCAATCGAAAACAAAAAATTCCAACTCTGTAGGTTTTCCACTATTTTGAAATATTTTTTCCCGAATTCTACACAACAATTGAATTGACCACCAAAAAATACTAACATGTGACCAAAAACCGTTATTTAAGAGGTAACGCAATACTCACCACAGTTACCGGAATATTGCTCAAAGTTGACATTAAACACCCTGTATCTCGCTTATGCTTCGAAAACGGGGTAAATTTCATAAGGCATAAATGACTTTCCCAATGTCATCTATACGGCTATATATGTTTGACCAGTTCATTATGAAATACCCTGTACATCGATTCCAAGCGACGAACCAAAAGCTCCGGTCATAGTTAAGGTTTTCCAAACTGACGTACCTATAGACAAATAGTAATCTGTGAATTAGGATAACCATAACTATAACCGGAGCTTTTGGTCTATCACTTGAAATCACTTCTATAGTTTTCTGACCATCCCTGAATATGCAGACATTAATTGGATACCGTGCTCTGAATTGTTTTGAAAGGGATGTCATCTCATCTTTGTCTCATTCTGTGTTGCTCGTATAGAGTCGATTTCTGCTGTTTTATTGTTTTCAGGGAGTGATTTCCGATTATCTCATGTTCTTTTTTGAAACTTTCTGTCATCACTATTGAGAAAAATGAAAATGTCCACTTATTATGATTGCCTCAGCAGAATATCGTCGCCACAGGACTTTAATTTCCTAGAATTCTATTAAGAGCTACGCTTTCGTGAGGTCCATGAAGACTGAAAAGCACTTTCTTCTTCGTAGATGCTTTTCATATCAGGAAGAAGATATTTTCTGATTTATCGATGAATAATCAAGGCGTTCTATCGTTCATTACCATTGGTGATCCTAATGAACCTCATCTCCTTTTTTTGGCATAATATGACGTTTGCGGTCTTCTGGTAGAACCACATGAACTGAGCATTTCTAAGACCTGGATTGGTTCTGCAACAAAAGTAAGCATAAGTAAGACAGCTCCTTAATGTGAGAAATGGATGAACGTTATCAAGGTTTCTACATCACATAGAATTGTAGTTCTTAAAGATCTTCCTAGGTGTTGCTGTTAGAACTTACATTCAAGACCATCGCCGCTATAAAATTTGAGTTTCCTAGCACTCCTTCGAGTGATCCAGAAAAGCTGAGATTTGCTGATGATTCGTCATTACCACGAAACCAATACGTAGCTACTCTGGATGGGAGCTTTCTGAGCTACGAATCTACAGATCCTCAGCTCATATCAGAATATTTATTAGTCTATTGTAGATGATTTTCTCTTTCATTCTCTTGGTGTCTGGGTAAACTCTAGGTAAAAAACTTGAAGCAGTTTTTGTGAGATTTGTTTTATCATCATCATTTCTCTAGACCGTAACCACCACTTCTCAAAGAGGACTTCAAAAATGTCTACCGTAAATAATAATAATAATAATAATAATAAATTTATTCTTCCAATCAACTATTACATATTTTTCCATGAAACACAATATAACACAACCAATATTGGAACTGGTCAATTCAGTGATCAACAGAAGAACAGATGAGAATTAAACCTTTCTTACACCTAGCTAACTTAATAGCTGTATGTGCATATCTTAATTTATTTTTTTATAAGCAACTGAGAATTAACATGGAAACCGTTTTTTCCCAACAAACTCAAATCAAAATCCCCCAAATCCCGATCCCCAGATCCCTATCTTCAGCAGTGAAAACCAAACATTGATGCATTAGTCCACACAAAAAAGCGACATGCTCTACTGAAAGATTTTATATTTGCAGTGTTCCTTATGCTCAGTGGAATAATATTATAAAACTTTGGTCCCAGGTACCCTATAAATCTATGACCTATTTCTTTTTTTGTTTTTGGTATTTGTAGTTTTCCGTTGGCTCTGTTTCTGGTATTATATTGATGATCAAGACATTTCTGTAAAGAAGTTTTTTTATGAATATATATGCATGAATTTAGTATAAAAAGCAAACGTATATTGAAAATTTTCTCAGAATACAGCAATTCAGTTGAGTATCTCTTTTTCTTTCTATAAATGATCTTCAGAATATAATTTTGTGTAACATTCAACCGCTTCAGCTCATTCCTACACATACCCCCCAAACAACTATTCCATACCTTATCATGGATTCTACCAGAGTTTTATAAACATTCATCAATAATTTTTCGGTAAGAATTTCACGTAATAGATAAAATCGATAAATGAGTTTTCGGATCTTTGCTGTTAGTCCTATCACTTGTGCATCCCATCTTAGGTGGCAGTCGATAACCAGTCCCAAATATTTGATAGTTTGAACCCCTGTGATTTCAACACCATCTAATTCTAAAGTTTCAAAAGCTGGTCTGTTCATGGTTGATATTGAAAACGCTACATAGTGAGTTTTCCCTATATTCAGTGTGAGTTTGAAATTTTCCATCAGCCAGATGTTTAACCTCCTCCCAAGAGTTACCGACAAACACTATAGCTGTGTCATCTGCATATGAAATTACAGAACCATTTCGAATATCTAAAATTGTTAAAGAATTCATATATACAACAAATAGAATTGGTCCCAATACAGTTCCCTGGGGGATACCAATCTTTACATGCTGTGGGTCACTCAAAATATCACCAATCTTCAAGACTTCTACTCTTTCCTTTAAATAATTTTCAAAAATTTTCGAAGCAACTCCTCTAATACCATAATTACTAAGAACGTCTACCAACTTTTCATGAGGTACAGTATCGAACGCACGAGCAAGATCCAAGAATAACGTTAGACATTTTTTCCCTTCGTCAAGATTTCCCGCAATAGTATTAACCAACTCACTTATGGCATCTGTTGTACCAACACCTCCCAAAAACCCAAATTGTCTGTTCGAAAGAATATTATTTTGTTTCAGAAACTCCACTAACCTACTCTTCAAACATTTCTCAAAAACTTTCGCAAAACTATTTATAACGCTAATCGGACGATAGTTCCCTACATCAGTTTCATCTCCAGACTTAAAAACTGGTGTTACTAAAGATATTTTAAAATACGATGGAACATTACCGGTTTGAAAGATTAAATTTATAATAAATACCAAGGGTTTCAACAAAAACATATGGAATCTTTTGAGGAAATTTGAGTCCAGTCCATCTATTCCGGGAGAACAACCATTTTTCAACGTGGATATTTGTTCAATGAGTTCCTTTTCACCTACAGGTCTTATAAACATTGAAGAGGCGTTATTATGTTTTAATCTAAATTTAGTTTTAGGTTCTTTTATTTTTTTGGCCATATTGACTGCATTTTCAACAAAATATCTGTTACAGTAGTTCGCCAGATTCTTAATTTCCGGAAATTCCCTACCATCTTCTTTTATTCGTTCAGGGTAATTTTGTTTTTTCGCCGAGCGGTTCGATATCTCATTTACTACCTGATACATTTTTTTTATATCATTTTTTGAGTTGTCAATTTTATTCCTATAAAAATCACTTTTACACTTATTTATGAGCTGGTTAAGCTGATTTCTATACTGCTTATACCGCTTCAGACCATCTTCGGTAGAATTAACTAAGAGATTTCTTTTCAATTTATCCCTATGCTTTATAGAAACGATTAAAGCAGATGTGATCCAAGGTTTAATTCTCCTCCGTTCCTTATATTTATATACTCTATGATAAGTGGACCGATCTATAATATCTTGAACAATATTCTTAAAGTTGCAGGTAGCCTGCTCTACATCTGAACTAATTAATACAGTTTGCCAGTCCTGTCTTGCCAATAACTTTTCTACTTTATTAAAATCTTGTTTCTGAACCCTTTTCAATGTTTCTTTTGTCTTTTTTGTTTTATTTACAGAGTCCAAAGAAACATTCAGCATTATTGGAAAATGATCAGTAAGATGGGCATTTATTATTAGGTACATTTATCTCTAATTATTTATGTTCCATTGTTCGTCATCGATGATAATTATAATGAATTATTCATCCTTCAATATATGATATAATTGAATATTTTCAGGGAAGGATCTGTTGACCAAGTGGAAAAACATAAAGGATCAATATCGGAAAGTACTCAAGGACAACCATGCTATCCATCTTCAACCTTCATCGCCTGGTGCAGTTCCGAAAAAAGTCAGAAAATACGTATATTATGACAAGTTACACTTCCTCCGGCCAACCATAAAACTGGATTGTAGTTTTATCCAGACTCCTTTCGCACCAAACGAAGAAAGCTCATCGTCCATTCCAGAAAAAGACGCTGATTTCAGCCCGCTCAGCATCCTGAGCGTATCGACTTGCAGCACATCAAGACAAGATGCAATCTCGGAAAATGAAGAAATTAATCTCTCGGAAATACTGGCGAGTAACAGAGACGAGGTGGATCTATATAAAGATGACGATTACCTCTTTTGTCTTTCTCTGGTGCCGTTATTGAAAAGAGTGCCTGAAATGTCTCGAATTCGAACGAAAATCGATTTATTGAAAACAATTGATAGTTACGTGAATGCGAAGGGTGAAAGGACTTCGTAGTGGACTCAGCAAACATTATAACGCAGCAAAAGTACAAAAGCTGTACAGCGTTACTGCACTTGAAGTGCAGCGATGGTGGTGCAGTAACTGTATCGAAACGGACCGTATATGTCCCGCTGAATTGCATCGAAACTGTACAGCTCAAACTGCGTTTGAAGTACAGCCACTATACAGCAGTTGTGCAGGAGCTATGCCACTTTGTAATGCCACTGCTGCTCTAAGGCGGTTTTTTTTTGTACGAATATGACAGATGAAAATGTATGCTCTTTGCCAGGATTTGTATAGCATCAGAATAAATGACAAATGACAGCCTCATTTCTGATTTGAACACAGAATATAGCAGTTTGCGCATGCGTAGACATGGTGTTATCTGTGGTTGAATTATAGCCCGAACGAATCTGTCGTAGATTAGCATAGACTAACAATAAATTAGGTAGGCCCCGCATAGAATACTGAGCATTTTTCTATGGAAACTGAGTAAAGTCAAAATGTATCTGTGATTGAATCACAGACCGAACGAATCTGTCGTAGATTAGCATAGAATAACAATAGATTAGGTAGGCCCCGCATAGAATACTGAGAATTTTTCAATGGAAACTGAGTAAAGTCAAAATGTATGCTTTTTGTCAATGTGGTATGCATGTACGGCAAAATATCGAATTGTATAGCAATTCGTACAATTGTATAGCCAGGAGCAGCCCTGTGTAATGCAGTTTGTACGTAGTAATCATGCTACAACTGTGCTACGTCGATATAAAGTATCTGAGCAGCAATAATGCAGCAGAAGCTCGGCTGTATTAGGAGACTAACAGGAATAAGACTCACCAAAAAAATGATTATTTTTTTTAAAATTGAATTGAAACTTTGCACAAAATACTAAATTATTTACCATCGATAAATTTAAAAAAGTGAGTATAGTCCTTCCAGTTCATTCGGAGATTGCCAAATGAATTTTTATTTGCTTATATGATGTGATGTTTATATTTTTCCATATTGGAATTCTATGCCTTACGGTAGAAAAATTACTGCAATTTTTTCTGTATCTAGATATTGATTACTCAACAGAACAATATTTAAATTATTTAAATTTTCACATTTCAGCAAAAATTCAACATGGAATTCAAACATATAAAAATGTACACAACATTATCTCAAAAATCGTACGGTTAGACCAAAAAACACAATATGTAGTATATGTAAGTCCAGAATTTCAATGCGATTACTTGAAAAATATTAGGAATCGGGTAAACCTAGTTTATATTGAGCATATAACGTGAAGTGATTCATAGCGAATTCAACTTAATCAATAAAATATTGCACTAGGAACATGATTTTAATTGAAAAAACTTGAATTTACACAAATACCGGCCACATCAAATATTATACATGATATAATATATTATTGGGTGACTCTCTCGTTCCTTTCTAAGTCCTCTAAGTAGATACATATTTCTCAATCATACCATGCTGGTCGTTTCAATATTGGTTGGTGACTCATTTTTGCTCTCTTTGTTCTGTCGTACAGCAACTTGGAAGTGGAGAAAAATGAGGGTTTACCTTGTGTGAATATAATACCTAAAATTCCTTCATTGATGTTTATATACTTCGAAATTCTGTTTTCTGTTGACCTTGTCCAGTTCAGGTAGAAACTCAGATGTTTTCTTCTATTGTCTATTTATTCCAGTTCCAAAAGAATCGGCATCATCTAAATATTTATCTTAGCCACTCAGATCAGTCTAATTTGCCTTATTTCGTTTTTTCGGGAATTGATCATGTCGAAACATCAGTTTTTCACACTGGCACCCAATCAACTCTAAATAAACAGTCAGTTCAAAGAGCGCGATTCACTTAGAACCAAAAACGAATTTACTACACAACAAATTTCCGTTACAAAACAGCATGGCCGACGACGAAAATCGACAACGCTTCTCTAAAAGTCTAAAGTACGGGCTATCGGCACAGACAATGATGGCTGACTATACATAAGAACGAAATATAGCATCAAAGACAGAGACAGCGTTGTCTCATACAGCATTTCGATTTTGTTGCACAAAAGCTGTACAGCAGCTGTATTGAAAAGACTGCATTTTTAGGACAGCAGTATCACCAATGCAGAGACTGTGCAGTTTTAATAACATTTTATGTACTGCATTCCGGTGGCACTGGTGATGCAGAAACTGTACAATTGCTGTATGTTGTGTTTGTTGGGCAGGAAACAGTTTATACCAAATATTCTTGAATAGGGAGATCATTCAAGTTTCAATTGCATTAAAAATTATAATGAACAGTAGTTGCGCGGTTTTTATTTGTTATTCTATAGAGTCGAAGTGTATAAGAGGGAACTTCTGCGAAGATGCCAGCGCCCAAACGGATAAATTTGGAACCTGTCCAAGAGTAGTTTTATGTAAACAAACCTAGAAATGTGGTAGAGAACGAATATTTTAGTTTATTTGAATTTCTGGAAAGATAGGCACCTCTTTAAGTAATTCAAGGACTCTTTATCAATGTGAAGAAGTGCTGAATGCAAGCCATATTATGTCGTAAATCTAGAATCAATATGAATGATTTGACTCGTTCTCTTTGTTTACAAACAAGTGAATTAATGAAACGAAAAGACAGCAATTCTGCTTTAGTTCTTTTGCATCGTATTTCGAAAGAAAAGAAAGGAAACATGTAGACATATAATTGGTTTTATTCTCATATCACCGCAGCTCAAGATACACATACAAAATGAAAAATGTCACAGCTGGTTCAACCTATCTATATAGAAATGAAAAATATCAAGGTATTTATATGAATAACTTTAGCTATTATCAACTATAACAGTATATTTAGTTTTTGTCAGGTCTCAACCAGATCACTCTCTTTGAATATGATGTAGTGTAGCGTGTGAAGTAGGTAGCTGCAGAAGTGCTCGGTAGTTGCTCTGCAGGATCAGCATGTTTCATCAAAATTCCTTTGTTTTCATATACACCTAAAATATCTGGACATGAAGTTGTTTCGAAATGAATACACTGTAATTTACCTTTATGAAAATAAACATGTTCAGAGAAATGCAGTGAACATACTTTCATGTATTTCGTGAACTGTTATGCAATCTTCAATTTCAAAATCCAGGTCTTTGTTCTATCATTGAGTTCACTGCCAAATGCTATTTCCAAATTAACTTTACTTCCATTTGGCTTTGGAAAAAATTAAAACTAGAGGCAGTAGATGATCCTTTCTTCTTTGACCAAGAATAACATTGAGTTAAGGCACACTACAATAGTCATTTCGGGAGGATGCCATTTCAAATTAACACAATCGAAAATTTTAATCGGAAAGAGAGGAATCGATTGATGAATATTACAAACACTTTCGGTATACCAAAATTTCAACTCTGACAACAACACAAAAGCTCGAAATTGAACTCTCAAAGTAGGCAAAATACGTTAGAATAACGGGCACGTCGAAAAACTACTAGCTTGGAAGTGTTCTATCGCCAGAGGGCGTATCGCTTAGCAGTTTTTGCGAATAAGATCTTCAGACGCAAAAGAATATCTGCAGAAATTCCATGTATGTATTTCTCAGTTAACCTTAAAAATTTGGCACCAGTCTTATAAGCACATTCCAGAATAGCCCAAGTTCTATACCTTTCCACCATATTCAAATTGAGAAAAATCAATTTCATATTGGTACAACATTCGTTCCTGTGTGAAATGGAGTTTTATAAGCCTCTTCAGTATGAACCATGCTCCTTCTTCTCTTTGGCATTTTATGTTTTGCCCACTTTTGGGTGGTGGATTTCTTGATACTCAAAAATTCGCAAGTCCTTTCCAGTCGCCGTTTTCTTCATGGACTGAAATTCTCTGGTTCTCAATTGATTCTGACTCTTCCTTTTCAATAAGGGATATAATTTCGAATTCAACTCTGGTTTGCACTCATTAAATACTCTCCTTCGTCATTATAGTGTTAAATTTATCAAGTAATCAAAAAATTCATTTCAAAGAGCAACGAATGTTGTACCCATATATGAAAATGATAAGTCTCAATTGGAGATATTTATTTCAAATTGTCAAACATGTGAAAATGATTACTCGCAATTTGAAATAAATATATTTAAAATTGGTGATAATCAGTTTCATATAGGTACAACATTATTTGAATCGGATTTTTTGATTACCTGATGCAATTAACACTTTAATGTCGAAGGAGAGTATTGAATTACGGCAAACCAGATTTTAATTCGAAAATGTTGAAGAGGAGATTCGGAAACAATTCAAAAAGAAAGATTTGCAGTCCATGAAGAAAACAGCCATTGAAAAGGACTTGCGAAGCTTTGGATATCACACAAGAAGGAATGTTGTACCAATATGAAATTGATTATTCCCAATTTGAATGCGTTACGTCTAAGTTTGATTTTGTTTAGTATCAATTTGAATATGTTGAGTCTCAATTTGAAGTTGAAAAGGTATAGTCGATTCCGGTATATTTTCTCGTTAGTGCATGCGAGGTCGGTTTGCAGAGATTGCTGAGAAAGTTTTCTATGAATATTTAAGAAAAAAACGTTCGGTACGTGGTTGTAAATATATCTTTGTTTTTTGCATCTTATTTTGTATGAAAACAATGTGTTATTTTTATCTTTGCTTTTGCCATTGTTATAAAGAATAAAATAAAAGCAGGTATCTCCTACTGGTTTTGATGGCTTACATAGTGTGCTGATGAGATGGCGTAAGTATGCCACCTCAACCTGATTTTATGTCTGCCCTGCAGAAGTGACAAATACCAACCAGAATTATTTTTTATGTTTTATGGGTTTTCACTTTCAATATCTGAAATAGAACTATTTAAATTAAATAAAAATGGTTTTTTTCATGAAAAACGCCCTTGCGGATTGCAGTATCGAACTATTGGTGAAAGGCAGTTTCTTGCAGAAAAGATTGCCTGATGAATAATACAGGAAAAATACAATCGATAAAGAAAACGAACTGTGACGTTTCAGAGTACAAATCTGACTCTTTCATCAGACAAAACAGAAAATAATTCTTGAAATTTTCTGTTTGTCTGATGAAAGAGTCAGATTTGTACTCTGAAACGTCACAGTTCCTTTTCTTTATCGTTTGTTGTTCCTGTATTATTCATTAGGCAATCTTTTCTGCAAAAAACTCCCCTTGACAAATAGTTTGATACCGCAATGCACAAGGACGTTTTTCATGAAAAACACAATTTTTATTTAATTTTTAATAGTTCTGTTTCATATATTGAGAGTGAAAACCCATAAAAACTTTAAAAAAGAATGCAAAATCCTCCCAAAATAAGCTTCAATCGATACCAACTAGAATGCTAAAATACTGTTCAAAAATCTTTCCATCAAGATCTTGTGGATCTCCGGTAGAAAAAGCTTCAAAAATAGCTGTCATCTTCCGGCAACCCAAGAAATATAGTTAAGCTTCTGTATTGACAAACCAGTGGATGATTCAAATATAAGCAACAACATTTCAGTCTCAAACATATCGCCCTTACCGGTTACTACATCAACAAAACGTAAAATTATAGTAGAACAGATGATATACGGGCATTTAAATATCTGAAATATCGGTAGGAAAATTCGAAGTTGCCGACTGATGCAACCTACTGTTGCACAAATTCTGAGAGAGAAAATTTTGGGGAGGCCAGGCTTCGACGAAAATCATCACGAAAAGTCAAAAAGCGTGTTGTTATTGTATTTGATGAGATAACGGAAGATTATTTTATGAGATCTTCCACATAAATCACGACCCATAATAGATCATTCTATCAGAAACTTCGCTCTCTGAGACACGCATCCCTTGTGGTTTGGAAAATGTCACAAATCTTTTGGAGATTTGCTGTGCGTACAAACATATAAACGAGATCAAAGTTTAACCGTGATGAGTGAATTTAGTTTTTCAAACATAAATGTTTTGCTTTCGATTTGTTAATAATTACTCATTAATTGGATATGTTTCAACCTCTGAACCAAGTATGAACCTCATACTGAAATAAACAATTACAGTGGCACGAGACTCGAGTCTTTCCTCCGAGACTGAGAGTGAGTGCTGCGAGACGAGGCTTTGAAATTTCAAAATCGAGAATTTAGACTTTCAGAGAGAAATTCCTAAAATTTCACTGCCGAAGATTTTGTTTGATAATATTCGTTCTAATAAGAGAAGAAAGCAATTTTATAACTTATTTAGATATGACTCACATTATAAGTTCGAGAATATATCGAAAGGCATATGATCTTCTTTTAGCGGGCTTGTTCTGAGAAACAAGGGACAAGAGCAATTTGATTTGGCCTTAATACCTAAATATTCGAATTTTGAGAATCAGAGGTCAAATTTAATGATTTCAAAAAAGAGAAAATAATTGAATATTGAAAACTGTGGTTTTACAGACATCAATCAAAAAGTTATTCAAAATTGTATTTTTCAAGATTTTTGTGAATACTCTGCACTAATGGAATTAAAACAAATATATGAAAATATACCTATACTCGATCCACTTTTATATTCGTGAAACTTGCACACAACCTCCTCGATGGCTCTCTTTTGGAAGCTTGTAGGTAGATGCATATCAAAGTACAAAGTGTATGATTGAGGTGATGAAATTTAAGTAACTATTCTTTTGAGAATGAGCAGCACATTTTTTTTGTATCAAACAATATGTATTACATATTACAGTATTAGCAAAGAAAATATAAAAGGGGTACCATATATGTTTACGTATCATACAAGAGCAGGGATTAAATACCTCAGGAAAAACTCTGTGTCCAGGTAGAAGTGTAGTGAAATTGGAGTTTGTTATTGAAGGTCTTTTTTCTATCAACAAACAAAATGACTTCATTTCTTTCGATGTCTGATGGGACCCTATTCTTGAATGTGATGGTATGAACGTTCTCTATCGTTCCATCAAAAATGCACCGCGTTTCCTTGACAACAGCCTCGACACGCCTATTTTCTCCCATCCCCGGTTCAAGAATAGGGACCCTGACGTATCAAAATCACACCTGAAAACTAAATAGAAGACGAATAAACCCCTATGAACTAGTAAATGGTTTATTATCAGACATCGACGGAATTGCCTCAAAACCATCGTCAAATTTATTTATTTGACAACTATTAACTAAATGTTCTATTGTTTCCCCCTCTTCTCCGTACTCGCACCTTAGACTTTCAACCGAATTTCATTTGAAGGGGAAAATATTATAAAGCGACGATGACCTGTTCTAAGTCGATTCAAAACGCGCCAAATTATCTTAGAAATATTAAAACCACGAACTTTTAGAAGGATCGCTCTTCAAACCTTTATTGAAAACATTACATTACGAGATTTAAATCTAGCAATTTTAGAATCCGGAATAGAAGACATGCATGATTGCGAATAAAGGAATGATGTTTATCCCAAGACTATCACTGTAACCTGTCTACGCATATGGGGCGGTTCTATTTTTGAAAGAACTGATAACCACTGTAGTGTAGAAGTGTAGATCTTATGGTCCCCCTAATGAACCTCATGCAACATTAAGCTGTGCATCAATTTTACTAACATGAGAGCTGTTAAACCAAACCGAGCAACAATATTCAGTAGCAGAAAAAAACCAAGGACAAAGCTGCCGTACGATGATAACTAAATACCGATTCTAATGGAAAGTATCAATTTGCTTTTACTGATGCACTCAAATTAATGCAACTCGATGAATTTGGGTATTGGGAACTTCTGCGAAGATGCCAGCGCCCTAACGGTTAAATTTGGAACCTGTCCAAGCTAGTAGCATTGTTTAAACAATGCTGGTAGTTATATATTATATATATATATATATATATATATATATATATATATATATATATATATATATATATATATATAAACAAACCGTAGAAATGTGGTGGAGAACGAATATTTATTAAGCAGAGCTTGAATATTCAAAGAAATTATTATAATTTTGTGGAAGATTTCTTGAGAAGGAACTTTTCGTTTGGATCACGATATAAAATCGTGTTTCAGATCGTTCCTGGGGGATAATTTCGGTGTTATTTCAGTGTGTAGCTTGGTGGATCAAAAAATCTAGAAAAGCACTGCCGTGAAGGCAGCAGCTTCTGCGCGCATATTCAATGCAGATGACCACTTCAGCAACGAATTTGAACATGCACGCCAGAGCTGCCGCCTTCACGGCAGTGCTCTTTGATTTTTTTTTTTTGGTAAATTACTGGATTTCAATTCGATCTAATCTGTATTTTTGGAAATATTGGAAAAATAAAATTTCGAATGGGTATATCTACGGAATAATTGGGCGGATTTTACCCATTCACGAATTCGACCTTCGTAATTAAGCCCCAAACCTACTCTACAAATATCGAGTTTCTAAGTCGTTTCTTCCGGAAGTAATTGTGTTTACGGTCGGACTAACGGCCGACTGCATAAACACAATAACTTCCGAAAGAAACAACTTAGAATCTCGATATTTGTAGAGATGGTTTGGACCTTAATTACGAAGGCCGAATTCTTGAATGGGTAAAATCCACCCAATGATTCCGCAGATATACCCATTCAAAATTTTATTTTCCCAATATTTCCAAAAATACAGATCAGATCGAATTGAAACCCAGTACTCCATCGAAACATTACAGTTCGAAGGTACATACGGAATTTAATGAGGATGATATGATAAGAAAATCACAGAAATTTTTTTTTTCAAATTGTTCTAATGACACGATCATCACGAAAATTTGCATAAAGTTGTCTTTTAGTATCTTCAAACTAGCTGCGAAGTTTTATTAGGATTGAATCAGTATTTCTCGAGTTATACTGAAAAAAACAACGATACCGAGAAAAAATCCTCGAAATTTGACATATTTTTTCCCGATATGTCCAAAATTTATAATCGTATCGAACTGAAATTTGGTACACTGCTGTGAAATAAAAAGCTCAAACATATACATTTTCAAGTTTTTTGTTTGTCTTACAACCCAGCAGTATTATTATAATTTCTTCCTTTTTGTTATTCCTTCAGCTTTTAACGGTACAAATGTATTAGGAGAAGGAATAAAATATTATTATTCCGTTAACTTGATCAATAATAGCTTTCGAAGTAGCAGATTCGAGAAACGGGATTTCCGTTATGAAAGTTTGTGCATAAGTTTCAATGATTTGAAGCGCGTAAATTCAAGAAATCTTTTCCATAGAGGATGTCTGAATCTTACTTTAATAAATCGGATTACTATCCTACGAACCAAAATGCGGAGTGTTCGTATCTACTAAAAACCAGTACATTTTCGCGAATGTTGTCGAATGTTTCCTATTTCTCTACCTGACCTTGAGGTAGGGTCAGGAGTTCATCAAGCTTCAAGAGCCGAGCTGAGAAATCTTCTAGCTGTGATGCCCTTTCAAATGATTGTCAACAAGAGCGCTGTACAATCTTCTGGGGGGTTTCATCATGATGTAAGTAAAACATGGTGTGCTCATCTGTGATCGTATTTACCAATGATGACGTCACATTTTCATTCAAATTAAAAGCACAGAATATATATTTCCTTGTATTTTAATCTTGCTGACGTCACTATTTTTCAGATGAGCACACCATGTTTTTTACATGGCAGGAGATGAAACATTTCAATAGAATTTGCAAACAAATGAAAACTGTGCAGGGGTTTTTGTACAAGCGAAATAGTGTCAACGAAAAATACCCATTTCTACCGCAATGGCGGAGATAATAGGGAGGACCCAGTCGATGGTAATTACAAACAAGTTACCGGACTTAGTTAGACTAAAGGTACGATTCGGATCTCGGCAGTAGCTGCCTGGCAGTCGCGACCCAGCCGCGACTACCATACCGCTTCCAGGGAAATGCAGCACTTACCGATACAAGCAGCCATGCAGTGCCGCTTGTATCGGTAAGTGTTGCATGTAATTCCCTGGAAGCGGTATGGTAGTCGCTGCCAGGTCGCGACTGCTCCTTTCTGCCAGGGTAAGCAATTAATGAAAAAATTTTTTTGGTTTAGAGGGAAAGAAAGATACGACCAGATAAGTGGGCCTTCTAAGAAACCTGATCTTACCCCTATGGATTTTTACACTTTGGAAGAACGAGTGTATGAAAATCGTTTGAAGATTTTTCGTCTTTTATGTATACTCCATTCATTTTTATAAACTATCCCGGTTGGCCATGATTTAGGTCTATCAAGTTTTTTTACATCAAACTGACGCAGGATTACACTCATGAGATATCGGCAATGTCAGAATAATTCTCAGAGACGTGGCCAAATGCCAATTTCTACTATCAATCTCTACATAATCATCATGCTTGGAAACTAAAAATGCCGAAGGTAGTTTTGAAGAAGCAGAGATACCAGGAAGTGCTATGTAGAATTCAAATCTGCTTTTTCTGATGGTAACCCTGATAATTTGTAATCCATAATTTATCACAAGCTATCCAACGTTTTCGATGTATGTGAGTAAAAACCCAGTGTATCGTACACATAGATTCCCAAGAACTTTGTAAATTGAGTTAGTTCTTTTAAGGTGACACAGGTTTTGCAGTACACTACATTTTCATACTGGAGTATTCCAAGTTGTGCAACAAGGTATTTAAATGTCTTCTCTAGACTTATTTCTTGAGAATAACAAAAAGTAGGGAATTCCATAGGTTTGTCTGTTCGTTTAGAAGTTTTACTGCAAGATTGTTCGAGTACTTTCATTTTTTTTTTCGAATGAACCATCACAAAGTAACGGACTACTCTATCCATTATTTTTCAGTAAAGTTTCAACACTCGAGTCTTGATTCCCGAACAAGAAAATATCATAACTGAATCTTCCAACCATGTTTATATATGTGGAATATTTCCAGTTTTAACAGAGGGAAATGTTTCTACAACATTCGCCAAGTCTTTGGAATTATTGAATTCACTTAATATTTTCTCAAATTCATTATTTTCCCAAAGTAATTTCACATTTGAAAAATACGTAATTACTACGACCTCTATGTAGGGAGAACAGCAGTAAAATGACTGTAACCAAACATTTTCAACATATACAGGGTGAAATGTGTCAAAATGTCATGGCCAACCGGGTTCAGATAATAAAAGTGAAAACTCAATAAATGAAATAGTTTTTGCTGTGAAGAAACCATATTCTAAAAAAAAATTTCAAACATAATACAATTGGAAACATATATGAATAATTTCATCTCCAGAATCGTTATAACCACCGTTATATCATCCGTTACTCAAGATTCACTCACGAGATCACAACGAGTTTGATGCTCTCTAGAAATAAATTTTCAACTTTGATGAGATTTCAAACATAATTCTGTCCTAATTGTTTTAATGAAAAAAATGAACTTTTTCATGAAATCAGAAAATGTCGAAATGAAGAATTACCGTCAACATTTCAAATGTCTTGAAGTTTGACTCCTTCAAGAGTGTGCACCTTGTATGAACACTTTTAAAAAGATAAGGTACATTTGGTTGAGGTACGAAACACCTTTCTCGAGAAAAAATATATAATGCAGGGATCAATTCCAACGAAGCCATATACATTTCTCATCCCACAAATATACGTTCATCTGTTCGTCGATTTCTTAGACAATAAATCAAAAACAGCATAATTTATTTCAGTACAGCTCGAAAATAATTCAAGAAAATAACAAACAGGCGACTTTGTGCCATTGAATTTCGTGTTGGCAGACATCTACTACATAATTTGAAAGAAGTCAGCTTTGGATTGCACAACTTTTTATTTGTTAACGTCCCCCATCAGCTTTCTCCGCCAATGGTAGAACTTATAATTTTTTGGTTTATTATGTGATGAAATCAAATAATAAATTGATCGACCAAAAAAAAAATAAAATCGCCCCCCTGAAATTTTCTCAGATTACATTTTGAAGTATGAAGATTTGAATGAACTAAAAGAAAATCCGTCCGTTGTCCGGGGCTTTTCTCTGGAAGTACTAAACCGAAATCCGTGAAACTTGGTAAAAAAATCGTGTGTCGCTCGAGATTGATCCTCTGAGCTTTTCAGCAGGATCGGTGTGCCCTGAGTTCTCAAAACTTACCACCGAATTTTCATGAAACTCAACGTTGATTACTGTTGCATAACTCAACCTAAAAATTTTCCCTCGGATGATTCCTGACCAGTGGTCCCTGAGTTATAAAGGATATCGCTGCAAATTGTGTTGTGAAAAACCAATGAATTATGAATAATATACAGTACGCGTCAAAATTATGGGAAAAATTCATTTTCTCAGGAGAAAAAAATTTGGCAACAAAGTCCTGAAACAGGTCAATTTTTGATTCACTTTTACCAAATTTTATGCATTTTTGAAGGATTTTTGTTGCACCCTATGCCATCCCCATCAACCCTCTAAATTTTTTGAATAGGGAAAGTGGGTCATGTGGTACTTTTTTGGCAAGGTCTCTGCATCTTCCTTAAAGGCGTGCAGAAATTTTCAAGAAAAAAAAATTTGTTTTTGATAATTAGTTAGTACAAAGAGGTTTTCAGTATGTGTACTTTGTCATGGTTCATTTACTTTGAGACGATTGTTCCTGATGAAATTCGTCACCATTACAGTTTTGTACATGCACAACTTTCAACCCCTTTCAACCCCCTCACGTGAAAAATTAGAATGTGTGAAACACTGCGCTTCAGTTGTGATCTTAAGTAGGTATGTTATTAGTACCTACGTTTCTACTGAAGTTGAAACTTTTTGATAAAATGTTTCAATTCAAAGAAAGATTTCTGACAACGCAATGTTATGAATGTGTAACCAGGTACAACCATGTAGAGATTTGAAATTCCAAGTAATAAAATGGTGGTCATTTTGAACATTTAATTCAACTTATCTTGTAATGCACAATGATTCTCCGGGTGGTACTTCAATGCCGAAATAAATTTCCAATGTCACTCCATTTTTTTGCTCCGTTCGTAGGGGTTGAAAGTTGTGCATGAACAAAACTGTAAAGGTCCACTTTCATTCGGTGACAAATTCCATCAGGTACCATCGCCTCAAAGTAAATGAGCCATGACAAAGTGCACATACTGAAAACCTCTTCGAACCAACTAATTTTTCAAAAAAAAAAAAAAATTTCCGTGAAAATTTCTGCACACCTGTAAGGAAGATACAAAGACCTTGCCAAAAAAGTACCACATGACCTACTTTCCCTATTCAAAAAATTTAGAGGGTTGATGGAGATGGCACAGGGTGCAACAAAAATCCTTCAAAAATGCATAAAAATTTGTTAATAGTGAAACAAAAATTGACCTGTTTCAGGATTTTGTTGTCAAATATTTTTCTTCTGAGAAAATGAATTTGTTCCATAATTTTGACGCGCACTGTATAAGTTTGATCTAAGATATCAATGGTATTGGGCTATTTAACTGAGAAAATGATAAACCCTAGTGTAAAATTTGCAGCGTTTTTGTTATCAATATCACCAAAGGATTTGACGGAACCAAAAACCTCTGTAAATTGAGTTTCATTCCTATCTGTCACATTTCGACAAAGCTATCGCAAATATACAGGTTTTTGGGGGTTGCGGAAAAGGGACAACATATCCCCAATGTTGAGAGATAAGAAGATTGTTTAAACTCTGGAAGTAGATCAACGTTGAATTCAGAAATCCTGTATAAGATTTACTCACATCGACATCGATTCCGGTTAATAAATGACTACACAAAATACGGAAAAGAATCTGAAATAACTAAATATTTTATTTATTCATTCAAGTTTGACAGTGTATTGAGGAATACACCTAAAAACTGTCAGAGCTGAGCATAAGGAAATTAAAACAAAATACAGAAAAAATTAATAGTATACAAAAATTAAGATATTCTTTGGTTGTTATTATAGTTTTTATTTCTATAAAACCTCATTTAGAGAATCCTAAACAGTTCAACGAAAATTATATGACTTCACTGAAGTTATTTGGTACAACTGATCGACCTCGTCAACGCTACCATAAGACACTCAGGGGCCTCTCGATGACATAAATAGCCTGACGGTTCAAACGCTGTGCTCTGTTTATTCCGATCAAATTGCACGCCGTATTATTAAAGTTTGTTAGCAAATCGCCTTAATAATATTATTTAAGAAATTTTGTATCTTAGAGAGGATAACCCAAGTTATCTATGAGATGATTGAGGGTGTGGAGTGAAAGTAACCTGAGCATGGCATATATAGTGAAATCCAGATTTTTCATCGGCGCGGCGTGAAAATCCAATGTTCATTCGAGATTGTGGATATATTGTTTCAATATATTTTTTGGTTTTCGTATGCTTCTGTTATCGTGGATAATACATGTTTGCATGTTTCTCTATTTCCTCGATTGCAGCCTTGAACGCTTGCTGCGAAGTCAGGGCGCAGTCTCCGTAGCACGACGTAGCGTGAGCTCGGGCGATGCTCCAAGCTCCAACGTCATATCGACTATTTGTCTGGATGCATGTAATGAAAGCCACGCCTTTCTCTTGACTACCAGTCACCACGAAAGCAATCCTCAAATTTATTGAATTTACATTTGCTCTATTGCTCCCAACGAAAATTGATAACATTCTATCCATTTCGAAAAACATTTCAACCTTTGAGTGAAACTATTCCACTACTGTGGTCACAAGAATTTTTTGTGTCAGTTGGTTCTTTCAGTCGGGGGGGCAGAAGACCACCTATATTCGTATAAAATCAGTAAAATCACGAATTTCTTCTGTATTTAGTTTTATTTTGTTCCGTTATTGTACTGTCCTCAGCTTTGTAGATTGGGCTAATTAAATATTTCCCATAAATTTGTCCTTGAGGAGGGGGTAAATCCAAGGGTGAACTCAGAAGGGGGGGTTCCCTTGGGGTACTTGGTCCTGAAAAATAAGTAGGAACACCGATCGGTCTTAGTATTTCACAACACCCCCCTAAACAAGCTTATTGCACTCATGGGTTGGTCCTTACAGAATATAATCTAGATGATTATCTGAGCTAAACCCCAAACTTATTTTGTGTATTATCTATTTTGGATACGAACTATGATTCTACTACGATACCTACCTACAATTTTGGGGTGTGAGCCTTGCCATAAATCCCTTATGAACTCATGACAAAACATCAATATTTGAATTTGCCCGTCTATCTTTATATACACGTACTTGGAAATTTTTTCATCTAGAATTACCCCCCCACCCCGAAAATATCAATAGATATGAAAATTTAATTTATTTTGGGATAATTGAGACAGAAACATCATCAAAGTTATTATTACAATCTTATACCTAAATACCTACCTCTACCTAAACCTGCCCCCGCATGAATAAAGGTACAATTGGAATTGAAAAAAACTCAAAACAATCTTTTTTCATTGAAAGAAATGAGAACTCCCAGGATTTTTCGAAATACTTATTTAGAGATTACCTATGCCAACAAACATTCAAAATGATAAGAAACCTGGACCACCTAGGTATAATCTCACCAAATTCCGATGGTTTTGTCACTACTTTCTCTTGGTTACCCTATCTTGCGATGAAATTTAGGTTTTGAACATTTTGCCATTAAAAATCTTAATTGAGTTGTAATTCGGGGAACCACTTTCTTTTGCTACCTGACCATTTTCATTCCTTCCTTCAGTTCCTTCCATTCCGTTTGCCATAGCCTGTGAAGTAAACCTGGATAAATTTTCCACCCAACGCCAGCACGAGGACTATACATCTGGTCGACCAAGCCAGATGAAGCCTCAAGGGGAACGAAGGTCATATTTCTGCCTAGTAACAGCTACGGTGGACGAAGCAGAACCAGTTTAATCGTGTATTGATTCAAGCGCTTCTTGGGCAACAAATTTCCGTTCAACTTTTCCTGCCTAGGTCTTCATTGGCGATAAAACTTCAGCAAGTTTGAACCTGGATAATACGGAAAAAAGATCCAGTTTTGGATCTATTGATCAATTAATCTATAATTTTGTACCAAAACTTGGAGGTATTTCATGGAAAGGAAAATAAACTGAAGTGAGACAGACGACCAACGGGACCGTGCGCATGTGTACTAACGATCGGCAACGATGTTATTCTAGTCAGTGTTGTTCTACTCTTTGTACGGAATACGGCGTCTATGCACCAAATTTAACGGTAAAGTAGTTTTCAACTGCACCAAACATAACCTTACTTTAAAGGACGTCTTCGTGTTGGTTGTACCAATTCTATATACTGCATTTAAATAGTTATATACACAGAAATAATTTCACGCATGAACTCGATTAAAAAACCAAAACAATGTCAGCTGTTCAACCCTGTTTAGAAACCAAGGATATGTCAAACACAAATGATCTGATGAATTCTTTTGAAACTGTGGATGAAGACAAAGATTCAGATGAGGAAAGTTTTCATTTGTTCCTAGATGGGGAAGGCGATGAGGATATTACTAAAGAAAATATCGAGGAAAAGGAAAGCAGTACGACTAATTCAATTTCAGAAAAAAATAACGATGAGTCCTTAGAAAAACAAAATCAAGATGTAACTGAGGTAACCAATGTCAGCAATGAAAGTGAAGAAATAGTTCCATCCAATAAGGACACATTGGAGGAAAACCAAAGCGAACCTACAGAAGAAATACAATCTACTAAGGAAAGCGAGGCAGCAAAAAATCTTCCTGATGATGAGACCTCTGTGTCCATCCCCAAAACAGATATTTCAGAAGAAAATGTAAGTGAAACGAAGGAGATAAGTGTCGAAACTATTATTAATAAGTCAGAACTTGAAGCCACAAGTGAAAATGAAGATGACATTTTAAATAAGCATGTGTCTTCAGAAGAATTAAGTAATAATGTGGAAGAACTGGATCCAAATATCGAAGATAGTCTACTGAATGATTGTGATGAAATTGAAAATGAGGAAAATCTTGAAAAATCTAGTGAAAATGAACCGGAAAAAAATATTATAATCGCTAGTGAGGATACTGAAGTCGTTGAAAGTGAAGTGAAAGAGACATCTGACCAAACAGTTGAACAGATGCCAGAAACTAGTGAAAATGAGTGTAATAAAAACACAGAAGGTACTAAAGAACTTGAAAACGTGAGTGTTTCAGTTTCCAACTCTCAGAAGTGCGATGATAACTCCAACAGTTCGAGTCCTGACACAGATGATCTCCTTGACATATCAATGATTAAAGATTCAGCACAAGATGATGCTGATATCGCCGAAGATGCTCTACAATTGGAACAGGAGAAGGATGATTCAAACACAAAGGGTAATGAAAATATTGACAATGCAGATGATTCTTCTAATTCAGAGAACTCAGATGAAGAGGGTAAGGAAGAATCTGAAGCATCTGAAATTGTACAAAATGAACTTTCGGATTTAGAAAAAGAAAAAGATGCACAAGAAAGTGAAGATCCCATAAATAAAGTTGATGAATTACAGAATGAAAATATTGAGGAAGATGGAGATAATGCAGGCATTGTCGATTCTGTAAGTTCACAAAATTGTGAACAACAAACAGATAAAACGTCAAAAAGAAACCTTTCTGGTACTGACTTAGAACCTGCTTCTAAGAGAATAAAACTAGTAGAAACAAATGATGAAATTGAAATGGAATCTGGTGATATAACTGAACTACAAAACCTCATTTCCTTCTCACAGTTCATGACAAAATCCCATTTGAAAAAATTAACAAGGTCTGATTTGGAAGAATTTTGTATACAAAAACTGTGTGAGGCCATTCTGCATAAAAGTGAACTTGGAGAAACAAATCATCAACTCAAAATTTTAGAACAAACAATTGAATCTCTGAGGAGGGATCAAGGAGTTCTTACGAAGCAAATAAAGGATCTAGAAATAGTTAACAAAAAACTGATGCATGAAATTTTATCTGCAAATGGTACTAAACCTATCCTTCCAGTAAAAATTACTAGATCAGTAGGTCTACAAGTTAGATTACCTTCAGCCAATGATGCTAATGCAGTCAAACGTAGGTCAATGCCAATTATAGCACAAAAGACTCCTGTCCCACAGAATCAGTCAGGTACAGCCAGAGTTCGAACAACTTCAAATAGCACACCTAATCGACCCCTGACCCAACCCAGTCCACAGAAACAGACAACTCCGATTTTGAATCAGGCTTTACAGACTAGGATGAGAACTCCAGTGAAAACGCCACATGCACAAAATAATGCAACACAAAGGCCAAACATCTCACCAAAAGTAGTTCCCGAAAAAAGAGCAAGGACATCTGGTTCATTCATAGATTTAACTGACGAAGATGATAGGAGAGCTAACAACAAGAACTTGAAATCCATTGTGCCACAAGGAGTAAGGATAAATAGTGTTCCTAAAACAACTGTTTCATCTGTATTACCGTCAGTTGTTTCGACAACCACGCCGCAGCTTATGTATGTAGTCCAACCAAATTCACAAATAAAACAGGGGGTTTTAACAACTCATGGTCAGAAAGCTGTTCTCGTGAACTTTCAACCAACAAATGGAGTGTTAAATAGTATAAATTCTTCATCAGTGTCTGTTATACCTAAAGTAACTACAAATGTTCCGATCAAAGCCAAGCCTAGCCCTCAGAATTCACTATTGAAGGTAGGGAAGCATCCAGCTCCTCTGCCTAATCCCCCTGCAATTCAAGGTCCAAATGATAAATCCCTGAAAGCAATTCCTCCGAAACCTGTAGTTTCTTTCAGAAAAACGAATACTGGTATAATTTTACAATGGAGGATGCCTTACGATTTAAACAACTACGAATCCATTGCAAGTTATCAAGTTTACGCTTATCAAGAAACTTCTGCTCTTCCGAGTACGGATATGTGGAGAAAGGTGGGTGATGTTAAAGCTATGGCACTACCCATGGCTTGCACTTTAGCTCAATTTCCAGATAAAAATAAGTACTACTTTGCTGTAAGGCCTGTTGATGTTCATAAAAGAATAGGAAAGTTCAGTCATCCTGTATTGTCAGAATGAATAAGATTTCTATCGAAAGATCATTGTATAAATTTTAAGTATTGATCATTTTTCTGTTGTATGGAGTTTTTAAATATTATTTATGATTTGAACTGAATATGTAAAAATTTAACCGAATGTAATAAGGAATTAGATTATTGAACTAGAATTTAATATTATAAGACAGAAAAAGTTAGTGAATTGTACCTATACTTCAAATAATAAACTATTTTCAATTAAATAGATATTTGGAAAAATTTTATTATTAAACAACTGTCAATAAAATCATGAAGTAATGGAATTTGTCTCTGAAGAATTTCTCACTGATTTTAATTTTAACATTGTGTTGATATTGATGACTGAGTTCACAGTAAGTTTGAGATTTTTATTCCAAATAAAGCTTGTACATATATATTATTCATTTTAAGTCAAATTTGGTCTGTTTCTTCTGTTTATATAATACATCCATGGTAGAATTTGTATCTACTGATATTTACAATGAATATAAAGTTTGTGAATTAGCTCCAGGCTTGTACAAAAGTTCAATTGCTGTTGGAAGTGAATTATTAAATATTTTTTTCTTTCAGTTGTTCCTTCAATACACTAAGGTATCGGATAGCCAAATATTTCCTCTAAACAGATTAACATGTGAATAAATCACCTTTCTTCACTGTTCAATAATCAATTTAGCAAAATACTATTCAAATGTAATAATTCAATTATATTGTAAATTACTCTTCACTTTACTCATGAAGATATTCACTGTCTTTTATGGCAATCTTCTGTACTTTCATCAAATTTGACATGTTGAAAAATTCTTCAAACATTTTTTATAAAACACAGGTTTTTGCTCCTTTCTCCATTGTTTCCATATTAAAGGATGATTTTATTTTTTACTCATTTTTTAAAAATCTGGTTTTTCATCTTGAGTCAGATATTAAAAGCAGACAGTTTTTTGTTATGATCATCAGTGAAGATGAAACAATGTGGCATTCATATAGAATAGTTGGATTAATCAATGTAAAATCAGCAGCTTACTTAAAATAGTCACGGCAGAGTGCTGTTTCAGTTTTTACACGTACACTACAATCGCGTTCTCTTCGTTGCTGTCACTTATTTTATCATTCATTATTCAGCAAGATATATGATGATACATAGAATACATTGAATTCTATGCATTTTTAGTAGATGATTCATTACATAAGTATCATTTTATAATGACCACTTAATCTTTAAACAATATTAGTATATCGGAGAAAACATTGCAGAATGGACTAATTTGCCACAACAGCATCCGCGGGCTTGTTCATATTTGAATGGTTTTCACCGTTTTTCAACAGGAATCATTGTCCATTCTCCAATGGAATTATTTTTGGCTAAGGACAAATTTTATGAATTTAATTAAAAAGTGACTTTCATAAAGTTAGTTTTTTTTAGCAGAATTGAATAATTACCTACATCATCCGATAAAAATCTATGTAAGGTTTCATTATTGTTTTTTTCCTATGCAATTTGGTATAATCATTTAATGGCGATAATCGTAAACTAAAAAAACCATTCTGACAGGTAGCTGAAAAGTTGACTGACTTTCAAAACAACTTACTTAATCGATATCTTAATTCTTAAAACTCAACATCAAATATTCAGTTACAACAGGATAATTGTTTACGAGATGTTGACAATAAAGAATGTGATGTCGAGTGATATATTTTATGTTGTATTTCGATATTATCCTATACTTCAATGAAAGATTCGATATAATCAAACAATCAGTACTATTTTCAATATTGGGGTAAAATCCAAATAGACTAATCTCCTGAACCGTTGGGCGGATTATGCTATTTCCGGCTTTCCAGTAATACAACGTCATATGGTACCTAAAGACACAGAATCAAATCTGAGCACTAACCCTCCATACTGATGGTCTAATGAAGTAATCATTTGTCCATTTTAGGGCTTAAATTCCGAGCAACGAAGGACATTTGAAAGTAACGTCATAGTATAATAAAATATACTATGGTATAGTCATAGTGTACCTACATTGTATAAAGATAATAGATGGGCATATACCTAAATAAGAAATCAATCACACAATGAGTGCAGATTGCTTATCGCTGAGAACGGCAAGACCAGCAGTTTTTTTGAGATATCAAAAAACGTTGGAATTATTCTTAATTTTTTTTTTGAGGTCGATGCATTATCCTCAAGGTCATATATACATTCGTTTCTTCTATTTTCTTTCAATGATGTTATTTTGATTATAAAAATCACAGACCGCAGCGTATGTCGTTGAATAAACTACAATAAAATAATGGCTAAATACACTATGCGGGCATTGTTTAAATAAGGATTCTTTATAAAACACTATGGGACTTGTTAATTTTCGGAGATTATAAAGGATCTGGAGTGGCTTTTAAGGTTAAATCTATATGTATGTCATTGACATGCCATCAAATGTAGAGGTATAACTTTTATTTATTATTTATTCCGAAGAAAATTTTATCGTTTATACTATTTTCATCTATAGTTATCCTTTATATAAATTGTCGATTTTTCATATTTTTGTATACGCAGGTATGTCAATTTCAGTCAAATGTCATTTGAAGGTTATTGTGTCCTAATAGATTTACATGTTATTATAAGCTCATGCGAAGAAACACCTTTTTCATATGAGAAGGTTAATGAAAGTCATAAAATTTTAATCATCTTCCAACAGTTTCATTCACAAAAAATAATGATTCAATATAGAAATGTTCGAGGCACTAAATGGAATTTTGCTGACAGCGCCATCTGTTGGTCTTTGTTTGAGTCGCAGCAGGTGAATGGAGGTGTGAGAATCAAAGATTTAATCTTTGGTGAGAATAGCGACATATGGTGGATTATTGTACTAGTTAGGATTAGCAATAGCCTGCATTTTGAACTCAGTATCTACATGCCTTTGGTTTCAAGTTTCAAATGCAATTTACACATGAAACTATCCTCGTTTTGGAGATACATAAAAGAAAAGTTAAGTATTGGTGATAATGATAACGAATGTGTAACCCACAGAACATAAAACCTAATTATGCACCACAACTTGAAATAATTATTACGTAAGAGAGTGATGTAAGTGAAGAGTCATGCTTACAACCTGTGAAATGGAAGAACGTTTCAAGACAGCAATTTAAAAAGTTGCTAACGTACTAAAGATTCGATTGAAAATCGAGAATCACATATTGATATAGAGAGAGAGAGATCGTGATGCAGCTTTACTTCCTGAAAAAATCCATATTGTGATCGATTCGTATGATCTTCACGAAATTCTGCATAAACCTCCAAAGTGGTATTTACGGAAGCAATAATGTATTTTTATCTATTCTATTCACGAATTCGACCTTTCTTCTAAACTTTTAATCGTTAACATAACTGAATTCCGAAAAGGACTACTTAGAGGCTCGATATTTGAAGAATTTTTAAACAAATTCGCTGAATGAAACATGACATGACACATTCCACTCTGTATAATTAAAAAATAAAAGGTTATAGTAATTTTCCTGTCAGATAACGACGCAACGTTGTCTGTTCTACACGAAGTTCATGGAACTGTAGACCTAATACAAACATTGGCTGAGCTTCACGTCACATGCGAGAGAGAACGAAGATGCTCTTTTCTAGGGATGAAAAAGATGGGAGTGGAATCTTGGAGAGGATGAGGAAGGGGGGGAAGGGTTGATCCTATTTTGTAAAAGATTAAAAACAGGATGGAGGTGGAATAGAAATTCGGATTCCATGTCGCTTCAAAGCTCCATGTTCGTGTTGCTTGATTCTGCCTTTTAGAACTGCGACCTATACGACCTTTAGTTGTTTTACACAGCTCATTCAATATCAGACATTGCGAATGGTGCTAACTAATTTGAATAGGATGTTACGTCTTAACGATTTAAAACTGGCTTCCCCGTACGTGTGATACTCTTGGTCTGACTAGCAACTAGCTCTGGACATTTGTAAACCATTGTTGCTTTCTTTTCGATGTTTGGAGTACCGAGGCAGCTCAGTTTTTGATACACTCGAGCTACTCCCAAATAGAACGCATTTAAGTGATTACCATTTCGACCAATCAATCAGCGATGTAGTAAGCAAGTTGGACTGTGTATCGGAAGGCAGTTTTAGTCTGGTAAGGGGTTCACATTCCTCTGCGATCTTAAGGTCTATTGTGCCTCCATCAGAGCTGTTTTCGCAACTTCGCTACCTACAACTCAAACCAACCCTAGAGCTCCGAAGAACTCAAGAGGAGCTGTCCGAAACGCAAAATCCAGAGCACCATATATGATCCGCTGTTTACGTTTTCGATCCACAAAGCCTGTATCTACTGACTTGCTGATGCACTACGACCACCCTGTCAGCAGTTGCACAACATTAACAGCCGAAGCTGAGCTCATGGCAGCTTTCGGAGCTTTCTGGCAAAGGATAGTGGAAATTCCAAGATTAGGCGAGTCCTGGACAGGGTTGTTTTGTTGTTTACCTCTAATTGTTGGACTGCTGCACTGTATTATTATTTTCCAAGGGCAAAAAAGAGTTCTTGTACAGCTGGTATTATCATTGAGGCCCTTTTTATAAGTTCATCGGCTTCCTCATTTATTTGGAATTTCTGGTACGTAGAGGAAGTGTCATCTTTTTGAATCTAGCTTCATGGCATCAGTACATTCCCAGGACAGTATGGATCTTTGGATAGTCTGGAAGGGCGATTCCAACTCGCAGCGAGACTGGCTGCTAGTATTATGGTTTATGTGCGCCATTGATTCCTTTTCAGATACTGTTGAACTCAAAAATATAAAAGGTTTCTGTCCCAGGCGTATTGAAATCCTTAGTTTAGGTCAATATACCATACGGATTTCTTTTTGTACGATCATTTGAGAATGCCCACAACAATCAGACGGTCACTTTTACTACCGTTGCAAGTAAGTGCGTATTGACCCCTATCCCCAAGCAAGTTAGCATATAAGGGTCTCTTATTGCATCCTGCATTCGAAATTTCCTTACATGGAAGTGCAAGAGAGCCAGACTAAGAATGACTTTATAGGTGTTACTGTAGTTGTAGCTTTTAGCTCCTATGGTACCATCACAAAAAAACCATTGCAATTTTTGCAACGTGTGGTGGCCTCGTTAATTTTCGTTCGATATGCTGTAGGTTGCGTTTGTTGACGATGGGAACTACCGTTTTGTAAATCCATATTATCATTTCTGGTTTCGGTCCAAATATCCAGAACAACACCTTTTTATTATTTTCATTGCAGACGGCTGGCAGAATCCGCCCATTGAGGTACCAAATTGAAATAATATCAACTGGTAAAAAATACAATACCATTACACCAAACACGGAACACATTAACCCTGCGTTACCCGCAGGGTGAGCGCGGCGCTCACCTTTCTGATGTTGTTGGCACTGCAATAAGTGTCTTGCCCTAATCTACACGCCCTTCCAGCTAATCCCCTTCTGTAGTATTAGGTTCAATTGTATGTAAGTGGTTTTGCTGCTGCAACACGTTCAGCTATGCTATAGCGCATTCTTAGTCCGTGCATGTTTAAAAGTGAGCGACTTGCTAACCTGCGAGTATTGGTGTACGTTATATAGTTCGGCGAGTATGAAGGGTTTATTTTGTGTTTTCGCGTAGTAATATTGTGTTTTATATCATTGTTCAGGTGGGCGAGTAAAAAATGGATACTAACGAAGAAGCAAGACTTTCGAAAATATTTGAAGTGCTGTAGCAAGAAGAGCTACTTACGGTCGTCCTAACGTCCAACCGTAAACACAATTACTTCTGAAAGAAACAACTTAGAAACTCGATATTTGTAGAGTAGGTCGAATTCGTGAATTGGTTAAATCCGCCGAATTACCAATTACATTACAATACAGATTAGATCGAATTGAAATCCAGTAGTTCATCGAAAAAAACCTAGAAAAGCCTTGCCGTTAAGGCAGCAGGTTTTGGGCGCATGTTCATATTCGTTTCCAAAGCGGTCATCTCCATTGAACATGCGCGCAAAAGCTGCTGCCTTCACGGCAGTGATTTTCTAGGATTTCATTTAATTCTTTACCAATATTCTTTTAATTTCGATACAAAAATGTTTTGTTGGTTACTGAATTCAATTTTATTGTCCCCATAATAATTTTTTCACGCTAATATGGCAAAAAATTATAAGTGAGCAGAATGCTCACCTGCGAGTTACGGTGCTATTTTTGGACCCGCGGGTAACGCAGGGTTAATCAATTTCAAGCGATGGCCCAAAAGCGCCGGTTATAGTTACGGTTATCCAAACTGACATATAGGCAAAGAATAATCTGTGAATTAGGATAATCGTAACTATAACCGGAGCTTTTGGTCCATCGCTTGAAATCGATAATTGTCTGTTATGAGAAATTTGTTGGTTTAGTTATTTTATGGTGTTCCATTCTAGTTTTTGAGCAATTCAGAATAAGTAGGTATGTGAAATTCATTTAAAGAAAGTCGCATTTCTGCATCAAAGGAAGTAGGAAAATAAGTTGAATTCATTTTCGAAGCCTAACATTCTCACTCTCAAATTGGAAATAGGAAAGAAAATCTATTGAACTGAATCCCATATTGGCAAAAATAAAAATTCCAGGAAATGAAAACGTGATAGTAGGGGCATTGTTTAAGGGCAAAGGTTATAAACAATGGTAGGGGTAATGTCCCCTTCATTCAATGAACAATATTCTTGGTATTCTCAAAACGCAAGATGACGCCGTTTCAATGCGCCATGTGAATAACATTGAATGCAACTAACCTTACAGCATCCTTCATTGATGAATTGCCTAATTGAAATTGGTTCATTAATGAACATCGGTCATGTGTATGATAAATGTTTTCGGTAGAAAATAATGGGCTACGGCTACCTCCAGTACTATAGTTTAGCTTCCGATATATTGGATAGAGTAGTCGATTAATTTGTGAGAGTTCAATAGACGACTTCGACCCAAGTTGCCAACCCACAATTTTCTTCACAAATTTACTATCACTGGGGAACGGGAATTCGACATGATGAGGTTCGCGTTATTTAAAAATAGCCGTAAAATATGCCTCGGCTCTTCGAACAAGTATAGAGTTTTGTTAAGATCATCTCTGATTGGCTAGAATTAACGTTGGGATTCCAGATTTCATGTTTATAGTGTCAAATTTATATAGGATATGTTCCGCAAATCAACTTGGTTGTTTCGGTTGCCGGTTTGCCATTCCGTAAATATGAAATATTCGGTAGGTTCCTGGAAAGAAAGTAAATTACGGAATTTGATTGATGAAAAAACGTTCTTTATGTCATCAGAGCGACAGTCAATGTTCTATGGTAACATATCCATAGCATAGAATAATCTTTATTCACTTTATGTTCCATAGAACATAGAAGAGACAACAATCAACAATGGAAAAATTACTATAGGTATGGTCTATGGATCATAAGGTAAATAAAGATTGTTATATGCTATGGATATGTTACCATAAAACATTAGGGGCGTTCGTTTTTTACATCAGACTGCTCAGATTGCCCCTGAGTCGTTCGTTAATTACATCCAGATGTAGGAGACCACAGATGTCAACCGATCGTCAAACAAAATCAGAGCGAGTCGATGACGATTTTTTTCGTCGGTATCATCATTGTTCTCCTTAAACAATGGTATCATAGACAAGATCGGAGCAACTATAAATACGGCCCTTAGGGCCGTATGTCAAATTTACTCCATTAAGGGCCGTATTTATAGTTGTTCCTTGAGGCTTCCTTACTGAAGGCCGCCTTGAATTTGCTTTTCTATGTTTCTATGCAAACAAACTTGTATTTGTTTCCATAGAAAAGCAAATTCAAGGCGGCCTTCAGTAAGGAAGCCTCAAGGAACAACTATAAATACGGCCCTTAATGGAGTAAATTTGACATCATCTTGTCGATATCGATTACCCAGAAATAATTTCTGTTCAATTTTCATTTCGTTTTGGTTTTTTTCGTTAGCACAGTTCGGACAAAAGTAATTTTTTGAGTGGAATATACATATATAAATTTTTATTGATGGCAAGGTGGATAGATATCACTTACTATTGAATTTCGTCTACTTGTATATGAATGAATCATGATTTAAACCATTATCGGTGAATTCATATAATTGTGAAACATTTTAAGGAATCTTTAAACTGTTGATTTGCGAATAAGGGCCCTGTTTCTTCAGCAAGCCCCTGTATTTTTTTCAGAACTGTTCGTTCGTCGTCCTCTTCAACATGATCGATCATTA
Organism: Myrrha octodecimguttata; assembly: GCA_958510865.1. Taxonomy (NCBI): domain Eukaryota; kingdom Metazoa; phylum Arthropoda; class Insecta; order Coleoptera; family Coccinellidae; genus Myrrha; species Myrrha octodecimguttata. Next base: position 61,861,658 of record OY294056.1, read on the forward strand.
TTTGATATTCTTCTCTAATCAGCTCTAATGAAGTTACATTTATACTCATTTCTTCCAACGAGCTGAGAGATAAACACTGCAGAAAATAAAATATATGATTAACAATTTTGATTTGACATCAGTCATTGATACACAGATGAGAGGATATCAAATATTTATGGTCTGTGATTCTCATTTCGTCTGGATCGTTCGTTTACTTCAGATAAATGTCGCGTTCCGAAATTCCCAATCAGTACTGACCAGTAATCCGACCCGTTCCGAAATTACTGAAATCTACTGGCATCGTTTCCCCGCCAACTGTCAAAGTACCCTGTGCGAGGCTAGCAATCTACTGTTGGCTACTGCCAGTAAAAGGACGTGTGGGCGCCAGTACGTCATGAAAAGTGAGGTTACGTAAATGTTTTGCTCATAGACATAATAAACTCTCTGGACACGGCATACGAATCCATTTGTGAAGAGTCGAATGGGGATAATGAACCAAGTGAGAGGTCCGAGAGAGAGATAGAACTTTCAAACAGATTCATTATTATAGTCTATGGCTTCAAACTAATCTGTCTTATTTTTGCCGTATTTTATGATGGTTTGGCCCGCCCTAGTTCCCTCTTTGTCGGCCCGCTTCCTCTCTCTTTAAGCCATGTCCATATAGTTTTATAGGTCTATGGTTTTGCTTTGATTCACAGAATACATATGAATGAAATTATGATATGATTTGATTTTTCCATGTATAATTCATACTTGAAAAGGTGGTATTCATACAGGACAGATATAAACGGCAATACTAACCGAGAATGAGATTTCAACAAACTAGGTGAATAATTTTGCACCACACCTAAATAATTTTAAATCCTTGGAAGAGGGATATTCTGAAATCGCATGTTGTAATAGAAATAAATTTCTGCTACACAAATGCAAACTTTATATTGGGTTCTTCCTCACCGTTACTGCTAGAACTCGAGTCCTCAGTTGAAGAATCAAATAAATTGTCTACCAACGCAACTATGAAATTCTCCATAAAACAATTACCTTCGAAACTCTTGTGAAACATTCAGCTTCTGAATCTTCGAAATTCAAATTGCCGCGAACAAACGTCAACGTTGACATATCAGAATTCATTACTGGTAAGCGTTCCGTTATTTCCGTCTACAGTAATTTACTGGACAAGGGCCGCTATTTTCGAGCTCATCCGAATTAATTTCGTCTACGAGCTCTCGCGGCGATGCGACAGTTTGGCAACATGGTGTTCACGGTGTACTTGGGCATGATTTATTCACGAAAACACCTTTTGTATTATAATTTCGAGTGTTCCAATTATAATTCTGAACACTAAAATAACTTTTGAATATAAAAAAGCCAAATGGCCACAAAAAAAGGAAGAAATGATAAAATGCCTTGTTTTTTGGATGTGATGATCACTTTGCACGGTACAAAAATGACTCATATGCACTTGCGCACCAGTAAATGAACTTTCGCATAGCTTCGTTTTCGACTGAAATAGAAATACATCCTGGTTGGGAATTACGGAACGCGATAAAAATCTGATAACTCCATAAGATCTGTGGTCACGTGACCAAAAAATCTGTCGCCTCTCGGATGCAATAAACGAGCGCAGTAATTGATTGTCGTTCTGGTGCATATGTCTATGTTCTGGTAACAGAAAGATTGCTCTTTCATCAACCAAATTCCGAAATTAACCTTTTTTTCAGGCACCAACCGAATATTTCATATTTACAGAACAAAAAACCGGCAACAGAAATAATATATATTTGTATTCTGTGGAAATAACCATGTTGATTTGCTGAACATATCCTTTATAAACTTGACACTATTACCATTGTATACCATTTTATACAATGCTATTACCATTAAATTTCAGCCTAACAAAAACCTATATTTGAAAGGAATTATCTTGTTTGAGGAGCCGAGGCATATTTAACGGATATTTATAAATAATGCGAACCTTATCATGTCGAATTTGTCCTGAAATTCCCGTTCCCCAGTGATAGTAAATTTGTGAAGAAAATTGTGGGTTGGCAACTTGGGCCGGAGTCGTCTATTGAAAATAGAATGAAATAAATCACCAACATAAAGACAAGGACGAATATTTGTCGATAAGTCAACAATTATTCCACCTTGATCAGAGCTAATCATCCAATCAACCAGAACATCTACACTGAAGAAGCGGTGTCCAAGGAGTATGGTTACTGCAAATAAATTACTTTCTTTCCTATCACTTTAGACCGTGTTAGAAAAAATAAATCATTTGATACTACCATTATTTTACCTCTTTTATACAATGATTATACCATTGTTTAAGGATTAAACTTAAACAATGATTATATACTCATGGTATATATTAATGCATGTCACCTCATCTTGCAGATTGGGAGAGCTTGGCAAATTTGACAAGCTGTATCCATTGCAGCCTCAAAGCTATAGGTAGTCCCATGGTACTTTACTACGTTGATCCTGTGGCTTCTCGTTAATATATTTTCCGGCACAGGTGGAAATTCTACAATATATATTAAAAGTTTATTGCAGTTATGCCAGTCATACCAATTATATGTCGATTTTCAGACGATTTCTGGAAACGTGTAACACCAAAAGCATATATATTATTTTGATCGAGAAAATAGACAATATTTTTAGGATCCGGAGTGAATCTATCCAGAGTGAATCTATCCAGGAAAAAATTAGCTACGGTTCGACAATTCTCCACATAATTGAAATAGACGACTTCGGCCCAAGTTGCCAACCCACAATTTTCTTCACGAATTTGCCATCACTGGGGAACGAGAATTTCAGGAAGAATTCGACGTGATAAGGTTAGCGTTATTTATAAATATCCGTAAAAGATATGCCTCGGCTCCTCAAACAAGATACCTCCTTCCAAACATAGGGTTTTGTTGAGATCATTTCTGATTGGCTGAAATTTAAGTTGGGATTCCTGATTTCATGTTAATAGTGTCAAATTTATATGGGATATGTTCCGCAAATCAACTTGGATATTTCGGTTACCGGTTTTTCATTCTGTAAATATGAAAAAAGCGTTCTTTTTGTCACCAAAACGATAGCCATAAAACATTGATTGTCGTTCTGGTGCATGGAATTAATATGTCTATGTTTTGGTGACGGAAAGATTGCTTTTTCATCAATCAAATTCCGTAATTAACCTTTTTTTTCAGGGACCAACGAATATTTCATATTTACAGAAAGGAAAACCGGCAACCGAAATAACCAAGTTGATTTGCGGAACATATCCTATATAAACTTGACACTATTAACATGAAAAGGAATCCCAACTTGAATTTCAGCCTAACAAAAACCTATATTTGGAAGGAATTATCTTGTTTGAAGAGCCGGGGCATCTTTTACGGATATTTATAAATAACGCGAACCTTATCATTTCGAATTTGTCCTGAAATACTCGTTCCGCAATGATAGTAAATTTGTGAAGAAAATTGTGGGTTGGCAACTTGGGCCGAAGTCGTCTATTGCAGCAAAGTTGGAGATGATTTGAACCCCCATATGCGGATATGACGCGTTCATGATTACATTGAAGAGAAATCATAATTTCAAACAGAATATAAATATCAACATCAAATTAAATAGCATTGATCACAAGGGAGGATAAGCTATATTGGGTATTTTGGAAATTTAGTGGTGGATTTACAGTTTCTGGGGTCCTACACGCCAGAAATTACATAATTTTTTCGTTTTTTTCTGGGTTTTCACTCCCAATATCTGAAACAGAACTATTAGAAATTAAATAAGATTAACAAACTTCCAACTTGATCCAATATAATGATGACCCAAATTTATTTTAATTATTAAATCAGAGAGTATGGATTGCACTTATATTCGCCTGTAAATTCGAACGAAGCTCCTGAAAATGCCTTGATAGGGCGGAACATGTAAAGCGAATAATGATGAAAAATAAAGATCCATTTGCGTATGAGCATTCTTTTAGTTGTATATATTGAAAATAAATTATGGTCGATTGGTTGTTAGTTGTTATATGAAGATGGTACGTCCAACAAGGCCATTAAATACAGAAGCGTTTCCATCAAAATTTGCAACATAAAATTCAGCATCTGGTTTGTTAGAACTCGTATTTTGGAGAGGTTGATACCTAGGTTTAGTAACTTAATTTGGAGATTTGGAAATTCCTAACATTTTATACAAGTCAACTTGTTCTGATAACTGTGACCCAAAATTTAATTAAATTTTGTATGACAGTTGCACTTGCCTGTTAATTTTAAAGGAAGCTCCCGATGATGCCTTGATAGGGCGAAGCATGTAGAGCGAATTATGAAAAATGAAGATCCTTTTGCGTATGAGCATTCTTTTAGTTGTATAAACAAAAATTGTAAATATTTTCATGGAAAACGCCTTTGTGGGTTGCAGGATTGAACTATTTTTTAAGGCTATTTTCTTAGAAAACAGATTGCCTAATGGTCAATACAGAAACAATTCAAAGGATAAACAAATAAGCGAGTTGTGACGTTTTTGAGTACAAATCTGACTCGTTCATCAGACAAACGAAAACATTTTTGGAATTATTTTCTTTCCATTTTTCGTTTTGAGTTGAGACTAAAATCGAAAGAAAATTTTCATAATTATTTTCTGTGGATTTTAGTTTTGAGACTTTAGTCAAATTGACACTTAAAAGAAACCACAGCAACACAGATTCACTTGGTTTGAGAGTTTTTAATTCTACCTCTTTTTTCGATCAATGCGGCCAATTAGATTCAATTCCTACAGAACAATCAGCAAAACTAGAAATTCAACAAAAATCAGGAGATTTTACTTGCTTGTTCGAATTCGGACCAGTTTCCTCGGGAAATTTTGTATCGCGGTTCATGCCGTCATTTTTCTACCGACTACTAAATTTCAATTCGGTCTGATTTGTATTTCAAAAATATTGGGAGAATTACATTTATACATGCTACAGAACAAATCTCCTGTTTTTCCAGAGATTCTAAGAAAGCATCCAAGTTTTAAACATTTTATTTCCAATAGTTCCGGAAATAATCATCGGATAGAACCGAAATTTGGAGGTTAAATATTAACTCCAAGATCTCTTCCGGATGTAATCGAAATCTGATGAATAGTCTCTGAAAAACCGAGTTTTTTCAACAAAAATCCCCAACTGATTTCGAAGATTCAAATCGATCGCATCAGTAATTCTTGAGATATTGAAGAACTAACCTCAAAGTTTCCTAATAGACGTTTTCGGCCCAAGTTGCCAACCCACAATTTTCTTCACAAATTCACTATCACTAGGGAACGGGAATTTCAGGACAAATTCAACATGATAAGGTTCGCGTTATTCATAAATATCCTTAAAAGATGCCTCTGCTTCTCAAACAAGATAATTCCTTCCAAATGTAGGGTTTTGTTGAGATCATCTTTGATTGGCTGAAATTCAAGTTGGGATTCCTGATTTCATGTTAATAGTGTCACATTTATAAAGGATATGTTCCACAAATCAACTTGGTTATTTCGGTTGCAGGTTTTCCGTTCTGTAAATATGAAATAATCGGTTGGTCCCTAAAAAAAAGGGTAATTACGGAATTTTATTGACGAAAAAGCAATCTCTCTGTCACCAGAACATAGACATATTAAGTCTATGCCCCAGAACGACCATCAATATTTTATGGTAACATATCCATAGCATAGAACAATCTTCATTTACTTTATGATCCATAGCACATAGAAGAAACAACAATCAAGAATGGAAAAATTACAAGGTATGGGCACAGACCAACAAGACAAATCACTTCATCGTTTGCGGGAATCGCGTCTCTCCGACCTTGAGAAATATAGCAGACATAACCACACTTTCTTCTTCCTCGAAACAGCTGTCAAATTGAATACTTGATTTTGGATTATCTAAAATCGAAATGTAAAAACGGATTTGTCGGGATTCAAGAATCTCAAAATCAAAATCAGACTAAGATTTTTCGATGAAACCATTTGATAAGCAAATTTCCAACACCAAAGCGAGTGTTTTGTCACACCTTAAACTCCTGTAGAAGAACTCAGTTGGAGTAAATGAAAATTTTGGAAAAATGTTATGGAAAACCCGTTTACCTTAATCAGAGAATCTTTGTAGTTTCACATCAAATGAGATTCATTTCAATATAAAATCAAATTATGAATAGACCAACTTTGTTCGATTCCAATCCTAGTGTTTGTGCAATCATATACAATTTTATTAGACATCCCATCGTTTTAATTGAATAATGGAGGTTGTAATGCTTTTACTTCAGTTGCGATTCCTTTATATTATATAAAATGAACATTAGGAATGAGTCCACCTAAGTTCGATCATTGTATAAAGATACAATGGTTCGATTCCAATTCTTGTTGTATAATTAAAACATATAATGAGGACTGTCATCATAAAATAGAACCTCAAAGATGACTAAACAATTGATTTGGTTGTAAAAAACTGTATGGATTATATTCTTAAATTGAACAGATACGAAATTATTCATCAATTAATAGGATGAAAAATTCATTTCAGTTTGTTTACATGTTTATAACCTCTTCAAGCGAGTCCGAAAACGGCGAGAGTGACGTAATTCTATTCCTGCAATCTGATTGGCACCCCAAAGCACCCCAAACGCCTTCTAAAATTCTGATTAGCTCGATTCAGGGTCATAACTGCGTTGTCATAGATTTCCTAAGTAAATGACGCGAGTGGTTTATCTGGTTGATCTGTGGTATGGGGTGCGTTTTTATTTTCATCGAACTGATTAATCGGTGTATCTCCCTCTCTCTCTTCTTTTGTTCTCCACAAAAGAAGAGAAAGATAAAGGTTAATCGATTAATCATCAATATGTCTATGTTCTGGTGATAGAAAGATTGCTTTTTCGTCAATCAAATTCCGTAATTACCCTTTTTTCAGGAACCAACCGATTATTTCATATTTACAGAACGAAAAACCAGCAACCGAAATAACCAAGTTGATCTGCGGAACATATCCTTTATAAATGTGACACTATTAACATGAAATCAGGAATCCCAACTTGAATTTCAGCATAACAAAAAATCTATATTTGGAAGGAATTATCTTGTTTGTTACGGATATTCATAAATAACCATTTCGAACCATTGTCCTGAAATTCCCGTGCCCCAGTGATTGGGTTGGCAACTTAGGCCGAAGTCGTCTATTCGATCTGATCTGTATTTTTAAAAATATTGGGAGAATTATATTTCGAATAGATCCTATACATAATCATTGGGCGAATTTTACCCATTCACGAATACGACCTAACGGCTAACCGTTAACGAAATGAGAATTCATTTAGATAATCGATTTTTGTAGAATCGGTTCGATTATTTCAAAAGGTCGAATTAGTGAATTGGTAAAATCCGTCCTATGATTTCACAGATAATAGATATGACAATTCGAAATTTTAATTTGACAACATTTCCAGAGAAAAACACTCAATGAAACTTTATCAATAATCCATCTACAATCGGATCGGAAATTTAATAAAATTCTGTTTGTTAGAGAAATCTCATATTTCCATAGGCCTTTTTGGTAACATATTCTTGTGCACTATCTTCATCAAAAATTATTCTGTGAGCAACCAAACCGTTGAATTGATCATAGATAACATTGTGTATTTTGTGTTTATACGTAAAATATGACCATGATTTTATCTCTGAAATACCACTTCATTTTGCGCGCATGTTCTAGGGAAACAGCGTGCTATCGTTTTGTCCAAATGTCTGTAATTTTCGATGATTGAGTCGAAAATGGTCTCAAACGACTAGGTTGGACTCGCTGATGACGAATCCGGTGTCGAAATCGATTCTGTCCGGCCGTGGACACGATAACTGTCGAACGGATCCAGCTAGCGACTCGAAACTTGCAGGGTAGTTCGCGCATCGGAATGCCGCGGTTAAATTCGTTAATGGACCAAATTGGCCGAATAGTTTCGGATTTACAGCCATTTGAAATTTTGAGGTTATTTCCTCATTTTTCAGAAACTACTGGAGCGATTGGATTGAAACTTGGCAGTTAGTTGAAGCATAACGACGCGCAACATCAAGCTAAATTTCGTTGAAATCGTATGGTCTTTCATAAGAAAAAAAAAATGTTTTCGAAAAATTTTTTTTTTCTGAAACTATTGTTTATATTCGAGAACAGTTATACCTTGAACTTCATATTTCACAGCAGTATGCCAAATTTCACTTCGATACGCTATTCGTTTTGGAGATATTGGGAAAAAATATGGAGAATTTCGTGGTTTTCCTCACGATATCGTTGTTTTTTTCAGTATAACTCAAGAAATACTGATTCAATCGAAGCTAGTTCGAAAAAGTTAGTCATATTGACACTTTAAAGGAACCTCAGCAACGCAGATTCACTTGGTTTGGAAGTTTTTGCGCGCATGTTCTAGGGGAACAGCGTGCTATCGTTTTGTCCAAATGTCTGTAATTTTGGATGATTGAGCCGAAAATGGTCTCAATCGACTAAGTTGGACTCACTGATGACGAATCAGGTGTCAAAATCGATTCTGTCCGGCAGGCCGGCTGTGGACACTATAACTGTCGAACGAAGGGAGCTAGCAACTTGAAACTTTCAGGGTAGGTCGCGCATTGGAATGCTAGATTAAGTTCGTTAATGAGCCAAATCGGTCGAATAGTTTCGGAGTCACTTGAAATTTAGAAATATTTATTTTTTATTTCAGAAACTACTTGAGCGATTAGATTCAAACTTTGCAATTAGGTGGAGTATAACGACTCACAACTTTGAGCCAAATTTTGTCAGGATCATATTGTCGGTAAATTAAAAAAAAATTTTCAAAATTTTTTTCCAAAAAATTTTTTTTTCGGAAACCATTCATCATATCCAAAAAAATTCCACTCAGACTTTGAGCTTCATAGATAACAGCAGTGTATCAAATTTCAGTTCGATACGATCATAAGTTTCGGAGATATCGGGAAAAAATATGTAAAATTTCGAGGTTTTCTTCTCGATATCGTTGTTTTTTTCGGTATAACTCGAGAAATACTGATTCAATCCTGATAAAACTTCGCAACTAGTTTGAAGATGCTGAAAGACAACTTTATGCAGAATTTCGTGATGATCGTGTCATTAGAACAATTTGAAAAAAAAAATTTCTGTGATTTTCTCATCATATCATCCTGTAATTTTTCGATGAAGTACTGGATTTCAATTCGATCTAATCTTTATTTTTGGAAATATTGGGAAAATAAAATTTTGAATGAGTATATCTACGGAATCATTGGGTGGATTTCACCCATTCACGAATTCGGCTTTCGTAATTAAGGTCCAAACTTTCTCTACAAATATCGAGTTTACGGTCGGCCTAAAGGCCGACTGCGTAAACGCAATAACTTCCGGAAGAAACGACTTAGAAACTCGATATTTGTAGAGTAGGTTTGGGGCTTAGTTACGAAGGTCGAAATCGTGAATGGGTAAAATCTGCCCAATGATTCCGTAGACATTTAAAATTTTATTTTTACAATATTCCCAAAAAAACAGATTAGATCGAATTGAAATCCAGTGCCTAATTCATCAAAAAAAATCTAGAAAAGCACTGCCGTGAAAGCAGCAGCTTTTGCGTGCATGTTCAAATTCGTTGCTGAAGCGGTCATCCACATTGAAAATGCGCGCGAAAGCTGCTGCTTTCACGGCAGTGCTTCTCTGGATTTGTTTTTTATATATTTGTACATTTAGTATCCAAACAGTATTCATCATTTGGTTTTCATATATCAGTATAAATAAATTCATGATCAGTCTATACAAGTGGTTCATAAACTTTTCAGATACAGAAAACGGACATATCCAAATCATAATGGTTTTGAGGACAAATTGTGAGGAGCATTATTACAATGGTTAGGATTGACTATACCATTGTGGAAGGTCTACTGTGAACTGCAGTCGTTATACAATGACCATACCATAGTATAAACTATTATTATACTACTACTACCATACTTCAATTTCTCACTGCCGGTTTCACAAACCGTTCAAGCCCGATTAGGGTCAATTGTCAATCACATAATACAAATATATGTTCACAATCAACAGAAAATTTTGCCGACACCTACTTCAGAATACATTTTTTAGTATCCTGGGTTGCCTACCTTATACTCGCTACGACTATTATGTGATTATAGTTATTTCGTCGAAAAACAGTTATAAAAATATTGTTTTTGATGACACTATGTTAGTGAATAGTCTTGTGGATATGATTATTATTAATTATTAATAAAACCTCGGCTTACTATTAAAAAAATGCGAAATTTTATAATCTGTATAATACTCACCAATGCAAACGCATTTTGTTAATATATATGTAACAAATTAAAGCTTAATTCGGTTGGCACGAAGTTGCAGAGGAAACAAGCAAACGCGTTTTCTCATACAAATGAGCTTCGCAGCCTCTACAAAAGAGGCTGCAAAGCTCTTTGAGTCAAGCTCATATGAGCCCTCATTTGTATAACATAGTTATCGATTATGAGTTTTAAGAAGTGGTTGATTCTTGAAAGGACCGCGTTTGGGCATGAATGCGCACGTGTCTGGACGAAAAAGAATTACCTCTGCAACGACTTTAAGCCAACCTTTTTGCGAATATTTTTTGCTTTTCACTTATCGGAAAAATTGGAATAGATTTCTTTACGATACAGATTTCCGTCAATACCTTACTTGTCTTTCCAATGTTCCTTGTTGTTGAGGTCATGACAGATTTTAATTTGAGACGAAACATCTTGACAAACGTATTTTTTTTCAATGCATCTATAAGTAGTATTTTGAACAATCAGACTGATGATGACTAATAATTATTTTGTCGAGACACAAACACGAACCTTTTCGCAAATTCTCCATGCAAATCAATGAATTCAACTGTTGCTTCAGATGTGCAACCTGAAAATTTCAAGTATCTAGGTCTTTTGTTTCGAAGACGGTTGGCCGGCCGGCCGACCGTCCATCCGTTCGTATGTGCTCTGACTTTCGAAGGACAGTACCTATAAAGACTTAAAATTATATCCGATTAGTTTCATAGTCCAAATATCTTGGTAAAGTGAAATGGGCTCAAAAGTTTCAGAATTGGTTTCGTGCGTCGTTTGACATTTGTCATACGTTGGAGGTAAAACAACCTCACTTACCCGGTTTGTTTATGTTATGAAGTACAGCATTTTCAACAATTTCAGGATAAATTCACAAGTTGAAATGATTTATATTAATAGAATTGGTGAATAACTAGGCCTAGTTATTGTTTCGTTCTGAAATACAACATAAATACACCGAGGGACGAAGGAATCCGATTTTTCAGATATATTGTTGTGTAGACTTTATATTTGAATATTTGCATTTTCGACCCATTCCCCTTAGGTTTATCTGGTATTGGAAGAAATAGAATACTATGTGAACTATCCCAGAGAAGGCAAACATCATATATTCACGCCATAAATTGAAACAAAAAAAAAAGAAAACTTGGAAGGAGGAAGTAAGGAAAGCCATGAGTGCCAGAGATTTGAGGGAAGATCAATGGAAAAACCGGAAAGAATGGAAGTTAGGCATCGGACAACGAAGAAAAACGTTTTAAAACCGATATATATATATATATATATATATAAATTGAAAAAACTGTTCTGACAAAGTAACAAGCTATGGTAGAGTTTGTTGGAGGCATTTCCACACTGGTTAAGGAATTATGTTAGACTATCTATTTAATTTGTTCTGTTTAATAAGTTGACTCATGATGAGATAAGTATGATAAGAATATTTCGTGTTTGTTATACACATTTCAAAAATAATATCTTCTCAACACTACAATAGCTGGCGTTATGAATGACAAACCCATCCTGAATGGTTACCACTCGCATCTCCATATGATATATAAAGGCAATTCGTTTTGTGATAGATTTGTTAAAATATTGCATGCATTTTATAATAAAAATGAACCAGATAACTTTCTCCGTTCCGATGTGGCTCGACTACTCAAGGATGGAACTTCTACATTTTGTTGTTTGTAATATGTTTCGAATTGACCTTATTGTCACTTATTAAAGATTAGGAAGGCCCTAATGTTGCATCTGCATAATAAAAAGCATTTTATATGGATAGTAAAGAATTTTTTGAGGATGAATCGAAATCGGTGTTCAAGGAAAAAATTTCGTATGAATTATTTTATTTGTAACATAGAGTTAGTATAATAAATATATAATTGAAAATTATGATAGCACTGACATAGCAAGTGTAGACCAATATTGTAGTAATTTGATAATTTGCAACATAGAACGTTATTTGAAATAATACTGAGAAGTTCTCTGAACCCATGTTTTTCCATTCCATACATTTGTTGGATTTCATTCTGCTATTTATTTTCAGGAATTAATGAGCCAAACATTTTACTGTTGCATTTTCAATAATTATACCTATAATAAATGCTATCTCTGATGTGGATACTCTAGGCTTTAGAAGACAAGGATAAATACTGCAATTTTCATTTATATCGTTTTGAACGATTATCATCTGAGATTGAATATCAGTTAATCAAATCCATTATCACAAAATTACACTTGTAAAATTAATAGAATCACTAAAATCTCCAAATAATCGCTCTTCGCCAATGTAAACAAAGCGAATGTATTCCTTGGTCTCTCGGTGTATTTATGTTGCATTTCACAACGACACAATAACTTGGCCTCACGGGTCTAGTAATCCACCAATTCTATGAATATAAATCATTTAAACTTGTGAATTTATCCTGAAATTGTTGAAAATGCTGTATTTCATAACATAAACAAAACGGGAAAGTGAGTTTGTTTTACCTCCAACGTATGACAAATGTACGAAAGCGTAGAGGGCCATGGTAGAATTTTATTGAGGAATTCATACATTTATGTATGAATTCATACTAAAAAGTATGAATTCATACAAAAATGTATGAATTCATAGAAAAAAGTATGAATCAATCCAACAGAAGTTTCAGAGCGGAAATTGAATAAATTAACGCAAGGCAAGGGTTGTGTTATTGTAATTATTTCTGAGAACTCCATAGCGATTAAAAAGGTGATTTGTGTAGCGGACCTAAAATGAACTAATTCCGAATTAATGCAATATCTATGAATGAATTCGATGCCAAACCAGAACTGCATGAATCTTTCAGAGACCTAAGCTTATTGTTCATTTTACTGATCCTAAACACGATAACTTCCGATTAGGATTAAACTGAGACACTCAATATTTGTAAAGTAATTAAAAAATTTCAAAAAGCACTGCCGTGAAGGCAGTAGCTTTTGTGCGCATGTTCAATGTAGATGACCGCTTCAGCAACGAATTTGAACATGCACGCAAAAGCTGCTGCCTTCACGCCAGTGCTTTTTGAATTTTTTTTTGATAAATTACTGGATTTCAATTTTTCAATTCGAACTAATCTGTATTTTTGGAAATATTGGAAAAATAAAATTTTGAATGGGTATATCTACGGAATTATTGGGCGCATTTTACCCATTCACGAATTCTACCTTCGTAATTAAGCCCCAAACCTACTCTACAAATATCGAGTTTCTAAGTCGTTTTTTCGGAAGTTATTGTGTTTGCGGTCAGCCTAACGGCCGACTGCGTAAACACAATAACTTAGAAACTCGATATTAGTAGAGAAGGGTTGGACCTTAATTACGAAGGCTGAATTCGCGAATTGGTAAAATCCACCCAATGATTCCGCAGATATACCCATTCAAAATTTCATTTTTCCAATATTTCCAAAAATACAGATCAGATTGAATTGAAATCCAGTACTTCGTCGAAAAATTACAGTTCGAAGGTTCATACAGAATTTAATGAGGATGATATGATAAGAAAATCACAGAAATTTTTTTTTCAAATTGTTCTAATGACACGATTATCACGAAATTCTGCATGAAGTTGTCTTTCAGCATCTTCAAACTAGCTGCGAAGTTTTATCAGGACCGAATCAGTATTTCTCGAGTTATACCGAAAAAAACAACGATATTGAGTAGAAAACCTCGAAATTTGACATATTTTTTCCCGATATCTCCGAAACTTATGATCGTATCGAACTGAAATTTGATACACTGCTGTGAAATATGAAGCTCAAAGTGTGAGTGGTATTTTTTTTTTTGGATATGTTGAATGGTTTCCGAAAAAAAAAATTTTTCGGAAAAAAATTTCGAAAACAATTTTTTTGAAATATACTGACAATATGATCCTGACGAAATTGGGCTCAAAGTTGCGCGTTGTTATGCTCCACCTAACTGCCAAGTTTGAATCCAATCGCTCAAATATAATGAAATAAAAAATAAATAACTTCAAAATTTCTAGTGCCCATAACTCAGAAACAATTCGACCGATTCGGCCCATTACCGAACTTAGCCGCGGCATTATGATGCGCGACCTACCCTGAAAGTTTCAAGTTGCTAGCTTGCTTCTGTCGACAGTTATCGTGTCGTCGGTCGACCGGCCGGACAGAATAGAGTGTCTCAGTTTAATCCTAATCGGAAGTTATCGTGTTTAGGATCAGTAAAATGAACAATAAACTTAGGTCTCTGAAAGATTCATGCAGTTCTGGTTCGGCATCGAATTAATTTATAGATATTGCATTAATTCGGAATTAGTTCATTCTAGGTCCGCTACACAAATCACTTTTTTAATAGCTATGGAGTTTTCAGGAATAATTATAATAACACAACCCTTGCCGTGTGTTAATTTATTCAATTTCCGCTCTGAATCTTCTGTTGGATTGAACAACTTCCATTAGTGAAATAATCAAGGAAAAACGTCAAATATGTCCGAAGAAAATATCATTAATACGTCACACTTCGTAGTACGAAAGCGTAGAAGGGCCATGGTAGAATTTTATTGAGGAATTCATACATTTATGTATGAATTCATACTAAAAAGTATGAATTCATACAAAAATGTATGAATTCATACAAAAATGTATGAATTCATAGAAAAAAGTATGAATTCATAGAAAAAAGTATGAATTCATTGGAAAATGTATGAATTCATACAAAAAGTATGAATTCCGCAGTCCACCGAGTGTGACGTATTAATGATATTTTCTTCGGACATATTTGACGTTTTTTCTTGATTATTTCACTAGTGGAAGTTGTTCAATCCAACAGAAGTTTCAGGGCGGAAATTGAATAAATTAACGCACGGCAAGGGTTGTGTTATCATAATTATTTCTGAAAACTCCATAGCGATTGAAAAAGTGATTTGTGTAGCGGACCTAGAATGAACTAATTCCGAATTAATGCAATATCTATAAGTGAATTCGATGCCAAACCAGAACTGCATGAATCTTTCAGAGACCTAAGTTTATTGTTCATTTTACTGATCCTAAACACGATAACTTCCGATAAGGATTAAACTGAGACACTCAATATTTGTAAAGCAGGTTTGGACCTTAATTAAAAAATTTCAAAAAGCACTGCCGTGAAGGCAGTAGCTTTTGCGCGCATGTTCAATGTAGATGACCGCTTCAGCAACGAATTTGAACATGCACGCAAAAGCTGCTGCCTTCACGCCAGTGCTTTTTGAAATTTTTTTTGATAAATTACTGGATTTCAATTTTTCAATTCGATCTAATCTGTATTTTTGGAAATGTTGGAAAAATATAATTTTGAATGGGTATATCTACAGAATCATTGGGCGCATTTTACCCATTCACGAATTCGACCTTCGTAATTAAGCCCCAAACCTACTCTACAAATATCGAGTTTCTAAGTCATTTTTTCGGAAGTTATTGTGTTTGCGGTCAGCCTAACGGCCGACTGCGTGAACACAATAACTTCCGAAAGAAACAACTTAGAAACTCGATATTTGTAGAGAAGGTTTGGACCTTAATTACGAAGGCCGAATTCGTGAATGGGTAAAATCCACCCAATGATTCCGCAGATATACCCATTCAAAATTTTATTTTTCCAATATTTCCAAAAATACAGATCAAATTGAATTGAAATCCAGTACTCCGTCGAAAAATTACAGTTCGAAGGTTCATACAGAATTTAATGAGGATGATATGATAAGAAAATCACAGAAATTTTTTTTTCAAATTGTTCTAATGACACGATTATCACGAAATTCTGCGTGAGGTTTTCTTTCAGCATCTTCAAACTAGCTGCGAAGTTTTATCAGGACTGAATCAGTATTTCTCGAGTTATATCGAAAAAAACAACGATATCGAGAAGAAAACGTCGAAATTTGACATATTTTTTCCCGATATCTCCGAAACTTATGATCGTATCGAACTGAAATTTGATACACTGCTGTGAAATATGAAGCTCAAAGTGTAAGTGGTATTTTTTTGGATATGTTGAATGGTTTCCGGGAAAAAAAAATTTTTTGGAAAAAAATTTCGAAAAAAATTTTTTTTTTATTTACTGACAATATGATCCTGACGAAATTTGGCTCAAAGTTGCGCGTTGTTATGCTCCACCTAACTGCCAAGGTTGAATCTAATCGCTCAAGCATTTTCTGAAATAAAAATAAATAACTTCAAAATTTCTAGTGCCCATAACTCAGAAACTATTCGACCGGTTTGGCCCATTAACGAACTTAGCCGCGGCATTATGATGCGCGACCTACCCTGAAAGTTTCAAGTTGCTAGCTTGCTTCTGTCGACAGTTATCGTGTCGTCGGCCGACCGGCCGGACAGAATTGAGTGTCTCAGTTATCGTGTCAAGTTATCGTGTTTAGGATCAGTAAAATGAACAATAAACTTAGGTCTCTGAAAGATTCATGCAGTTCTGGTTTGGCATCGAATTCATTTATAGATATTGCATTAATTCGGAATTAATTCATTCTAGGTCCGCTACACAAATCACTTTTTTAATCGCTATGGAGTTTTCAGAAATAATTATTCAATTTCCGCTCTGAAACTTCTGTTGGATTGAACAACTTCCATTAGTGAAATAATCAAGAAAAAACGTCAAATATGTCCGAAGAAAATATCATTAATACGTCACACTCGGTGGACAGCGGAATTCATACTTTTTCCAATGAATTCATACTTTTTTGTATGAATCCATACTTTTTTGTATGAATTCATACTTTTTTCTATGAATTCATACTTTTTTCTATGAATTCATACATTTTTGTATGAATTCATACATTTTTGTATGAATTCATACTTTTAAGTACGAAAGCGTAGAGGGGCCATGGCAGAATTTTATTGAGGAATTCATACATTTATGTATGAATTCATACTTAAAAGTATGAATTCATACAAAAATGTATGAATTCATGCAAAAATATATGAATTCATAGAAAAAAGTATGAATTCATACAAAAAAGTATGAATCCATACAAAAAAGTATGATTTCACTGGAAAAAGTATGAATTCCGCTGTCCACCGAGTGCGACGTATTAATGATATTTTCTTCGGACATATTTGACGTTTTTTCTTGATTATTTCACTAATGGAAGTTGTTCAATCCAACAGAAGTTTCAAAGCGGAAATTGAATAATTATAATTAAATTAAATAATTTTTTGTATGAATTCATACTTTTTTGCATGAATTCATACTTTTTTCTATGAATTCATACTTTTTTCATTCAAAAATTCATACATTTTTGTATGAATTCATACATTTTTGTATGAATTCATACATAAATGTATGAATTCCTCAATAAAATTCTACCATGGCCCCTCTACGCTTTCGTACAAATGTCAAACGACGCACGAAACCAATAGACGACCTCGGCCCAAGTTGCCAACCCACAATTTTCTTACTAATTTACTATTACTGGGGAACGGGAAATTCAGGACAAATTCGACATGATAAGGTTCGCCTTATTTATAAATATACGTAAAAGATGCCTTTGCTCCTCAAACAAGATAATTCCTTCGTAATATAGGGTTTTATTAAAATCATCTTTGATTGGCTAAAATTTAAGTTAGGATTCCTGATTCCGTATTAATAGCACAGATCAACCAGATAAACCACTCGCGTCATCTACCTAGGAAATCTATGTCAACGCAGATATGACCCTGAATCGAGCTAATCAGAATTTTAGCAGGCGTTTGGGGTGCTTTGGGGTGCCAATTAGATTGCAGGAATAGGATTACGTCACTCTCGCCGCTTTCGGACTCGCTTGAAGAGGTTATAAACATATAAACAAGCTGAAATGAATTTTTCATCCTATTTATTGATGAATAATTTCGTATCTGTTCCATTTTAGAATATAATGCAAACAGTTTTTTACAACCAAATGAATTGTTTGTCATCTTTGAGGTTCTATTTTATGATGACAGTCCTCATATTATATGTTTTAATTATACAACAAGAATTGGAATCGAACTAAGGTGGACTCATTCATAATGTTCATTTTATATAATATAAAGGAATCGCAACTGAAGTAAAAGAATTATAACCTCCATTATTCAATTAAAACGATGGGATGTCTAATAAAATTGTATATGATTGCACAAACACTAGGATTGGAATCGAACAAAGTTGGTCTATTCATAGTTTGATTTTATATTGATATGAATCTCATTTGGTATGAAACTACAAAGATTCTATGATTAAGGTAAACAGGTTTTCCATAACATTTTTCCAAAATTTTCATTTACTCCAACCGAGTTCTTCTACAGGAGTTTGAGATGTGACAAAACACTCGCTTTGGTATTGGAAATTTGCTTTTCAAATGGTGTCATCGAAAAATCTTAGTCTGATTTTGATTTTGTGATTCCTGATCCCGACAAATCCGATTTTACATTTCGGTTTTAGATATTCCAAAATCAAGTATTCAATTTGACAGCTGTTTCGAGGAAGGAGAAAGTGTGGTTATGTCTGTTATATTTCTCAAGGTCGGAGAGACGCGATTCCCGCAAACGATGAAGTGATTTGTCTTGTTGGTCTGTGTTAATACTGTCAAATTTATATAGGATATGTTCCGCGAACCAACTTGGTTATTTCGGTTGCCGGTTTCCATTCCGTAAATTTTAAATATTCGGTTGATTCCTGAAAAACCACCAATTCACTAATTCGACCTTTTGAAATAATCGAACCGATTCTACAAAAATCGATTATCTAAATGAATTCTCATTTCGTTAACGGTTAGCCGTTAGGTCGTATTCGTGAATGGGTAAAATTCGCCCAATGATTATGTATAGGATCTATTCGAAATATAATTCTCCCAATATTTTTAAAAATACAGATCAGATCGAATAGACGACTTCGGCCTAAGTTGCCAACCCACAAATTTCTTCACAAATTTACTATCACTGGGGCACGGGAATTTCAGGACAATGGTTATTTATGAATATCCGTAAAAGATGCCTCGGCTCCTCAAACAAGATAGTTCCTTCCAAAAATAGGTTTTTGTTAGTCTGAAACATAAGTTGGGATTCCTGATTTCATGTTGATAGTGTCAAGTTTATGAAGATGTTCCGCAAATCAACTTGGCTATTTCGGTTGCCGGTTTTCCTTTCTGTAAGTATGAGATATTCGGTTGGTTCCTGAAAAAAAAGGTTAATTACGGAATTTGATTGATGAAAAAGCAACCTTTCAGTCACCATAACATAGACATAGTCTATGCACCAGAACGACAATCGATATTTTATGGTAACCTATCCATAGCATAGAACAATCTTTATTTATTTATGATGCATGGACCATACCTAGTAATTTTTCCATTGTTGATTTTTGTCTATTATTTGTTCTATGGATCATAAGTAAAAAAAGATTGTTCTACGCTATGGATATGTTACCATAAAACATGGACTGTCATTCTGGTGACAGAAAGGATGTTTTTTCATCGATCAAATTCCGTAATTTCTTTTTTTCAGGACCAACCGAATATTTCATATTTACAGAATGAAAAACCGGCAACCGATATAACCAAGTTGATTTGTGGAACATATCCTATTTAAATTTGACACTATTAATACGAAATCAGGAATCCCAACTTAAATTTCAGCCGATCAGAGATGATCTTAACAAAACCCTATATTTAGAAGGAATAATCTTGTTTGAGGAGCCGAGGCCTCTTTTACTACGGATATTCATAAATGACGCGAACCTTGTCATGTCGAATTTGTCCTGAAATTCCCGTTCCCCAGTGATAGTAAATTTGTGAAGAAAATTGTGGGTTGGCAACTTGGGCCGAAGTCGTCTTTTGAAATTTAGTGGTTGGTAGAAAAATAACGCATGAAGTGTGATGCAAAATTTCTCGAGGAAACTGGTCCGAATTCCAACAAGCAATCAAAATCTCCTGAATTTTGTAGATTTTCTTGAGGATTATACTGTTAGAGAAGCCGAAAATTAATTTCATTCGTGATTTCATTCGGAAAAATAGTAGCGCTGGTCGAGCTGAGTGCCTGGGTAAGTGACCGCTCTTTCTATGAATTCGAACAACCGCGCAAAATCTCCTGAATTGGCCTCACAAACAACTAGAAATTTTTTTTCTTCATTATTCTGAATTGAAACTGCTTCATAAATAATTAATCAAGTTTTTCTACCGGCATTCAACTCGATTTTTTGACGAACGTCTTGGAATGTGAAAGGTATCAATCAAGAATTCTGCCACTGCCCCCTTTATTTCAAAACACCATGGAGTTCTTTTACCTCCACGCAAAATACGAAATTTCTTCTTTTGGTTCTGCGCACTGGCAACACAGGAGGGAGCGCCGGTATACTGAACTGAATGCAAGTCGCCGCCATTGTTAATTTATCCATGTTGTTGTAAAGTGTTGTTAATTTTTCTCAGCTGGCATCCTCGAGCGGGAAGATGGATTATTAAGTCAAATTTAGTTCGCACACTTAAGTGTGCTAGTACAAGTTATCAAATATGACGTGAGTACTTCTATTTCAATCCTAAATCATAATTCTTGAAGTTGATCCAACGCAACGTGTCGAAATGTCAGGGACTTCGTTATGTTTACTTTCTCGACATTCATGCCGTTTACTGCATGGGTCGACTTCTAGTTCGTCAATATCTAAAGGTTGTTCAGGGTTAAAACCAGACAATTTCATTGCCATTCCGAGTCTTTGAATCGACATGCTTAAAAGTTACTATTGTTATTTTGTCGTTTCCTGGCAACCAAGTTATGAAATTATAGTATAGCTCCACAGAAGGCAAGAAGTTCATAATTAGGTCAGAGTTTTGTTAGATCTTATAAAATATTGGATTCTATATGTAACATTCTGAAGAGAAATAAAAAATCCTTAAGATAACTTATAGTATTTGGAAGTGAAAAGGGCAAGTGTCAAGAAAGAGTTTTGGATCACCGAGATGCTAGTCTTGTTTATATGAGGATGAACACGTGCTATTTCGACATAGTCAACGTTACGATTTTTGAAATTGGCTAGTATGTCAATACCCGTACACGCCATTACCGATAATAATACTAATTGTTATGTTCATCTTTCGAAATTTAGAAGAAAAATTAAATCTCATTCATCAATGCAGTTAGATTGAATTTTTTAAATAAAAAGAACTGAAGCTCCGAAAGTCAATAAGATCTTTTTTCAATATAGTTTCGTTGCGAAAATTGTGGAGACTACCTTCAAACTGTTCTGATCCGTTCTCAGAACACTGAAAGGAATTGATAAAATTATGCATTGATGTAGGGTGATTAGTCGTTTTTTAGGAGTTCTGAAGTTGTTCTTTCGAAATAGATTTTCAAATCGTTAATTTTCAAAATATGTAACCGCTTACTATAATAATCGGATTCGTATGATTGCGGACTGCTTCAATTGATTCAGGGTTGATGATTGCTCAAGAGTTATCACAAATGCAGGATAACTATCATTAACCTTTAGGGCTCTATAACTATCAGTAATCTGAAGATTTCGCCATCTCCTAGTGGTAGAAAGCCATTGGAAGTTTCCCATTCCAACAAACTAACCCTTGTCGTTTTTTTTGAGCTTCCGAATACCGAGTGATACAAGCATTCAACACATGGTGCGGACATAGTTTGGATCCGAAAAGCGGTGCAAATTTTGTCGAATATAGCTAAATTTGGTCTACAGTTTTCGCCGATAGATGCCGGCATCGGAAAATCTGAAATATTCAGGGCCTGACGGTCGACCGTAAACACAATAACTTCCGGAAGAAATAACTTGGAAACTCGATATTTGTTGGGTAGGTTTGGGGCTCAATTACGAAAGTCGAATTCGTGAAGGGGTAAAATCCGCCCAATGATTCCGTAGATATACCCATTCAAATTTTTTTCCCCAATGTTTGCAAAAATTCAGATGAGATCAAATTGAAATCCAAAACCTTATCGACATATAATAGTTCGAAAGTTCATACAGAATTTCATGAGGATAGTACGATTAGAAGATCACAGAATATTGAATATTTGAGAAAAAAAATTTTTTTTTCGAATTATTCTAATGACACGATAATCACGAAAATTTGCTCGAAGTTGTCCATCAGCATTTTCAAATAAGTGCCAAGTTTCATCATGATTGAATAAAAATTTTTTAAGATATTCTGGAAAAAACTGCAATATCGAGAAAAAAACACAAAATTTTTACATATCTCCGAAAATTATTTTCGTATCCAACTAAAATTTGGTACACTGTTGTGAAAAATGAAGCTCTAAGTATGACCACAATTTCAACCGAATGTGATTGATAGTTTCTGAAAAAAAATTTTTTTTTTCAAAATTTACTTACAGCACGATCTCAACAAAATCTCGCGAGAAGTTGCGAATCCTTATGTTTCAACTAACTGCCAAGTTTCAATTGAATCGCTTCAGTAGTTCCCGAAATATCAGAGAAATAACCTTAAAACTTCAAATAGCTATAATTCCGAAACCATTTGACCGATTTTACCCATTAACGAACTCAAACTTCGCATTTTGAAATTCAACCAACTCTGACATTTTCAAGTCGATAAGATTCTCCGTACGCCCGTAATCGTGCCTACGGAAGGATGGACGGCCGGCCGGACATAATTGATTTTGACCCCGGGTTCGTCATCAGTAAGCCCAACCTAGTCGTTTGAGACCATTTTCGGCTCGAAAACGATAGCACGCTCCTAGAACATGCTCGCAAAAATAAATGCCATGAAATAATCTTCCAGATTTCAATAATGAAAAATTCATCCCAACAATATTTCTGTCTTTTATTATTTAAGTTCTCAAGCTTTAAAAAACTCTTTATAAGTCAATAAAATATATCTCTGCTTAAAACGGCTTCGCTAATAACGAAAAATTGTATTATCAAACATGTGTGAACCCGCTTATAACGAACTTTAATATCAAGTAAATTCGAAAAAAAATTCCATATTTTACGTAGTAAGAAGGAGAGGAACATGAAGATGAAAAGTTCTCGAAAGAAAAACATGACTATGTTCGTAGTGGAATATTCAACAGAAGCATAAGGATGAAAGTCACTGATAATTTGAAAATCCAAAAATCCTATATATACAAAAACGTCGCATAGTTACAATTAGAGAAAATTCAAGAAAAGCACTGAAGTGTCAGCAGCTTTTAGCCGATTTGGCCCGTTAATAAACTCAATCGCAATACCTACCCTGAAACTTTCAAGTCGATGGGGGTTATCACGTAATCGTGCCTACGGCCGGTCGGTCGGACAGAATCGATTATGGTTCCGGTTTCGTCATCAGTGAGTCAGGCCTAGAGTCCATTTTCGGGAATAACTCCGGAAATAAGAGACATTTGAAAACAACGATAGCACGTTGTTCCCCAGAACCGGCGCGAAATAAAAAACATGGATGATTTTAGGGGATTTCGGGAATGAAAATCATATTTTTAGTAGACAATTGTCTAGCTCATTCAAATGTTAAAAATTTTGGCCGGGTGAAGTTGAACTGTTCATGCCGCCAAATATCTGTTAAAAACTACAGCCTATGGATCAGGGTCCTGACGGAGCAGAAAGAGCGCCGCCTCGAACCATGAAACTCCTTGTGATTTATTGCATTCGCTGTTCGCATTAAGCCGGACCCAGATGAGTGCAATGCGAACAGCGAAAGCAATACATCACAGGGAGTTTTATGGTTCGAGGCAGCGCTCTTTCTGCTCCATCGGGACTCGGTTTTCAACTCGAACGATGCATTCGAATGTGCTATTCGAGGCTGAGCTCGAGTGCCGTCCACACCATTCGCCGAATTGTTTATCAAATTTTATTGCATTCGCTGTTCGGATTCATCTGGACCCGGCTTTATAAACAAACATTATTGTAATTAAATTTTGTGAAACTTAAACCAATTGTTTTTGTCATAATACTAATATTCAAGATGTTTCATCAAGTTATTTACGATACATAAATATATTATTAGATTATAATAGTAAAAAATTTTGTTCTACATTATTTCTGTGTATGTTTTGGTTCCCAAATAAGGATCTATCCTAGGACTGTTCTAGAACTGCGTAGATTCGATGAGCTGTTGAAGCCAGATTCTGAACTATCCTAGAACAGTTCTAAAAGCGATGAAACCAAAACACGAATTAAGTTCGGGTTCTCATCGGGATCGTAGAGGAAGAAAAACTTTCGTTTGAGTTGGCAGGGAATGTTGTTCATGTCTTATGTGTTGTCTGTGATTTTATTAAAAAAAAAATATGCGGAAGTCCTTGTCGCACGATGTAATATATATATTTTTGGGTATACCCGCGTCCACTTAATTCTTTCCTGTTGTAAAAATAGTTTTTCTGAATTTTCCTCATGTTCTAAAACGAACCAACAAATTATTCATTGATATAATAATGAATTTAATGATGAATGTATCTCATATATATTTTTGGGGATACTTGCCTCCACTCAATTTTTTTTTTCGGTAGAATTGTTTATTATTCAATAGAGGAAGAGGACTCTTGCTTTCATAAATTTATTTAAGAATTATACATTCCAGGTAAGAACAATGGAAATAAAATCCATTAGATTATCCTGTCGTAGCGAAGTTATTATGGTCAATACCAAAAGTTTAAATTCAACAGTTAACCATTTCCTCAACAAATATAACAATCAAAAACCAAATCAATACGACGTCGAAAAAGCCAGGTTCACCCTTTAAATCGTTGACAGCCACTCTACGCTTTTGCGAACTACCCAATTGAAGCAGTTCGAACTCTTACGTCCGAACTCCTTTCACAGTTCGGAATCGATTCTGAAAATAACCAAAACAGGATTACTCAAATCCTGAATCGGTTCTGAAATGAACCAAAACACAAAATCGCAATTGCGCATGCGGAACCGTTCCAGAACAGTTCTGAACTCGGAACCAAATCAAACCTTGTGTTGTTTTATTATTTTAAGTTCTGAAACTTGAAAAAGACCTGTGCCATACATGGTGTATCTACAGAAAAACTTTAAAGGGTGATTCTGTGATGAAAGTTAACGTGGGTATTTGGTATGAAATTTTTTGAAAAACCTCCCCCCGGAAAAGTTACACCTCTCCGAAGACAAAAAAAATTGTTGCTCTTTTATATTTTCCCTGTATATTAAGCTGAAGACACGAAACTTGGTGAATATTATTTGTTAATAAAACTACACATTTTGGAATTTTCTCAACCCTGAAGTATGCTAAGAAGCGGTTGAAATAGTCAACCCCTAAGGTATTTTTTCTTACAACTTTTTTTTGGATACAAATTTTCCTTTTGAAAAAACATGGCTTAAAAGCCCAATTCATTCACTTACTTTTTTATCGCTACAAATTTTCGCGAAAACTCGAGAAAAAAATAACTCATGTTTAATGGCATTTTTTTGAACAACAGCCAACCAAATTATGATTCTACTAGGTTAAGGCTTTTACAACTAAAACAATAGCGAACAATGAAAAAAACCGGTCGAATATCTACAATACAATTATAATAAATGTGGAAAATGCTTTCTGCTTCAAACAAGCATTTTCTTTTCCTCCTTGAAATGCGTATGCGATGAAATACGCCTGCTGAATTTCTTATCGTTTCACACCCTGCTTCCATGCGGTTTCGCAGATCATCCATATTTTTTTTTCGTAAATGCTTAAGTTTTCGAAAAAAAATTGTAGAGATATAAAGTTAGTGAATGAATTGGGCCTTTAAGTCATGTTTTTTCAAAAGGAAAATTTGTATCCAAAAAAAAGTTGTAAAAGAAATTAAATTTTCTTAGGGGTTGACTATTTCAACCCTGAGCATACTTCAGGGTTGAAAAGATTCCAAAATGTGTAGTTCTATTGACAACTAATATTCACTAAGTTTCGTTTCTTCAGCTTAATATACAGGAAAAATGTAAAAGAGAAAAAAATTTTTTTGTTAATGTCTCGGGGGGGCTGTAACTTTTCCGGAGGGAGCTTTTTCAAAAAATTTTATACCAAATACCTACCTTAATTTTCATCACAGAATCACCCCTTGAATTTTCCCGGTGTTATTCAGATACACCCTGTAGAAAATCTATGTATTATCGAACCTTCGAATGTTTACTTCAAAGAAAAATACGAATTGAAAATTTGTAGGTGAAATCAATCAACTTCATTGAAGATATGAGTAAAATTGTATCTTGGGTTTCTAAAGATCGAAGCCAGCTCGGAAAAAAATCTAGGTTGTTATGTGTAATACTTCTTATGACATACTTTCTCTATCGAGTACTTGCTTTGGCTAACTTCATATGCTGTAATTTAAATGCGAAATCTGTTTTGTTTCGAGTCGATATTTATACTATGGATTAGAGGGGTGTTCTCTCTCTTTTAGTTTATAATTGGTTGATATTAGCTTTACGAAAGTTTCCGTTCACGAGATGCATTCTCGGTCGACTAGTTTTTACGTGCTTGTTCTGAGGAACATTTCACATTTCATCACAATGTCTGTAATTTTAGAATTTTGAGCCAAAACTGCACTTGAATGATTGGGGTTGAACACCCCCAAGAAGAATACATGGTCAAATTCGGTTCTGTCCGTGCGGCCGTCCATCCGTATGTAATTTTACTTTCGAAGGAAAAGACCTAGCGACTTCTATATGTCAGATTTGGTTTGTAGTCCGAGTATATCGGTTTAGTTCCTTAATGGGTGAAATCGGCCGAATAGTTTCGGAGTTAGATTTAAAGTTATTATAAATTTTGAGGTTAATTCTTCGATATCTCCTGAAGTACTGATTCGAACTTCGAATATAGCTTTGTAATACCATCACGCAACTTCATGCAAGATTCCGTTCGTGGACCCAGATGCTAGAATATTAAAAATAAATATTCATTCGAAAATTTTTCAATTTTTTGTTGAAAATTTCGTTTCTCCTAGAATGTTCACTACAATTCAACGAAATTTGGATCAAACCTTGAAGCCAGTATTGAACAACAATAATGGGGGTTTTCCTGTGAATTTCGGTTATTACTGCAAATGCAAATTTGAACATAATCATTATGGGTTTGATTCATCATTTTCCCAAATTAACCCAGAAAGTATTCAAAATCAGATTTCAAAATTGGGGTTTGGGATTTGGGATGCACGAAGTGACAACGGTGTTTAGTTGAATAGCTTTTCCTGCTATAGAATAACGAAATATTCATTCCTTTTCTGTGGTACACACGTGTTCTTTGTCAATATATCCAAACAATTTCCGTTTGCGATATGTCAGTAATACGACAGTATGATAGTCTGTGCTCTTCTTTTTCTATTCCTTGGACGTTGTCTTCTAAGTATAGCTATTTCTGTTTTTCTGAGCAAAGTAACACATTTGACATCTTTCCGAGAAAGCTGAATGCGACGTTGCCATATCGTGCACTCAGGACAAATCCCTTTAAATGCAAAACCCCATTTTTTAGGTGATCACACTTTTTTTTCAAATATAATATTGAAATTATATGTTTGATATATGATGTTCTAAGGGTTTTTCATGAAAATTTCTGCATTTTCGTTTGAAGGAAAAAACTCCATTTCAGATTTCAATTCGATCCGATATCTTCTTTCGGAGATATGAGAAAAAAAGTAGGCCAAATTTTGTTGTTATTTGGAATTTTAACGTTATTTCCGAAATATCGCGAGAAGTACAAATACAATCAGAAAACTTTGTAATAAGTTGAAGAATACCAACGCAAAATTTAGTGTTGATTTAGTACTTAGCATTTGAATAAGCGCGTAAAAGCTCCTGACCTCACGTCAGTGCTTTTCTAGAAGTTTTCTAGCTCATTTCAGGCTGAAGGATGACTTACGACCAGTTTTGACTTTTGACAGTTGATTTAGACTGGAGGACCAACATTCTACATTGTTACTATAGTGACAAGAGATTTGGATTATTATAGCGTGCTATCGTTTCGTCCAAATGTAGGCAATTTTCGAATTTTTTTCCAAAAATAGTCTCAAGAGACAAGGTTGGACTAGCTGATGACGAATCGGACGTCAAAATCTATCTTGTCGATAACTGTCGGAAAAACGACATTTTTTTCATGAGCCAAATCTACCAGACGGTTTCGGAGTTATTGGCATTTTAATTTTTGAGGTTATATACCCTCGGGGTTCGGAGATCGGATTGAAAATTTGTAGTTAGCTGGAGCATATCGACACCCAAAAAATAATCTTCGGTTTCGACGAAATTTGTACAGAACGTGAACCCTGTATTTCACAACAGATATTGGCAAGAAGTATGTCAAATTTCGTAGTTATTTTCTCGGCAACGTTGATATTTCTGGAAAATCGCAAAAAATACTGATCCTATCATGATGAACCTTGGTGTCATTGGAACAATTCGATAAAAAAAATCAAATTTACTAATTCAGTATTTTTACAGGGCCAAAATGGCATCTCTACTTTTACCCGCTGTCCAACCGGCATCACAGCTATCAGCTCTTTCCATAAACGATCTTTCCTCAAGCATAGTCAGTTCTGCTGTACCGACACAAGATGTCTTCCACAGTGCTGACACTACCCTCCTGGAAGGAGGAGCCACTGTCGCCGCCCTCATCTGAGGTAATAATGAGATCCGTCTTTGAACTGATTAAGACGACATTTTCACTTTACACAGAAATCAGATATGACATAAGGCGCTCACGATTGAGCTTTGATTCCAGTTCAGCTCACTCGCATGGACCAGCCAATCAGAAACCAGAAATCTCATTTCAAAGTGAACCAGCACCGAAACAAGAGCTCAATCGATAACGCCTAATGATAGCTATGAGAGATTTCCTTAGTTTTTGATTGTTACAAATTTCAACTGAGTTAACAGTATTTTTCAATTATTATTGGATAATTTTATTATTAGTCGCGCGAAAATGAGCTTATCAATGATAGGTTGCAGTCATCTATCTCATCGCCAACTCTTTCAGCTGGTCCTAATGTTGTTGGTTTTTCAAGTCCCTGTTGAATGTTCAAAAATTAAGTCGCATTAGTTTATCATCGATACGTTCATTTGTGGTTCACTTCGAAATAATACATTCTGAGATTAGGATTGTTATAGTTGACTTCGAGCAGAAATGCTCCTTCAGAATGTTTACATTATACACGTGCATGAACCGAGGGACCATGAGGAAAAGCTTACATTTCGTGTTTTAAGGAATGCTAGATTCTTTCTACATTATTAGAGTAAGTTCTCATTTAACACTCCATGAGTGAAGAAACCTCCCAAGTGCATTTGTTACCAATAAAGAAATTGCATAAGAAAGAAAAACCTTTCTTTCATTTCAACATAGCCTTCCAACAAATGTCTGCTAACGAAAGCACAGTGACGAAATAGTAGATTCGGAAGTCCTCCCTCTTGTCTGAGAGATTTCATTGAATAGTGCTAAACTGAATTTTTGTGCTATGCATAAAATACACTGGCGGGCAGAAAAACCGGGCCAATTGATCATTACTGTTCAAATACCTTTCTTACTTGAATTTTCACGACGAACATTACATTTCTGAAATGGCTGGGAAAATAGAATCTCCCAAAGAAAAATTGAACTTTTTTCGATTTGTATAAAATAGTGAGCCCTTTTCGAAAAAATCGAGAAAATTATCGTACCTGTGAAAATTTCAGTAACAGTGTGACTTGTGACCTCCCCTAGCTCTGATTACATCCTCCAAACGCATTCTGTTGTGAAATGTTCCTCCATTCATGATGAAGGGCTTCACGGAGCTCTTGAAAATTATTTAGCGATGGAACTATAGTTCTGACTTGCCTTTCCAGTTGGTCCCATAGATGTTCGATAGCATTCAAGTCAGGACTTCGTGCTGGCCTGTTGAACCTTGAAATCCCAACCTCATTCAAGTACGCAGTCACTATTGGAGCAGTATGTTGGCGTGTATAAAATTTACTGTTCTCCCAGAAATGTTATGAAAGGTACAATATGGTCCATGAGAATTTCCTCTATGTACCTCACTGCTGTTAAAGATTCAATTGTTCAAACCGACTCTGTCTGGCCCCTTGAAGATACACCTGCCCAGACCATAACAGATTCCCTACCAAATGAAACTCGCGCCTCTATTGGGAACTTCTGCGATGATGCCAGCGCCCTAACGGATAAATGTGGAACCTGTCCAAGCTAGTACTTTTATGAAAACAAACCGTAGAAATGTGGGGGAGAACGAATATTTATTAAGCAGAGCTTAACTATTCGAAGAAATTATTATAATTTTGTGTAAAATTTTTTGAGAAGGGACTTTTCTTTTGTATGACGTTATAAAATCGTGCTTCAAATCGTTTCTGGAGGATAATTTCGATGTTATTTTAGTGTCTGTTGCTTAGTGAATCATAATGGAGCAATATCTAAGTTTACTTGAATTTCTGGAAAGACAGGCATCTCTTGTTTACAAACGAGTGAATCAATAAAATGATAAAACAGCTTTTTTGCTTTAGTTCTTTTGCATCGTATTTCGAAAGAAAAGAAAGGAAACAGATAGACATATAATTGATTTTATTTCCATATCACAGCACCTCAAGATACACATACAAAATGAAAAATGTCACAGCTGGTTCAACCTACCTAACCTACTAACTATATAGAAATGAAATTTATCAATGTATTATGTAATATGAATAACTTTAGCTATTATCAACTATAACAGTATATTTAGTTTTTGTCAGGTTTTCAACCAGATCACTCTCTTTGAATTTTGTGTAGCGTGTGGAGTAAGTAGCTGCAGAAGTGCTCCGTAGTTTCCCTGCAGGATCAGTATTTTTCATCAAAATTCCTTTATTTTCATATACACCTAAAATATCTGGACATGAAGTTGTTTTGAAATGAATACATTATGATTTACCTCTATGAAAATAATCTTCAGAGAAATTCAGTGAACATACTATCTTGTATTTCATGAACTGCTTTCCAATCTTCAATTTCAAAATCCAGACCTTCTATCATTGAGTTCCCTGCCAAATGGCTGTTACCAAATTAACTTTACTCTCATTTGGCTTTGGGAAAAATGAAAACTTGAGGCAGTAGATGATCGTTTCTTCTTTGACCATGAATAACATTGAGTTAAGACACAATCGAAAATTTTAATCGGAAAGAAAGGAATCGATTGATGAATATTACAAATACTTTCGGTATACCAAAATTTTAACTCTGAGAACAACACAAAAGCTCGAAAATGAACTCTCAAAGTAAGCAAAATTACATTACAATAACGGGCACGTCGAAAAACTACTAGCTTGGAAGTGTTCGAATTTGTATCGCCAGAGGGCGCATCGCTTAGCAGTAGTTGCGAATACAGGCATCGGCGTAATTTTCTTCTGGACGTATATAAAACGCTGAATCTGGATTCATCAGAGAAAAGTACCTGGGCCCACTGAGTTTCTAACCAGTTTATGACATCTCGCGCAATTCTATGCTATCTGAGAAATTCTGGACCTGTCGCAGGTCTGTACGGTAGTATATTCGATTCTTAGAAATCTAATCTGCAGAATCATTGCACTGCACTTCGAAAATCGAGTCTCTAAGTTGCTTCTTTCTGGAGATATGATAACGAAAACTACGCCAGACTATTCTTCAAAATAATTAAAAAAGTAAAAGTAAAATCAGTTTCATAATTATAAATTTCAAGGTCTGAATAAATTGACTTATATTTTGCGCAGTTATCCAGAATTCTAAGTACGTTTCAATCAATGAACTGAGTGAATTGATGTTGAATTTGAAATATCTTGTAGGACTCGACATGGGCTTTTTCTCCGGAAGAGCCTCTCTTCTATACTACCTTGGAGCATGATGTAGACCTTAAATTGGAAACAGATATTTTTGGCATCAACGCTGGCGATTCCAAAGTTGACGTGGCCTCTCAGCTGCTGGAGGATCTTGAAAACTTGGTAGATCTCGATGAATTGATCAAAGAAGGTAAGAAGCAAAATTATACGTATTTATTGGCTATATTGATATTGAAATCTTCGATTAATTTTTTTGAAACTGCTACTGTATTTGACACTTTCGCAATGGAGTCGATTGCTCATTCATAGGCAACAGACTGGACCACGGTGAAATGGAAAATGATTTCCCTGCTAATTTGTAACTGTGTAATTGTATAGAAAGAATGAAATTCCGCTGTGGCGTGGGCTGGGCTGTTGCCGATAAGGGAGCATTGGCCTTTAAGCCCTTGCTTACTATATGAAGTTTCCTCGTTGTAGCGGTTTGAAGTTTCTGTAACCAGTTAAAGCGAGCTGTTTTTTTTTGGACAAATATAAAGCATTCAACTTTTATTTTCCTGTAAATTCTACATTAAAAAATTGTCAAACTGATGTCTCAACAGCGTCACCAGTCCATCTTCCATGATGAATTTGCGCACAGCATCGAGAGTTTTCCTGACCGAAATTTTTTTTTGGTGCATTTTCCTCTTGAGTTCTACCTACTTAAAACAATTTGTTGGGCTTCGTTTTTGAAACCAAAAGCCAACACGACAGGATATTCCTATTCTCTCATAGTTTGTAGGATATGGACCTCTAAAGTTCTGAAATGATGCAAGTTCTTGAAGCAAACTACTCAAATACACTAGCTCCATCTATCATCTTCCGTCTGTTTTAAATGATTCATTGAAATGAGTTCACCAAGCTCCAATATTTCTTTGATAAGGAATAGGATGCGAGTATTCACAATGATAGTGAAATGAAAAGAATGCATTCATTCCTCATTGAAGAAATATTTGAATCAATATATTCTTTGATAGATGGCGCTGGGTTGGCAATATCGATTGATTTATTCTTTGTTTATCTAATTATTATCAGAATATAATCTCATTTGAAACACTCAGGAGATGCTAGACATATTGGATATTTGCAAATTATAATTCCTTGGTATTGTTTTTGGAACAAAATCATAGTAGAACCACAACCCTCGAACTTATCGTGCGTTGTATCATTGTAGTGGTATTCTGTCTTATTTTTGAAATCTCTTAATTCGTTTTCATCAGTCAATCGACATTTCGAATACCAGAAGAGGCACATTCCTGTAAATTCCATTTTTGTTTAGAAACCTTCAAACTAGATCTTTGTGGATCTAAAAGTCGGGATTTGTGAATGGAAATTCATATTTTCTATTGTTCTTGTCGGATAGATAGCCGAAAAATGCATTTTATTTTTTTTTGAATTACTTATAGTTACGCGAGTATTATGGTTTGGCTAACATAACCACAAGGACGAATATTTTTCGATCCGATTTTACAACGAGATGTGTTGTGATTTCAGTACCTGTGATTTTGGCCCTGTGACTGGCTTGTCACCGGAGCTACCAGTTCCGAATCCTCCCAATTTGACGTGATTTTCGGTCACAGGGCCAGCCGGCGGAGCGATCGGTTCCTCGCCTCGATTCAAATCACTTTAACCATTGTATAAATAAATAAATATACAATGCTTTAACACAGGCGTTGGGGAAATGACGTTCACAGACGGTGTTGATTGATTCCGATTCCAGACTCACCGTTCTTTCTTGTTGCTCTCGGTTCGTCGTCTCGTTGACGGCATGGCATTAGGGAAGTATTCCACTTGATTGGTACTCAGTTGTAGAATGGATGGATGGGATGTTTGAGTTTAGTTGAAAGGTTTGGTATGCTTGTTACGGGCACAGGATTATGATTTATTGCTTCAAAATTGAGGTCTCTGATAATTACTGGTGTGGTGTATTTAATTAAAAAAATAAACCTGGTTTATTGTTTGAATTTTAAAAGAGAATCACATTTATTATTTGGGATTTCGAATAAGAACTATCCAATCAATCCTATTTCATCAATTGCAAATGAAATTTGTGTGATTTTTTTAAATTATTATTTCATTTTAGATTTTAATGTCATTTTATACATCAGGAATGGAAAATAAAAATGAAATCGAATTCACGCGGGATTAAATAATCACAATCTACTTCTTTCGGGAAATTAGTGAATTAGAAATAAATTTGCAGTAAAATACTCCTACTTTTCATGGGTACCTGTTCTTAGGTTCATCAAAGATATCAAGCCTCTCATATTCGTATTCAAAATCTTGAGAGTAACACATAAAATGACCATCGACAGTTGTATTCGAAATTGAAAATGATGTGAAAAATTTTATGAATGAATTTCTACCATACTTTCGGAAAGCATATTCAATAAGTATCATTTTTTTGAAACTTGAAATGAAAAAACAATTTCCATTTAATATTAAAAGTTCTGTTTCAGATCTTCCCAAAATAAGCTTTTAATCGATACTTAAAGGAAATGCTTGTCAAAATTATGATGCATGCGCTTACTGATTTTTTTTTTTGTTAAAATGATACATTCAAGTGAAATTATCATAAAAAAATATTGGATGAATTTATTCAGTATGGAGTTGAAATATTTCCGTTAACTATGCTTATTGCATGTTCAAACATTGAGACTATAGTTTCCATATCATTATACACATATTCAGCCTTTCCATATTTCCAATAATTCATCATGAAAGGACTTCGACTGTACAGAAATTTCGCCGTTTGTTTCAAGTCCGAAGTAGGAACAGGAGCAGGTACCAAATCATGCGTACTCAGTCCAGTCACGACTCCGAAAAGGAGCTGTGATTTGGCCCTGTTTTTCTACGGAACTGTCACAGTGAGTCACAGCTCCGGAGAAATCCTGTCACAACACATCTCTAACCGAAGGATACCGCATAGGAATCTAGATACTTATAACCTGTCAGATGGAATAATGCAGTATAATAACGTACAGCATCTTCCAGGAGCATCTTGCGAATCCTACCTGCGAATGCAGAATACTTTGATCGATGTGCATGACGTTCATCCTTTTGTCGTAACAGGTCGCTGCATCTGCTCTTCTGCAGTTTACTGGTTGATTGGATTATTAGCTCTGATCAAGTTGGAATGTTGGCTGATTAATCAACATATATTTGTCCTTGTGGTTATGTTAGTTTATTACTCTTGGAGCTCTTTTTTCTCCATAAACCAAATCTTATTATGGTTTGGGTTATATAACAGAGTATGAATTCCGAAATCTTTCAAGTATTCTATCTCAGTGTTGTGGTATCATGTTTATTCAACCATCTTACAGTTTCGCCAGTCATCGATAAAAAAAATTCAATCCCGTTTCAATTATACCTCCCAAAATCATCTTGAATTAATTGCTTCATCCTCCGGTTTGAATTTGTACCATGAATTAATTCAACATTTGTGATAATGAGAGCCTCATCTACGAAACCATTAAAATACATTCTACGAAATTATACTGATTGTAGCACACTGAAAGCTAAATTATAAAGAAATCCTGTATTGTCTAAGTTTGAACCTTAAATTATCAAAAAATCGTCCTCAGCATTGAGGCCAATTTCATGATGGATGAGTAGTACGTCGAAAAGCCAAATTGTCAAATGGGGGCTTTTCCTTCAAATGAAAATGCAGTAATTTTCATGAAAACCTTAAGAACATCACATTTCAAACATATAATTTCAATATTATATTTTTAAAAAAATGTTTGATCACCTAAAACTGAAAAATAAAAATGGGGATTTGCATTTAAAGGGTTTTGTCTTGAGTGCACGATATGGCAACGTCGAATTCAGCTTCCTCGGAGAGGAAAGGACGTCAAATGTGTTACTTTGCTTAGGAAAACAGAGATAGCTATTCTTCGATCTGGTTAGAGTAGAAGAGACAACGACCAAGGAATAGAAAAAGAAGAGCACAGACCGTCATACTGACAAATCGCAAACGGAAATTGTTTGGTTTTATTGACAAAGAACACGTGTGTACCACAGAATATGAATGAATATTTCATTATTCTATAGCAGAAAAAGCTATTCTACTAAACACCATTGTAACTTCGTGCATGCCTGGCAAATCCCAAACCCAAATTTTGAAATCTGATTTTGAATACTTTCTGAAGGTAATTTGGGAAAATGATGAATCAAACCCATAATAATTATGTTCAAATTTGCATTTGCAGTAATAACCCAAATTCAGGAAAAACCCCTATTGTCCGTAGGAGATCGAAAAGCGTCCAATGTGTCTGATATGGATTTTCGGCTGTCCGAGCGATCGGTCCATATTTTTTTTGCGAACAACGGTTATGAAGGTGATGAACTCCTACCAAAAGTCCCTGATCACATCACATCCAAAGTTCAGTTCGTGGACGCTGCTAGAGCTTTCTGGTACTGGATGATTAAAATTTGACGGATCTTTTCGCCGGTGCAAGTTTTGCTGTTCTGCTATGTAGCTTCTACTATTAGACGTATGGACTACAGTATGCCACAGAGATTTTACAGTGTTAGTTTAGGTGTTACCTTTCGCTAACTGGAAGTGTTACTTTATCAGCAACGTTTCAGATGAGCTATGGCCCTTCGACAGTTGTCCACAATACAAAGTTACAGCAATATTTGGCTTATGGTTTTCGAGATATAGAACGAATTTCTGGTGTATTCCATAAGTGAACGTGTCATAAAAACCTTCTTTCTTG
Source organism: Myrrha octodecimguttata (assembly GCA_958510865.1). Classification (NCBI taxonomy): domain Eukaryota; kingdom Metazoa; phylum Arthropoda; class Insecta; order Coleoptera; family Coccinellidae; genus Myrrha; species Myrrha octodecimguttata. The sequence goes on from OY294056.1 coordinate 61,898,437, forward strand.
TTGTTGAGAGAACTGACCATGGTTTTCGTGGAAATCACATCAAACAATAGTTTTATTAACGTTACCTTCATTAAAATAGACAGTGTTTCAATTTGAAATCTTAAATATCCTGCCCTAATAAAAATCAGAAAAAATGCAAAAAAGAAGGAAAACATTGGTTTGTAGGGATACATTTTATAAACTTCGTTCAAATAAATTTGTATGAACCCTGTGAACACATTACAGCAGCCCGATAAATATTAAATGAGAAGAATACTCGAGTGACACGAATGCCTTGAACTTTTTTCCGAAAAATAAAGAATTGGAATAGTTACGACAGCTGAAGTTGCAATTAAACATGAAAATATTTATTTTTACTATTTTTACTGATGAGTGCTATAACAGTATTTCCTAGAATACCAGCGAATCCTACGTGTGGAGAAAAACAACTACTAGATGCCATGATAAACATTTTTTCCACAATAAAGGTGTTTTTCTAGAGGTATACAACTTCGAAATGGAATAAAAAAAGGACGAGTTTCTAAAATTGGTATGAAATTGACATTATTCAAAAGATAATCTTCTGGCATTATAATTAAAACATAATTTCTGGCATATGACAGTCAAGGCTGGCTCGGACGTATCTAATCTGGAGGTCCAATTTTCAATAACTTTTTCCAAAATTTGTGGCCGTATATCGGTAATAACGCGTCGAATGTTGTCCTCCAAGTGGTCGATCGTTTCGGGCTTATCAGTGTAGACAGGCGACTTCCCATATCCCCAAAAGAAAATAGTCTAGCGACGTTAAATCGCACGATCTTGGTGACCAATTAACGGGCCCGTAACATGAAATTATGCGGTTATCAAACGTTTCCTTCAGTAAATCAATTGTGGCCCGAGCTGTGTGACATGTTGCGCCGTCTTGTTGAAACCACAGCTGCTGTACATCATGTTTGTCAGTAATCATGGCTCTATAGCTTTGCACGATGGCGGATAGATTGATTCGGGTCTTCCTTCACGCTACGCTCTACAGCAGCAATGGCTTCTTCTGTGCTCACTGTACGACGTCTCTCTGGATGCGTATTATCATTTAAAGTAAACGTGGTGCGAAAACGATTCATAGCTAGTCGAATTAATTGCTCTGATGGAAGATTATGTTTACCGTAAAATGGACGTAGAGAGCGATACGTATTTCGAACAGAACCATTATTTTCAACATAAATTTGCACAATTTGGAAGCGTTGTTCAGGCGCCAGTCTATTCATGTTGAAATGCCAGACCAAACTTAACAAAAATCACTTGACAGCTGACAAAATGGCCTCCAGTTAAAACAGTGTTGCCAACTTTAAGTTCTATACCTCTTTAAAAACACCCTTAATTATTGAATTTGTTGTTGCATTCTATAGTTATTTTTTTTATATATTCAGATTAATTGTAGTTCAGTGGTACGAACTCATGCCCCATAATCGTAAGGTCTGGGGTTCAAGCCCTTGGCCGGTGAACAATTTTTCCGGTACTAGTTATGACATTTATATACGAAAAATAATATCTGTCAGATGGCCTCCTCTTGCAGCTCTACAGACTTCCACTCTTTTGTTGAAATTTTCAATGACATTTTGACATAATTGAGGCTCTATCTCATTAATGACACGACTAATTTCATCCTTTAGTTCAGGAATCGATTGTGGATTATTCTCATAGACGTGTCATTTCACATAACCCCAAAGAATAAAGCTCATCGGTGTCAAATCTCATGATCTTGGTGGCCAATTGACATTATCGTTTCTGGAGATTATTCGTCCAGGAAATTTTTGTTCCAATAAATTAAATGTGTCATTTGCAAAGTGAGGTGTAGCGCCATCCTGTTGAAACCAAATGTCCTCTAGATCAATATTCATTAATTTAAGCCACAAAAATTCGATTATCATCAGACAATATCGATCACCATCGACAGTTAAAGCTTCACCAGCAGCATTTTCGAAAAATTAAGGTCCAGTACAACTTCTGACCATAATACACACCAAACTCGTTTAGGATGCATATGTTTCTCATGAATAATTCGTGGATTTTCCTCACCCCGGATACGACAATTTTGTTCATTAACAAAGTGCCCAAGTTGAAAATGTGCCTCTTGGGGAAACATGATTTTTTGAGAAAAATCAGCTGGTTGTTCATTGATGAAATTGACAAATGAACGAAAAATGATGTAATTGCTTTAGGGCCGGTATTATAAAACTTAACTGGAAGTTATCTTTAACTTTAACTGACAGTTTTGACAGTCAAAACTGTCAGTTAAAGTTGAAGATAACTTCTAGTTTAGTTTTATAATACCGGACTTTGGTTCATGTGTTATTTGAACCTTATATGCCTTCAGAGTTAAATCCTTGTGTAAAATACGCTTCCAACTTGTTGTAAACGTCGTCTAATGGACATTCCAGGGTCTTCAGCAACACTTTCACGAACCAAATCAATATTTTCCATAAAACTATAAACCATAAAATTCACGTAATTTTCTGAAAATACTTTTCACAGAACGCTGATTTTCATAAACTAATTCAATAATTTGAACGCGTTGTTGTATCTTGTACGGAGCCATTTTTATAAATGTCAAAATTCCCAGACGAATTCAGTGCGCAGAATTTATTCTTAAAAAAACCGTGCAATTTGAAACACATAAACATATAAAAAGGAGTACTAAAATAAAAGTCAAGTATAGGGCTCTTTCGAAAAGACCTTAGAATCAGGAGTGTCACTCAAACCTCCTTCTCATTTGAAATTCGAGGGGTTGTGTAATCCCTCTCACAGGGTTGACACAAATTCATTCGAACTAACCCTGTAAAATGTCCCTTCGCGAATCAAATATCGATTTATGCGATGGACCAAAAGCTCCGGTTATAGTTACGGTAATTCAAATTGACAGATTATCCTTTGCCTATAAGTCAGTTTGGATAACCGTAACTATAACCAGAGCTTTCGGTCCATCGCTTGAAATTGATTAAAGTTTACCTCTATTTACGCGCTTGTTCTGGGGAACAGCGCGTTATCTTTTCGTCACGATGTCTGTAATTTTCTAATTTTGAGCGGAAATTGGTCTCAAACGATTAGGTTGGACTCATGATGAAGAATCCGTGGTCAAAATTGATTCTGTCCGGCCGGCCGTGTGCGTTGTAACTTTCGAAAGGAAGGAACTAGAGTCTTCAAATTTTCTGGTTAGGTCGAGATCCTGAATATCTCGGTTGAGTTCGTTAATAGGCCAAATCTGCCGAATGGTTTTTGTGCTACAGCCATTTGGAATTTTGATTTTTCAATTACTCGAAAAATATTTATCTGATCGAAATGAAACTTAGTTCGAAGATGAACAGTGTCAATAAGAAGAATTATCCATGGAAAAATTAGAGAAAAAAATTATTTTTTTGAAAATTTTTATATTTCATTGAAATTTCACTGAAATTTCCAAGTCACCATTTCGCAATGTGGACAAGCGCGTAAAAGCTGCTGACTTCACGTCAGTGCTCTTCTAGATTTTCACTCCTTCTGATTTAACTTGGGGGCGCGATATCAAGGTTGGTACCGTTTCGAATTAACACACTGTATGTTAGATATCGTTCACACCTCGTGTTCTACTCGTGAACGAATTATTTAATGGTCTCATGGGAAAATTTTTCTGAGTTGTTTACTGATATTTCGATTACTCTCATGAATGAATACTGTTCACGTTTGATAATAAATTATGTTTCACCCAATTATTGCAAAAAATTATCACATGATAATTCCGTACTTTTCACGTATTTTATCAAATATGGATTAATAGGCTGAACGGGCCAAATACTTCGGCGATTATGGTTTGATCAAAATGTCTTATTCGAGGATGATTAACTGATAATGTAGCTCTCTTGATTTGTCACGCTATTGAATAAACTCTAATAACCTCGATGATCGACGCAAACGTAAGCATGAGCCAATTTTCTGATTTTGTTTTGATGCTTTTTCAAAGTCGAAAGTGTGTTTTATCAATTGAGGACAAAGACACTATTATCAAGGCAGAAAGATTGAATAAAGAAGATAGCGTTATCGTGAGACGAATAATAGAAGTCTTCCTCGATAAAGTTTTTGTTCAGTATGTTTTTTGAAGAACTATATCCTGGTGACAATAGCTCTATGGAGATTGAGGAGAATTTATTTTTAAATTCCGAAATTTTTTGTGTTTACCAATTTTTGCATGCCAGTTAAGGGAACAGAGCGTTATCGTTTACCCGAATGTTTCACATTTTAGAATTTTGAGCCATAGGTACGTGGTTTTGAAAAATTGGGATGGAATTATTTTTTAGGATTTTATGAATCGACTATAACTGGAGAAGCAGTAGCAAAAAATTATTACTTGAGAATACGTGCCAAAAATTATTGAAAACTTTACACTAAAATAAAATTCCTTTGGAAATAACATGACAAAGCTACGAATGAAAATATAACGTGATTCTTTCATGGAAGGTCCTATTTTGAATGGAAATATTCAAGTACTATCGGACGATCGTAAGGACAATGACTTCCGAAAAGAACACCTTGAAAACTCGATATTTGTATAGTAGTAGGTTTGGACCTCAATTACTAAGGCGTGGAAGGGCAAAACCCACCCAATGGGGGTTCTTCCTGAATTTGGGTTATTACTGCAAATGCAAATTTGAACATATTTATTATGGGTTTGATTCATCATTTTCCCAAATTACCTTTAGAAAGTATTCAAAATCAGGTTTCAAAATTGGGGTTTGGGATTTGGGATGCACGAAGTGACAACGGTGTTTAGTTGAATAGCTTTTTCTGCTATAGAATAATGAAATATTTATTCCTATTCTGTGTTACACACGTGTTCTTCGTCAATATAACCAAACAATTTTCGTTTGCGATTTCTCAGTAATATGAGAGCATGAAAGTCTGTGCTCTTCTTTGTCTATTCCTTGGTCGTTGTTTTCTACTCTAACCAGATAGAAGTATAGCTATCTCTGTTTTCCTAAGCAAAGTAACACATATGACGTCCTTTCCTTCCAGAGAAAGCTGAATTCGACGTTGCCATATCGTGTACTCAAGACAAATCCCTTTAAATGAAAATCCCCATTTTTATTTTTCAGTTTTAGGTGACCAAACATTTTGAAAATATAATATTGAAATTATATGTTTGAAATGTGATGTTCTAGAGGTTTTCATGAAAATTACTGCATTTTCGTTTAAAGGAAAAAGCCCCATTCTTTCGCAGATATACCCATTCAAAGTTTTATTTCCCCAATTTTTCCGGAAATATGGATAAGATCGGATTGGAAAATGACAGCTTCAAAGTTCATGCAGAATTTCGTTAGCATAATATTATGACAAGATCGCAAAATATATTATTTTTGAAAAAAATTGAATTTTCATCACGAATTTTTCTAATTATACGATCATCACGAAATTTTGCGATCATGTAGTTGCCCTTCAGCATTTTCAGACTAATAAACTAGTTTCATCGTGATTGGATCAGTTTTTTTGGAGTGTTTCAAGAAATGACAGCGATAGTGAGTAAAAAAATCACGAAATTTCACATATTTTTTCAATAATCGGAAAATTGTAATCGGATCTAACTGAAATTTGAACATGTTGTGAAATATGGGGTTCAATGCCTGTGCGAAAATTCTCTGAATCTCATCGATAGTTTTCAAAAAAAGAATCTAGTCTTTATGTTCCAACTTATTGCCGAGTCCAATCGCTCAAGTAGTTTCTGAAATATCAAGGAAATAATCTCAAAATTTGATAGGACTAAATTTCCGAAACCGTTTGTCCGATTTGGCCCATAAACGAACTCTATCACCGCATTTCATTTATAGTTTGAGACCATTATTTGCTCAAAATGCCAAAATTACAGACATTTGAACCAGACGATAGCACGTGATTTCCCAGAACATGCTCGCGAGAAGCATAGTTACCGAATAAACAAGCACTGTGGTGAAGCCAAAATACGTGCAGGCAGCTTCGGTTTGTTCACTTCTCAACCAAAAGGAAAACCCGAAGCGAGTTCGCCGTCTACGTAGCGGTGTTGCCAATAATTAGAAATTGAATTAGAAGAAGTGCAGTCTTCAACGAATGTAATGTTGACATAAGATCTGATCTTTCTATTGCTCTTATTCATTTGAGTCACCATCTACTCCAAAGTTTTGGAGGTATTCAAGAGGCACACGAGCTGCCTTAAATGTCGTTTATTCAACACCATACGAAGTTTGTCCGGAAAATACGCATAAAAAATTCGGGGCGTCCTGTCAAGGCGTTGTAGAGGGTCGGCCCTTCTTTATGCAATCCCCTCAATGCTCGGTTCAGGCCGTAGCGCTCTGCGAGTAAGTAGGATTTACGTGTGCTCGTTGAAAGTAACCCTTTTTTACCTGCCATCGGAGCTCTCTCTGATGGAGAAACAGCGCATCAACATCAAGTTTCCTGCAAAGCTGGGTAAGACTGGTCGTGAGATTTTTGAGTTTTTGCAACAAGTTTACGGAGACACTTCTCTGAATGAAACAACCGTCAACAAGTGGTTGAAAAGGTTTCGGGAAGGCCGAGAAGATGTGAAAAATGACCGACGCTCAGGACGCCCCTTCACATGGAGTTCTTAGAAAAATATTGAACGAATTCGTGGTTGTGCCCTCAGAGACCATCGATTGACAGTTAGAATGATAGCCGAGGAAGTGTCAATTCTCAAAACAATCGTGTGGCCCGAGTTCGATCGAATTCGGTACAAGGGGGCAGGTGGATCCTTCATCACGACAACGCGCCTGCTCACACGTCTCCCGTTTTACGTGAGTTTTTGGCTCAAATCTCAATCACCGTAACAGAACACTCGCCTTATTCACCCGATTTAGCTCCTTGCGACTTCTTACTGTTCCCAAAATCCAAAATGGTGCTCCGGGGGCGGCGCTTGGGGGATGTTGAAGCCATCAAGGCTGAAACGACACGGCAAATGAAGAGCCTCACAACTGAAGAATTTCAGCGATCGTATCAGCAGTGGAAACGGCTTTGGCAGAAGTGCATCTTGTCTCAGGGGGAGTATTTTGAAGGAGACCATATTTAAATACCTGAATAATTGTAAAATAAAGTGATTATTCCTCTTTTATGCATATTTTCCGGACAAACCTCGTATTGTATTCTAACCTGCAATATTTCAGATTGTTCTAGAAAGTCATCTGAAAGAATAAGCTTTGATACTGTGACCGTATTTATACGTATTGATTGCATGGGTTAGAATGTCAGTAGTTGTCGAAGAAACAAACGATATCAAAAGGACACATACATAATGTGTTATCATTTACCAGTACACTGTATTTATTGCATTTACTCAGGATAAACAAACAAGCAATTAATTAATGCTGCACTTGGTAACAGTATCTAGAAGCAAAAAGTTATCTTGTCGAAAAGAGGTTTTCCATATCCTGTAACCTATCTGCCTTCGAGTTGATATAATAAAATATGGAATAAGCCTCAAACACTGCTGACTACAAAAAATATCCTTTCGTATGAGTTTTAGATTGACTCTAACAGTTCACGGGAATAGAGTGTTTTTGGATTTTGATTTCCAGTTTTTCAATAAATAAATGAATGATCGAGTTGAGATTTTTATTCTAAATACAATGATTGTTTTGAAGGAAGTTAATGAAATATCCTAAAAAAGCACTGACATGAAGTCAGTATCTATTACGCGCTAGTTCACATTGCGAAATGGCGACTTTGAAATTTCAGTGAAATTTAAATGAAATATGAAAATTTTCAAAAAATGTTTTTTTTTTCAAATTTTTCCATGGATAGTTCTTCTCATCGGCTCTGTTCATCTTCCAACGAAGTTTCATTTGGATCAGATAAATATTTTTCGAGTTATTGAAAAATCACAATTTCAAATGGCTGTAACACAAAAACCATTCGGCAGATTTAACCTATTAACGAACTTAACCGAGATATTCAAGATCCAAGCCTTACTTGTAAGTTTCAAGACTACGTCCTTCCTTTCGAAAGTTAGAGCACACACGGTCGGACAGAATCAAATTTAACACAGGATTCTTCATCAGTGAGTCCAACCTAGTCGTTTGAGACCAATTTAGGCTGAAAATTCGAAAATTACATACATCGTGACGAAACGATAACGCGCTGTTCCCCAGAACAGGCGCGTGAAAATAGAAATACAAAATAAGTATGCTTATGAATTGAAGTTAATATTCCGTACCATTCACGGAAAATTAGTTCAAATTTCCAATTCTTGGACACGCATCTTTTCGAATTCAACATTCTGAATTGTATAGTTATCTCTCGAATTGTGAAAAAATTATCAATGGTACGTTTTGCCGAAATCGATGCTTACGCGAAGAAGGTTAATATACAGGATGTTCTAGAATAGTGCTGATCCTTGATGGTGTGAATCCTAAGTTGATTAAGGGCTAACGCTCAATTATCGGTAACAGCCCAGCCCACGGCACACCGGAATTTCTTTCTATATAATTGAATGGGACAGCGCGCACTTGACAGCTACAGAACACCGAAAATTAGAAGGGAAATAATTTTCCGTTTTGCCGTGGTCCGGGCTGTTGCCGATAAGTGAGCGTGGGCCTTTAGAAGGAAACTCCAAATGAACCTATTTGTCTTGAATATTCCAGCTGTTGAGGGACAAGAAGGGATCTTAGATAAAAGAAGTACATATTTACTTGTAATTTGACCAATCACAAAAGTAATTTTTTGCGCGCATGGTCTGGGGGAACAGCGTGCTATCGATTTGTCCAAATGTCTATAATTTTCGAATTTTGAGCCGAAAATAATCTCAAACGACTAGGTTGGACTCACTGATGACGAATCCGGTGTCAAAATCGATTCTGTCCGGCCGGCCGGTCGTGGACACGATAACTATCGAACGGAGTGAGCTAGCAACTTGAAACTTTCAGAGTAGGTCGCGCATTGGAATGCCGCGGTTAAGTTCGTTAATGGGCCAAATCGGTCGAACAGTTTCGGAGTTATAGCCACTTGAAATTTTGAAGTAATTTATTTTTCATTTCAGAAAATACTTGAGCGATTGGATTTAAAGTTGGCAATTAGGCGGAGTGTAACGACGCGCAACTTTGAGCCAAATTTTGTCAGGATCATACTGTCAGTAAATTTGAAAAAAAATATTTTTTCGGAAACTGTTTATCATATCCCAAAGACAACTCCACTCGGACTTCGAGCTCCATATTTCACAGCAGTGTACCAAATTTCAGTTCGATACGATCATAAGTCTCGGAGATATTGGAAAAAAATAAGTCAAATTTCGAGGTCTTCTTCTCGATATCGTTGTTTTTTTCGGTATAACTCGAGAAATACTGATTCAATCCTGATGAAACTTCGCAGCTAGTTTGAAGATGCTGAGAGACAACTTTATGCAAAATTTCGTGATGATCGTGTCATTAGAACAACTTTGTGATTTCCTTATCATATCATCCTCATTAAATTCCGTATGAACCTTTGAACTGTAATTTTTCTATGAAGTACTGGATTTCAATTCGATCTGATCAGTATTTCTGGAAATATTGGGAAAATATAATTTAGAATGGGTATATCTGCGGAATCATTGGGTGGATTTTACCCATTCACGAATTTGGCATTCGTAATTAAGGTCCAAACCTTCTCTACAAATATCGTGTTCCTAAGTTGTTTCTTTCGAAAGTTATTGTATTTACGCAGTCGGCCGTTCCACCCAATGATTCCGCAGATATGACCATTCAAAAATGTTTTCCAATATTTCCAAGAATACGTATTAGATCGAATTGAAATCCATTACTTGAAATGACAGTTTGATGTTTCATACAGAATTTAATGAGGATAATATGATGAGAAGATCAAAGAATATTAAATATTTTTATTTTTTTTCAAATTGTTCTAGTGACACGATCATCACGAAATTTTGTACAATGTTGTCCCTCAACATTTTCGAACTATCTGCGAAGTTTCATCACGATTGAATCAGTATTTTTTAAGTTAGACCGTATAAAACAAAGATATCGAGAAGAAAACCACGAAATTCTACATATTTTTTCCCAATATCTCCAAAACTAATAGCCCTATCGAATTGAAATTTGTTACACTGCTGTGGAATATGAAGTACAAGGTATAACTGAAATTTTTCTCGAATATGAACGATAGTTTTAGAAAAAAAAATTTTTTAAATTGAGTAACTATAAGAATTCAACGAAATTTTGCTTAGTGTTGTGCGTCGTTATGTTCCAACTAACTGCCAAGTTTCAATCCAATCGCTTCAGTAGTAGAAATATGAGGAAGTTTGAAATTAAATTAACTCCTGAATGTATCCCTATTCGTTAATCTGGTGGTAATGATGCAACCTCTTACTCCCTATCTATTTATTTCAACTTTACAATTAAAATTAACTATTTACAAACACAAAATCAGGTACAATGAATCTGAGATCCGCGATTCGAAGAGACACTTATCTTAAAAGTAAGGATCCGGTGGTATGATCCTCCAAAATACAGGTACTATGCAGGTAGTCTAATTTCAAGAGATTCCAACCAGAATAAGGTCCAGAATTAAGATGTTCCAGTAATAATTAGCTTCGGAATAAGGGTATTCCAGTCATAATCAGCTCCAGTATTCAAATAATCCAGTAATGATTGCCTCTAGTATTAAGATGATCTAGTTAAACCTTGGGTCCGGTAGTAGGATGTTCAAATGGGCATTAGTCCCAGTAAAAAGGTAATCCAGCAGTCGATAGCTCGGTACAAAGATGAAGCAGTAGGCGGTATTCCCGGTACAAAGATGTTTCAGTGGCCAGCAGCCCCGGTACAAAGATGATTTAGTGAGCAGTAGCCCCGGTACAAAGACGCCTTTTGAATAGACGTCTTATAAGAAACAATAAAACTTCAAAATTCCACGATGTTAATGGATTACGAAGTTCGTTTATTCGTTAAACTCTAGCAAGGTGTTTACTCTCCAAATTCTTATGCACGAAAAAGAAAGAATTTTCCATCGGCTAGACCGAATTAGAGTCGCGCATGCGAAACACACACTCAACTGTCAAAGCGGAGTGCGTTTTCCAGCGACCGATCGTATAATCTCAGTAAGGCGTTTTTGCTTGAGATCGGAATTGAAATTAATAGTATGACGTATTTTCGCGATTGAAACTGAAATCGGCAGTGGAGCGTTTTGTAACGTTACAAGTTAACCTCAAAATTTCAAATGGCTATAACTCCGAAACTATCTAGCCGATTCGGCCCATCAACGAACTTAACCTTCGTATTTCGAAATGCAACCCTTCCTGAAATTCACAAGTTGATAGAATTCTCCGTACGCCCGTTATCGTGGTGACGGCCAGTCGGCAGGACAGAATCGATTTTGACACCGGGTTCGTCATCAGTAAGTCCAAGCTAGTCGTTTTAGACCATTTTCGGCTCAATCATCGAAAATTACAGAAATTTGGACAAATCGATAGCACGCTGTTCCCCAGAACATGCGCGCCAAAACTAAACATTTCATCGAGAGTAACGGTCTTCAGTTTTCCAAAACAGTCAAAACGAGGCTATAGTCAGCGTTACCACATTCAGTAGAGTCCTACTTGTTCGGAAGATTTTTGCCAATCGAGCCCAGGATTCAGTAGTCAACTTTTCGCGGTAGATTATTTGTAGATTATAGCTTCCGACCAAAGTTCATGAGTCAAATAATTGTTACGTTTGGCAACAGTGAACAAGGAGAAACTGTGGCTCGAACACTTATTATGTTCTATGTTCTACTTTGCCGATTCTGCGCCTTGTAAAATGCTGGTGTTGTCATCTATTGGAACCACACATAATCATTTTCTAGTTGGTAAATTGAGTACAGAGAACTCTTAAATGGAGTGGAAGGATTGCAAATATAGGATACCAGTATACTCTGAATTCTGTTTCGCCAAATATTCATTATCAGTACCAATTTTCCTGAATTTTTGTCAATCTCAGTTCTATAAACAACTCGGTAGATATTTAGGTAGATTCCGTATTTTGTTCAGTCGATTTTCGGTAGATTTTGAGTATTTTGCGAGTAGATTCCTCGAAAAAAATGTGGAAACTCTGGCTATAGTCACAGATCTCGGGTGCACATGTCCCAACGGAAAATTCCCTTCCTTTCCGTAGTCCCAGCAGGTTCTATGAATAATTCAAAATTCGAACTCCCAAAGAGCCGCAATTACCACTGTTTTCTTATCACGCCAGAATTGATAGCCTCGATCGCCTTGGCTTGAGTGGAAGGGACAGGCGCTCCACTCCAGCGAAGGCTAACTCAATCTCTCTCAATCTTTCAAAACAACGCAAGCTGTTGTCGCGAGCGCCACGCTAATTATTCGTATCCGATCTCTCGGCAACGTTCTGAACGCAGACACGACCTAGCGGAAAAGTGCTCCTTTGCTATCGGTGAACGTCTTCGACATTCCCAATTTCCTTCTGCTCTTTCGGGAAAACATTAAACACGTGAAAATAACACCTCGATGCTCGAATGTGTCCATGAGTCGTCGTGGAGCCGACGTGTGTAGCATGAAGTGCATTTATCACTACACGTGGAACCGGGAAATTGTGATCAATTCTCAAAAATTGGTTAAAAGACGTTGAGGACTGTACCGGAGGACCAGGGAAACTTCGAAGCACTGCCGAACATTGCCAAATTTAAAGTCTCAATTTTTTGTGTTTAGTCTTTATTCGTTAAAAATAAGTCTGTGAACATTTTAGTTTAGTCTTTTATATTGCTTCAGTGACCTTTTGCTTGGGAATACGAGGATGGCTGTGTGTTATGGTAGGTTGAATTTCATGTTTACGAGATTTTTCAGCCGACGACACTTGAGTGGAAGACTGCACTCTAGTATTAATTCGAAACCTCTTCTCAAAAATCTATGAATTTAAGGTTTAAAGTTCGCTTTCGTATCGTATTGTTCGAACTGAATCTTTGAATATGTTGTGTCAAATGCATATAGACTGTTGATTTCAACTCGCATATTATCGATTGAGAAATGCCGCCATGTGGGCGACTATTTGAAACCTTAACCCTTTCCAGCCACCAAAAGATGTTCAGATACACTTTATAATTACAAATATTTGAGAAATTAAAAGTTAAAAAGTCCCGATTCTTACAGGACTCACGATGCCATATGGAAACATTGGGCGTTACACAAACATCGAAAAAATTAAAATTTTTCTTTTTTTCAACAGAATAAACATTCATTTGGCCATATTAAATATGAGTTCACTTCGGACATAACTATAAAAAACAATTAATGCATAAAACAATATTGCATTGAATACATTGCACCCTTGAGGATGCTGAAATTCAAAATTTGTTATGCTGCTTTTGTTCATTGGTCTGTAAATGTGCCTTTTGAGCGAGGGAGATTCGGGTATTTGGGTAATCGGGGATTCATCCTATTGGTCGAGAGATTCACCCTATTGGTTGACGACGATCACGTGATCGTCGTCGGTCAATAGGAAAGAATCTCCGATTACCCAAATACCCGAATCTCCCTAGCACAAAAGGTAGCTTCAGTGTCTAGGCTAATGTGCAAATTTGTCATATCTGACACTTAAGTGCCTTTAAATTACATTCTTTTTGAAGATAAATTTCCCCTTCACCAACATCTGTTTTCTAACGAAATATCCGAAATATCTCCTTCTAAAAGTAGGAGGGGATGTCTTTCTTCTACTTCCGTCAAACCAACACAAGTCATTTCGACCTGAATTGATGAACAATACATTCTTATCAATATTTCTATATAACTTATACTATTTCAATGAATATTATAATAGTTCTATAAATATTATATTCAATTATTTATTCGATATAAATGACCATTTCTGTATAGTATGCCCAATGATTTCAAATGGAATCATTACTTTGTGGGGGTGGTGGGGTATTTTGTACTTTCAACTTTCATGATTATTGAATGGACTAAAGCCTTATAAAATACCCTGATTTTTCTGAAGTTTCTATATAGCACAATTCGAAAGTAATAATATTTGAAAGTTGACCATCTACTTTTTAGGCTAGCATTAAGAAACGCAAACCTGCAAAAGAACATAAATAAAAATATAGAACTCTTTACTTGAAATGATTGATATCCATACAACTAGTGCCCTGTCTGGAAATACGAATGAGCAACAAGAGGTGTTTAGTGACATCTAGTGATTATAAGAGGCACTAGATGGAAAGGGTTAACACACATTTTGTCTCATTGATTCAACTACCCAAAAGCTCAAACCCTATTGAGTATTTCCTGAAAATATAAGATGTCACGGAGGTCTCGGAGGAAAATCACTATTCGAGTAGGCATTTTTTATTCAGAGGTTCTCTTGATTTCAACTCATATATTTTCGATAGAGATGTGCCTTCATACTGGCCAGCTGTTGAAAAGCTGAACTTTCCTTTCTGATTCAGCTCTCACCTAAATGTTCCAACGCTATAGAGTGTAACCTGAATATATTGAATGCCATGAGTGTCTCAAGAGAAACACTATTTCAATAGACATTACAGACACATACTGTTTCCGAATTGAACCTAGGTACACTATGGTCCACAAATGTTCATTTTGTTCTTCGGATGTGCATTTCATGATCCTTATGGCCCATCAGTTGAGGCAATAGCTTCCGAAAGAAACAACTGGGAGACTCGATAGTCGTAGACCAGTTTGGGAGCTGAATTACCAAAGCAAAGTTCGTTAATGGGAAGATACACCTCAAAAATTCAGCCATTCCAAAGAGTATTCTCCGAATATTTCCGAATATACATCTCCAATCCGAAATAAATGAACGATCCCCAGGAAATTTTGCACTGGAGATTTTGAAACTGATTACCAAGTTTCAATCTAAACTTCGAAAACGTTCGGCCGATTGTACCGATTAAGCGACTCAACCGAGATAATTCGGCTATAAATCCACCGTAGAAATTTCAAGAAGTTGGAGCACATACGGACTGCCGGTCGAACAGACCAAACTAGATTTGGCCATATATTCCTTATCAGCTGGTTCATCCAAATCATTGAAGATCATCGTCGGCCCAAAATCAAAAAATTACAGACATTAGGACCAAATTAATGATAACACTCGTGTTCCCTAGTAATCCTAGCCTGATTGTTGTACACAAGTTGCGTCGTTTAGCGTCCTAAGTTTATCGAAGTCCTCTAGCAAAGTCCTCAATTGGTTATTGTCCTCATTCAATGAAAAGTTAATCGAATATTGAGGCGAATAAATTTAGTGCTAATCAAGGTTCTAGCCATCGAAATATTTCTTGTTTCACGTGGATACGCCTCTAAAAAGTTGCGTGGCATCGTGCTCTATAGTAGATTGCATTGCGTTGTTTGTTGTTTTGTTTCCTTCGCCTTGAAGCAGTTTTATTTATAACTTGTTCCCGTAGGCATCTTTACATAAGTGAAGACAAGCGCCTGCCTTTTGAACGATTGGCTATCCGGAACACTGAACAAACTCCAACAGATCGATAAAGAAGCGAGATCAAATTCGTTGTGACCCCATTGACGTTAAAAAATTGCATGCATTTTCCTGATGATGAAGTTGGCTAGTCTTGGAATTTGACGGCTCTACAATTAGGTGTCTTGTAGCACTTCAACTCAAGACTCATTGGGCGGTTCCGATAATCTGATTGATATTGCTAAATGTCAAGTATCCTACTGATACACAGAGGTGTTACATTTCTACCGATAGATCAAAAAATTTCAAAAAGCACTGCCGTGGAGGCAGCAGCTTTTGCGCGTATGTTCAATGTAGATGACCGCTTCAGCAACGAATTTGAACATGCACACAAAAGCTGCTGCCTTCACGGCAGTGCTCTTTGGATTTTTTTTTTATAAATTACTGGATTTCAATTCGATCTAATCTGTATTTTTGGAAATATTGGAAAAATAGAATTTTGAATGGGTATATCTACGGAATCATTGGGCGGATTTTACCCATTCACGAAGTCGACCCTCGTAATTAAGCCCCAAACCTACTCTACAAATGTCGAGTTTCTAAGTCGTTTCTTCTGGAAGTTATTGTGTTTACGGTCAGCCTAACGGCCGACTGCGTAAACACAATAACTTCCGAAAGAAACAACTTAAAAACTCGATATTTGTAGAGAAGGTTTGGACCTTAATTACGAAGGCCGAATTCGTGAATAGGTAAAATCCACCCAATGATTCCGCAGATATACCCATTCAAAATTTGATTTTTCCAATATTTCCAAAAATACAGATAAGATCGAATTGAAATCTAGTACTTCATCGAGAAATTAAAGTTCAAAGGTTCATACAGAATTTAATGAGGATGAGATATATATAAGATATGATAAGAAAATCATAGAATTTTTTTTTTCAAATTGTTCTAACGACACGATTGTCAAAAAATTATGCATAAAGTTGTCTATCAGCATCTTCAAAATAGGTGCGAAGTTTTATCAGGACTCAGTATTTCTCGAGTTATACCGAAAAAAACAACGATATCGGGAACCTCGAAATTTGACATATTTTTTCCCGATATCTCCAAAACTTATGATCGTATCGAACTGAAATTTGGTACATTGCTGTGAAATATGAAACTCAAAGTGTCAGTGTGATTTTTTTTTGGATATGATGAATGGTTTCCGAAAAAAAAAATTTTGGAGAAAATATCGAAAAAAAATTTTTTCTAATTTACTGACGATATGATCCTGACGGAATTTCGCTTAAAGTTGCGCGTCGTTATACTTCCAAGTTTGATTCCAATCGCTCAAGTAGTTTCTGAAATAAAAAATAAATAACTTCAAAATTTCAAGTGCCTATAACTCCGAAACTATTCGACCGATTTGTCCCATTAACGAACTTAACCGCGGCATTCTGATGCGCGAACTATCCTGAAAGTTTCAAGTTGCTAGCTTGCTTCTGTCGACAGTTATCGTGTCCTCGGCCGGACAGAATCGATTTTGACACCGGATTCGTCATCAGTGAGTCCAACCTAGTCGATTGAGACCATTTTCGGTTCAATCATCCAAAATTACAGACATTTGGACAAAACGTTAGCACGCTGTTCCCCTAGAACATGCGCGCAAAAAGTTTCGAATATAATCTTATTTGAAGGGTACATCTTCTTAGGTACAAATCTCTTTGGAGAATGCCCAACTTATTGGTAAGGAAAATAGGTGAAAGGTCAAGCTCTACCTCCTCCTCGAGCTCATCTGTTTGATGTATATTTCATTACATTATCATTGGGACTAATTGAAGTGTTCATATACACTTACTGACAAAGAAACTGCAACACCTAGAAGGAGCTGTTTAAATTAAAATTTTTTTTTGTAAAACAGATATGTAGTATAGATGATTAAAATTTGGAGAAAAGAAAACGAAGGGTTTACAATGTTTTTATTAAATTTGTTAATTATGTGTTTGTCCACCGCGGTCATCTATACACTCCCCAACACGTCTTGGCATGATTGCAAGAAGATAGTCTATTTCTTTTTGAGAAATACTATTCCAAGCTACCTGTACTTCATGTCTCAGAGCCGCCTAAGTCCGTGAGGGCTGGGATAAACTTCCAGGCCTTCTACCCATGATGTCCCAAACATGCTCTATGGGCGAAAGATTGGGGGATCTGAGCTGCAATGGCAAAAGATTTACATGGGTAGCTTCAAAAAAGATTGAATTAACTCTGGCAACTACAGGTCGAGCATTATCTTGCTGAAATATTGGATTCTCGAGCCGGTTGAGGTAAGGGAGAACATATGGCCTCACTATTTCTTAAAGCTAACGCAGTGCTTTAATGTTACCTCGAATAAATACTAAAGGTGACCTACTTGCATGTGCAATAGCACCCCATACCATAACGCCTACTGTCTGGTGTACATGACGCTCAACATCAAAATGAGTGTCAAGTCTTTCTCCCCGACGTCGTCAAACTCGTCTTCGGCCATCATGTGCACCCAATGAGAATCGAGATTCATCAGAAAAAAAGACCTGATGCCATTCCACATTCCAATTTTGTCGTTCTCTGCACCACTGTAATCGTTGCCGGCGATGCTCAACCGTGAGAGGTAACACAAGATGGGGTCGATAATGATGCAGTACAAAAGACCTTATACGGCGGTAAACCGTTCGGACAGTTACAGGATGGACTTGTTCTCCTAACCTCTCATCAGCCAAAAATCGAGTTGTCGCAAATCGGTATTTAATGGCCATAAGTCCTAGACGTCGATCTTGAACTCAATTTGTGCCCTTCGACGTCTGGTGCCATCTCTTCTTCGATTTTGGGCATTATCAAACCACTCTTGACAACATCTCATAACAGGAGTTGTATTTTGATTCGTACGGTTAGCCATTGAAATCGTTCAGCTGAGATGATCAAAATTTATTGTCGAAACAGTTTGGAGTGAGAGGACAGTAACGCATCATCATCAGTAAATTAATTAATAATTGTTGTGGAAATTAGGTGGGTAATTGAACTTATGTATTCTGGCCACCCAGTCAAAATCTAATATTCCTTCTTTGGCTTTCAGTAATTTTCATGACAAATAATAATAATGAATTAACATACTGTTAACTGTAGATTCATCCGAATTATTCAGGATATTGTATGCTTTTGAGAGTTGAATTGATTGTCGAAATATCAGCCTCTAAGAGCTTCTATAACTTTAAGTGAAGAAACAAGATTTTTTTGTTAATTTTCTGAAAGCATATTTACCTGGAGGACAAAACGACAATAATAGTATATTGAGTACCGAGAACGGTATGGACATTTTTACCGATCGAAACATTTTGAAGTAAGGGGTAATTTCGAACGAAAGTGTGATATTTGCAATCCTCTAGTAGTGAAATTGTTTTGTTATCAATCCTTTAATAAACCGTATTAAAAAGGAATCGATCGAACACAGTGACATAAAATGAAAATAACTGAAAAATTCATGAATAATTAGGAATGATTTATTATTATATTATTCAAGAAATAAGCATCCACCCGCACTATTAGAAAAACTGTTTTATTCGGAATACTAACTCGCCGCAGCCACGCGAAGACAAAAATTCTTCAACTGGAATGGATAGAATTTTTTACCATCGAGTAATCTACGCTCAAGGCCTTCTATTTTCCGCCCCACCATACGATTCGTTAACGTGGCTTCTAGAACAATATTAATTCATATATTCCGATCGGAGCAACCTTGGAATTATTGCTAAATAGTCAACTTGGTAAACAATGGAGATAATTGGAAAATCAGCATTCGGATCTTGGATTACGTTTAATTGATGGGTTTATATAGAGCCTAAGGAGGTGCAATAGGTCATCTTCTCGGTTAGTACTCTAATTTCCCTAAATGTTAACGGAATTGTACTCCATTCACTTTTATAAACTATCCCGGTTGGCCATAACAATTCTGACACATCTCACCGTGTATATTTTGAAAATGTTAGGCTATAGTCATTTTCCTGTCAGATAACTACACAACGTTGTCCTCTCTACATAGAGTCCGTAGTAATTACGTATTTTTCAGAATGTGAATTTTACTGAAAAATAATGGGTAGTTGGTTACTTTGTTGTAGTTCATTCGAATAACCCTGCAGTAAAATATCTAAACGAACAGATAAACCTATGGAATTCCCTACTTTTCGAAATTTTACAAAAATAAGTAGACATAAGACATTTAAATACCTTGTTGCACAACTTGAAATACTCCAGCATGAAAATGTATTATAGTACTACAAAACCTGCGTCACCTTAAAAGAACTAACTCAATTTGCAAAGTTTTTTGGAATCTATGTGAACGATGAACGATACACTGGGATTTCACTCACATACGTCGAAAATGTTGAATAGCTTGTGATGAATTATTGATTCCAAATTATCAGGGTTACCATATCGGAAAAAGCAGATTTCATTTCTGCATAGCACTTCCTGATACTTTGTCTCTGCTTCTTTAAAACTACCTTCGGCATTTTTAGTTTCCAGGCGTGATGATTATGTTGAGATTGAGAGTATAAATTGGCATTGAAATTTGGCAACGTCGCTGAGAATTATTTTGACATTGACGATATTTCACGAGTGCCAACCTGCGTCAGTTGTAAGTAAAAAAACTTGATAGACCTAAATCATGGCCAACCGGGATTGTTTATAAAAGTGAATGGAGTTTATGTCACAGAACTCTCCAAGCTTTTTCAAAAGGCAAGAATGGATGAGGCTGTAACTATAACTTTCAAAAGATATTATGGTATAGACATGCCTGAACCTAGAGGAGGAAATCCGCAACTACCAGAACCTAATGCCGTCCACACACGTTACGGTCTACCAGAGAGGTTGACTTGCGCAGGTCTACTCACACGGGTCAACCGATGCGTGTATTAGAACAGACCTGCGCAGGCGACCATTCGATTCTTTCTCGAAGCACCCTACAGTGAACTTGAGCGTATGTGTGCTAAACCCCCGACCGTCACAAGTATTATTTTTGCGTCGATGCTCTGGAGAACAGCGTGCTATCGTTTTGTTCAAATGTATGTAACTTTCTAATTTTGAGCCGAAAATTGTCTCCAACGACTAGGTTGGAGTACTGATTCCGAATCTGGTGACAAAATCGATTTTGTTCGGCCGACAGACGACACGATAACTATGGAACGAAGGGAGCTAGCGACTTGAAACTTTCAGATTGGGTCGCGCATTGGAATGCGGTGGTTAGTTAAGTTAATTAGTTAATTTGTTAATGGGAAAAATCGGTCGAATGGTTTCGGAGTTATTGTCATTTGAATTTTTGAGATTAATTCCCTGATATTTCAGGAAATACCTGAGAGATTGGATTGAAACTTAACAGTTAGTTGGAACCTTACAACGCACAACTTTTTACAAAATTTCGTTGAGATCAAACTGTCAGTGAATTTCGAAAAAATATTAAAAAAAAAATTATTCGGAAACTTCATTAAATACGGAAAAAACTCCTACTCATACCTACAACATTATATTTTACAGTAATGTACCATATTCCATTCTGAAACGACCATTTTTTCTTGCTTTCGTTGTTTTTTCCGGTATAACTCGATAAGAAATTATTCAATCATGATTAAACTTGGCAGCTATTTTGGAAATGCTGACAGGCAACTTTGTGCGAAATTTCGTGATGATCGTGTCATTGAACTGTTCAAAAAAACTATTTTCTTTTCAAATTTTCAATATTCTGTGATCTGATCATGTTATCCTCATGAAATTCTGTATGAACCTTCGATCTAATCTGGAAATATTGGAAAAATAAAATTTTCAATTAGTTTAATTGCGGAATCATTGGGTGGATTTCACCCATTCACGAATTCAGCCTTCGTTATTAAGTTCCACACCAACTCTACAAATATCGAGTTTATAAGTTATTTCTTTCGGAGGTTATTGTGTTAAAGGTCGGTTGTTTGGTCGAACGGTGTTAGTCTTCCTGTATGTTACACTTCGAATGTAAGAAAGTTATTATTCAAATAATAATTCAAAATTCAATAAATAAAGCCACGAAGGAACTATTTCACATTTCACTCCATAACTTCGTAGGTTTACTTATCTTCTTAAGCAAATGCTGAATCGAACTCAGACACTTTATGTAGAAGTAAAATCACATATCTTCATTGTTCGTGACTTATCAACCTAGATATCGAAGAAAAGGATCTGTCCATCTGTTTATGTTTATACTGAGACTATCGATAGCCGTCTTTCTTCGTAACAAAAGAGTTATGAATGTATTATCTTTTGGACTTTGATTTAGACATGACGATCGTACTTTGCTTTCGTCTTCATTTTCATTTGTACGTGAATATAAACTCAGTGTTCGTTTATACTGCAGCAAATAAATATCCATAATCTTCAAAAACCTTTCATACTTCCAATCGAACAAACTTGAAAAGTTTGCGATATTGGGAAAGTTGTCTGGTTGCCCATTAATTCGATATCAATTCATTATATCTTGCTCAATTATTTAATAAATTCACAATAATTACCAGGTAAAAGTATGTTGAAGGAATTTCAAAAAAAATGAGAATTCGAGTTCTTTTCAATTAGTAGGAGCAGGTTCTATCAATTTCTTTGGGGAATAATTTCCCACTGCATACAATTACGGTGCTGAAATAAAGTAAATCATAAATTGGGTCCACTTCAACTAAATTCAGGTTTTGTCGAACCAAAATCCTCAATTGAAAGTTCCAACGTATTGTTCGGTACTATTCTAAATCAAGAGACATACCTGGAAGTTTTATGTTTCATTCCTACTGCGGCTAAAATATCATTTAAATTCATAATAAATATTCATTTTTGCACGATAGGACGACTTTTGATAGTTACCGCGTTTGTTGCTAGATCGGTAGATCAATTTTACTGGTTGCTAAGGTAAACATAAATACAGGAAATAATGGAATGATTCATATACAATGTGAATTTGATTTATTTAATATTTCTCGGAAATAACTTGGAAACAGTCGATTTCCCAGACCTTTTGAATTTTGCTTTCTTCAGATGATTCGATATTGCTAGTTTTTGCGCGCATGTTCTAGGGGAACAGCGTGCTATCGTTTTGTCCAAATGTCTTTAAGTTTCGATGATTGAGGCCGAAAATGGCGTTAAACGACTACGTTGGACTCACTGATGACGAATCCGGTGTCAAAATCGATTCTGTCCGGCCGACCGGCCGACGACACGATAACTGTCGAACGAGCCAGCAGGGGACTAAGTACTTTCAGATTAGATCGCGCATTGGAATGCGCCGGTTAAGTTCGTTAATGGGACAAATCGGCCGAAAGGTTTCGGAGTTATAGCCATTTGAATTTTTGAGCTTATTTTCCTGATATTTCAGGAACTACTGAAGTGATTGGATTCAAACTTGGCAGTTAGTTGGAGCATATCAATGCGCAACTTGAAACGAAATTTTGTTGGGATCGTATGGTCACTTCATTTTAAAAAAAATAGTTTTCAAAATTTTTCTTGAAAAAATTTTTTTTGCAGAAACTGAATTATATTCGAAAACAACTCTGCTCATACCTTGAGCTTCAAAGTCCACAGCAGTGTACCGAATATCAATTCGATGCGGTGATTAGTTTTGGAGATATTGAAAAAAGTTGGTAAAATTTCGCAGTTTTCTTCTCGATATCGTTGTTTTCTTAGTTATAACTCAAAAAATACTAATTTAATTATAATGAAACTTCGCAGCTAGTTCGAAGATGCTAAATGACAACATTGTACAAAATTTCGTGATGATCGTGTCATTAGAACAATTTGAAAAAAAATTTTTTCTTTCAAAAATTTGATATTATCCTCATTAAATTCTGTATGAACCTTCGAACTGTCATTTTTCGATAAAGCACTGGATTTCAATTCGATCTAATCTGTATTTTTGGATATCTTGGAAAAATAAAATTTTAAATGGGTATATCTGCGGAATCATTAGGTGGATTTTACGCATTCACGACTTCGGCCTTCGTAATTAAGGTCTCGATACTTAATATAATATTTTTTGTGTTTTACAATGAGAGATTCCAGTATTTCAACTGTTCACTAAATAAGGTCAGTATTGAAGAAATGCATTAACCCAGGATACTTGCCACGCTTGTTCAAATTCGTAGTCAAAGTGGTCACACATGCAGGTAGTGACCTGGACCTCATGAAAAGGATTTTGAAAACTACCGATGGATTCAATCAAAAACAAGAAGCAAAACCCACCAACGTGAACGTGAACACTAAATAGGATACTTTGTATATGCTGTCAAAAGATTTGCTGTGTCATTTAGTGTTGTGCTGTGCTGTCCTGCCCTGTGCTGCGTGACACTGCGTAACCTTCTACGCTGAGGTTCAGAGTTCTCATTGAACCGCGGACTGAACACAGAACTCGGGATCATAGGAATATATTTGGATAAGTTATAAAGGAAAATGTATCATAAAACACAATAAATCAATTGGTTACATATCGAAAGGAATGATTTGGTTTGATCAAAGAAGAATGGAGCTCTGTAGAGAATATTGTGCGTTTTTATATGCATTCATAAAAGTACACACTTTGGACAATCTCAAGTTTGAACTCGTCATCCTGCAAATTATTATCATTCTTATCTGTTGGTTCTTGACCTTTCTCTCACCCTATTTGTGGCAGATTTTTTCCAGACAAAATATATTTTGATCAGCCTAAGCAGTCATTGTTCTTCCGATAAGGTTTCCGCATTTTTCGCGAGATAAATCGGCCGAGTGCGATTTATCAATTTTATCGATTTTGTATCTTAATCTATGCGGATCTGTTTAAACTCTTTTGAGTACAGAACAGGTTGAAGAATGATTTATGATTTCGATTCTACGCAAAATAATCTACATGAGGATGCATGATTTATTTAGATGTATTCTTCATGAAATCTTAGATAATGTAAAACTGAAGACGGATGTTCGCGAATTACCTTACGGCTGATCGAAAACACAATATCTTTCGAGAGAAACAATTCGGAGACTCGATATTTCTAGAGCAGGTTCGGACTTTGATCACTGGGGCCGATATCGTAAATGAGCAAAATCCACCTTGAATTCCCCAGAATTTTAATTTCTCCAATATTTTCAAAAGTACAGATCTGAATATTCTAGTATAGAAAGTTCCATAATTATCCTAAATATCATCAATTTATAGATGAATTATATGAAATCAGTCCATAAGCGTGAACAAATTAATTGCATTCCATGAACTCAATGGATGACCGGCTCATAGAGAAGATGCATGGAAATATTCATCTGTTTCATATACAGTGTGTCCACGGATTGGGTGCCGGTAAGGTGTAAATGACGAAAAATTTTCGAGCTAGACTCTGGTATTCTGGAAATCGCTCCTGCTTGGTCTCAAACTAAGATGTTGATAAAATGAGCCAAATCAATTAATATACAGGGTGGTTCAGAACTGATTTGATGAAAATTGTTAAGAATAAAATATCTTTGTTTTAAAAGATATCGAGAAAGTTTATTGAGGAAAGTTGTTTGGAATGACCAGCTGCTGCAGGAACTCAATTTTCAGATAAATCAGCCTACCTTGACTTTTAAGTTCATGAGTATTTTGTTAATCCGATACGTGAGAAATTGTGTCATGATCAAAAATTTGAATTTTGACACTATTTCTTTACGTTACGTGATACTGTAAAATTTGGCCAGCGTTCATGGAATTGTCCTATTACTCCCTGATACGGAATGTCTGCACCTAAACTGTAGCACTCCACATTAAACACTCTTCGCTCTATGGTCAACATATTTTTAACTGGAAAATTTTTGTTTATGACGAATAAAATTTACGTTTCAAGTCACGTCTGGCATTTGTTACCATGGATATTATCAAATATTTTCATAACCTATTTACAAAATCAAAGTTGATCGATTTATCTGAGAATCGAGATTTAGCCGCATCTTTGATTCTAAACAACTTTTCCCAATAAACTTTCT
The DNA here is from genome assembly GCA_958510865.1 of Myrrha octodecimguttata. Lineage (NCBI taxonomy): Eukaryota > Metazoa > Arthropoda > Insecta > Coleoptera > Coccinellidae > Myrrha > Myrrha octodecimguttata. Next base: position 61,923,837 of record OY294056.1, read on the forward strand.
CGATATCTTTTAAAACAAAGGCACTTTATTTTCAACAATTTTCATCGAATCAGTTCTAAACCACCCTGTATATTAATTGATTTGGCTCATTTTCTCAACATCTTAGTTTGAGACCAAGCAGGAGCGATTCCCAGAATATCAGAGTCTAACTCGAAAATTTTTCGTCATTTACACCTTACCGGCACCCAATCCGTGGATACACTGTATATATGGAGACCTGCCTGTGGTCTGGTCAGGAAATGGATTAGTACTTGAATATTTCCGTGTATTCTGTGATCCCTATAACGTGGGCGGAGCTTAATCCACGGCCTTTACCAGTTCATGGGCGGATCCGCAAAAATAGGTACATTTCTCCAATTTTTACGCGTTTGTTCAAGGGAACAGCCCGTTATAATTTCGTCACGATGTCTGTAATTTTCGAGTTTTGAGCCGAAAATGGTCTCAAACGGTCGAACTTCCTGAAGAAAAATCCGTGGTCAAATTCAATTCTGCCCGTTCGTCCGTCCCCGTCCGCATGTATGTGCTCCAACTTTCGAAGGAAAAGACTTAGCGATTTGAAATTGTCAGATTACGTTTGGAGTCCAAATATCTCGTTTAAGTTCGTTAATGGCTGGAATCGGTTGGATAGTTTCGGAGTTAGGCCTATTTGAAATTTTGAGGTTAATTCCTCGATATCTCATGAAATATTGTCTTGATCAAATTGAAATTTCGTGGACAGTTTTGGAATTCCAACGCGCTATTTGGAGCAAAATTTCGTGTGCATCCAGTTGAAAAATAAAAAAAATTTCATTCGAAAATTTTCGATGAAAAATTTTTTTTTTACTGAAAATATTGATTAGATTTCAATGGAATTTGGCACAAACCTTAGAGTCACCATTTAACAACAATGTTTCAAATCTCAATTCGATCCGATTTTCACTTTCGGAGATATAAGGAAAAAAATGTGCAAAATTTCGTTGTTATTTGGAATTTTAACGTTATTTCCGCAATATCTTAAGAAGTACAAAGGCAATCAGATTGAAACTTCGTAATCAGGTGGAGATTACCAACACGCAACTAGGTGCAAAATTTCGAGTTGATCTAATTGTTAGAATTTGAACAAGCGCGTAAAAGCTCCTGACCTCACGTCAGTGCTTTTCTAGATTTTATCAGATTCTATAACATTCGACATTGGATATCTTGAAAACGGTGCGTTTAAAGAGAAATTATAAGAAATTAATACGTTTTCTTAACAAATTGAAGATTCGTATAGTGACTCGAAATAAATTTTATTCGGAGTGAGCATGTCAAAGCTACACAATAAATATTGTTTGTTGTTGGAAATTTCAACAGCCTGTATCTTTTACCGGAACCGATTCTGGAAAAATTTAAAATGAACAAAGTGTTGTATTTGATGGAAGGAATCTATCCTTTAGATTAATTAATTAATCTGAAAAAATTTTTAATTTTTTGGTAAAAAAATTTTTTTTCGTTTTTCCAATGAAGCAATCCTCACGGTACTTTCCACAAGCCAGTATTCTCCAGCTAATATTATCAAGTCTCAATTACATCAGGAACAGTTGTATCTGAAATATGAAATATTTGATGAAACTTTTCTTAATTGTTCTAATGATTCGATCAAAATTCCTTATTATTCTGAACTATTATTGATTATTCGTATTCACACGGTCGATTATTATCGGATACAAACCGCCAAGATCGAAATTGGAAAGGCGATCAATTTGATGTATTTATGTACGCAGGTTGTTTTTTGCATAAATTCGCGATTACTTATCAACTTGTAGAAATGCAAGGCATTCGAGAACATGTCGCAATCTGGATATTTTAATTGATTCCTTAAGCAATATTTTGCAGAACTAGTTCTGCCATGTGGAAAATATCGAGAATATACATTATGCATACCTGATCACCTCGACTGATTCTGAAGAATGAAACTTCACACAAACAAATTATATAAACTTGATAATTCGGTACACGCCTCACTTTCTAATATGTTATTGTGTATTTTTAGCAACAGTTCAATAACTTGCTCACTAGGTTTGTTTTCAGCACAAATCCATTTCCTTGCTTTTTGAAGTTCATTCAAAATTCGAACATTATCGCATTCGCTATATTTTCGGCGTAAAAAGTACAGGTGTGGCGTGATGAATAGATGATAATATGATACCCACTGGTAACGGAAGTTATGGTGGTTCTGATAACTATGTTTTACTTTCTGGGAGGTTCCCTCGGTTTTCACGGTGTTCGACATTTCCGAAAATTCAAAAAAGTTTACTCCTTGGGACAGGACTTCAAATGACGGAATTTTTGCGCGTATGTTCTAGGGGAACAGAGTACTATCGTTTTGTCCAAATGTCTGTAATTTTGAGGTTATTTCCCTCATATTTCAGAAACTACGGGAGTGATTGGATTGAAACTTGGCAGTTAGTTGGAGCATAACGACGCGCAACTTTAAGCGAAATTTCGTTGAAATGGTATGGTCACTCATTCGGAAAAAAAAATTTTCAGCATTTTTTTGGAAATTTTTTTTTCTGAACCTATTGTTCATATTTGAGAACAATTGCAGTTATATATCTTGAACTTCATATTTCACAGCAGTGTACCAAATTTCAATTCGATACTGCTATTAGTTCTGTAGAGATTGGGAAAAAATATGTAGAATTTACTCTTCTCGATATCGTTGTTTTTTTAGGTATACTGTTTCAATTGTGATGGAACTTCGCAGCTAGTTCGAAGATGTTGGAGGACAACATTGAGCAAAATTTCGTGATGATCGTGTCATTAGAACAATTGGAAAAAAATTTCAACTCGACTCATTGTGATATGAATTTGTATTAGATGTTAGAAATACTATTTCGGAATCTCAATGAAGCTAGCATGTTTTTTTGAAATGTGGAACTCAAGTGATCATATTTTTTCATACACTATAGATTCACCTAAGAACAAAAACAATAAGTAAAACTCGAAATTAGAGCAAGAGTTTGTAGAACACCCTGTAGAGGAATTAGAAATTTTATTGTCTTCTACTCTATTTGTTACGAATTTATGTTATGGTGGTTCTGATAACTATGTTTTACTTTCTGGGAGGTTCCCTCGGTTTTCACGGTGTTCGACATTTCCGAAAATTCAAAAAAGTTTACTCCTTGGGACAGGACTTCAAATGACGGAATTTTTGCGCGTATGTTCTAGGGGAACAGAGTACTATCGTTTTGTCCAAATGTCTGTAATTTTGAGGTTATTTCCCTCATATTTCAGAAACTACGGGAGTGATTGGATTGAAACTTGGCAGTTAGTTGGAGCATAACGACGCGCAACTTTAAGCGAAATTTCGTTGAAATGGTATGGTCACTCATTCGGAAAAAAAATTTTCAGCATTTTTTTGGAAATTTTTTTTTCTGAACCTATTGTTCATATTTGAGAACAATTGCAGTTATATATCTTGAACTTCATATTTCACAGCAGTGTACCAAATTTCAATTCGATACTGCTATTAGTTCTGTAGAGATTGGGAAAAAATATGTAGAATTTACTCTTCTCGATATCGTTGTTTTTTTAGGTATACTGTTTCAATTGTGATGGAACTTCGCAGCTAGTTCGAAGATGTTGGAGGACAACATTGAGCAAAATTTCGTGATGATCGTGTCATTAGAACAATTGGAAAAAAATTTCAACTCGACTCATTGTGATATGAATTTGTATTAGATGTTAGAAATACTATTTCGGAATCTCAATGAAGCTAGCATGTTTTTTTGAAATGTGGAACTCAAGTGATCATATTTTTTCATACACTATAGATTCACCTAAGAACAAAAACAATAAGTAAAACTCGAAATTAGAGCAAGAGTTTGTAGAACACCCTGTAGAGGAATTAGAAATTTTATTGTCTTCTACTCTATTTGTTACGAATTTGAAAGATTCACAAGAATGTAATACTAATATTTCTTTAAACAAGGACACGAATAATTCTATTATTGATAGCATTTAACTCGAAATAATAATCGTTTCTCTATTCCTATTATAAATCAGAAGCAGGCCTACTATGCGTGATTACATTTTCGCTAGAGTATTAATAGATAAAACTGTGGTACCTGAACTATCATATTAGGTCAACCATCTACGGAGACATCAAATAGATTTAGTAAACAAAGTTGTATTTCTCTAAGCGCCAGCAACAACATTAGCGGAAGAAACTCGAAGGTGAAATAAACAACAAACCTGCTATTCGCGTTTCGTGTGGGTACGAATATTATGACCTCGATGTTTCTTCTCAGTTCATAATTATAATCCCAATTGTGTCGAAAAATGAGGAAGTACAATTATCGAAAACTTTTGTTGGAATTAGTTCGGGTTTGATGGACAGAGAATTGCTTATTTTTTGCGCGCATGCTCAGGGAAACAGCGTGCTATCGTTTTGTCCATATGTCTGTAATTTTCGATGATTGAGCCGAAAATGGTGTCAAACGACTAGATTGGACTCACTGATGACGAATTCGGTGTCAAAATAGATTCTGTCCGGCCGGCCGTGGATAACTGTCGAACGAAGTGAGCTAGCGACCTGAAACTTCCAGGGTAGATCGCGCATTGGAATGCCGCGGTTAAGTTCGTTAATGGGCCAAATCGGTCGAACAGTTTCGGAGTTATAGTCACTTAAAATTTTGGAGTTATTTATTTTTTATTTCAGAAACTACTCGAGCGATTAGATTTATACTTGGCAATTAGGTAGAGTAGAACGACGCGCAACTTTGAGCCAAATTTTGTCAAGATCATGCCGTCAGTAAATTTAAAAAAAAAAATTTTTTTTTTTGGAAACTGTTCATCATATCTAAAAAAAATTCCCCTCGGACTTCATATTTCACAGCAGTGTACCGAATTTCAGTTCGATACGATCATAAGTTTTGGAGATATTGGGAAAAAATATGTCAAATTTCGAGGTTTTCTTCTCGTTATCGTTGTTTTTTTCGGTATAACTCAAGAAATACTGATGCAATCCTGATAAAACTTCGCAGCTAGTTTTAAGATGCTGAAAGACAACTTTATGCAAAATTGCGTGATGATCGTGTCATTAGAACAATTTGAAATTAAAATTTGTGATTTTCTTATCATATCATCGTCATTAAATTCTGTATGAACCTTCGAACTGTAATTTTTCGATGAAGTACTGGATTTCAATTCGATCTGATCTGTATTTTTGGAAATATTGGGAAAATAAAATTTTGAATGGGTATATCTGCGGAATCATTGGGTGGATTTTACCCATTCACGAATTCGGCCTTCATAATTAAGGTCCAAACCTTCTCTACAAATCTCGAGTTTCTAAGTGTGTTTACGCAGTCGGCCGTTAGGCTCTCTAAACGAACAATTATTAATGAAAAACCCATTTTAGAATTGATGTGCCCACAACACAGTGTTAAATCTTTATTGTATCATCTGAATTAGTCAAACTTACTGGTGCATAGTTATAATTTGAGGCCTGATCTGAACATTATGCAGAAGTGAGGAGTAAACCTTATCCCAGGCAGGGTTTAGAGCTTGAAGATGAAGATTTGGTTCATAATTAAGTGACCTCTATTTTGTTGATATTTCCAAGAATTCATCTCCGACCTAGTTGGAGTTTGAGACTTAAAATGTCGATACAATTTTGAAGAAGTCGTAGTACTGTTTTTCTAGCTCGAAATTCAATTGATATTTTTTTTGTGTTGTATTGATTTCACACAAGAAGAGTAAACTAACGTAAGAGTAACTGTCCCATTTGAAGAAAATCTTGAAAAGCACTGATTTAAAGTTGGCATACTTGTGTTGAATATCACGCTTGTAAAAATGATGGATAGTTGCCTAAAAAAATCCAACTAATGTTTGGACATTTTTCGAAAACTTTTTGTTTTGGTAAAATAATTATAAAGTTTCAATCTTATCGAATCGGTACTTTTTGGGATATTGGGGAAATAGTTTTGTTAATTGTTGGTATTGTTCATTAGGCGAACCTTTCTTCCTAGAAAATGCCATTGACAAAAAGTTCAATCCTGCAATGAGAAAGGGCGGTTTCAATGAAAAAAAGATTTTATTCAATTAAATTAGTTCTATTTCAGATATTGGGATTGAAAGCCAAGAAAAACCTACAAAATTATGCAAAATTCTCACAAAATGAGCTTCAATCGATTTAATTTAGATTATTTGGAATAATATTATGGAGTTCTCATTTTACAATCGATGTAATTTCAGGAAAAACCGGAAGTAGAATTAATTTCGAAATATTATTACTTCAATTCATTCAGTTTTAGCGGATTACTATTGAGGTTTTATAGCGCATCCTTTTCAATCTATTGAACTTAGCCAATTTATGTTGGGTTAAATTGGATTATTCCTTCAATTGATGTAGCAAACGAACCAAGCAGAGAAGGGGGTGTAACATGGGGGGTCGTACTCTCTGCCAATCTCTTTGATAGGAAAAGAATCCTAGAAAACAAGTAAACCAAAGATTATTTGAGTATTTTCGATTACTGTATGCAGGGGTACTTTTTAGATTATTTATTTCTTAATCTAACTTTTATGCTGTGTTTTTTTATCGCTTCTCTTTACCATCGGAGAGTATTCCTATTGCCTTGTGGCATTGGAAGTCGTTATCTGGGTTGTGATATTTCTGACGCCCTGCATACTGAGTATTTTTAGCACAATATACTACTGACACCATTGCCTGTGAAAAACTATTTTAGCAAATAACATTTCGATTCTATATTGAAAGGAGAAACCATTGATACTAAATATTTATTTTATCTATCAAACAGATAATAAGATCAACATATTAATAATGGCTTAAAACATTGCACAAAAAAGTAAAATAAACTTTAATACATAATTAAAAATTTTTCTTAATGAATAAACATTACACAAAAAAATCGTCAACTGTACCACCAAAATCTTAACTTTTCTAATGCACAATATATCTGTCGCTTTTCTATAGCAAGTCTGAGCTTCTGATCGAATTTGATTTCTATCGGTTTTATTTCATACGGGTTCTGCTTATAATTTACTAGCATTGTTGCTTTTGCCGTCAATGTTGAATTATCCGATGTTGTTTATAGTTTCACTGACAAGCAAATACAACGTAAATTCATATTTTGTTGACCCAACTGAGTCTATTATTTTTGTGTTTGTCCACCAGAGTTAGTATTCCAGATTCTTTTTCGGTCTCATAATTTCTACAATCCTTTAAATATCTGAAATCAGACTAGACCTGGGATGTTCCATTTCCATTGAAATGGAGCATATATCACGGGTCAATCAGAGTTGTTCATTTGTCCAATTACAATAATTCCTTCAATGATGAATCAATTGGCAGATAATGCCAATCCGCTTGGTCCTCCGTCTTTCTATTTATAGTATAACTAGCGGTACCGACAGGGGTTTTCTTGTATCATACAGTGTGCATGTGACTGAAGTCCTCCTAAACGACTGGACGGATTTTTATCGAATTTTTTGTTTGTTCGAGTGAATCAGAGAATATTTTTAGAACCCAATAGGTCAAAAATGTTTAAAATTTTCGGAGCGAATAAAAATTCAATTTAATAAAAAATTGTGAAATCGAACTATTCTCGAATTCACTTGAACTCGAAATTCATCAAAATCCTTCTAGCCGGGTATAAAAAAAATCAATGACATGCCCACGCACAAGATTTTCATTTGTTAAGATATGGAAAAGGAACTCGAACAGTTCACACAATGCTCTAAATCCACATTACTTTCGAAAAAAATTAGTACACGAATTATTCTACAGTAATTCTGTGGCGAATGTGGACTTTGTGATGGGAAAGAATTCAGTTTAGATCTGAGGAGAATATTGAGAATTTCGTACGATTAAATTTGACATAATTTCTTTCGAAAGGTAAAGTGTCTACGAAAGGTCGAGTTGAAATATATTACTTGGTTGAAGAAAATGATGACTTCGATGGTTCATGCATAATTTCGCTAGGATCATTCGAATTTCAACAGACTTGCCGCCCCTGAAGTAAATTCAGTGCAATTCTAGATTTTTATGGGTTTGCCGATTCTGTGGTAAAGGGTTTTACACAATAATTTTCCCTATCATTTTCATCCATATTATTGCTTATATAAAATTAAAGATTCTTGGGAAAATTATTTGATTGCGATTGATTTTTATAAAATGCCTTTGAAGATACTCCGGCGTGCAAATTTCAGGAGATAAGAAAGAAATATTTTCCTTTAAATGGGATCCCACCTTTATATACTAACTGACAAAGGAACTGCAACACTCAGAAGGAGCTATTTAAATTCTAAATTTTTTTGGTAAAACAGATAAGTACAACAAGGAGTAACTGATTAAAATTTGGGAAAAAATCGTGAAGGTTTTTTCACGTAAACATTTTCAGTTACTTAAATATTGTAGACGTTTCTTGCAAATATTTTCAATTTTACAACAAACCAGCTGTTGGAGGAGATCCAAAGTCGATATTTAGTTGTTGCGAAATTAATTGCAAGCTGAGTGAATTTGAAAGAGGTCGAATCATTGGTATACGGAAGACGGGGTTGTCATTTCGAGAAAGCGCTAACCGTATGAACAGAAATGTTGAGATGTTGTCAAGCGTGATTTGATGATGCCCGAAATTGAAGAGGAGTAGGCACCGGACGTCGAAGGGGCACAAATGAAGTTCAAGATCGACGTCTAAGACTTATGGCCATCCTGTAACTGTCCGAAAAGTTTACCGCTTTATAAGATCTGTTGGACTGCAGCATTATCGACCCCATCTTGTGTTAGTTACCTCTTACGGTTGAGCATCGCCGGCAACGATTACAGTTGTGCAGACTCTGCACAACTGCACTGCAGAGAACGACAACATTGGAATGTGGAATGGCATCAGGTCTTCCTTTCTGATTAATCTCGATCCTCCTTGGATGCACCTGATGGCCATAGAAGGGTTAGACGACGTCGGGGAGAAAGACGTGACACACATTTGATGTTGAGCGTCATGTACACCGGACAGTAGACCTTATGGTATGGGGTGCTATTGCACATGTAGGTCACCTTAAGTCTTTATTCGAGTTAACATGAAAGGGTGGATATCCCTGAAAAAGGTCTAACTCCAATATATTCTATTTTTCAATCAATATCCTAAATCATTATCTGCCATATTCACAGTGAAGCAGTTATAAAAAAAGGGTTTGTATTGAATTTTTGTTGCAAATAATCTTCAGTACAGCCCTGCACATTATGTCATAACGATTGAAAATCAACAATCAACAAACCGCAATAGTAGGTAGGTATGTTGAAATATAAAAAAATATCACATCAGCAACCTGACCAACAAAACTGATAGTTCATCATTCTCAATGATTTCTTTCCACCCAAGTGGAACATAGTGAATAATTGTATGAAAATGAAGGTTAACTGTTATGTTATTCGATTCCAAAACATGTTTATTAATTCCGTGCGAAAATGGATCGAATTTTTAATGTGGTAGATATAAAATTTCTACTAGCTGGATAATCAACAAAAACACGAGGTCGACGGATATTGGGGAAGAAATGATAGTAAATAAATCGATCACTTTCTTTGACAGGTTGTTTTTGACATCGAAGCTAGTTCGTCGTGAACCAGATTTCAGGAGATTGGATGGATATGAATATTGCAACAGGATTGAACGACGTCGTTAAAGCGATTATTTTCTAGCTTTATGTCGCGTTCTTGTCTATAGAATTGTACGGAAACTGATTGAGAGAAAGTTTTATAGCGTAAAAAATATGGAAATTACATTCTTATTCTCCTTTTACTCTGATGAAGAACTTACGATTAAAGACAGGGTATCGAACCATATTGGATATTGAAAATATCGAACTGACTTTAATTATATACTTACTGACAAAGAAACTGCGACACCCAGAAGAATTTCAAATTTCTTTTGGTAACACAATATTATGCAAGAAGTAAATGATTAAATTTTGGAAAAAAAACGAGGGGTTTACGATTCATACACATTATAACACATTTTATTATTTTTGTTAATAATGTGTTCGTCCAACGCGGTTATATATACACTCCCCAACACGTCTTGGCATTGATGCAAGAAAATGGTCTATTTCTTCTTGAGGAATACTATCCCAAGCTACCTGTACTTCATGTCTCAGAGCTGCCAAAGTCCATGGGGGCTGGAGTAAATTTCCAAGCCTTCTACCCGTGATGTCCCAAACATGCTCCATGGGCGGAAGATCGGGGGATCTGAGCGGCCATGGCAAAAGATTCACATGGGTCGCTTCAAAAAAGTTTAAACTAACTCTGGCAACAAGAGGTCGAGCATTATCTTGCTGAAATATTGGATTCTCGAGCAGGTTAAGGTGAGGGAGAACATATGGCTCCACTATTTCTTGAAGGTAGCCCAGCACTGTCATGTTACCCCGAATAAAGACTAAGGAGACCTACTTGCATGTGCAATAGCACCTCATACCAACACAAGATGGGGTCGATAATGCTGCAGTCCAAAAGACCTTATACGGTGGTAAACCGTTAGGCCAGTAACAGGATGGCCTTGTTCTCCTAACCACTCATCAGCCAAAGATCGAGTTGTCGCAAATCGGTGTCTAATGGCCATAAGTTTTATGCTTCGATCTTGAACTTCGACGTTCGGTGCCTACTCTTTTCGATTTTGGGCATTATCGAACCACGCTTGATAACATCTAATAACAGTAGTGGGGTTTCTGTTCGTACGGTTAGCGATTTCTCGAAATGACTTCCCCAACTTCCGTAGAGCAACAATTAGACCTCTCTCAAATTCACTTAGCTGGCAGTAAATTCCGCGTACATGTGTTCTAGGCAATTTAATAACAACTGAACATCGACTTTATATCCACTCGAACAGCTCGTTTTCTGTAAAATTTATTGAAATTTGCAATAGACAACACTTTTCGAGTAACAAAAATGTTAACATGAAAAAACCTTTACCATTTTTTCTCCAATTTCAATCATTTCTTCCTGCTATACTATTTGTTTCACCAAAAAAAATTAAAATTTAAACAAATCCTTCTGGCTCTGGGTATTGCAGTTTCTTTGTCAGTCAGTATACCAAGAACGGTTTCACTAATATCAATGCTATAACAGAATAATTATTTCATATGAATATTCTATAGGTTCCCTTCAGCAAAAATACGTGTCATAATCTCTTTAAGATATTTCGAATATGTATTCGGATAAAATATGACACTTTGATTTCAAAATGCTCGCGAACCTGTTATGAGTTCGGACACAATTTAGAAGCCTTGAGCAGCGTTCAGATGAGTGAACGATACAGCAACTGATTGCTCCAATTATTTTATTTGATTAGCATCGACAAATTAGGTCCATTTTTTTCTGAATAAGTTCTGAGAACTTCATTCTAATTCTGTTCTTCCATTCGATTGTTCAAACGGTTTTAACAAACAGTTAAGCTGCAGGGTAAACAAAAGACAACCTTTAACAAAATATTGATCCAGTTCATAAATTATCAATTCTAGGATTCCCCATGTTTTTCAATTCATGCGAAGCCGTTTACCTGGAATTCCAAAATCTGGGAATCCCGTTGAACTCGCCTGCTGCTTGGATGCGTTCGCAAATTTCCATCGAGACATCGCCAAACCGGTATATCTTGTAGAACACATAGCAAACTCTATAGGAAAGGTTTGGACGAATCCAAAGTGCGAATGTACTTTTATCTCGATTTAATCGATTCTTCGAATCGATCGATTGCTCGAAAATGTTCGTTGCATTTAATTGCTCCTTAATTGGTTTGTCTGCTGCAGCCAGACATTCTCGCTCTCGCGTGTTTATGATCCTTTCACCGAAGTAGATATCGATCTTCGATAACTTTTACCGGAAAGTTAACACTTAACCGTCTGAGTAAAAGACATAGTTGTATTTTCCGACCAAATTTAAAGAAGTTAATTTTCACTAATGTTCCTGTTCTCCAAGGGAATATTTTTATTCAAATGAAAACCATGAGTAATGGCACTGAATTCTAAGAATCTATGAAATATTAAAGGCAGGTTGTCTGGTTGAATAGAAACATACCTTTCAGGGTTTTTTTCTGGTCAATTTCATACACAATAAACCCCCATACTGGGGTTTCTACCTCCAACTTACAGCTGTGCACATAATCTCCAGCTAGTTAAATATCTTGCTAATGAGTTTGCAACATCATAATGGCACCATTTTGGTGTGGACGGATGACCAGAATACAAATATCGATTAAAGCTTATTTTGGGAGGATTTCGCATCATTTTTTAGGTTTTTTAATGGGTTTTTACTCCCAATATCTGTAACAGAACTATTAAAAAAAAATTGTTTTTTTCATCAAAAACGCCTTTGCGGATTGCAGTATCAAACTATTTGTCAAGGTCAGTTTCTTGGAAAACAGATTGCCTAATGAACAATACAGGAAGCATACAAACGATAAAGAAAGCGAACTATGACGTTTCAGTGTACAAATCTGACTCTTTCATCAGACAAAGCAGAAAATTTCAAGAATGATTTTCTTTCGATTATTTCGTTTCGATTTGAGACTTTTGTCAAATTGACAGAGAATTTTTGAGAAAACACAGCAACATAGATTTATTTGGTTTGAAAGTGTTTCAATTCTACCTCTTTTTTAATTAAATTCAGCCAAATATGGTCTATTTCTACAGAACAATGAGCAAAATTACTCTCTCCATTTAACGAAATGCAAGAACGACTCTTTGTTTTTTTTTTTTCAAATTATCATCAGTATTTTCGTATTGTTCCAACCTATCATGTGATTCTTAATGGTCGAACATACATGGTTCGCTATTTGGGATTTTTGATATCTCTATACTCCTTAGGTTGTTTTTGTGCTCTCGTTTTCTGATATCTAATGGTCTTGACGTTTCCCCTGTATATGTCTTTCCACAAATACAGGGAATACTATAAACACAAGCTTTTGATTTTTGTTTCTCGTTAATTGGTTTGGTTTTAGTTAGTATGGATCTCAAATCTTCTTTTTATTCGAAAACCGTTCTTATATTGAATTTAGCACCAATTCTTCTGATCTTTTCTGAACGTACATTTACATAAGGAACCACATTCAATAAATTGGGAGATCCATACTAACTAAAACCAAACCAATTAACGAGAAACAAAAATAAAAAAATTGTGTTTATAGTATTTCCTGTATGTTAGGATACTTCACCATTTGACAATCTAAGATTTACTATGAAACAGTTGTTCCAATTCATTTCCTGTCTCTAAATGCGGAAGTAAAATATTGATTACCCTGGGTTCTCAAAACCGTCGACTATGATATATACAGGATATAATCGTTTCCTTTTTGGTTTCTATTAACAAACCTACCCTACCTATTCAGCAAGGTTGTTAGCGAGGTCTTCCACTTTTACTCAAATAGATTAATTAATTCTTTTCTGTTTTCCTGTTAGATTTCTTATTTTATCTATAAGGTTTTTGCAACAATATGAATATTTCATGTGTTGAAACAAGACCCTCCCTAGTTCAAGAAAAATAGCTTCTGTATCTACCGAGTTCTACAGAACAGTTTTCCTACCACAGTATAAATAGCGCTTGACCTTTGAAAAAAATGAAATAGCAATATTTTAATCAAATGTCCTCAACGCGCAAACTTACCTGTTCACGAAATCTTTTACATTTATGGTTTTGAGCTGTATTCTCCTGGAGAAATAGAAATAATTACATGAAAACTGTTATCAATATGAAAACAAAATATTCGGTGAAAGAATTTTATGGAATGTTGAGGAATTTGGGATGATATAAAAGTACGCACTTTTGAGTGATTGTGTGAAAAAACAATATCAAATCAGGTAGCATTCTTGAAAAGAAGCCACATTCATACTGATAATCGACCACTGTCGTCCAATTCGACACGTGACCAAATTTCGAAAAGCTTCTTCTGAAGCAATCCCATATTTTCAGGGCCTCCTATCTACATATTACAAGTAATCAACTTATTATTATTATTATATATTATTATTATCTATCATCGAAGCCGTATTGCGTATAGCCTTTTACCCTGCTGCCGTGTTAGTGTGAAAAGAACGTACCGCACGATTCGATTTACCAAACAGATATTCTGATTGTTATTCAATCAATGCAGATGTGACTAGGCCAGTTACAAAAAGAAATTATGTAAAATTCGCAAACACCAACAAAATGCCACTTTCGAAGGCATAAATTTCACAATTTTTTTATTGTCTTTCAAAATTTGCCCATCTTTGATCTCGTTAATGGTTTTTTCGATTTCTACATGTACCAATTCAATAACAAATCATCAAAAATACATTTCTAAGCGAATCGAAATGAATCCTCCTGGCATCTCTGATTAGGCTTCAGCATATTATCGGTTAATACATTGAAGACAATACCAAAATGGCATTTCGATCTTCCCCCCTTGAAAGTTATTACAATTTATTTTTTTTGCTCATTCATTTAATGCAAACTTCTTCATTTCAGAACCATTCTTCCTTGACGTGAAGATGCTTCCGGTCCTAGATGAATTGGACCACTCTCGCTATCCGGTGAAGGTTGAAAGCTTCAAGGCGCCATCGAAGTCTATGATCATGAACGAGTTCGACTCTGTGTCCATGTGCGAAATGATCGAATGCGCACCTGCTGCAACCATGCTTACACCACCCCAAAGCCCGCCTAGCGAGACCACCATGTTGACCACACTGAAACCACTTGTGGCCACTCAAGCACCCATATTCCAAGTTTTCCAGGACGAACAAGCATCATCTGGAATTGTACCTGAGAAGCAGCCCCTTGACAATGTTCTCGTTTATCAACAGGTAGATTACCCTGCGGTGGTAACTCCTCAACCTGACATCGCGCATGAACTTGCAGTGGTAGATGAACTTGTCCGAAGCCGCGTTGAGAATATGCAGTGGAGCAGCGGACCATCATCACCATGCAGCAACAGCTGCAGTAACAGCAGCTATGATGACTCGTGCTCTTCAAGCGATCATGAATGGGTACCAGAACCAGTTGATCACCTAAATCAACCACTGGTTGAGGTTAAGACACGTAAACGTTCCAAACCATATTCCCGCAACGTGGATGATAAAAAATCGCGAAAAAAAGAACAAAACAAAAACGCAGCAACTCGCTATCGCATGAAAAAGAAGGCCGAAGTTGAGGGAATACTAACCGAAGAGAAACAACTCGTACAAGAGGGAGAAAAGTTGAGCAATCAAATAACAGATATCCAACGGGAAATCAAATATCTCAAAGGATTAATGCGCGATTTATTCAAAGCAAAAGGTCTCATCAACTGAAATTTTTGTTGCAAAGAATTTTATATTTAAATGTTGATCTAACTTTCCAATTATTGTTGTACATTTTGCTTCAAGTTTAGATTGAAGAGTAGCTTAAGGAAAGATGTTTTAAAGTTATGACTTCAATGAATTATTTTTAAAATCTGAATTTTTCATTGATGACATTATGTCATTTTTATTCATTTGTGCTTACTCATACTTATATTAACATGTAGGTTTTCATCTCAAAATAAAGGATGATTTGGGACCATTTTTCATTATAATTTAGATCCTTACTTGTTTCATTTCTTGTATCAACGAATCATCACAATTGCTGAGTTGATTCGTTATTTACTTGGTATAATTCATTCTATGATAGCAATAACTCTAGGCTGTAATTATTTCTAGATTGAATCTTGTTCATGATTTGGACAAGCGCTCAAAAGACTCAGTCTAGTGTAGTGCGTCTCGAACAAAATATGCACAAAACAAATGATGAAAAATTAATTCAATTACATAATATGTAACTGCATTTTCTTCTTAGGGTCATGGTTATACACAACCTATAATTTTATTAAATCCGGATCTGCTTCAATTCAATATCCTAATATCGACGCGTTGTTCGCGACAGACTATATTATAAACATGTTCTCACTTTGTAGCACATGAGATTGGCTAACTGGTACAAACTCGTTCAAATTTGTCACAAAATATCGCAATGTGTCAAGTAACTGGACATATGACATGAAATGGATGTAGCATCAGTTTGGGCTACAAAATATTACACTGTACGTATGGCGTATTGTCCAGAAGTAGTAGAAACAAACTAACATAGGATGACACGATATAATAATTATTAAAATAAATTACAGTGAGATGCAAGAAATTAGAATTGTAATATTTATTCAGAAATAAATTTTGTTCAGAATTCGATTACCAAAAGCGAAACATATTTCACATCCATTGAGTATTTGAATAATGAAACGGATAAATTGATTATCTTTCTGATCAGACTGAAGGCTTGTAGTAATGGACGCGATAAAAAAGTTAAATCGACGAAATATTCTCTCATCCGTCATAACCTGAAAAAATTGAAAGGTTTTTGACATATGCCGATAGTTAAAATTTTTCAAATAGAAAATTCTATAAAAAAAGCAACTAGTGTGCGCATGTTCAAGTTGGTTGGCGAAAAATTTGATTTTTTTATTGACCAACCTTTTCGAATGCCTCAATTCCTCGTCGACGTCCTTGGATAGGTACCTTCCTGTTGACAAGAATTCTTTGGATTTTTCACGCTCATTCGATCGTGTGCCCTCCTCTGTACGCAGCTTTACTCATCGATTCTTTCTCGCGTTGGCGGAGCTCTCTCATCACCAAGACAAGTTCTGAGTGGTGTTTCCCAGGGTTCTGTGTTTGGACCACATCTCTTCCTAAGGTACTCGTCTGATCTTCCTCAAATCTACCTGTTCGCAATTTGCCGATGACACCACATTGTTCGAAAACCCTAATAGTGGCAATTGCCCGTCAATCGGGATAAATGTACTGTTTTACACCTGGGTTCCCACAGTCCCCGGCATCCGTACTACTTGGAAAATATCCCCATTAATACCTGCAACAGATATTGTAAGCTCGTTGTGATCGTTAATGAAAATCTTAGCTGGTCGGACCACATTCTCTTCAGTGTGAACAAGGCTGAAAGATCTCTGTTTATGATTTAAAAAAGGCTTTCAACATGTGCTGCCCTGATGTCCGCCACATCATGGAATTTGCTGTCTGGTACTGAGTAGGAATTGGAGGGTATCCAGCGCAAAGCGACTCGCCTTCCATATGGAATCCTGCGCCCAAGTTATGAAGACATTACCGCTTATGAATTTGCCAACGTTTGCAGACAGGAGAACTCGCGGTGATCTATTACAACTTACTGTACTCTCAACGATCTCTTGGAAGTTGATCTAAGCGACCTTTTTAGGCTGAACAGCTACAGTCGTCTTCGAGGTCATGCGTATAAACTGACGAAGGAAAAATTTGAAAACATCGCAGAGGCAGAATATCATCTCCAACCGAGTTTTTTATGCGTGGAATGTTCTACTTCTGACGGTTTTGAGCTCGGTGTCTCCTTATGCCTTCAAAAACAATTTTGATAGTTTTCGCCATCGCGTGCATGAGTGTTACTCGTGACCATGATTATTTTTTTTCTTGTATTATTTTCCGCTTTGATATACTTTGTTTCCCATTTTTATATGTATTAAATGAATTTTTTTTGAGTTTCATAGGCTTCATCTGTGAAATAAATAAATAAATTGTTCTAATGTAATGTCACGGTCATCAAGATCTACACAAAATTGTGCATAAGCATTTCCCAAATAGTATCAGTATTTTTTGGATAATTTCAGAAATATCAACGATACCGAGATCCCTCCCCAATGTCTCCGGAGATCGGATCTGTCCAGAATTCGGTATACTGTTGTATAATATTGACGATCTTCACAAAATCTCATCGAAATCTGATGAATCGTTACCGAAAAAAAAATTGTCAACACAAACTGAATTTTCTAATGATGCAAGAGGCCAATTAAATTTTGCCTGCAATTGCGCGTCGATCTCCTACAACCAATTTTTTACCAATCCGATCGCGTACGTACTTCCAGAGACATTTAAGAAATAACCCCAAAAATTCAAATGAGTATAATTCCAGAACAGTTCGGCCGATTTAGCCCATTTACGAAAATAGCAGCTGGATTTGTGATGCGTACCTACTCTGAAACATTCAGTGATTTTGATTTCGTCATATTGAGTTCAATCTAGTCGTTTGAGACTATTTTCGGGAAATATTCGAGACTGCATACAGTCAACTGGACTATTCAATTTTGTGTTTATTTTTGTGAAAAATTGGATATATACATTCGGAAAGAGTAAGAACAGAACTTTTTTTTCGAGCATTTTTGAACGCTCTTTTGAATCAATTTCATCATTGGTTTCTCTCCATTAATCAGTTTTCAATGAATAATATTCTAATTACATGTATATTATGAAATCAAACGCATTTTTCGTAATAATTTTTCGATGAATGGTTGTTTACCACATTTTATCAAAACAATAGTTCTCAAAAATGTATTAAAGTTTCATAGGTCACGCACAACACAAATTTTAATGTTAATAAGTCTAGAAAACTCAGAAATATAACCATATAGATGATAATGAGAATCAAAACGAAAACATGCCTAATATTAAAAATTTAGATATGAATAATGAACTGGTTGAGGTTTGATTGTATGACAAGCTTCTGGAACAAAGGAGAAGGTATGTAGAGAAATTATCAGTTAGATCGAATAAATATTATGAATGTAATATAAACTTTCTTTACTTCAACCTTAATCCAATAACAAATCATTAGAAGAATCGATCAGACAATGTTATATACTATTGAATCAATGAAAATGAGAACAGAACTAGTTTGCAATAAATTTTCAACCAACAGTCTATTGTTGCCCAGTAAAAAGTAATAACACTCTTGAAATTAAGTTGATTGCAATATAAGTTTTGTACATATTTTCCGGAAAACACATGCTATCGTTTTGTCCAAATGTCTGTAATTTTCGAAATTTGGGCCTTAAATGGTCCCAAACTCACAGATGACGAATTGAGTGCCAAAATAGATTTTGTCCAAACGAGCGGCCGTCCGTTCACACGATTACGGAAAATCCTATCGACCTGAAACTTTCAGTGTAGGTTGCATTTCAAAATGCTACTGTTAAGTTGGCCAAAACAGCTTAAGGAAATTAGAGTCTTTTGAAATTTTGAGGTTATTTCTGTGATAATCAGGGAACTCTACTGGAGCGATTGGATTGAAACTTGGCAGTTAATTGGGGTATAACGAAGAACAACTTTTGCAGAATTTTGTTGAAATCATACACACTTTTTAGAAAACTGTTTATCATATCAAAATATTAGGAAAAAATATGTCAAATTTCATTTTTTTGCACGCATGTTCTAGTGAAGCAGCGTGCTATCGTTTTGTCCAAATGTCTGTAATTTTGGATGATTGAGCCGAAAATGGTCTGAATCGACTAGGTTGGACTCACTGATGACGAATCCGGTGTCAAAATCGATTCTGTCCGGCCGGCCGGCCGTCCAAGGGCACGATTACTGTCGACAGAAGCAAGCTAGTAACTTGAAACTTTCAGGGTAGAACGCGCATCAGAATGCCACGGTTAAATTCGTTAATGGGCCAAATAGGTCGAATAGTTTCGGAGTTATAGGCACTTGAAATTTTGAAGTTATTTATTTTTTATTTCAAAAACCACTTTAACGATTGGATTCAAACTTGGCAGTTAGGTGGAGTATAATGACGCGCAACTTTGAGTCAGATTTCGTCAGGATCATATTGTCAGTAAGGAAAAAAATTTTTTTTTCGGAAACCATTCATCATATCCAAAAAAAATCCCACCCACACTTTGAGCTCCATATTTCACAGCAGTGTACCAAATTTCAGTTCGATACGATCATAAGTTTTGGAGATATCGGGAAAAAATATGTCAAATTTCGAGGTTTTCTTCTCGATATCGTTGATTTTTTCGGTATAACTCGAGAAATACTAATTCAGTCCTGATAAAACTTCGCAGCTAGTTTGAAGATGCTGAAAGACAACTTCATGCAAAATTTCGTGATAATCGTGTCATCAGAACAATTTGAAAAAAAAAATTTCTGTGATTTTCTTATCGTATCATCCTCATTAAATTCTGTATGAATCTTCGAACTGTAATTTTTCGATGAAGTACTGGATTTCAATTCGATCTGATCTGTATTTTTGGAAATATTGGAAAAATAATATTTTGAATGGGTATATCTGCGGAATCATTGGTGGATTTTACCCATTCACGAATTCGGCCTTCGTAATTAAGGTCCAAACCTTCTCTACAAATATCGAGTTTCTAAGTTGTTTCTTTCGGAAGTTATTGTGTTTACGCAGTCGACCGTAAACGACTTAGAAACTCGATATTTATAGAGTAGGTTTGGGGCTTAATTACGAAGGTCGAATTCGTGAATGGGTAAAATCCGCCCAATGATTCCGTAGATATACCCATACAAAATTTTATTTTTCCAATATTTCCAAAAATACAGATTAGATCGAATTGAAATCCAGTAATTTATCGAAAAAAAATTTCAAAAAGCACTATCGTGAAGGCAGCAGCTTCTGCGTGCATGTTCAAATTCGTTGCTGAAGCGGTCATCTACATTGAACATACGCGCAAAAGCTGCTGCCTTCACGGCAGTGCTTTTTGAAATTTTTCCTCGGTATAGTTGTTTTTTCCGGAAAAACTTAAAAAAACTACAAAAGCACTGACGTGAAGTCAGCAACTTTTTCGCACATGTTCAAATTCCTAGTCGATGCGGTCATCCCCTTTGAACATGCGCGCAAAAGCTGGAGACTTCACGTCTGTGCTATTCTAGGATTCAGAGCTATTGTAAGTTGGTTGATTATATATCGAATCCTTCTTCGTTTCTAAACATTTCATACAGTGATGTTGTACTCTCTGCATTAATGAAGTATAGGTACTCAGAACACATCCATAGTGTATGGAATAGGCTCTGCCTTAAAGCTACTTTAAATCGTCTTCTCACTTTCCAGAAACTCGATTTGACAATTTTGGCAACGTCAACTTGATCGACAGCGAGGTGCCAACTCGCCAAATCGCAATAGAGATTGCACTCTGGCCGTACCCTGATAAGACATGGAATTTTGTCTCGAAGCCGGTGTCAAAATTGGTACTTGAGTATTTTTTCGGCATACTTGGCTTGAATTTAGAATTAGAACTCATGAGGTCGAATCTTGAATCTCGATCAAGTATTGAAGAGTATGACAATTGCCATATGTCCGAGTCGATTTCCTGAGTTAAATATAAGCAACAAGTAGACATGACCTGCGCATGGAACCGAATGTCACTCGACAATCGAATGTTATATCTCCTATACTCCGTACCACTCGTTGCTAAGTCGAAGGAAACGGTGATAAGGTTATGTTTATATTCCGATTTTAAATTTCTCGAAATCTTGCATTCAGTTTATTTCTTGAATATTTGCTTGAAAACATATTCGAAATGGAGAATAGAACTCTCACAAATTCTGCAGATGCTCGAGAAAACTTAGAAAATCGACATAAACATATGACAATTGTCATACTCTTCAATTCTTGATCGAGATTCACGAAACCGGCCCCCAGGTTATAAAATGTCTCTTCCTCGTGAGAACTTGGTTTTCTCGCCAGTTCATTACACAGTTTTATTAAGTAGACACAAACGATACATAGGAACTATCCAGTAGATTTCATGCTCCAGTGAGGTTGAAGTGTTGGATAAAAACAAAGTTGAAATTTTATCTATTGGATTTACTTTCAAACTTGAATATCATAATTCAATATTTCATGAATTGGTAACTGGCTTCTTATCCAATCGATCCAATCAGAATCTACATTCTTTTCCATAGTTATCTCATTGAAAATATCAACAGGCTTTGTTTGTGCAAATCCCATTTTTTGGAACATATTGATACTTGGCGTATTCGAGTCTCCTATTTTCACAACAAACTGTTCTATTTGGATAAAGACAACACCATATAATAACATTTGTAGCATTGCTTCCCATCCTCTTTTTTTCCCACGACTAGAATCTTCAGCAATCATGATTTCAGCTTCTGCACATAGTTTCCCATCAGGTCTAGTGAAAAAAAAATTTGTATCTCCAATCATAGAATCAATTTCATTTTTTGATTTAGAGTGAATTCCTTTGTCCAAAATAATGAATGTGCATTCTGAAACAAACCAAATATTGGCATCACAATATCTTGTTGAAATAAAAATGTAGGTAATGTTTCATTAGCAGCTCTGAGGTCTTTTCTTTTTTCATAGGGGGCAGGTAAGTCCGAAACTTCCCAATTTGACGGATGGGACTGAAACTGCCGACTTGGTTTTAAAGAAGAAATCTTGATCGAGGGCGGATTTATGGGAGGTGTTAAAGAGGTAACTGAACTCAACTCACTGTTTTCATCGATATGCCAGGATTTTTGATTGCTATATTCTTCCTCTAGTGAAAGTTGCTCTGATGCAGTAAGATGTCGCAACTCTTCTGATGACATCCAAGTGTGATATCTAAAATGAGTAGGTACCTATGTGGAAAATGTAAAGCCTTCGAGTTCAACAATATAACCACATCAGTATATCTTCCTCTCTGAAATCTGACTCGTTCGCTCTCTTTAAGCTTAGTTTATCTGATGCAGTGGAGAAAGCAGAAATCTTCAAACAATTTCAGAAATTATAAGCATTTCCTTTTTTGCGCGCTTGTTCTGGGAACAGCATGTTATCGTTTTACCCAAATGTCTGTCATTTTCGACGATGAGCCGAAAATGGTCTCAAACGACTAAGTTGGACTCAGTGATGACGAATCCGGTGTCAAAATCGATTCTGTCCGGCCGGCCGTAGACCCGATTACGGTCGTACGGAGAAACCTATCGACCTGAAACTTTCAAGGTAGGTTGTATTTCAAAATGCAACGGTTAGGTTCGTTAATGGGCCAAATCGGCCAAACGGTTTCGGAGTTAGAGTCTTTTGAAGTTTTGACGTTATTTTGGCGATAATTCGAAAACTACTGGAAAGATTGGATCGAAACTTGGCAGTTAGTTGGAGTACAGCAACGCGCAACATCTCGCGAAATTTTGTTGGGATCATACTATCAATAAATTTTTAAATATTTTTTTCGCGATTGTTCTTCGCATTTGAAAAAAAAATCAGCGCGAACTTTACGCTCCATATTCCACAGCAGTGAACCGAATTCCAATTCGACACGGTTATTAGTTTCGGAGATATTGGGGAAAAAATATATGAAATTTCGTGATTTTCTACCCGATATCGATAACTCAAGAAATACTGATTCAATCATGATGAAACTTCGCACCTAGTTTAAAGATTTTGAAACACAATTTTTAGAGCGTCCGCACACGGGTCGATCCGATGTGCTCGACGCGTTTCCAGCTTCGTCTCTTTATGCTGTTTCCTAGGCAATTCAAGCTAACGCCGCACACGGGTTGCACGATTCACGCGTCTGCACACGGGTCGATCCGATATACTCGACGCGATTCAGTCTCGTCTCTCGAATCGGCTTCCCAAGCAATTCAAGGTGGCACCGTACACGGGTCATTTCGAAACGTACGATTGAGTTCCGTTCGCATGCCTCGTTTCACGCGACTGGCATGGAAGCAGAAAGTTCGAGAGGTTCGTACGTCGCTAGCTTTCCGAAATAACGAAACGATATAAATATGATTCTTTCATATTTTCAACATGATTTTGAGGATCGTGCATAATCTATCTTGGAATTGATCGTATAATTACATGTAATGATGGAATCTTTCTATTGATTGCACGATTTTGTCCTCACGCAAGGAAAATACTAAGTGGGATAATACTGACTTCATAATTGAAATTGTGAATTCTTATTATCTTTACCTCCTCGAATGAATTGAACGCACATGCTTGGCTTAATTGAAATAAAAATTACAAAATACTTTCTCGCAGGTATTTGAAATACAAAATACTTTCAAGTCGGGTATTTGAAATATAAAATACAAAATACAGTATTTTAACTAGTTGTATTTGAAATACAAATTACAAAATACATTCAGGTGTTACGTAAAATGTGAAATGAGTACAACTAATTCAGCTCAGCTATTTTATCGCTAAATAAAGAATTTTCTTTCTTAAACACAAGATTTTTGGATGTAGTATCAGACAAACAGCCTCTTGTTGGGAAATGAATAAAACCTGCTAAAGAAAACAATCTTTCTACAGGTCCTGATGGGCAGAAACTTGTGTTATATTGTATGAACACATTTTTTATGTTAAGATAATGTTCAAGGATGGTGAGCTCTTTGCTCTTATCGTTTTTAGAAGTTG
Source organism: Myrrha octodecimguttata (assembly GCA_958510865.1). Taxonomy (NCBI): domain Eukaryota; kingdom Metazoa; phylum Arthropoda; class Insecta; order Coleoptera; family Coccinellidae; genus Myrrha; species Myrrha octodecimguttata. The sequence goes on from OY294056.1 coordinate 61,948,054, forward strand.
ACTAACTCTAACTCCATGATGAAATGTCCATTGTGCAGGATCTTTTCTTCCTTTCCATTTGCCGAAAATATGATTGCTAGCAAAAGAACTAGATGAAGCAGATGAACGTCGCGCCATCTGAAGGGAGATTCAGGGACTATTTTCTGTAGAGCTCTCAGCGCTAAATGTATTTGTTCGGAAGTATTTCGAAGACAAAAGTATCGAAATACAAAATACTTCAGCGTCAGGTATTGGAAATACCAATTACAAAATACATTTTCAAGAAGTAATTGAAATACAAATACAAAATACGTATTTGTATTTCAAATACGTATTTCAATTACAAGTATTTGAAATACTGCACAGCCCTGTATATATCTATAATATTTTAACCTATGAAAACTAAAGAAAATCACGGCCGTTGTATGTGCTTGGACAAGTTCTTGAACAAATCGAAACTTATTATCCGAAATGATGCGAACAATGATGCGTCATTTTTGAGCGCATGTTCCAGGTAGCTCGATAACAGCGTGCTTATGTCCAGAAGTCAGGTTTTTGGAATTTTCAGCCAAAAGCTTAAACGATTAATATCGACACATTTATGGAAAGTTTTGGGGTCAAAATCAATTCTGTCGGTCCGTCGGTCCTCTACCAAGATGATTTACAAAGGAAAAATGCCAACGATTTGAAATTTCTAGGCTAGAGAGCACATCTGGATGCGATCATTTTGCTCTCATTTCCTAGATAACTCGGGAAATACTGATCCGATCAAATGAAACTTGGAATTTTGTTGTCAAATACCTTTCGTGGAAATCGTACCACAAGAAAAACGAAAAAAATCAGGGATTTATATTCAAATATTCGAATCTCATTTCCTAGCGATATACCTTTTTTCCATTTGATATTTGGAAATACTAGTGAAATAAAATCTCGAATGCATATATGGCCGAAATCATCAGATGGATATTGATCAAATATTCTCTGTAACTAGGGTCCAACTATCAAACGGATAAATTACAAATGACCAAAAATTCTTCATATGTGAGTCCTACCTAATCGTTCAGAACTATTTTCGGTGCAAAATATCAGACTTCTGTGATGGAATTATTGACTCTCGTTTCCTAGGACATGCGCGTAAAAACTATCATCAAATGCGTAGATGCTCACCAAATTTATACGTCCACCTTCGTATAATTCACATGTTTTGTGCGATCAATGCACAAAAACTCCTCACCATATACCTAATTGTACGAGATGAATAAACGAACACAAAAAAAACCCTAAAATTCAGCACAAACCTCGAGGTCACTATTTAACAATAGTGTTTCGATTTTCAATTTAATTGGCTATTTATATTCGAAGATCGGAAAAAATATGTCTAGTTCCGTGCTCATTTCCTCGTTATCATAGTTTGGTCCTAACGAAATTGTGCATCAACCTTCAAGCTCTCATTTTTACATCAAGTTCTTAATTTCAATTCGATTTGAACTGTATTTTTGGAGATATTAGAAAAATAAAATTTTGAATGGATATACCTGCATTTGGTGATATACCTAGCCAATTCGCTAATTCTGCCTTCTTTATTGAACTGCAAACCTGTTCTGCAATTATAAAGTCCCTGAGTAGATTATTTCGGTAGTTATTGAGCTTCTTTGAGACCCATAATAATTATATATAATTCAATATGAGAAGGTATGTTTCGGGCTTGTTAATTACGAAGGCCGGGTTCGTGAGTTGTTGAAATCGTCCTAATGATTCGTAGACATGCCCATTTAAATTTTATTTTCCCAATATTTCCAAAACTAATGATCGGATCAAATTTAGTGTTTGGTTGAAAAATGACAGATTGAAGGTTCATGCAAAATTTCGTGGGAACCATATGACGTAACAGTTCCTGACCTCTCGTCAGTGCTTTTCTAGATTATTTTTGGAACAACCTGTATATCTCATTCGAAAATCAAACCACTGTGGATCCATACGGAACACAGAGGAAGATAAATCATCAAAATGGATATATAAACAGGAGAATAGTTCTAATTAATATTTTGAGACATCCTGTATATCTCATTCTGGAATAAGCCCACCCTGAAGCCATACTGAATGCAAACCAAGGGATATCATCAAAATATATCCATAAACAGCAGAATTGTGGAAATTAACTTCTTGGTCAACCTTGTGTATTTGGCCATGAATATCCTGCCGTAGGTAGGAAATTTCCTACCAATTCATTCTATAGGAAGTTGGTGATGCCAACGAATGGAGAAATTATGCTTTTTATGTCTCTTAGGACTACCCTGTATATTTATTCTAGAGAGGAACCACCTCGTTGTCATTCTGAACCCAACGCAAAAAAAATCATCGAAATCTGCCCCTGAGCAAAATAATTATTAAACTGAAAAAAAATAGTTTTCCCCGAATTGACAAACTTCTTTTTACGCGCTGATTTTGAAATCGTCACTATCTATATGATGGTCAATATTGAATAAACTCGGATCTTATGACGTACGAACTTGCCGACGTCGCACTGTTCGAGTCGAGCACATCTCGTCGGCCACATCGCGTCGACCCGTGTGCGGACGCTCTTACAGAATTTGGTGATGATCGTGTCATTTTGAAAAAAAATTTCAATTTTTTTTCCAATTACATTTTTGATATTCTGTGATCTTCCTATCATATTATCCTCATTAAATTTTGTATGAACCTTCGAACTGTTATTTTTCGATAAAGTACTAGATTTACATTCTATTTAATCTGTATTTTTGGAAATATTGAAAAAATAAAATTTTGAATGTGTATATCTGCGGAATCATTCGGTGGATTTTACCCATTCACGAAACACAATAACTTCCGAAAGAAACGACTTAGAAACTCGATATTTGTAGAGTAGGTTTAGTGCTTAATTACGAAGGTGGAATTCGTGACTGGGTAAAATCCGCCCAATGATTCCGTAGATATACCCATTCAAGATTTTATTTTTCCAATATTTCCAAAAATACAGATTAGATCGAATTGAAATCCAGTAATTTATCGAATATTTCATTGAAATTTCACTGAAAATAAATAATTGAAATTTTTCTGACGGTTAGATCATCTACGGTTACGCGTTGGTATTCTTCAACTTATTACTTAACTCCAATCTGATCGCACCAATCAAATTTGGAACAAACCTCGAAATTCCAAACTGTTATAACTCCGAAATCTTTCGGCCAATTTCGCCCATTAACGAACTCAAGAGATTTCAAGGCTCCGAACTGAAAATGTCAAGTTAGTCTTTTCCTTAGAACACACAAGGTCGGCCGAACAGAATTGAATTTGATCACGGATTCTTCCTCGATAAGTGCAACCAAATCGTTGACCAATTTCGGTTTAAAATGCGATAATTACAGACATTGTGATGGAACGATATCACGCTGTTGCCCAGAACCATATGATTAGAAGATTCAAGGTATTTATAAACTAAATCTTTAAATTTTGAATTGTTCAAATGAAATGTTCCAATGGTCAAGTAATTTTGCACGAATTTGCGCATCAAGTTCCAAGTTTCGTCATGATCGGATCATTATTTTTTGAGTTATTTCTGAAATATCAATGAATCTCAGGAAACCAGCAAGAAATCAGACATATTTTTTTTAATATCACCCAAGAAGAATATCCGATCAAGCTGAAATTTGAAACACTGCTGTTAAGTAGTGACCTCATTGACTATCATTGTTTACGGAAGGATGGTAGTATTGACTAGCATCAGCATTATGGACGATTCCGATACACTCATGCGCTACGGGAAATTACCAGTCAAACTTCCAGGGAATCACCTCATGAAGCATAAAATGTGAACAGACGACTATAAATAGGTCGATTGACGATCTATTGACGCCACTGTCCTATATAAAGTCACTGTAAGATCCCGTATTGCTTCGACTATTCACCAGTAGATCTCGTGAAGGGTTGATGCAGACGAATATTCTTAACTCTTGATCTTATGTTCAGGAAAATTCAAAGAATACATGCCGGAGGGCAGGCTGGAGAAAATCGAAATTGACACTGGATTCGTCACCAGTGAGTCCAACCTAGTACTTTGAGACCAATTTCGTCCAAAAATTCGAAAAATCAGACATTTAGACAAAACGATACCATGGTGTTCTTCAGATCATGCGCGTAAAAATAAAAGTGTCGATTTTTTTCTCTCAAAGACGGATTCTTAGCAAATGAATTTACCGGCAAGTATTTCACTTTTTTTCTGCTATATACAATTTGTCCCTTTCAGATCGCAACAATTGTTAAAGTGCTAGAAAACCATTTTAAATAACAAATATTTAGCAGCCACCTTTCATTATCACGGAGGTCAGGAGGAAAAACTGTCTCTCATGATTTTAGGGGGGCTCAAATTGTAAAGGCTTAATATCTGAATACATAGCAAACTTCCTTGATTATACTGATTTGATTGCAGAACACCCCCTTTTACCCACGAACCGTCACTAAAGGACCTATGGAATGTGTGATTCAGAAGGATGGAACGACGTAATGATTAAGAGTTTTATACCCATTCACGAATTCGATCTTTACTACTAAGCCCCAAATACGCTTTACAGATGTCGAACCTCTGAGTTGTTTCTCTCCTGAGTTATTGTGTTGGCGGTTGGCTTGATGGATGAATTATTTATATGAAGAGATTTCGATTTTCTAGATCCTAGAACATTAATTTTGAGAAACTGAAAAAGCTGGAGGTGGTTTTGGTTCCTTTCCAGTATTCATGGAACACAATTCGCACGGTATAATCTCTTTGACCTCATTCTATGAAATCATATGTAAAAGCGGTTGAAACAAGTCAAAAATGTGTTCATGCTTTTCTTTCCAAGACATGAAAATTTTCCTTGCAGAGCATAAATTTTAGAGGTTTACACACCTAGTTGGTTTTCCGTCTTCGAGATATCGAAGAGATGTTTCCGACAGATGAATCTGAAGTCACAATATCCCCAATTTCTGACATACACTATATCAAATTTTATGTAATTCTACATAACTTTCAGAATGAGAATACTTACTTTGGAACATGTTTCTCTTTATATGGCACTAACATAACATTGCTTCCAATTATTTTAGTGTTTTCATTTAATCTCATATTTTTCTCAAATTTCAAATCGATCGAATATCTAGAAGCCACATGACAGTCATGAAATAAAAATGCAATATATATTATATGTGTTCTGTGGAAGAAATAAAAGTGAACTGAACCGTGAACGAGTGAACCCCTAAAAAAATGTAATCAAAACTCAAAATTTGGTTGAGGTTAAGTTTCGTTGATTTTAGTATTCTATGGTTGAAACTGGAAATATATATATATATATATATATATATATATTTGTATTCTGTGCTGGAAATATATTTGGATTCGACCATTATGTAAAAAACATGGTGTGCTCATCTGAAAAAAAGTGACGTCAGCAAGATTAAAACACAAGGAAATATATATTCTGTGCTTTGAATTTGAATAAAAAAGTGACGTCATCATTGGTAAATACGATCACAGATGAGCTTACATCATGGATTCGACTACCTGGGTAGCCTAGGGGATTGAGAGATATCGTCTAGAATGCTGAAGATACTGTGTTCGAATCCCGGCTATGTCATGGAAGTTGTAAAGTGTAGGTGGTGGACGTAGTGGTGATTTGAAAGAATCCCAGGAAACTTGAAATGTACAATGTGTCAATGGTCCCAGATGCCAAGAACAGTTAAAGATAGAAAATGAAATATATTGATATTGTATTCTGTGGACTTCACCATTCGAAATTTCAAAAAGTAATGTCATCTTTGTCATGCCCATATCACAGAATAGAGATAGAGAAGTATATACTTCTCTATTCTGTGCCCATATGATACAAAAATGGTTTTTGTATCACGATCCACGATATTCTGATACTAACATAAACATCCAATCAATTCTGAACATGTAACTTGTACAGACATCAAAATCCCATTAATTTTCATTTATATAAGGGGTTTTGATGTTTTCCTGAATAAATGATGGTACTTAATATCTTATTATAGTCCTGTCTATAATTGTAGCATTAACAGGCATAGGGGCAAAAGGCATTGTAAAGTGGCTTCTGTAAATAAATATTCCCGGATTTATTTATGTTAACTTCTAAAAGTTTCTTTAGGTGGGCGTTTCCGGCTGATACTATGAAAGTTGAATTAATATTCTTTATCTCACTCAACATCGGTACCCAAAATTCATAAAACATCGAATATCTTCGAATAAGTTAACATCGCGATTAGTCGTTTAAATTTGAAAAACGAAGTTTTATCATCACTATGTCAAGAATACGGTGGAAATTTTCCAAAGTTTTTGGTATTATTATCGCATCGGTGTTATTGTATTTAGTTTTAAGAATAAAAAGTTATCCATACAAAGCTAGTGTAGTCTTGCCAAATACTCACCCAAACGAAGTATGGGAGTATGTTGCAGATTTCAGCAATATGAAGTATCTAAATCCTACAATGTAAGTTCAGATGCAGTTATTTTCTTCACTTCCATAAAAACGAATTTTTTAGCGAGGACTTTAAGATTCTTGAAGAAAGCGGAAACTATAACCATTGGCAGTACACTGTAGAATATAATGAGTTCCTTTCACACTGGCCTTATTTACCTAACTATGCTACTGCTAGGATTAGCATTAAATCAAATGATCGAAAATCTAAGTTTTTCATAAATTCTGTTCATTCAACATGTTTGCTGAATAATTATCTTTGCTGTGAGTTAAATGTCTGATGGAAGCAAAAAGATATCACTTACCTTATTTTTTTCAGTGGATTCTGAAAGCGAGTTTTCTTTTAGCCATGGTCATTTAGCAACTATATGTAATGAAGAGATAATTTATCAATGCCCAGCGATATTTTCCAGATTTTGTGAGAGAGAGGTTAAATATCAACGTGATGCTATCATGAATAACTTGAAAAATCACTTCAAATGAATCTACAGGACTTTCTACAAATACAATTATTATTTTTTATTGATTGGGGCCAACACGATCAACTGAAACTAGCTCATTTCACCCGGATACGGTTAAAAAAAAAGCAGATTTGTGTTGGAATACAAAACATTGATATACCTCTCCATGAGGTTGTACATTGAAGTCTGGTTGAACTTTTGGGATCTCCTTAGGAGATTTATTATGTATAAATAAAGAGGGTAATGAATATTGAATTCTCCATAAACGTGTTTAACTTCAATTTTTTGAATGAATCGTTACCTTTTCACAACAATGGACCCAAAAACCTCATCCGTTTATTTGGCGCATTTAAGTGGTATGAATGAAATATTTTCTGATCGATCAGATGTTCTATGAAGCCTTAAAGTTGATTCTCACTACACCTCCCGTAACTTTTCAGTATCCCTTTCGTATGATTCAAGTAAAAATTTAATAGGCAAAAATGTCAGGTTGATGAAACGTAAACAGGACGTACGATGTGCATACATCAGTTCATTTACTCTCATAATATTTTATACTTGATTGTCTCAGTCTTTACTTGTCGGAAATTCATCTTGATGATTAAAAAGTAAAATAACTTATTTCCGTTTTATATATTTATTTTCACAACAATTGTTTCGTCATGATAACATGACTTCATCAGGTGAGTATGGTAACTGTTACCATACTCACCTGATGAAGTCATGATATCATGATGAAACAATTGTTGTGAAAATAAATATATAAAGCGGAAATAAGTTATTTTACTTTTTAATCATCATAATATTTTGCTGGAAGGTTACAGATTGTATAGTGAGAATCAACCTTTATGAGAATAAATTTTGACAGCTTTTATAAGCTGTGTAGCTAAGCTAAGTATAATCTATTTTTGAAGGTTGCAGATGCATCTTTGTAAACATTTATATAAATGGGGTTGTAAGAAAAATTATCCATATTTTACTGAAAAATATATTTCAACATTTTAAACAATATTGATACAAATCTTTGAAAATAAAATATATTTAAAAAAATTATGGTTTCATTTGAATCAATAGTTTTTTTCCAGAACATGTATATAAAATATTTGTTCAGAGTATCTAGAACTTAAGAGTACATTTCTTCCCATTCCCATTTGATATTCACCTACAGAAATTGTCAAAATACTAACACATCATATAGAATTAAAAAAAAAAACGAGAAATTGGATAAAGAGCTATCTTAATTATGCTAACAGAGGATAAGGTAGAAAAATAAAAGAAGAAATTTATAAAAAATCGAGATCACCTTCAAGTTCTTGTTCATATTCACTGTCCATATCTGAGTAAACATCGAAAATCGCCCCATCTGATTCATTGTCAGTCTCTGCTTTCAGATCCTCTCCAAGATCCAGAAACAATTTGCCTTCTTTATTATCTTCCATCTCTTCTTTGCTGAGCATATAGTGAACGTTGCGCAAACGCTTCTTACTTCTCGACAGTTTGAACCATTTCTCTTCTTTCTTTTTTTCCAATATAATTTTAACCTCTAAACCACCAAGGGCATGACTGAAATTCTTTTCGACAGCTTCGTACAAAACCAGGTTTACTACATATTTCTTGTCTTCAACCATAGTTCTAAAATGCAAAATTAGCATTATCAACGCAGTCGCATTTACAAGTTTTGGATTATAGTAAATACATATTGGGTGGTCCAAGTAGTGACGTCAATAATTTTTTTTTTTAGATTCCTCACACATAGGGTAACCAAAAATACCGCATGTAACTTATAACATAAATATTACGCGATTTTTTGTAGTTTTCGAGTTCTAATTTTTTTTGTGTTTTTTCAATTTATTATAGGTATTTTTTTTTTTTTTCTATTTCCCGATATTTTATTAGATTTCTAGTTCGAAATGAACAATTATGGATCTATGGGAGATGATTCCCCAATAAAGGGACCTGTAGCGTTCTTCGTTTATCTGAGGATCTGAAAATCATCGCTTGGAGGACTGAACCTGGTCGAAAGACCCTCTCGGTCATGAGCAAATGTAGGTAATATTATTTACTGCTTCCTTCTGGTTTTCTGTCCCTCTTTCTGTTTCAGATATTATGTCAAGATATTTTGTCGAAATGAATTCAAGATGACGAAAAAATTATTTTCAAATGAAAAAGATGCCATCCATCTTCTATAAACAAATTACTACACTTATGCGGGGAGACAGAATTTTTCCTGAGGTTTTTATCTGTGCTCTTGTATCATACGCAAATATGTATGGTACCCCGTTTACATTTCCTCTGCTAACACTGTGATATATCTTAGAATTGTAATGCTCGTTCTCAAAAGAATATATATATATATAGGTATTTTCTGATTTTTTTTGTCACATGATCACCCTGAATGTTGTTTCAATAACAAAAATAACTCAGCTCTCCGAAATAACCCAAAGTTACTCAAAAGAGGCTTGAAAGTTAGAACTTTACTTTTCATTAGGATTCACTAAAACATTCAACTTCAATTTAAAAATACAAAAAGAAGTTTTCATAGCTTCTAGCTGAGTTAGGAAACTTCACACGTTCTTAAACTACCAAAGTCATAAGAAAACAATAGTACTGTATTAGCCTTTTTCTGCTGTAATCGGCCTTCGAAGGCGTATAGGCTAAAAATCATTGAATCACATTTGAGTTATTTTTCTACTTTTTGCCATCCTTATGGTAAATTCAACTCAAAATTTCAATTGAAATTTCTGTAGAATAATTGTAGCTCGAGTCATTTTTATATTGAAATGGGTTGGGTGTGCAGGGTCGACCGAATGGCCTGCGCGTTCGCCAGACCAAAACCTCGTGGATTTTTTTTATTTGGGGATTTTACAAAGAGCTGTTGTAAGCGACGGAAAACAACAACGAAACAGAATTAATCAAATGTTTTGAAAGCTGAAAGAAAAATAAAACAAAAAACATTGATGATTATGTATTCAAGTTGGAGGAAGGGAATTTGAAGATTTATGGTAGTGATAAGTAATTTTTTCGTTATTTGTGCTTTTTATTTCTCATCTGAAACCGAGTAATTTCACAAGTACCAATTTTGAAATATGCTCACATTTTCAATCAGTGGCGAGACCTTAATTATTGTAAAACCGGCTATAGTAACTTCACAGGAATTTCAATAAAATTACTTTGAAATCACATTTTTGAGTTAAATATACCATAAAAATGATAAAAATAGAAGAATAACTTCAATTGTCTTTGGATGATTTCCAGCCTATCCGCTCTCGAAGGCCAATTACAACAAGAAAAGGCTAATAGAGTAATATTTTTTTCTTATGATATTGGTACTTTAGGACCGTGCGAAGTTTTTGAACTCAGACAAAAGCTATGAAAACTCCTTTTTGTATATTTAAATTGAAGTTGAATGTTTGAGTGAAACCCACTGAAAACTAAAAGTTTAACTTTCAAGCCTTTTTTGAGTAAGTTTGAATTTCAGGAAGCTGAGTTATTTTTGTTCATTCGGCATTCAGGGTGCTCATATCGCAAAAAAAAATCCGCAAAATAGCTACTATAAAAAAGATATAAATTTTTGAAACCTCACAGGCTTGATAAATTGAAAAAACACAAAAAAATTATAACTCGAAATCTACAAAAATCACGATGTCCATTGAATTGAACACAGTAAAAACTCTGATTTTCACTAATAGGTAACCAAGTTCTTATGCAATATCAGTAAAAAAAAACAGCTTCATTTGATTTTTAAAAAGGAAACTTTTAACCCTGCTGTAATTCTCAAATATACTCACTCAAAATTGAAAATCCTTGACTTCAGAAGTTTAACACTATATGTGTTCACATTGGGAATTTTTATACGCAGTACTATGAATTTGTTTGTTTGATTCCAGTACACATCTGGTGTCAAATAGTCAACCTCGAAAGGAGCCGCTTCGATTGCTGGAAGTACATTGCAGGTTCTAGTAGCTTTTGCCTTAATTTCCTCTGTTGTTTTGTTCATCTGAAATTGAAGAAAGTGATCATAATAACTAACAAACATCAAAAAATTTTTTATCGTCATCTCCTACAGTTATTTCCATCGATAAAAGGTTGACTACAAAGGTGAGTCATCAATGAGGAAATGGGGAAATTTTGTTCTCAAAATTCAACTGACGAATGAGAATTGACCAAGGTAGCATGAAAATGAGTTCAAAAGCATGAAGAAACTGATTTCTAGTACATACAAACAATTTGAAATGGCAGACAATTTTTTCTGTTAGAAGTATACTCGGCAGGTCGATTAAAATTTTAAATCGCGCTCTTTTTTGAAATATAATACAGCAGGTCCCACTGTGAGAGATCATGAATTATTGCAAATGGTAACCCTACTTTTTTTGGACCACTCCATTTACATTTATGAATTCGATCGGTAGGACTTGAAATATTTTTATAAACTTGTGTAAATAAAACTGAGCCAGGTTGGCATTTGTGAAATATCATTAAGGTCAAAATAATTCGGTGGGACGCGGTCCATTACTACAACCTTTGTGCAAGTATCAAGGACAAAGCTCTGTGGTTATCTGACAGGGAACTTACTTTAACCTAACATTTTTTACAGTACAGAGTTGAATGAGTCGAACTGTCATGGCCTACCAACTGACTTTATAAAAGTGAATGGAGTATAACAAAACAGTGTGTATCTACTCTCTACTGCGTCTGCGTCTAACGCACGTTTCGAAAACCAAGTTTCCTTTGTCAAAGGCATATCGTTACTAACTACATTACAAGCGTACCTGTTGCACTAGTGAGAGGATGGTACACAGGACCAATGGGAAAGGGTTGTTAAGGTCGTTAGGGTAGTGCTGGGCTATCAAGGGTGAGTCAGATAAATAATGGGTTACTAATGGGGGAGAGATCATTGTTTATCAATCTGTCTTTTCTCTTGAACATACGTATACCTTCAAGAGTATTCAAGTAAATTTTGCCAAAACTTTTTAATAGCTTTACTGATTTTTCTGAAATTAAATTACCGGTTGTAAAAACGTGATTCGCGACCGCCGATTTGTCAGGATGGTTGTTACGGATATGACTCATGTGTTCCTTGAATCTCGTGTTAATGTTCCTTGCGTTTGTCCGATGTAAGATTTATCGCAGTCTGGACACTTTATTTCGTATATGCCCGATATTAATTCATGCCGAATTTTATCAAACGCATTTCCCAAAAGCTGTCTGGTTTTCGTGGCGGTTGCTCAGAAGTTCCTTGTAGGTTTCAGGGTGATACGTAAATGTCCTGAAACCGTTATCTTTTCCCGTTTCTTTCATAAAAGTTATGCCTTTGAAAAATTGTTTATTTTTATGTTTGGTAATTCATTTTCGTACTGAAGCTGCATTCAAAATCAATACGCGGGCGAAGTGCAACTTTAGCACGCAAGCAATAAGCACAAAATTGACCATTCACAATGAAATCCGAGATTTTTGACAATTCTATGATTTATGTTCTTAGATCAGATCTAATATAAATGTCGAAACTAATTGTTGTGGTGTTGTCTCTTTTAAGTCTAAAAATGGAAGGGTATTGACTGTTCATTATATCAGTGAATTCTTCTACATTTACCTGACTCACCCTTGATAGTCCAGCACTACCCTAATGACCTTAACAACCCTTTCCAATTAGTCCTGTATACCATCCTCTCAAGTGTGCAACAGGTACACTTGTAATGTAGTTAGTAACGACATGTCTTAGACAAAGGAAACTTGGTTTCCGAAACGTGCGTTAGACGCAGAACGTGTAAGTGGATTAGAGAGTAGTTACACCCTTTTTTGTTATCAGTGAACTCAAATAGTGATTTGAATGGAGTATCACAAATTTGGGACATGCTGTATTACATTACATTGTTGCCTAGAGAAAGCACGCAAAAAAATTAAAAAATATATGATTCAATGAAACGGTTGGTCACAAAAATGAACTGTTTTACTTACTGCATCAATAAAACTGATGAATGTGTCAATCTCATCTCCCGAACCATCACAGAAAAATTCTAGTTCATTGTTCTCATTTTCCTTTGAACTATTAATTGAATGGGAAGATTTGGGCACTATTTGATTTACAGACATTGCTTTTGACGCTTCCACAATTTGTTTAACTTTTTCCAAATCGTCCCTATCTGAATCTGAAAGAATTTCTTCTTCGCTACTATAAATCGTAATGGGAACTTCGAAATCAACTAATTTCGCTCCAGAAATCAAATCTGCCCATCCGCAATCTATGAAGAGTTGATTTATTAGAACCGGCTTTTCACATGCATCTTTCAGCAAAATGGAATACAAAGATTGTCCTTTTCTCATTCCTGTGAAAGAATAATTTCATTTTAAACAGAAATTGGAATACAAATATTACAATACTGATGCAAGTATTCCAGGATTTATTATATATCATTATTTCAGTTTTTCTTATTTGTGTCTCATATATCAAAATTCTCATGTGCAGATAAAAATTAAAACTCATTCCAATTTCTTCAATATGGTTGTTCTGCTATGATTGAGAACAATAGGATCTTATAAAGAGGGTCTTAGCTTCTAATGTGGATATAATTTTTTATACATATTATAGGAATATGAGTAAATCCAAATGCAAGTCTCAACTGGTTGCGAAATAACACCTGCAAATGGAAAATAAAAGCCATGTTCTAATACTTGAGAGGCGCTAAAAATGAGCGATATAAATAAATAAACCACCACCGCACTACCACTAAAAGCTCAACTAAAAAAAAAAGGCAATATGTACCTAATTCAGTGTATTCGTTGGCTTGCTGCCCTCTTGAAGAGTAAGTACCATAAGTATGTATAGTATAGGTTCTCGAGTTGTTTTTAATATATGTACTGATAAAGCACTACACTACCTCTAGCCTGAGGCGAACCTCTGTCGTGGGGAAAACAATGGTAATACTTTCAAATATCGATTAAGGGATATTCTGGGAGTATTTTGAATTTTTTCAGGTGTTTTCTTGGTTTGATAGGTTTTGAAAAACGAAAATATCGAAAGATAATAATTCTGCAAATTTTCTCTCTATTGTACCATGCAGGAGTCAGATATAGACTCTGAAACGCTACAGATCACTTTGATTGTTTGCGTTGTTATAATATTTTTCATTAGGCAATATTTTTCTTGAAACTTCCCTTGACAATTAGTTTGAATCTCGCGATCCGCAAGGGTGTTTCCTATGAATAACAATTTTTATTTAATTTTTAATAGTTCTTTTTAAGATATTGTGAGTGAGAATCCTGAAAAATCATACAAAATCCTTTCAAAATATTCTTTAATCGATATATCTATAATTGGGAACTTCTGCGAAGATGCCAGCGCCCTAACAGTTAAATTTGGAACCTGTCCAAGCTAGTAGTTTTATGTAAACAAACCTAGAAATGTGGTGAAGCACGAATATTTATTAAGCAGAGCTAGAATATTCAAAGAAATTATCATAATTGTGAGTAAGATTTCTTGAGAAGGAACTTTTCGTTTGGATCACGATATAAAAACGTGCTTTAAATCGTTCCTGGAGGATAATTTCGGTGTTATTTTAGTGTAACAGTGTATGTTGCTTGGTGGATCAAAATGAACCAATATCTAAGTTTACTTGAATTTCTGGAAAAATAGGCACCTCAATAAGTAATTTAAGGACTCTCATTAATGTGAAAAAGTGCTGAATACAGGCTATATTATGTGGTAAATCTAGAATCAGTCCAAATGATATGACTTGTTCTCTTTGTTTACAAACGAGTGAATCAATAATTAGAAAAAAGATTTTTCGCCCTAGTTCTTTTGCATCGTATTTCTAAAGAAGAGGAAATATATAGACATATAAATGATTTTATTTTCATATTACAGCAGCTCAAGATACACATACAAAATGAAAAATGTCACAGCCTAGATCAACTCAACCTACCTATATAGAAATGAAAAATATTAATGTATTTATATGAATAACTCAGCTATTATGAACATAACAGTATATCTAATTTTTGTTAGGTTTTCAACCTGATCACACTTTTTGAAAATGATTTTGTGTAATATGTGAATTAGGTAGCTGCAGAAGTGCTCGGTAGTTTCTCTGCAGAATTTTTGATCAAAATTCTCTTATTTTCATTTACACCTGAAAACATCATGACATGAAGTTGTTTCGAAATGAATACATTGTAGGTAATTTACCTTTATGAAAATAAACATCTTCAGAGAAATGCAGTGAACATACTTTCATGTATTTCGTGACCTGTTTTCCAATCTTCAATTTCTAAATCTAGGCCTTTCTTCTATCATTGAGTTCCCTGCCAAATGCTGTTTCCAAATTAACTTTACTTTCATTTGGCTTTGGAAAAAATTAAAACTTGATGCAGTAGATGATCCTTTCTTCTTTGACCATGAATAACTTTGAGTTGAGGCACACAACAATAGTCATTTCGGGGGGAGGCCATTTCGAATTAATACAATCGAAAATTTTAATCGAAAAGAAAGGAATCGATTGATGAATATCACAAACACTCTCGGTATACCAAAATTTCCACTCGGAAAACAACAAAAAAGATCGAAAATGAAAATACGTTAGAATAACAGGCACGTCGAGTGACTACTAGCTTGGAAGTGTTCGAATTTCTATCGCCAGAGGGCGTATCGCTTAGCAGTAGTTGCGAATATTAATTAGTTTCTTACTCTCTATTCATTTGGGGGAATTGAGAGTAGTGTCAATACTCCACATTGAATTATGATAGAACAAAACTGAAAAATGGTATAACTGGAATGCTTGATCCAAGCAGAACTCACCTCTCTCATAAATAATGCATTTCGCATATAAAGTCCTATAGATATCGGAGTCAGTCTCAAATGTGAAGTTTTGATACAGAACATCAACTGCCTCAACAGGCCATTCGCCTTCTATAGGCGTGATACCAAATAATCTGCAATGAATGGCTTGGAATGGCAGTTTTTGTATCATATAATTAGAAAGATATCTGATGTCTTCCACTGGAGCTATGAATTCATCTCCATAGTCCACTGAAAAGCAGAGTGCTTTACCATCTTCGATCTTCTTTATAAGAACACGGATGTATTTATCCTCCATTGGATCTTTTGAAAGGTAGAACCTTCCCTCAATTATGGCAAAATCCTGTTTTGACCCTTGTCGACCCGCTACATCAATCAAATCTTTCTCTAAATTGTTTAAACTGAAAAATTCATTCCATTATTGTGAAACTGTCCTATTCCAGAATAAATTATCATTTCTGATATGGCGATTGAGATTTGTTATAATGATGAAATTTTGCGAACAATAGGTCTCTTGCATGAATTTTTTTTATCATTGTAATCAAGTATTCTATTCCTGGTAGAAAAACTGACTTAAAAACTTCAACCGCCGTCAAAAATTCCAATTTTCAACGAGAAAATGATCTTTTAAATTGGCTCCGCATGTCGGCTGTCGGACGAATCTTCGCGGCTTCCGTGACGTACCGGGATATATCCACTCTATACCTCTTCTCGTATATTTTTCTTCCTAGCAAGCCAATAGACAGCGTGGGCTGTATCGATTTGTGAATCGTGCAATAACGAGTGACGTAGAAGGCGATCTGACGCGTTTCTCCCGCTTCGTCCTTGAGTCGGGATTTGACTATTTTTAATACCGAATAGGGGGTTTTTCCTTCGAACGCAAAAGCAGTAATTTTTATGAAAAACCTTTTGAACATCACATTTCAAACATATAATTTCAATATTATATTTTTAAAAAAATGTTTGATCACCTAAAACTGAAATATAAAAATGGGTATTTGCATTTGAAGGGATTTGTCTTGAGTGCACAATATGGCATCGTCGAATTCAGCTTTCTCGGAAAGAAAAGGAATAGAAAAAGAAGATCACAGACTGTCATATTACTGACAAATCGCAAACAGAAATTGTTTGGTTATATTGACAAAGCACACGTGTGTACCATAGAATAGGAATAAATATTTCATTATTCTATAGCAGGAAAAGCTATTCTGCTAAACACCGTTGTCACTTCGAGCATGCCTGGGCAAATCCCAAACCCCAATATTGAAATCTGATTTTGAATACTTTCTGAAGGTAATTTGGGAAAATGATGAATCCAACCCATAATAATTATGTGCAAATTTGCATTTGCACTAATAACCCAAATTCAGGAATAAGCCCCATTATACAAAATTCACGAATTGTTAAAGTGTGTGATAGCATACATTTTGATTTTGAATCAATATAGAATGATAAAAACATGAAAATATGATAATTCGTGTTACATGCAAGAGACCTATTATTATCAATTTCAAATGGATTGTTGTGTTAAATATGAATATCAAATTCAAGTGCACTGAATTATCTGATCTGTTCCTCCAATATTGTTCACTATTTTCAAATTATACAAGAACATTGATACTTACAGTGAATCGAATTTCTCTAATCTAACATAAATCTCATCAGGCGTTACAGCACTTGCAAAGTATATCTTGGTGCAATCATCTAATTCCAGAAATGCCCATTGTGGAGTAGACTGAGGTGGTTCCCGCATGATCTTCTCCTGGATAGGGACAACATACTTAGGTAAAGTTATTCCTGCTTCTTCACACAGAGCATAAAGATTTTCCATATGTTCTCCGTTCCATTCTGCCAATTTTCGTCTTACAAGTTCTTTAGTCAGGTCTGATTTTGTCAGGTTTAAATCATAAACATTCACTTCTTCCCTAATAGTATTAACCCAGATGATATTTCCAAGTTGCAAACAAATATTCGAAACAAAAACACTATCATTGAATCCAACGTCTTCAATGAAACTGTTCAGGTTGAAATAAGCTCTTGCCGAAAATTGTTCATCTTTGTATGGGGGTTTGAAGTTTGCTATAATGATCTCTGTAAAACTTGAGTCTGAAAAAATTTATGGGATGAATTTTCATGTGATTATTTTGACAAGGATTCAAATATAGTTCATTCGAACTGACTTTGAAAATGAGAAAAATTAGTTTGCAATAAAATAATTTATATATACGTTGTCACAAGATTGTTTTGGAGTCGAATATGTTCTGAAATGATTATTTCTAACAGTTTCAGTGTAGGTGTACGGTATATGCAGGCTTCATTTATAAATGGATAAAATCTGCCTAATGCTCTTGAAAATGTCCCAAATCTTCTTCTTTTTATTTGAAAAATAATTATACAACAGGACTTCTTGGTAAGTTGTAAAATAGCAATACAAAGATTCATGCAAAATTTCGTGACAATTGTATTACAAGAAGCAAAAATATTTAATTTATGGTAACAGCCCCCACGTCAACGATTAACTTCTCTTGTGAACAATCCATAGTTTTCTGCACAATATTTCTTGTTTATTCCGGATCAGGCTCATCTATGGATTTTTAATTATCTGAGGTGTGTCATGGTTTTGCGTCCGTTGGTGTCTAGGAAAAGGTGGAGATCAAGATTATAGCATTGATTCTTGGCAATTCAATCCTGAGGATATCTTCGAGTCAAACATATCCCAAATATTTAATTAGTTTCGCTTTAGGAATTCTAACTTGCTATAAAGCAGATTTTGAAATTATCCTTTGGCTTTGTGAATATAGAACTTTATGAGTCAAGAGCAGAGGAGTCAAAATGGTTCCTGTATTTCTCAATGTTGTGTCATCTGACATAGTCGCATGAATAAAATTAGATTCAAAACAAATTAATTATAACTGCGTCTGATGTAATTGATTCGGGCCATTTCTGGCACAAAATTCGCAAAATACAGACTTTGAAGAAATCATAGCAGCCTGAAATGGGCTCTCAGAAACAATAGGTTTCTTGCATGAATTTTTTTTATCATTGGAATCGAATATTCTATCCGTAAGAACACTGAAAAACTTTAACCGCCATCAAAATTTTTAACGAGAAAATGCTCTTTTAAATTTGGCTCCGCATGTCGGTTGTTTAAACGAACGATGCTTCGCGGTTTCCGTGACGTATGGGGATATATCCACTCTCTCCCTCTTCTCGTATACTTTTCTGTCTAGCAAGCCAATAGACAGCGTCGGACTGTATCGATCGGGGCATCGTGGAATAACGAGTGACGTAGGAGGCGATCTACCGCGTTTCACCCACTTTGATTTTGCGTCCCGATTTGACGATTTTTAATACCGAATTATTTGAAATTCGCGAATTGTTGGAGTGTGAGATAGCATACATTATGATTTTGTATCGATATAGAATGAGAAAAACATGCAAATATGATAATTCGTGTTACATGCAACAGACCTATTCTAATATCCAATAAAAACTCACCTGCTTCACTTTCCTTGTTGAATTCCTCTGGTAATTCAAATATTTTACTCTTACTAACTGTCGTTCTTTTCCCGCTGTTTTTTACCAGTATACTGACGACGTCACTTTTAATATCTTCTACTATACATTCCCTAAACATATCCATGAAGTCTTCTTCATCCCAATATGCATAACATAATCCTTTTTCGAAGTTTTCGGCTCTCTTTTTTTTGAGGCTCAAAACTGAAGTCAGTTTTTCATCATCAATATCTTTTTGGGATTTATATTCTGTTATTTTTCCATCAATATCTTTATGTTCCACAATATTTACTTTGAGATGGTTGACATCAATCAATTTGATTATTTTGTACTTTACAGTACCGTTCTGAGGAAGAGATGACTTGCAATCCAAATCACTATCAAGAAGATGTCTCCCAGAACAATTTTCAGCATTACAATAACCAAACTGTTTCAAGGAAGAACATAAAGCTACTTCCTTACCGATCTTAATTTCCTCCTTCTCAATTGCAATTTGCTGCAATATAATTCATAAATGCAAAAATTTCCACAATATAATTCCGGAAAAATATTTGCGTTGATTTGATACTAACGAACAATAAAATCAAAAAAATACAAATTTTCAGTTTTACTTTCATCCATTTCTTACAACTGAGTATTAACGGTGATACGCAAATATTTTCTTTTGATATAAAAATTGTATTAAAAAAAAAGATGAAGGAACGAAACTGGCCAATGATCTATCGACATTATTAAACAGAATATAATTCATTGAGAACTGTTCACATCAAAAAAATTACTTCTTCACACTTCTACAAATAGCAAGTAATTTATTTTCGAGAATCATTCTGCCCAATGATGGACAGAGTAAAGTTTTGCTAGGAAATTATGATCAATAGTTGTAATGAATGCCTGCAATCATGACAGGATACAGATTCGAAATTGCATTAATAGAAAAGGCCCAAATATTGAAGAAAGGATATAGAAATTGATTCTGGTTCTGGAGAAACGTTTTGTTATAAAATTTAGTTTGGTTCCGAAACCAACGCACAAATCTTCAAATATTTACGTTATAGGAAAAGAAATCACCGACATAGTAAAACTTTACTGCATAAGAATCAATTTATCAATGATTATCAAAATTTTTCATTCTTCGATCATTATATTTGTTTGAAAATGATGTATTTTGATAGGTTATCTTTTAAAATGCTCTGTTATACTTCTGTTGAAAAGCACACTGCCAAAAATATCCTCGATGTGCAGTTTTTGCTCAAAAAATATCAAACACTCTCTTTTAATTCTTGGACAATTTGCGGGCCATGAAGAAAGCCAAGAGGAGAAAGTTCGGATCTGATCTTTTTTTGCATACCTTGAGGAGAAATTCTTCAAATCCCTCCAAATACTATGTAGGGTGTTTGAATTTTCCACAAATCGAAATAGAATGCAGTGATAATTTAAGTCAACTGCAAGTAATAATATGTCAAATTACATCACAAATTATTGAATTAAAATCAAAGCTCACCTTACAAACAGGCTCGAATTGTTGTAATGAGACATTGTAGTTCTTCAGGAGCGACAATAATCTTGGTATTTGGTTTACACACAACTCATCTGTCAGTATAAATCCTTCACATTTCAATTTATCCTAAAAGTCAAGAATGAGTGTTTGGTTTGTAAATGGTAATAATAATCAACTTACATCGATGCCGGAAAGAGGACATTTATAATTTTCAAGAAGACAATAGAATCTTTTTATCCAAAAACTCCATTTTGATGGTAGAGAGTAGTGGATCAACAAGGAAGCACTCGTAATAGACAGCATAGTATGCAACACCTCATCAGTACAGATTAGGACTGAAAAAATACATTCAATAAATTTTCTTATAATAATAATAATAAGTTCTTTATTTTCAACAGGTACGTACCCAATTACAGAAAATATCTAAACCTAGCATAATGATAATAAACCAAGCTACAGTGCTAATAACTAAAAGGAAGTAAACCATAGAATAAAACACACTAAATTGACCACATATTATCTACCCTCAACAAGATACACACTTGAACTTAATTGCATAGAACAGCAAATACCCTCTCATGAAAAAAGAAACCACAATTATTCGTTCAAACATATACATACACATATATTTTAATAAACTTGAGAAGACCTAACTTAAACTTAGTAAATATCTCTCGATAATATATGACAATGTGTCACAGTGAATGTCACACTCTCTCGCAATCGAGTTGAAAATAGTCATCATGAACCAAATTGGGGACTGCATCAAACAATTGGTCCTCGGCGCTCGCAGATGGAACAACTGCACAGCACGGGATGTTGGTCTTGGAACGCGGAAACTCAAAGCTGTTATCAGAGGTGGGTAGTCAATAATGTTGTGCAGTAGTTTATAAAGAAATCGAAGACACAGGACCTCTCTTCTACCCCGCAGTGCAATCACATCGAATCGACTCAACAACATGGCATGATCGAATCCTCTTGGTGGATAAACTTTATCCTCCCTCCAAACCAAGAACTTCAAGAACCTCCTCTGAACGGCCTCAAGATGGAATTGATGGCAAAAGTAAATAGGTCGCCAAATCATACTGCCATACTCTAACTTGCTTCGGATAAAGGAATTAAAGAGAGTCAAGAATGTTGAAGTATTACTGAAATACTTGCCATTGCGAACAATGAATCCATATATTCTTGAGGCTAATGAAATCAGTTGGGAAACATGCGGGACAAATGAAAACTTCCGACCAAAGATCACACCAAGATCCTTCACCTCATCAACGCGAGAAAGGACCTGATCCCCGACGACATAATCACACCTCAACACATCTATTTTCCTTGTGAAGGTAACAACAAAACACTTTGACACATTTAAACTTAAAAGATTTTCCTCACACCATTTGGCAACACTGTCTAGCCTGAGCTGAAGTCGAACACAATCCGCAAGTGACCGAATCACATAATACAACTTCAAATCGTCGGCGAACATCAGATGGGGCTACCCAAGATCATCCATCAGATCATTTACAAATAGAATAAACAACAGTGGGCCAAGGTTAGATCCCTGGGGTATCCCAGACGTGGGTATGAACTCAGATGACCGTTTTCCCTCTAGCTGGACGAACTGGATAATAGGAACTAAGACTAATATATCTTTAATATCAATAAGTTAACTTATTTCCGCTTTATATATTATATTATATAAAGCGGAAATAAGTTATTTTACTTTTTAATCATCAAGATGAATTTCCGACAAGTAAAGACTGAGACAATCAAGTATTCAATAAGTTAAAAATCCAAATATCTTTCTGATGCACATTTGACAGATTAAACTGTTCAGGTTATTGGCTTTAACAAAATTGTAGGAAATCTGTAATGAATTGAAACAACAGTATATTTATAAAGATTATAAGTGCACTAACAAGATATCGTGTTCAATTTGTTAGGTCAGCAACTTCAAAAGTATGCCCAAAGTTAATTATTTTGTTTTACCTATATATTCCCCTCCTCGTTGAGTTTCCCAATTACTTTCATTTTGAGAAGCCTGGTCTTTAGTGAGATCTTCAGTGATAGCGATATATGATATACTGGCCAAATTCAAAGCAGTTTTAATCTGTTCTATTTCTTCATTTCCATCGCATATTATAACTGATTTATGAAATTTCCATTTATCTTTTAGAATATCTGAAAGTTAATGCAGGCATTAGATGTATGTTCCACATTTTGAATCTCAATCTGGTGAATCGCACAGACAAGTACATTTTATTTTCTTGACCCATAAATTAAAATAAACGTATCTCCAAATTGTTTTATTCCTTCGAATAGCAACATATTCGTACCATGGTTTGCTATGAGTATCTTCTTGTATTGAAGGAGGTCGTCCACTGGGCGAGATTTCAAGAGGTGTTGTGGGAACTTAAAACAATCTGGCGCGACAGATCCAAATAAATATAGTTCTAGGCAGCCTAGTCCCCCTGAAGTGCATTTAAATGGGCGTATAAGGGACAATTTGAGAATGTTGTGAGTAAACTAGATATTTGTTGAAGCTTGTTGCTTATTATTGCTGAATTTACCTAAAACTCCCACCTAGACGTTCTGTAGGTGAAGTAACCTCCCGAATAATTGACAATAATTGTCTGTACAGCATTCAAGATATATTTGATTCAGCGGAAAACCTTAGAATCGGAGAAAATAAGCTGGAAACTCATTTCAGAAAACTCACTGTGGGTTTCACAAAACTTTTGACTTCTGATTAACTCGTTGATTAAGGTTTGCATTCGATGGTTGGGTTGAAAATGATCTGAAATCGAGCACAGAATTTACTGTTGACTGACAATCAAGCCCTTGATCTGGCAATCAAAGTGTTGTGAAACCGGCTGACAGTGTTTTGCAATGGGGGTTTTTCCTGAATTTGGGTTATTACTGCAAATGTAAATTTGAACATAATTATTATGGGTTTGATTCATCATTTTTCCAAATTACCTTCAGAAAGTATTCAAAATCAGATTTCAAAATTGGGGTTTGGGATTTGTCAGGCATGCACGGAGTGACAACGGTGTTTAGTAGAATAGCTTTTTCTGTTATAGAATAATGAAATATTCATTCCTATTCTGTGGTAACACGTGTTCTTTGTCAATATAACCAAACAATTTCCGTTTGCGATTCGTCAGTAAAGGGGCCTTTTGTGCTAGGGAGATTCGGGTATTTGGGTAATCGGGGATTCATCCTATTGGCTGAGAGATTCACCCTATTGGCTGCCGACGATCACGTAATCGTCGACGGCCAATAGGAAAGAATCTCCGATTACCCAAATTCCCGAATCTCCCTAGCACAAAAGGTAGCTTTATATGACACTATGACTAGGATGCACAGAAGATGACAGTCTGTACTCTTCTTTTTCTATTCCTTGGTCGTTGTCTTCTACTCTAACCAGATCGAAGTATAGCTATCTCTGTTTTCCTAAGCAAAGTAACACATTCGACGTCCTCTTCTTTCCGAGAAAGCTGAATTCGACGTTGCCATATCGTGCACTCAAGACAAATCCCTTCAAATGCAAATCCCCATTTTTATTTTTCAGTTTTAGGTGATCAAACATTTTTTTTAAAAATATAATATTAAAATTATATGTTTGAAATGTGATGTTCTGAAGGTTTTTCATGAAAATTACTGCATTTTCGTTCAAAGGAAACACCCCCATTAACTCGGTTTTAAAACACTTATAATCTGGACATCTATTACAGAATTTTATTCCCAACATCCTTCCATGGGCTCGAGTGTTTCTTAGTCATATATACTATAATGCTTGACCTGAAGTCAATTAATTCTTGTAAGGTGAACGATTTGTTTGGTCACACAATCAAACAGGTTTTTTTTAATGAAACACTGTGGAATTCTTAATGTTGGCCTGTTTTCTATACAACACATGCACACTCGCAGAAATATTTATGTTTGCAGTTTTTAAAGTTTTCAAGTCTGGATGCATAAATGGAGTAATTAGTTTCTGAAAGTGATTTTTCACGAATAAAAAACAATTAAAGCATAATTTCCAAATTCTTCAGCCAACAATGTTTCGAAACACAATAAAGGCGACCCATTATAAATTAATATTTTGAGCAAACCTCTTTTCTATGTTCTATTCTTTTAATTGATAGTTTTTCATTCCTTTTCTGTCTCCATGAAATATATATTTTAGGAAAATGATGAATGAGGTATTTCATTCTGAAAATTGAAAATTTCTGTTTAAACAGATTTCCCAAAATTCATTTGACTGTATAAGGAATTTTCTATTCAAACTGAACCAATTATCTATACTCATCCATGCGTTCATAATTCGACTCAAAAATTTGCTAAGAATACCTTCAATTGGTTTCGTGCGTCATTTGACATTTGTCATACGTTGGAGGTAAAAAAACCTCACTTTCCCGCTTTGCTTATGTTATGAAATACAGCATTTTCAACAATTTCAGGATAAATTCACAAGTTAAAATGATTTATATTCATATTATATATATTATTATATTCAATTGGTGAATTACTAGACCTGTGAGGCCAAGTTATTGTGTCGTTGTGAAATGTAACATAAATACACCGAGAGACCAAGGAATACATTCGCTTTGTTTACATTGGCTAAGAGCGATTATTTGGAGATTTTAGTGATTTTATTAATTTTACAAGTGAAATTTTGTGATAATGGATCTGATTAACTGATATTCAATCTCAGATGATAATCGTTCAAAACGATATAAATGAAAATTGCAGTATTTATCCTTGTCTTCTAAAGCCTAGAGTATCCACATCAGAGATAGCATTTATTATAGGTATAACTATTGAAAATTAAACAGTAAAATGTTTGGCTCATTAATTCCTGAAAATATCCAGCAGAATGAAACCCAACAAATGTATGGAATGGAAAAAACATGGGTTCCAGAGAACTTCTCAGTACTATTTCAAGTAACGTTCCATGTTGCAAATTATCAAATTACTACAATATTGGTCTACAGTTGCTATGTCAGTGCTATCATAATCTTCAATTGTATATTTATTATACTGAATATATGTTACAAATAAAATAATTGATATGAATTTTTTTCCTTGAGCACCGATTTCAACTCATCCTCAAAAAGTGCTTTACTATCTAGATAAAATGTTTATTGTGCAGATGCAACATTAGGGCTTTCAAAATCTTTAATTGGCAATAAGGTCAATTCGATACATTACAAACAACAAAATGTAGAAACATCCTTGGGCAGTCGAGCCACATCGAAACGTGCCAGCTATCGTAGTGTCAAAAAGATATAATTCTTGAAATGTATATAACACGAATTATTCTTATCATTATATCTCATCATGATTCAACTTATTAAACAGAACAAATTAAATAGATAAATCAACACAATTCCTTCACCACTGTGGTAATGTCTCCAACAAACTCCATCATAGTTTGTTACTTTGTCAGAACAGTTTTCTCGATTTATGGCGTGAATATAGGATGTTTGCCTTCTCTGTGATAGTTCACACAGTATTCTACTTCTTCCAATACCAGATAAAATTTAGGGGAACGGGTCAAAAATGCAAATATTCAAATATAAAGTCTACACTACAATATATCTGAAAAATCGGATTCCTTCGTCTCTCGGTGTATTTATGTTGCATTTCACAACGAAACAATAACTAGGCCTAGTTATTCACCAATTCTATTAATATAAATCATTTAAACTTGTGAATTTATCCTGAAATTGTTGAAAATGCTGTATTTCATAACATAAACAAAGCGGGAAAGTGGGTTTGTTTTACCTCCAACGTATGACAAATGTCAAACGACGCACGAAACCAATATTATAACCTAGATAAGCTTCACTGAAATGTAACTTACCAACTACTGCATCACATTTGGCTTTAACTGCTAGTAACTTAACCTTCAATTTTATACCTCCATATATCGCGGCTTCTAAATAATCACCAATAGATATGAGGGGTACATCTCTGAGAAGGATTAAAAACTTCTCCAACTTCATGGTCCAATGTTCACCGCTCATAATCATCTGAACACTCTGTCTAGTTCCTCTTTGCAAAAGCATACTTTCAATTGAACCTACTATGGCTTTCATTTCTTCCGAATATTTTTCAAGTAGAACATCAGTATTTTCGAGAACAAGATGGCAGAGTCTCTTCAGGTTAGTTGCGTTCTTTTTTATTAGTTCAATTAAGATTGGAGGAATAGTGATGAGCAGGTCCACTGAACTCTGAAATAAAAACTCATATTAACATTTTTGTATCATCAATGACTAATTGGACGCATATCATCAGTATGATATAGTTATCCTGATGCTGCTGAATAACCTGAGGAAATTCCATCTGGAGCTCCTATGCACTGAATCACGTCAAAAGCTTCAATGTGGTTGTTCAAATTCATTGCCAAATCTGTATTTCTCCAGTTATTGAGAAAATAAGAACGAAACTTGACAAAAGAAATATCGGATCAAGCTGAAATTTGCTACATTATTGTTAAATATTATTTTCGAGGTATGTACCTAATTTCATAGAAATCTGATGAAGAGTTCAACAAAAAAAAATTGATGCTTGAAGAATTTCACATACAGTTGCTCATTCAATATTCAATCAACTAAATACAAAATTTCAATCTGATCACATATGTGCTTCTTTGAGAAAATAATCTGAAATCTTAATAACCCCGAAGCAGTTTGGCCCTTTCAATGAAGAGGTAGGTTTCTTTATTCAAAGGTTTGGTTGATTAACTAACTCAGCCCTTACATTCCTATAAACAACCTACCCTGAATGATTCTAGTCGATAGCTCCTTCTTTATGTCAAAGGGAAATCAACCCAGACCGCAGTCTACGAGTTCATCTCAGGAATCCTGGATGCTTTGGAGGATTCAAATGTAACGGTTGGGTTGATGCTGGACCTATCGAAAGCATTTGATACCCTATCCCACGACCTCATCCTTCAAAAACTACAAGCTTATGGAATAAGAGAAAACGAACTGAAGTTGTTCGAATCGTACCTAACAAACCGTAAGCAAAGAGTAGTGATCTCTCAGAATGGAAAACAAACACTATCAGAAGAGGAATTCACAGAACTTGGAGTACCACAAGGAAGCATATTAGGCCCTATCATCTTTATCATATTTCTAAATGACCTGTATTCCATATTTGATGAAACAATTATCAGAATGTTAAATTACGCTGATGACACAAATTTTACCGTGATAGCCAAGACATTTCCAGAAACGTGTGAATTGGTAAAATCAACCCTAAAACAAGCAAGTGAATGGTTCACAGCAAATGGTCTATGCATGAACTCCGAAAAAACGAATGCTGTACTATTCAAAACAGCACATTCGGGTTTCCAAACACCAGCCAATATTCAGCTATGCGACTCTACTCTGGATCTGATTAAGACATGTAACTTCCTGGGCCTTAAACTAGAAGAAACTCTCGATTGGAGCGGACACATTAATAACCTTTGTGGTCAATTAAGTTCCATCTGCTACACGCTGGGGGTACTCAGTAAATACCTAGATGCCCTAGATGCTACATCAATGAGAACCATTTACCAAGCAGTGTTTGAATCGAAGATGAGGTATGGAATCATGTTCTATGGCAGCTCATATAACTTGGAGAGAGTGCTGAAGATGCAGAAAAGATCAATACGTATGATTTGGAAGATGAAGAGAACGGAGTCATGTAGGGGAATATTCAGAAAAAACGGTTTATTAACTGCACCTGCCATACATATTCAGGAGTGCCTGATCTTCATTTATAAAAACAGGCAGTACTTCGAAGAAAAAACACCAAGTAGTTACAATACAAGGACAACAACAATAAAATATCCGCAACACAGACTAAGCCTGACTGAGAAAGGACCTCAATATAGATGTATTCGATACTACAATAAGATAGCACATAAATTAAGAACAGAATTGACCCTGCAACAATATAAGAAATACATCTTCAAGTTGCTACTTAACATCGAACCATACAACGTAGAAGACTTCTTAACCCACACGATCTGATATCTCAGAATAAAATTGTTTCTTATGACCCTGTTTCATCTCAAGTGTTCACTGCATTGCAGGTGTATACTTTACCTGAAATAAGGTACATTATTATTATTATTATTATTATTATTATTTAAGAAGGTTATCTGACATAATTGAGTAGAGGTCTATGGCATGTATTTCATTTATCATTAGAATTGAATATTCTATCCATAAAAATACTGAAAAAATTCAATCACAGCCAAAATTTTAGTTTCCACCTTCTTGTGTACCTTCACCCAACCAAACTCATGGACAACGTCGGTTGTATCGATCGTAGAATCATGATATGTGACGTAAGAGGAGACCTACTGAGTTTCACCCAATTCGATCTTGCGTCTCGATTTTACCATTTTTAATGCCGAATGATTCAAAATTCGCGAATCGTTAAAGTGTGTGAAAGCACACATTAAGATTTTGCATCGAAATAGAATGAGAAAGACATAAAAATATGATATTTTTTGTAACATGCAAGAGACCTTTTTGACCATGGATTCTTCATCACTGAGTCCGACCTAATCGTTTGACAAAAAATTACATACATTTGGGCGAAATAATAATACGCTGTTACACAGAACAAGCACTTAAAGTGTCATTTGAACTATCTGCAGGCTTTGTTACTGTGTCCTAAGTTCACTTTAGGAAATGCTCCATAAAAATCCCGATGCTGAATTAAACAAAACGTTATGATTTTGATCTTGTTTCAGAAGTTATAGACGAAAGCCTCAGCTAGTTTCAAAATTCGCAAAATTCGTCTGTTAGGGCACACACAACTGATTGTAACAGCTTTCTTCCTGAGATGCCATGTCCGGATTCCCGATTATCCAGACGTCCCCAACGCGGCGAGGTTTCGATTGGGACTTCACCTAAGGCCTGCACTCAATAATTCCACCTTAAACGATTTGAATACAAACATGCATATAAGTATCTTAATTTATTTATTTTTGAATGAATATTTATTTATGTTGCCGAATGTGATTTTCTCATTATCCCCCCCATAAATGACCTCTTTTTAAAATTCATCTTATTTATAAACCTGAAAAAAAGATCTTACCATGTTGACATATTGGAACGGATAAGTAACCAATATTATTTTTGGTTTTTTATAGCCAACTCCTTCAACTAATTTACACGCTAAATCATATATTTCTTCACACTGCGTAGAAGTTTTTCCCAAGATAACAGCTATGGGTCCTCCTTTTTTCAAATCGTTATATCTTTCATCCTTCTCCATTAAGAAAGAACAAACAGGAGGTAAATAAGCCAATGTCTTTCCTGATCTCTTCCTATGTATATAACAAACGTTCATTGAACGAGTTATAGCTGGCCATATATACGATTGAATTTTTTTTGTTCGTAGGTAATTCAGTTTTTTCAAAGATTTGTGAATGGATGCGTGGAAGGGTGCTTCTACCACCCGATCGATTGGTCGAGGTATCAATCGCCTGAAATAAAATGTAATTATTTCAAATTGATTTCAGATTTTAACACAAAAATTCTAGAAGATCACTGACTATCATAAACACGATAACTTTCAGAGCAAAAACGTAAGAAACTTGATATTTGTAGAGTAGGTTTGGACCTTTGAAAAAGGACAAATGAAGGGGTAAAATCCACCAAATGGTTCCATAGATTTAACCATTCAAAATTTTATTTTCACAATATTTTCGAAAATACAGATTGGTTCGAATTGAAATCTG
Source organism: Myrrha octodecimguttata (assembly GCA_958510865.1). Taxonomy (NCBI): domain Eukaryota; kingdom Metazoa; phylum Arthropoda; class Insecta; order Coleoptera; family Coccinellidae; genus Myrrha; species Myrrha octodecimguttata. The sequence continues at coordinate 61,978,538 of OY294056.1, forward strand.
GTACTTGATTTGAAAATATGAAAAGAAGTTCGCCAAATCTTTCCATCAGGGGTAAAAGTGCGTTTGGCAGGGTCAATATGTGATAAGATGACCGCTTTGGCAACAAAATGGAGGTTTCTCCTTTAAACGAAAATGCAGTAATTTTCATGAAAATCATCACTTTTCAAACATATAATTTTAATATTATATTTTTAAAAAAATGTTTGATCACCTAAAACTGAAAAATAAAAATGGGGATTTGCATTTAAAGGGATTTGTCTTGAGTGCACGATACAGCAACGTCCAATTCAGCTTTCTCGGAAAGAAAAGGACTTCAAATGTGTTACTTTGCTTAGGAAAACAGAGATAGCTATACTTCGATCTGGTTAGAGTAGAAGACAACGACCAAGGAATAGAAAAAGAAGAGCACAGATTGTCATGCTGTCATATTACTGACAAATCTCAAACGGAAATTGTTTGGTTGGCTACCTCGGTAGCCTAGAGGATGGAAACATGTTCTAGGATGCTGAAGGTATCCGGTTCGAATCCCCGCGAGGTCAGGATGTTGTGGAAGTTGGGTATATGGTATGTTTGTGGTGTTTAACTAAATAAAAATTGTCTAACGTACAGTGTGAATAGTATGAATGATATATGTACATCGCAAGATTAATTACTTAGAGACTGGACGCAATAACCTAATAGGTTAGTCCATAGCGTTAAAAGGGAAGAATGGGAAAAGGAATACACTACCCAAAACTTCAAAGCAAATACCTTTAAATGGTATACAGATGGTTCTAAAACCACGACGGGGGCCGGCGCTGGAGTATACGGGCCTAGAACTAAATGTACACTATCGCTAGGCTCCTACTCGAGTGTTTTTCAGGCAGAAATACTTGCTATCGAAAGATGCATAGACATAAACCTGGAAAAAAACTATCAAGGGTGTGACATAGTGATCCATTCTGATAGTCAGGCTGCTATTAAAGCACTGAACTCCTATGTCATCGACTCAAAGCTGATATGGGAGTGCCGAAGGAAACTCAATGAAGTAGGCAAGAATAACAAGGTCTCCTTAGTCTGGGTTCCTGGGAACTCAAGAATCAAAGGAAATGAAGAGGCCAACACTCTAGCCAGAAAGGGAGCACAAACGCTACCTACTGGCCCAGAACCTTTCTGTGGTATAGGCAAATGTACCTATAAGAAAGAGTTTTTGGAGAAAGAAGAAAATGAAAGAGGGGCACTCTGGAGGAATTCTCCAGGAATGGAACACTCCAAGAAGTTCCTTCGGAACTTTGAAATTGCTAGATCCAAAAATTATCTGGATCTCAGTAAGAATAAGTTACGCCTCCTCACTGGTTTCCTCACAGGACACTGTCGCCTAAGGAAGCACATGATGAGAATGGGCTTATCAGAAACTGACGAGTGCAGATTTTGTGGGGAGGAGGAGGAAACCCCTGTTCACCTGATCACAGAATGCCTCGCCATTGTGAGCCTGCGCAAAAGATACCTTGGACAGGAGCATTATAGGAGGAATGAGAACTTAGCCTCCTTGAAGCCCTCACAGTTATTAGAATTCATCAGAGCTCTAGAGCTGGAGGGCGAGCTGTAGGTTCCGTGCGAAAACAGCTCTGACAAGGGGGCACAATAGACCTTAAGGTCGCAGTGGAACGTAACCCCTTACCAACTATAAAAAATATAAACTAGTCCATAGCGTGAACGAATGAATGAATTGTTTGGATATATTGACAAAGAACACGTGTGTACCACAGAATAGGAATAAATATTTCATTATTCTATAGCAGAAAAAGCTATTCTACTAAACACCGTTGTCACTTTGTGCATGCCTGGCAAATCCCAAACCCCAGTTTTTAAATCTGATTTTGAATACTTTCTGTAGGTAATTTGGGAAAATGATGAATCAAACCCATAATAATTATATTCAAATTTGCATTTGCAGTAATAACCCAAATTCAGGAAAAACCCCCATTATACCTACACGATCTTCTCTGATCATATGATTCTCTCGAAAATTTTCTCAGATTGTGAATCATCCGATAAAATAATGGAGCATTAATGTCTCTGTTCAGTTTGATATTGGCTTTGCAGTTATAACCACTTGAGGAGTTGTGATACTTTACCGCGAAGAAATAAAAAAAATTCAAATATTTTTACTAATATTTCCGAAATGAGGTTCGGATTTGTTGAATATTAACTTCAAAATATGTGCCAAAAGCTCATGAAAAACTGATGATTAGTTAGCAAATCCCAAACCCCAATTTTGAAATCTGATTTTGAATACTTTCTGAAGGTAATTTGGGAAAATGATGTATCAAACCCATAATAATTATGTTCAAATTTGCATTTGCAGTAATAACCCAAATTCAGGAATAATACTATCACAATGAAGTTCTGCACTAAGTTATGCTTCTGATTTTTTTTTGTTATTCCGGAAGTAACAACTATACCGAGAAAAACATGATGAAATTTTACATATTTTTTCCTCATAACTCCCAAAATTATAATCGGATCGAATTGAAATTTGGTACATTGTTGTAAAATATTGAGTTCTAGGTCTGATAGTTTCTGGAAAAAAAATGTTTTTTGAAAAAAATTTCATTGTTCTGAAAACAAGATCCTAACAAAATTTAGCACCAAGTTGTTATTCAGTATTTTTCAACTATCTGCCATGTTTCATCATGACTTCCGAAAATAAAATTAAATTTGAGAAAAAATTCAAACAAAATTTGTCATATTTTTCTGATAACTCCGAAAGTTGAATCCGGATCGAAATGAAATTTGATAGATTAATGTGAAATATAGAGTTTGAGGTACGAGCAAATTTAGTCAAAATCTGAGGAACCGAAAAAAATTATTTTATCGAAATTTCTAATTTTTAATTTACTATAACCATACGATTCCAACAAAATTTCGCTATTATCTATGCTCCAACTAACTACCTAGTTTCAATCCGATCACTCCAGTAGTTCTTCAGATATCGAAGAAATATTTTCAAACGTTCTAATGACTGTAACTCAGAAAGCATTTGGCCGATTTGACCCACTCACGAACTTAACCGCCGCATTCCGATGCGCAACTTATACTAAAAGTTTCAAGTATCAAGTTTGCTCCGTTTGACTGGATTAACTTTGACATGTGATATATTCAGCAGTAATACCCCTATGGCCTTGATAATATCGAGAAAAATGTCATAGAGAATGCTGAAAGCGCCCGAGGCCGAAGGCCAAGGGCTGTTATCCTTAAGCAACACGCTTAGGGCCGATTGCACCGTTTTCGTCTTAAGCTTCAGTTAGTTAAGCGACGATAAACTTATTGAGCTCTGGTTTAAATATTCGGCTTGCACCGAGGCTGAATGTACCTAGATTAAACTACAAATCTGGTTACTTTCTCATGAATTGGTACTTGTGACTAGCTTCATGTTGTTTATTTTAACCCTAATTGATGAAATATTTCGATTTAAAAGATGAAACTCATTTTATGGGTTCTACCATATTTCCATAAGATATGAAAAATGAAGATGCATCTATTGAAAAACCCAACGAAAAAATATATCTGACAGTCTTTATAGCTTCCATAAAAATATTGAATGTAACGTTTCCGACTTGTTTATTATCATTAAGACTAGGGATCTCTTACTACAGACCTGTGCTCTTACTTCTGCATCAGAACATTATTAAAATTTATAGTTATATACTCAAGTAAACTTATATTTTGTAATATCATAAGATTTGAGCTTCTGCATGCAATTACAATCCTGGCGTTTGTAAAATGAATAAATAAATAGTATTGATTTATCTGAAACAACTTTCGGATAAGGAACGGCTTACCTAAGGATAGACTTTCTATTGAATTATTTTGTTTGTAATAGGTATATTATGAATTGAGTTAATTTTTGGTCTAATATAATGAAAACTCTAATGTGTGATCCGCAGAATAAAAAGTATTCTATTATATATAAATATTGAAGTATCATGTATGGATCGATTGAGGAAGGTGTATGTTTGAAGATCAACTAACACGATTTCTTTTACATTAATTCGTTTGTAGTCATATTTTGAGTCCATTTAATATATAATCGAGGAGAATGAAAGCGCAGAGACAGCACCTACACAATAATAATGTAGTATACTCCATTCACTTTTATAAAGTATCCCGGTTTGCCATGACATCCTGACAGATTTCACCGTGTATAGTTTGAAAATGTTAGGTTATAGTCATTTTCCTGTCAGATAACTATGCAACGTTGTCCTCTCTACATAGAGGTCGTAGTAATTACTTATTTTTCAAAATGTGAATCTACATTGATAAAGTAATGAATTTGAGAAAATATTATTTGAATTCAATAATTCCAAACACCTGGCGAACCAACAAACCTATGGAATTCCCTACTTTTTGAAATTCTCAAGAAATAAGCCTACAGAAGACATTTAAAAACATTATTGCACAACTTGAAATACTCCAGTACTAAAACCTGTCACCTTGAAAGAACTAACTCAATTTTAAGTTCTTTGGAATCTATGTGAAGGATACACTGAATTGGGTTTTCACTCACATACGTCGAAAATGTTGGATAGCTTGTGATAAATTATTGATTCCAAATTATCAGGGTTACTATCAGAAAAAGCAGATTTCAATTCTACATAGCACTTCCTGATACTTTGGCTCTGCTTCTTCAAAACTACCTTCGGCATTTTAAGTTTGCAAGCGTTATTATGTTGAGATTTAGAAATCTAGAATCGATTGAGATTGATAATAGTAGAAATTGATATTTGGCAACGTCTTTTGACATAGCCGATATTTCATAAGTGCCAGCCTGCGTCAGTTTTAAGTGAAAAAACTTGATAAACCTAAATCATGGCCAACCGGGCTACATTATAAAAGTGAATGGAGTATATATGATAGCTTTCCACGTCATACATCACTAAATAAAATAGTACTGAAGAATCTTCATGAAACTATGCTTTTTCATTCCAAATATGTCTTCGATTTCATTCTGCTATTCGCTCTTGAAAATAAATAAGCATATCATTGTAACTTTATCATTTCAAACAGTTGAAGGCTTATAAGAAATACCATTGAGTTTTCGAACTCAATGGAAATACTGATGTTAATTCTTCATGCTTTAAAAGATACGAATCAATGCCTACTGATGTCATTATCTCTCTATATCATTTTTCATGAATATCATCTGAAATTCAATAACTTTTAATCAAAATTTGATAATCAAATCCATCAACTCGTAAGAGTTCTTCATGAATGTCTAATGTAACCAAAATAAAATGTGAACAAACTGGAGGTTACCTCCAGAAAAATGTCAAACTTGTACGAAACCGCTCAAAAGTAGGGTTAGATTTCGAAGCTTACCATTAATCCTTCTTTTAAGCCCCCAAATTCCAGGGTTTAAATTTAATAGTCAGTTAAGGACATAAAACGTGGTACGTGACGGTGCAAGATAATTTTTTACCTAAGCCTTGGTTATGGTCCTAATCTATGGTTTTGTAATACGGTGCAAGTGGCCCTTAAAGGATTCTCTACGACAAATTTCGAGGATTTATCAAGGCCCAAGGGGTATTCGATAAAATAATTCTTCACTTTGTAGATTTCAATAAATTGATTGTCAATCTGACATTTAATTTGAACTTGATGATCCTCTTTGTCGAAAACACCAAACTGAAAACACCACATGTAGGTTATTATCGCTGTAATCCATAGCTGATTGGATGAAACCTGACACATGACTCAAAATTAAGTAGTTTGATTGGTTACTATAGTTAGTAAAAAATTATCTAGCAAATTCACACCACAATAAAGCTGAACAGTTCTCAGTCATCATAAGTAATTAAAGAATAACCGTCGGTTTCACAGAACTTTCGACGTCTGATCAACTCATTGATTAATGTTCGCATTCGATGGTTGAGTTGAAAATGAACTGAAATCGAGCACAGAATTTACTATTTACTGACAATCAAGCCCTTGATCGAGCAATCAAAGTTTTGTGCAACCGGCCCTTAAATGAAATAAAGTTCATTATTAAAATAAGACATACCCATGAACCAAAATCTTGAAGCTAGCCTCTTTTTCAAGCTTGGTCATGCACCTATAATCAACTGATGCCAATTTCACCCCTTCCTTTCTTTCTTCCTTCAACATGAGGCTTGGAGGTCTCAACTTCTTTCTTTTACATATTTGTTCTTCGGTGAAATTTTCACCGCCCTTTTCCCATGTTGTAGATGTGGTCCAAAAATGACACTGACTGCAGGAACAAAATGGTTTCACCACCATCTGAGCATCTGAATATAGAATAAAAAATTAAATGTTTTTTTTTAAATTCACTCACTATACGATTCCAACCAAATTTTGCAAGGCCTTGCGCGTCGGCACAGATCAACCACTCGCGCCATTTACTTAGGAAATCTATGTCAACGCAGATATGACCCTGAATCGAGCTAATCAGAATTTTAGCAGGCGTTTGGGGTGCCAATCAGATTGCAGGAATAGGATTACGTCACTCTCGCCGTTTTCGGACTCGCTTGAAGAGGTTATAAACATGTAAACAAACTGAAATGAATTTTTCATCCTATTAATTGATGAATAATTTCGTATCTGTTCCATTTTAGAATATAATCCAAACAGTTTTTTACAACCAAATCAATTGTTTAGTCATCTTTGAGGTTCTATTTTATGATGACATGCCTCATTATATATTTTAATTATACAACAAGAATTGGAATCGAACTTAGGTGGACTCATTCATAATGTTCATTTTATATAATATGAAGGAATCGCAACTGAAGTAGAAGCATTACAACCTCCATTATTCAATTAAAACGATGGGATGTTTAATAAAATTGTATAGGATTGCACAAACACTAGGATTGGAATCGAACAAAGTTGGTCTATTCATAGTTTGATTATATATTGAAATGAATCTCATTTGATGTGAAACTACAAAGATTCTTTGATTAAGGTAAACGGGTTTTCCATAACATTTTTCCAAAATTTTCATTTACTCTAACCGAGTTCTTCTACAGGAGTTTAAGGTGTGACAAAACACTCGCTTTGGTGTTGGAAATTTGCTTTTCAAATGGTTTCATCGAGAAATCTTAGTCTGATTTTGATTTTGTGATTCCTGAATCCCGACAAATCCGTTTTTACATTTCGATTTTAGATATTCCAAAATCAAGTATTCAATTTGACAGCTGTTTCGAAGAAGGAGAAAGTGTGGTTATGTCTGTTATATTTCTCAAGGTCGGAGAGACGCGATTCCCGCAAACGATGAAGTGATTTGTCTTGTTGGTCTGTGGCGTCGGTTTCCTACAACTAATCACCACGTTTCAGCCCAATCACATTATTAGTTCCAGAGATATTGGGGAAATAACCTCAAAAATTTAATTGAATATAATTCCAAAACTGTTAGGCCGATTTGGCCAGGCGCATTTCTATGCGCAACTCACGCTTGAAGTTTTATATCTCCAGCACTTTTCGATCCCTGATATCAATTTTTAGATGTTTTAACCAGTGGCGGCTGTGTGGAATGTGTACTAGATATTCAACAAAATATTATGTAAATCTCTTTCCCTTACAAGAACACGCAGAGGAGTGAGTACATAATGTTTTCCAAAAATTTTCACATTTTTGCAGCCACAACTGGTTGAATCATCTATATCAAAAAATGCATATTGATGCTGAGAGCTTGAGAAAAGATTCAAAAAATATTTTTTATTTTATGTATTTCGACCTGGGACACCATTGGTGAGGAACTAACTAGTATGCCATCTCCCATTTGGCGTACATAATAGTTACACTTTGATTTTAACCAGATATGACAATGTCGAATCACGAAAAGAAATTTGCCAACAAAATATTGGTAGGAAAACAACAATTTATAGAAGACAAAAATATTGATTTGAATAATACACCAGTTACATATAAAACATATGCACCATGACAGAAGTTATTGCATTGAGTTTCATCCCCAATGAATAGGAAAGATCCTAAAGAAATGGCGGACTTTACTTTTTTTTATGTATTATCACTAGACATTGGATTATTTGTATTAACAAACTGGCAAAATATGCATGGGAGTATGCACTTAAAAAGGGTGAAATATGCACATAATATGCACTAAAAAAATATCCATTTCCATTGTGTCTCAGATTAATTTTCAGTCATCAATCAATTATAATTTTGTGACAATACAAAATTAGACATTTTTTACAAGCTTGTTCTAGGGCACAGCGCGTTATCCTTACGTCACAATGTCTGTAATCTTCGAGTTCTAAGCTGAAATCGGTCTCAAACGACTAGGTTGGACATAGATGAATAATTCGTGGTCGAATTGGATTCCTAAATATCTCGGTTGAGTTCGTTAATGGGCCAAATCTGCCAAAAGTTTTTTGTCTTACAGCCATTTGAAATTTTTATTTTTCAATAACTCGAAAAATATTCATCTGGTTGAAATGAAACTTGGAACATTAATAGTGCCACTGAGAAGAATTATCTTTGAATAAATTTGAATAGAAGCTGCTGACATCACGTCAGTGCTTTTCTAGGTTTTTTAGGTATATTTACTAAAGAAAACTTACGTCTGTCTGTTAATATCAACTTATAGGCCGAAAACGATTCCTCTACGACCATTAATGTAAAGAGACGGAACTAGAATTTTGCGCCATTTCTGAAGATATCTTTGTAGATAAGGTTTTCCTTATGGCGTTAATATACAGGGTGAGTCTTTGACCTTGCAGAATATTTCAACAGAAGATTCTTGAAGCTGAAAGAAACACATTTGTCCTCTACCATTTTTTCCGATTTGGTCTAGATGAAAAGATATAGGCATTATAAATTTTCATAATAGGCTAGCCACCCCTGGAAACCTGAACACTGAAGTTTTTCAAAGCCTAAGATATACCATTCAAATCTTCGAAATAAGCAACTCTGTTATGAAAACAAGCGTCAACTTACTTTTTACATTCCAGTTGGTGAAAAAAATTGTATTTGTAGTACAATAAACAAGTTAGGTATTCCAAATTTCGTGCGCGATAAAAGTTGAATATTCTTCTCTTGGTTTCATTTTCGATAATGAGGAATTCATCTAGCTATCACTCATATTAGCTTTGAGATTCATCTTCAATTTGTAATTATTAATTTTCTTCGTTTATTTCATTTTCTCTAAGGATTATCAGATTCAGACATAACCCATTCAAACTTTCATTTTCATAAATAAATAAAACAGATGTACCTAATTTATCTATGAACGTACAAACGTTGCCAAATTGACGAACAGAAACAAAGAACTCTTGGAAATCAAACAAATATGCTAATTCTATGTATACACTTGTATAGTCTATAATTCTGTACTGAACTATAAATCTGTGGCTCTGTGGTTTTAAGGTTATGTCATGGTGGCTTTCTTCCACCATGGGTTGTTATGTTATGAAAGCGCATTTGAAGAATACCTCAAAATAAATACTATCAAAGTTCTGTACATAATTTCAAGAAATTTGGGTCAGCAGAAAGATTTCATTCAAACCAGTAAGAATCCCCATTATCATGGAAAAGTGAGAAGTTAATCAATTATACTACACAAATTAGCTCGAAATTGAACAGGAAGCTTCATGAATGGATTCAGGAACAAATCACCACTGTATAACACAGATATAGTTTTGGGAAAAGTTGAACCTATTAGATTTTGGTACTTATGAATTTTGTAGTTTCCTCTTTGGATTTTACGCACGAGTTGCGGGATTCTTACGGTTACGTCCATTGTGAATTGGCCAAAGTCGGCTACTCCGCTTACAAATCATTCCTTATAAAAAATGCTAGGATTCCATTCTCAACTTTTAGACGTGGCAACGCGTAAAATTGAATTCTGTGAATTTTTTAAACAGAGTTGCATTCAGCCAAAGTACCCAATTCTCGGAATTTCACAGATATTTTTTATTTTTGAATTTCAGATTACTCGAAAACGGCGCATCATACGAAAAAAATAAAGAATACTTTTACTTTCCAAAATGGTCAAAAATTCGTTGAATAGCATTTAAATTATTTTTAAAAGTTGGAGTCTTTGAATTTCTGGTATTTTTATGAAATGTTATGGTCATATTAAAGAAACTGGAGGATGTGGATGAAATTTTGTAATCCAGGAACATTCATCGTATCAATAAAAAACTATATTCCAAAAATCATCTTATTCGATAAGATCGTTCTTGAAATATAATCGAAAATTAAATTTTTTTATGGATTTTCAACAGACTGTATCTTACGAACCAAGCCTAATTGGAAAAAATGGTAAGGGAAAAAAGTGTTTCTTTTGGCTTCAGGAATCTTCTGTTGAAATATTCTGCAAGGTCAAAGACTCACCCTGTATACTCCGATCTCCTTAATTGCTGCGAGCTTCGTATTTTTAAATTTGTCATGGATTATTTCTGACAGTAAATTAGTAAGGACATCTTTCTGTTCAATTATTCTTTCTGAAATTTCCGTGGATTTGAACAGAAGATTTTTGGTATTCAATCTTTCTATAACTCCACACCCATTCAACGTTTTCCGGTTGATCTATGCACCAGGATTACGTCCGACTATTGAAATATGCACTTTCGACAAAAAAGTACCAAAATATGCAAAAAAGCCTAGAATATCGCGTTATATGCATTTGCATATAATAATGTCTAATTATCACATTACCCACCTACAGCATTTTCTCCAATGAATTCAGTAGAATCATTGTCTTCCGGACCAGCTGGAGATTCCTGCTTACTTTTTTCTTCTTGCTCTTGTGGATGTTCTTCATTTCCCTCAATATCTATATCGTCATTAGTAGTAGTTGTCGTTAATGAAGAACAGGATGGTTCTTCATTGTTTTTCACAGTGTTCGGAGGAATACTGGAGCTACTTGCATATTTCAATTCTTTTATATCATCTGTTTCATTAGAACTTCTGTGACATAATTTATCCTTAATCACTTCAACATCGGAAGCGTCGCTTGTATTACTCCAGGAGCTATCTATTCTTCGGACTTGTTTATCTGTAGGTTCGTTTTCTATTAAAGATAAATTTTCAATTTGTGGGCTCTCGAGATTATTTTTCTGCAATTCACAAGCGTTCGCAATGTTGGGATTTTTCATTTCAAGGGGCCTCCTAGTTTTTCTTTCGTCCTCAGAACTTGTAATTTTAGCAGACTTCTTTTTAGACATACATCTTAACCCTCCAGGAACAAATGTGGAAAATGGTGCTTGCAGTATTTTAGGTTCGACTATGCAATCTGAAATTATGTTCAAATAATCACATTTTAATTAAAAATGTTAAGTATTTGTTGGTAGGTACCGAGAGAATATTTATTCTGAATAATTTGATGCATCATTGCATTAGCAATAACTTATGGAATTTTCCAATGGTAGGTCAGGTTCCCTTATGAGATATTGAGTTTTATACGAAATAGACATATTTTCGTACTCTCAGATAGATGAGTTGAAGAAATGGAACATGTTTTTTAATACTTTCGTGATATAGAAATGAAACAATCCTCTTCAAGAAGAAGATTACATCATTTATAAATTACCCAGCCCTAAAAAAATGCAGTACCTTTTCTTCAAATATTATGTTCATCCCCATGTCATATTATGATTAAAAGAGTTAAGTATTTGTTGGTAGAGCAAGAAGATAGTTATTAGTAATATTATGATTAAAAGTGTTAAGTATTTGTTGCTAGAACAAGAAGATAGTTATCAGTAATTTGAAGCAGCAGAAATATATATGAAGTCTTTAAGTAGTATATTAAATTCCACTTTGCAATATGAAATTATATTAAAACCCAAGTCACATTTTCATCAAAAGTGTAAAGTATTGGTTGGTAGAGCAAGAGATAAATTATTAGTAATGCGATGGTTTACACTCCCGATTTCTGAAAAAGAACTAATAAAAATTAAATGAAAATTGTTTTTCATAGAAAACGCCTTTGCAGATTGCATTAATCGTTTGCATTATTCCGATATTATTCATTAAGTAACAATTTTTTTGGAAACTGACCTTGACAAATAGTTCAAATCCCCAATCCTCAAATCCGTTTTCTAAAAAAAAAAAAATTTTATTGAATTTTTAACAGGTCTTTTTCAGATATTGAGAGACAAAATCTGCAAAGACTTTCTTGAATATCCCAAACTCTGATTGATCCTCGTTCACTTTTTAGCAAAATATTAGTTTCTTTCTTAAGCAGTCAAGAGTTCTACTCCTTGAGAATATCCCAGGATGAGTGATTCTTTTCCACAACATATTATCGAAAAAAATGCAATTGACAGTGTTCAATAGAATATAAATAGAGGTGATAATTTCATCTGAAAGATTATGTAATTTTTTTTTAGAAATGACTTTCATTTGGAATCATCGAATTCATAACTGTTTTGACTGAAATTTCAGGCATTGCGTATCGGAAAGAAAGAAGTGTGCTGTTCTCTTGAGGAATGGAACATCTTAGGTGAGAATGTCACTTTATTTAGGGATGAGGCAATATCATAGTTTTGACCTAATATTGTTACAAAACATCCAGTGTCCGATTATTTGCTTATAGATGGTTTAATTCGCTTCATGACCCACCCTGTATAATTCAAACCCAACTAATTTAAAATGCGGCAGCATTTAAGACTTTTAATCAGCATAAGAAGTTTCATACTATAAGAAAATTTAACTTTATTCAGCAGAAGCCAATTTCCAAGTTTAATTTTAATGATAATAATCAATCCATGATAGAGTTTGGGTAAATAATTTCACCACCATAACAAACTTATAAAATCTCTTTATTACCAATAAAAAAGCAACAAAATTGTAAAAACGATAAAATGAACGAAATTATTCAGACACAAAATTCGAATTATTGGTATACTATAAACAAAACAATCTTTTCTAAATAAAAGTCTTGATTAATATCACATAAATAAAATACAGCCTTCTGTTCCGTTACTTCTAAAATATCAAAGGAAAATATGTAGAATTAACATAAAAAAACCATTCAAATTTTTTTTGTTATTTATGCGCGCACATACCTCTTGACTGTTTATCTTGTTTTTCAACAGTTGGGTTCTCTTTGAGTCTTCTTGATCGTAACTTCAAAGCAGCTAATTTGTATGAAATAGAAGTATTATTATTTCGATTCGCCGCAAAATTTGCTTCTGAACTACTAGTGGCTCCTTCAGTGTAGGACTGTTCTTCGAGTGTAGAGCTTTTATGATCAACTGAGTTTTTCATCTTTAAAGCCTTTGAATGTGATTCTTTTCCAGAGTATCTAGTTCTGCAAATTTCAAATAAATAAAATATAATTCACTGTTGGATTTAATACAAATTTTCCGTTTCCCAAAATATTAAAATAATTATTTGGATATCAAGAACTATAGAAGAAACTTATAATTTTTTTAATAGCCAAAGTTTGTTGGTAAGGAGATGATAAAAAAGCTTTAATACATAGGTTAGTACTTTGACCTTTGAACAAAGAGCTAATTTCTTCTTTACAATATCTGTTCAAGAAAATTAGCATCTTTTCAATGACACAAAACAAAGAAATCGATTTGATTTTAGTTTCTGCCAATGGACAAATTAGAGAATTTGTGTGAGACATGAGTTCCCTATGCCATCTACAGGGTTATTCACAATGAACTAACCACTCCTGATCAATGATATTATTGCCTGAAGAAAAAAATTTTTCATGGAAGAGTTCTTGGTTGTAAGTGAATCTTGATAAAAAAAAATTATTTTGTTATTTAATTGTGCCGATCCTCCTCTAACAAACTACCCAGAAGCTATATATACTCCATTCACTATTATAAAGTATCCCTGTGTCCCAAGATTTAGGTTTATCAAGTTTTTTTTACTTAACACAGACGCAGGTTGGCACTGGTGAAATATCAGGAATGTCGTAATAATTCTCATGGACGTTGCCAATGCTAATTTCTACTCTCAATAGTCTCAATCTCAATATAATCATCACGCTTAGAAACTAAAAATTCTGAAGGTAGTTTTGAAGAAGCAGGGACAAAGTATCAGAAATCGCTTTTTAAAATTGAAATCTGCTTTTTCTGATATTAACCCTGATAATTTGGAATCAATAATCCTATCCATCATTTTCGACATATGTGAGTGAAAACTAAGGTATTATATTTTTTATGAACATATATTTATTTTTTAGCTGCAGGTCAACACAATGAGAAAGATTTGAAGTGAAAGAGACAACAAAGAAGACTCTATTTTGAAAATAGATCGGCAATGACAAATTTGGAATTATAATTTGAAAAAATTAACACTTTTGCAAAGGAACAATTGAAATATAACAGAGGACGGACATCACTTTTTAAAATTATAGAATCAACGGGTTACAAATACAAAAGGCTGAATAAACGCAAAATTTTATGTACACAAAAACTTGTTGTTGCAGCCAAAATTACTTTCCTGCGCAAATTTTTACAGTATAGATCGTTGGTCAAATATATTAGATTTATGTAAATAATCATTTTGATAAATACGTAATTACTACGACCTCTATGTAGACATGACAACATTTTCAAAATATACAGGGTGAAATGTGCCAGAATGTCATGGCCAACCAGGATACTTTATAAAAGTGAATGTAGTATAGGCTTGTGCGACTTTAAAGTAGGTTTGGTGACTGTTATCAGTAATGTTCAGATGCATGCAAATTTCAGCAGATACAGAAAACACATTTGTGAATTGGATACCCTGAATATGAATGAATTTTTGGAATAATATTTTCTCGTGATTTCAAAAATATAATATGTTTTCCCTATCCATACTGTCAGACTAGATGCATTTGGAAATAGCTGACTATCAATGTTTACTTATCAAGCAGGCATTGAAAATCAACCCTATAAAATCAGTCCGTAGGCCGTGAAAGTTCGACCCATTCCACATTTCAAAAAATCTTAGGTTATAGTAATATTTTTGACAGATTTGACAGAATTAACAACATCCCCCGAATTATTTTTACCTTAACATTTCAATACTCCAAACCTGGCTCAGCTTTATTCAAGCTATTTCAAGGCCTACCAACTGACTTTATAAAAGTGTATGGAGTATATATTGTTATTCATCAATGCTTGACAACTTACAACCCATAGAAGATTCATAAGTTTGAGATCAGGAAAAAAAACCATTGGGAAAATTAAAACTAATGTTTTTATTTCTCCTGAAATTTCCACTCATTGATGACATTTCCTGAAACGATGTGCTTAAACCACTCTGCAACCATAGGAACTGTGGAAAAAATGAATAGCATGTTTCGGAGCTCGTTTTTCTTGCCAACGCATTGGTGAAATCAGGTGTTGTCGATAGTTACTTGTTTTCTAGTTATTGAATTCGAATCGCCATCGAAAATTTCAAAAAAACAAGCATTATATTCTACAACACTTTTCTACATACAATTCATTTGCGTGGTCAGAAATATTTTCAACTTATTCATTTGAAGATAAGAACCAAAGTTTAATTTTTTCAAATGAAAACTCTGGCAGGGCAGATAAGTATAAAGTACTTGAACCGCAGTTTTATGTAAACTGTACCGACTGCATAAATTTTGGCCATCAACGAAAAGATCCATAGTTTTACCAATAATTACCAAACTCAAAAATTTCCTTCTGAACTTACCTCACATCTTCAGGCAATACTTCCTCCATCTCTGACTCGGTACAGCTCAATATCTCCTTTTTCCTTAACTCGGATTTTTTCCTCAAGTTTTTCAATAATTCAGTTTTAGAGATTTTTTTCACCGAACTATTCATGTTTTCAGATCGTTGTTCACAGTCACTAGTCAGAGAAATACCCCTCGATGTATTTCTCATGAAAACTTCATCCATCAAAAGTGATAGATCAATAGAAAACCTGTGAAGTTAAGGTGAAAACTCAGATGAATATATTCACTTCTGATAGTGCAGAATCTGTATGAAAAATTGATACATTGTTGTAATTACATTGAATATACTGAAATATTTTGATTTATCCCCTTACATTTGAAATCAAGATAAAGTTTGAATCTTCATTTAATTATCCCATAACTCTAATCAACAAGTACAAAATTATTTAAGGTTTTTAATGGGACAAATTTATTTATTTGCAGAAAAGAAATACTAACGGTCTGAAAGCCCACATATAGTATCCACATTTAAACACTTGTATAACACTTATCCATCCTTCAATGTAAAGAAAACAGAGAAAATTTCAACATACTGTGAGAATCTTAAGCATTGGGCTGATCGCGATTTCGAGAGGCACGATAGGAGCGTAAACGAAAGAACTTGCGCGACAGATCCAAATGAAGGGAATTCTAGGTACCCTCGTCGACTGGCAGCGAGTTCATACGTGCGTTTTCGAGAGAATTCGAGCGGCGCAATCGTATCCCGATCAGTTTGGATCTGCCGCGTCTGTACGCTAGAACAGAGGAGCTATCCAACGGGAAGCGATCGAAGCGGAATGTTGTTTGGAACAAAGTTTTTTTGTTTCTCGTTGTTTATTGTTGGTGAATTTTAGATGGATCAGATTGAAAGGTTAATGAATGTTGTCTTCTTTCTTTCATTGAAATCACTACCAATAGTTCCGTAGGTATAGTTGCCTACCTGAAATTGGATTCTTTGGCAATAATTGGCTGTATAGCATTCAAAATATTTTTAATCCAGTGCGTTTCGCTATTATCTTGGTTTTATAGCTTTCAATATTTCAACATCTATTATCAAATTTGTTTTTAAGTCTGTGAAAAATTTTATTCCTAACATTTTTCTATATGCTCAAAAGTTTTTGGTCCATAGGTACTCAAATGATCCAACTGCATTCAAATCAATCTTATATGCTGAACGATCCGTTTGATCACAAAATAAACATAATTTTTTTCATATTTAAATGCTACGGATTTCAAAAGTGAGCACACCTCCAAAATTTGACGAATTTCTGTATATTTGTGTCACCGTCATTTCTTTTGATTTTTGCAGTTTTCATAGTTTTGAAGACACGTAGGTACTAAATACATTAATATCATATACCCCTTTTGAAGGTGACTTTTCACAAATAAAACTCAAATAGCCATCATTTCGAAGTTCCACAGCCTTTGTTTTCGAAGTACTTAGGTCATCAACATCCACACTTGCATTGCAGTATTATAAATGAGTATACGATAATAATCTGTAAGAATTCGAAGGTTTTCATTATCAAGATAGTGATTTTTTCCCGATAATTTCATTTTCTATTAATTTCAATCTACCTTAGCATACAAATTTTCCCCATTCCGTAGCTAACATACGCCTGATCAAGTAAGATTTATCCAAGGAACTAATTATTAATTTTGAATCGATCCCGAATCAAAATTCCTTCAATAAACACGGAAATCCGAAGTACAAATCGCAAGAACAAGAACGAACCTAAACCACGCGAACTATCTGCCAGTGGTAAAAGCTCATCGGCGCTCGTAAAACGCGTAGCTCATAAAACCCCCAAAAAGCTTCTAGTGGACGGCCAGGCTTGCATATCAAACACCACATGAGCTATCAAGCCATTGACCGAACATAAACAATATAACTACCGGAAAAAACAACTTAGGGCCGGTATTATAAAACTTAACGGGAAGTTAACTTTAACTTTAACTGAAAATTAAGCAGTAATTTCCAGTTAAAGTTAGATTTGCAGGGTTATCTTTATCAGGTGGTTTGGGTATCAATTATAGTTAAAGTTAAATCGTTATTTTCCACAGATTCTCTGTCTTTTCGGCTGACATAAGGGGAATATAACCTCGATTTGTTTGTTGTTATGCTATTTTCGGAAACATGTTAGCAAGATATAATTCACTTCATTTTTAAAGGACTTTTAATTCACGATGACGAAGATGACATGAATATTGTTGAACATCCTCGTTGAGAGATATTCACTTCATTTTTGAAGAACTTTTAACTGACTATGACGATGATGCCATGAAAATTGTTGAATATCCTTGTTGAGAAAGGATATTTAGAAATCGGCTGAACCATTTGAACTTATGGGAAGAAACGGAATTCAAAAACCGATTTTGCTTATCTGGACACTCTGCACGCCTGTAATGAAATACACATTCTTAGAAATCGTGCTGTGACGCTAGTGATGCAAATGTGTTGATTACACGCAGAGTTTATGCAGCTTGTTCTTTCTTGATAGTTGCTGGAGATTTTAGGGGTTTTCACAAATCAACTATACTGGCTGTATTATCAGAAATGTGTCATGGAAAATTGCATACTTATTATCTATTTACATCAAAATGCCTGCTATAAACCTCACTCGAGTAAGAATCCAATCTCGAGAGTTCCTCATGGAAAATTATTGTAATGAAAATATCAGTTACTCTTTCTGTTATAAGATGTAAATGAAAAAAAAATCATTGGCATTTATTCTTTTCGGTGCCTAATATAACAGATAAAAGTTGTAAATGCGTAATGAAGCATAATAATTTATACACATTATTTAACTTTTAAGATGAAAGGAAATCATCACAATTGCAATGGATACTTTCCTTATAGTAATGGCCAAGCTGGTAGCTGTACAAATTCTAGATATCAGGGCTCGATAACCCTGAGCCACACAAAATATTACCATATTTTTTAACTGAATGACAATTTTTGCAAATTTAGTGTTGGGATTATTACCACTCCCAGTGTCAGTTGAAAGTACTTGCCCGTTGGTGAAGAGTGAAGTATTTGTAAAAAATTCTGTACCAATGATTTGGACAAATTTTATTGAAATTGTTATATAATTCCTGAGATGAATGTATTTCATTATTGTCAAAGTTTTTCCTTTTAAGCTTTCATTTCCAATATATTCATTAGTGGAAGTAGTTTTTTTAGTTAGGTGACCGAATAAATACCCAAACACCCCTTCCATATTGTAAAAAGTATAAGAATTCAAAATTGATCATTGCAACTCTCCCTCAAATCAGTAATTCTATTTTTATGGAAACCACAATCCATTAAGCTCCCTGATACATAGTGCGAATATTTGTCAATAAAGGATTTGTTTATTCCTATCATATTTTGAAAGGGAGTATTTTTCCAAAGTCCAGTTTTTCCAACCCAGAAATTGGTGGTTAGATTTATTACAGAATCTCAAACTATTTCATTCTCCTTTTCATAGAAATCTTCACAGTATTTCTTGTCTATGATAGAAATGAGACTTTTATAATTCCGACATTTTTGAGCATAACATTAACTGTCGGTTAAAGTTAAAGTTAACTTCCCATTAAGTTTTATAATACCGGCCCTTAGGGACTCAAAATCTTTGGAGTAGTTTTGGTCCTTAATTACGAAGGTCGAATCCATGAATGAGTGAAATCCACTAATTGATTTGGCAGATATACGCGTTCAAATTTTATTTTCCCTGTATCTCCAAAAATCTAGATAGGATTAAAAGTATATGTCAGATAGTTTCCGAATAGTTGATGAACAGTTTCCGAAAAAAATTCCAACAAAGTTCTAAGAATTTTGGAAAAAATATTCCCAACAAAATTCTGAGAACATTTTGTACAGATTTGCGGGTTGGCATGACACAACCAATTACAAGGATTCAATCTGTTGACATCAGTAGTTCTGGAGGTATTGAGGAAATAACCAAATAATTCAATGAGGGATAACTCCAAAACAGTTAGGTGGATTTGACCTGTTAACAATCTTAACCATCTCATTTTGACGCGCAACATATCCTGAATGTTGCAAGATGCTAGATTGTGTTCTTCGAAAGTTATAATCGGGCCAACCAGACAAAATTCAATCTGACATTATAATCTTTATCAGTAAGTTCAACCTTCATTGAAGATTAGGAAAACAATTCTAAAATAACAAACATTCGGCAAAATAATATTGCACTGTTTCCTAGAAAAAGCCATAAAAATGCTTAATGCTTATGTACATGAATAAATAAATGATTAAACGAGAAAAATGTCTGCCTCACCTAGCATCCTCATGCTTTTTACTTGCTTGCCTTAGAGCTTGTAGATGAAAAGTTTTATTATTGATCCTACTTGTTTCGACTGTGGAAAAAAGTTCCTTATCTTCTACTATTAGATTTTTATCCATCAAAGCTTTAGTCAGTGAGGAAGTTTCTCCATCCTTCTTAAAGAAAACATCACCAAAGAGAATACCATTTGTTTCCTTGCATTTTTTGAAGAATAGACGATATTCCTCCATAAACTGGAGGGCAATCCTTGTAACCCCGGCATTTGGAAGAGGATTTCTATGTTGGGCTACTGAGTTACTTTCAACATTTAAATCCTAAAAATAAAAAGAAAACTTGCCAGTGAATTAGAATCAAAAATGAAAACAGTTACAAATTAGATTTTTTTGACATTTGAAAACCATATCTGAAATATTAAGAATCATCTGGATGTCACAATGAGGATCAATCGATAATCATGTTCAAAAACTGGCTAAGCTCACACTATAGAAACCTTGCTTTTTATTTGATACCAGTTTTTTCAATGAAAAAGAAGAAGATGCACAAAAATATGTATTTCTAAAAATGCTCCAAAAATGTTGTAGATGAAATTTCCTGTTTGTCTAATTCAATGATTGATGCATCAGATTGTCAAGAGAAATCTAAAAAAATCTTAAATCGCCCAAAATAAGACCACAGTCATGAAATGAAAAAAAAATTTCTTCAATCGAGTTCTAAAGATCGTGACATCAAATATTCATGCAAAATCTAAGCTTTAAATCTTCAAAACCTGTATCTCTAACACTTCCTTAATAATGTTACAGACATATACATTCACAGACCAATTTTTAATTTGGATTTAGTTCCTGAGATTATAATATTCTATTTTTCTGAGGAAGTTAGAAGTTATTATTATTTGTTTTTCAGAATGGTGTTTTAGTACCACAAACATATTAATCTTAAATTGTAGCAGTAATGATGATGATCACTGTTTACGAAAATGAGCATTTTATAAATTGTATTCACCTTTCAGGTCATAATGTTGAAGTGCGAAAAATCTGGAAAAATTTGGTTTGCATTTCAAAGACTGATACTCAAAGAGCAACCCTAACGTAGTAACCAAGAAAATAGCAAGTAAAGGAAATACCTCATTTATGAAAACAACATTCCATAGACTAGCCTGTTGAACTAGAGCAGGTGTTTGAATCAAATTAAATTTGGGGTGTAGTTTGTAAACAGCACTGGTATGCTCCAAATGGCCATAGTCAATAAGCCAAACCTCATACTTGTAGGAATTATTTTCCACAATATCTTCTATTATTGCTCTTTTCCAAATCAGATTCTTCTTTATCACAACAACCTAGAAGAAATTTATAGTGAGAAATAATTTTCAAACTTATTTAATGAATATGTAACTGAAATAATGGCTAGAGTCCCAAAACATTCTTTACAGTGATGAAATTGTCATGGTCCCTTCGAGCAATCCTAGTAACAATGAACTTGTCTGATTTCAGATTACTTCAATTCAACATAAGTATTTCAACACTAAAGTTTGGAAAAATGGTTTTTACCAAGATGCATGCAGAGATTTATTGAAATTTAATATCTACATCATAATAATTTGTTTATGCTTAAGCAGTATGTAGTCTGACATAGCAGGAAAAAAATACAGATCTATTAACATTCACATATTATCTTTCGATATAATTTAATGTCACCAAACTCACATATAACTATCACTACTTCTTAATTTGTGCAAGGTTAATCAATGCTAATCATAAGTTATGTCTTATAGAAGTATTATAATGGTTGACACAAGATATCTTAGGTCCTATTTACGCATGATTGTCATAGCTTAATGCTAATCTAGTATACTTGTGAGAAACACTCAAAATGGTGCATTAACGCTCTTACAGAATTTCTCAAGTTGCTAACATGACTGAAACTGCATTAACGATCTAATTGATCTTACGATAATGACCAATAGGTAAATAGTAAACTGTAGATTCAAATGATAAGCTAAGTTGTTAACTATAATAAACCGTTTGTTCTTTCTATCCGTTACAGAAATATATACTTACTTCACCAACATAGAAATCGTCGTCTTTTTGCTTCGACCGACTGTATTCGTTGGCAATTTCATTTTGTAATTGTAGCCTCTTCTTAGTGTCTTTCCTCCAGAAAATCCAAAATAAATGGGGATGTAAAAATATTGGAATTTCAATTTCCTTTATATCCATTATCTCAACAAAATATGGTTACCATTTGATAAGTAAATAAACAGATTCCACAATTATTTCCATTCAGATTCAAGCTCAATTTGATGAACACATGAACAGGAAACGAGTAACGGAGTAACACAGAAAAAACTTAAAATATGTTCATTTGATAACCTCCACGCATAGAGAAAGAGAGGTAAGAGCATAGATATAATATTTGTATTCTGTGGATATAACCACAGCCGTCTTTAATGCACGGCTGTGGTTGAGGCCTGTCAGCTTGCACCACAGAATACAAATATGCACTGTGTAATATGTTGCCGAGAGAGATAGTGCTAGTGGTGGCAGAAAGCCCGCTTATTCCATTTAAAAAGCATTAAATGCGTATGAAAATTCTGTTTTTTATGCGTTTTTCCTGAGAATTTTTGGAGCAAATATGAAAATAATAAGCGCTTACATTGCCTAAAGGATTATTTGTTTTTATAGCTACAAAAATGGATTACTGGAAATAGCAGGAATTAGATAAAAATGATTGATGTAGGTACTTTTTTCTTGGCGCAAGCTTTCGAGATTTTATTATTTCTTCATCAGGAGAACTAAAAATTTAAAATGGAGTAGGAGCATTCAAATGAAAGATTATTTTATGATAAAGAAGTATTATATTTGACAGCAATGATAATTAGTATACTCCATTCACTTTTATAATGTAGCCCGGTTGGCCATGACATCGTGACAGATTTCACCGTGTATATTTTGAAAATGTTAGGTTATAGTCATTTTCCTGTCAGATAACTATGCAACGTTGTCCTCTCTACATAGAGGTCGTAGTAATTACTTATTTTTCAAATGTCAATCTACATTGATAAAGTAATGAATTTGAGAAAATTTTATTTGAATTCGATAATTCCAAAGACCTGGCGAATGTTGAAAAACTTTTGTCTCGTTAATACTGGAAATATTTTACGTATATAAACTTGGTTGGAAGATTCAGTTATGCTTTTTTCTCGTACGGAAATCAAGAATCGAGTTTTTCAAAATAAAGTCTGTAGTCAGTGTCATTTTGGGTGCTCCAATAGAAGGATATTCTTTGTCGTCTCTTTCACTTAAAATCTTTCTTATTGTGTTGATGTGCAGCTAACAAATAAATATCTATTCATATAAAATATAATTCCTTGGTTTTCAGTCACATACGTCGAAAATGTTGGATAGCTTGTGTTGAATTATTGATTCCGAATTATCAGGGTTACTATCAGAAAAAGCCGGTTTCAATTCTACATAGCACTTCCTGATACTTTGCCTCTGCTTCTTCAAAACTACCTTCGGCATTTTTATTAGTTTGCAAGCGTTATTATGCTGAGATTTAGAAATCTAGAATCGATTGATATTGATAATAGTAGAAATTGAAATTTGGCAACGTCTTTTGACATTGCCGATATTTCATGAGTGCCAACCTGCGTCAGTTTCAAGGGAAAAAACTTGATAAACCTAAATCATGGCCAACCGGGCTACATTATAAAAGTGAATGGAGTATAGGTGAAAATATTGCTGAAAAATATTGACTTAAGTCGAAATGATATTCTATATTCATTTCTTGATTCAGGCATTGTATAAATGTCTTTATACAATGATTCAGGGATATTGATTAATCAGAATTTATAAAATCTAAATGAGTCATATGAACGAATGGAGTTGGGACCACCCATATATCTCTTCTTGAATTTATACTCTTTTCATTTCGTGCAATTCTATTTTTTTAATATCTTCTTCGAACTCTATTATTTTCTAATAAATTATTCTCAGAATTTGGTTCATGTTGTTCTTTGTTCTTATATCACAAAAATATACCAAGCAGGTACTTAAAATTTCAAGAATATCACGGCAGAAAAATAAAAAACCGATAGAAGCACTGACGTGAAGTCAGCAGCTTTTGCGCGCATGTTCAAAAAATAAAACACCATAAGGGAACACTCGCAAAAGCTGCTGACTTCTAATCTTCATTGCTTTTCTAGGTTTTTTTCGAGTTATTCTGGAAATTATTCCGGAAAAACAACGATACCGAGGGAATAACCACGAAATTTGACATATTTCTTCCCATTATCTCCGAAAATAATAATCGTATCGAATTGAAAATTGGTACACACAGATGTGAAGTATGAAGGTCAAGGTCAGAGCACATTTTTTTGGAATATGATCAATAGTTTCCGAAAAAAAAATATTTTTCGACAAAATTTTCGTTATATCTACTTTCAGTACGAACTGAAAAAAAATTCGCAAAACTTGCGCGTTGTTTTGCTCCAACTAACTGTAAAGTTTCAATTCAATCGCTTCATCAGTTTTTGAAATATCAGGAAAATAACCACAAAATTTCGAACAGCTATAGCTTCGAAACCGTTTCACTGATTCAGCCCATTGACGAACTTAACCACGACATTCTGATACACGACCTACCCTGGAAGTTTCAAGTCGCTAGCTTGCTCTGTTCGATCGTTATCGTGTCCACTGTCGGACGGCAGAATCGATTTTGACACTGGATTCGTCATCAGCGAGTCCAACCTAGTAGTTTGAGACCATTTTCGGCTCGAAATTCGAAAATTACAGACATGTGAATGAAACGATAGCACACGGTTCCCCTAATCCAAAATCCAATGCTGGAAGAATTATTCAACATTTATTAACATTTGAGATTTAATAACTTGATTCATTCGAACAAAATTTTATTTATACAAAATGCTTGCTGCAAATTGAAATGGTGTCCGTGTTTTTTGGGAACAAAATTTTTTCTTCGTACTGCCATTAACTATCTTTTCATAGACAAGATAAGGGGCCTTACATAATATAATTTCCGAATCTAACAACATGTATACTCAAAATTTGAGGGGTGTAGTTTTGGCGCTCATTTATAACGAAATTACAATTCATAAATGGTGTGAAGTCAGTAAGAAATTCAGCCAGTATGGTCCCTGTACAATTTCCGCGAAAATTTCCCCAAAACCGTTCGGTAGATTAGCTCATTTACGAAGTTAACCCAGATATTTAGGGTCCAAATAACCCAATCTGGAACTTTCAAGCACTTATTGGCAGGATGAATGGATAGAATTTCCTAAAGTCTGTTTGTACTAAAGTTGTAAGTTTATATGCAGAAGTAAATTATAGACATTAAAGTTTTGCAATTTCCTTGAAAATATATCTTAATTAGTTTTTGAGGGTTTGATAGAAATAAACAACACATTTTAAGCGAAAATTTTATTTGTAAACTTATTCCTCATTAGGAACTATTAAAAACCAATAAATGAAATAATGTTAGAAAACGCATAATTGCATAGGAAATAAGTACAGAATATAACAATTGTTTATAATCATTAATTTTCCCAATTTTTCACACAAACACAAATAGTAAATCTTAACTACAAGTGGTCGCTAAGCTTAGAGAATTGCCCTGTTAACATATTTAGTGGGAATATAATAGCAAGTGTGATTTTCTTCTCAAAAGCTATTTCTAAATATTTGGTCTTCAGCGAGGTAAAATCACAGATATGTAAGAATGAACTGTTAGACTGATTAACGCTATTTCCTGTAATGAAAAATTTCGAAATTATTACTGAATATGTCCAAAATTCAACGAAGATAAAAGCATCTTCCATTCAACAATAACTACAAGTAGATGCAATTCTTTAACTTCGAGATTCACTTCCAGATACTAATGTTTATGTAATTAAAAAATGAGCAAATTCCAGTTTAAAAATTTTTACGTACACAAACTAAAAAAATGCACATTAACAATTTATGGCACATTTTTTATTTCTACTTTTTCCTCAAAACATTTCATGAAAAAATTTCAGGATTGTTCTAAATGAAATTTTCCTTATACGAATTATATTCAGGAGGAATAGATGTATAACACATCACAGGTAATCATCATTTTTCTTTTTAATTTTTTAATTTTTTTTCCTATTTTTCAAGTATTTATCAAAAGTATAAAATACTGTAAAATAGTTTCATGAACACAACAATTCTCTTCATCTTACGACTAAAGAATAAAACAAATTTTGCTCAACTGAGCCTAGGGAAGACTAAATATGTATAAATTTCAATAATTATGTAACACATAAAATAACTATGATCACTACAACAAAACACTAGCAATAATTTGAATATTTCACAATTGAAGAAATGGTATTCAGCACTATATTACTTGAATGTAAAACCTGTAGAAATCCATTTCTTGCCAATATTATCACATCTGACATATATGGTTAAGTATCGGGAATGAAAGCCACAGGATATAATAATTAAATAAAATGATATTTCACAATATAAAATTCTAATCGCAGGGGTCAAATTGAATTGTAAACATACAATAAAAGTGGCTGAGGATTTCGATCCATTCACCTAACCATTCAGAAGAACCAATTTAAAATATTCATTCAATCAATTAACTGAAAAATGGAACAAAAATCATAAAGTAAAAAAATTCAACCCACTTCATGAAATAGTGCAATAATTATCAAGATCACTAAAATCCACCATATTCACCTTAAATATAAGATTAACAATAGTTTACAATCTCCCATTATATATAGTTGTTAAATATTATGAAGTTCAAGCACTTAAAATCTAGATATATAGGTACACAGTTGAGATGAGTTCATCCATTGAAAACTCAAAATTTCATCTTTCGATAAACAATAGACTGCGATCTGCCAATAATGCTATCACCTATGGGGAATAAATATAGAGTATCCAATATCAACAATGATTGGAAAATGATTTATATTCGAAAAAAAATTGAGATATATTTGTTCCCAATTTAATATTTGCTTTGAATCTGTAGAATAGAAATACTAAAATTCATTAAGTCTAAACATTGTTATATCAATCGCCTGTAATACGGCAAATAATGTGTTCAAAACTTCTTGGTTTGGAAGGTGTGGGATTCAAAATATCAGTTCAGAAGTTTTTATCCACCATGAAAATAATTACTCATTTTAAATACCCATAACTTCTTACGCAATCCCAAAATTTCAACAAAATGAGTTAATATAAACCGCATCACTTGTAGTGCCTACAGACACTCATTATGTTGATACTCACCAATACATACAATTATAAAATTAAATGTACTAAAAACTTTCAAAATTGAAACAAAAATACAAATTGCGATAAAAAGGAAGGAATTTCATGGAATATAATAAAATTTTTAGTCTATTGCGATCCAACAGCAAATCATCAAGTACTGTTGGAACAATAGAGACTTTTCAATGGAGAAATCAACTTTGTGCACAATCTATCTTCGGGTATGTTCCAAACACATTGCATTGCTAGTTCAATGCACTAATATTAAGCTTCCTTGAAAGTGGGCTTCCAAGAAAATCTCATGATTTTTCAAATAATTGTAAGTAGAAAATCGTTAAACTGAAAGTTATCCTAAAGACTATCTGAATATTTTAAAAAAGTCTTTGTACACAATGTCAGATAAAACTCTGACTGAATAAAATATCTACAGTTGACATTATATTAAAAAAAATGATTACAGCAGAAAACAACACATTATTCCTCAACATCATAAAAAAATATACACATAAATAACATATTGCGTTTTGCTAAAAATATGTAAAATCGTAAAACTGAAAAAAATGATGCAGTGAAAAAGTAAAATTAGCTAAAATGAACACTATTTCTGGAGTACTCTAAAGAAACATTCGAAAATAGAAAAAGGTGTATCGAAAAAATGGAAAACCGGATAAAATTGAAAATTTTTTTTTCTGATAAGGTAAATTAAAAAAAACACTAAACAATATGAGCCGTGAAAATAAAGAAACGTAAGACTTACCCTAAAAAATGAACTTAAATGAAGCTAAAATCACAGTGATTCATTCACAGGTTGAATTGAAAATTCTATTTAAGTTAATCTATATCAAAATATATTTTCCATCTGATCTACTTTTTTCTGCTGGTACTATATAATTAATTCACAATTATCTAAGGGGAATATATTCGTAACCTCGATTTTGAACTCTATACAGATTTACATATTTCCAATGGGAGTGGTGTAGCTTTTATCTCTCAACCACTCACATCTATCAGTTTTATGAACGAAATATACAATATAAATCTGAAGTTAATGAATACAGTATACAAATTAAATCTTTCAAAGATAAGAAAATTATGAGTGAAAAAATTTTTTCAGAGGCTTGCTTAAATCGTTTCAACAAGTTTACAATTTTGGGTATTTAGTATACGATTTTCGACAAATAAAATGTCACAAGAAACGCCACTCGTCCTCAAGCTTCCTATGTTGAATTCAACATTCTTACAATTTTGAATATAATCAAAGGTTTAGAAGTTTAACATTTAAACCCCTTTCATGAATTCTCACAGCATTATGTTGTATTGTGGGACTCTTTCCCAAGGCCGCTGAATCCTTAATTTTCTTCTACCACTTCATTTGCCTCATAATTGGCATCCTCTCCATTATTTCCATTCTCAGGTATAATACCATTTTCTATGGCTGCTTGTGTCCTCAAGAAAGAAACTTTCCTTTTAAGTTTACTCTGGTGAGACCTCAAATCTTTTCTGAGTTGCTCCATACTCCTACCCAAGGTGGTGAGGTAGTTGCAGTATTTTGCTGCTTCACGTAGGATGACCACTTTGGCTGCTCGGTCTTTTCTGAGAACTTCTGGGACCAGTCTTCTGAGGTCATCAAAAGCATCACGCAGGTCTTCTCTTCTCTGACGCTCCATGTTGTTGTGGATATTTCGTTTTCCCATGTCAGGTTCACCATCGTATTCCTGGTTATTATTTGATCTTCGTCTGTTAGTGGTCAGGTTAGGTCTGAAAAAAATATCATCAAATAAATAATTGACAACCTCTACTAAATCGGAATGGCTTATTTCATTCGAATGTCGCATGTCAATTCAATATGTGTTATATAAGGTCCTTTCGTTTGCAAAGAAAGTGTAGCACTTTCTATGCAAACGAAAGGATCTATATTGTTTCGGTTTTGTTAGCTTTGAATACCCACCGGGTCTGTTTAGCTCTTCTTCCTTTATTGTTTTCATTTGCAGGAGTAACTGCTCTCCTTTTCGCTGGTGGGTAGTTGATAGCTGGTGGGGCTCTCTTGGCTGGTAACATTATCTTCACACCATTTCTGTTGTTGGTGTTATTGTTGTTATTATTGTTATTACGACGTCCACTGATCATGGCAGAATCCAAAGCTCTCTGCATATTTCGGCGACCACGGTTAGGTGGATTTGTAGGAGGAATATAGCCCATTCTGCTCGCCACTGGGAATTTCTTATCTGGCACGGAGACGACATCGATTTCTTCTTCTGGAAAGGAAAGATATATCGTTAGTATCAAGAATTATGCAATGTCATGAACAAACTGGAGAAGATGAAGAGGATAATTTTGATTTTGGAAATGTCTATAGATAGTTTGTACAACCTATTTTGAGGAAACTCCTCGAATTCCGGTTACTTATGTGTTCATCTTTTTATTCGATATAATAACTGTCGCATCAAGAAAATTAAAATATTGGATAGAGTAGTCGGTTACTTTGTGATAGTTCATTTGTCTGGTAGGCATCAAAGAATACAGCACCCATGTTTAATCGACTGGAAAGTATTTTTGTAACGCGTTAACAATAAAAGAAATTACTATAGCGATAAAAAATAAAGTAATTTCTTTTACTGTCAGCGCGTTACAAAAATACTTTCCAGATGATAAAACATGATTTCTGTATTCTTTGATGCCTACCTGTGCCCGACTGCTAGAAATTCAGCTCATTTCATCATTAAATTCAAGTGACAGATGTAAATAATATTATATCAGACTGAACCCAAATTTACCTGTTAGGAAGCATTGGAATTTGTTTTAATTATGAAACGTTAATGTTATCGATGCAAAATTTAATTTCTGCGTATAAATCGTATAGAGTGATGATGATGTACGCAAGTTTGTGGTATGCTTTATTTGGGTGCTGTAACTGCTAATGTGTTTTTGTTTTCGAATACTCATATTATGCAATGTAATCCAAATATCACCGGGTCAACGTAACTTTAGTGAATTATTTATTTTCATTCGAATCTAAATTGAAAATCAATATATTTATTGAAATCGATATATACAAAATAAGGAATTCAGTTAGCTCGTTTTCATCAAAGACCTTTATAAGGTCGAATTTTTTGACTATATACAACGGTCATTTTGAAATTTCAAGTAGTATAATTTCAGATTTCAGAGCTAAACGTTCCTGTTGTAATGAAATTCTATGATGAATGAGAATCGAGGTTCATGCGTACAAAATAGTACAATCTATACAACCGATCGAACAACTTTTCAATCGCTTCAGACTACATTCTCGACTATATCCGGATGATTTATGAACCGGTACAACACAAACTCAGTGACAGGCAATTTAAAATCATATAAGGCACATAAATTGATACTCATCTGGGAGTAAATGTCATAATTTCGCACGAGAAAATTTAAAATTCGAGAAGATGCATGAAGTCTTCTGAAATGCCAAAAAGCTCCAAGCTGAAAGGTTTTTTAAAAATTTTTTAACGCAGGTGGATTTCATGAATGAGTTAAATACACATTTAACTCCATTCCCTTTTATAAACTCAGTCGGTTTGCCATGGATGTTTGACACAGTCCACTATGTATAATTAAAAATGTTTGGTTTAGTTCATTTTCCTGTCAGATAACTAGACAGCGTTGTACGCTCTACGTAAAGGTAGTAGTAGATAACTAAATCGAACCATAGAATCTTTGGACCTTGACGTCTTTTAACAGGTGCCAACCGGTTTAATTTCTAGTTACAAAAACTTGATAGATCGATCCAAGGACAATTTCGGATCCAATAGAAAGGTCATTGGATCATTTTATGGGAATTCAATACTATAGGAATACGCGAAGTCAGAGAATCCTTCATTTATCCAAATTTCAATTCTTCCTGGAAAGTGGCATCTATCATAATTCCAGATCGTCGAATCAATATTATTTTTAGATTGTCCTTATCTATTACCTCACTCAGAAATTGAATGAAATTGTGTATTTGATTTTTTGAGAATAGTCGCACTGATGCGTTGTTTACATTATTTCAATATTTACTGCGTTCTGATTAGGAAGATTGAGTGTATTTCCGAAAAACCGTTATGTATATGAATGCCCATGAAACACTATACATTCGATTAACAGTACAATTTCTTCAACTTTGAAGTGGAAAGTATTTATGTTTTTAATGCTGGAAGATCAGGCTTATAAACGTCAAGTTAGAAGAAGTATTAATGGCTGTTGAGATGTAAAAACCGATAATCCTTACGGTTGCAATTTAGGAAAAATAAATTAGTTTTATAAAATAATATATTATTTTTTTATGTATTCCGAAAATATTCAGGCATAATTTAAGTATGTCTGGTCGAATTTCATTATCTTGTGCTGAAAAGTTCCCGGTTTGACATACAGATAGCGCCACAAATACACAATTAACTTATTCGATGATAAATACTGACCTTCAACAGGTAGCTCTAAAAATCAAGACCTCAGGTTTGATCAGGAGGTTCAATGATTTCAGCATAGACAAAGAGGTCGCTTATCTATAGATTTTACTATGTTGATTATATTTAAGGTGCATAGAAGATTCTATGCACCTCAATGGGGGTTTTTCCTGAATTTGGGTTATTACTGCAAATGCAAATTTGAACATAAATATTATGGGTTTGATTCATCATTTTCCCAAATTACCTTCAGAAAGTATTAAAAATCAGATTTCAAAATGGGGGTTTGGGATTTGACAGGCATGTACGAAGTGACAAAGGTGTTTAGTAGAATAGCTTTTTCTGCTATAGAATAATGAAATATTTATTCCTATTCTGTGGTACACACGTGTTCTTTGTCAATATAACCAAACAATTTCCGTTTGCGATTTGTCAGTAATATGACAGTCTGTGCTCTTCTTTCTATTCCTTGGTCGTTGTCTTCTACTCTAACCAGATCGAAGTATAGCTATCTCTGTTTTCCTGAGCAAAGTAATACATTTGACGTCCTTTTCTTTCCGAGAAAGCTGAATTCGACGTTGCCATATCGTGCACTCAGGACAAATCCCTTCAAATTTCAAATCCCCATTTTAATTTTCAGTTTTAGGTGATCAAACATTTTTTTAAAAATATAATATTGAAATTTCATGAAAATTACTGCATTTTCGTTTAAAGGAAAAACCCCCAATATATTATAGTATATGGTCATGATGTAAGTGTGCTCATCTGGTCATCTGTGATCGTATTTACCAATGATGACGTCACTTTTGCATTCAAATTCAAAGCAGAGAATATATATTTCCATGAATTTGAATGAAAAAAGTGACGTCATCATTGGGAAATATGATCACAGATGAGCAGACCATGTTTTACTTACATCATGTATATGGTGTTGATCGACCATTATTGACTTTTGAAATTTTGAGAATTCAACCTCTTGAATCCCCGATTTTATTTTCTAATCTTATCAAACTCCCTTTGCCACATCCGAGTAAGTATTTAGGAGAATTTCAAATCAGACTTTTTCACTAATACACGATTTCGGTGCAAGATGCCAACACAAATATTAACTAGCACTGGAAAGGGGAAT
Source organism: Myrrha octodecimguttata (assembly GCA_958510865.1). Taxonomy (NCBI): domain Eukaryota; kingdom Metazoa; phylum Arthropoda; class Insecta; order Coleoptera; family Coccinellidae; genus Myrrha; species Myrrha octodecimguttata. Next base: position 62,011,312 of record OY294056.1, read on the forward strand.
TTCAGAAAAAATTCGACATGAGAAGGTTCGCGTTATATGTCCGTAAACTGTGCATCGACCCCTCAAATCAGTTTATTGGATCCGAATATAAGTATTTGTTAAGATCATCTCTGATTGACTGAAATTTAAGTTGAAGTACCTGGTTTGAAAATGTCAGCCAATTAAAGACGATCATAACAAATACCCATATTTGGATCTAATAATGCGGTTTGAGAAGGAGTTTACGGATATTTATGAATAACGCGAACCTTATCATGCCGAATTTGTTCTCAAATTCCCCTTCCCCAGTAGTAGGAAATTTGACGGAATTTTTGGATTGGCAACTTGGGCCCAAGCCGTCTATTATTAGTTATGTATTTGTTTTTCAGGGAAAAATCTGAAAGCTAACATCATCAGTTGGGACGGTAACGACAATGATACATTTGTTTATAAAAACGAATCCGAAAGACCCCTAACCACTTCTATCGTACTTAAAAAAATCTAAAATGGAATAAATGTTAACAACTGCATGGGAGCAATAAATACCATCCATTATCACCTGTGGCGTTAAGCGGGCATCTCAAAGTGGAAAACGAATAAACACAAGAATAAATATAACCCTGCGAACCGGCCTCGCCAAAGAGGAGTTTTACGATTTCTACGATAACATTTCGAAATTGCACCAGTCCAGGTAGAAGGACGTGGGCAGGTAAATTGGCCCCAATTTCCAACAACTAGGTGTATGTATACTATACCCTTTCATTGTGAACCGTTCCGAAAGAAATGCAACATAATGAAAGTAGGTAGAGAGTACAGAACTATTACTTATTATTCCATACATTTTGAAATCCGAATTCTAAATAGGAAATAATACACCCACAATGGAAGATTGACGTTCCCATTCGTTGAAGCGGGAACAGATTTAGCAGATGTTTGAAATCTGAATAAGGAATAGAGCGCAACAAAAGGTTCACACTGATAATGCAACATGTTTGAACGGAATTCAGGAGAATGGAAAAAGTTGTTTTAAGGGATTAAAAAACACAATGCCTTGAACTATCGGTGGTACTTTTGTAATTTTAAACGTAACGAATGGAAGAATAGTTTCGCGAAGTATTCAATGACTCAAGATTTCACCTTAATACCTAAAATACCTAGTGATTCTGCTCGTTCCAGCAAATTTTTGGGAGAAGCGATGCATTCATTTTTGCTAGTTTCTTGAAATTTTGTCTAAGAAATTTCTGCAGACATTTTGATATCATTGCCACTTTATGTCCAATTTAGGATAAGATTTCGGAATGTGAAAAATCAACATTTTTCCTGAAGTGGAAAATTGGACAAATATGTAGATTGAATTCCAGACTGTTCATGGGTGGAGAAGAGTCAGTTAATATACAATCAGATTAGGTAACATGACAATATATCAAGAGGATCGAGTGAATACCCCACACAATGACGTTCGAAAGAAAAAGCTCGATTTCATTTCTAATTCTAAAAATAAATTCGAGGTTCGTATATATCTCATTAGTACAGGTCATTGTTCTCGACATCAAGAATAGATATTCTATGATTACGACACAGTTGTCATATTCAATCAACAGAGAACAAAAAAAATTGATTACTCATTGTTCTATGCTCTTTGATAAACTAAAGAAATTATTTTTTCCTATTAAATGTCAAATCAAGTGACTAATACAAGATGCATAGAATAATGTATTCTATGCATCTCTGACTAATATAAACGTCTGGAGATGTCACCTCACCAATCAGAGAAATATTCCATTTGTTGTACGTCGCGATAGCGTTTTCATTCAAAGACCACTGATATATCTTCAGTTCAAATTATCAAACGATAATAATTTCGGGGAGCCTTTCATTCACACAATTTACACGCTGTTCGGCTCGTTATCTGTTATGTAAATTTCGAGATGAGGAAGAAACAAGTACCTTCGCTTCGGCTAAGGGCCGGTCTCCACTTCAAGTTTCAGCGTCCGACCAAATGTAATCACAAGCTCATACTTTTGAAGTCCAGTTCTGCGGATAAACTGTTCAATTAAACCTGTGAAGTGTTTCACGATTTTTTAACAGTATAATCCTCACGAAATTTAACTTAAATTAATAAAAGTATCCAAGGTGTGGCGACTCCCTTTGAAAAGATACATTGTATATAGCGAAAGTTTCAGACCTTAATATCTGATGGAAATTTTTGGTGGAAAAAATTCAAGGAATATTCCATGAACCAAGCAATATTCATTCAAATCAGTGTCCGGATTGCCTGAAAATTGGAACAAATCGAATGAAGTTTGAATGCATCTGGTTGAAATTTTCATAGCATGCTCATAGATGTGTTTTGACCTACTAGTAATAAGTCATAGCAAATTTCATGATTTGAAAATGAAGAAAATTAATTTTTTGAGTCCTAACTTGAAGGCCTGTTTGTCAGTCGAGAACAACTTATCGAAAAAAAGTAAACCATTCCCGATATTTTTGATAACAGAATACGGTGGTGAAAGATTTTCCATTGTAGAAAATATATTGAGTCTTGATTTATGCGTTCAAAATGTGTCGCATTGAATTCTTTCGACCGGTTCGCATCGAATTAAAATTCAAATGTCTATATCTACAGCATCATAGACCAATCAATATCAATTAAGATTCAGTTTCACGAAGCCAACCTCGAAATTATGTATTTATGTATATCACTTCGTATCGATGATAACACGATTTCAACGATAATTATGTACCATCGGATAAATGCGCTGATGGAGCCCTAACTTTAATGAGCATTCCCGAAAGATACGAATGGAGAACTTGTTTATGACACGAGATAATTATGAAACGGTGACCCTTTGAGATGTTTATAGCTAATGGTGGTTGAATCTTTTTTATCCCACTGAGAGAAGCCTGTTCTCGATGTTTATTCGGGATAGGCGGACAAAAATCGATAGTTAACAAGAAACTGGTCATATTTTAGCCGAAAATTGCCAATTGAGTGACAATCTACAAAATGACGGTGCAAGATATAAAATATTTAATTAAATTCTTATCAGTGAAATTGAACATTCTTGTCGGACGTAGTTGAATAACCGAACCCGAAGTTGTTCTTGATCGCTCATGATTATGATACAAGGTGTGCAACAGGGTCGTGTCTTAGTCCCTTTAAAATTAATTACTCAGTCCCTTCCAAGATTAATTACATATATTACCATTTTTCGGGAATACCCGAACGCAACGAAATCTATGGGTTGTTTCAAGAGTAATTTGTCTTTCGTGATTTCTCGGAAATAGATAAGAAAGTGCTGTATCACATAATTTACAGCTATCAGACATACCACCAGTAAATCAACAAACACTGACAGACATCTTCTGACTTGTCGCCTTCCAGAAGTGCGGCTATCGAAGTTCAAACTATTTTGTATCGCCATGTGTCAACAACATATCATACAGACTTATCGATAAGTCTTATATCCGGAAGTTTATTTTTGATAAATATCGATGTGCTTCGTCGAGGTCTATACCTGAAACGGCAACAACCAAAAAGTGGACCTTCTTAGAAGTTTTCCCTTCGGAGGCGGCGTCCCACAACGGGTTTCTCGGAAATGAGACGGGTCACATAAAAATAAATGCCGGGTCGAAGGCTAGTCACAACATAACGTTCATGCAAATCCCAATTCGTGAAGGTTTTATTGCCGCATTGTGAAGAGGAAGGCCAGACCTACCGATTTGCACGAGGTGAACGCCAAATGTTAGCGGTCAACTTACGCGAAGAATTATGAAAATGAAGCAAGTTCTCTAGATTAGATAACCAACAAAAAAACCGTCTGTCTGCCGTACTACCTGAAGTGAAATTAAATCTGTGTTTCACAATATCTTTGGAGTTCATGGTTGGAAAAAGACGGTGGTATCAGTAGATTTCGCAATTAACAAGTTTTTTAACCAATGATTGAAGAGATGTTTACATTAAGAAGAAAATCGTATATGAATAGTCATATGTGATTGTTCATTTGTAGTTCACTATGCGTTTCTGTTGAACTATTGGCGAATGAAGATAAGAGCTACTCCCTCTGGTGACTATCAAAATAACCCGTCATAGTCAGATGATCAACACAACAATTTCTGTTTGCAATTTGTCAGTAATATGATAGTATGACAGTATGTGCTATTTTTCCTTTCCTTGGTCGTTATCTTCTACTCTAACCAGATGGAAGTATAGCTATCTCTGTTTTCCTAAGCAAAGTAATACATTTGACGTCCTTTTCTTTCAGAGAAAGCTGAATTCGACGTTGCCATATCGTGCACTCAAGACAAATCCCTTTAAATTTCGAATCCCCATTTTTATTTTTCAGTTTTAGGTGATCAAACATTTTGTTTTAAAAATATAATATTGAAATTATATGTTTGAAATGTGATGTTCTAAAGGTTTTTCATGAAAATTACTGCATTTTCGTTAAAAGGAAAAACCCCCATTGTGACATAACCTAGTTGAACAAAAATTATTTATTCATAGCTCTTTCATTCCTAACCTAATATCATCACGTTCGTCCATCCATAAGTCACAAAAATTACGAAAGTGTGTTTGAACGTGGTGGAAGGAAAAAAGGTGCCAATGGAGCTGGCCGGCCGGGAGCTACACAACCAGGGTCTTTTCTTCGTCCACCTGTACACGATCGCGACTCCAATGAAACCCTGGGGCTGGGCAATTACCTAATTGTTTCAAAATCGTTTTCCTCCCACACAACGATTTACTTTCAGCGTTTTTCCGTCAAACGCCAACTTGTACTTTCTTCGCGTTAATTGTTAATTTGCGCAAGCATTGACCGGATGTGCGGGCAGGATAGAGCGGCAGCGTTGAGAATTTATTCTTGATGTAAAACGCGAATTGAGTCACCTCATGCATACACACACACCAGCTGCCATGCAGTCGATGCAAACCCGCAGAGGTTGTTGTCATCGACTGCACTTTACGAACTCCTTGAACGCGATCGTCTTCATCTGGGTGCACTGACACTTTCGTTGTTGCACTGGGACCCCCTTCTGGCTTCTTCACCTGTTGTTATCGCACTCGGGGAGATCGCTTTCGGTGGCCGTCTTCACATACCACGGGGATTTGGATTTTGGCGACAAATGAGATGTGAATATCTGATGTTTGGTGATCGATTTTTCGGCTGCGGCTGCATTGCGGTTTCTGTTCGGTGTGCGGTTAACAGCAAACCGATCGACCGCATACACTACCCGGAATTTCAACAGTTTGAAGATGTCTTGCATGACGTTCATCCTTTAGTTATGCACATCGATCAAAGTATTCTGCACTCGAAGGTGGGATTCGCAAGATGCTCCCAGAAGATGGCGCGCTGTAAGCTGTTGAACTGCAGCGATCCATCTGAAAGGTGACAAGTATCGAGATTCCCTCTGCGGTTTCATCCAAGGTAAGTTGACCTGACGATCAGTAACAACTGTGAAACAGCTGTAATCATTTTCCTTGGATCCGCTTCTTCGGTGTAGATGTTTTGGTGTATTTGATGATTAGCTCTGATCAAAGGGAAATGTTGATTTATCGACAGATATTCGTCCTTGATTATTACTGGAGCTCTTTCTTCTCCATTAGACCAATTCCTATCTTGCAGAATGTTATGAGAAAAAAAAATCAGACTTCAACACCCTCTATCTCGAAAACGAAACGTCTGGACTTTTTTTCTCGAAATTGCGCAAGAAATCTCAAATTAAAAAACAACCTGTATTAACTGCGACAAGTACTCTCGCATATTTCTCAAATTAACCAAAAACAAAACAAAGCTGATTTGAAGATTGACAGGCCGGACATACACGCTGCCACTGGAAGAAAGCCCACAAGATCAACCGTCCTGTTCCGCGTCGCGTTTTGGTTGTCTATGAATACATTTTCGAAAAACGCTGAGGTGTGATACTCGTTTATCCGATTCCGTATTTCTATTTTTACTATTTCGACACTCAATACGCGCGGACCCCAAGAGACATGTCCGTGTTTCTAACGAAATCCGATGAGTATTTTCGGAGCGGAGTGGTAATTACATGGCTCGTCGTTCCACGTTGGAGACATTTTTTTTCTTTCGTTAGATCCACACATGTAACGTTAATTAATCGAAGAAGATGGCATCGTTAGAATTTAGGACGCTACGTTAGAGAAAGGCTTCGCGTGAGGCGAAGACCATTCAGAATTACTGTGGGAATAATTTCTCTACGACAGGGGGTATTTTCAATTACAATAGATTTAAAATAATTATGAAACTTTTGGGATAAGACAAAAACGACACCAATGATTTTTGAACTATACACACCGGCAAAATATGGGGAACTCACAATATCCCAATGAATTTTGTAGTTAATTTCCTGTTGAACCCTTCAACCGGTTGGAGAGCTTTTTTTCTTTTGTCGCTTGTCTCCTCGAAAACATAACTGCATAGATGACGTTCTCAGTTGCTTCGTTTAAGTGCTGTAATTTTTTTCAGATTAAAGAATCACTCCACAGGGTGTTGAGAAAAAGAACTTACTCTTCATTATTTTTGTCCAGCCCTGTATATAACGAAAAACGGAGTAACTGAAGACGGCACTTGAACAGTTATGTTCATAAAGAATCAAGCTTTAATTAAGCCTAAATAGGCCAAAGGTATTCGAGAGGAAAATAATTCGTTGAGATTTTGGCGAAGTTTGGCTAGACTTCAAAAAAAATATTTCAATGAAATCGAAATACAAATACAAACAATTCAATGAACTCTAACATAAACACAAGGACGAACATCTGTAGATAAGTCAACAAATATTCCACCTTGACCAGAGAAAACCATCCAATCAACCAATGCATTTCAAGAATATAATATTTACCCCTATGAAAGTTCATATTTTGGGAAAACACCATTAAAAAATCTTGATCTTTATCAGATCAATTCAGCGCAATAGACAAATTTCGTCCGAAATTACTATCACTGGGGAAGGGAAATTGCAGCACAAATTCGACAATATAAGGTTCGCTTTATTTATAAATATCCGTAAACAGAGCCTCGGCTTCTCAAACAAGAAAATTCCTTCGAAATATAGGTTTTTGTTAAGATCATCTCTGATTGGCTGAAACGTAAGTTGGGATTTCTGAATTCATGTTAATAGTGTCAAGTTTATATAGGACATGTTCCCCAAATCAACTTGGTTATTTCGGTTGCCGGTTTTCCGTTCCGTAAATATGAAATATTTGGTTGTTTCCTGAAAAAAGGTTAATTACGGAATTTGATTGATGAAAAAGCAATCTTCCTGTCATTAGAATGGCAGTCAATTTTCTATGGTAACATATCCATGGCATAGAATAATCCATATTTACCTTATGATCCATAGACCATACAAAGTAATTTTTTCATTGTTGATTGTTATCTCGTCTATGTTCTATGGATCATAAAGTAAATAAAGATTGTTCTATGCCATCATGATGTAAGCAAAACATGATATGCTCATCTGCTCATCTGTGATCCAATTACCACGTCACTTTTTTCATTCAAATTCAAAGCACAGAAAATATATTTCCTTGTATTTTGATATTACTGACATCACTTTTTTTCAGATGACCACACCATGTTTTTCACATCATGTATGCTATGGATATATCCTAAAACGTCGTCGTGTCATACAGGATTGTCAAACTCAACCTACTTTGTTTTCTTCTTCAGCATTAAGTTAGTTTTTATTCTCATTACTACATTGTACCTTATCAAGATTGAATAATTTAATTCAAGTGTTCTGAATCAGATCTGAATCATATTAATATGCATTTCCGCCAATCACATTCAAATTTATCGTATATTCTATTTGTTGTAGTTATATCCTGACGCAAGATGTGTTTTTTTATGGATCACAATTAAAGAAAAGAATGACGATTCATCTACTGAAAAATTTCATTCCGGTGAACAATTCTCACGTGAACAAACTTCACTTGTACTATTATTTAATTAGTGCTAGATTTGTGCCTATTTGTTGTCTTATTACCTATAAATCTACCATAAAATATCATCCTTTTAATAAGGTCTCGGCGATTCCATGACTTAAACACAATTGTTGGCCCATTCATACCTCCCAAATTCATTCATAATTATTGCAGTATCATTTCCTACATTACATGTTACGAGAGGAACAAACTGGAACTGCTTGTTAGTTGGCAGATGTCTATCTCCAAATTATAACAATTTCAATTGCTCATTTAGACCGGCACAATGAGTCATAAATTCCACAGAATGACACCCACCGATTAAATTTTAACTCCAACGATCTTGGTATTCAAATTATTCAATGAAGTGGCTGTTGGCTTTGTCGTTTACTATTAGGAAATATTGGGTCTCTGATTAGTTTTGGGCATAAATATTGACTCATTTAATGCGAGGAAGCGTATATTTGCTTTTCCCAGATTATTCTGGAGTATGTTAGGACAGGTGATATAGGTATTATCTCCATTACATAGTCGTTATCTTCCTTTTCAATCTCTTTGGAAAATTGATGTTCAACATGTTATTATAATTTCATTTTCATCTTCTCTTTGCCATGTCCAGCAAAGGGGATAATATCAGTTGCCAAGATGAAATTCTTGCTATACTCCATTAACTTTTATGAACTATCCCAGTTCGCCATGATTTAGGTCCATTAAGTTTTTTTTAGTTAAAACTGCCGCAGATTGTCACTCGTGAAATATTGGCAATGTCAAAATAATGGGGGTTTTTCCTGAATTTGGGTTATTACTGCAAATGCAAATTTGAACTTAATTATTATGGGTTTGATTCACCATTTTCCCAAATTACCTTCAGAAAGTATTCAAAATCAATTTCAGAATTGGGGTTTGGGATTTGCCAGGCATGCACGAAGTGACAACGTTGTTTAGTAGAATAGCTTTTTCTGCTATAGAATAATGAAATATTTATTCCTATTCTGTGGTGCACACGTGTTCTTTGTCAATATAACCAAACAATTTCTGTTTGCGATTTGTCAGTAATATGACAGTATGACAGTCTGTGCTCTTCTTTTTCTATTCCTTGGTCGTTGTCTTCTACTCTAACCAGATCGAAGTATAGCTATCTCTGTTTTCCTAAGCAAAGTAACGTCCTTTTCTTTCCGAGAAAGTTGAATTCGACGTTGCCATATCGTGCACTCAAGACAAATCCCTTCAAATGCAAATATTCATTTTTATTTTTCAATTTTAGGTGATCACACATTCTTTTAAAAATATAATATTGAAATTATATGTTTGAAATGTGATGTTAAGAAGGTTTTTCATGAGAAATACTGCATTTTTGTTTAAAGGAAAAACCCCCATTCTCAGCGACGTTTCCAAATGCCAATGCCAATTTCTACTCTCAATCTCAACATAATCATCACGCTCGGAAACTAAAAATAGCGAAGGTAGTTTTGAAGAAGCAGAGACAGAGTGTCAGAAAATGCTATGTAGAATTGAAATTCTGCTTTTTCTGATAGTAACCCTGATAATTTGGAATCAATAATTTATCACAAGCTATCCTACACTTTCGCGTATGTGGGTGAAAACCAAGAAATTATATTCTATATGAATAGGTAATTTTTTCTAGCTGCACATCACCACAATATGAAAGATTTGAACTGAAAGAGACAACAAAGAATTTCCTTTTATTGGTGCACCCAAAAAGCCACTGACTGAAACTTTATTTTGAAAATATATATATATATATTATATATATATATATATATAATTTGGAATTATAATTTGAAAAATGAACACTTTTTCATTGATGCACTACTCATTTTTGCAAAGGGACATTTGGAATATAACGGAGGAAGGACATCACTTTTTAAAATTTTATGTGGCGAATCACATGTTGCAGCCAAATTACTTTCCTGCGCAAATTTTTACAGTATAAATCGTTGGATGTGAATCTCAGATTTGTGTGAATAAACATTTTGATAAATACGTAATTACTTCGACCTCTATATAGAGAGGAAAACGTTGCGTAGGTATCTGACAGGAAAATGACTATAACCTAACATTTTCAAAATATACACGGTAAAATGTGTCAGAATGTCATGGCCAACCGGGATAGTTTATAAAAGTGAATGGAGAATAGTTCCTTCTAGGAGTTGTCTCTATACACTTAGGGGATCTCATTGATCTAGATGTATCATGTGACCTGGCTTGGCCAATATGTCTGGTGTGTTTCTCACCAAATCATCGATGTTCATGCTTCCACCACAACACTACATCTATTGGAAAACAATAAAATTTGCTCATATTATGTTCGATCTGTTTCCTTATCCTCATTTTCAATTGCTTTATAATGACTTCCTAATTTTATATGCTGTGTTACCAAGTAAGATTTGTTTTTCCTGGTTGCAACTTGTTCTCATTTTCGAATTCTTATCGATTATATGGCAATAAATGCGAAAACTGGAGCATGTCATGTATACAGACACGAATCATGTCCATTTGAATTTCGGTTGGAAACTGTTATCACTAACGGTTTGTGTTCCTGTCGAAAATAGATTGTCTATCTTCCATTGTCCGATAAAAATTTGTCAACTGTGCGTAATTATCTCATACGCGTGATCTTTATTTATGATGAACTTTCAGGATGAATCGAATTTATTATATCAATTTATGTTTTTATTTAGCGCAACCTAAATATCTAGCAGGCGTAGCGTTCAAATTTAGAACCAGGAAATCAGCGGCCACATTGTAGCGATGTCGGCGGCTTCTAAAATAATACCTACTCTGATTTTAGATATCCTCGTTCCTGATTTCACCTTTTTTTTCCGAACAGGTCGTCTCGATTGGGTTTCACAATATTATTGGCGAAAATCAGGTGGATATTCATCGCCGGTGTTTGTTTTGTTAGTAGGTGTTCGCGGTTAACTTACGGGGGTCGATCATTTATTAATCGTGTTGAGATTGAAGTTGTTGGATCGAGAAATACGTGTTGAATAAAACAAGTTTTATTCATGGATTTATTCTGTTGACGAAACTCTCTGCTCTTGTCAGGTCGGAATATTTTCTGAAGTCCGAGGAATCTAGATTCAATTTGTCGTTTAAATATCGGTGAACAACATCCCATGGCAGTTAGTTAAATGCGTCTTTAAACAAAAGAACTGAACAACCATTTAAAGATATTACACGAGAAGTTGTATCAAAGTTTTTTTGAATGCTGTATAAGTAACAAATTCGAAAAAACTTAAGTAGTTTCTACAATATTTGAGTCAAACTCGTGGTATCGTTTTTCAATTGACCCTCGTTTATTGATTATTATAGTCTTCTAATACCACGAACAATGATAATGTATGTGAAGAAACTGTTTCAAGGTAACTATTCAATAACTATGGACATAAAGAACACAAAGTGATACCAATGGTTCGATCTTCATTGTTGTTAGTTTCCGTTCTCTGTCCGATTTACGCTTTTTTCTTTGGTTGAGTTGTTGGCCTGTTCTAGGGAGAAGCGTACTCTCGTTCTGCCGAAACGTTCTTCAATTTTTCGAATTCTTTCCCCAAAAATGGTTTCAAACGACTAGGTTGGACCACTGGTGAAGAATCCAATGTTGACTTAAGAACGGAATGAGCTAGTGACTTGAAACTTTCAAGGAAGGTTGCGTATCAGATTGTGGCGGTGAAGTTAGTGAATGGGCTGAATCGGACTTACTGTTTTGGAGTTGAAACCTTTCGAAATTTCAAGATAACTTCCCCAATATCTCAGAAAGAGTTCGTCGAAAGTTTTTCGAATTTTTCTAGAAGAAAAAATAATTTTTTCGGAAAATTTCAACAGATTTGATTGTAGCTTCACACAAACCTTGAAATTAATATTTCACAAGAGTGAACCAAATTTAAATTTTAACCGTTTCTAAATTTTGGAGATATCTACCGGTAAAAGAATATGGTATTTTCCTGGGTATCGTTGTCATTTCCGAAATAACTCGAAAAATATTGATCGGATCATGATGAAACTTGGTAACTAGTTAGTATAAGGTGTGCTAAATTTTGTGATGTCTACGTCTACGTCTGAGCTTTTACGCGCTTGTTTAATCTGAAATTTATTCACTACTAGATTTTCTCAAAAGGCTCTTTCATCCACTTTTGAATTAAATTCAGGTTAAGCTTTGTAACTCTGTCTAAAGCCAACTTTGACATTCGATGGATGATTCACGCACGTGCAATAAATAATGGCAATAAGACAAGAACCAACAATAGTCTTGCATCAGATGTAAATCGAAGAAATATTAATGTTTCGAAATGAATTAATATTGTAAATGTCAAAACTGAATTAAATCAGATATTCGCACTTGGATCAATTGAAATTCAAATTAACGTCTCGGTCTCACGTCTGAACCGACAAGACAGTCTCACACAGTTCACCGGAAACTGAAACAAAGGTTTACCTCGTTAATTGCAAAGCGGATATGCAATTGTTCAACATTAATGTCCTGTTTTACGTTTGCCGAAACATTTCCTGAATCTTTTAAAATAAGGGGTTAATTTATACGGAGGTCGGCCGTGAATAAACGACCGTTCCGTAGGTCTAGTCGGATGCCCCCGTACGTCGGTATCGCCGGCAAAGATCGCCATAGTATGCCCCCGGAGACGGCGTTGAAAATGAGATATCTGGTCGAAAATCCGTTATAGTCCGCTGGATGGAATGTGAAAGGCACCATGGTGTAGGTCCAGTTTCGAGACGCGGCCGACGTCGTCGACATTCTCATTTCTCCTCTCTCTCTTCCCTCCTCGGCCACCGGGTCATTTTGCACCGGTATCTGGGGCTTTTGCGAACTATAATTGCCGCTGCCGACAACGCTTCTCGCGTGCACTATGTGGGATTATTGCGCCCATGGATTCGGCTAGGTTCATCATCTGATGCAACTACACAAAGGCTTGCCGATATCTGTTGGTTTTTCAAGTCCCTGTTGAATGTTCAAAAATTAAGTCGCATTAGTTTATCATTGATACGTTTATTTGTGGTTCACTCCGAAATAATAAATTCTGAGATTAGGATTGTTATAGTTGACTTCGATCAGAAATGCCTCTTCAGAATGTTCACATTATACACGTGCATGAGCCGAGGGACCATGAAGAAAAGCTTACATTTCGTGTTTTAGGGAATGCTAGATTCTTTCTAGATTATTAGAGTTAGTTCTCATTTAACACTCCATGAGTGAAGAAACCTTTCAAGTGCAAATGTTGCCAATAAAAAAATTGCATAAGAAAGATGAACCTTCATTTCATTTCAACATAGCCTTTCCAACAATATCCACATTCATCGATTTTGATCTTGAATTTGCTGCAAGTATGCAGCAATCTACCTATCTTTCCTCTTCCTGGTGCCAATTACAATGTTTAAGTAATTCTGTTTCGGATTGAAGCATATACATGGGGTGACAAATTCGATGCTCTACAATGCACTGCAGTACATTCTTTCGAAGTATACCCGTTTTTACATAATTACCCCAGAACAAAAAAATTACAGCAGTTTTTGCGCTCATATTCAAGTTGTATTCTAATGGCACGATCTCCACGGAATTCCGCTCGAAATTGGGAATAAGCATTTGCAAACCATCGGTTTTTCAGTTCATCGAAATGAAGGTAAATACACTGTTGAAAAATGTTGACTACTAATTGATGAGATGACACCTTAGGTACATAATTCGATTCCTGGAATTCCTGATCAATTAGTTGCATCAAATATTCAAAGGAGGTTACCTTTGACCTCCTTATCTAATCGAAAAATGTCTATATTTAGAAAGATGCCGGAAACTAAGACAAAGATTGGTGCATGAATTGTCGTAGTCAGTAAAAAAAAACTAGAGCAATAAGTTCTGGATTTTATCATGAAGTCGAGAGTCGAGGTTCCTTCAACCGATACTATTTGTGCAAACAGCTTTTGCTGCTTATAGCTGAGGGATGATGATAATAATTATTGTTTTTATTTTCGTTCCAAATAGAAATGCAGCAGGAGACGGTAAGTTTATATTTTGGTCCTTCGAGCCGGATTGAAAAATTCAAGTTCTCAGATCCAAATTGAAAACGGAGTAATCAGGGTGGAATATTTCTGCTTACTTGGAATGGAAATTGAATTAAAAAAGATCAAATGGAACGTTGAACTAGCGCAATATCCATGCATTGCGCTTGGCACATTGCCAGAGTATGGATTCTATTTCACCCCTCCAAAACATCTATTTTAGTTTCGATGAATGAATTTGCGTTGTACGCTACGAAAAAATCAATATTTCATTGATACGGTATGTCACTTTGAAAATGTATCTCTCTTAATTTCTTACTCCTCATGCAAAATCAGGAAAAATGAATGAAGAGGTAAAATTTGGTTAGTAGGAGACATTTCATAAGGTTGGTTCCAATCAAACCCTACGAGCGTGGTAGCAGCAACCCTTAAAATCTTAAATGGGAGGGCAGGTAGAGTGACACCTTTATTGGTAGAAAATTCGATGGCCTTCTCAAAATTTCCGTGCACTTGATCTTTTTGTCTGTACTTTTTTAATTTATTATTTTGAGGAAGTGAAGAAAATGATCCAAGAATGCAACGATATAAGTAAAATTGTGGATGATGATGGATGTTTTTGCGCGCATGTCCTAGAGAACCAGCGTGCTATCGTTTTGTCCAAATGTCTGTAATTTTCGATGATTGAGCCGAAAATGGTCTCAAACGACTAGATTGGACTCACTGATGACGAATCCGGTGTCAAAATCGATTCTGTCCGGCCGGCCGGTCGTGAACACGATAACTGTCGAACGAAGTAAGCTAGCACTTTGAAACTTTCAGGGTAGGTCGCGCATTTAAATGCCGCGGTTAGGTTCGTTAATGGGCCAAAGCGGTCGAATAGTTTCGGAGTTATAGCCACTTGCAATTTTGAAGTTATTTTTTTTTTATTTCAGAAACTACTCGAGCGGTTGGATTCAAACATGGCAATTAGGTGGAGTATGACGACGCACAACTTTGATCCAAATTTTGTCAGGATCATATTGTCAGCAAATTGAAAAAAAAAATTTTCTCCAAAAAATTTTTTTTTTCGAAAATCGTTTATCATATCAAAAAAAAAAGAAATTCCACTCGGACTTCAAGCTTCGTATTTCACAGCAGTGTTCCAAATTTCAGTTCGATACGATCATAAGTTATGGAGATATCAGGAAAAAATATGTCAAATTTCGAGGTTTTCTTCTCGATATCGTTGTTTTTTTTCGGTATAACTCAAGAAATACTGATTCAATCCTGATAAAACTTCGCAGCTAGTTTGAAGATGCTGAAAGACAACTTTATGCGAAATAATGCCATAAGAAAAATTTGAAAAAAAAAATGTATGTGATTTTCTTATCATATCATCCTCATTAAATTCTGTATGAACCTTCGAACTGTAATTTTTCGATGAAGTACTGGATTTCAATTCGATCTGATCTGTATTTTTGGAAATATTGGGAAAATAAAATTTTGAATGGGTATATCTGCGGGTGGATTTAACCCATTCACGAATTCGGCCTTCGTTATTAAGGTCCAAACCGTCTCTACAAATATCGAGTTTCTAAGTTGTTTCTTTCGGAAGTTAGGCCGTTAGGCCTTACGTCTTTGTGCATTTTTTCTAATTTTGCATGAGAGCCGAGATTTTGAAGGTGGCACATTTCTAGATTGAGACACTGTATCCATACGTCCATCGACTTGGGTTCAACATCCCAAAACTCGCCGAAACCACATAGTACAAAACCAACATATGCGTTCAAAAGATTAATAAAAACTTCAGAGATAAGCGAAGCCGCCCCACTCGCAAAACTAATAAAATAATACATGCGGTCCCTCGATCTTCACATACGCCCTCGACAAACGCAATAATAAAAATCGCTTTATCGGGTAATTTTTCTCCTCGTCCCGTTCCGAAACTTGGACGAGACGAGGAGGACGCCGCGGGGGAGGCGGGACGACGTCTAGCCGTCAAGAAACGCTCGAGCGAACTGCGGCGGCGGGCGCGTGCTCCCCCTACGCGGAGGTCGTTCGCCGCCCTACGCCCGGGCGGCGGCAATTGAAACGCAGTTGGCACCGTTGCCAAACGGCTACATAAGGAAAAATGAAGGTTATATCTCTTTAATGGGCACGGCTATCAGCATTGGCGTTATGGTCCTTCGAGCACGGATTCGAAGATAAGGACGCACCTAATCGGGAGTCGAACTTATTGGAGTCCAGATGAAGTTGATCGATCATCAGTGTTCGATAACAGGTCGACCATATACGTTGTTTCGGTTGACTTTGTACGATTCTAATTTCTTTGAGCGCTTGTTCTAGGGAACTAACGAAGAATTTATTTGAATCGAGTACCTGCTCGAAAAATAAAGCTTCAACGTTTTTCCGAAATTTCAGCGAAATCTAACAGACAGTTTCTGAGATATGTATACCTATGGTGGCAATGACATAGTTTCCTATCTAAATATCCATATGTTCTGCGATTCTATGCGCATTTTCAGCACTAATACCGCTTATTGGTCGAGCGGGTCACGTGTACGTCCTTTCGTCATCAGAATACGTTTAATAATAAATGATAATCTTGACCCGAGCGAACTATGATTAGCTAAAATTGTTTTCTGAAAAGAAGAGTAGGTATGTTTCGGTTCAACTGAATTTGGTTCAAAAACGCTGCAAATTTAACACAAGGGTTTTTTATTTTCTCAGTTAAATAACCCAATACTATAGATATATTGAAAAAAAAAACTTATATATTATTCATAATTCATTGGTTTTTCACAACACAGTTTGCAGCGTTTTTCTTTTTTAGGTTGAGTTATGAAACAGTAATCGACGTTGAGAGTTTCATGAAAATTCGTTGGCAAGTTATCGAGAAATAGTTTTTTTCCCTCCTACCCCCAGTTTTCAGCCCTTAGGGTATACATCCTGCTGAAAAGCTTGGAGGATCAATCTCGAGAGACCCACGATTTTTCTACCAAGTTTCACGGATTTCGGTTCAGTACTTTCAGAGGAGAGCCCCGGACAACGGACTGAAAGATTTTTTTTAGTTCATTCAGGTTTACATACTTCAAAATGTGAATGTAAAATTTTCAGGGGGGTTATTCTTTTTCTTGGTCGATCACATAATAAACCAAAAATTCATATTAACAGGCAAACAATAAAATGAGAAGTATATTGGTCAATCCTAAATCATTATTCTTGGGGGAAGATTATTGAATTCGAGAATATGTTTATATTTGATTCAAGAGATTTTTTGTATGTGTGTTGAAACAATATCTTTTTTGACGAAATTGTCCAAAGGTTCAATCCAATATCTTGAAAAATTAATATTTTTGCTGGAAACCCCTGTAAAAATAGAGTTATTTTCATATATTTTCATATCATTCACTGACTCATTTCTGATTTGAAAGAATATATCTAGATGTACGAGATGACAACGCCGTTGCTACCTAGATTGGATTGTAGAACACATCAGCACATCTTTCCTTATCAGGTATCAGGTTACGTTCAAGAGAGTCTGAATAAAAATCTGTAAAGAAGTTTTCTGTGTTCTCTTTCATCATCGGCAGGTTGATCCCAAGATTTATGAACATAAACAACTTTCAACAGGTTGAGTTCCCAAGACGCCAGCCAGGGACCCTCGACAGGTTCACATGTCAAATAGGAGCGCACCAATCAAAAAAGTTCGAGAACTGTAACAATTTTCAAGTTTCGAAGGAGTCGAGGCGGCCTGACAAGCGTTGCAGAAGGAATTCTGAGAATCGGGACTGTCGCCCCCCCGTTCATTCATATCTCACCCTTAATGAAATATCACAGAGCAGGGATTAGTTATCGGTTTTTTTCCACAGTTTTAACGAGTTGAAAAAAAAATAACGAGACGAGGGTTCGGAACTCGAAGGTCGACTAAAGTTGGTTTTTTCTACCCGTTTCTGAATAGGGAGTGTAAGTTCGACTTGCGTCCCCATTTCTTGTGAATTATTATTTCGGAATAATGAAGCTGAACTGAAAAAAACTCCCCCTGAAATGAAAAAAAAAAACAGCCTAAAATGCGACTTGTACTGAAATAACTCATTATTCGATGTTGGTACATTTAACATTTTGAATCTGCTTAATTGTCATTCACCTGAAATTATTTTTGGTTTACCGATAAAAACATACATTTTAGCGCGCTTGTTCTAGGGAAGAGCGCGTTATCATTTCGTCGCGGTGTCTGTAATTCTAGAATTTTGTGCCGAAAATGGTCTTAAACGATTGGGTTGAACTCCCTGGAGAAGGATCCGTGGTGAAATTGGATTCTGTCCGTCCGTATGGGCTCTAACATTCGAAGGAAAAGACTTAGCGACTTGAAATTGTAAGATTATGTTTGGAGTCCAAATATCTCGGTTGGGTTCGTTAATGGGTGGAATCGGTTGGATAGTTTCGGAGATAGGTTCATTTGAAAATTTTAGGTTAACTCCTCCATATCTCATAAAGTTTCGACTCTATCTAATTGAAACTTCCTGGACAGTTTTGGAAAAATTGAAAATTTTGTGTTCTCTGAAAATATCGATTATATTTCAATGGAATTTGGCACTAACCTCAGGGTAATTATTTAACAACAATGTTCTAAATTTCAATTGGATCAGATACCTATATACTTTCTCAGATACAAGGGGAAAATGTGCCAAATTTCGTTGTCACCTGAAATTTTAACGTTATTCCCGCAATATCTCAAGTAGTACAAATGCGATCAGATTGAAGCTTCGTGAGCAGGTGGAAATTACCAACACGCAACTAGGTGCAAAATTTCGTGTTGAACTAATGGTAAGAATTCGAACAAGCGCGTAAAAGCTCCTGACCTCACGTCAGTGCTTTTCTAGATTTTTAACCTATATGACGTTGAAAAGCTCTTCCTAGATCACCAGAACATAACAAACGTATGACAGTAGATAGCGGTTATATGAGGAAAGTAATAAATCTGACACTTCGAGTAATATGTGGCAACACTGTGTTTTTGTTAGACAAGAGGTCAGGTGTGTTCATTCCTGATTTCTTAGAAACCCAGGCTTGAAGTTTAACACATAGAAGAGGAATAATAGTCTTAAAACTTTTTAAAAGTAAATGTTTCAGTAGTTGACTAACTCCTATTTTCAAACCAACAACAATTACTGGATTCTTAGTCATATGGTAAATAAAATATTTTAATCAGGTTAATATAAAAGATTGAGTGAGTCCTCAGGAGAATTTTCTTTAAATTTAGTTTGTTCCGTATTTATAATTTCAACTTTTGTCTTCTCAATCTTTTATTTATCTGACTAAATAATTTCATGTACTATATGATTAAGGAACCAGCAATTATTGTTGGTTTGAAAATGGTATTATAGGCAAACTAGCGAAACATGTCGCCCTGAAAACTGCATGAGGGTTCCAATAAAACTGAAGGTTTAAGACTATTATTCCTTTTCTATGTATTCATTCCTGCTAAATACTCCGTACATCTATCAATGACATGTCCATGGGATCTTTTTCCTCTGAATATGGCAAGAAATCTCCTTTCTTCGTTTGTATCTGCAATTTGGGGACATCCTGTATACCTACATGCCTCATATTATCAATACTATAGTAAGGACCTTGCGAGAAGAGGATCGTACAAAAAGCTGATAGTTCTTTTAGTGATGGAAGGTCACTTTTCCTACGATGCTATGCTGAACATCGAACAACAATATTGTGAAGAACCAATTGCATGCGGAAGGATTTCTTATTTCGTCGCCCTCAACAGGATGTCGAAGACCTTTTTCGGGTAGTCCCATACAAGGCTGTATCGTCGATTCGATCATTTACACAGTTGTATAATAAAGTTACGATGCCGGTCCTCCTGAGACCATAAAACTCAGGTTGTGGTAAGTTTCTCGCGACAATCTGCCCGAATATAGCGGTGAAATTTTGACAAGCCAATCAAACTCCAATTTTCCAATTTGATGACCGATCGCGGCCAGCAAATTACCCGACGGCCACTTTACGGTCGCGTTCTAGTATCGATAGACCATTTTGCCATCTTGGGATGTTGATTTCTGTCGTTTCCCGTTTGCCGATCGATATTTAATCGTTTATTGTGAAAGGCGATCTGGGTATAGAGTTCCTGAACGAAAACGCTCCCACACATGTACGGTACGTGACGATTCGATTATCTGTGGTTTTTTTCTACTCGGTTTCAGTCCATAGAAGAAAATCCAAAGTCATTATTCGTCTGTAGGCTATGGATTTGTTTGAAGTATTGCGCTGATAACGGATGTTGGCAAGATCGGTGCCGTTAGCGAAGAATTGAATCTTTCTAGAGACTCATAAGAATATAATTGAACCTTTTTCTAGCTGCTCTCGATTTGATTGACAAATTCAATACCTTTACAACTTCGAATTGAGACTGGTCATATCCAAATTGACATCGAACAACTTCGAAATGAAAACAATCAATAGACGACTTCGGTCCAAGTTGCCAACCCACAAATTTCGTCCAAATTTACTATCAATGAGGGAGGGGAATTTCAGAACAAATTGGACATGATGGGATTAATAAATATCCGTAAACAGTGCCTCGGCTCCTCAAACAAGATTATTCCCTTCCCCAAATATAGGTTTTTGTCACCAGAAAGACAGTCAATGTTCTATGGTAACATATCCATGGCATAAAACAATCTAGATTTACCATGATGTAAAAAACATGGTGTGCTCATCTAAAAAATTAGTGACGTCAGCAAGATAAATATACAAAGAGTTGTATATTCTGTGCTTTGAATTGCATGTTAATTCAGAGCACAGAATATACAACTCTTTGCTTTTTCTGCTAGCTGACGTCACTCATTTTTCAGATGAGCACATCTTGTTTTTTACATCATGATATTCACCTTATGATTCATAGACCAAACTTAGTAATTTTTTCATTGTTGATTGTTGTTTCATCTATATTCTATGGATCATAAAGTAAATAAAGATTGTTCTATGCTATGTATAGAACATTGACTGTCATTCTGGTGACAGAAATATTGCTTTTTCATTAATCAAATTCTGTAATTAACCTGATTAGCCAGTATTTAACAACAATGTTCCAAATTTCAATTCGAACCGATATTTACTTTCGGAGATATAATGAAAAAGATATACCAAATTTCGTTGTTATTTGGAATTTTAACGTTATTTCCGCAATATCTCAAGAATTACAAATGCAATCAGATTGGAACTTCGAAATCAGGTGAGGATAACCGCACAACCAGGTGCAAAATTTCGTGTTGATCTAATAGTTAGAATTCGGATAAGCGCGTAAAAGCTTCTGACCTCACGTCAGTGCAGCATTAGAAAATGGATTCAAAACTTCATGTTTGATAATCAACTTTACCAATTTCCTCTTCAAAATTATCATCCAAATCATAATGTGAGGTAGATGGATTTTGGTCCTCACCTGTAATGAAAAAAAAAATATTAGTATGATCATAAAAAATAGATGATGATGAGATGTACAAAAAAAAAAGCAATGACAGTCAACGCACAAAATGGATCACAAGATTAAGAGAGTGAAGTTTATCAAGTATGTAATGTATACGAACAATGCTTAATTTCCCCACTATGTGAAAACAATAGTTTTATAGAGGACCATTTCAATTTATTTGTTTTTACGAGTTGATTTCTGAAAATAATTGCATTGTTTGCCAGTCATGTGAAATATATTTCAAAGTAATAACACCTAAGAGCTAACCTGTGGTGAGTAACTTTTACGGAGCTTGTTTGAATTCATAGCCAAGGCGGTTACCTATCCAGGTATTGGTCACGTCCGAAGCAACTTAACTTCCTGATAATTATCATATTGAAATCTTCGAATTGTCGGATTCTCATCACAATTCGCAAGAAGCTCCAAGATGTCATTTTACAACCAAGTATTCGAAAATATTGGTGGGAAAAAGTTTTAACAACCCAACGGCTTGATCAAATAATTTAAGGACTCAATTCCGATGGTCATGCTCCAGGACAGGAAAAATCATCCTAATGATTCTATAAATATACAGTGCGCGACGAAATTATGGAATTTATGCATTTTTGAAGGATTTTTGTTGCACCCTGTGCCATCCCCAGTAACCCTCTAAATTTTTTGAATAGATAAATTGGGTCATGTGGTACTTTTGTCAAGGTATTTGTATCTTCTTTACAGGCGTGCCGAAATTTTCAAGAAAAAAATTTGTTTTTTGAAAAATTAGTTACTTCAAAGAGGTTGCCTAATTTTTCCAAAAACACGAATCCTATCTGATTAAAATTCAATAATTGGTTGGAAGATAACAGTATGGAAGTTCATGAAAAATTTCAGTCAAGTATAACATTTATAAAGCATAATTTTTTACGCGCTTGTTTGTTCAGTCGAATCAATAAGGCTTGTCAGAAATTCCTTCCTGAAGTACCTGCGGAGACTTCTTCCGAGTCGTTCGCTACGAACCAGAGTATCTTCACTAAAAACAGAGATAATTTCGTGATTAGGAAAACAAAAAGTTCGGAAAAGAGGGAACGTTATAAATTTCTGGGAATTAGTCCCCCAAATTGCAAAACTAGGATTCTAGGAAAAAATTTTGAAGAACAAAGCGATAAACATTGCCAAATCCGTACCGATATCAGATTACAACAACCGATGGCAGACATTAGCAGAAACTATTTCGCAGAGGAAGAGGAAACGGAAGTATCGCCTCCAGTTACACTTTTTATCGGGACCATTTAACCAGAAAAAAGATGAGACATCTCCCGAGAAGTCTCTCCCGTGGACCAACACGTAAGGCTTGTAATTTACATGGCCTTGGGCCGTACCAAATGGCGGACAACCCGTCCCTCTCGTTAGGATAACAGTGTTCGAAGAATACCCGACTTGTGTAGTTGGTATGCTTAATTGCCGGGCTGATTTATTATTTATAGCTCTGTGTCCGAGGAATGAAAACACTTGGGCGATTTTATGAATGAATTTTGACTTCCTAGGATCGTCGTGTATACCAGACACATGTTGTTTTACGACGAATCGATTGTTGGTCATTGGTATTTCCCAAGTTCGCACTGTACTCGTATGATCGTGCCAGGAATAGAAACTTGAAATGTTCTTCGAATTAATTGACCGTGTACCAGAGCCGCCAAAGATACTTTGGAAAAGGATTTTAATACTAAATAGGGGTTATTTTAAGAATTTTAAATAATGATACGAGACCGGTTGGCCGGCCGTAGACACGATAACTGTCGACAGAAGCAAGCTAGCAACTTGAAACTTTCAGCATAGGTTGCGCATCGGAACGCCGCGGTTAAGTTCGTCAATGGGCCAAATCGAACGAATAGTTTCGGAGTTATAGGCATTTGAAGTTATTTATTTTTTATTTCAGAAACTACCTGAGCGATTGGATTCAAACTTGGCAGTTAGGTGGAATATAACGACGCGCAACTTTGAGCCAAATTACGTCAGGATCATATTGTCAGTAATTTAAAAAAAAAATTTTTTTCCAAATTTGTTTCCAAAAAAATTTTTTTTTCGGAAACCATTCATCATACCAAAAAAAAATTATACTCACACTTTGACCTTCTAATTTCACAGCAGTGTATCAAATTTCAGTTCGATACGATCATGAGTTTTGGAGATATAGGGAAAAAATATGTATAACTCGAAAAATACTGATTCAGTCCTGATTAAACTTCACAGCTAGTTTTAAGATGCTGAAAGACAACTTTATGCAAAATTTCGTGATAATCGTGTTAATAGAACAATTTGAAAAAAAAAATTTCTATGATTTTCTCATCATTTCATCCTCATTAAATTCTGTATTAAACTTCGAACTGTTATTTTCGATGAAGTACTGGATTTCAATTCGATCTGATCTGTATTTTTGGAAATATTGGAAAAATAAAATTTTGATTGGGTATATCTACGGAATCATTGGGTGGATTTTACCCATTCACGAATTCGGCCTTCGTAATTAAGGTCCAAACTTTCTCTACAAATATCGAGTTTCTAAGTTGTTTCTTTCGGAAGTTATTGTGTTTACGCAGTCGGCCGTTAGGCTGACCGTAAACACAATAACTTCCGGAAGAAACGATTTAGAAACTCGATATTTGTAGAGTAGGTCTGGGGCTTAATTACGAAGGTCGAATTCGTGAATGATATTACTTGTCGGTATTTAAGATACTTCTCGGTAACTTAAATACTGTATTGAGTTACGAGATACAGTTCCCTGGTAAAGATATCTGAGATACCAGTTACAAAATAGCGAATGCGCCCATACAGACGATGAAGGGCTTCCAAGTAGAAAAAATATTGATGAATTCAGAATTTCATTTTGTTTTCAAAATGTTTGGATTCGTTTGAGTTCATGAACGGTCGTAGGTCTATCATACTATCATAGGCTTGACAGACAGAGTTGAATCCAATCACCATCAATGAGTACAAGGTATTCGCTTCCAGCAAATTCAGACTCAAATTCAAAAATTGCAGACATTCGTCCTGTCGGCCGATCAGACACAAAAACTATCTAGAAAAATAACGTACAGCCTGAAGTTTTGAGTCCCTACTTAGTTCTGTTCGAGAGATATCGGACAGAATCGAAATTGACGTCCAAATCTTCATCAGTACGTATTTTTAGAAAGGATTAATTTGCGACAAAAAAACGAGGAAATGAGCGAGGTTAATTATAATAATTGCGGAGGAATTGAACGGTTCAACGGTAAGTACGTTAGCACGCGAATGTTTACGTTTTGGTTCCAAAAATAACTCCGAAATCGAAATTTACTACCTCGAATTAAATAAAAACACGTAATCGACCTAGAATTTTGATACGAAAATAATAGACGCCTAACGTGTTTAAATAGAGTAAAATAAAACATTTTGCCGGGACATCGGATATATTTCTTGTCGATTTGTTTTTGTTAGGTTGTGAAAGGTTATTATCATGTCATTTCGAACGAAAATGAAAATATACTTCAAATTGATATTCCAGTCATAGATTTTTTTTAAGTCTTCGAAAAGTGTCATTTTAATTAGGTACTTAGCTCGGATTTCTTGAAATGTGATTGAAATTCTATCAGAGATTCCGACTCAAATGAAGACAAACTTTTAATCGATGAGTCCAGTAAAATCGTTTGGGGGATTTAAATGAAATTCAGTACAAAGAGGATTTTTGGGCAACTCAATTTCAGATGATGAAAAAATTGACTGAATCTGATCAGTGGCAGAGATAAAAGGGGATGCTTTCATAAAATTACTTCGAATTTTCACTTTGATTAAGTTACATGAGTTACTACTACTATCTGTATGTAGAACGTACAACGTTGCATAGTTATCTGACAGGAAAATAAACCTCACTAAACATTTTTCAACCATACAGAGTGGAATGTGTCAAACTGCCATGGCCAAGCGACTGACTTTATGACAGTGAATGGAGTACATACAGTCACTACAGAGTTACCATCATGATACCACTAATAAGTACCTTAATTGGAGTTTATAAAAGCCTAAAATATCAAACAAAATTTAAAACCCATCACCGTATCACCGGGGTCGTTCACGAACTCGGATACTCTTCCAATTCATTCATACCTCACGTTTTGTCGTGAGATATGAATAAACCTCTTAACGGACACGCCCGGTAGTTCGAGCTGTTCATTTTCCCGTAGTGGACTAGCCACTTATTCATGGGCGGTTAAACCATAGACGGTAATAAAAATTCCTTCATGTTTCATTGTTCGAGATGGCCGTGGAATCGATTCGCGTACAGAAATGGCGGTCTCCGTTTTTTTACGACTTCGGAACAAACTATCGAAACGTACATACATAACTTTGTAGTACCCGGCAGTTGAGTGTCCAATGAATTAAACGACATTAGAGTCGCGAAATAATTACCTTCGGACACGGGTAGACCTTCGTTCTATTTTCGGTCACTTTTTTTCCGTTTCTTCTCTATGGTCCGGTTCAGTAACATACTTAATTATTACGAAATTTATGTAGAGTAGACAACGTGGCGTAGTTATCTGACAAAAAAATTAATGTTACCTAATATTTTTGAAATATACACGGTGAAATGTGTCAAATTTTCATAGCCTTACGACTGGCTTTATGAAAGCGAATGGAGTATACGGAAACATGGGGTGCGAATGGTTTTAATTCTTCCAAACTATTCCAGACTGCCTGGTGCTTAATTTCCATAAAAACTTCGAACCAAAAATAATCTCCTCACCAATGAGGCAAATAGATATTTATGAATGTTGGATCCCCAGCAGTCTTCCTGACCGATTGGAAATAAATCAGATCAAGATGCCGTCAGCGTCGTCGATAACAAAAGTTCAATATGTTCCCCCCTCCAACGCTATAGCAGCAGGGTTTATCGGGGGACAAAATTATACCCCCGTATTTGCATCCTTATGAGAACCTAGAGAGATTTATGACAGAGACGTGTCCTGCCTTCTGATCGGAAACACAAAACGCAATGGCTGGAGGGGATGGCTAAAATTAAGCTCGAATTTTCGTGACGACAGCGGTAGTTCCATAACTATTCACCCACCCCCGTATCGATAAGTCGAAGATGATCCCCTCGATCTAAAAAAGATGGGAAACATCGATGAGCTTGTGCGAATTGAGGCATGGTCATGTTTTACAGATAATACAAGAAGTATCATTAGATCAATTCAGTTAAACTCGCAATTTATCTTCACTAGTTGTCTTCATCAAGGTTTTATGGGTTTAAATATCTATCTATATTCTAGTTCAAAATTTTTTTCGGAAACTAATCTTGAACGACTTTGTCAAATTCGATTCTGTCCGGTCGGCTGGCCGTAAGCACGAAAACTTGGGGAAGAATCAAACTAACGACTTGAAACTTTCAAGGTAAGATGCGCCTTAAAATGCGACGGTTGAGTTCGATAATGGGTAAAATCCGTCAAACGGTTTCGGAGATATACTCATTTGAATTTTCGATATTTATTCATTCAATATCACGGACACTTCTCATGTGATCGGGTTGAACCTTGTTAGTTAATTGTGGAATACCGACTGGCAAATTCCTGCAGTTTCGTTAGGATCGTACCATCCATCAGATTGAAATGAAATTTCACACAAACCTTGAAATCGATTGTTAAAATATTTCAGCTCGGTCCGATTTTCATTTTTGGAAAAATTGGATAAAACTTCGTTGTTACTTCCCCGTTATCGTTATGATTTTCTAAATTACTCAAGAAATACCGCCTTGGCAACTAATTTGAACATGCTTGAAAAGATGCTGACTTTTGGTCAGTAAGGTTGGCACCTGTGAAAGGTCTACAAGGTGAAAATAATTCTACGAGAAGTTGCCAAGAGTTACATATTGTTATCAGAGACTCTATGGTTCGATTTAGTTACATACGTAACTACTACCACGATTGTGTAGAACGTACAACGTTGCGTAGTCATCTGACCGGAAGAAACCTGTTTCAATCTTACAAAGTGGAATGTGTCAAACTTCCAAGGCTCACCAACTGACTTTATGAAAGTGAATGTAGCACACTTTAGTATTACCATGAAACAAATTTCAAGGGTAAAATCCAACCCTTTAAGTCTCGCATTGGAATACGTGTAGAATTCGAAACTGAAACAAAGATCGTTTAACTGAGAGGGCAATAACTTAAACTTGAAAAACTCATAGTTCAAGAGAGACATATCAGGGTCGGTTGGCTGGCTTCGATCCGGGAAATAAACTCCGAAATCATTTGGGCAGGCCCCCAATTTGCACCACTGGGCGTTTAACGTCTCAAATCCGAGCGCCGTTAACTCAAAATGACACCAATTCTACTTGTCAAAACTAAACGTTCTCATCGCTGGCAAACGATGCCCGGCCATGTGTCATTATCAGGGCCGAGGTCGCGGATCTCGCACCCGCCCACGTGCACGAAATTTATATAAAAATCCTTAGACAATCGTATATTTCATTCACGAGGTCTATTTCGATGCCGAAAAGCCTTGGATCTAACAATTAAACTACGTTTCGTTTTTATTGCGTCCCACTATATCGCCGATAGTGTTTCAGAAATAGAATGGAGAAATTGTAGAAATACATTTTGATTTTTGAAAAGTACACATTTATGAATTCTTCTTCCTCCATATTTGAATGTTCTCTTTGAAAGTAATGTCAGAATGTCGTTCATTTTTGCACTTCTAATTGTTTGGGTGTTTCAAAATGGCGAAGGGGAGGGGACTGATTTTTCAACTTCGCGATTTTTCTGAAAACCCTTGACCATTAAAATTTTTATTGATTCAATATGTACAATTATACGGATTATATCGAACTGAAATCCAGTACTTGATCGAAACAGAACACTTTGATTGTTCATGCAGATTTTCGTGAGGATGTGATAAGACGATCGCGGAATATTTGAGCATCAGCATTTTAGAACCGATTACCAAGTTTTCTCATGATGGTTTTAGTATTTCTTGAGTTATACCAAAAATATCAACGATACCGAGGAGAAAAAGACGAAATTTTACATATCTGTTATCAATTTCTCCGAAACTTAAAATCGGATCTAACTAAAATATGGTACCTTGTTGTAAAATATGAAGTTCAAGGACTTATTTTTCAATTTAATTTCATTTTGAGAACTTTCTTGAATATGAAGAATTGCCGAATGTAATCGTGAACGTTGTTTTATTAGGTAATATTTACTGTATTTTAGTGTCTAAAATTTGCGAACAAGAACTTTCGAACTAGCCCGTGCGAAACTTCAGACTAAACATGGTTTCTTTTAACTCTTCAAAAGCAGATCATCCTTCGCGCTGGTAGAAACGGAGAGCAGACATTTTTCCGTTAGAAAGTGAGATTGGAGTTCCTTTCCAGTCTAGACTGGGCACTTAGATAACCCAGTCTAACATAACGGTCCAGGGTCGGTCTCACGGGGAAAAAACCCGTTGACATTTCAATGCAAACCTCTATTACACTGCACCGCATTGCATAATGACCTGTTTCACGTTATACGGTCGTTTCGCGTTAATTTTTTCCAACGAATGCAAGAATTATTAACTAGTTTTCAGCAGCGTCGCGGATTCGCTATGACTAAGTCGAATGAAGATTGTGTGAGAAACGAGGAAAATTGCCTGCAGAAGTTAACTGTTTTCTCATCTAAATGCACTATAATTATCTTCACTCCTTAGTTAAGTTTGTTATTTTTGAGAGCATGTTCTGTAGAACAGCGAGCTTTTGTTTTGTCCAAATGTCTTTACATTTTCGAATTTATTTCTGGTCTTTGGGTTGGACTCACTGATGAAATCATTTCTGTACGGACGAGGACACGACAAGTTACGAACGGAGCAAGATAGCGACATAAAACTTTGAGGTTAGATCACGTGTCAAAATTTTGAGGATATTTCCCTCATATTTCAGGAACTACTGGACCGATTGAATTAAAATTGGCAGTTAGTTGAGGCATAATGACGCGCAACTTATCACAGAATTTCATTGAGATCGTGTACTGTCAGTAAATTCAAAATCAATTTTTCGAAGAAGATTTTTGGTGAACCATATTTAAAAAAAATTTTGCTCATACCTTGAGCTACATATTTCACGGTACCAAATTTCAGTTCGATACGGTTATTATTTCCGGAGGTATTGGGAAAATATATGTCAAATTTCGTGTTTTTCCCGACATAACTCAAAAAATAATTATTCAACCATGACGAAATTTGGTTACTGGTTAGAAAATGCTGATGAACAACTTCATGCAGAATTTCGTGATAATCGTATCATTAGAACAGTTTGAATACGCCCACAAAAGCTGCTGACGTAACGTCAATTCGATTTTTCAAAATTCATGACAAACATCCCAATTAAACACTGATGCGAAGTAATTTTATAAGATTGTTCAGATCAGAACATGGAATGGGGATTTTTCCTGAATTTGGATTTTTACTGCAAATGCAAATTTAAACATAATTATTCTGGGTTTGATTCATCATTTTCCCAAGTTACCTTCAGAAAGTATTCAAAATAAGATTTCAAAATTGGGGTTTGGGATTTGCCAGGCATGCACGAAGTGACAACGGTGTTTAGTAGAATAGCTTTTTCTGCTATAGAATAATGAAATATTTATTCCTATTCTGTGGTACACACGTGTTCTGTGTCGATAAAACCAAACAATTTCCGTTTGCGATTTGTCAGTAATATTACAGTATGACAGTCTGTGCTCTTCTTTTTCTATTCCTTGGTCGTTGTCTTCTACTCTAACCGGATCGAAGTATAGCTATCTCTGTTTTCCTAAGCAAAGTAACACATTTGACGTCTTTTTCTTTCCGAGAAAGCTCAATTCGACGTTGCCATATCATGCACTTAAGACAAATCCCTTTAAATGCAAATCCTCACCCATTTTGTTTTTCAGTTTTAGTTGATCAAACATTTTTTTAAAAAGATAATATTGAAATTATATGTTTGAAATTTGATGTTCTAAAGGTTTTTTATGAAAATTACTGCACTTTCGTTCGAAGGAAAAACCCCCATTATGGACGAAAACCTACTTCTCTTCCAATGACATGATCTCTCAAGATGCTCTTTTCAATTCATCCGAACATAAACTCTTTTCATTTCTCTTGAAATGTCCAATTGAAATCTAAATGAACATGCAGGATTTGAGTTGGAAATTCTTTCGAGTTTTTCAAAATTGCCAGTTTTTATAAAGCCTTATCGGGTTCCCATTCGAAACGTTCAATATTTGCAGAAAAAACCAAAACTTTCATCGAAATCAATTTCTATGTGAAGGTGAAAATATCGCAAAACCTATCATTATCATCGAAACTACTGTTCCCATTCGACCTCCCCCGCACCTCTCCCGCGTCTTTCCCACATCCAGACGATTCCCTATTCTTCCTGTTACGTAACGTCGAATTTCGCACGTGGACTGGTCCTACCGACCTCGACACATTCCGAAACAACAGGATTTGGGTCGCCACCGTCTATCCTTATCATATGAGCGCGAGAATTAGAAATTCGCCAATCTTTCAACGCACACTACGCAATTCTATCGTAGGCGATCATGCGTTCTCCCGTCATTATCATGGCCAACGCGATACGTCTGGCCAAAACCGGCGTCCGCAGAATTGACAACGAAGAATGACGACAGACCGTACTACAACAGGCCTAGAGAATGTCATTCATAGTTCGTTGTTCACGTAATATCCGTTGTACGACCATAAGAACTGTTAATTGAGACTTCCAGTCACGATTCCCATTCAGGCCATGATATATGGGATAAGGATGCTAACTCGAATATCCTCCGAATACAACAGGCTGACAACAATGTTCCTATTGAAGATGAGCGAAATGAGAGAGATTGCAAAAGTAATTCGACAAGACACATCACGTATATGAGTTGGGTGATTGAATTTTCCGCAACGTATCAAGTTCAAAATATAAAAAGAGGAGTTTCACTTGTAGATGGGGGAACATCATGTCGGACTCTAAATACCCGAAGACTGGGTTCAAACCCCAAGACAGAAGAAGTTTTTTCTCAGAATCAACGTCTCCTATCAAATTCAATACACTCTAAACTGCGATTACAACAAGAAATGAAATAATAAAATATCATGTACTACAGTGACAGGGAAGAAATCAAATGTTAAATAAATATCAAATTCTCGATCACAGAGAGGTCGAATATCGGACCCAATTAAGATTACTGATACTACCTGGGCACCTGCCAAATTCCGCTGCTCTCCCCTCTCGGAATCTTAATCGTTGTTCAATGTAACTGCGAAGTTGCTTATGTAAATCTCCCGAAACAAAAGACATAGAAACGCGGAAATTATCCGGTCATATTTGATGTTAAGGACAAGCGGCCAATAAAATGAATGATGTATTAAACTGAGCATCGAGAGACTTCAGGTTTGTTCACCTGTTTCGATGACTAGTTCTGACGAAATTTCGAATTCAAGGGCGAAGCGTCCAGCGTAAGAGAACGCTTCCTCTGAATTTTTATAACCTGTGGAAAAGGCATTAGTTATAAATATGCAATTATACGTTATTACTACGCTGAATGGAGCAAAGAGGTTTTAATGATTCAATTTCGACTTTTACTTTTTTTCGTTTAATTAACTAACATCTGTCAAGTATGGGCGCGGCGTTTGATTGTGACTGTAATTATGTCTGTGACCAACGCATAGAGAAGAAGTAACGGCTCTTCTTCTTACTTGTATGAACTCCCTCTAAATAGAAGTGTGATTCCCAAAGAATATTCGTCTTACTTTAATTAGAAACAACGAAGAGCTTTGCATTTGATGGAGAGTTCAATAAATTATTTTTTTTCTCCGTTGCTTTTCAACTTGAGAAACTTCATAAATTATCAAGACGAACCCTTTCTAACGACATCAATTTCATGGTTAAGGAGCACACAAGGCTCTTGTTGTTCGAATTTCAAAAGGGAAAACTGTATGTATGTTCTTAGAGTTTTCCCAAGTGGACAACAAACTTGGGACAG
Organism: Myrrha octodecimguttata; assembly: GCA_958510865.1. NCBI lineage: Eukaryota > Metazoa > Arthropoda > Insecta > Coleoptera > Coccinellidae > Myrrha > Myrrha octodecimguttata. The sequence goes on from OY294056.1 coordinate 62,043,734, forward strand.
ATTTACCACCATCGTGTGTGGTACAACAATTACTGATAATATATTTCAAGAAGGACCAAGTTCGCGTTCCCAATTAATACGCTCATGGTATTTCAAGCAGTTCTGGTCCAGTGAGGACCACCGAAGTTTAATTAGACGATGATTCTTATAAAAATTCGATTGGATTCTACCTACGGGGTGTTTAATTTAGAGGTTACGTATACAGAGGTCCAAAGAGATGAGGATGGAACCATTCCTTTCTGTAAAAGTTGGTAGCAATTTTTTACTGTTTGAGTTTCCAAATTATTAGAGTTATTTGAGCTGATGGTCTATTTGATCTACCAGTGATTTTATGTAGAACAGGACTCATCATTTTATGTGATGCAAGTTTTGTTGAACTAAAGTTGGTAGCATTTTTTTACAGTTCGAGTTTCCAAATTATTAGAGTTATTTCAGCCGATGTTTTAATTTATCTACCAGTGATTTTATGTAGAACAGGACTCATTATTTTATGTGATGCAAGTTTTGTTAAACTATGGCTTCGTTATCACATGAACATTAATTATTATGATTATTATCATTTTACCGACTGATTTTTTTAAAGCTGTATAGGGTATGCAGAAATGCATACTTTTGAATGTGATGTCTGGTTTATGACTTGATGTCTGTGGTTCAATTTTGATGCGTAACTCTAACGTAAGTACTGCATAGGATATCTTGTATTTTTGTATTTTTTTCGAAAGAATTCAATAGTTCTGAGACTTGATCTCATTGACATATTCATTCCCAACATTTTTCAGAAAGAACTCTTGAGCATTTTTTCAATATACATACATTCTTTTAGGTGATGAAATCAATGAAGTTGAGGATCAAGAAGGCGTCTCATAACCCGAACTCGTGTCCAGGTCAGACAAAACACGATTTTTTCAAATCCGAGGAAAAATTTCGAACTTGCAAGATTGCAACTAATCGGTTCGAAAATGCATAGCCAGCATTTTCGAAAGACGAAACGTTTCCTCAACGTCCTGAAATTATCAGAGATGAGATCAAGGGGCATCATCTCGCCACTGGCAAACATTCTGACACTTTAATTAAGAACGAAAGTAAGTCATGAACTGCGATAACCCAAAATAATCGAACTTTATTCGCTAAAATTCGATAACTGCGTTATTTCGAAAACGTTCGGAATCCAGATTTTTCCTGAACGTATATCACCTATATTTGTTCAGATATTCGAGGGAATGTGGGTCATCTAGATAATTTTATGAGAATCAAAAAATCGGGTCGATAGCAGGTTACATAACCCTATGAAGTTTCAAGTGACCTAGCGAGGAAACTGATCCACTTGAACAAATCGATAATCCGTATCGCTTATTTGCACGATAAAGATACGTGAATTTTCTTCCTGTTTTGGACGAATTCAAATTCGCAATTTTTTTTTCAGGATTTAACGATAACAGCGGTTCAACTATCTACAGAATTAATTTTTGTTCAGTCATCTTGCATTTGATATACAACTGGGACATCCTGTCCCAGAAATAGACGTCAATTATTTACCCCCGTGTACTACGATCAACTGAATAGTTTTCATTAAATAATCAACAGAAATTTAAAACTTTGAAAGTTACTTTCAATAATCCCGTTCTGAAACATTTCACTCCTAAATATCTTGGAGTGAAATTAGATTCTTCTTTAAATTTCAAGGCTCATTCGGACAACTTACCCATGAATTTTAAATTTAGGAATAATATTCTTCAAAAACTAGCTGGTTCTTCATGGAGTGCCGACCCCACAACTCTTCGTACTGCAGCTTTGGCTTTTTCTGGTGCTGAATATTGTTGTCCGGTTTGGTTCAACAGCGCTCATGTTAGTAAAATTGATGCACAGCTTAATGTTGCCATGAGAATCATTAGTGGGACCATAAGATATACACCTTCACAGTACCTAGTTACCAGTTCTTTCAAATATTGTACCGCCCCATATTCGTAGACATAGGTTGCAGTGATAAAGTCTTGGGATAACTATCATTAATTTCCGAATTTATTTGCAATCATGTCTTATATTCTGGATTCTCAAATTGCTAGATTGAAATCTCGTAAAACTTTATGGATTAACGATTTTCCTTACTCCAATAAAACTGACTGACAAGGAAATTTGGCGTTCAGATTGGAATTCGTGTAATGTTTTCAAAAAAGGTTTGATCAGCGATACTTCAAAAAAAGTGCATGGTTCAAATGTTCCTAGGAAAATTTGGTGCATTTTGAATCGACTTAGCACCGGTCATGGTCGCTGTATTAGTTTCCTCTTCAAATGGGATTCGGTTGAAAGTCCAAGGTACGAGTGCGGAGAAGAAGAGGAAACAATAGAACATTTAGTTAAAAGTGGCACTTCATCGGTGTCTGAATCTTTTTTGAGATGGATCGTGAACTTCAAATTAATTTAATGAGAACTAAATCATTTACTAGTTCATATTGGTTTTTTCCTCTCCTTTTTTGTTTTCAGGTGTGATTCCAAGATTTCAATCGACATCGAAAAGGAAAGAAGAAATTTCGTCGATGAAAAAGAAGCCTTTCAATAACAAACAACAATTTCACCACCCTTATACAGGGAGACAGAGTTTTTCTTGAGATTTTCATCTGTGCTCTAGTATCATACGTAAAAACGTCTGGTACCCCGTTTACATCTCATCTCCTCTGCTAATACTGTGACATCACAATTTGTTCGATATAAAATTACTGCTCATCTCAAAAGAATATATATGTAGCTAAATTGGAGAAATTCCGGTAAATGTTGACATACAAAGTTCAGACAAACTCCATTTTCAGATCATTATTTCTACCAATGGATGAACGCTTTTTGTTGAGTCATGAATCATCCTTGAACCTGTTGAACTTTTCGCGGTATTTTCGTTCAAATATTTTCGATTGAAAACATCAATTTTAACGAATAATCTTATCTCTTTTTGGCAACGATGCACGATAACTATTACTACTACCAGCAGACTTCTATATTTTTCATTCCAAACACCGGCATTTCAGTGGTGACATTGCGACGATGCCAAACTTCACTCCCCAAATCCCTCAAATGAGAGATGGAATGATTGTTCGATAAATTTGATTTTCTCGATCAAAGAATGAGTTCATTTGAAAGAAAACACCAAGAATCGTTTTGAAAAGGTTGAAAGTTCATTTGTGATTTAACTAAAAGTAGTTAGCAATTGTAACTAGTAGAATAAGTGATCTAAATACTGACTTTTTCCTTTTTCGGAACTTTTGGGGACACTATTCGAAACTGAGATCCATCGCCGATTTTCCATCATAGATTCATGTTCAGAATACCAACTTGAGTAAATAGAACCAAAATCTCCATATATAAGGTATCAAAACTACATATATTCCTAATTTTAAAATTGTTCGATGTTTACTTTTTGCAATGCCACTCATCACTTAAAAATTCCAAACAAAGACCAAAAATTATCTAACCAATAAAGAGGCCTTAGTAAAAAGTAAACCTTTTTTCGGCATCCTTCAACTCAGTGTCCACATTGTAAGTCGATCTACTTTGATAGACAGCTTGTAAACGAATACTATTTGCAGTCATCCGTTCAAGAAAAATCTGTCAGCATTTTTTACTCTCACATTACCATGAACTATCTAGAGAAGCAGAATTGTGACCGAGTTCGTGAGTTCACAGAAGATAAGAAACATAGATTCTCGTCAAAGACAGAGATAACAATTATTCCTGTCGTGTTAATATCATTATCGCAATGTGTACTTGAATACTTGCGGTGTAAGCAGGAAATGGGAAGGAAGTAACTACAGGAACTGATTTGTCGTGTTTCAACTCGTGCTACTCGTTTATTCGAGAAATAAGGCCTTTTGTCGGGAAATTACGTTTGAGATCCGGAAATGAATCTAATCAGCATGGAAACTTGAATGGGGAATATCCCAAACCATATAGGAAAAAATTTTCCATTTCACTGCTATAGCAAAATCTTATTGAAGCTCCACAACCATGAATAACGTACTTGAAAGGATATAAAACTACCTGAAGCACTTCTTTAAATGTTCTCCATAATCTGGTCATTTATCATTTTGAATGCGATTTAACATAAAGAAACAATAAAACATTCATTTTCTGTGGATCACATATCAAATATACTACAAAAGACTTTTTATTCTGAGAAATCTTTCGATTATATTTCAAGGGAATGGAAAATGAAGGCGTCGTGGGAATATAATTTTTCACAAACAGGAGAAACAGGATTTGAGTGGAATTTCTTTAGAGAATTTGAAATCACACAGAAACAAAGACATACATCTAGTACACTATTTTTATTATTTGGCGAAAAAAGTGATTGACTCTTTCTCGGTTATATGTTTAACAAATGACTTTGACATCTTTAAGAATGAGAGAATTAACACCGTTTTTACAGTAACGTTAAAGTCTTAAAATCGATTTTCTACCTTGAACTAGGAATTATACAGAATTCTGAATTCAAACTCGGACTCATCCTCAATTCTGACTCCTAAGTTCCGACTTCGCACTCGAAATCAGACGTAATTCCGACTTCAAACTCGGAGTCATAATTCCGACACCAAATTCGGAAATATACTCAATTCCGACTCCGAATTCGTGATGAGCTCTTTCGCACTCAAAACTAAACCTAATTCCCGACAAACCAGTACGAATTGAAGAAAGTTCCGAATTAGAAGTAGGAATAAGGAATAATTCCATGTTTGAAGTCAGAGTTTAATGTCGGACTTAAGTACAATTTCGAGTGCGAAGTCGAAACTAAAGCTCATTGCGAGTTCGCAGTCAGGATTAAGTATATTTTCGAATTCAAGGTCGGAATTAATCTGAAAATATTTTTCGTGAAAATGTGACCCTTCGCCCTGGTCACTTTCGGGACTAAAAGCCCCGGAGGAGTGGCACATGGAGTATAATAGGAAGAGTGCGCCCTCTATGCAGACTCCAGAAAAGATAGACGTCGTCGCCTTATAGAATGAAAGAAGGGAGGAATAGAAAGCAAGCTGATTAGGAGGTACCAACCACAAACCAAATCGATCAAATTCTCGCCATTAAAACCACATACCCAGTCACGTGCGATGTCCTTTTAACCCGCAAAAAAACCCAATCGAACCCTACATTAATAATATTAGACAAGACCGAATTTCGAGGAACGATCACGATACCGTCTAGACATGAGCATGATGATCAAACAATAATTGGTACATAACAAAACACATTTGCTCGGTCTGCGGTGTTTGTTTTTCGTCCGGTCCATGCCATCCGGTCGCTCTTTTTAATATTAATCCTTTTCGATTGCTCTCCGGTACCGCGAAGGTCACGGATGCACTTACGCCTCCGTGGGAAACGTCGTCTTCGACGACCGAATAAACGAGATGATTCTTTTGATTTATTTCGGTCTGGGACGTCGCTTCTTATCCGGCGTATCTTTGGTCCTTTCCCGTCGCTAAATTGAAGTATTTAGGTCTTGTTAATCAGGCCGGAATTCGGATGCAAAAGCAGCAGCTACGACATGGACCTCGCTTATAAGTTTGTGTATAGAAAAACATGACTAATTCAAAATGGAGAACAGTTTGTGGCGTGTCGATGTGATCTATGAGCTAATCCAGGTAACGAGGCGGTGAGCAGAGCTACTTATGAACTTCCGCAAAAGAGATTGATAGAAACCATTGGAACAGCATAGTCCAGAGACGACCCAAGCCTAAGACTGGTCTATTATCGAAACTGATCACGTTTGTTCGTTGTTCCTGCATGAAACTGTTTTAAGTTGCATTTCATCGTTTTCATGATTATCAGGGCAGATGCGTGTAATGCACAAGATGCATAAAATAAAACCAGTGTTGACACTTTCTTGGTGTCCAAAACGCGGTCTTAGAATAGACGACTTCGGCCCAAGTTGCCAACCCACAATTTTCTTCACAAATTTACTATCACTGGGGAACGGGAAATTCGACATGATGAGGTTCGCGTTATTTATAAATGTCCATAAAAGATGCCTCGGCTTTTAAAACAAGATAATTCCTTCCAAATATAGGGTTTTGTTAAGATCATCTCTGATTGATCTAATGTTGGGATCCCTGATTTCATATTGATAGTGTCAAATGTATATAGGATATGTTCCGCAAATCAACTTGGTTATTTCGGTTGCCGGTTTTCCATTCCGTGAATATGAAATATTCGGTTGATTCCTGAAAAGTCAATTACGAAATTTGATTGATGAAAAAACGTTCTTTCTGTAACCAGAACGACAATCAATGTTCTATGGTAACATATCCATAGCATAGAACAATCTTTATTTATTTTATGATCCATACAACATAGAAGAGCCAACAATCAACAATGGAAAAATTACTGGATATGGTCTATGGATAATAAGGTGAATAAAGATTGTTCTATGCTATGGATATGTTACCATACAACATTGATATTCGTTCTGGTGCATAGACTTAATATGTCTATGTTCTGGTGACAGAAAGATTGCTTTTTCATCAATCAAATTCCGTAAGTAACCTTTTTTTCAGGAACTAACCGTATATTTCATATTTACAGAACGGAAAACCGGCAACCGAAATAACCAAGTTGATTGGCGGAACATATCCTTTATAAACTTGACACTATTAACATGAAATCAGGAATCCCAACTTGAATTTCAGCCTAACAAAAACCTATATTTGGAAGGAATTATCTTGTTCGAGGAGCCGAGGCATCTTTTACGGATATTTATAAATAACGCGAACCTCATCATGTCGAATTTGTCCTGAAATTCCCGTTCTCTAGTGGTAGTAAATTTGTGAAGAAAATTGTGGGTTGCCAACTTGGGCCGAAGTCGTCTATTGACGACTTCGGTCCTAGTTGACAACCCACAAATTTCGTCCAAATTCACTATCACTGGGGATGTAACATTTCTGAACAAATTCAACATGATGAGATTTGCGATATTTATAAATATTCGTAAACGGTGCCTCGGCTCCCCAAACAAGATAATTCCTTCTAAATAAAGGTTTTTGTTAAGATTATCTCCGATTGGCTGAAATTCGAGTTGGGATTCCTGATTTCATGTCAATAGTGTTAAGTTTACATGGATAAGTTCCGCAAATCAACTTGGTTATTTCGGTTGCCAGTTCCGACAATCGATGTTCTATGGTAACATATCCACGGCATAGAACAATCTATATTTCCCTTATGATCCATAGACCATACTTAATAATTTTTTTATTGTTGATTGTTGTCTCGTCCATGTTCTATGGATCATAAAGTAAATAAAAATTGTACTATGCTATGGATATGTTACCATAGAACATTGACTGCCGTTCTGGTGACGAAAAGACTACTTTTTCTTCAATCAAATTCCGTAATTGACCTTTTTTTAGGAAACAACCGAATATTTCATGTTTACGGAAAACCGGCAACCGAAATAACCAAGTTGATTTGTGGAACATATTCTATATGAACTTGACACCATTGACATGAAATCAGGAATCCGTACTTAAATTTCATCCAATCGAACAAGATCTTTACAAAAACCTATATTTGGAAAGAATTTTCTTGTTTGAAAAGCCGAGGCACCTTTCAAGGATATTTATAAATAACGCGAACCTTATCGTGTTGAATTTGTTCTAGAATTCCCCTTCCCCAGTTACAATAAATTTGGACGAAATTTGTGTGTTGGTAACTTGGACCGAAGTCGTCTATTGCGAATGTACACAAGTTCACAGAAAAGGCTCTATTTACAAACCTTTTTCGGATTGCACACAATCCACGGTTGACGTGAACCTACCCTAAAGACAAAAACTGTCCAAGAAAAACCGTTCGGTTGATCCTACCGTGTATGCCGGCCCTTCGGACCTCCCTTCGAGCGTACGACGAGTCTGGTACGAGAGATAGCAGGTCGGGACTTGTCGCCGCGTCAAAAAGGTCACGAGACGCCGACTTGTATTAACCCGAACCCCGAGAGTACCTTGCCTTCCGTCTGGCATCATCGTATTCGTTGCTTTTCATTCAATCTGCCGTACTGTCCGACGTTCCTTTCTTCGGGCCAAAGCCGCGGAATGAGAGGAGAAAAGCCGACCACCGTAGGAACCTGTAATTTCGATGATAACTTGCATGTCGGGAAACGAGGATCGATGCGTGTGGACGAAACTTTGCTGCTACGCCGGATTCTGTGTTTTCTGACATGAAGTGGGTCGGTAATTTGCAAGGTTGGAGATGGGGTGAAGCAGTAGAGAGAGAAAAAGATCATGAATGAAGTAAAACCCCAAATTTTTCTGTTGCGAAGTTATTGATTAGATCTTTGGATCAATGTACGGAGGAGTATGTAATCCTGAACAAAAATCTTTGTTCGAAACAAAGAGGTCCCTCATTGTTCAGAAAATATGGGCGCCCGAAGTTCTGAATTGATGCATTTACATGTCAATTTCTCCACCAAAAAAAATGGCCACCCGTTCATACAGGGTGAGTCTTTGAGTTGTACATTAATTTCAACCATAAATTCCTCTAATCAAATAAACAACTTTTTTCATTTGCCATTTTTACAGATTCGGCTCAGGTAAAAAGTTATAAGTATTTGAATATTTCTCAATGTGCTAATACACTCCTGCACTTTCTCTGCAAGTTCACAACAGATATCATTTACGATGCTTTCTTTTGCAGGATAACCAATCCAATATTTGAAATTCAAAGAATATGATTGAAAAACTCATTCACTCATTTAATTCTTATGATTTTGTGCATTTCACTTCACTGGACTATTGAAAAGGTAATTTTCCACTCGATATTCAATTTCATTCCACTATAAAGTTATACACAATTCCATCCTCGCCCATTCTCACATTGAAAACTACATAATTATTATTTGAATCAAATTTATACATGAATCACTCAACTAACCTTAACAAATTAATTGAACTCACAAAATAGCATTGACCTAAGTACATTAGTTCTATGTGAAATAGATAAATATTTCTGTGTATTCTATGATTCGGATGAACGTAGACGGAGCTTAATTTACCGCCTTTACTAGCTCAGGGACGGATCCATAAAAATGAGGTAATTTCTTGAATTTTCATCAGATCTTATAACATTCAACGTCGAATATCTCAAAAACGGTGCGTTTGAGAGAAATTTTAAGGAATAATTAAGCATTCTAAAATGATTAGAGTTTCGAGTTATTGAGAAAACATAATTTAGGATACTTAACTCCAAAACCTGAAATTTTCAATTCTCTAGGTGTTCTTCAGAAAACAAAGGATTTACTGCAGAGGGGACGCATAGAATTGAATTTGTCGCATTTGGATATTTTAGCGTTAAAATAAAAATTTTCCAGGAAAGTGAACGTGCAAATCACCATCATTGACAACATAAAACATAAATTACCGGGAGACTTACCACAGATCAGATGATACCTGAATATGGAATGAGTCATGCACCGTGAACAAATAAATCATGAAAATATTTGTGAATTTTTTCTTCATTGTTGAATTCTGAGATTCTTCACGCAGAAACATGAATTTCGGAAAAGGAGTGAATTACATTAATATTAAAACATTTTCGGTGGAAGTAAAAATTAATATTTCGCATAGTAGATTCAATTTTATCTTTCTCGTTCACCAAGGCGAACTTGTCGTACCATAAAACCAAACGTGTATGTCAACCCTGCGTCTCTCAGTGGTAGCAGCTGCCGGGTCGACCGGCCTTTTCCCGTTGTTCGTTTGTTTCCTATTCTGTAATCGTTTCGTACTCGACGGATGTTGTTTCGCGCACATCTTTTTTTTTCTTCTTTTCTTTCGGCCAGACGCAATTGTTTGTGCACAATAAATATTATTTGCATATTTTTATGCCGAGGGAACCTCGTTGCCACGATGGCTCCAAACACTCGAATGTGGTATTCGGTTATGGCAATGTTTTTTTTTTCGAAAGTACCTATACTCTGTTCACTTTTATAAACTATCCCGGTTGGCCATGACATTATGATACATTCGGCGTGTACATTTTGAAAATGTTAGGTGATAGTCATTTTCCTGTCAGATGACTAAACAACGGCGTCCTCTCTACATAGAGGTCGTAGTAATTACGTATTTTTCAAAATGTGAATTTACTTTGGGAATATAATGAATTCGAGAGGATATTATGTGAATTCAATAATCCCAAAGACCTGGCGAATGTTGAAAAAACTTTTTTCTCTGTTAACACTGGAAATATTTCATGTTCTCCCGTGTACAATGTGACATTTCGAGGCAGGTTAACGTACGACTATGATTTTTCACAGTACAACACTCGATATCTGAATGCCACTCGTTGTTTATTCGGCCCGTTACACATTCTGCGGCGTTGCCGATTAATGAACGTCATAAATTACGGGCAATCAAGATGCATTTACCAAAATTTCGGCCGGCTCTCTAATTGGCAATGATGGAATCCACGTACCGTTCGTCGACATTTCGACGGGTTTCGCGAGGTGGCCTTTTACCGGCCCCAGAGAACTTTTTAAACGTCCACCGGTCGGCTCCCGAGATGATTCCATTAGGACCGATATGCGATAAGGATCGAAGGTTCCGGCGCCCATAAGATTCCAATCGTCCGCCTAGTAACCGCCGGGGTTTAGAGGAAAATTACAGGTTATGGGCCGATCGGACGGTACGACGGCAACAGCTGGTTTGGACAGACCGTTTAATTCGGATTTCGTGACCATTTAGGATAGATTCGATAAAGTGTGCCCATGGTTCGTCAATACATCGGTGTAAATTTTCACAGTTAGCGGTACCAACTGCAGTGTCTAAAAGATACCGTGATTCGACCAATGAAACGTATACTTATTGTATCGGCAAGTTTTGTTTTACTCGAATAGGGTTGCGAAATGTCATCACCAATTTTGACCTCCATGTTGTGACGCCATTGGTGATTTCTTCTGCAAATATACAGAGTATAGATCATGTTGACATGTTTTATCATGTCGCCGATAACGTTGTTGCGAGTCCGCAATGATATATCTTTCATGTTGAAATGTATATCTACTTAATTTGGGTGTGATCCAATAGACTATTTGATGGTTGACATATCAAACCTCCTTCGTCGGACAAATAATTCTTCGAATTTTGAAACAAATAATGAAAGCTTACCTATTAATTTCATTAGAAAAGTGAAGTCTTGGCATCTTTCCGCAAATTACAAAACATGCAATTCCCTATATTTGAACTGCTCCAGTTATAATGGAAACAGCACAGATTAGGATTAAGATTAGGTAATCTTTATTCCTTTTGATTAATATAAGGACAGGGTATATAAACAAAACTTCACACATCCTATGAAATATCACAGAAAACAATGAGAATAACAAAAATTACTGAACAGAAGTGCCAACGTATGTTCCCCACCAACTACCCTCTTACTTTAGGTACCCTCTGGTCTACTTATCTCGCCACTTCACTGTTGAAGAAACCAGCCAATGGAATAATTTAATGAAAAACATATACATCTTCATCTCCGGAAGCACTGAAATTTGTTTGAAAATGCGGCATTTTATATTTATGCAGCAGAAATAATATTTCAACAGAAAATAGTTCATTTGCAATTGGACTTTGAAATTCAAAGTAGCAAGTTACTGAGACGAGAATTTCGCAGCATGATATCTGAGGTTTATTTATCATTAGAGAAAACAACAAATACATCTTCACCTCCGGAACCACTGAAATTTGTATGAAAATGCGGCATTTTAGATTTATGCGGCAGAAATAATATTTCAACAGAAAATAGTTCATTTGCAATTGGACTTTGAAATTCAAACTAGCAAATAACTGAGACGAGAATTGCGCAGCATGATATCTGAGGTTTATTTATCATTAGAGAAAATAATGAACCATAATCAGATCTAGAATTGTAAGAACTGACCACGGTCTGTCGGAGAAAAATATTCTTATTTACATACGATTCCTAATTGGTTCAAATAAATGTGGATTTATAATGACGGCGGATATTTGATCTTGTATAATGGTCGTAATTAATCTGTAACATCACAATAAAGATCATCACGAATAACCATGGCTCAATGCTGTTACAGTTGGTTTTAATATAAATCGCAACGAAATAAATTGCATTGATATCAATCGTAAACACTGATTTCGAGTTAATATTTGTAGATAATGATTAGGGCTTAATGGCGAATGCCAAATCCGTGAGCGGGTAAAATCCACCAAATGATTCCGCTATTCGAAATTACATTTTTCCAAAAATAAAGATCCGACCGTATAAAATTTTGTACTTGGTCGATAAATGACGGCGGTTCATGCAGTATTTTGTGAGAATCATTAAATTTTGCACAATGTTGTCCTTCAACATCTTCGAACTAGCTGCGAAGTTTCGTCACCATTGAATCAGTATTTCTTGAGTTATACCGAAAAAAACAATGATATCCAGTAGGAAATCACGAAATTCTATATATTTTTTCCCAATATCTCCAAAGCTAATAGCCGTATCTAATTGAAATCTGGTACACTGCTGTGAAATATGAGTTTCTGAAATTATTTTTTGAAAAATTTTTTTTTTTAATTGAGTGACAATACGATTTCAACGAAATTCTGCTTAAAGTTGCGCGTCGCTATGCTCTAACTAACTGCCAAGTTTCAATCCAATCGCTCCAGTAGTTTCTGAAATATGAGGGAAACAACCTCAAAATTTCAAATGGCTAACCACGGCATTCCGATGCGCGAACTATCCTGCAAGTTTTGAGTCGCTAGCTGGCTCCGTTCGACAGTTATCGTGACCACGGCCGACCGTACAGACAGAATAGATTTTGACACCGGATTCGTCATTAGTGAGTCGAACCTAGTCGTTTGTGACTATTTCGGCTGATCATCGAAAATGACGGACAAAACGATAGCACGCTGTTTCCCCAGAACTGAAAGTTGGCTCAGTAATTATCATGCTACGCAACCTTAATCAGCCAAAATTGTGTAACGGAACTAGACTTTCTGTTAAAAGAGTGTTTACAAACTTGATAGAAGGTACTATTATCATAGGAAAGTTCAAAGGTGAGGATGTCCTTATTCCGAGGATTCCACTAATGCCATCTTATTTTCCTAATGAATTTAAGCGTGTCCAGTTTCCAGTGCGACTTCCATTTGCAATGAGAATAAATAAATCACGAAGTTAATCCTTACAAGTTTGTGGAATAATAATAATAATAATAATACTCCTTTATTTCTGAATGAGTTACATTCCCAAAATGAGAACAACAACTAAAAGAAATAGCGTTCTAAAAAAAATCATATCTCATTTATTGTCGAGAAATTCCTTTATAGTGTAGGGTTCTAAGTGGATCAGGTATTTTCTGACTTCTCCTTTGAAGGTTTTTTGTGCTCTTAGGTTTTGCAATCTGCTTGGCAATTTATTAAAAAATTTGATGCATCTGTAATGAGCTCCCTTCTCCGTAAGTGCAAGTTTATGTATTGGGTATGTTATTTCATTGGATCTTGCGCGTAAAACATACGACAATTACAGACATTCGAACAGATTGATAACGCTCTCGTTCCGATTAAGCGAGATTACATTTTGTTCATATATTTTTTATAGTTCGCGATTGATTAAAAAATTCAGCATATACTGCTGCCCCACCCATTTCAGGGTGATACGCATCGCGAACGATTCTGTAACGGTACCGAGCACACAAGACACAAGATCAATCATCCGGTAGACCAGTTACACCCACGTGCTTAACTCATCTCTCCTACATGATCAGCGAACTATATCTTATCATAAATCGTGGTTCTCTTCCTTGAATCGCGATAGATGATACGTGGACGGACGGACAGTTGTTGTTAGTTCAATATGCCGGAATGATACAACAAGCCCGTTGTGTTTAGTATGAGGTCATAACCGACAATGCGATTCCGGATTACAGATAATGTGGGAAATAGATCAAGGTTCTTGGGAAGTCCGAGCTAAGTGGCGGATTTGGTCACCCCTAGAAGATACGATATCTCAGCTGTTGAGTTTTTCACACAGGAACACAGATTGTGTTTTAGTTGCATCGATGGTAATTTCGGAATGAATGAAGAAGGTCTTTCTTGCGTTTCCGTTGATTTTATACAGTGATAGGTGGACTCATGATAGTCCTTATTTTCTTCCTTGTTTCTCTAGTTATATCGAGATAATTTCAGCATAATATGGCGTGTCAATGTGAAAGGGAAAAATCAGTAAAACAGGTAAAATCAGGTAAACTTTCCAATCAATTTGTATCAACCTTGTTCTGAAAGTTATTCGATGAATTTTCGGAAAAAACATTACATATCTTGTTAGTATTTCTTCAAAGAAGTCAAGAAAATGACTGAAAATGCAAGAATAAATAATATGGTAATATTGGTATAAAAAAAATTGTTATGGCATCTGAAAGTTAATTTTTTTCTCACGTGAGATTCGCTGGTATTCTGGGAAATGCTGTTATTGTTCATATTCGAATGGTCCGTTCCCGCAAAAAAAAATGTTTTCAACAAATTTTTTTTTTTCAAAATTTCAGTTCTCACAAAAAACAGCACGCAATTGCGTCTTGTTATCTTTAGATAAGTGACGGCAAACAAGATTTTAATTTGAGAATTAAAGATTTGCAGTCCATGAAGAAAACAGCGATTGGAAAAGACTTGCGAATCTTTGGGTATCAAGAAGTCTACCACCCTCAGGTGGGCAAAAAAAAAACGAAAATAGAAAAAGGAAAATGCCAAAGAAATAGCAAACGTATATATAGTTTAAACTGAAGAAGCCAATATACAACTGATTATTCCCTATTAGAATGTGTTTAGTCTCAATTTGATATGTAACGATGATACTAGCTACAGAATTGCCGATTTTTTTAATGTGTTCTTCATAAATATTGACCCTTCGACAACGACATCAGTTTTTGTCTATCTAATACAGAAATAGGAAATCCTCTTCAAAAGTGTCCAATTTGGTCCACCCTGTACATCCGTCTCACCGCAAAGATGACGCTTCTTTGTACCCTACAACAAGCGACTGAAAAGGAATTATTTTATCGTTCACCATACTTTTGAAAAATATAACTTCATCACGTCTTTCTACTTTATTTACGATACTGACGAAACTTCACGTATTTTGTAGCGATTTTCCAATCTCCGCGCCGCCGACACCGCTCAACGTAAACGCACCGGAGTTTTACGGCGACTTCAAAGCGAATTAGCCGCGGACTGTTTGCGTCTCCTGTCGTCGCGACGCGCATAAAACGCACTATAAAACGTTTTATGCGAATGGGAATTTCATTAATCCCGCGGGAACTATGGGAAGATTTTAACGGTGAGGACGTAAATCTCATCGCGTCAGCGTAGGACGTTAAGGCGCCGACAACATTGTTTTCGAGACGTTTTAGCGAAATGGAACGAGCAGGGGCGGTTGCGGCTGGCTCAGGTCCGAGAGCGAGGGGGAGCCGGGGAACCGCAGAATTTATACCCCAATTTCGGCCGGAATATCCAAAAATTACTGCCCGCGGCGGCACTCAATCGTGACTTTGGCCGCGATAACTCACCGAGACTGGAGGGTACGTTTCACTTTATCAAACCAAAACAGAATCACGGCTACAGAACGGGGGTCTTTCGAAATTTTCGCATTTTCGTACACAGAGAAATAGGATTGAGAGATAATATATATGCATATTCTTGGATTAAATAATCTTCTCCCAAGAATAATAATTTGAGATCGACCAATATTCTTCTGTATTCAACTCTTCTCGTTGTTTGCCCTTTCACATGAATTTTCTTGAACCGAAACAAACGTCCCTTTCACCTTAGAAAATAATTTCAGCTAATCATAGTTTGCTCGGATCAAAAATATAATTTCTTATTAAACGCGTTCTAATGACGAGAGCACGTAAACGTGACCCTCTTGACCAATAAGCAGTATTAGAGCTGAAGAAGTTTGTAG
Organism: Myrrha octodecimguttata; assembly: GCA_958510865.1. Lineage (NCBI taxonomy): Eukaryota > Metazoa > Arthropoda > Insecta > Coleoptera > Coccinellidae > Myrrha > Myrrha octodecimguttata. The sequence continues at coordinate 62,059,661 of OY294056.1, forward strand.
AATGAAGAATAGCAGAATATATGTTTATTTAGATAAGAAAAAAACGCCATGACCGCCGAAGTGGATAGTGAACAAGTGCGTTTGTGTTTTTGATGGTGCATTATGAATTTGGTATAAATGGCGGACTACTTATCAAGATCAAGGGAGTTTTTCGGGAACAGCGTTTCGAAAGACGTAAGGGTTCGTTTCAGGAATGAGCTTGGTTAATCTCGAACAAGGTTTGATTTGAAAAATGTTTGTATACGCGGGTACATGCCTACATGCATGTATGCTATAACATTTCAGTGTTCCGGAAAAATGTCAACCTGTAGATTTGCTATCGAAATTGACAGACCACATTCTGTGAACTCTAAAGTTATGAAAATTTAATATTCTTAGAGGAGAAGGACTAGATGAAGATAAATATTTTGGCACTCCAGACATACCGTGAAATGCCGTAACAAGCCGGTAAGTCTCATCTGAGAGAGCCCACAGTTCCGCTCTCGTGAGATCGAATTGAGCAACTATAACCACACGTAATTTTCAACGAGGCTCGAAGAAATCGGACCGGTCTAATTGAAGAAGAATGATGTATGCTCCTTCCTCTCGATCTCAGCCCGATGTTGAAGCTCTCACATCCGCGTTACTGTAGTTTGAAAGCCTGCGAGGTATGTGACCTTTCGAAATATCGATACATTCTTCGGTATGCAATCTCCACTTCTGATCTAGATAGGCCGCTTAATTGACGATATATATAATATTATTAAAAAGGATCACGCCCACCTGGTCGTGCCACGCCCGAGCGAGAAACAAGTAGAAATTCAATAAGCAACAATGGGAGCAACGAAAAAAAGTTTAATTCAGGTCGATCAACTCAATGGACAAGCTATTCTAAATCGCTACTTGACAAGTCGCTAAACGAATGATACTAGTTTCAGAGGTTTTTTTTTGGTTGATGCCTGTTCGAAATGATTATGGACCTAATCGGTCGGCTTCGTATGCAAATTCAGGTTTGTACCATCGATCTTTTTAGCCTAATTGCTTAATTACGTCATATTCGATTCGTTGATCGAACCATATTCGCTGAGGTCAATCGCAGAGTTCTATGACTCTATTCTGACAGGTATCGCAATGTCTGCCAGATGCATAGACACATTAAACTCATAAGTCTACGGCCAGATGGAACTGAAGCAGATTTTCGATGCATGCAGTCATTTTTAGGACTAAGGAGAAAACATAGATGAAATTGTACGGATCTTGAATGATGAATCGAATAATCTATTCGAGTGGTCAAAGAACAACTACCCTAAGGTCAATATTAATAAAAAAAAAACCTAGAAAAGCACTGCTGTAAAGGCAGCCGCTTTTGTGCGAATATTAAATGGAGATGACCGCTTTGGCGACGAACATGCGCGCAAAAGCTGCTGACTTTACGGCCGTGTTTTTCTAGCTTTTTTTTCGATTAAGTACTGGATTTCAATTCGATCTAATCTGTATTTTTGGAAATAAAATTCTGAATGGGTATATCTACGGGATCATTGGGCGGATTTCACCCATACACGAATTTTACCTTCGTTATTAAGCTCCAAACCTACTCTACAAATATCGAGTTTCTAAGTAGTTTCCTCCTGAAGTTAGAATCTCGATATTTGTAGAGTGGATTTGGACCTTCACGAAGGCCAAATTCGTGAAAGGGTGAAATCCACCCAATGATTCCGCAGAAATTTTATTTTCCCTGTATTTCCAAAAATACAGATTTGATCGAATTGAATCCAGTACCTAATCGGAAAATAACAGGTTCATCATTCAATTTTTTCCATATTTTCGACGTCTTCCATTCTCAAGAGTTTTCATTTCGAATTCAAGACCGAAATGGATCCAACATCTGCCTAAGCGATGAAACGACGCTTTCTATGGTCCGTCTGGTGGTCGTAATAAGCCCACTTTCCAACGTTCAGTTGGCTTATTCTGCTGAATTTTCGCACATAAGTAGTATGAGCTGCTCAAGCACGTGTTGCATAAGGAGTACATAATTTGTAATTTCACAGTAATTATATGTATCTTTAATAAGTCAAATTTTTACTTAATTGTACTGCTTTAGATGTTCATTGAAATACAAAATAGATTAGAGAGTCGGCGGTTTTCACTAAGGCTGATTTTTGACTGGAGTGATTATGGTCAACTGGATTATCTTTCACGAGGTCGAATATAGAATTAAATCGCAGGTGTATTTGGGATAATAAGAGTGTTGATATTGATCTTTTGGCGCAGTAGTTCACTGACGATGATCAACTAAATGCCGAAAACGGAAGTAGTTCAGAGAAAAGACACCCTTAATTATTATAATCGAATGAAGATCTTAGAAGTTCATGATAAGATACAAATTATAACTGGCGACGAGGCAAAAGCGAAACATTTTCTTAAATACGATGGAAAATGGAATTTTCCAGAATGAAAATCTGGAACAGCTAATTGGAATATGGAATAAGTCTTTGAAACTTGAAATTTAAGCGATAATTGAGGTCAACTTCAGAACCCAATAAAACTTCAATTCCCTACTTCCAGAAAAAAAACAGGTTGCCACTTCTTAGACAAGTGGAAGCTTGGCAACTCTCGTTCAACAACAGATTCTGTTATGATGCACAAAATTGTTGTATATTATTCACGGTAAACATTGTCTCATCAACATTTCTGAAAAGAAAAAACAATTTTATTATACAGGGTGTATCTGAACAACACTGAAAAAATTCAAGGAGTGATTCTGTGATGAATATTTAAGGTGGGTATTTGTTAAAAAAATGTTTTGAGAAACCTCCCTCCGGAAAAGTTACACCCGTCCGAAGATTAACCAAAAAAATGCTTCTCTTTTTAATTTTCTCTGTATATTAATTAAGCTGAAGACACGAAACTTGGTCAATATAATTCGTCAATAAAACTTCACATTTTGGAATTTTTTCAACCCTGAAATATGCTAAGAAGGGGTTGAAATAGTCAACCCGGAAGATATTTTTTCTTACTACTTCATTTTGGACACAGATTTTCCTTTTGAAACTACATGCCTGAGAAGCCCAATTCATTTACTAACTTTTTTATCTACACAAGTTTTTTCGAAAACTCAAGCGTTTAAGAGAAAAAAATAAGGAGAAGAAATTCAGCAGGCATAATTCATCGCATATTTATTTCAATGAGAAGAAGAGTAAATGCTTGTATTGAAGCTGAGGGAGGTCATTTTCAACATTTATTGTAATTGTATAGTCGATATTCGAGAGGTTTTTGTTAATTGTTCGCTCTTGTTTTAGTTGCAAAAGTCTAAGCTTAGTAGAATCATAGTTTGGTTAGTTGTTGTTCATTAATATGGTATTTAACATGAGTTATGTTTTTCTAGTAAATGCTCAAGTTTTCGAAAAAACTTGTGGAGATAAAAAAGTAAGTGTATGATTGGGCTTTCAAGACATGTGTTTTTGAAAGTGAAGTTTTAATCCAAAAAAAAGTTTTAAGAAAAAATATCTTAGGGGTTGACTATTTCATCCCCTTTCAAGCATAATTCAGAGTTGAAAAAATTCCAAAATGTGTAGTGTTATTAATGAATAATATTTACCGAGTTCCGTGTCTTCAGCTCAATATAAGTTAAGGAAAATAAAAGAGCGAAAAATTTTTTGCTGTTGATTTTCGGAGGGGTGTAACTTATCCGTAGGGGGTTTTTCAAAAAATTTTGTCCCAATACCTTCTTCAGTTTTCACCCATTAATTTTTGTCGTTGTTATTCAGATACACCCTGTATACAGAAGTACTATGAATAAAAATGTCGCAGCCTATTTTTGCTAATAGCGTCTAAAATCCTTATGTGTTTCTGGTTTAGCAACCTAATTCATCATGAAAGTAGGAATTTCCAGGTTTCAATGGTGCAACTTCATTCGATAACTTCTATCCTAAACTTTACCGTGAAACAATTTCTTGTTTACGATCGAATGCCGCTAAGGGCACATCGTTCAACGAAACGAGCTGAGAACCACTTAATGTGGTATCATAATTCCTCTACGAATCAAACATAAGCATTGAAGAAGTCATAAAAGTCGTTTCGTAGAAAGCACACCAATTAATATCTCATTGAAACCTAATATGGGGGAGATAATGGGAATCGTTTTCTATGAGGGGTGAACTTCTGTACCCGTATGGTCGGCCTTATTGCTTCATTCCGCTCCTAGGACACTGTGCACCACGTTGTTCAACCCCTACTTATGTGGGGCGTCGGTTCTCCGAAAAGATGTCAAGATCCGAAGTTTCTATGGAATCCCATTATTTATGTACCCGAATTATCGGTATTCCTTTCATCTGCTTTGATTTATGAAAAGGTGGTGGGTATACATGGGGGTCCCAGGAAGTACGTTGCCAATTGTTAAATGAGATTTATGCGGTCAGCAAGATGTTTGTATGGTCATGGAAAAGCAGTAGATGTCATTGCTATTGTTAATTTCTAACGATTTTTACTTTATGTGGGGAAGCGAGGTGATAGTAATCTAGGTTAGCGATTTCGATGTTTTGCTTTTGTGTATTTATTGCTTGGTTATTTACTTGTTCATTCTCGAATTCGTTGCAAATGTTCCACTGATTTCATGTTAGAATATTGATTTTTTTCGTGGTTTGGAAATATTGGGATTAATTTTTTCTAATAGACGACTTTATTAGCACTGGGGAAGGCGAATTTCAGAACTTATTCGACATGATAAGGTTCGCGTTATTTAGAAATATCCGTAAAAGAAGCATCGGCTCCTAAAACAAGATAATTCCTTCCAAATGTAGGTTTTTTTTAAGATTATTTCTGATTGGTTGAAATTCAAGTTGGGATTCCTGATTTCATTTTAATAATGTCAAGTTTATACAGGATATGTTCCGCAAACCAACTTGGTTATTTCGTTTGCCATTTTTCTGTTCCGTAAATATGAAATACTCGGTTGGTTCCTGAAAAAAAGATTGATTACGAAAGTAATCTTTCTGTCACCAGAACGACAGTCAATGATCTATGGTACCATATCCATGGCATAGAACAATTCATGATGTTTTACTTACATCATGGAATAATCTATATTTACCATATGATCCATAGACCATACTTAGTAATTTTTTCATTGTTGATTGTTGTCTCGTCGTGTTCCATGGATCATAAAGTAAATAAAGATTGTTATATGTTACCATAGAACATTGACTGTCGTTCTGGTAACAACAAGAACGTTTCTTCATCAATCAAATTCCGTAATTAACCTTTTTTTTCAAGAACAAACCGAATATTTCATATTTACGGAACGGGAAACCGGCAACCGAAATAACCAAATTGATTTGCGGAACATATCCCACGTGAACTTGACACTATTAACATCAAATCAGGAATATCAACTTAAATTTCAGTAAATCAGAGATGATCTTAACAAAAACTTACATTTGGAAGGAATTTTCTTGTTTGAGAAAACGTGGCATCTTTTACGGATATTTATAAATAAGGGAACTTATCATGTCATATCAGTGATAGTAAGTTTGTGAAGAAAATTGTGGGTTGGCAACTTGGGTCGAAGTCGTCTATTAGATTTAAGAAAATCGATGATCATAGAACGTTTATACAGACGTGACATGTTTGTGCATGGAATTTTTGTTTAATCATATATGAAAATCAATTTAATGAATTCTGAGGGACCCCTCAAGACCCATATAGTAATGGTCGGGTGAACATCCAAATATATCTTGATTATTCATCGAAAAATCAAAGTTAATCCATCGAAAAAGATAGGGGAATTCCCCCAAACTTAAAGCCTTCGTAAAATTTCATGGTTTCGTACCTCCAGAGTCACACTACCCCATCTCGAAAAAACAAATTAAAAGAGGGGGGAAACCGGATTCGTTCGATTTTCACACGAGCCCGTCGATTTCGAAAAATAAACATCTGTCGAACTAGGCTAATCCCGACCTCAATCCCTACAGAATAGGCAAGAAAACGTAAACAAAAGATCATCCGTATTGGGGTTCTCGAAGTTCATACGGGAAAGATGGGGACTATCGAAACATAATAATGGGTGTAGCGAACAAATTGTAACGTTTTTTATATGTACGCGCAAGGTACTCGCCCGCCCTTCCTGCTTAAGCGTGATGCTATGAAAAAAATGCAACGCATAGACTTGTCCGTGACGGAAGTATCGGATGTTTATGATGAACTAGTTTGGGTCGTCGTGTTTTATACACAAGATCAGGTAGTGCGTATTTTTCAATATCCACGATATTCTCACGATGTTCTCAAAGTTGTTTCAGTCTCCGCGATGTGAAAAAAATCTATATATCTACTGCGGGGTAATTCAGAATTAAATGCAGTTCTTTGAGGATGTGAATCCCTACGTGATCTCAAGAATAAAATCCTAGAAAAGTCAGCAGCTTTTACGCGCTTGTTCACATTGCGAAATGGCGACTTTTTCAAAAAAAATATAATTTGTTTTCAAATTTTTCCATGGATAATTCTTATTGACACTTTTCATCTTCCAAACAAGTTCCATTCCGATCAGATAAATATTTTTCGAGTTATTGAAAAAACAAAATTTAACATTTCTGAAACACAAGAACCATTCGGCAGATTTGGCCCATTAACGAACTCAACCGAGATATTCAGAATCAAAATCTAACCTGAAAATTTCAAGACTCATACAAACACGGAGTTTTATTGACATGGTTCGTAAAGTTTTTTTTTAATTTTCCTCGAAAAAACTCATTTTTTTCAAAAAAAAATCATGGAATTAATATGAAATTCCGCATAGATCTTAACCCTTTATCTCACGGAAATATACCAAATTTGAATAAGATTAGAAATTAATTATTGAAAATATCGGTAAAATTATGTAAAATTTTGTGTTATTTCTGGGTATAGTTTTCATTGTCTGAGTAACTCAAAAAAAAACAGATCTTATCATGATGAAACTTGGAAGCAAGTTGGAAAATACTGATAAACAAGCTTGTGTCCTTTCATTAGAACAATTTTTAAAAAATGTGTTTTGAGATTTCGAACAAATTTTTCACCCACCTTGAACAGTACATGCAAAAACAAGGAACTCGAAATTCGAAATTTTAAGACATGGTTTGGGGATGAATTAGGTAGATTGAATTCGTAAATCAGCCAAATCCACCTAATGATTCCGTAGACACCTATTCAACATTTCACCTGTCCAATATGTCCAAATATACAAATTGAATCAAATTAAATCTAGTACTTGATCGAGAAATGATAGCTTGAAGGTTAATGCAAAATTTCATGAGGACCATACGAAATGAAGTTCGCCAATCAGGAAGTCTAGGGGTATTTGGCGGAGTCAATAGGTGAAAGGATGACCGCTTTCGCAACTTATTCATGCCCTCAAAAGCTGCTGAATTCACGCCTGTGCTTACTAAATTTGTTTCTGGATGAAGATAAGGTAAGTAGCAAATAAGCAGGGAGGTATTTCGCAAATTCGAACATGCATAAAAATTTTTCACGCAATAATCGCGTGCAGGAAGAAAAATAATCAAATTTGTCCAAAGATACATATGAAATTAAAAAATTATTTTTATTTCGAGAGAACACAGGGGCGCAAATTACATACTTCCGAAGATATCTAATCTACATCCTTTAGAGACAGAACGCCACTGGTTGGAAAATTAAAATATCCTCCACATAAAAAATGGATATTTTTGCTTTTGCCAAATTTCATAAATTATCTGAGAATATGAGAAAGTTATTTTAAAACAAGAGTTCACCCCCGTGAAGTTCAAAATTAAGCAGTTCAGTTAGGGCTGAGATTCACTTAAAGTTTTCTTTTGAAATCGCCAGAGATCCACACCCTCAAGAATCAGGATCTCATTACGGAACACCCAGTATAATGAACTCACTAACAACGGAACATGTCGCATTATTCGCAACCGGGCCGCTCACAGCGCTCCACCGCCCAAAAAAAAAATCGATCCGATTAAAAACGCCCGCATTCCGATTGTCGCCAATTAACTTAGCGAATTCGAGGTTCCCCGAACCCGAAGCCGCTTTTTTCCCCGACCGGCATATTTGCCCGGTTACCGAGGAGTCCTGCTCGCCTATCGGTCAATCATCGAAGAATCGTCATCCGGGGGCAGGTTCTTCTTCTTTCGCATATACGGACCTCGTTAAAATTATTGTTTTCATAGCGGGGCGTAACCGGACCGATGCGAACTGTCATTATACCACGTTTTTTCGTTTAATTTCGGCTAATTATCGGAGCGATGCATCTTTAATGCGCCCTTCCAGATCGGTTTTTTCGGCCGAGATATCTCGGACCGGTTGGTTCCGAAATTTCGGTCGGTTTTGAAAGGCGGAATCCGGTGAGAGGTCTCTGAGCTGATAAATTTCTTAATCTGGCGTTGGGGGGCGACTTTCACGCTGTAACAAGGAATTCGTTAATCGGCGAGTTTTTCATTTTTCAATTATTATTCAATGCGGGGAATCTCGACGTGAATTTAATTGGTTATGGTTTGTAATGAGTCGAATTGGTAGGTTTCCCGTTTTGGGTCCGAGTGTGATTTTTATTTTTTGCGAACTCGTTGGTCCGAGAGCTAATGACGAATGTTTGATTCGAGAAATTAAACATGATAGTATATATGGGCTAGATTTTTCTGACCTACCTTGGTACATCAGGTACTGATCATGCGAAGAAGTTGCAAAAAACTGTTGACCAAATCAAGAATAATTCGACAATTGAACAAAATTACCCCAAAATTGCACCTTATAAGGGACAACAGTAAGTGTTTGATTCACGACCAAGCGAAAAGCATTCGACAATTTAATTGCCATGAAGTAGGAAAGTTAAGGGAGCCTTTTGATTGATTTGATCGCTAGTTTCCCAGTTTTGTTGTTTCACCTTCAAAGAAGCAGGTGATTTCAAATATTATACTTGAATTCTGAAACACTATGGTATTCTGTCGTACCATCCAATTCAAATCTGAAGATTTGTTCCAATTTATCGCGAAATTCATCATCATTTTAAATGTGGCCGACTTCAGCCTTTGAATATATCTCTCCAATGTACAATCGGGAATTATGGTATTTATAGAATCAATATCAGGACCATTCATACATTGCTTGAAATTCAAAGAAATTGGATTGGAAAACTCATTTACTCACTTAAGTCTTATAATTTGGTACTTTTTGAGGTTTTTTTGTGGAAAAAATATTTCACTTCACTTGTCCATTGAAACAATAATCTCTCACTTGAAATTCGTGCAATATCGAGTTGTTTCCATCATGAGTTTCTAGACAATTTCAATCTTGCTCATTCTTATATTGAAAATTCCATAATTATTCTTTTTTTCATCAAATTTATTAATGAATTACAAGAAATCATTCAACTAACCTAAACTCTGGAATTCTATGGAAAGCCTGGTCCATAAACATGGACTATGTCTGTGGCCTGATCACGAAATAGCATAGACCTAATAAGTATTTGGTCTATGCGAAATAGATGAATATTTTTGTGTATTCTATGTTCCGGGTAAAGGTGAGCGAAGCTTAACTCAGGCTTTACTACCTCTGGGGCGGATCCAGGAAAATAAGAAAATTTCCCGAATTTCATCAGATTTTATAACATTCTACGTTGAATATCTCGAAATCGGTTCGTTTGAGCTATAAATCGGTTGAAAAGTTCATTTTCAATGGATAAGTAGAAAAAAGTCGACACCTTGTATTCTATACATCTTGTCATGAATTTGAAGCCCCTTAAAAATGACTGCGGAGTCAAATTTCCCGTAAAAAAATGAAATTTAATATCAGAGAAATAACATAATGGGCGGAAAGTTACAATTTGGGTTATCCTGAATAGACGCGACTATTGTAACCTATTGTTGTGCGTTTGTCGCGTTCAAGTGTCATCATTCATGAAGAACCTACTTCATCTCTACTTCCCGTTCTTTTTCAAGGTAGAAACCTGGAAAGATCCCATCTGTCGTGGGAAATATCGGAGCATAAACATTCCAACAATGCACAATAAGCTAACGTCACTTCCAAGGATTCTTCCGTGCACATTTAGCTTTGGGTTCGCTTGACAGAAACTGATAGTGCAGCTACAATGTAGATGATAGTCATCGCCAAGACACACATTTGTACAAGGGCATTGACATTCGCGTGGCGTGCGGTTTTATGGAGTCCCTTGCCTTTTCATTCAGGCCGTGAAGGTTCATGTTACGTATTCAGGAGATTAGAGTTGCAAGGAACGTTCAACTATGCACTAAAAATAGTTGAAGCAGGTTGGATTTCTATCGGCGACGCACTAGGAAGTTTCGTATCGCAGGTTCGAGGTTCCCGAGAAAATGCAGACTTACGTTTTCCCGATTATGTCAAGCATGCCGCTTATACAGGGTGGCAGATTGATATACTTGGGGCCGGTACTTTCACATTCGAAAAAACTTCCACTATCTGATATAAATTTCAATCTGTCGAATTGTATTATCGTTGGTAATATCATAGGGGCATCTAATTTTTCCGAAAAAATCGAAAAAACACGTTGCTAAGTAATATTTTCACAAGAAGCATGAGTACTGGTAGCAACAAAAATCAGAGTCGAAGACGAGGATTTTTGCACCTGCACGAATGCTTTTTGTTAAAAAATATTACTCTGCAATGTGTTTTTTCGATTTTTTTCACAGGAAAAATTAGATGCCCGAATGGTATTTGACAAGACTATTTCATGGGTAACAGATTATTCCGCATGCATTATGTATAGGTAATAATTTGAAAACTGAAAAAACCTAATTTATTTCATCAAAAATACTACAAACTTAATTATTTATGGTACAATTTAAATATAAACTGCAATTTTGGAACACGGTAGGGTTATTGCAATTTTTGGTGAAAACTGTCAAGTTTTACCGCGGGTATACTCGAATAAACTGCTGACAGCTCCTGCCGAACAGTTTTTCCACCTAGAAACCACTTGCAATTCGAAATTGCGCGTTTCTGATTGGTGGAAATCACGACGAGGCATATAGTCATTTGAAATCTGAAGAATATCCATGGATATCGCGTCAAAATATAGATAACCAAATCCTATTTTTCAGACAAGAATAGAACTGATTTAGATTCTTTATAAGGAATGTCAAATAAAATTCTGATTTTATTTCTCTATCGATATCGAATGTTACCAACCTTTCCTTGTGCAATCGTTGTAATGGTACAAACAGAATAGGTCTCTTGCATGTAGCACGAATTATCATATTTTCATTTTTTTCTTATTCTATATCGATACAAAATAATAATGTATGCTTCCGCACACCCAAAACAATTCGCGAATTTCGAATAATTCGATATTAAAAATGGTCAAATCCCGACTAAACGTCGAAGCGGGAGAAACTCGTCAGATCACCTTCTACGTCACTCGTTATTGTACGATTCACCGATTGATACAGCCGACGCTGTCTATCGGCTTGCTAGAGAGAAAAGTAACCGAGAAGAGGGAGAGAGTGGATATAAAAAAATCAGTTTCTCGTTGAAAATTGAAATTTTTGTCGGCGGTTGAAGTTTTTCAGTAGTCTTACGGATAGAATATTCATAAAGGATATCAATATCTGGTAGTGAAGATATTTCATTTTGACTTATTCGGAGTTAAAATTGATTCATAGAATAAATTTAGTTATTTATATGTGAAAGTAGCGGGCCTGAGGCCCGGTTCGAATCGAATCGAAATGATGGCTTGAAGGTTTATGCCGAATTTCGTGAGGACCATATGAAAATAAGAGACCTATGTTACATCAGAAAATAAAGCTTCGTCTGAGGGGGTCAGTTCGTGAATAGTTGATGGCTTTGGTAACGAATTCGTACAAGCGCGTGAAAGCTCCTGACCTCATTTGAGTGCTTTACTAGAATTTTCCAGTACTCAAATTCATCTCCTGAAGAACTCTCGGTATCGAATAGCAGGCGAACTTTCAAGTACTATTGACCTAGTGCCATTAAAAACCGTTGTGCGTAATTCCAAAATATATTCAAATAATCTGAGTATTTTACCGTCGAGCCAATTTACATTGAATATCGGCGAAAGTTCGAACCCAAACACACGTGTTGATCGGGCACTGAATATGCATAAAAACGTGGTCGACGAATCTGCCCATCCGTTTGTTGGGAGCCTGGCCCACACCGGCCAGGTTATATGAGACTTCATTCATGGCTTTTACACCTACTCAACCACAATAATCGTTTAAAGTTCATTCAAGAAAGGCTTAGGAAGTGACTTGTATCTGGTTTTTTGCTACAAATTTTCCACCCTCTACCCAACATTATTACTGCCATAGGAGAAAAGTTTTACATGAGTGGTGTTTAGTTATCGATTGAATGTTAAATTGTTAGGATTTCGCATTACGAATATCTGAAAAAGAACTATTGAAAAATAATTTTTCTTGACGTTCATTAATGAAAGACGGTTTTAGATAAGGGTGAATTCTGATATAATTTTGAAATCAGGAGAAAGACCTTATTCCAAAAATCAATAATATGACAGCTAGGTATACAGGGTGAGTCTTTGACCTTGCAGAATATTTTAACAGAAGATTCTTGAAGCTGAAAGAAACACATTTGTCCTCTACCATTTTTTCCGATTCGGCCTAGATAAAAAGATATAGGCATTATAAATTTTCATAATAGGCTAGCCGCCCCTGGAAACCTGAACACTGAAGTTTTTCCAAGCCTAAGATATATCATTCAAATCTTGGAAATAAGCAACTTTGTTATGAAAACGAGCGTCAACTTACTTTTTACATTCCAGTTGGTGAAAAAAGTTGTATTTATAGTGCAACAAACAAGTTAGGTATTCCAAATTTCGTGGGCGATAAAAGTTGAATATTCTTCTCTTGGTTTCATTTTCGATAATGAGGAATTCATCTAGCTATCACTCATATTAGCTTTGAGATTCATCTTCAATTTGTAATTATAAATTTTCTTTGTTTATTTCATTTCCTCCAAGAATTATCAGATTCAGACATAACCCATTCAAACTATCATTTTCATAAATAAATAAAACAGATGTACCGAATTTATCTATGAACGTACAAACGTTGCCAAATTGACGAACAGAAAGAAAGAACTCTTCGAAATCAAACAACACACAATATGCTAATTCTATGTATACACTCGTATAGTCTATGATTCTTAACTGAACTATAAATCTATGATTCCATTCTCAACTTTTAGACGTGGCAACGCGGAAAAATTGAATTCTGTGAATTTTTTGAACAGAGTTGCAATCAACCAAAGTACCCAATTCTCGGAATTTCACAGATATTTTTTATTTTTGAATTTCATATTACTCGAAAACGGCGCATCATACGAAAAAAAATTAAGAATACTTTTACTTTCCAAAATGGTCAAAAATTCGTTGAATAGCATTCAAATTATTTTTTAAAGTTGGATTCTTTGAACTTCTGGTATTTTTATGAAATGTTATGGTCATATTAAAGAAACTGGAGGATGTGGATGAAATTTTGTAATCCAGGAACATTCATCGTATCAATAAAAAACTATATTCCAAAAATCATCTCATTCGGTGAGATCGTTCGCGAGATATACTCGAAAATTAAATTTTTTTATGGATTTTCAACAGTCTGTATCTTACGAACCAAGCCGAATCGGAAAAAATGGTAAGGGAAAAAAGGGTTTCTTTTGGCATCAGGAATCTTCTGTTAAAATATTCTGCAAGGTCAAAGACTCACCCTGTATATCTTAAATGAAATTTTTTTTGCTATATCTGCTAAAGACTTCTCGCTATGCTGAGAACTTCTTTCGACTATTTCAAAATGATTCTAGACGAATATGCGGGAAATGTACTAACGTAGAGTATGAAAGTTTTGTGCGCTTGTTCAAAGTCGAAGTAGTCATCCATATACTTATCTCCATCAAAGCTGATTTACTTCTGGATAACTATAATTTTGAGATTTCCTGATCATAAAACTAACCACCAGACGGGTTGAATAGTACCTATTGAAGTACCAAAGACAGTTTAAGCACAAAAAAACATTTAAATCATTCAATATTTCCACCTGCCAGGTTCTCATGAAACCAGCAATAAAACATTTTACATTTTGGCCAACAACTATTCGACATTGCTCATAATATAACACAACTTTCACAGGTGAACTCCAAAGGTTATTAACCTAAAACCTCGCCACTCATAGCATCATTTCCGAAGATATGAATGAAAAGTTTTTCAACTCAATCAACTGCCATTATTTACTGATGATAAAAGTGTCCCTGAGCGATTAGGCGCATGCACGACCGCACTAAATCAATTATATAACCTTTGTTTGATAAACAAACTTGTAAACAACTCTCTTCGGATCTCTTATCGGTTACGAAATTGTTCTTTGACATATTTTATCAGGGCACATCTTGATTCAGAACGTACGTGGGAAATTTAATTTCCAATTTCAAGCCAAAAATTCTCACTCACCTGAAACACTCGAAACACTCTTAACTGATTCACACCGAGGAGGAGTAGACCCACCTGAAAGAAAAAAAATATATTATATCATCTACGTCGAGTCAATAAAAATATACACAATGTTTTTCAACGTATACGAAGATTCATTTATATTTGTAGGTATTGAGAATGTTTCGAATAAAAGACTTGTTGACAGAAGCCAAGCAAATTAAGGCAAATTCTACTCAGGAGAAGCCTTGACCGCTACCGGGTATTGTTCAGTATTCAATGGAACATTTATAAAGAAATGGTAACCCTAATTGAGTATTAGGCTTGTATCAGCAAAACATCAAGAATAATGTGTTGGCGATTCCACGATTTTGCTTTGTTCCGTATATCCTCCAATAAAATCTTGATATACAATAATAATTGGTGCATATTGTCAACGAGCAGCAAACAATCAATTCTTTTTAGTAGAGAAGGAATTTCAGTACTCTCAAAACATTTCAAAATAAAAAAAATAGATCAAGTGCCCTTTAACAAAATCAGCCGTCGCATTCTGACACGCAACCTACCCTGAATGTTTTGAGTAGCTAGCTCGTTCCGTTCAGACAAAATGACAACTCGCTGTTTCCCTGAACGAGCGCGCGAAAAGTTCATTCAGAGAAATTTCCGACCTTCTACTGATTTCCCCGTAGGCGCGGCAACGCAGCGTCAGTTCCTTTACCGCCACGCCGCCGTCGGGGGTACCGCGCGGGGAAACGGAAAAGCCTGACTCTGCGACCTTCGCACGAGGCGTCGGTCAGCGGCCCGAGCGGCGCTGACGTCGTCGCGCGGCAAGGACGCCCCCGAAAATCGGACGGGCGGGTGGCGGCGGGCCCCGAATTCTCCACAGGCCGACCTTGAATGTAAACAAAACATCGTCATTTCTACATCGTGTTTTATCGCCGCAAACTACGATCTAAACGTCAGTAAACGTCCTACCATCTACGGGTACGCAAGATAAATTCATGAGTCGCTGCAAAAACCCGGCATCATATCACAGGGTCTTCATAAAATATTGTGACATGGTAGTTGGCTCTGAAATTATCTTATTGTGTTCAAGCCACAGAATTAATTTCGTGCATGCATAGATTGAGACATGCCTCCATGTTCATGACAAGCATAACCTTACTTTTTATATTTAAATGTCAAAATGTAATGTTTGCTGTGTATATAGATGTATCTATGTCTATAATTCAGATACATCTCAACTACAGACGTGGAGCTTTATGTCTATTCCTTTATCTATAGATAGGATGTACAGAAGATATCTTCTGTGCATCCTATCTATAGATAAAGAGACGCATAGACGACCTATTCATGAACCTTGGACCAGTCAAGCGAAACATAGAAATCAATTGATTCATCGAGTACCACTATAATCACAGACATCCAGTCTCTGTGTCTCATAAAAACAGTGGTCGTCGAAATTTTAGGTTATGCAAAACTAGAAGCAACAGAAGCCATTGATAAAATATTTCCTGTAAACAGATGAATGAAATCTGAAAGAATATAAGGATTAGAAAGTATTTCCAGGAATTTGCAGGAAAAAGTTAGGTATATTAATCAAGAGTTAAATGGACCAACTAACGTGCCAAAGGCCGATTCCTTGCCTCGACACGACCCACATCTCTGTCTATAAAAACAGGAACATCAATTAAAAAATGACGAGCAAAGTGTTTTCATTCCTCCAATTCAGTTTATGGCTGAAGGTCACATTATAACTCCCAAATTCGAGACAGCTAATGGGTCAAAATTAATATGACTCACAGAATTTAGCGTCAGGCTATGGAATTGATGACCTTATGACATTCGGAATTTGAATGAATTCCGCGATGTTCTCAACGATGGAAAAAATCGACTTCCTCTTTTCAGAGAAAATCGTTGTAGAACAAAGAACAAAACGTGCTTAGAAGCGTTCTCCCGTATTTTGTTTCACTTACGAAAGCTATTCTTCGATTTCCATCCAACGATATTAAAACGAGGAAGTTATAAAAGTATAAAAGGGAAAAAACATCTTGGAAGTTGATGAATTACTGTAACTATCTATAAAACTCAATTTAATAATATGAAGATATTACATTAATCATCCCAATAATTCTGTATAAAGACTAATTCGAACTTTAATTTCCGAATATTTGGAATAATACAGATTCGATCAACTAGGGTTTTAGTATTTTTTCAAATGAACCAATTCAAAAGAGCAGTATAAGCTTCAAGATGATCTGAAAAGTAATATTGAGACACCAAAAAGGTGAAATGAAATAATGATTGAAACAATAGCTTCGACGAAGAAATAATATATGTAATAGCCAAAAATTAGTCTCTTAATACCCCTCTTCTAGACCATTCCGAAGTGAGATATATTTATTCTGCTGAAACCCTAAAAAAAATTCTCTAGATGAGAATAAAATAGGTAGTCCGGAATCAATCGCCACAATTTCCGCGTCACGTCTGAAATCCAATATGATATTTTTATTATCCTTTGACATTTCCCATGAGATTTAAATTCCATTAAATCTACAAGGTAATAACACGTGTGTGTCCCAATAACATAAAACTCTCATTTTCAAGGTATTCTCATCTCTAGACCAAATGTTCCGTGAAAATCGTAACAATAAATTGTGCTTGTTTTACAGTAGTATTCTCAGATCACTCGCCTAGTACAAAGCTAGTGAACCGAAAAAAATATTTTTATCCTGCTGACGAAAGCGTTGTCAGATAAAAATTTATAATGGAAACTATTGCTTCAACTAGGGGATTTACTACTCTTGAATGTTGTTGATTGACTCCTATTAATAACTGAAGAGAGGAGTATTTAGGTAATTCGACCGACTTGAAGCTATTAAGGCAACGAAACTTTCCAGACATCTATGCGATACTTCAGCGCAGCGGTAGGTGATTGGATTAGGATTCAGTCAGTATTGGGTTCGAATCCCGCTCGACGCGAGAAAAATTTTGACACCTGCATTGACGTTAGAGGTATAATACAAGAATAATTACCGTGTTGGTTAAATGTTAGTTGGTAATTGATTCAGGTAGTTTCAAAGTGATAGGCAATTGGAAATATTCAACTAGATTTGACACCTCTAAATAGTACAATTACTTGAACCCGGATAAACCCAGTAGTACAAACAATAAACTACAAATGACTAGGCTTATTATATCCAACCCATCACAGTGGAAAGTTACATAATAGCCAATTTGGCACGTTCGTACGCGGAGCGAAAAGTTGAAACTAAAACGGATCATTGTCTAAATTTATTAGGACGAAAATAGATTCTCGAAATACTTCGGGATATACGATCAAACACGGAAGAGCCTGGCGTCGAATCCAGTAATAAAAATTCCAGAAACAATACAAGCAGAACCAAGCTAGAATCCGATTAGCCGTGACCAAGTGATCTACTGACCCAAAAAGACTATTGTACACCATTTTTCTAGGATCTGGGAGGTTCGATCATAATATAAATGAACAAAATGTTCGCCTATCCAGGTAATGATCCTAACCAACCCTGCTTATATCCCAGATAAAAGGATATTTTCTATCTTCAAGTCGTACCATCCCCAAGTAATTTTGCATGGAAGCACAAGACTGTATTGTATGATCCTGTACCAGATTTCAATTGTATTTGAGATTTTTAACGTTCCCAGGAATATTCGCATGAAAAATGTTGGAAAATTTGCGATATCTTTTTAAGTGACTTATCAATCGAGCGTGGTATATTTAGCCTAAGGATAGACTTAATAGGGCATAAAGAACGTCGACATAAAACATATTACATTAGATAAAACAACGTTGACCTATTATTATTAATGGCAGATATATTATTTAATTTTACGACCAATGGTTCGAAACCTATTCCTATTGCCAATGTTATATAATTTACAAAGGATCATCGATTACACTTTTCATTACGCTTTGTAGCAGGTGCCTCCACATAATTAGGGACATCAGCTCGGATCGTATTCTCCCATAACAGGTTTGTTAGGACTCCCAAGAATGTGTGTCAACATCTGCCCAAGATTTCCACAGCAATATTTTGACAGGTGAATAATGCGAGTCAAGGTCCCGGGCGCCTATACTTGCCTCTCTTCTTCGGCAGGAAATGCGCATTTCACGGTCGGCAAAGCGTACTAACGAAAGTTAAAAGATTCATAGATAGGGGACCTCTTAATGGGGGGAGTGATCCCATTTTATCAGATTAGCTGGCAATTAACTCCGGGTTTATCGAATGCCTTTTTCCTACGCCAATGTAACCAAAACAAGCTGTTGGTTTGAAGGATTTTGAAGGATTAATTCGGTGTTTTTTCAAGTTTGAAAGCGGTTGAGGAAGGTGGAATTGAGGTTAGTTTTTTAGAAGCAGCTTCTATGTCTATGACAACTAAGGATAAGGAAGCCCACCGCATTTTGTGATCTATAACATTTGAGAACATTATTTGATAAAAAAGCAATCTTTCTATCACCAGAACGACAGCCAATCTTCTATGGTAACATATCCATAGCATAAAACAATCTTTATTTATCTTATGATCTATTCGCGTCTGAATTTAAAATGGCAGCGCCACGGTGGCCAGTTTTAGAACTTTACATACAGACATAGATTTTGTTTTGATTTCACGATTTATTCAAAGACTTTTTAGACTTTTATAGTTGACGAGAGCATTTCTGGGAGTACATATTCCATTCTTATAATGCAGGTATGTATCATCCTTCAATATAATTGAGTGTAGCAACTCTAAATTTACGGGGATATCTCCAAGGTTAGACAGTATTCTAATATTATTAATTTTCAGATCCAAATGGCAAGATTGACTTTGGTGGATTTCTTAGGCTGTCTTGAATGTTGAAAAACAGATAGTATTGTAAAACATACTTTTTGGAATAATAGACAAATACTCATAACTAAACTAAATAGTCAATATATTGTGAATAAAATGAATACATTCACATGAAATTAATGCTACTTCTACCGTAAGCCTTATTCATTATGGATTGACAAATAAATTTTTCAACACTCATATGATTGGTCTTGAAAAAGCTGTAATAAATAAGCCTTGTACAACTTTGCTTTCATCGGCAGAAGCACTTTGAGCGAACAGTATTCATCACCATATATTTCCAGGTTGAGACTCTTTTTTTTAAATAGTCAGTTCTATCAGTAGAACATTTACCTTGTTCCTTAATGATCAGTTCAACAGGCAGATTTCTGAAAGGCATAGCATTCCTCTTAAGTAAATTTCTCTGCTTGGATTATGGGCCCGAAAAAAAATTGTCTTCATGAATGTGATCTAATATTTCATGAGCAATTCGTGCTTACCTTTATAAAAATGATCATCATCGGTAAAATGCAGGTAACAGACTCTCATAAATCTTGTTAATTGGTTTTTATCGATTCTTCAACACTTTCAGGCCTGACTTCTTAAAGGAAGTTTCTTTCACCCTAACTCCAAATTTTTTACCGGGCTGTAGAAATCTATGGGAAGGGACATTTGAGTTTGCTTTTCCTCTGTAAAAGCACTTGATGTAAAATCACACAAACGCCAAGAAAAATGCATAAACTTTCTCATTTTCTTAACATTTCTTTTAACTTGTCAATGATAATGTCTGTACCTCGGGCTACTCGGATAGTCACCAGAGGGAGTAGCGCTTATCTTCATTCGCCAATAGAACACATAATCTTTTCATTGGTGTCTCGTCTAGACTCTATGGATTCCAAAGTAAATAAAGATTGTTCTATGCTATGGATATGTTACCATAGAATATTGACTGTCGTTCTGGTGACAGAAGGGTCTCTTTTTTCATTACTCAAATTCCGTAATTAACCTTTTTTTCAGGAACCAACCCAATATTTCATATTTACGAAACGGAAAACCGGCAACCGAAATAACCAAGGCGATTTTCAGAACATATCCTATATGAACTTGACACCATGATGTGAGTAAAACATCATGTTTAACACTATAAACATGAAACCAGGAATCCCAACTTAAATTTCAGCCAATCAGAGATGATCTTAACCAAATCCTAGATTTGTAAAGAATTATCTTATTAGAGGAGCCGAGGCATCTTTTACGAATATTTATAAATAATGCGAACCTTATCATGTTGAATTCGTTCTAAAATTTTCCTTCCCCAGTGATAGTAAATTTGAAGGAAATTTGTGGGTCGGCAACTTGGACCGAAGTAGTCTATTTCGTATTGACGTTAGTATAGCTTTAGAAAACTTCCTCAAGCATCTTTCAGAACTGGGGTAATCGAACAGAAAAGAAACCAAGAAATAACGGAAGAACTATAGTTCATATATCATCGAAATTTTTTGCTCGCCGAATGGACCCGAATTAACACCTCCAACTTTTCCTCTAATGACGATCTTACGATGTCGAAACACGTATCCGCTACCAAATATTAACCGACACAATGGCGAGTTAACGAACTCGATCGATTTTTTTAGCCAGAGATCGCCAAGGCTATCCCGATCGTCGTAATAAACAAATATAGTGCGTTCTAAAATTCACGAAAAGTCCGAGTCAACAAACTCCTAGTCATGAGAGAACAGGAATACCTAGGGAGTGAGACAATCACCGCGACTCTGAGGAGGCCACCGTAGGTATCGTGTATATTGCAGGCTCCTAATTTCATTAACGAACGAGGTGTCTGAACCGAATGATGATATAATCGTGGCAAACGAAGTAATAACGATATAAGTGAGTAATGGGCGACTTTGGTGCAAGTTGCCAACTCGCAAATTTCATCCAAATTTACTATCAATGGGGAAGGGGAATTTAAGTTGGGATTCCTGATTTCATGTTAATAGTGTCAAATTTATATAGGATATGTTCCGCAAATAAACTTGGATATTTCGGTTGCCGGTTTTCCGTTCCGTGAATATGAAATATTCGGTTGGTTCCTGAAAAAAAGGTTAATTACGGAATTTGATTGATGAAAAAACATTCTTTCTGTCACCAGAACGACAGTCAATGTTCTATGGTGACATATCCATGGCATAGAACAATCTATATTCACCTTGTGATCCATAGACCATACTTAGTAATTATTTCATCGTTGATTGTTGGCTCATCTATGTTCTATGGCTCATAAAGTAAATAAAGATTGTTCTATGCTATGGATATGTTACCATAGAACATTTCCATAGCATAGAACAATTTTTATTCACCTTATGATCTATAGAACAAACTTGGTATTTTTTTCATTGTTGATTATTGTCTCATCTATGTTCTATGGCTCACAAAGTAAATAAAGATTGTTCTGGTATGGATATGTTACCATAGAACATTGACTGTAGAGGTGACACAAAAGTCGCTTTTTCATTGATCAAAATCTGTAATTAATCTTCTTTTCAGGAACCAACCAAATATTACATATATACGAAACGGAAAACCAGCAACCGAAACAACCAAGTTGATTTGCGGAACATGTCCCATATAAACTTGACACTATTGACATGAAATCAGGAATCCAAACTTAAATTTCAGTCAATCGGAGATGATCTCAACAAAAACTTATATTTGGAAGGAATTATTTTGTTTGAAGAGCAGAGGCACCGTTTACGAATATTTATGAATAACACGAACCTTATCATGTCAAATTTGTTCTGAAATTTCCCTTCCCCCGTAATAGGAATTTTGGACGAACTTTGTCGGTTGGCCACTTGGACCAAAGTCTTCTTTTGTGAACAACCTTCTTGACTCTCTAGAACTTAAACGTCACTACAAACCAGCTGATGTTGGAAGTCAACGTAATTCAATCCATATTCGATAAAATCGATTAACAATGAAACTTATTCACAGAAAGAGGTGTTGTGGGCAAAATTGGGAATACCCGCACTTCGTCTTCTCGAATTATAAGCCGAAATGGAATAGTATCAATAATTTATTATTATGCTTCATTTCATTGCTATACGTACTCTTTAACCGTTCCTAATATTGCCAAATTAATAACTGTAGACCTTTCACTCTATTAACTATAGCGATCTCTATTAATTTCATGCAATAAAAAATTATTCTATTATCAATACCCCTCGAGCACTTTTGGTCAATATCAATAAAAATAGTAATAACAGGCGTGAAATAAAGCTTCTTAGTAGATGTGTTTGCAAAATTCCTTCGCTGAGGGTTCAAGTGGCCCTAAACATTTATTCGATTTGCTGATAGTTAACGTATACTTAACGAATATTAATCGAAGCATCTTAGCATGGACATAGATGCATAGAATATATCAGGTGTCTACACTTTCCTACTATTACCCACTAAAATTTTGGGTCCAAAACGCGGTCCTAAGATAGTGCATACATTTAATTCTGCTGAATAAAATGAATTGAGCTATATTCTGATGAAACTATTTCCCAAAAAATGAATCAGATATTTGAAATTATGGATTCTCACTAATACATAAGAGGAGTTTAACAAATGTGGAACATCTACTCATAAATTATATGAAATATGTGTAAGGGAATAAGGAGCAATATGAGGTTAATTGTGAGAACACTTTCATGGATGGATACAAGAACAACGGTGAAAACGAAACGGGAGATTGATATTACTAATGGATTCTATTGGATAGTTTAGATCCCCTTTAAATTTTGTATGTACCTATTAATACATATTCAATTCTAAAGTTATGAATTATGCCACATACCTAGTTAGGCAAATATTTGGAGGAAATGTTCAGTTTCACGTTTGGACCTCGTTTCGGGCAAAAAATATGTCAAAGAGTGTCCGCACCTTATCTATTCTATGCATCTATGTATGGACCTACCTTTCTTTAGGTCCATTGCTTCGTATCCGTAGAAAGATCTTGCATTGTCTTTACATTTGGTGAGTATGTTATCTTCCATAATGAGGACTGCTCCACCATATCGACGATATACTCAGTATTGTTGTACGATACTTTCTATAGCTATTCCGATATACAATCGAAACAACCTCAAACAGATCAGTATGCTATTGCAAGTCTCAGGAAGAGCAAATGTTAGGAGCACATATGATCTGCTAGAACTTGCGTTGGATTTGAAGAATCTCTATAATGTTTTCGCGAGTGATGACTGTATGAAACTACTTTTGCTATTTCAATAAAAATTGAAACAAACCCAAGCAGATCAGTACGATATTGTTAGTCACAGGTAGACCCAATGTTAGAAGCACATACAAGTTCAACTAGCGTTAGAATGTAAGATTTTCGCAAATAATTAAGTCTATGCAACTACCTACGGCAACTTCAATATGAAATCAAAACAACCTCAAATAGTTCAGCATAATATTGTAAGCCTCAGGAATAGCAAATGTTAGAAGAACATATGACCTGCTAGAACTTGCGTTGGATTTGAAGATACCCGATAATGATTTCGCATGTGATTAGCTGGATGGAACTACTTTATCCATTTCGATAGGAATTGAAACGAACTCCAACAGATCAGTATGAAATTGCTTGACTCAGGAAGACCAAATGTTAGAAGCACATACAATCAGGTATAATTATCGTTGTATTGGAAGTTTCTCAATAATGACTTCTCAAGTGACTAAGTGTATGAAACTTTCTATAGCTATTTCAATATGGAATTGAAACAACCTCAAACAGTTCAGCATGATATTGCAAGTCTCAGGAAGACCAAATGTTAGAATCACATATGATCTGCTAGAACTTGCGTTGTATTGAAAAATTATCTATAATGACACATACAATCAGGTATAATAATCGTTTTATTGGAAGATTCTCAATAATCCATCTGAAAGGTAACAAGTATCGAGAGGTAAGTTGACCTGACAATCAGTAATAACTGTGAAACAGCTGTAGTCATTCTCCTTGGATCCGCTTCTTCGGTGTGGATGTTTTGGTCGAAAGGATGATTAGCTCTGATCAAGGTGGAATATATGTAGATTTATTTACAGATATTCGTCCTTGTGATTATGTTAGTATTCTCAATAATGTTCACATGTGAGTGTATGAAACTTTCTATAGCTATTTCAATATGGAACTGAAACAACCTCAAACAGTTCAGCATAATATTGCAAGTCTCAGGAAGACCAAATGTTAGAATCACATATGATCTGCTAGTACTTGCGTTGTAATGGAAGATAATCGGTAACGATTAAGCGAGTGATAAACTGTACTATAGCTTTTCCAAAAGGAATTGAAACAAACTAATATGGATCAGTAGAATATTGCTTTTCTCTAGAGGAGCAAATGTTAGAAGCACATACAATCTGCTATAACTAACTTTGGTTTTGAAGATTCTCAATAATGACTTCACAAGTAACAAACTGTATGAAACTTTCTATAGCTATTTCAATATGGAATCGAAACAACCTCAAACAGTTCGATATGATATTGCAAGCCTCAGGAAGACCAATAGTTAAGATCACATATGATCTGCTAGAGCTTGCGTCGAGGATAAAATGCCTGGCGATTCTCATTTCCAAAATATTGCAGACGATGTGTTTCTAGCCGATTTATTCTATCATAAAATATTGAGTATACTCGAACCAACGATCAAAGTCTGAACTTGGATGATCAAAACATTGAACAAATTGAAAGTAGGTCGTATAGAGCCTGCATACAGAAGTATGTTTTCTTGGTTAATAATCATACATTCTACTTCAACTAAACAAATATTTCCCTCTTTTAAATGAGTTTCAGATGATTTAACCTATGGGCGTCTAATCTTTCTAGTCGAATTCACTAAGAAATATTGTATTCTCAGGTAAGATCCTATCAGTCTTAGATATTTGCCCACTTATTCCAACTGAAGATATTTGAATCTATGAAACATTTATAAGCTACTTCAATATAAAAATTGGAACAACCTCTATCAGAAAAATTTGATGTAGCAAGTCTCAGGAAGACCAAGGGCTGCTATATAACATATGATCTGGTAGAACTTGCGGTTTTCATACCTATAAAGAATTTCTTACCCAAAACATTCATAGGGACGACATCAGGGACTTGAATATTACCTGTAACAAAAAGAAAAATGTGTTATTTACCAGAGTAATCAGTGATTGAGGTGGAAATATTTAGCATGTAACACCATTGGTTTTTTCTTTTTCAAGTATGCAACCGGTCAAGAATAAAATTGATCATTCAAGAGCCACCTCGAGGGTTTGTCGAAATCACTTGAGTCGCTCAGTTGTTCGAACTTTCCTCCGTTATCACTCGGATATGGAGAAAAACAGTGACGAGAAGTGTATTTTATATCTTCCTGCACCTGTTTGATGCTTGTATAGATTTTATCTTTGTAATATATAATTCCTTGAATACATCTACAGTTTTGTGTCAAACTTTCAGTCTGCTATTTGAGGAATGTTTCGGATAGTCCCTTGTATAATAAATATTAATAATTTTCTTGACATGCTGAATAATCAGTTACAATAGATTATTAAATAATCCGACCGAACCTTATGAATATTGGTGGCCCCCGAAACCTTGAAGCCGATATGTTAAACAAAGACCGGGCCATATATTTCGTCCTTCCCGGAAAAATCCTTTCATTCAAATCAGTCGCTAATGAATGGGAATTATTTGAGTGTGAATTTCATTAACAACTCCGATATTCCCTTTCAAGAAAGTCCGCGTCTCGAGTATTCAACACGCATAAATATGCAAAATGATACGACATTTAAATGGGAAGGGGGTCACTAATCCGTTACGCAAAGATTTTCGGTTTCGCATTAAAACTCACGATAAGCAATTTGACTTCCTCTAATGATACTCGGTAATTAAGAACGAAAAATGGGAAAATAAGTTTCATGTTATCGCAGTAAAAAACTGCCGTTTGATAAGGGACGTGTCATTGATGTCAAGAACGTGCACTTGCTCTTCGAAATGCAAATTGATTATCAACTATTACAAGATATACACACATAATTAGTGATTAACGACATACGGGTAATAATGATAAAATAAAAGATCCAAACATACCTATTTTTTTACGCGATAATCCGAATGGACATTATAAATTTAAAGCTCATAAAACTTTCTTACATAACGACGATGAGGGGTCAAGTCTAAAAAGCGATACCAGTAGATTTATCTGGTGTTTTATCTATGCACGAAAATAGACACAAAACCGTGAAAGACGACTCGAAAAAAAGAGTCGAATACCAATATAGAATAGCTTCGACGAAGGAGGGCCTTTGGAATTCCAAATAACCTGCTTTTGATGGGCGACAGCAAGTGCGTAAGTCTATGGAGAAGAATCCGAATAAGTTAAGATTTGACTGTGTTGACTTGAACCCAGGAAAGAATAGTAATGTGAAATGATGAATATGATATCTTGTGAGATATTTTTCGCAATATCTGAGCAAGAAATCGAAGATCCTGAAGGATAAAAGGGTTTGATAAAGGTCATTTGGACAAAACTGAAATTTGATAGCGTTCACAAAATTTCGTAAATTTCGAAAAATTTCCATTTTTTGGCAGTTGGTGCGCATAAAGCCGTTTGCTAGCGTATAGATTTCATCGAAGTATGGAATATTTCATGCTGTAATCTTGAGAAATTCTAAAAAAGTACGGACCTAAGGTCAGGAGCTTTTCAGGCTCGTTCAAAACAGTTGACGATAGTTATTGAGGAAATGTTACCGATGTTGTGGAAACAACAACAAATTTGCACGAGAACTTTTCCGACATTTCCGAAACTTAATATCGGATCTTGCTGAAACACGCTACGATTCTTGTCGATTTTCAACAACTACAAAAAAACAACCAAGAGACTCCATTTTCGTCTAGCAAAAAATATTTTCAGTATTAAATAAATATGGGAACAATATTCAGAAATTGTTACGCATGGTGACCGAAAGTATATCGATTTACGGATATTTTGGGAGGACTCTACATAGTTTTTCATTTTTTTTTTCCTAGGTTTTCACTTCCAATAGGAAATTTGAAAATTAAATAAAAATTTCATAGGAATTCATATTCATAGGAATGACACATGCGGATTGCGGAACTTCCTCCAAAAAAATATAAATTTTATAAAAGTTCTCGAAATACGAAATGATTACAAGAAAATATTTCTGCAAAATTCTAGCAGTCAGTATTTGCGCGCTTGTTCAAATCAACATCGAAAATGGAATTTTGCAGGATTATTTTCTTGCAATACTCTCGTATTTCTAGAACCATTTTCACAAAAAATTAAATTTAAATTTTTGAATTCTTGAAATACGGAATGATTGAAAGATAATATGTCTGCGAAATTTCAGCAGTCAGCATTTGCACGCTTGTTAAATATCGAATCGAATTATTTGAAAAGATTGAAATTCCGTCCGGCCCGGTGTGGCGTGGCGCGGCCTGGCCTGTTACCGATACGTGCGCGTTGGCCTTTCAGTCTCACCGACGTATTCAGACCTTGAATAAAGCGTGTAACTTCCAATTCTTTCAGACAATTGATAACGACAAATGAGGACTGAAAAATGTGTTAATAGATTAGGTCGAGCACTTGCGTAGTGTTCTATTGTTAGCGTAGATATATTCACAAAATATTGAATAAATTGAATTTTAATTGTATTTCGAACTCCTGATTATAGAAGGTGCCTTCACGTATTCTTATATCGATTAAAGCTTATTCTGGGAGGATTTTGCTCCATTTTTAGACGTTTTCTGGGTTTTAACCTCCTGAAACAGATTGTTTTTTTTATGGAAAAACGCCCTTGCGGATTGCAGGATAGAACTACTTGCCAAGGGCAGTTTCTTGAAAAGCAGATTGCCTAATGAACAATACAAGGAATAATTCAAATTATAAAAAAAGCGTACTGTGACGTTTCAGAGTACAAATCTGACTCTTTCCTCAGACAAACGAGAAAATTTTTAGAATTATTGTTGAAATTCTTCCAATTTTCTGGAACAAACGATAGGAAAAGGCCCATACATTTTTTTTCAGTGTCGACTTAATCTTATTTCGTGAGGATTTTGCATCCTTTTTAGGTTTTTTCTGGGTTTTCCATAATTTTCAATAATTCTAAAAATGTTCTATTTGTCTGATGGAAGAGTCAGATTGGTACTCTGAAACGTCACAGCTCGTTTTGTTTTTCGTTTATATTATTCCTGTAATGTCATTAGACAATCTGTTTCCCTAGAAACTGCCCCTGACAAATAGTTCTATACTGCAATCCGCAAGGGCGTTTTTCCATAAAAAAATCCCATTTAAGTTTTAATAGTTCTGTTTCAAATATCGGGAATGAAAACCAAAAAAAAACCTAAAAATGACACATTCTCATCATTGCAAATAAATTATTGTCGCTTCTACTACCTTACAACTCCGACTTAAGACCCTTGAGCCCCGCGATAATTTCTATTATCGTTTCTCACTAACGGCACTATGATGACCATCTATTATGCAAATTCCCCCTTTCATTTCGTTTATTCGCGATTTCGAAAAGGCGCTTCAAGGTCGGCCAGGCGTTTATAGGACTCGCATCAAAAACGTCGAATCTGAACACGCAGAATACCGTTGAAATCGCTTTGCCGTTTACAACAATAGAAAATAGGTGAACGGGATGCGTATCGGTGGCGTTCATTTCAGAATAAACCTGTGGTTGATTCTCACGATATTTTCATTTATTTGTTTTTCAGCGCGTCCTTCGCTCAGTGTGTTAGAACGTTTGCTGCTATTTACTTCAGACTGGTGACCTCGATTTTGGATCGACAATTGAATAAGCTGATAGGCGTTTAAACGCGATGAGTTTGGTTGAAGCTGGCGATTTTTCGGAAACTAAGATATGACTCCTTCCTTATTTGACTTGTGGAAAAATTTGACGCTTATTTCGGTCATATTTCAGAAACTACCGGAGCAATCGGATTTAAACTTGCTAGTAAGTTGAAGCATGATAACGTGCAACTTCTTGCGATCAGTTTCAGATCGTATGATCTGGGATTGAAAAAATATCTAAAAATAGTTATTTCGGATACTTTCAATCAGTTGAAGAAGTGAATGCGCAGACCTTGAACTCTATTTTTCACAACAGTGTTCCGAAATTCATTCGGATTCGATTTCAACTTCAGGAGATATTGGAAAAAAATGTCAATTTCGTGGATTTGTCCTCTGTATTGTTGTTTTTTCCGAAATAACTCATAAAATACTGTTCCAATCATGTTGAAACTTGCTTACTAGTTTGAGAATGCTTATGCTCAACTAATAGCGGAATTTCGTGATGCTCATGACATTTGAACAATTTGAGAATAAATTTCAAAAATTTTCTAACAAACATTCCATATTCTGCGATCCTCAAATCATACTATCCTCTCGAAATTCTGAACGAAGCTTCAAACTGTAATTTTTGCAATGAAGAACCTGATTTCAATTTGATCTAATCTGTATTCTCATATCCAGAAATATTGGAAATATTAAATTTTGAAAAGTTTCAGCTGCGGCACCATTGAATGGATTTCACCAATTTTCTTGGAAGTTATTGTGTTCACGTTTAGCTGTGAGGACCGTAGAGTTGATCAAAGTCAAGAATCGGTCCCCTGATCCTCAAAACGAGCGCATTTAAACAGCAGGCATTCACATATTAATAAATATTTTACGTGGTGACTGATAACAAGGCTACCTAAGGACATGAAAATTATTGGATAGTTTAGACATGATTTACGCTTGCTTTCGAAATTACTTATTTCCTGTACATATCTACTGCCTACAAGAAGGAAAAAAACTGTGTACATCCGAAAAGGCACGCTCACGGAAACTGACCGAATAAGGACCATCTTCACGCGATGACATAATAGATAAATGACTAAGGAGTCGCGTGGCCGTCTAACTCTACGGTCCTAAATCGGTGATCCGGCTAAAAATAAAGACGCATAACTTCATAAAGCCGACCGTCTTACGCTATTGCGTCGTTAACCCAGAGCCCCGACTTTGCGGCGAAGAATAATGAAATGAATATTCAGAACATTGCCACGATAATTACGTAAAGGAGGTGAACGATTCGCGGGGGCCTCTAAATCGCCGAAATTCAAGGCCGGAGGTGAATGCATCCCGAGTTTTTCCTCCATACTCCGCTGGGTTTCATTAGACGTTCACTGGCGGTCATTTAAACTCGTGATTTGGCAGACGAATTCATTATTTTCTATTTGTTGCCGATCGATTCCGATAACTCTGGTTGGAACGCAGACGAATACTATATTGTTTGGACCAGAGGTTGCCAAACTTTTCCGAATCACATCGCCCTTATCAATCGAAATATTTCCACGGCGCCCTCCCATTAGTATGGCCCCGTTCACAAGGGAAGACGTGGGCATGTCGCTCCTACAAATAAATATGTCATCGAAGTCTCTTCGTCTCCTGTATAGATGTCAGTAGCAATGTTTCTTCTTTCGCATATGATAAGCAGGATATTTCTCAGATTTAGCAAGTAATATGGGCGATTTCTCCTGTACTCTCTGATAAAATAATTGTTTTCACCTTTCCAAAATGTAAGTAAATCGTGTCAATTTCTGCATTTCTCAAGAAAGAAACAGCCTATTGTGAAACATGTTTCTTCTATGGACTCGATAAATTTTATCCATGATTTGATCTTCAACGATTTCATATAGATTTTAATCTCCAGTTCCGAACTGAGAACAATATCATCAATTACTAAATCCAAAGTTTCATAAGGTTCACCAAAGTCCTGGAAAATGCCCCTGGAAGGAGAACTCGCAACATTGTTGACTCGAACCTAGCTAGAAACTGAATCCTTTTTCAAATTTTAAATATACGCGGATATCGCATTGAATCCTCGAATTCTCTTCTACTCTCCCACGTTTGTGGAATTCCTGTAGCTCTTGAGTGTTAAAAACGCAAATACATACACTGATTTTAGCCATCAATTAAAATCGATGATTCCCGAATTTCCGAAAAAATTAAAAGATAGCAGGGTTCACTGTTCAAGACGAACCCGAAGATTACCTTTGCAGTTAATCTTGAAGAAACACAAACATTCGAAACCCATTATTATCCAGTGGGTTCAAGAACTGGAAGGCCTGGCTGCGCTAACTGACTAAAATTTGCAGATGAACTACTAAGGGCCGGTATTATAAAACTTAACGGGAAGTTAACTTTAACTTTAACTGAAATTTTGACAGTTGTATTGGGACATATCTGTCAAAACTGCCAATTGAAGTTAAAGTTAAGTTTTATAATACCGGCCCTAAGTTTCATTTCCTACTCTTCTCCCTGTGGATACCACAGAGAAAAGGTATTTCAGAACAAACCATTGAGCACTATCATGTGGATTCTGTTTGCGTATTGTTATAAACCTTCCTCTTAAAGTCATATTACTATCTTTGTAATTTATAAATTCAATTATATCATATTGCTATGGCAATATGGCCATGATATTACGTATTCTGTTATAGTCATGTTTTTTATGAATTTTGTCATAGCAATATTACTATCGTGGACGTCCATAATCGGTCATTTTAGAGCTGATCACACTGTATTTTATGGCTTAAGAGCGACAAGGAAGAAAAAACCTTACTCCATAAACATTTAGTCCATTTTTTTGTACTATTATTTCGCGTATAGAAGCTCTATCGACAGTCTCGTTATTTATGTGAACATTGATGGATATTACTAATTAAAAAATGTTTAGAAACAGAAAAACAGAAAAAAACAAATTGACCAATGACCAATTCGCTGGATACTAATAAAATAGACTATTGCTTGACAGAAATCGAATGCAGCAATTTTATTCAGGCGGAAAAATTCGATGATCTTCTCTGTTGGCAACTCTGATGGAACTGGTGTCTACTATGCCGGTACTCAAGTTCAAGAATTCCTTAATATCAAATATTCTAGAGAACTTTGAACATATTTCCATTAGTACATACAATTTTCCATATTTAAGAATAATGAAACAAATGGTTTTCTGCCACATTCCTTTTATAACAGCAAGTAATATTTCGAGATTGTTGAGAAAAGGACGGATAATCCACCAATGCTGCAGTTCTATTAAAGTAAATATAAATATGAAACCTTTCTAATATATCATGATGAATCGTTGAGCATATGAAGTCAGAAAAACACAACCATTCCATTTCCTCATATCATAATTGCGAAACTGCGATCAAACGGAAAAATAACCATTCATCTCGAATTTCGCGCCGGATCCCTGACAGTGACAGCTCCAGAGCGGAGCCAGAAAAGCCATCCACCCCACGGTTATTAAAATACGAAGACATCGCTTCCGGGATGCTTAGAGTCAATTGCGCCGCCAGTTCTACGCCGATAAAACAACCGCTTGCGAGAATGTCGCCCGCGTTAGGGCGATATGAATTATGACAAGTACTTATAACAATGAAACATTACGTCTGTACCATTATGCAAATTATGGGTGGAATGGTGCAGATAAAACGGATAGAGAAGCTCTTAGTTACTACTTCAATGCGAGGGCAAACATCGGGGTGGGTTCCATTGGGGAGTTGGGCTATTCTGAAATTAGCAGTAAGCATTTAATTCACGTGTTACATGCAATTGATTCTCACCAGAAAGCAGATTCAGATTTAAAAGTCAATTCATTCATGTCAACCATTTTTCCTGGACATAAGAGAAGTCGATGTTTCCATGTATTCTCCTTCGAAAGCTGCCTTGACTGAGCATCACAGGAGCTGATTTTTTCTTCTGTTCTAGAAGCTGTTAACGCTTTTTAGGAGATAAAGGTGAGAAAGGAAAGCTATCAGAAAAAAGCAATGAGGACCTAAATGGGAACACACCACTATTTTGTGATCTCCAATGACCACTGAAGAGGAGCTTGGTGCTAACCATCAGGAGGCCATGAATAACCCCCGAGAAGTAATGAAGAAGTTATAGCTGATCTATGGCAAACCATCTCTTCTGGAATACAGATACACATAGAAATGCCATCATGTAACCATAACAATGCTGCAAACGAAACTTCTGGTTATGACGAAGTGTGCTTAGGTGTTCCTGTCCAGACAGTGGGAGAATACCTGGATTACCTCTGAGAGCCTGATGGTCATTGAATAGAAGTCGCGGACCATTTGGAGATATAAAAGTTACTCGCAGAACTGGCGAACAGCATCTAGTATTAGTCTTGGTATCATCTCGCCAAACTCGCGTTTCATATCAACTACAATGATTATATCGGAGGTCGATGAACGGTAAAGAAGGGATAGAAGACTCTCACTGGAGTAACACTCCAGGACAACGACCATTACTTTTATAGGAATCGCCTCTGCAGATTACTTGATTTGAACTATTTATCGGAGACAGTTTTTTGGAAAAGTTTTGCCTAATGGACGATACCGGAAAAACGCAATTGAGTGAATTATTTTCTTACGATCTTGATAATATTTTTTATTTAGTTTCTAATAGATCTGTTTCTGATGTTAGGGTTGAAAATAAAAAACTCTGAAGAATAGTACCCTGAACTGTATTCTCACATTATCTGCGAACCGCCAGGTTTCGACATGAAAATAAAAAAAAAATTCCAACATTTCAGAGATACAGAAATACTCCTGAAAACATTGGAAAAAGAGGTGACAACGTTTCGAAACATCGAAAGATCATTAAGCATCAACAAGGCGACATTGTTTAACGTGATGTCTACGACGGCTTCAATTTTGTCGCGTGCACGATGTATTTTTAAACGTCTAAATTGGTAAATGCACGTCTGGAGCTGAGACAGAACAGACGTAATAATGCTGCGGTATTCTGAAGATATAAACGCAATGCGCAGCTAGACGTTTATTGGAATCGATGGAGAGGAAAAACACACGGTAATCTTTCTAGGCCGTTGATGTATTTACAGGTTGATTTGGGGATTTAAGTGAAATGTTGAAGGAATTGGTAAAAAAATCCAATTTGTCTCTTGATATTGCATCTGGAAGGATCCAGCAACAGAAATAGCAAAAAGTGAGCGAGAATTTAAATTGTTTGAATTCCACAATCGGTCTTTATTTACTGCAACACTTCCGTTATGGTCAAAACCGCATTGGTAACCTTCCTCCAGACCTGGTTTTCTCATGTGCTATTGAGCGAGTAATGGGTTTTACGACCGGCATTTGCTTCAAATGAGCTTCGAGTAAGGAATTGTCGGAGCCTGGCATCTCTACACACCAATACATCGTCTTGATTAATTTACACAAATCCTTATGGATCAGTTGATGCATCGATGTATCAGTCTGTCAGTCATAGCGATACCAACTGCATAAATGGCAGCATTCAAAACAAATTCAAGTTTTATTAGAAGACTTTGGAATACGAGATGATCATATTCTATTGATAACGCGAATTGAATGTAATTGATGAACTATACAAAATCGACCACGTAACACAGTTGCCTCCACTCCTCTTCGCTTCAAAATTCACCTTGAATATTTGAAATCGGGTCTCTTTCTATGGTTTTTTATTGATTTCGAACATTGGTAACCAAAATGTCTCGAAAGTTTAGGGTTGACTCCGTGAAAAACCCATGAGGTGGCGTTTGGTTCAAGAGTGTGTTTGTGAATATAGTTATTTTTGTATGACAATAAATCCATTTTATTTTTCCGATATAGTTATTTTTTAGTAAACACAATATATTTACGAGTTGCGAGTTTCAAATATCTGATAATATGAGATTCAATATATTTATTAATTCGATCTATCGAACATGGTCAAGAGATGATGCACCTGAATCATACAGTTTCCAGCAATTTCGATTGAATTCGGAGTTGACCACGATAATCATTCTGAGGAATAATTCTAAATACCCAAGTAGGCAATCAGTATCATGCCTGATTATCAATAATTACAGGCAATTTCAGACTCGAATTTCCAAACAGCTGAAAACTTCATGTTTGCTTTCGATGAGACTATGAAAATTAGATTGAATTGATGACAATATTCGATCTCCCATTTTTAATATTTAAAACGCACAACTAGTAAAGTGTTAGGTGGAAATAAATATATAGGAACGAAAAGTAAATATATTGACTGTGATGTAACTTTCTAAGAAACTCACCCAGAGTCTTGTAATGGGGGGTTTTCCTGAATTTGGGTGTTATTGCAAATGCAAATTTGAACATAATTATTATGGGTTTGATTCATCATTTTCCCAAATTACCTTCAGAAAGTATTCAAAATCAGGTTTCGAAATTGGAGATTGGGATTTGCCAGGCATGCACGAAGTGACAACGGTGTTCAGTAGAATAGCTTTTTCTGCTATAGAATAAAAAAATATTTAATCCTATTCTGTGGTACACACGTGTTCTTTGTCAATATAACCAAATAATTTCTGTTTGCGATTTGTCAGTAATATGACAGTATGTGCTCTTCTTTCTCTATTCCTTGGTCGTTGTCTTCTACTCTAACCAGATCGAAGTATAGCCTATCTCTGTTTTCCTGAGCAAAGTAACACATTTGACGTCCTTTTCTTTCCGAGAAAGCTGAATTCAACGTTGCCATATCGTGCACTCATGACAAATCCCTTTAAATGCAAATCCCCATTTTTATTTTTCGGTTTTAGGTGATCAAACATTTTTTTATAAATATAATATAGAAATATTATATGTTGGAAATGTGATGTTCTGAAGGTTTTTCATGAAAATTACTGCATTTTCGTTTAAAGGAAAAAGCCCCATTGTCACAGTAGGTTCGGACGCTGAATAGCTCCATTGAGTTCGTCAATAAGTGAAACTAACCAGAAGATTCTGCAGTTTTACTTATTTGAAGTTTTGAGGATATTTCCTCAATTACTCAGCAAGTACCCATGCAATCAAATTGAAATTTCGTAGTTAGTTGTAGAACACCGACGGGCTATTGTATGCTTAATCTCATGAAGATAGCAATATTTTATATAATGGAAACTATTCATCGGATTCCGATGAAATTTGGTACAAATCTCAAAGTCGAAAATCAACAACAGTGTACGAAACTTCTGATTTTTATTTCCGGAAATTTTGGTAAGAATCGTCCAATTCAGTATCGTTGCTATTTTCTGAATAACTCAAGGAATACGGCTTAATCAACAAATTCGAACAAACGCTTGAACAGTCCTGACCTTACATCCGTTCTCTTCTAGATTTTTTGAACTTTAAGTCAGACAAATCGAACAAAAAAATTCCCAAGTTGAATTTCCTTATCACCGAAAAATGGTAATATCGGCAAGCATTTAATTAGAATTGACTTTTCAATCCCGCCGATGAATGCCACTGCGTCTCCGTCCTTAACAATGTGAATAATTCCCAAAATGTCGAAAATTAAAAGACCTGCTCCTAAGGAATGCCAACTCCCTTGAACTTCTTCGGCTAGCGAACCAGTCTGTGACGAAGTCTACGTTCGCCAGACCGGCTTCTCCGAGAGCGCACCACGAGGCAGCGGTTCGTGAAATTGAATCTCATTCATTCCTGCTTGTTATTTGCCGATGCTGGCCGGTTTAATTTGTTCATGGTTTTGGGGAGTTCGATCGGGAGGGAAGGGTTGGTTTTAACGGAGGAATGCAGCTTGTTCGCTTGATGAGTTTGGAAACTCACCCCTCCGAGAACTTATTTGAAAAAACTAGAAAAGCACTGACGTCAGGTCAGAAGCCTTATTCATATTCTAACAATTAGATCACCACGAAATTCTGCACCTGGTTGCGTGTTGGTTCCCTCCACTTGATCACGGAGTTTCAATTTGATTGCATTTGTACTTCTTGAGATATTGCGGAAATAACGTTAAAATTCCAAATAACAATGAATTTTGGCACATTTTATCCCTTATATCTTCTAAAGTAAATATCGGATCGAATTGTGATTTGGAACGTTGTTGTTGAATACTGACTCTGAGGTTTGTGCCAAATTCCATTGAAATCTCATCAATATTTTCAGAGAATATAAAAATTTCGAAAATTTTCGAATACAATTTTTGCGCGCATGTTCTAGGGGAGCAGCGTGCTATCGTTTTGTCCAAATGTCTGTAATTTTCGATGACTAAGCCGAAAATGGTCTCGAACGACTAGATTGGACTCACTGATGACGAATCCGGTGTCGAAATCGATTCTGTCCGGCCGGCCGGCCGTGGACACGATAACTGTCGAACGGAGTGAGCTACCTACTTGAAACTTTCAGGGTGGGTCGCGCATTGGAATGCCGCGGTTAAGTTCGTTAATGGGCCAAATCCGTCGAATGGTTTCGGAGTTATAGTTATATAGAAATTTTGAAGTTATTTATTTTTATTTCAACTCTATATTCAATTTTATATTCAAACTTGGCAATTAGGTGGAGTATAACGACGCGCAACTTTGAGCCAAATTTTGTCAGGACCATACTGTCAGTAAATTAAAAAAAAATCCTATCCAGAAAAAAATTCCATTCGGACCTTGAGCCCCATATTTCACAGCAGTATACCGACTTTCAGTTCGATACGATTATAAGTTTTGGAGATATCGGGAAAAAATATGTCAAATTTCGAGGGTTTCTTCTCGATATCGTTGCTTTTTTCGGTGTAACTCGAGAAATACTGGTTCAATCCTGATAAAACTTAGCAGCTAGTTTGAAGATGCTGATGGACAACTTTATGCAAAATTTCGTGATTATCGTGTCATTAGAACAATTTGAAAAAAAATGTCTATGACTCTCACCATATTATCCTCATAAAATTCTGTATGAACCTTCGAACTGTAATTTTTCGATGAATTACTGCATTTCAATTCAATCTGATCTGTACGTTTGGAAATATTGGGAAAATAAAATTTTGAATGGGTATATCTGCGGAATCATTGGGTGGATTTTACCCATTCAAGAAATTCGGCCTTCGTTATTAAGGTCCAAGCCTTCTCTACAAATATCGAGTTTCTAAGTTGTTTCTTTTGAAAATTATTGTGTTTACGCAGTCGGCCGTTAGGCCGACCGTACCGTAGTTGCAGTACCCTAGGACAAACGCGTAAAAACACCTAAACTAGAATATCATTTAATGAGCAACTTACAATGGTAACGATTTCTCATTTTGAGCCCAGCTTTTCTAAAATTTTTGTTTTGATTATAATTTCCCTTTTTGAGGGGAGAGCAAGAAATAATTATTGATAATTCCAAATTTTCACAACGATCCCCTAAGATGATCGGGCGATCAGCAATTTTTGCCTTATCACCATGTAAAGTTCCCATAAAAACCTTGGAAGGCACCTACGCCACTGGATAATATCTCACGGTTATCTCTACGGATTTCAGTGTTTACAATCGAATAACCTCCGTTCGGGATCCGAATAGAAGGCGCCGGATCACTCAAAAATGTACAATATTTACAATGTAATACAAAATTATCTCAAGTACCACATTGAAGTCGAGAATATTAGAAACGAAATCTTTACTATCCGTACTAATTCGCCAACAATATTAGAACATTGTAGATACCGATACGGTTCTTTCACAGAATAGTGACACGTGTGAGCTGACCTTTGAAGCTAGAATTGATATAGTGTCGATTTCCAAATATGCAAGAAGAATGGAAAAGTACAAATGGTGAAAGGTCTTAATGCAGCAGGAAACTGATTATACAAGTATTCATACTTTATCAAATCACGCAAAGTTTTGCCCGCCCTATTCAAAATCGTAAATAAAAATGAATAAAATAAAATAACAAAACAAAAATTAAAATAATTGTAGTACTCTAAATTCGGGTTGGTTAAGATTTTGTCTGGTAAAAATATTTCTGTAATTCAATCATAAAATTGAATAAACGGAAAGCTTACCAAGTTGCTGTAACCCGATAGCATAACTCTCAGTATTAAAGATAAATACAAGAGGCATTAAATCGGGTATGGTAATGGACCATTTTAGTCTAACTCGTTTGAATTATGGAATGATCCAATTGCTATTTTTCGCATGAGATAATTATAGACAATAAGAAAGTCTTGGGACTACTGAGTATTATTTGTTATGAAATTTGATAATTGTTGGATCGAACTTGAAATATTTGTAGATTCAGGCCGAATTCAATCGCCAACTGTGGTTACATTGAAAAATATGAAATGAATCTTTGATATCCCAAACTAAAAATTTCACAAAGTTCATGTGTTGAACTTCATGTACTCAACAGTTTGGTTTGTAGTTCAAACACAAACGTTCACAGGGTTCACTGAACATTTTTGGCATCAATTACTAAAGCGAGAAAAGAATTACTTCGATAAAATGTAAGAAAGTTCCGAAACAATGTAACTACGAGACAAATATATACAAATTGTCAACTGGCAAGTATACCGTGAGAAAAGACAAATACATAATTCCTTTTCGTAACATATTTACACACACACATGAACACGACAAAATACCAGAGATCCCCCTGAGACCTTCATGGATATAATGACATGAAACTTTCGGTTTCTACTATTTGTATTTACTCTAGTTTAAGAATGGGACAATAACGATGTCCTTAAACATGAGAACTAGTTGGATAACTCCGTGCTTGTTTGTTTTGCTGAAGGCAATTATAAAAACCACATTCAATTCAATTTGGGATCGTATCTGACAATTTCCAAACTTGCGAGGTGGAACATTTCGACTAATGAAATTTTTAGAAATAAGGGGCCACCATTTGTCTACTAAGAAAGGTAGCTCGATCCATGTCTAATTAACTTTTTAAATTGGTGGGATGATAACTACCCTTAGCATATTACTATAAGTAATTAACTAGTACGGTGTTGAAGAAATACTATGGTAATTGGCCAATTAAACACAGGATTGTTAGGAATTGAGTTCAGTACTAGATGCAATTTTTTTTGGATTTGTATCCACGAAAAATTTCGGTGAAATATTCGATTGTTTCGGAAGGAAATTCATCTCGAGTTTGCTTATACCAAAAACATTAGAAATGAAATGTTTTACTCTAATTTTAACCCCTACAAAAGAGTAGTCGCCAGTTAGGTTTGTTAATGCGCCAAATAAGCTGAACCGTTTTGGATTTATCCTTTTTTGAATTTTTGAGGTTATTTCTTCGATATCTCAGAAATTTCTGATGCGATGCAAGTTGTTGAATACTGACGTGTGACTACATGCAAAATTTTGTTGGGATGGTGGGTTGATTTTTGAAAACAATTTATTCATAAGATGTTTATACTCTTTTACACA
The DNA here is from genome assembly GCA_958510865.1 of Myrrha octodecimguttata. Classification (NCBI taxonomy): domain Eukaryota; kingdom Metazoa; phylum Arthropoda; class Insecta; order Coleoptera; family Coccinellidae; genus Myrrha; species Myrrha octodecimguttata. Next base: position 62,100,154 of record OY294056.1, read on the forward strand.
AACATTTAGGTCGATATTCAACGAGTGTTTTACAGTTCAGCGAATTACAGTTTGGTACGATTTCAAAATTAAAATTTTAAAACTACGTGTTTTTTTTTCAGAATAATAGAAAAAAATAATTGAAAAAATTTTGATCCGAGCTTGTTAGGTATGTAGTTGGCAAATGCGAATTCACAACTTCGTGTAAAATTTCGAGATCGTGTCATTAGAACAATTTGAAAAAATATTCATATTTCTTTTCGAATACTATGCGATCTTTCATCATACTATCCTGTCAAAATCCCACATAAGTTCCAAAACAAATTGCAATAGCGACTTTAAAAATATGATTTTTACTACCTTTTCATATTTGAACGCGAATTTTTCATTCATTATTATGAAATTAATATTCAGAGTTATCTCAGTAGGGATAATTTCCAAAGAATGTTTCGATTAGAAAAACAACGCCTAAACCACTCAAAATTCGACCGTTCGATAAGAAACCTGAACATGAATGTAATTTCGAAAAAAACATCAACCATGACGTGATCCTGTCTCGCGTTTATCATTTTCCATCCAAATTAACCACAATCGAATTCTCCCGAAGCGCTCCATGTCATAATTATGTCACACTCTGTATAATGCGTTCAGAAACTATCAAAAGCGTCCCTGACATTTCGACTTTTGAGTTGAAACGCGACTTCTCATCCATTTTTATGAACCTAATATTTCGAATTATATTTGTATAAATAATTTCCGAAGAAACTTCCGATAAGAAGAACAACGCTTGATTAAAAAATTCAATTAACATACAGGGGTTGTTAATTCTTCGTCGACCCACTTTCCCACGACGTCCAAAACCACTCAAATTTCGACCGTTCGATAAGCCACCTTAACATACCCGTTCAGGAAGTAGTAATTTCGAAAAAAATATTAACCTTGACGTTTCCCACTGACCCGGTCTCGCGATTATCATTTTCCATCCAAATTAACCACGATCGAAGGGTCATAACTTCTCCCGGATCGCTCCATGTCATATTATCACGGCCGACTCATCGAATTTGAAATTGAAATTAGAGACACTGCCTTAATGAATTGGTCTAGGAACATCCCGACCGTGGTCGAATACAGATTAGCGACCAATTAAGAACGAAGGTGCCTAGACGAATAAATTAATTTCGAAGGCGGTTATATCACGCATTTTATCGCCTCCGCTGTTGTAGGAAGATGCGGCCGAAATTTATGCGTAACGACCGATTTCAAGGCGCGCAGACATGCCGTCTTGTTGCGCAACGATAGTGAATCTTTTCGCACGTTTTGGCAGCGTCGGAGAAGGTTTCCTCACGGCCGACGTTCCGATTTCGTACGCATAAAGGAGTTCTTGCGACACGGATAGAGAAATTACGCATGCGGCCTTGGTGTGCGGCGATTTCCAAAATCGCGAACCGGGTCGAACTGGATTTGTGGGCCCGAGCGTACACGTGTAAAAAGCAACGAAGATAGAAACGAATTTTGATCGATATCAAAATCGATGGAAAGGGATGAGAAAATTCTTCACCGATAGTTCTGTTTTCGGCTTGAACGAAGGTCGAAATCGTGAATGGGTGAAATCCGCCCTATGATTCGGAAGGTGTACAGGGTACCCCAAGATGATTTCTATATCCAAAATCTCGGCTCTCATACAAGGTAGAAAGTACAAACAAAAAGTATTTTGAATAGCATCAAAACTCTGCCAAAATCTGTCGTTTTATTTACTCTGAACGATTTCTCAGTAAAGGAGAAATAGGTTGAAACAATTTTGAATCATTTTGGCACATCCACCATTTTTGCGAATTATGGTGGAAAATTTTGACAACTGACATTTTTCCGCGCTTGTTCTGGGGAACAGCGATTGATCATTTTGTCACGATGTCTGGAATTTTCGAATTTTGAGCCGAAAATGGTCTTAAACGATTGGGTTGAACTCCCTGAAGGAGAATCCGTTGTCAAATTTAATTCTGTCCGTCCATCCGTCCGTATGTGCTCCAACTTTCGAAACTTGAAATTGTCAGATTAGGTTAGGATATTTCGGTTGAGTTCGTTAATGGGTGCAATCGGTTGGATAGTTTCGGAGTGGGGGTGTTCCTGAATTTGGGTTATTACTGCAAATGCGAATTTGAACATAATTATTATGGGTTTGGTTCATAATTTTCCCAAATTACCTTCAGAAAGTATTCAAAATCAGATTTCAAAATTGGGATTTGGGATTTGCCAGGCATGCACGAAGTGACAACGGTGTTTAGTAGAATAGATTTTTCTGCTTTAGAATAATGAAATATTTATTCCTATTCTGTGGTACACACGTGTTCTTTGTCAATATAAACAAACAATTTCCGTTTGCGATTTGTCAGTAATATGACAGTCTGTGCTCTTCTCATTCTATTCCTTGGTCGTTGTCTTCTACTCTAACCAGATCGAAGTATAGCTATCTCTGTTCTCCTAAGCAAAGTAACACATTTGACGTCCTTTTCTTTCCGAGAAGCTGCATTCGACGTTGCCATATCGTGAACTCAAGACAAATCCCTTTGAATGCAAATCCCCATTTTTATTTTTCAGTTTTAGGTGATCAAACATTTTTTTAAAAATATAATATTGAAATTATATGTTTTAAATGTGATTTTCTAAAGGTTTTTCATTAAAATTACTGCATTTTCGTTCGAAGGAAAAACCCCCGTTGGGCCCATTTGAAAAAAATAATCGAAAAATTGTAGAACTTTGCTTCACTCCAATACATCATGAGTGGTGTAGCGGAGGCGACAAAATTCATTTTGATTTTGCACATAATTTGTTTCCTATTTGGCCTAAAATTCGACCAAGTAGAAGCAAGAAATGTGCTTATTGAATCCGGTTGTATGAGGCTGAGCTGGAATAATCTTGAAACACTTAGGAAATTAATCGAAAAGTTTTTTGTGATTCAGCCAGTGCTGACATATCAGGATATTCAAGTAGAAATTTTGCTTCAGATCGAAGTAAACATCAGAAAGAAAATTCCAGGAAGAAACAACGTCGAATTCATGACTAGGTAAAATGCACCTAATGCTACCGCTGATTTAAGCTGTCCATGAAATTTAGCACCCACCTAAAATGGTTCCGCGTTCCTTCAATCATATACGAAATTTTGCATGGACCAACAAAACGTCATTTTTTAACTGTGTTTTTTAGAAATATTTAAAATTTGAAGTTTCGTATGAGTAAATCTACAGAATATACGGGAATATTCGTTATTGAGGACCTAACCTGCTCTACAATTATAGTATAATTTCTTCCTATCGTAGAGTAATAGAATAATTTTATTTTCTATAGTTTCTTCATTTTGACACCTTATTGAATTTTATTGTTTCAAAAAATGTTTTTTTTTACTGAGGAATCGTTTATAATGCAAAAAAATATGAGGGTGAAAAAAATTTCTGGGGGTGGTTTATTTAGGGGTGGTAATTAGAATCGAAATTTTAACAACGGATTCTGGTAGAGTTTTTGATGCCGTTAAAAATACTTTTTGTTTCAACTTTCTACCTTGTCTGAGAGCCGATATATTGGCCGTATGCAACATTTTAGGACAACCTGTATATCATCCAAATTATATTTTCTCAATATTGAATACAGATCAGATTGAATTCGAATTCAGTACGTGGTTGATGATTGACAACCTGAAAGTTCACGCTGAATTCCTTAAGGAACATGCTAGGAAGTAAAGCTGCAATGTTCGTATATATTTCAAAGAACGAAAAAATAATTCCCACGTTTTCCCTAATCATAATTGATTAATTGGGATCTACGAAACATTTCATTACGTATAGGAAATAGGGTGATGAAAACTTCCCAGCGCACAAAATTATGTGACACGTGGAATTTGCAAAAATTTCCCGAGTACAACATCCGATTTCAGGAAACGTGCCCCGTAATCAACTTCGTTAAGCGCGCTGACTCAAACTCCGCCGCCTCACAATCGTATCAACCTGTATCTCGGCCAGACTCGATCGAGACCCAGCCACACACCAATTACTCATACTACATTCAATTAAAAACCTCCAGACAGACACGCGCTCCTTCCGGAAGCGTTTCAACACACAGCATACACCACAAGAGAGCCTCTACGTGCCCGCGCGGAGGAAATCTAGTTCATCGAGCGACTAGCAATGAATAATAAGGCCCGATAATAATAACAACACATCTTGTTATGTTCTTTGGAAACCGTGAAAAAATAATAAGTTCCCTCTTAATGATATGTTGCCGTCACGGTACTTGGCGATAACCACCGGGTCTCGTACAACGCGCCTAAGCGGTTAGTTATGCACCCGACATGATACCGGGCGATTCGATCACCTTTCGATTTTTCACGATTTTTTTATTTCCAATTTTCTTCGTGAAAATAATTTTCCAAGAAAATTCCGAGAGAAAACTCCGGATAAAAATTTCAATTAACATATACAGGTGTCCCTGAATTGGAGGAACTACGAAAAGGGGAGATTCCTTGTGTAGTTTTGAGAAAAAAATTCCCATAAACGTGGGAAACCAGACGTTTCGTTTTCGAGATAAAGGGGGTTAAAATTTGAATTCTTGTGCGCAAATTCCAGTGGAACAGCGTACTATCGTTGGTACTTTTTGGGTTTCGACAAGTGGAAATCAAAACAGTGTTATTTAGGGACCATCGTTGCCAAATTGTGCGGAAGCTTTGTACTAGATTTGAGTGATAGTAGTATCTTGATTCTTTTGAGAGGGTTAATTCTGACTTGAAAATGAATTACATAAAATAATGATCGAATGTCATGAATTCTGCCGTGGGTTAGGTTAGTTTAGTCCAAATCAGGAGAAATTTAATTTTGAGATGGTGAACTTGAATTTCGTCATCTGATTTGTTTAGGTCCTAGGGGAGGTTAGTTGAATTTAGGACAGTATCAATCCAAATCGTAAAATAAAATAACGGCGTCCCATAATTGAAAATTATTGAAAAACATACTACCTTTACCTTTGCTTCAAATGAAAATAGTGCAGAATTGCCCTTACTTACTCATTCAGACATATTCCTTTTACGTTCAATGTACTACTCAACGCATATTCTATACAACTTATATAGAGGAAACCGAATTTTAAATAACATGACATCCGGTGGCATCGGATTTATTTTACAGTCTGGCAACGTTGCTCCCTAAATGAGACTGTTGGAGCATGCGCAAGGCTCGTTTTGATTTCCACTTGTCGAAACCCAAAGATTACCTTATCGTCTGTTCCAAATGTCTGTAATTTTCGAATTTTGAGCTGAAAAAGGTCTCAACAACTAGCTTGGACTCACTGATGACGAATCCGGTGGCAAAATCGATTCTGACTGGTCGGCCGGCCGTCCGTATGCACGATTAAGGGCATACTGAGAATCCTATCGACCTGAAACTTTTAGGGTAGGTTGCATTTCAAAATTTTGAAATTTTGTGGTTATCACCGTGAGAACTCGGAAACTACTGAAACAATTAGATTGAAACTTGGCAGTTAGTTGGAGTATTACATCGCGCAACTTTTTGTAGAATTTTGTCGAGATCATAATGTCAGTAAATTCAAAAATATTTTCGAAAACTACCCATTATATTCGAAAGACATTTTCCTCAGGCCTTGTGCTTCATATTTCGCAGTAGTTGCCAAATTTCAGTTCTATCTGAAAACAAGTTTTGGAGATGTTTCAGCAAAATATGCGAATTTCTTGGTTTCTTCCTAGATATCGTTGTTTTTTATGAAATAACTCAAAAATTGAAGATTCAATCATGATGAAACTTGGCAGCTTGTTTCAAAATGCTGAATGACAACTTTTTGCAAAATTTCGTGATGATCGTGTCATTAGAACCACTTGGAAAAAAATCCAATTTTTTTTTTCGAATATTAAAAATTCTGTGATCTTCTGATCATATTATCCTCATGAAATTCTGTAGAAACCTTCGAAATGTCATTTTTCGATGAAGTATTGGATTTCAATAGACGACTTCGGCCCAAGTTGCCAAACCACAATTTTCTTCACAAATTTACTTTCACTGGGGAACGAGAATTTCAGGACAAATTCCACCAGAACGACAATCAATGTTTTATGGTAACATATCCATAGCATAGAAAAATCTTTATTTACCTTATGATCCATAGAACATATCTAGTAATTTTTCCAGTGTTGATTATTGTCTCTTCTATGTTCTATGGATCATAAAGTGAATAAAGATTGTTCTATGCTTTGGATATGTTACCATAGAACATTACCTGTCGTTCTGGTGACAGAAAGAACGTTTTTTCATCAATCAATTTCCGTAATTAACCTTTCTTTCAGGAACCAACCGAATATTTCATATTTACGGAATGGAAAACCGGCAACCGAAATAACCAAGTTGATTTGCGGAACATATCCATATCCATAAATTTGACACTATTAACATGAAATCAGGAATCCCAACTTAAATTTCAGCCAATCAAAGATGATCTTAACAAAACCCTATATTTGGAGGGAATTATCTTGTTTCAGGAGCCGAGGCATCTTTTACGGATATTTATAAATAACGCGAACCTGTCGAATTTGTCCTGAAATTCCTGTTCCCCAGTTACAGTAAATTTGTGAAGGAAATTGTAGGTTGGCAACTTGGGCCGAAGTCGTCTATTGGATATAATCTGTATTTTTGGAAATATTGGTAAAATGAAATTGTCATTCTCGAATTCGGCCTTGGTAATGAACGTCCAAAACTACTCAACAAATATCGAGTTTCTAAATTGTTTCTTTCGAAAGTTATTGTGTTTACGGTCGGCCGTTAGGCAAAAACTGACTGTCAATAGCGGCTTTGACAATTCGATTATTCAGGTAATTTTCATGTTGAGAACGGGATAATTTTTCATTCATTCTTTTGAAATTAATATTACGAATTGTCTTAGACTGAATTATTTTCTTTCTTAATAATATTTAGCCGTCTCGGTACTTGGCGATAACTACCGGGTCTAAGCAGTTAGTTATGCACTCGACATGATACCGGGCGATTCGATCAGGTGTACGTGTCGGAGAAGGCATCACGCTCGATAAATCCGGAAATTGGATTTACTTACATAATTCCATTAGGAACTCGTTAATTTTTACGAATATCGGATGGGTAGACGTCGCCACTATTACTTACCGGATCTAGTCTCGACCAATTATAATATAAACAAAGCTCCAGAGGTGGAGCACCTGCCAAATTAGGATGCAGTTCATTTTCCATTATTATTTAAACGAACTCAAAGCTTGCGTCTTGGGCGTTAAATATACATAATGATGTCTAAGTGATGCGTTCCTTAGGCAGTAGAAACTGACGATTGCCATGAAGAGAAAAACAAATTCTAGAAAAGCAGTGGCGTGAGGTCAGGATCCGTAACCAACTACTAGATAGCAATTCGATGGAATTTGTGGTTTTGGAAACCAAAATTTTGGATGGGTATATAAGTTTTTTTTTCAAATTTTTTTAAAAAATCGATCATCACTAAATTTCGCACAAAGTTATTCATCATCATTTTCTTACTAGTTACAAAGTTTCATAGTGATTGAATCAGAATTGTTGGAGTTATTCGGAAATATTAACGATAACGAGGAAAAAACCACGAAATTTGACATACCTTTTGCTAATATCTCCGAAAATTGAAATCGTATCGAACTGAAATTCGGTATACTGCTGTAAATTGTGGAGTTCAAGGTGCGAGCATTCTTTTTGTGAAACTGAGGGATAGTTACGAGAAAAGATTTTTTTTAATTCAGTTACAGTACGATCCCAACAAAATTCTGCAAAACTTGCACGTCGTTGAGCTTCAACTGACCGTCAAGTTTCAATTTAATAGCTCAGGTAGTTCCTGAAGCATTATTGAAATAACCTCAAAATTTCAATTGACTATAACTCCAAAACCGATTGGCCGTTTTGGCTTTCAACAGACTTAACGGTGGCATTCTGAAATTCAACCTTCTCTGAAAGTTTCAAGTCCATAAGATTCTTCGTACGCCCTTCATCATGCCCACGGCCAGCCGGACAGAATCGATTTTGACACCGGATTCATCATCAGTGAGTCAAACCTAGTAATTCTCGGGAAACAAAATTCGAGAATTACAAACATTCCCACAAAACAAGAGCACTGTATCGAATTGAAATTTCGTACACTGCTGCGAAATATAAGTCTCAAGGTCCAACCTAGTCGTTTCAGACCATTTTTGGCTCAAAATTCGAAAAAAACAACTTTTTCTATGACAGTGTTTGGATCCCGAAGGACCCGAAGCTTAACGAATCCTTCCGATATAGAATAGCGCAACGTGAATTGCGGCACGCTATTTTCCGAAAATTAGGTCAGACGAAAACGCTATTAACCTAGCGTTATGCTGAAACTGAATTTACGCATGGTTAGATGTCAAAAATTACGTTTGCTGTAAAAACGTCACAAAATTTGACACTCCAATGTCTCTCAAATACTAATTAGCCCATATGAAACTAACTGAAATATTCTATGGCGCGGCGGAACTGATAAGCTGAGTCGGTCGGATAATATGGATTGGACTTTACTGTGTGTTTTTTAGGAATTTATTATTTTTTTTTAGCTTTTCTGTTATTTTCATCCATCCACTTCCACCAAGAAAAGTAGAAATGTCGATCGAACCTCGCATTTTCGGGTTGTTTCAATCAGTTAGTACATATATCTACGAAGGCGTAGAAGGGCCACTCTTTGTCGACAAAAATTTTTCCACCTAATTCCGACTTTAATCTCGGAATTAGACTAATTCCGACTTTGAACTCGGAATTAAAGACTGATTCCGACTTCAAACTCGGAATTATACTAATTCCGACTTTGAAGTCGGAATTATAGACTAATTCCGACTTTAAACTCGGAATTATAGTCTATAATTCAGAGTTCAAAGTCGGAATTAGTCTATAATTCCGAGTTTAAAGTCGGAATTAGTCTATAATTCCGACTTCAGTCGGAATTAGTATAATTCCGAGTTCAAAGTCGGAATTATGTATAATTCCGAGTTTGAAGTCGGAATTAGTCTATAATTCCGAGTTTAAACTCGGAATTAGGTAGAAAAATTTTTGTCGACAAAGAGTGGCCCTTCTACGCCTTCGTAGATATCAGACGAACAATCAAAAACATCGCGAAAAAGTTCACTCTACTCGCCCGCAACAAGGCAACCCCGTACCTCATAATGCACTTTCATTCACGGCGACCAGTCGCGATGACGTAAAAGCTGCAACGACGAGATAAGAGCGGCGCATCCGCGTTGGCGCCGACGCCCGATTTGGAGACGGCATTCGGCGGATGCATCCGATGCAGTTACGTTTATCGATACCGCAATACACACAAAACGCAGGCCGGCTAGGATTTCCGCCAGACTCTGTAACCGTTTAATGAATGCGAATCGCTTCCTTAGTCGTGGCAACCTTGGAATATAGCAGTGATAGATATCTGGGCGTAGTACAACGTTACGCTACTATAATTGCAACACGTTGCACCGCCGACGCAGTGTCGGCGCAGTGCGCGCGCAAAATGGCGGGAAACGCGGCAAGTTGATGCAGATCGTTGGCCTCGCCGATTTTCCGTCGTTCAGATCGATGGGAACGTCATCTTGACGTGTTTTGGTCAACTTGTAAATAGTGATTAGGTTTTTGTTTCGACTCGCTTGGTCTGGGGAACAGAGCGTGATCGTTTCGCAAAAATGTCTGTTTTTTCGAATTTTAAGCCGAATAGGGTTTACAGCGATTAGGTTGGACTCGCTGTAGAAGAATCCATGCTGTAACTTTCGAAGGAAAAAACTTAGCGACTTGAAATTCTCAGATTAGGATTTGTAGTCGAAATATCTCCTGAGAGTTCGTTGCAGCGTGAAATCGTCCGAACGCTTTCGGAGTTGACAATTTGAGTTTTTTTTTGTCAATATCTCGGAAGTGCTGATGGGATAAGTGTTCGATGCTTCAAAATAATAACAACGACCATCTTAGTGAAGAAATTTGGAAGCATCTACTCGTTTATTCGAAAATATTTCTAATGGAGGTTTTTCCTTTAAACGAAAATGCAGTGATTTTCATGAAAAACCTTTAGTACATCACAATTCAAACATATAATTTCAATATTATATTTAAAAAAAATTATCGATCAACTAAAACTGAAAAATAAAAAATGGGGATTGGCATTTAAAGGGATTTGTCTCGAGTGCACGATATGGCAAAGTCGAATTCAGCTTTCTCGGTAAGAAATGGACGTCAGATGTGTTACTTTGCTCAGGAAAACAGAGATAGCTATACTTCGATCTGGTTAGAGTAGAAGACAACGACCAAGGAATAGAAAAAGAAGAGCACTGTCATATTACTGACAAATCGCAAACAGAAATTGTTTGGTTGAATTGACAAAGAACACGTGTGTACCACAGAATAGGAATAAATATTTCATTATTCTTAAGCAGAAAAATCTATTCTTCTAAACACCGTTATCACTTCGTGCATGCCTGGCAAATCCCAAACCCCAATTTTAAAATCTAATTTCGAATACTTTCTGAAAGTAATTTGGGAAAATAATGAATCAAACCCATAATAATTATGTTCAAATTTGCATTTGCAGTAATAAACCAAATTCAGGAAAAACCCCCCATTTTGTAGAAGAAATTGTGTTATTGGAAATCATCGATCAGATCACGTTCTGATCGGATAATTGAAAACAGTGTTTCCAATTTCGATTCGATCCGATATTTATTTTCGGAGATATCGGGGAAAATATATGGAATTTCGTTGTTAATTTGAAGTTTTGAGATTATTTCCAAAATATCTCAAGAAATACTTAAGGAATAGGATTGAACCTTCGTAGCTAGTTGAAGAATACCAACGCAAAATTACAACATTTTTTGAGGATGGTATTCGATCCGATGTGCATTCTGAAGAATTGAAAATATTGACGATATTGTAAAAAAAATATGTTGAATTTCTGGGTTCTTGAAATTCTGAGATAATCTCAGGTGCTTTCGTAATTACACCCAATTGTGAGTTGTAGAATACCTTCATAACTTAATACAGAATTTCGTGAGCATCGAACACATAGAAAACTTGAGAAAAAAAATTGTTTTTGCAGAATTTTACTGATTTTTTCGAAAATCTGTTTGCAAGAACCATGCAGCCTGCAACACAGACACAGACCTTGGGATCACAATTTCATAACAGTGTTTCAAATTTTATTTCGATGGGATATTGGGAAAGAAACGTCAATTTTCGGTATTATTGTTATATCCGGAAAAAAATATTGACCATGATGAAATTTGCTAACTAGTTGGCAAATACGGATGCTAAAACTTGGGCAAAACCTTGTGATGATCATGTCATTAGTTACGCAACTAAATCGACAAGTTGAAAATTTTCCAATGAAGGAATTCTAACCGAAAAGTTTTGTTGCCTTCGACACAATTCCTCCTAACGATATTGTTTGTTCCTCAATAAAATTTTCCACTAGCTTTTCCAACACAATTAACCACATAAACAAGAATGGCAGAAAATTGCAATGAAAAGTTAATCGCGGTCGTGCAAGCACGATCGGCTTAATTGAGCTCTCCAAATAGCGGTAAAAACGACGTAGCGCGGCGAAAATCGAAAATTCCCCCTCCACGTATTTTTCCGCGTGCCAATATCAGTCCCGTTCGTGACATTCGATTTACCTCTCTAACCTATAAAGGCAGATGAATGCGATCGTGGAGCGAGTCGTAAAATTTAACGTCTTCTCGTTTTTACGACTTATTGTCGCTTTGCTGCCAAGGTCCGAGGTTGTTGGTTCACTACACGTACCGTTCTAGTGGGAGTCGGCGAAAAAGACAACGAAATTGAAAGTAAACAATGAGGAGATATAGGTGTTCACTTTCATCATCTCCAAATTGGTTATGTCGATTGAACCATGGGTGTTTTTATAACTGCATGAGAAGTTTCTATGGTTGTTATCTATGGTTTGACGGTTGCAAATGTCAAATTATGTTGGCATTCTTGTCAAGTAACGTTTGGCAATTCATCATAGGTTTGATGGTTTTACCTGCATGAACTACACTAACTACACCAACTCCACTAACTTCCAATTCTCAGTGCAACTGAAGATAACTGACTAAGTAGAGTTAGTGTAGTTCAATCTGTTCTATGATTCTCACAGAATACAAATATATGATAGATGATTTTACGCAATTCCAAGATGATAGAATTCTATGCACTTCGAGGTGATGTAGATTTGTCGTGAAGTCGTCACGGACAAAAATTCTATTTCAAATAACGATAGGATGAAAATTAATTTCGTCCAAAAATAACCACACAAACCACAAAACACGTTCAACCAGGAACCAGAGACTACCACAGATGTCTATGATTATGAATTATATTCACGCATAACCATCGCAGAAGATAACCTCACTCTATGCACTGCGCCCGTAATATGTGACTGCACTAACTGCCAATATTTCCGCAACGAACAGAGTGCAAGTTTACAACAAAACACACCGGACGGTATCAGTGGAGTTAGTGTAGTTCATGAGAAACGGTTCTGAACTAGTTAGGGGGCAAGGATTTGCCACTTCTCGTGGAATTTTGTAGAGATCGTGCTGTCAAGGAATTAAAAAAAAATTTTTTTTTCGAAAACTATTCAATTCTTTTGAAACAAATTGAGGTCATTCTATGAACTCCATATTTCACAGCAGTGTATCAAATTTCAGTTTAATACGATAATAGGTTTCGGAAATATTGTAAAAAATATGTCAAATTTCGTGGCTTTTCCCTAGTTATTGAAGTTTTTTTTTAAAAAAACTCAACAAAAAACTAAAAATGCACTGCCGCGAAGGCAGCATCTTTTGCGAGCATGTTAAAAGTAGTTGCCAAAGCGGACATTTCCATCGAACATGCGCGCAAAAGCTGCTGCTTTCACGGCACCGCTTTTTTAAATTTTTAATTCTCAAAACAGCTGAACATCGACGACATTTTGTTCCAACATGATGACGCACCTTGCCATACAACTCGGTAAACCATGAATTTATTGCCAAATCAATTTGATTTGATTCATTCCCACTTCTTAAATTATAAATGCCATGAAATTATCCACCAGATTATAATGATGCAACAACATTCATTCCAACAATATTTCTGTCTAGTATAACTATTCAAGTTCTCAAGCTCATAAAAGGGCACCCTTTACGCGAAAAAATTTTTTTACGGTGTATGTTGAACTTTGCTTCACTCCAGTCCACCACGACAGATGGACCGGAGGCGACAAACTCCATTTTGATTTTGCACATTTCGTTTTCCGAACTGATTATTGAATCAACCAACCGGTAGCAAGAATGTGCTAAATTGAGTATTTCCCCGTTTGAATCAATTTACGACAAATAATTTTTACATTTGAGCGCTGACGGGATTCGAACCTACACCCTGATTGCGGTTCTGTTTAGAAAACGCCGACATTGCACACCGAGCTATCCGGCCAGTGCCTTATCTAAAGTCAATGCGGAAGGCAACAAGAACTCTGAGTTCACGTTGACTGGTACTTATCCAGGTAACACGAAAAAAGGTTCACATATACTCGTTTCAACCAGATAGGATAATTCATGTAGTGATTTATTTGCTAATTGTTTATGATTATGTTACCCTGCTGACAGAATTTTTGAAAACTTCTGGAAAAACAAGAGAGCAGCGTTTAATGCTTAATGCAGAAGTTGTATTTCTTGTGTTATTGAGGAAATAACGATACTGAAGAAATTGACATATTTTTCCTCCAATACTTCCGGAAATGAATATCCTTTCGAGCTTAAAATTGGTACACTGTTTAAACTTGGCTGTGCCAAATTTTTTATCAATTTGAAAATGGAATTGAAAATAATAGTTTGTCCATCATTGAAAAGTACTGAAACCCCTACAAATTACCCTTATCATTTATTCGAACATACTCCCCCCATAAAAATCTGTCTTTCAATATAAATTCATTCCATATACTCATATGGAAGGAACTGAATTTAAAATGACGTGTAGGTTCACCAATGGTTCATTTGCAAATAATATAAATTGGGAATACAATAGATCACCTGCGCCAACACGAAGGTCGTTCAAAACACATTTTAATTCGGTTGAAAATTCCCTCTTGGTTTTAACCGCATATTGAATAACAGCAGCAATAAAGCAACGAATAACACAATTCTGATAAATCCCGGCAGTGAACAATTATCTCCGTACACAACCGTCGTGTTACTCATCCGTGAAAATCGCGACAAAAATAACCGAACCTATTAATCATCTTCGGGGAACCGAACGATGACGCCGAACCGCTCGTAAAATACGGCAACAGCGCAAGAGGCGCCTTCGCCTAAATGCAACAGCTGCAGTTGCATCCACTGATCTCGGATCACGCCGGCACCTCGTGTTGTCGCGTCATTAGGTAGAGGGGCTAGCTGGCAAAAATTACGTACGGGCCGGAGTCCGCGAGCGTTTCAGGGAATCCTGGTAGGCGCCTATGACCGTCGACGCTGTGACTAAGTTTCTTGGAATTGTCCCCAAGCCGTACTTTGACGTAATCGGGCTATCCGGAAAATGAGAAAATGTATTTATAGACTAGTAATCGAAACCGACAATTATTCTATGCGGTAACGAGGACTATCGGGAGGATGTACAACTGCATGTGTACTTCAGCAGAGGCAGTGAAAAAGAGGCATTTTTATGGCAGATTACTCAGAAAAATATGAGCTCGTTAGACATAAGAAATGTTTCCTACCTTTACTCTAAATTCACAACCTAATTCCGGTGAACTACACATTTTGATATCTCTTTTAAACCATTTCAATCCATTCAAAACAGAAATGTCGAAGATCTAATGAAATATGTTAAATACCCTTGAGTACTCTGTGTTGTTGGGACTCTGTGGTCATCAATTTGTGGTGAAATATATCTATGGTCCAGTATTAACCTTAAAAATAGTGAGCTATGCATATTGCAAGTTGAATTTATATTCTGAACTTATTGAAATTAGTAATCTCAATCGAGAATAGTTGTGAATTTGTAATGATGATGTCCTTTATTTTATAATTGTTTATTTCTTTTAGTTGCTGATCTGAGGATGTGAAGTTAACGTGTCACATTTACAGCATAAAAAGTATCAAGAAGATTGTTTGAATTCTTGCATTATTTTTGTACCACTACGAAGATCTATCAACTAGGAAGCGATTTAATTTTTACCCAAAACGAAAAATACGCATCTCAAGGTCGAAAGCCACATTTCAGCGTCTAGCGTCGCCTCATATTCTGAAAATTATGCATACAAGCCGGCGGCATTTAGCCGGTAGAGAACGCGGTAATTCTTGAGCAAATTCATGATTTTACGATTAACCTTGTTGCAAGAATGGCTCTGTCGGTACGTCCACGTTCATTACATAACCGGGATAATGGAAATACCAGACGACTATTTGAACAATCATTTATTTATGTTGAAAGATGAATCAATAGAAATCTCGGTATTATTCGCATATTAATGCAGGGCGTTAACGAGAATTGTTTTTGAGATCCTATAACATATAGACTTTTCCTGTAACGGTGTTACGGGGAATATCCCTATGGCACCTATCAAGTGAACAAATATGCAGGGTGTCCCAAAAAAGAGTGTTTAGCCGAAGTCAAGAGAGAAAAGTCCGACAATATTTACTTTTTCGTTCATGAGTAATATCTTTGATAGAAGATTATATTTTATAATTGTCGCCCTTGTTACTTGCCTAATTTTTGGTTCAATAATTTCTCATTCCATTATTCATAAACTTTCTAACGAGCAAACTCAAGACATAAGTCAGCAGGGCTGAACTAAAGGGTTTTAAGGAAAATGTTTCATTTTATCGCCAAAAAATGGTGGAAATTGAAAATCAATTGACAGGTTTTACAGCTGAGACATTGTTTGGAAAAACATTTATCTTATTCGCCCAACCCTGTATATTCGAATGAGCAATAAGAAAGACAATACAAAAACACGCCATTTCCGACTTAATTCCGAACTATCGAAAAAAAGTCGTTCAAGTAGGTACTGTCAAATCTGAAATTTTCGAAAATGATTTGAGAACAATAAGTTTGCGATTTATCGATCAACGTGGAAATTCGATACAAAATAAAGAAGATAGTAGATTTTGAATACAAATGAACTGTGAACATTTGGGTCAAAGCGGTGTTTTTTAAACTTCATCCACAATGTTGCAAAAAATGATTCTAAATTCTCAATATAATCCACTTCCGGCCAATAACTGTATCAATATCGCCAAATTCGTTGAATTTCGGGAACAACGATAATGTATCTTGGCGTTATCGGCAAACTGATAAACATTCAATGACAAACCCGCTTTAGAATTGAAACGGATACTATGTGCGCACTCAATTATTATATAATCCCGAAAATCACACGAGGTTTCGAAAAAACCTTGGGATAAGCACGCAATAAATAAAAATGATAAATTTGTTGAAGAATTCGGAGTCGTTACGATAAGAAAAATCTGGACCAATCTGTGTAAACAAAATCGCAACTTGCATCGAGGTCCAAAGCGCATTTTACAATTTTGGGATTTTTACCAAACACGACGATGTTTGACCCACGAAATAAAGCGGTCTCCGAGTTATTTCATTCGAAAATATTCGTTATTCGCATCTCAAAATATGGCAAGGAGGTGCCAAAAATCATAGGAAACTAAGGAACAAACACCACAGTACCTTTGAAATGAATCTAAATTTTGACGAAGGTGAATTCGAAAGAAAAATTGAATTGAAGACATTTGAATATAATAATATCGCGTCCATCAGAGCGATAAATGTTGAACTTTCAATATAAGGCGTCAATAACTCCAATCAATTTCACACCATAAAGAAATGCAGTCAATAAATCAGTGAAATCTAACAATTAATCGAAAATTAGTCATTACCGAATTCTAATGAAGAAATAACACATCGTAGAAGTCAATCGAAATTGATTGCAATCTGTTCCGACACTGTTTAATACTGTGAGAACTGGTTTCTATATGTTCACATGAATTTTTGTACTCGATCTAATGGCAAGTCAATATATTTAAATCAATTACTGATTATTCATTGCATTTCAAGCTATTACGTACAAAGGGATTTTTTCAGTCCGTAGTAAATATTTCAATGACGTAAAAAAGATATTTTTAATTTAATAATTCAGTTCAATTAACGTTGAAACACATAAATAACTATCGAGCCCAGGAAAACTATAAAGACAAGGCATATTACTTACGTTAAGTTACAACTTTCGCTCATAGATTAGCTTCGGCAATTATTCCACTTGTTTATCGAATCCTGATTCATTTCACGCGGACTGATGAATTGAAATCTGACCAAAATGAAGAGAAATTTGGCCGAATGTCTTTAATTTTCGAATCTCGAGCAGAAATGATTTGAAACAATGAGGTTAGGCTGGGTCAAATTCAATTACTCATGTCGTTCCATATGGCAGGCTTGATGACTGCAAAACGCGTTCATTTCTCGGATGGAAACACCTAGAGAAATTTTGGATGAACTTCTTAGTCGTCATTCTCTAACCAAGTCATAGATTTCAATAGACGACTTCGGCCCAAGTTGTCATCCCACAAATTTCTTCCAAATTTACTTTCACTGGAGAAGGGAATTTCAGAACAAATTCGACATAAGGTTAGCGTTATTTATAAATTTATCCGTTAAAGATGCCTCAAACAAGATATTCCTCCCAAATATAGATTTTTGTTGAGATCATTTCTGTTTGGCTGAAATTTAAGTTGGGATTCCTGATTTCACGTTAAAAGTGTCAAGTTTATATATAGGATAAGTTCCGCAAATCAACTTGGATATTTCGGTTGCCGGTTTTCCGTTCCGTAATTATGAAATATTTGGTTAGATCCTGAAGAAAAGGTTAATTACGGAATTTGATTGATGAAAAAACGTTCTTTCTGACACCTGAGCCATGATGTAAGAATGTTAGTAAAACCGGATGTGGTGGGTTCGAATCCCGTTACGGTCATGGAAGTTTTTGGTCTCAAAAATAAAAATTATCACACAAGTTTAGGATAAATGAGAAGAGTAGATAGGCAACAGGCATTCTGATTAAATAACAGGCCAAACACATGTAAATTCCCATGAGGAATTCTAAGGTCCATTTTGCAAAAATCAGTCAATGTCAATTTTTGAAAATTTGTTTAAGTCCGAAATGTATGAAATTTTTTCAAAGTCCGAAATTTTTTCCGAGTCCGAAATATTTTGAAGTCCTAAATAGGTGACGTCACCAAATTTTTTTATTTCCATTGGGATTCGAACCGATTGTATCGCTATGCAGCTTGTCTGAGGGTGGTTATTATAAAACTATTTTGACATGAAACTAGAAGTTAACTTGTGAAATCTGGTTCAAAAATGAGAGTTGACTGCTCTCTGTGGTTAAAATAGGATTTATAGTATCGGCCTTAACGTCTAAGTAGCCTTAGAAATGTAAAGGAATGAGTGAATGAATGAATGAACACTGTCTTGTCAGTCTGTACAACTCATGAGACCAGTCGCGGGTGTAAAGCTCACCAGAAAAATGAAGAGATGACGAACTCGAATGTCCCTACGACCATAAACAATGGAACCTGACAGCTAGCCATGAATGTAACGCTTTTTCCCTCGTAATATACTCCCAGCAATTAAATAGTGAATGGATGTACCCGCGATAGTAATAATAGCTTTCAGCCATAAATTATTGTCCAACCTATCGGCACCAAACAGAGTACTTTGTAAGGAGGCGATTCATTACATTCTAGACGTACGAGTAATCAATGAAGAGAGTCGATCAATCCATGGAAATAACCATTATCGGCACCGGTATCGAGTAGACGACTTCGGTCTACTGGTCAACCCAAATATTTCATCAAATTTACCAGCATTGGGGAAGGGGAATTTCCGAACGAATTCGACAGGATGAGGTTCGTGTTATCCAAAAATATCCGTTAACTGTGCATCGGTTCCTCAAACCAGATAATTGGATCCAAATATAGGTATTCGTTAAGATTACCTCCGATTGGCAAAAAATGTTCGGTTGACCCATGAAAGAACGTTGATTACGGAATTTGATTGATGAAAAAGCGAGCCATTATCTGTCACCAGAACTACTGTGGATTTTCAATAGCAAAGAACATCTTTATTTACTTTATGACCCAGATACCATAGCAGAGATAATAATCAATAATGAATAAACCACTAACTATATATAATTTAAAAAAAACATTATTATTATTATTATTTACATCATCTATATGGACTATGGATCATTAAGTAAACATAGATCTCACTATGCTATGAATATTTTACCATAATTTTTTACTAACTAAAGTAACCAATCTAATTACTTAATTTTGAGTCACGGGTCGAATTTCATCCAATCAACTATGGATTACAGCGATAATACCCTACATGTGGTGTTTTCAGTTTGGTGTTTTCGACCAAGAGGATCATCAAGTTTAAATTAAACGTCATATTGACAATCAATTTTTTGAAATCTACAAAGTAAAAAATTATCTTATTGAATACCCCTCCGGCCTTCATAAATCCCCAAAATTTTGTCATAGAGAAAGCTTTAAGCGTGTTGCTTAAGGATAATAGCCCTTGGCTTTCGGCCTCGGGTTATTATCGAGCAACACGCTTTCAGCATCTTCTATGACGAAATTATCTCGGTATTATCAAGGCCTTAGGGGTATTACTACTGACTATTTCCCTCGTCGTAATTTCCACCAATCAGAAACGCGCAATTTTGAATTACAAATGGTTTCTAGGTGGATAAACTGTTTGGCAGGAGATGTCAGCAGTTTATTCGAGTGGCAAAACTTGACAGTTGTTGCCACCAAAAATCAAAATACCCCTACCGTGTACCAAAATTGCAATTTATATTTTAATTGAACCATAAATAATCAAGTTTGTAGTATTTTTGATGAAATAAATAAGGTACCTGTTTTTTCAGTTTTCAAATTAATACCTATACATAATGCATGCAGAATAATCTGTTACTCATGAAATAGTCTTGTCGACTACCATTCGGGCATCTGATTTCCCTGTGAAAAAAATCGAAAAAATACATTGCAAAGTAATATTTTTTAACAAAAAGCATTCGTGCAGGTGCAAAAATCCTCGTCTTCGACTAGGATTTTTGTTGCCACCAGCACCCATGCTTCTCGTTAAAATATTACTTAGCAACGTGTTTTTTCGACTTTTTTCGGAAAAATTAGATGCCCTTATGATATTACTCACGATCAAATTTCGTGATAATTGTTTTTTTCATGATCCAAACGAATGTTTCATATTTACGGAATGAGAAATCAGCAACCGGAATCACAAAGCTGATTTGCGGGACATATCCTATATAAACTTGACCCAACTGTCGTGAAGCCAGGATTCCCATAACTTAAATTTCAGTCAATCAGATACGATCTTAACAAATACCTATACCTATAATTGGTACCCAATTATATGGTTTGAGGAGCCGATGCGCCGTTAACGTATATTTTTGAATAACGCGAACCCCATCATATCGAATTTTTTCCAGAATTCTCTTTTGCCAGTGCTTATGAATGGACGAAATTTTTGGATTGTCCACTAGAACCGAAGTCATCTATTCAAAGCGATCAAAGAGCACTGAAATCGGTGGGAACCGACAGAACATGCTTTCGTTCGTTCGGAACGGAACTTTGATAATGAGGACAGATAAGGTCTGCTTTACGAATTCGAGATGTCAAATGTGAGAACAGATAACGTTTTCACGATAGGAAGCTGACAAGTTCTGACTCGGTCACAAAATGGATTATCTAGATCAGATAGACCGTTTTATCGGACGATTCTATTTGAAGAAGGAAGGTCTTATTCAACAACGATATCTCCCTTTCGAATTCATAAGGAACGACATCGAATTTAAAGTGAGGATTTCAAGGTAGAACTTCAGGAACAGAACGCTTAGAAATATGTGTTCATGAACGGAATGAGAGACGTGTGAAGAAATCGGTGCTTGAAATGATAGGAAAAATTTGGGAAAGCTCTGATGTAGAGTCGAATATTTTCGCGCACATTCGTCTCTTCATTGAAGGCTCAAAATTTTGATGGGTAAATTCTAGTGTGTTAGGATTAGAATATTTCGAATATCCAATAGGTTGTTTCTACGGAGTGTCCATTTTGAAATATACCACCATTAATATCTTTGCAAAAGATGTGAACAAAGCAATGTTTACCTCTTTTTCAGGACGACAATTTATACTGTTCGTTCCAATCAATTTGAATAACCCTGTAAATGGGGGTTATTCCTGAATTTGGGTTATTACTGCAAATGCAAATTTGAACATAATTATTATGGGTTTGATTCAATATTTTCCCAAATTACCTTCAGAAATTATTCAAAATCAGATTTCAAAATTGGGATTTGGGATTCGCCAGGCATGCACGAAGTGACAACGGTGTTTAGTAGAATAGCTTTTTCTGCTATAGAATAATGAAATATTCATTCCTATTCTGTGGTACACACGTGTTCTTCGTCAATAAAACCAAACAATTTCCGTTTGCGATTTGTCAGTAATATGACAGTATGACAGTCTGTGCTCTTCTTTTTCTATTCCTTGTTCGTTGTCTTCTACTCTAACCAGATCGAAGTATAGCTATCTCTGTTTTCCTAAGCAAAGTAACATATTTGACGTCCTTTTCTATCCGAGAAAGCTGAATTCGACGTTGCCATATTGTGCACTCAAGAGAAATCCCTTTATATGCAAATCCCCATTTTTATTTTAAAGTTTTAGGTGATCAAACATTTTTTAAAAATATAATATTGAAATTATATGTTTGAAATGTGATGTTCTCAAGGTTTTTCATGAAAATTACTGCATTTTCGTTTAAAGGAAAAACCCCCATTTCTATATATTATCGATGAGTACGTGTGTTTCTGTAAATTTCAACCGTTTGTACATTTCAAGCAGGGGAAAATTCCCACCAACGGCAAAAGTTTCACTCAAGCCTTATCAATGCGAATTGCCCATTATAACTATCAGTTACATTCTTTTTTTAGAATAAAAAGTATGTTACGAATGCGCTCTCAAATGCATTGTTAAACATTATTGCAATTAAAACTGTGTAGGTATAAATTACTCAATGTAAAAGTTCAACAGGATTGTGCAAAGCTGAATAATGAAGCCGTATCTGTGGGCATTAATCGAAATGTTCAGAAGGCACCTTCTGAATTACCAACGAAAAATTGCAAACTGATGAGAACAATCAATTACAAATTACTAGGAATAATCGAATAGAAATAAAAATGTTCGAATCAACAAGGTTTTTTCAAGTTCAATCGAAACAGGTTTGTACTATTCCATGTTTAAACTGTAAAAAGGAAAACAATGATCAATTTGAAATTGATAATTCACATTTTGAATTGTTTAAATCTCAATTTGTATATGACGAGAATTTGAATTTGAAAAGGAAGAGGCATCCCGGGTTCGAATCCCACCACCAGTGCCAATCAGTTAATTTTTGTAGCCGCATATCTCCTTTACTCGAAAACGACAAAAGAAACCCCTAGTGAGGCTGAATTTGTGCATATTCGAATAATAAAAAACTAAACCGATAATGAGATAAAACTCACCTGAATCTGAAGGAGTATCGATGCCCAGATCCGACATGATCATAGACGTATTTTTCTCTTTGAAATAACTGTGATCGTTTTGAGTAGCCTGAATGTTAGATATGACAGAAGTGACAGTTGATGTAACCCTACTAGGGCCTGCTACGTCACGCGAGTCTTCCTCGGACTCGACCGCTTCTGAAGAAGACTCTTCATCTTCCTCTTCTTCTTCTTCTTCATCATCTTCAACGTTCGTTTGTGGACCCCCGAAGTTGTCGGGTTTCGAATTGAAATATTCGCGCAATTCTTGATCAGCTTCGTCAATGTCTGATGATTCGCCACATTCTTCGACCTGAAAGGGAGAAATTCACTATTTGAATTCCATATCTCTTAGACTTTTCTCAGTAAAAACTTTCGATTGATAATTATGACCCATTTAAACACCAAGATGGGATCATTAGATGGGATTATTCAGTATTTACAGGACCCATTAGGATCATTTTTAAACCTTTGACGGATGATAGGGTAGAAACAATGAATCAGTATAAACTGATTGTAGATATTCTAGTGAAACATTATTTGTCCCCCATTTTCCTTTGATTGGTCCATATGGTGGATGGCCAATCATACACAAAACAAGGCTTTGCTGTTCCCACTACGAGCACACCATTTTCACACTAGGACGTGATAAATAGCCGGCTTATTTGTGTGGGGTAGTTCAAAACAATCCAGAGGGATTCACCGAAAACCTTAGAGAAGGACAAGTATCAAGATTATCTGGTTCGGATATGCTCAACATATTTTATCTGGCATTCCAATCTAGCTGTTTTCACTTCAAGTTAGTTGTGAAATATACAAGGTGTCTCAAAAGTAATTTTACATTTGTTTAGCTTACTGTGTGAACGCAAGGCATCTGAGGGGTGCGAGGGTTAGGTTAATCGGTAGTCTGGCTCTTGGGAATTAAGTTGCTATGGAGCCTTTCGCGGGATAGGATCGCTTGTTGTGCGTGCGCGAATTTTACAAAAACTACTGCGCGAAGAAATGTCTGCAATGTTCGTGGTTTACTTGACTTAGATGATGCACCAAGCATTCCTCTCATTTGGAATTAGGTGAAGAAGTTTGAGGAGACCGATTCAACACTAGGTAAACCAAAATCCGAACGACCAAGTCACTGAGAACGCAAGAGAACGTGGAACGGACTAATCAGTCTGTTCGCGATGATCCCAACCTCTCCATTCGGAAGCGTGCAAGTGCTCTGCACGTGCATAGATCATCTCTTCACCGCCTTTTGCACGAAGATCTAAAGCTGCACCTCTAAAAAATTCAATTGGTGCAAGAACTGAAACCCCGGGATGCCATTGAGGAGCTAGAATTCGTAAATCAAACAATTGAGCGCTTACAAACATTTGACATCTTATTCCCCGATAAAGCTCATTTTCATCTTAATGGGCATGTAAAGAAGCAGAACTGTCGCTATTTGACTGCAGCCAATCCCAAATGTAAGCATCAGAAACCTCTTCATTCGCGAAAAGTGACCGTATGGGCTGCAATCGCGAGGAATTATCGGTCCATTTTTTTGAAGATGAAAAGGGACGTGCACAGTGAATTCAGAGCGTTATGTTAGATGGGTTTTCGTTGCCTGAACTGCTGAATTTTCCTGGCTATAATCGAATAACATGGCTCCAACAGGATGGAGCAACGTCACAGACGTCATATAGGCCACGAGTTCGTGAAATTTTCCCACAGAAATTAATATCGAGAAATGGTGACCTAAATTGGCCGCCACGCAGTACTGATTTGACTCCTATGAACTTTTTTCTGTGATTTTTTGGAAATCCAATATCTACATCAATAAACCAACTTCCCTGGACCAGTTGAAACAGAATATTCGCCACGAAATGGGAGCCATCACGAGCCTTCCTGTCAAACAGTCATCAGAAATTTTAATGTTAGATTGAATAAATGTCGCGAACGCGAGGGAAAACATTAAGACGACATTATTCTTAAGAAATAAATTCCCAAAGAGTGTATTTTAATAATTGATAAATATTTTTTCGATAAACGGCTTATTTTATTTGTATCGATTTTTGGAATATAAAATTTCTTTTGAGACACCTTGTACATGATCGTTTTTAACAATGTCATTATCAGTCTGTGATTTATTAAAATTATTGAGCATATCTTAAGCCGTAAAGAATATTACGTATAAAATTGTTTCTGATCTTCCTTTGATTGGTCCACACGAAAAATGGTCAATCATACACAAGAAAAGACTTTGCTGTTCCCACTACGAGCACACCATTTTCACACTAAGACATGATAAACAGCCGGCTTATTTGTGTGGGGTACTAAGGGTACAAAAAATACCACATAAAATACGGAATATCGATTATAGTACAAGTTTGAACCACCTGTCACGTATCAGGCACTTCCTTCTTCACCAACTACCCACAATATCCAATTTACTTGTTTTTCATCCGAGCCAATTGAAAATTTTACGAGCTCCTGGGAAGGTTCCCCATTGTCCCCAGGGCCTAATATAAGCCGGCAACATATGTAGTAGGTACACTGACTTAGAGGTAGCCTGTAGGGATACTGATCCACAGGACGCCATTATAATCAAATAAAATGTGATGGATAAATTCAAAACCTTTTCAACCACAAGGTGTAGGAATTTATGTGACATACGACGCAAGACAGGGATTATATGTGGAAATTGTGACATATGACATGCATGGGGGAAGAGGTTTGTATTCAAAATGAGCTAGAAAGGGGCGTAGGATCAACACTAACAAGGGGTACTCCACTTTTATGGCCATTTTTATTCAATCTATAGGGAATGTATGCCTTTTTTGGCACTTAAATGATCTATTCGGAGGTCCCATATGAATATTTGGGCGATATGAAATAGAACTCGACCTCATTGAGATATGACAGAGAAAAAGTAAAGATTCGATGAATTTATCAAAATTATGGAACAAATTCATTTTCTTAGAAGAAAAATATTTGGCAACGAAATTCTGAAACAGGTAAATTAAATTGTTTGAATAGGGAGAGTAGGTCATGTGGTACTCTTTTGGCAAGGTCTTCGTATCTTCTTTACAGGCGTGCAGAAATTTTCAAGGAAAAAAATTTTTTTTTGAAAAATTAGTTACTTCAAAGAGGTTCTCAGTAAGTGCGCTTTGTCATGGCTCATTTACTTTGAGTCGATGGTACCTGATGAAATTTGTCACCGAATGAAAGTCGACCATTACAGTTTAATTCATGCACAACTTCCAACCTCCTCACGTGAAAAATTAGAATGTGTGAAACACTGCGCTTCAGTTATGATCTTAAGTAGGTATGTTATTAGTACGTTTCAACTTCATTAGAAACGTAAGTACTAATAACTAATTTCATCAGGTACAATCGTCTCAAAGTGAATGAGACGATGACAAAGTACACATACTGAAAACCTCTTTGAACTAACTTATTTTAAAAAAAAAAAATTTTCCTCTTGAAGATTTCTGCACGCCTGTAAAAGATACAAAGACCTTGCCAAAAAAGTACCTACTTTCCCTATTCAAAAAATTTAGAGGGTTGATGGGGATGGCACAGGGTGCAACAAAAATCCTCCTAAATGCATAAAAATTTGGTGAAAGTGAAACAAAAATTGACCTGTTTCAGGATTTTGTTGACAAATATTTTTCTTCTGAGAAAATTAATTTGTTACATAATTTTGACGCACACTGTATACATATTCCGTTCGGCTCAAATGGATGAATGAATAAAAGGTGATAGATAACGCAGATGAAAACGTAAGTATGTCATGACAAAAGAAAGGATCCGATTATTGAATTAGATAAAAAAAAATCATGTCGAAATCATTTTTTGCTCTACTGAATTTGAATCGATAGTAAAATATTCCATGAATAATGTAGTAGCACACAAATGTTGTCTAGTGATATTGATATCGAATTTGAATTTTTTTCACATAAACTAATATCAATCTAGGAATTTGCGAAAATCGATTCAGTCAAGGGAATCTGAATAATAATCGAATGTAAAGAATTGAATAAAAGCTCGATAGACAAATTTAAATGAATGGATATTGACATTTAAAAAAATAGAAACTTACTACTGATCGATTGAATATTTCGAAATGATCTTGATTTTGCTTGAAAGGGGAATAAAATTAAACTATATCGTTATCAGGTTATGTCACAGCCTTGATTATAGTAATCAGAGAAATAAACAATAAGGCACTTCCTCTATGAAGACAAACAAGTTCTTGATTTTTATGCCTTTGAGCACCAAATACCATACTTATTGTGTGTACATTTATCTTAAATGTGGATTGCTCCCATGAAATAAACAATTTACTCACTCATTCCCCCAGAATCTTCTCAAGTAAAAAGATACAGGGTGCTCCAAACAATAATCAGATTTTATTAGATTTATTTTGTAGTTCTAACAAGGTTACTTTGGATGGAATTAACTTTGGTGTAACCTTTTTAGAATTATGACTCATATATCATTTCCTCTGCAAACGCTACATTATGCATTACGTTATAATAGTCAACCGAGTAGGTGATTTTTCTTGAACGATTTCCATTTAAATCGAAGCTCCAAAAGATAGTTATTCTAAGATAAAAATTAAATTAAGAGTCGACTCTACTGTGCAGGGGGGTATTAGCTTATTGATAATTTTTGAACGCTTATATCTTTAAAGCTCATATAAGCAGAATCCGGAAAAATGGCAAATTCAAAGTGTTTTATTTCATGAAAGGGATCTATGGTTAAAATTGAGTACACCTCAAAGACTATGATTTTCTTTGGGGAGAACAGTCATAGAAATTGATGTTTTCAGGTTCAGAACTAATCCATTGATGGAAACAGTACCTGATTTTGAATTGTTCATTCTTCGAAAAATCAAATTACATGAAATTGTACCTAATCGTCCTTAGATTGCACCATATAAGGGATGGTCAATCATACACAAGAAAAGGCATTTCTGTTCCCACTACGAGCACACCATTCCCACACTATGACGTGGTAAACAGCCGGCTTATTTGTGTGGGGTATCAATTTTTCCAACAAAGAGTACAACTTAGGTAAATTTCACCATATCATAGAAAGTTGAAAATTATCTTTTATTCATTTTCGACTGGTTATGCAATGAAATGTTTTAATTCAAGATTATTTAGCGATATCAAAGTGCCAGAAATTAAAATACCTGTGACTTGTTGCTATTCTTCTCTTCATCATCTGACATAGGCGGTGTCTGTGGTGTGATCATGTTGATGACTGGCACGCCTGCATTTCTCAAAGACGGTTTGAGAAGACTCATTTGCTGGGTTGATTGAGCAGGAACCGTGGCAGTAGGTACTTTGGGTGGGTTCATGAAACCTGCCCATAGCTTGTGCAAAGCCTTATCGCAATCATCTTTGTGTTCGCTGCTACCGCAGTGACCAGCCCACATGCAGTCGTGGCTTTTGATGAGGACATCTTTCTTGATCGGGGGTCCTGACCAGTGTCTATGGTGGTAAGGTAGGGTATATGAGAATAAGCTATCGTAGGTGTTTCCAAGGTCCAATTCGGCCTCTATATCGTCGAAGAAAGTCTGAGAAAACATGCTGGAATTTTCGAGCAAACTATTCCAAATATCGTCAGAGAAAAATTCCGAAACTGACCAATCCACCATCGAGTCAAAGGTGTCCTCTAACGATTGAGATAAAGCAATATCTCTATCTGTAATGTTTTTTTTATTCACCTCCTGTACTGTCTTACTGGTAGTCTCTAAACCGAACTCGTCATTCAAAAGATCATCGTACTTGAACGGTAATTGCATGTCTATTTATTTAATCTAAGTTTCCAAAAAATTATCTTCCAACTAAACGCTAAGTATCACAGGTGGGCCCTGGCTAGATGCTTCCGCCCAGTAGAACGGCAGCTGCCCTGAAAAAATGAAAAATTATCGAACGATTTTATAAAAGATACAAAAAAATAATAATTCGTTATCGAAAAAACTACAGCAAAACACTACTGAAACTCAGCACGAATATTGAATTCGATATTTCACATCAATACTGACATATGTGCAAAATAACACCGCTCTTGTATCAACAGAAATAAAAATGTTGAAGATAGAAGTGAGAGAGTAGATTCGAGGTGTATTAATGAAAATAGCGAAATGAAGAAAGTTTCAAAAAATGTCTTTCAAAAGCCGATGGCACCTGAGGAACGACAAAAAATCTGTGGGTCTATAAATCTGCCCAGATTCATCTTCAGAAATCGTACCACAGGTGATACTCTTTGTCAGCTTCCGCTTTGTGAAAGCAGCTGCCCGAGAACATCAAGGTAGACTCGCAGCTGGCGCTTTCTTAAAATCCTTATTGTTCGTAGAGAAAAGGGATTCTCGAAGTAATTGTGCCCGATTGTAGTTCTTTGGCACGCACCAAGAACGCCTGAACATCTTTCGATCGTCTTATGTCATCGAAGGTCATTAAAAGACGCTCCCTTGGGCGCACAAGGTGTTTTTGTTTCAGGACAGGTCGAGACAGATGTTGCTGAAATGGGAGTGTTTTTTATTTGATGAAGCTCGAGCTTGGTTAACAACCCTCCAGGGATATATTTTATTTATTATATTAGACACCAAATAATCTCTGCACTGATATGCAGGTGCTGGTCTAGGAAGGCCTTAGGCCTTAATAAAATCCAAATATGGGTTTATTAACAAAGGGATTACTAGATTGAAAGGTGGAATAGAGAATCCAGACATTCTGAATTCTCATAAGAAATGAATACATTATGTGTTCTACCCTAATGGCATCGTCCCATCGTTATCTGCCAGAATTGAAGTGAAATTATTCCATGACTATAGTCTCATCTTTATGCATCGACATATTATTATTATATTTCTATAATATTATTATTATAGTTTTATAAGTCTATATTATGTCTCAATGTAATTAACCTCAAATAATTTAACGGAAAGTGGAATTCTCGTGAAGTGCGAACCTTCAAATGAGTTTTTAATAGTAATCAACAGGATGCATTTTTAGGTTAGAAAATGAGTTCGTCATAAAAAATGTGAACGGATGTTCAAAAATAGATTTATACTCATTCAGGTGTGAAAAATGTAGAATGAACAATGCTTAATGATTTGATAGCAGGATATTTCCGAGGTACTAGTCGTAGTGCACAGCAGTTTTCCCCTGCACTTTACTCCGCTCTCAGGTGAAGGCACTTAATGAATAAACATGATAAAAAACTGCACGTGTCTGTTTAATAACTGTTATAATAGGCGCTTCGAGCAGCAATATCGAAGATTATGAACATTTTCTTTATTGACAATAAAAATTATACGCACTCTGTTTTGTATTATGTTCGTTATTGGTCCAAAACTCTTATAAATAGTGAATGAAACACGCCGGTATATCGATGTGAGAGGCGAGGTAGGTCGAAAAAAAATTATTTCCCAAGAATCAATAAACATAAACGATCTGAATTATTTCGCGGAAACAATAATTATTGTTAATGAAATTCATGAATTAGCTCATAGTTATATCTGTGATTATTCAAGCTTCGTCTCTCTCTCTCTCTCACATCCATAGACATAGATAATGTCTGTGCTCACATCTCTATAGTCTTTTTATTAAAGACCCTGCCAGTGTCATAAACCCAAGTCTATGGTGCAGTATATGTGTACCATAGATTCATAAAACTATAATATGTCTATGGTTCAGTATATGTGTGCTATAGACTTATAAAACTATAATATGTTACATGATGTAAAAGACATGGTGTGCTCATCTGAAAATGAGTGACGTCAGGAAGATTAAAATACAAAGAGTTGTATATTCTGTGCTTTGAATTTGCATGTTAATTCAAAGCACAGAATATTCAACCTTTTGCATTTTAATCTTGCTGACGTCACTCATTTTTCAGATGAGCGCGCCATGTTTTTTACATCACGATATGTTATAAGGTTAATTCTCACTATACGTTCCGTAACCTTGCAGTATCCTTCCCGTGAAATATTATAAGGTGCACACTATACGTTCCGTTCACGTTCCGTCTAAATGACATTTTTGCCTAATACATTTCGACGTAAATCATACGGAAACGATACTGGAAGGTTACGGAACGTATAGTGAGAATCAACCTTGTCTAAGTTGTGTACATGTCTATAGTCATCGATAAGTTGGTCATAGAATTACAACTATCGAACAATTTTCTGTACTACGCTCCTATCAACTATAGAATTATAAATATCAACCATCGAATAATTTTCAACAGGACAGAGATGCATAGAATACTATTCTATGCATCTTGAATAGGACTATCAAAACCATTATGTAAAAAACATGGTGTGCTCATCTGAAAAAAAGTGATGTCAGCAAGATTAAAATACAAGGAAATATATATTCTGTGCTTCCAATTTGAATGAAAAAGTGACGTCATCATTGGTAAATACGATCACAGATGAGCACACCATGTTTTACTTACATCATGATTAAAACAATGATGGTTCAGGGGCAAACATTAAATGAGACAGCCATAGAACTTCCAAGCAGTTTTCTGTACTTATATATCTCCGGAAGATCAATGAATCATCTTTATAGAATTACATCAATCCACTCTGGGACAATTTCTAATAGATCTGTCAATACATCCCTCAAAAGTGCAATAACCCAAGATCGATGGAGAACATCTTCATCGCCTCAACATCCGGTTTCCAGCGGTGCATAAGTGTGCGGCACAATAGTGCCAAATCAGGGTATACCTGATCTAAGAGTAGGCGGTTGCGCTCAAATTCTGGAATGCTTCTCACGATGCTTCTCTCTACTTCATAACTCTGAGAACCGGTTTACCGAACGTTCTTCATTCATTCACCTACCTGCGCGAAATGTTCCGAGAATATTGCCGGCTAACTTTGCATACCTGAGGAGCTTGATTGACTCGAAAAGGTTCCGATAATGCCTGAACGGTGATTTAGATCGTACATTCCGGCGATTTCATTTCGCGGAATCATAGAGAACGGTCTTTGTGAGAAATCGAAATGGAGAACTGGTTGATACTATATTTAGATTCCTTCAACACACATCGAAATATACAGAGTGAGAAAACTAATAGGCAAGTTCAAGTTTAGAATTTCAATTTTAACCTCACTATGATTCAGGTACAATAATCGAGATTGTAAAAAAAAGAACAAGGAATGTCTTTCAATTTTTTGTAAACAAGCAAAACCACTGAAGGATTCGTTAAGAACGGTTTATAATAAAATCCATCATTTCTGATTAGGTATCTATGAAAAGTTATGAAATCATAATTTCGAAACTGAATAATTTCCTTCCTCATGAAATCCATCATTTGGTTTCAGAAGATTCGATAGTAAATTGTCAATTGCATTTTTATTTTACATCACATCCGTTTCTGTGGATGGGAAAATAGAAGTCTGATGATGTGGATACAATCAGCTTCAATTTAATTGAAAAACATATTCAAAAAATATACTTATGCGAAAACGTCAATTATTGATATGAATAACCGGCACATTCGCCATTTAGTACTCAAGGTCATAATATGGAGAACGTTACGGAATTGAAAGTAGTTTTGATTATTCCCGAATGAAATAAACAATAATTTCCCCTAGTGCTCGATAATTGTTTCACCACTCGTAAAATGATAATAAATGACAAAATGCAGCCATACCATATATCAATGAAATACGGACTCTTTCGCCATTTTGCAACACTAGAAAATCTAACCGCTAGCGTTGGACTCGGATCATGTTGAATAGAACGAATCTATCGCCCAAAAGATTCAATGGTCTCCTCAATTCAACCTAATAATATTATATTTAAATATCGAATCAACAAAGTTAAGATGGAATGTTTTACGGTGATGACTTCTCGATGTCAGCTTTCCCCCATGAATTCAAAAAATGTATGGAAAACAGAATAGATTCAGAACTGACATTTCCCATAATACATAAATGTGGTTTTCTTCGAAAATAGAAATTCAATTTCATTCACGACCCCGCGTATACGAATATCAAGAGTTGATTCATATAATGAAATTCAAATTATTTTCGTTCGTGTTCAAACAAAAACTATAATTGCTAATCTAAACAATCATGTAGAATGTTTTATTTTTTTATTTTCTATGAAACATTTAAATCCATGTTCTTCGACACTGTGACGATAGTTCCGGATCTGTGATCATAAATTTTTTATTCTCTATGTCAGGTTTCATGTTGATCTGATTTCACCCCAGCATGAACAAGGGCATGTTTTTTAAATCCTATCTGGGTGATAAAATAAAAATTGCATATTTCATTAATCTGAAGACAACCACCTAATCTAATTATCATGCGATTACACCGAAAACAACTTTCATCCAATCCCCTTTTCCATTAGAGAGCCGAGACACTCTGTGATATATCTACTGTGATGAACGTCTAGAAAAAGACATTATTTTCTGAGAGCAATTGAATCGAATTGCTCCTCAGCAAATTGAATCGTTCCATAAAATGAAGAAAACACCGGCGCTTATGTACATATTGCACAATGTTAGAGCTCAGTAAGGATTCCGTAGTCTCACGACAGTTCCTATGAATATCAACATTATTTGCAATCGATGTTGCCAAATTTGTAGATTTAACATTAAATCAAAGACTAAGATAAAGTATTCAAAAATATATCATGAAGAAGAAATAAGAAACTAGGAATAAAAGCAACGCATTGTATTCAGCACATCACATTAAAATTTCATATTTCCACTCTGAAGAATTAGGTGAAGATAATAGGCTAGAGATGAAGATATAGATAGCTGGGTTGGCATTTGAGGGGCATCAAATGAACTGTTAGACTAGGGACCATAAATCGTATACTATAATTAATTAGTACATAAAATCCATGTAGATCCTGCAACATTGCATTTATCGCTCCGCAATTTCATTTATAATTGTTAAAATGTCATTACATGAAGTTTTAAATTGGCAAATCGTTATATCGATATCTTACTAAATACGGTTAAATATCGTACATGGGTAAATGACATTTTATGAGTGGCTTGCATTACTTTCACAGAGTAGGCGCTGGTACCGGTTCAATTACTATTCAGTTACACGTCGCGAGCATTGGCATTTGAAATATGCGTCAGTGCAACGAGGAATTCCAAGAACAGTGTACTTTGAGGAATGTTGATTGACCACAAACTAAATAAATACTTCAATTAATTCATGTACGTAATCACCTTTTCTCAACATATGGAAAAATCAAAATTAACAGCCTTCCTTTCGATAAAAAAATCTGAATTACATATGTGCTGAATGTTTTCAATAAGAAACGATATTTGACAACAGAACATGTAAACAGCTTAGAAATTTCCCGTTTCTGTTCGCATTATTTGAGTATAGTTGGTAGAGTTTCTTAAAGTTGATGACACCAAGAAGCTCACCTTAAAAGCTGAGGTATATCAAGTTAAAGCACTGAGTTCTCTGCAGATTTTACTCCTAGTAGTTCGTAGTTTTTTTTCTGACACACGGAGTATGTAGCACAAAACAGATTATCGAAGTTGAGAGGACAATATTATTAACAAAACCACACTCCTTTACTTTGACAACCAACTTTGTATACATGCTTAGTATTAGATAAAAAGGTCTTTCCGACTGCGGGGTCTCGCGGCTGAAGACTTAACGAAAGGTGACCTATTGCCGGCACCAGAAGAATTAAACAACCGTGTTTATTCCAATTGACACGGAGCTGACCGAAAAGCGCGCCTACTTATCGTCGAATGTCGAGCCGAACTGACAACTACAGTTGTTAAATCGCGAGAAACAGCCGCCTTTGGTAGGAGCCGAGCTCTAAAGTAAGAAACGCCGGCCGGCAGAGTTCGGAATCATGGGCGGGAAGCGTTCGGCTTTCTTCGGCGCGACTTTCGTAATCAGAGACGTGCGTAAGGGCCCCCACCCAATTAATGATTCTTCCAAATTTCATTAAAATAAAGAGGTATCAGCTACTTTATCAATAGTATTTCGAAGCAAAAAGGTTGATTAACTGGTTGCTGTTCAGGTTTGCAGTTGTCGTGTCGTACTTTCAAAGTTATCCGTGGTTGAAATCTGGAACTACTTGACAGCGCGGCAGGACGCGGCGTGGCAACCAATCACGGGACCTGTATTTGACACCAGCTGCGTCTGAATATCCGCAATGGAATGCCCGAAATTTCCGTAGACGATCGGCACCGCATTTTGAATAGGCGGCGGCTGCGAAGTTTTCTAGGAAATTGGGGAAAAATGTAAATGCATTTTTGAATTAATGTAACTGCTACGGAAATCCGCCGATATTATTCAATTGATCGAAAATGATTGAGCAAACTCTGAAAATAATCCGCGTTCATTTTCGCGCTTTTCTCCGGAAGTACTTGATTTAAATTTATGATATTAACATACCTAGTCTTTGATTATATTGAAAGCATTGTTATTTTCAACTAAACAATCGTCTTCTGCGATTGCATGACACTAATTTCTATAATTTATCAACCAGATAGTAAAGTGTAATTTTTTTCATTATTTTCAACTTTTCACTAAATCATATTATTTTACTATGGGATGTTATGATACGATTCTATCGATGTGTTCCATCTTTATTTTTGAACTCCACTGAAACAATGTGATTAAAAGTAGATATGTAGTCTATTGCACATTCCTGCTTAGAAACGATAGTTTTTCACCCATACATATTTCCGTAATTTTCTAATTTTGAAAACAACCAAGAGACAATTTTTAGGTTGGGTGCGAAGACTTGATTTGCTCTTTAGATAATGTTTTACTTAAAATCCGCACAATGGTTTCGGACCTATGCCTATCTTAGGTATAGACTGTTATTTGTTCAAAAAATTCATATCCGGATTGGAAATTGGTACTTAGTCGATGAGTGCTTGTATACACTCAAGACCTAAGCAAAATTTCGTTGTATCACGGGAGAACTACTTATTTTTTTCAAATTTCATGTCAGATTTCTTTACTATCACGATCAAGTAAATTTTTCTGTTATGATAAGAGTTGAACGTTGAAATTTTTGTGGACGAACAAAATTTCGACATTTTTTTTCAAATTTGCCAGTTTATGATCAGGGTACTATTTTTTGGGTAATTTTGGAAATAACAACGGTACAGAGAAAAAAGCACGATCTTTGACAAATTTATCTTCCTTGTAGGTATTTGAAAATTTAAATCGGATCAAACTGAAATTTTCGACACAATTTTGGGTGCAAGATTTGTGCAAAATTATATCGAAAACTAATGAAAAGGTTCCGAAAACTTGGAGTTTTCCAAATAAATAGATATATTTTTGCCAAACTATCGTTAATCGTAAGCCGCTACGAAGTACAGCTGGCGTTAATTTGGCAAAAATGTATCGAAATTTGGAATACTGGATAGAGTAGATCGTTAGTTACTTTGTGATATTTCATTTGAAATATTTTTTTCATGAATATGGATAGAACACAAAATGATATATATTTTATTCTATGACAAAATTTAGCAAAGTTGCAAACATTTTTTGTTGAATAAACTAACAATACAAAATTTGCTCGTCGGTATTCTATTAATAAATAAAGAAGAAAAGGGTTCCCATTGATAGCGTCGTAAGATGAATCATCAGACAAATGAACTTGTTAAAGGCTTGTTAATGTTGAGATGAACCTCATTATGTCTTGCAGTTAAACAAATCATTTGGACCAGCTCAATCTGGCTATCTTGTACAAATAAATATTCATTTGAAAAGAATCATCTTCATTAGAGATTCGACAAAATAAGTTATTGCCATATCAGGGCAACAAAACAGTTACCTACCTATTTATTTCAAAACATTGATAAATTTGGCAGAGGGAAAATATCCAAATGGATACTCAGTTTTATATTAAGTATCAAGGCAATTTCAAAATAAAGAGCTGTATGAATAGTTATGATGGAATGCTGATGCAAATAAACAAGAATGTTATCGGAAAAAATTGTAATAATGTGAAATCTTGAATAGTAAACAAAATTGGAATAGGTAAGTTACCTGAATCTGAAAAAAAACCGAAGGTCAACTTGAACGAATATTTTCAGTGTGTTAAAAACCAGTAGATAAAATAAAGTTTTTATTCAGTAAAATTGTGATGATAATTATATTATTATTAATTAAATCCATACAGGAAACTGTTCCCTATTCCATATTTTTCTTTCAATGCAATTCGATCATCAAAAATTATTGTTTGTTTCCAGATTTTGTGGTTTGTTTTGAATATAATTGTAATACACGATACTTCATCTCGTGCATGAATTACATTTTATATCAAAAAGTGAATATCCAAAAAAACCGAACTTTGCCCGTGTTGTTCGATATATTCACTGGAAATCGAGTGAAATTAAACAAAGTTAGATACACAGATACGGATTGAGTACAGTTCGCTAATATACTAGTCATCATGTTTCTCATGAATTTCAATTTATCATCATATAATTAACATAACTGACCGCACAGATATTTGAGCTCACTGAAAAAAAATTACTTCTCCAAAAAAATTCTGATATATATGACGCTATATCAAACATTACCCTCAATTGGAGTGATAACTACTATATTATTAGTATTACACGAATTAATTCTGAGGTATGTATTGCACCTATATTTTTGAAATAAAATATCGAAATTGGAGCATAATAAATAATTCGATATTTAGACACAAAAACAATTCTTCAAAATTCTTCTTTTTGATTCACTTCAAATTTTGAGTGTATATACCAACGCAATTTTTCGAGGAACAAGTAATTATAGGTCAAGGGTATCTTATTGCAACGGTAAAATAAAAAAAAATTGAATGGATCGAATATTATTTGGAATTCATAATGATTATTTCATTCGACTGAAGAATTGATATTTTCAAGTTCTATTGATTCAACAATACCTACGAATACATTTTCTGCGGATTCGAAAAATATCGAACGAATTTGAATAAATAGGTAGAGCAATTGAAAAAAATATTTGTAATCTTTAGGTTCTCCGAAATTTGCGCTTACCTCGAACGAAAATAGAATGAGACAGTTGAAATGTATAAATAAACAATCAGTTCATACCAGATAGAAAATCGTTAATCTAACATAATCAAAGTGCGAAAAAAATTAAATATCAAAAAAAATTTTTGAAATTTTACGGGATTGATCGAATATCATTTGGAAGCAATAATAATTACTTCATTTAGCTATGAAAAAATTCAAGTTTTAATGATTCAACAATACTTAAGTATTGATAAATTTTTAGCGGATTCGACAAAATTTTGAAAGAATTTAAATATAATAATTCAAACGCACAATATATGTTATCTTTGGGTTCTCCAGAATTTGAGCTCACCTCAACCGAAATATAGAATAAAAACAGTTAAAATGTACAAATAAACAATCAATTCACACTTGAAAATCGTAAACCTAACATAATTGAAGTGCAAAAAAATTTATTGAAATTTCAATCCTGTAAACTTACAATCTCCTCGGTGATTGTACACTCTACTGGAACAGTTGATGTAAGCATAGGCGAAACCTGAAAATAATCGAAAAACACGGAGACACTCACACTTCCGATCGGGGTGCGAACCGAAAACAAACTGAATAGCTCCGAAACGACCGAAACTAGCAGACCCTCATATTTCCGAAATCCAAAATTTTACCTAGCACGTTGCCGACGAATGACCGTAAGGGCTGTGAAGTACCTTCCTGGTAGTCGATGGTGGGTGGTAATTTCCGACAGTTCTTGCTGATTGTGAAAATGACGACAAAAGTGCTATCTTTATCTTACGCTATAAATTCCAACAAAATTATAATGGGGTGAGAATTTCTGGGAGCGCAGTTGAACTCAACACCTTCGACATTCTCGTACTGTTGCTTCCTGACAAAATCTTCAGTTCCTATTTTTTGCTTTCGGATAATATCAGAAAGTAGTATGTTTACGTTCGACTTATGGATCTAGAAGCGATGCAAATTTTACAAAAAAAATTATTTTATTTATTCTTTATAACTCGCGAAAACTGCTCGCAAAACATTTCGGTAAGAAAACATTATATTATAAATATGTTCAAAATTTTATATGTATAAGAGTCTAATAATGATCATTACATGAGAGTTGCGAGACTTTTTTCCATAAGACTTTAGATAAATTAATATCAAAGAATCATTAGTTAATGGGGGTCCTCCATACATTCTTTTGATTCAATTGAAAATCTTCTGTATCGAATAGTTAACGGAAAATATATTTTAGCTTATTGTTACAACTTTCTGTTTGACACTTTCTGAATTTCCGTAATGTTATCCTAAAAGGGAATCACTTTTTCCCGAAATTTTTGTGTAAGTCAATAATTTTCAACTGAAAAAAAAATCATTTAAAAGCGAAACTCAATTCGAAATACCTTACTATCCTGATTAATTTCGCTCTTAAAATTATAAGCTTGATAACCTCAATTAACAGACATTCAATTTGTTGAATAACCAAATAGTAGACCTACTATCATATAGTTAAATATACTCATATGTTGGTAGTTAAAACATGAGAATATATGAACACCCCTATTATTTTCTCCCGAAGAACGAAAGATTTTTCTCATATATTTAGAAGCATCTTGTTCAGTTATGAGTATTTTATATAGATTAAGTAATGATTCAATTGATTCATTCATCAACAATTTATCACTTATCAATTTTACCATCTCAAAAAAAAAATCAGACACCAAATTAATAGCCTCAAGACCATCTTCAGATTTATGTAGGTTAGGCACCTGTTAGATTGATCTACTGAATATGTTCGATTTTTTTTGAACTAGTAAAATTTATTATTAATAATTTTCATGCATTATTGTACAGAAATACTATAACCAAATTTCATTAAATCACTAATTTCTCCTACTCAATTCACATGACCATTCAAGTTTGAAGAGTAGGAACCTACATAGTTGGCTGATTTCATTTTAATTCAGATATTCAAAAATAGCGCAAAAACTACCAACAAATTCACATGCAATATGAAATTTATGAATTTTATTATTTCTCCCCAATATCATAGAACGTTGTAGTTCAAAATTTTCAATTCGGTCCACAAAAAATCAAAATATTTGCGCGCCAACTATTCCTAACGGCTTCTCTACGCGAAATGATTTAGACGCCATCTTAACAACATGGCGTGGCGTCCCAAGCTTCCATTTCGAAGGTCCCAAGCAAATCTTCCTTCTTGATGGTTTTATATGAAGAATTCTTGATCTTTCACCAACGATTTTATTTTAACAAAAAACCATTGAAGGTTTGAAAAAGTAACAGATAGGTGGGATATTTGATACTGACATCGTTTTTTTCAATATTAATCAAGTCGAGTAAAATATTAAACTGGTTCTTGTGTCTGTGGTAATAATATATGGAAAAAAAAAGATTTTACAATAATTCATAAATTCTTGAGATAGAATCAATTTTAGATAAAATGAAGAGATTCATGGAATTCAAAAATTTAACCTCAATTTGAAAGTGAATCTCGATTGAAAAATTCTGGGATACACAATTTTCTTCATTGCATGTGTCAATGATGAAAAAACATGAATGAAACCCTTGTAGAAAACGAATTTTCGAATAAAAATAGAGTAATTTAGACAGATTGAACCGATTACCTACTCCATATTTCTTCTTAACACTAATGTTATACTACTCATATCATAAAATTCATAAATTCCATTGCAATCAGTGATGAAACTTCAATTTTTTCGAATTTGTCAAATGGAAAAAACATCATGAGGTGTCCTTTTAAACATTAACTATAGAAAAGAACGCAAATTGTGTGAACAAAATCAAAAAAATCATCAATAAGAGCAGACCGACTCCATTCACTCCATTGTTTCCAGTTTCATATGGAATAAAAAGTTGATTTAATTGAATCACTATATAGAGAACAGCTCATTTTAAGTCATGCGTTCACCTCTTGAAGAATTTTCCAATCTACAGGGCTAAAATTTTAAACTGTAAATATAAATCTACAGCTGGGATTCTCCTGAAGCACCCATATGAATTATTCTGCAAAATAGGAATATAACGTTAATTTAATATTTTTCCATTTTTAACAAATCATGAAATATAATTTTATTCATTATCAGTTATGATCAGGAAGCATTTCGAATTTTTTTGGAAATATTTTTTTTGGAATTGTGCATCAGGTTCACATATTTAGTATACTTTACAACCGAATACCAAATTTAACTCTCCGATTCATTATTTTCGGAAATAACATGTACGTACCTGAAATTTCGCTTGATTTTAAACAAGTGCATCGAAGCTCCAGTCACTGCTTTTCTAAAAATTCTCAAATATCGGTTTAGAAATAATTTTGCAATGTCATAGAGTAAAATAATTTCAAATTAAAATTTGCAGCTTGCGCTACAATTTGAGTGTACATATTCCATAAAAAGGTAGGTACATCGTTTATATTATCAAGAA
Source organism: Myrrha octodecimguttata (assembly GCA_958510865.1). NCBI lineage: Eukaryota > Metazoa > Arthropoda > Insecta > Coleoptera > Coccinellidae > Myrrha > Myrrha octodecimguttata. The sequence goes on from OY294056.1 coordinate 62,141,257, forward strand.
TATTGAATATTCATTCAACATATCTGTATAAATGCCTGATTTCCAATATGTTTCCTATTCGTTCCAACCAGAATCTTACTAATGAATCATTTCAAATTTCGAAATGAAAATAACGAATAATTGATCTCTCTCACATTTGTATGTATTATTTGCGAAAATTAAATGAGGAAGTTGTTATTATGAATACTTTCGCGCCAAATCCGTTAAGCTTTGTTGTCGAACTACGAAAGTGACGCTACGCCATATTGGAAATAAGGTATCACCTTTGGCTCAGGGATTATCTGCTTGGAAGTGCAATAATTTCGAAATTTCATTCGAACCATATTGAATAAATTCTGTTTCATGACAAACCGTACGGAATCAATGAAATGTAAATAAATTTATAGTTGAATTCTAGGTTGAATTCAAAATAAATCATTTAGCAACAATCTTAACATGGAAAATATTCTGATTCTGATGAAGAATCCGCTGTTTCAACTCTCTTTCTCCAAAACTTTCGAAATTTCACTACAGAAATATTTCCATATCCTGAATACATTATAACTGGTGGAACTACAACGAATTCAATATTAAGATAAGCATTGTAGTTTATTCTACTATAAGAAAATAACAGTTGATGAATATCAAAAGGGGAATATTGCAAAATCAGTATTCAACCTTAGATCAAATTATTCATGTTGAAGATCTGTTTATATGTGATGTTTACTTTTCATTCTTGAACCTTTATCATTATGTTCATTTAACTGACTTGTCTTACACAGCTCTAGGGTTGTGTGTATAGTCTGTTTAAAATTCATATTTATTCAACCCATAAATTGAAATAAACAAGCGCGTGAAAAGGCTGAAACCCGTAATTTTGGTTTATTATTTTATAAAATCAAATATTAACCCTTAGTAAATCCACCAACCAAAAAAAAATTTTAAGCCCCCCTGAAAATTTCACAGTTTTTTCATTTCTTCCTATTTTTGATGAAATTAGATCATGAAAGGTGGAATCTTACCATAACCTTAGTTTTTTTTAAGTTATGAAATAATTAGGAAAATTAATGAAGCCTACATCGCAGGATTCAATTCTTACAAGAATTCTGTTTTACATCGATAAAAACAAAAAGCATTCAAATTGGGGCAGTATCTTTTCCTGTTCAATAGCATTCCCCCCCTTTTGGTTTCTTATTTGAAAAAATCAAATTTCTCAGTTAACATTTTGAAGTATGTAGATTTGAATGCACTATTAAAAAAAATTTGTCCGTCCGCCGTCCGTTGTCCGAGTCTTTTCTCTGAAATTACTTAACTGAAATCCGTGAAACTTGGTAGAAAAATCGTGTGTCGTTCGATATTGATCCTTCAAGCTTTTCAGAAGGATCGGTGTACCCTAAGGGCTCAAAACTGGGAGTTGGAGGGAAAAAAAATATTTCTCGGAAACTTACCACTGAATTTTTAAGTAACTCTCAACGTTGATTACTGTTGCATAACAAATTTTAGTGTGAAAAACCAATGAGTTATGAATTACAAGTTTTATTTGAGATATCAATGGTATTGGGTTATTCATCTGGGAAAATAATAACCCCCTACGTAAAATTTGCAGCGTTTTTCTATCGGCGTGAGATAAAACTAATTCAGAATAGTACTTAGTATATCGATCGGATTTATTTATTTAGTTTTCTTTATATAACATAACAAATAAAACCAAGGGTATGTTAAGATTAAGATTTTGCATATGAGCTTTCCAACGTCCTACACATCATGAAATACCATAGTACAAGCAATGCCAATTTGATGTAACATTTTCTTCCTCTAATTCCTTCCTCTAATAATTTCTAAAGCGATGGCTATAACTTCATTCATATTTTTATTCGGGATAATCCATAAAATTCTGGAAATATATATTTATGATTTATCTATATTCGTCATAGCGAAAACAGTTTAATTTTCAGTAGTTATATCCCTAGGGACATCTTGATAATAGACGAGATAATTTTATGACAATCGAAAGCTGAGGGATGTTATCAAGCAACGAGCTTGAGAAATTTGTCATAAAATTATAAGGTGTCAATGTTCGAAGTAAACTGAATGCAATTATCAGTGACGTGATTGGGTGAAAGGGTTTCATATGACACAAAATGATGAAATTTGATTGGTTGTCGGAACTGTCAAGAAATTTTCAGTGGAACAAAAAAAGATTTCGATATGGGATTCATAATTCTAGACTTTAGGACCCTTTCGATATCCCTGCCAAAATATCCGGAAAAAAATAAACAATATATACACCTACAATGCAAGAATTTTATTCTCAAAACTGTGCATCATAAATTCAAGTACCTACAATGAAATATGGCTGGATGGACAAATATTGGGGAGGTAGGTGGTAAACTTGTTGCGACTTGCCTAGTAAGAAAGGACCTTTTAGAATTCCATAAAGCTTAACAGTTAGAAGAATGAACTGCAGATGAAGATAATTCTCGGAGTCACCATTTGGTCTGTAGGTAGTTTTGAAAAAAAACCCAAGTGTTTTGAAACAACTTCGGGCAGGTCCGGATTCAGTTAACATTGCAGTGTTCATTTACTACAGTTAGTACTGATAAATACTAGATAAGATAATGTCTTTCAGGGATGTTATTCTTACGTCAAAGCTAAGAACTTTCCCTATTTGAAATTCAGAAAGATTGATTTGGTTTATGACGTGCTAGTTCTAGGGAACTGCGCGTTATCATTTCGTCACGATGTCTGTAATTTTCTAATTTTGTGCCGAAAATGGTCTTAAACGATTGTGTTGATCTCTCTGAAGAAGAATCCGTGGTCAAATTCAATTCGGTCCGTCCGTATGTGCTCTAACTCTCGAAGGAAAAGACTAAGCTACTTGAAATTGTCAGATTAGGTTTGGAGTCCAAATATCTCGGTTAAGTTCGTTAATGATTGGATCCGTTTGTATAGTTTCGGAGTTAGGCCCATTTGAAATTTTGAGGTTACTTCCTCGATATCTCATGAAGTATTGACTCGATCGAATTGAAAAATTGTGGGCAGTTTCAGAATACCAACGCTAAACTACCAGCAAAGTTTCGTGTGAATTCAGTGGTTAGAAAATTCAACAAAATTTTTATTCGAAAATTTTCAAAAATTTTCGATGAAAATTTTGTTTTCTCTGAAAATATTGATTATATTTCAATGGAATTTGGCTCAAACCTTATAGTCAATATTTAACAACAATGTTCCAAATTTCAATTCGATCCAATATTTACTTTCGGAGATATTAGGGAAAAAAATGTGCCAAATTTCATTGTTATTTGGAATTTAAACATTATTTCCGCAATATCTCAAGAAGAACTAATGCAATCAGAGCGAAACTTCGTAATCAGGTGGAGATTACCAACACGCAACTAGGTGCAAAATTTGGTGTCGATCATATAGTTAGAATTTGAACAAGCGCGTAAAAGCTTCTTACCTCACATTAGTGCTTTTCTAGATTTTTATTTTATAAAATATTGAACCTCAGTTGTCGGTCCTAGAAAAAGTAGCTCTTCAAATAAGTATTTCGATATAATGAATATATTATTTTTCAGGTCCTTTCTAGGTTTTCACTTCCAATATGGGGAAAAGAACTATTGAAAAATTTAATGAAATTATTATTTTTAGAAAACGGCCTTGTGGATTACGGGAATATCGGAAAACTGTAAACTATCAACAAAGTGAACTGTAACGATTCAGAGTCCATATTTCACTCCTTCATGAGATAATATTTCCAATACTCACATACTGCAAGACTTTTGTCAAATTGACATTATCGAGAATAACAGCAACACAGATTAACTCGATATGAAAATCTTCCAATTCTAGGTCTTTTTTCAGTAAATTTAGCTGAATATGGTTCATTTCTATTGAACAATGGGCGAAATTCTTTCTTCATTCAGTGAAATACAGAAGAACTCCTCAATTTTTAGATTGTTTTAGATTTTCTGGTTCCATAATCAGCATCTCATTAATATTCCTGTATTTTACTGAATGGACAAAATAATTTAGAAATTTTCCATTAGAAATGTTTTTTCGAGAAATTGCCATTGACGAATATTTTGAATCTCGCGACCCGAAAGGGCGTTTTCCAAAAATGATATTTCGTTTAATTCTTCACACATGTTCTGGGGAACAGCATGCTATCGTTCTGGCCAAATTTATTATTATTATTATAACGACGTGCAAATTCTTGCAAAGTTTTGTTGAGATCGTATAATCACCAACTCCAAAAGTAAATTTTTTTCAAATTTTTCTCGGAAGATTTCTTTTTGCAAACTTGTATTTATCATATTAGAGAAAAACTTTGCTCACATCTTACTCTCCAATATGTCACAGCAGTGTATCAAATTTCGGTTTGATGCAGTTATAATTTGGAGAGATATTGGGCAAAAATCTGTCGTGGGCTTTGCCTTGGTATCGCTGTTTTTCCAGAATAACTCAAAAAATACCGATTTGATCATTTAAAACTTGGTAACTAGTTCGAAAATGCTGATGGACAACTCTGTGCCAAGTTTTGTGATGATCGTGTCATTAGAACGAATATTTAATGTTCTGCGACCTTCTGTTCATATTTTCCTCACGAAATTCTAAATGAACCTTCGAACTATCATTTTTCAATCAAATACTGGGTTCCAATTCGATCTTATCTGTATTTCTGGAAATATTGAGAAAAGAAAATTTTGAATCGGTATATCTGCGGAATCATTGGGTGGATTTTATCCATTCACGAGTTTGTCTTTCGTTATTAAAGTTCAAACCTTCTCCAGAAATATCGAGTTCCTTAGATGTTTCTTTCGGAAGTCATTGTGTCTACGATCGGCAGTAAGGCCGACGGTAAACATCTTTTGGCAACGAATGTGACTATGCGCGCAAAAGTTGCTGACTTCACGTCCGTACGTTTCTAGTTAATAGTTTAATTTCAGATATTGGTAGTGAAAACCTAAAAAAAATAATGTACAATTTTCGCAAAATACCCTTAAGACGTTATAACGGCACGATATCGGGGATTTTGAATAAGTAAATATATCTGATTCGAAAACTATGATATGTTTCATTTCGAATATTTTCGTTTGGAATGATCCAAATTTTGCAATTTTGGTGAAAATCTGAAAATAAATTCATGAAAGTCTGCACAATGTTACAAATACTACCCCGAAATGATCCCCTCAAGTTTTTCAGCCAGATTTATTTACTGTGAAGGTTGTATTGATACGAAAAAAGATAAAAAATTATAAATGTATATTAAAAGAAGGAAGGATCCGTAAATCTGGTGTAATGCTGATGTTTTTTTCACTGAATGTTCAAATAACAACAGTCCTCGTTCTGAAATTGTAAAAAAAAATTTTGAGAATTGAAATATGGAAAATAATACAACCGTGATTGCGTTATTTATACGCTAAAACGGTAAAATTGTTATATATTTTTATTTTCTCCTGGCAAGACCGATTCGAGTTTACGAAAAAAAAAACCTCTCATATATAGAAGAGTGTCTAGAACAACCAATTTGTTCATATCTTCCTCAAAATTTATATGGAAAACTCATTGTTATATGCTGAAGTAAAAAGGAATTTATTATCAAAAATATGGATTGCAATTTTCACACACGATCTGTTGAATATACTCAGATTCATATACCATAATGAATCTGAATTTTGTGAAATATTTTTGTCTTGAGAATTTATGTTGGTGAACAACTCAATCCTTATGAAATTTTCGAATGTTTCATCGCTTTCCATTATTTCTTGTTCATTATCCGCTATTGCAGAATGTCGGGTTGGAAATTCAAGGAAGAACATTGAACTTAAAAAAGTAACACACTTTTATTCATTGACATAAAGTTTTAAGTATCCTTCGAAAGCAATGAATCCGACACTTGATTAGCATATTCGGGGCTTAACCAAGAACGTTGAATTCGTAAATGGCAAATGGCTCTTTAAGATTCCCTAGAAACAATCATTTGAAATTTAGCCCCCCAGTATTTTCAAAAATATACAGATCGCATCTAATGAAATCTGTAGTACTCAGATGAAAAACACAGCAAATTTTACACAAGGGGGTATTATTTTTTTAGTTGAATAACCCAATGTACTATTGATATCTTAAACAACTTAGAACCGAATGCGATAATTCATTTTCGATATTATTGGAAATTTGCAGCGTTTTTCTTTATATTTCAGGAACCACTGGTCGGAAATCATCCGGGGGAAATTTTTTAGGTTTAGTTATGCAACCGTAATCAACGTTCAGAGTTTCATGAAAATTCGGTGACAAGTTTTCGAGATAATTTTTTTTTTCCCCCAACCCCCCATTTAGAGCCCTCATGGTACACCGATCCTGCTGAAAAGCTTGAAGGATCAACCCCGAGTGACACACGATTTTTGTACCAAGTTTCAAGGTTTTCCGTTCAGTACTTCCGGAGAAAAGCCCCGGACAACGGACGTGTTTTATTCGTTCATTCAAATCCACATACTCCAAAACGTAAACTGTGAAATTTTCAGGGGGTGTTGAAATTTTTTTTTTTTGGTCGATCACTAAGGTTTATTATTTGATTTTATCAAATAATAAACCAAAATGAGGGTTCATTAGAACATGGTTTTATAGGGAAGTTGAGCAGCTTTGAGAGGTTTAAATGCATGGATGGGTGCATGTCAGTGGTTTCCAAGAAATTTTTGAATAGCTTTCCGGACGGAAATGCATTAGGTGTAGGTATAGTTTAACTGAGTAATATTTTTTAATGACGCATTTTCGAGAAAATATTCAAAAATTAATTCTGAAGCATTAAGCATGGAATTTTAATTTGACTTCCAGTTTTCGAGTGAAATATTACCGTCCTGTTCCATGTGGACCCATTTCACACTTACGTACTGGAAGGCATCCACCTCAACTTCCGTATCAGGTGTGCCTTTTTTTAGATTCGTGAGGTACTCAACACTTGTTTTACTGGGTGTCCTAGTATGTTATGTTTTGTCAACACTCATTCATTCATAGACTCCGAATGTTGTTTACTTCTATTCCATTCATCCGATGATTTGTCAGCTATTTCTCACCTGTTATTGTGTGACAAGCCAGAGGTCATTGTTCGGAACTATAGATATTATTCAATCAATCATTGACGGAAGGAATGTATCCACTATATATGATAAGGAAGGCGTTATTTCGAATTTATTGCATAAAAGATTTTAGGAGACCCCTGAGGATTCGAACCTAGGTCTTCTTACTTGCTGCGCTTCAGTCCTTCGCTCTTACGATGCGGCCACAGAGGTTGACAGCGGTGATCCTGACTGTTGTGTTCGGTTTTCCCTATTATTTTATCGTTGCGCGCTTATTTCGACGAATAAATGTTTAATATTCGAATGTGAATCGTAAGTCGTTTCAATAATAATTCACTAATGAGAGATCATGAACAAATTCAGACCAGCCGTGAACACGTAAGTTTCAAAGGAAAAACCTCAAGACACAAACAACTTTCAGGGTAGTCCTCGCATTTTTTTCTTTTATTTTAGCGCACATGTTCTAGGGAACAGAGTGTTAAAGTTTTGTCAATATTTCTGAAACAATACCTATCAGAGAAATTGGATCTTAAGTTGGTGTTTAGTTATAACATAACAACACGCACCTTCTTGCAAAATTTTGTTGGATTCGTTATGTTAGTAAATTGAAGAAAATTTTCGAAAATTCAGAACAATTTTCAAAAAAACCTAGAAAAGCACTGCCGTGAAGGCAGCAGCTTTTGCGCGCATGTTCGATAGAGATGACCACTTTGACAACGAATTTGAACATGCGAGTAAAAGCTGCTGCCTTCACGGTAGTGCTTCTCTAGGTTTTATACGATAAAGCACTGAATTTCAATTCGATCTAAGCTGTATTTTTGGAAATATTGAGAAAATGAAATTTATTTCCTCAAAATTTCCAGGAATACAGATTTGATCGAAGTGAAACCCAGTACTTAATCGAAAAATAACAGTTTGTAGGTTATTATAGAATTTAATGAGGATAATATAATAAGAAGATCACAGAATATTGAATATTTGAAAAAATATATTTTTAATCTTTTTTTTGAATTGTTGTAATGACACGATCATCACGAAATTCTGCGCAAAGTTGTCCTTCAGCGTTTTCAAACTAGCTGCGAAGTTTCATCGTGATTGAATCATTATTTCTTGAGTTATACCGAAAAAAAACCATATCGAGAAGAAAACCACGAAATTTCACATATTCTTTCCAGTAGCAAAATGAAATTTGGTACACTGCTGTGGAATATGAATCTCAAAGTATGAGCGAAATTTTGTTCGAATTTGATTAATAGTTTTTGAAAAAAAAGTTTTTTCGAGAAAAATTCTGAAAATATTTATTTTTTTAATTGAGTGACCATACGATCCCAACATAATTTTGCTCAAAGTTCCGCGACATTATGCTCCAACCAAATGCCAAGTGTCAATCCAATCAGTCCAGCAGTCCTTGAAATATCAGGGGAATAACTATTCGGCTGATTGGGCCCATTAAGGAACTTAACAACGACATTCCGATGTGTGAACTACCCTGAAAGTTTCAAGTCGCTATCTTGCTCTGTTCGACAGTTATCTTGTCCACGGCCGGCCGGACAGAATGGATTTTGACACCGGATTCGTCATCAGTGAGTCCAACCTAGTTGTTTGAGACCATTTTCGGCTCGAAATTCGAAAATTACAAACAGTTAGACAAAACGAAAGCACGCTCTTTCTCTAGAACATACGCGCGCAAAATGAATTTTGTTTTCAAATAATCTATATTCTGCGATCTTCTTACCTCATTATCCTCATGAAATTCCTCATGAACCTTCAACCTGTCATTTTAAAGTCAAGAACTGAATTCAAATTCGATCCAATCTGTAATTGTTGGAAATATTGGGAAAATGAACTTATTAATGGGTACATCTGCGAAATCATTCCTAATTAAGGTCCAAACCTACCCTACAAATATCGAGTTTCCAAGTTGACTCCTTTGAAATTTATGGTGGTTACGGTCGGCCGTGGTTCCGGAACCATATTGGGCGAACTTCTTCATAACCTTCCCTGAACGTTCCAAGTTACAATTCGAAAATTGCAGACATTCAGACGGAATGAAAAAGCCTTAGAATGTGCCCATAAAAGCAAGTTCATATTTTCGCAACTATAATTTTTAGAGACCTGAAACAAAATATGTTTGCATGTTAGAATCCATAAACCCATAAGATATCTTGGTTGAAATTCTTCAGACACAAAGTCCTCACTTTATCCTCTTACTGAAATAAACATAAATACGGTCCTGAGTCACCTTTTTGACTTCACTTTCGGCTTCGCAAACCTCAAGATTTTCAGATGACAACTCCATGAAATATGGCTCTACTCTAATCGTTCTTCTCGGAATTACAAATTATAGCATAGCACTAGTTTAAGTGAACCCATTTTTGGGAATTTTATGTTTCCAGGGGGTTAGGGGTGTTAAAAGATAAATAGACAAACTTCACGAAATTCAATTCAATAGCAATATTACTTGCTCAAAATGTATTCTTCCGAATTAAAAAGTGGAAACGATTTCCTGTATACTTTTAGTTGAGAGTTCTTTCTGAAAATTAGTTCAAATGTATTTCGGAAGATGTAGATATTGCTAATCATTTTTACATCAGGACTTACTAACATTTTTTCACTTACCTATCTTAATAAACGCGTGAAACATACATAGATCGTAGAAAAAAATTCTAGAAAAGTACGAAATTTTTCCTCTAGTTACGCATGATCACGAAGTTTCAATCTGATTGCATTCGTTCTCCTTGAGATATTGGAGAAATAACGTTAAAATTCCAAATAACAACGGAATTTGGTATATTTTTTTCCTATATCTCCTAAAGTAAATATCGCATCGAATTGAAATTTGGAAAATTGTTTTTAGAAACTGACTCAAAGGTTTGTATTTTTCCAAATTCTCAAGAAATAAGTCTACAGAAGACATTTAAATACCTTTTTTCACAACTTGAAATACTTCAGTATGAAAATGTTTGATAGCTTTTGATAAATTATTCAATTCCAAATTATCAGGGTTACTATCAGAAAAAGCTGATTTCAATTCTACATAGAACTTCCTGATACTTAGTCTCTGCTTCTTCAAAACTTCCTTCGGCATTTTAAGTTTCCAAGCGTGATTATTATATTGAGATTGTGAGTAGAAATTAGCAAAGACGTCTCCGAGAATTATTTTGACATTGCCGATATTTCACGACTACCAGCCAACCTGCGTCAGGTTTTAGTAAAAAAAACTTGATAGACCTAAATCATGGCCAACCGGGACAGTTTATAGAAGTGAATGGAGTATAGTTGTTAGAGACCATTTTCGGCTCAAAATTCTAAAATTACCATGGAGGTAGGAAAAGAGTGTAGTACAGTTTTGAGAACCTTCTGTGGATTTACCCCTACCAATATGGCCGACTTTGAACTGAATATTTTTGTCTCATTTGCTATACACCACAGAATACAAATATTTACCTTATATTTTGCGGCCATATTGGTAGGGGTAAATTCACAGAAGGTTCTCAAAACTAAACTACACTTTTGGTACAAGGGAAATATAGGATATGCTCCCTCCCCTTCTTTTACCTCCATGAAAATTACAGACATTTGGACAAAACCATAGTACGTGGTTCCCCAGAACATGCGCGCAAAAGGGGTTGGTTCCGAAAACTTCCCAAAAATTCGTTTCTGAACAATAATAAACCAAAATGTCAATCTTCTTCAATACATCCATCTCCCTTTTCAAATACACATTGACTCGAATGATCTATCCAAACACTTGATCTTACCTAGAAGCTCTCCGCACGAAGTCAAAATATTATCGGCTTAGCCTAGCCAGTTCATGAATTTTTCAATGTTTCACATAAATATGTTGATTTCGCAGCAGATGTACGGGATCTGTCTCGGACGTGCTGCAGAATAATCAGCTGCAGGCATCGGTTTTCGCATCCGAGCGATTCTGAGGGCACCAGGTGGTCTATGGTCTATGTTTCTTTCGAAGATTGATGACATTTTAATGACAAGCTAAATGTCAATTGTAAAACCGAGCTGGTTGATTTTAAAGATTCCTTCATAGGATATTCATATTCAACTACTTTATAGGTTTGTTCGTTGTACCTGCGTGAACTCCACTGAAACAGTTCGGTGTGGTATGGTGTGAACGTGCACTATGTTCGTTACGGAAATGATGGAAGTTAGTCTAGTCACAGATTTTGAGTGCGATGAAGTTTTCTTCTGTGATAGTTATACTGAGGTGCATAGAACAATGGTGCTTTCATTTTCATTTGTTTTCCCACTAAATCATTAGAACAAACTGAGGGAACTAATTGTATTTCATGCTCTCGCCACCGACACAAACGCCACCAATCGACCAATCAGAGCGCATGACACTATTAATGATAATTCAGCAATTATCATTTCAAATTTTTTTATGTTTTTTCAGATTATCATTTACTTATTGATAAGTGTGTGACACCTTTTTGTATTAGCTTCGAAGAATTGTGTATATCCTCGCAGATACATTTAAATGTGTTCCTTTTGTATTTTGTTTGGTCAGTGCAGATGTATATAGAAATTAGTGTTCAAGCGAAGAAAGAATCCTTTTTATAGAAGGTATTAACTTCATGATACTCAGAAGCATATCATTCTTCTCATAATTGTCTTTCAATCATTTTCACTAATCGAGGATCTAGTTATCAACCCCCAACTAAGCATATTATTTTAACTATTGAATGTTTTGTTTTTTTTTTGGTTCTTTATCGATATACATGAATCGATTTCAAGCGATGGACCAAAATCTCCGGTTATAGTTACGGTTATTCACATTGACAGATAATCCTTTACATATATGTCAGTTTGGATAACCGAAACTATAACCAGAGCTTTTGGTTCATCGCTTGAAATTGATTATGAACTGTTTAACGATTTTCATTTACTTGAAATTGAAATCTACTAATATATGCTACTATCAAGTGCTACTAGAACACTAGAAAACCCTTTTTCAAATCCGATTAAATGAATTTAACCATTGAATAAAACACCTGTTCTCTAATTTTAAATCTTATGAATTCAAATGGAAAAGAACTCAAATCGAACTGATAATATGGCCTATTCAATGATTTTTTATTCTCTGTGAAACGCCAACTCTCGATAGGTCTCAGTCTGACTCATGATGTAAGCAAATCATGGTGTGCTCATCTGAAAAGAAAATGACGTCAGCAAGATTAAAATGCAAGGAAATATATTATTCTGCGCTTTGAATTTGAATGAAAATGTGACGTCATCATTGGTAAAACGGTCACAGATGAGCACACCATGTTTTACTCACATCGTGGTCTGACTTATAGTAAGGACGATGCTAATTCTGTATCAACTTCCATACACTTCCCGCCGCTTCAACACATTTCTCTGTATATGTGCACAATCAGGAAACATATCAATACATTTGAACAATCTTTCAAATGATATTGATGTATCAGTAGATTCTGTGAAATGATTTCACTTTTCTTACCTAATAATTCAATCGAATGACAGTGTATTCGTCAGAAATAACAATGTATATTGAATTCTTAGAATATATTCCACTAGAAGTTGTACAAAACATAATATGGTCAAAATTCAATCATGCTGATATTTTTTACCTTATATTCTAGTACTTTCCCCAGCGTTGGCGAAGCAAAAGCGCATCATTGAATTCACCTTTTCTTCTATGCACCTTAGATATGCGTGAATCATGATCATAGATACCTGTCATTGCCTCTGGCTTGAACTTGCCAACTTTTTTTCCTACGTTTATTTGCTTTATTTAAGGATCAGTATTTTTTCCATTATAACTTTAGAAGAACTTTACGACAAATAAACATAACCACATAACCTCGACATGGTAGCGAAAACAAAAGAAGGGGTGCGTTTTTATTTTCATCGAAATGATTAATCGATTAACCTCCATCTTTCTCTTATTTGGTGAGGAACAAAAGAAGAGAGAGAGGGAGATACATAGATTTATCAGTTCGATGAAAATTAAAACGCACCCAAGCATATAATTCTATCATCTTGGATTTGCTTAAATTCCATGATGTAAAAAACATGGTGTGCTCATCTGAAAAATGAGTGACGTCAGCTAGCAGAAAATACAAAGAGTTATATATTCTGTGCTTGAATTAATATGCAAATTCAAAGTACAAAATATATAACTCCTTGTATTTTCTGCTAGCTGACGTCACTCATTTTTCAGATGAGCACACCATGTTTTTTACATCACCATGATAAAATCCATAGACTTATAATGTTCTATGACTATGGTAAAATCATATATTTATATTCTATGAAAATCATAGAACAGATTCAACTACACTTACTTAACTCATTCTGTTATACGTGACTACACCTAACTTCACTCAGCTGCACTGAGAATTAAAAGTCGGTGGAATTGGTGCAGTTAGTGTTGGTAGTTAATGCAGATACAACGAACAAACCTTATGATATCACTGATTAAACCAATAATCGAAGAAAAATACGGAAACATTTGTTACCATTTACCAAACCAATACCTAGGGAGTTCTTACGAAAAATGCTCCTGAGATATGTATCCCATAATACGCATCAGGGGCAATTTCTATTAAAAATACTTTATTGCATTTTTAAAAGTCCTGTTTCCGATATAGTGAAAGAAAACATATAAATCTTTCAAACTGTAATTTAATCTATAATCAATTTCAAGCGATGAACCAAAATATTTTTGGTTATTCGCGGTTAACCGTATTGGTTATGTGTCAAAGGATAAAATGACGTCACAACCAATAACCACTGTCATTGTCGCTTGAATGTGTTGGTTTAAACCACAAAATACAAATCATTTTTGCGGTGAGAAAACAATTTTGACTTTTGATTCGAATAAAGGTCAAAGGTTTTGACAGTGTTCAGTTAAATTTTTGTATTCTTAATAATGGATATTCGTGGTGAAAAACTTGCATTACCTCTATTGGGAACTTCTGCCACCGCCTGCCTCAATGGTTGAATTTGGAACCTGTACAAGCTAGTAGTTTTATGTAAACAAACAGTAGAAATGTGGTGGAGAACGAATATTTATTGAGCAGAGCTACAATATTTGAAGAAATTATGATAATTTTGTGTTAGATTTCTTGATAAGAAACTTTTCGTTTGGATCACGATATAAAATCGTGCTTTGAATCGTTCCTGGAGGATAATTTCGATGTTATTTTAGTGTCTGTTGCTTGGCGGATCAAAATGAACCAATAAAGTTTACTTGAATTCCGAAAGAAAATGAAACATGTATAACATATAAATGATTTTATTTTTATATCACAGCAGCTTAAGATACAAGCTAAATGAAAAATGCCTCAGCAGGTTCAACCTACCTATAGAGAAATGAAAAATATTAATGTATTCATATGAATAACATTAGCTATTATCAACTTCAACAGTATTATCTAGTTTTTGTCAGGTTTTGAATCAGATCACTATCTCTTTGAATATCACATTGTGTAGTGAGTGAAGTAGGTAGCTGCAGAAGTACTCGGTGGTCTCTCTGAAGGAACAGCATTCTTCATCAAAATTCTTTCATTTCCATTTATACCTAAAACATATCCACATGAAGTTGTTCTGAAATGAATACATTGTATTTTACCTTTATGAAATCCAGGCCTTTCTTCTATCAAGGATTTCCATGCCAGATGCTGTTTCCTAATTATCTTTACTTTCATTTGGCTTTGGAAAAAATGAAAACTTAGGGCAGTTGATGATCCTTTCTTCTTTGAACATGAATTACATTGAGTCGAGGAACACAACAATAGTCATCTCGGGAGGATGCCATTTCGAACTAATACAATCTAAAATTTTAATCGGAAAGAAAGAAATCGATTGATGAATGTTACAAACACTTTCGATATACCAAAAGTTCAACTCGGAGAACAACACAAAAATAAGTTTTACTCACCATTTAAGAGTAAATTGGATGTTTCAATATCTTCCACCTGAACATTTCAGTCACAGCATGATAATTCAGGGAAATAAAATAAATGTTTTGACTGTTGACGTTTGCGGCCATTTCAAATATTCCGTAATTCCAACTATTTTGATGGACCGCTCGTGAAAAACAAGTCCAGAGCTGGGTTAAAACCGCAAAATTTTGGTTATAGTTGTGGTCCTTTCACAACTGATCCATGACGTCATGGAACCTAAACCGTTAGAGTAACCGATTTCGCTTGAATGAAATGGTTTAGACCAAAAAGGATTGGTTTTAACCAATCTGTTTTGGTTACTCGCTTGAAATTGGTTTATATTTACCATTTCATATAATTAGTACGGATATTTAGAGAAATATGTTGCTTTTGCGCACATACACTATCAAAAAAAAACTTTTCTCTGCCGTATTTTCAAAAATTGATATTTTATAACGCCCCAAATAATTTCAGTGAATATAGATGATTATCAAGTCGATTATGAACTTTTAATAATTGGACGGACACAGTATTAAATGAGATACCATGTCGACAAGCGTGAAGCCCTTCTACCCACCCATTCAATCACCATAAATTCAATTGCAGAAAGAACTCATTCAGGAAGTTAAGGTATAGTTATTCAAAGATAAATGAGATTTATAGGTTTCCTTACCAAGAAGTTTGGCTCTATCACCATGTTCTTCTGATTGTATTGGTCGAGGAATTATGAGGGTATACAATATAATGAGTTATAATTGTGTATCAGAATGACCGTTTCCTCTTTAAATTACCATAGGTATCTTAAATTGAATATAATCATGTTCTTTATAAGAATTATTTAATATTTCCGAATATGGATTCAAACCGTGAAAAATCAGGAGTTTGTCATAATAGAAGTCGAATATGGCCATTGAGCAGATATACCCTTCACGAATTTGACCTTCGTTATTAATCCCCAAACCTGCCCCACAAATATCAGGTCATTCCTTTCGAAAGCTATTGTGTTTAATAATTTCATATTTTGCACTATGTATACTTGCAAATGATGTTGACTTATTTGATACACTTTATAACCATTGAGTTTTCGAACTGATGTTTGAAGACACTCATTTCCCCCTGCTCTTAATTCACCTGAAAAGGTATGCGTACTGAGTCGATCTATACACTTGATGCGTCTTGATCCATTGATAATGTAATATTTGTAATAGACCCTGTAGCGTTTAAGCATGACACTCTCAAAAAGAGATCTTCACATATTTTGCACTTAAGTTGAGAATACTCTGGAGAACCTACTGTTTTCTTGTGATGCTTACAAGTATTAAATTGTTAATAGATGAAGAGTCATCCAGTATATCAGTCCACACAATATCATAGGTATGATATTGTGTAGACTGATATAGATCAAGAGTCATCCAGTTGTTAATAGTAACAATTTAATACTTGTAAGCATCACAAGAAAACAATGTTACAAGATACTTGGTGGCGTTCACCCATGCATTATGCTCTCAAAAAAGGATCTTCTCAAATTTTGCAAAATTTCAAATTGAGAAAACTTTGGATATGGCATGCGTATGATATTGTGTGGATTCATACACTGGATACCTCTTGATCCATTGACAATTTGATATTTGAAGACACACAGTAGCTATAACGCTCGGCTCTCTCAAAAAAGGATCTCCTCATATTCTGAACTTAAGTTGTGAACACTCTGCATAAGGTTCTTCAAGGATATTGTGTCAATAAATACACTGGATACCCTTTGATCCATTGACACTCTGATATTTGCAAGACACCAATTGGCGTCTAAGCAAGACACTCTCAAAATGGAATCTTTTCATATTTTGCACTTAAGTTGTGAACACTTTGCAAAAGCTACGTAACTAATATTGTATCGATGGATGATCCACTGGATGCCTCTCAATCCATTGATAATCCAATATTTGCAAGACAGTAGTAGCGCTCACGCACAACACTATCAAAACGAGACCTCCCGAAATTTTGCACTTAAGTCAAAAACACTTTATATGAGGTATGCGAATGATATTGTGTGGTTAGAAACACTGGATGTCTCTTGATACATTGGCAATCTAATAATTGCGAGACACACAGAAGCTTTCACGCTCAGAACTCTCAAAACGAGATACTCTTCGATGTCCGTTAATGATATTGAGTCGATAGATACACTTCAAGCCCTTCGATCCATTGACAAACCAATATTTCCAACACTCCGAGTAGGGTTTACGAACGACACACTCAAAAAGAGATCTTCTTAAATTTTGCAGATATTCAAATTGTGAACACTTTGAATATGGCATGCGTATGATATGATGTGCGGATTTATACACTGGATGCCTCTGATCCATTGCCAATCTAATATTTGAAGACACACGGTAGCTATAACGCTTGACACTGTCAAAAAGGGATCTTCTCATATTTTGCACTCAAGTTGGGAACACTCTGTATTAGGTCCGTCAATAATATTGTGTCGATGGATACACCTGATGCCCCTTGATCCATTGGCAATCTAATATTAGCCAGATACCAATTAGCGTGTAGGCAATACACTCTCGCAATGAGATCTCTTCATAACTTGCACTTAAGTTGAGGAACACTTTGTATTTGGTATATGATAATATAGTATGCTATGATGTGAATTTATACACTGAATGCATGTTGCATTAAAAATATAATATTTGGAAAACACTCCCAGTATTGTTTACGCAAGGCACTCTCAAAAAAAGATTTCATATTTTTCACTTCAGTTGTAAACACTCCGTGAAACATGCCTCGGCTCTTCAAACCAGATAATTCCATCCAAATATAGGTTTTTGTTAAGATCGTCCCCGATTGGCTGAAATTTAAGTAGGGATTCCTGATTTCAGTGTCAGTTTTCATAGGATACGTTCCGAAAATTAACTCTGTTGTTTCGGTTGCCGATTTTCCGCTCCGTTAATATGAAATATTCGGATGGTTTCTGGAACCAACGCGTGAAAAAGGTTATTTACGGAATCTGGTTGATGAAAATGCGGTCGATTTACTGTCACCAGAACGATTTTCTATGGTAAATATCCATAGCATAGAACAATCTATGTTTACTTTAGGTTTGTTTTGGTTCCGAGTTCAGAACTGTACGGGACGGTTCTAGTTCGAAAATCATAGTCTGATTTGAATCTTGTGATTACTGAATCCCTGCAAATCCATTTAGGTATACATTTCGATTCAAGATATTCGCAAGAAGAGCTGTTTTGTTAAGCGGAAGAAATAAGTGTGGTTATGTCCGTTATTTTTCTCAAGGTCAGAAAGACTCAATTCCAGCAAAGGATGAAGTGATTTGTCTTGTTGGTCTATGCTAGAACCGTCCCGTACAGATCTGAACTCGGAACCAAAACAAACCTAAAGTAAACATAGATTGTTCTATGCTATGGATATTTACCATAGAAAATCGTTCTGGTGACAGTAAATCGACCGCATTTTCATCAACCAGATTCCGTAAATAACCTTTTTCACGCGCTGGTTCCAGGAACCATCCGAATATTTCATATTTACGGAGCGGAAAATCAGCAACCGAAACAACAGAGTTGATTTTCGGAACGTATCCTATGAAAATTGACACTGTTTGCATGAAATAAGGAATCCCAACTTAAATTTCAGCCAACAGGGAAGATCTTAACAAAAACCTATATTTGGAAGGAATTATCTAGTTTGAAGAGCCGACGCATGTTTTACGGGTATTTATAAATAATGCGAACCTTATCATGCCGAATTTGTCCTGAAATTCCCGTTCCCAAGTGAAAGTAAACTTGCTAAGTAAATTGTGGGTTGGCAACTTGGGCCGAAGACGTCTATTCTCAAATATCAGTTTAGAAATAATTTTGCAATGTCATAGAGTAAAATAATTTCAAATTTAAATTTGCAACTTGCGTTACAATTTGAGTGTACATATTCCGATTCTTTATTTTCGGAAATAGCATGTACCTACCTGAAATTTCGCTTGATTTTAAACAAGTGCATCGAAGCTCCAGTCACTGCTTTTCTAAAAATTCTCAAATATCGGTTTAGAAATAATTTTGCAATGTCATAGAGTAAAATAATTTCAAATTTAAATTTGCAGCTTGCGCTACAATTTGAGTGTACATATTCCATAAAAAGGTAGATACATCGTTCATATTATCAAGAATATTGAATATTCATTCAACATATCTGTATAAATGCCTGATTTCCAATATGTTTCCTATTCGTTCCAACCAGAATCTTACTTACTAATGAATCATTTCAAATTTCGAAATGAAAATAAGGAATAATTGATCTCTCTCACATTTGTATGTATTATTTGCGAAAATTAAATGAGGAAGTTGTTACTATGAATACTTTCGCGCCAAATCCGTTAAGCTTTGTTGTGGAACTACGAAAGTGACGCTACGCCATATTGGAAATAAGGTTTCACCTTTGGCTAAGGGATTATCTGCTTGGAAGTGAAATAATTTCGAACTTTCATTCGAACCATATTGAATAAATTCTGTTTCATTACAAACCGTACGGAATAAATGAAATATAAATGAATTTATAGTTGAATTCTCGGTTGAATTCAAAATACATCATTTAGCAACAATCTTAACATGGAAAATATTCTGATTCTGATGAAGAATCTGCTGCTTCAACTCTCTTTCTGCAAAACTTTCGAAATTCCACTACAAGAAAAATTTCCATATCCTGAATACATTATAACTGGTGGAACTATAACTAATTCATTATTAAGATAAGCATTGTAGTTAATTCTACTATAAGAGAATAACAGTTGATGAAAATCAAAAGGGGAATATTGCAAAACTAGTATTCAACTTTAGATCAAATCAATCATGTTGAAGATCTGTTTATATGTGATGTTTACTTTTTATTCTTGAATTTTTATCATTATGTTCATTTAACTGATGACTTGTCTTACACAGCTCTAGGGTTGTGTGTATAGTCTGGAATAAAATTCAAATTTATTCAACCCATAAGTTGAAATAAACAAGCGCGTAAAATAGCCGAAACCCGTAATTTTGGTTTATTATTTTATAAAATCAAATAAAAAACCTTAGTAATCGACCAACCAAAAAAAAAGCCCCCCTGAAAATTTCACAGTTTTTTTTTATTTCTTCCTATTTTTGATGAAATTAGATCATGAAAGGTGGAATCTTACCATAACCTTAGTTTTTTTAAGTTATGAAATAATTAGGAAAATTAATGAAGCCTTCATCGCGGGATTCAATTCTAACAAGATTTCTGTTTTACATCGATAAAAAGAAAAAGCATGCGAATTGGGGCAGTATCTTTTCCTGTTCAATAGCATTCCCCCCCTTTTGGTTTATTATTTGAAAAAATCAAATTTCAAAGTTTACATTTTGAAGTATGTAGATTTGAATGCACTATTAAAAAAAATCTGTCCGTCCGCCGTCCGTTGTCCGCGCTCACAATTACCCGGCACATAGAATACACAGAAATGTTTATCTATTTCGCATAGACCAAATATTAGGTCTATGCTATTTCGTGATCTGACCTCAGATAAAGTCCATGTCTATGGACCAGATTCTCCATATAATTTTAGAGTTCAATTAATGATTTTAGGTTAATTGCATGATTTCTAATAGTTCATTCATTAATTTAATGAAATTCAAAACAATTATGGAATTTTCAATATAAGAATGGGAAAGATTGAAATTGTGTAGAATCTCATGATGGAAACAGCTGGATATCGCACGAATTCCGAGTGGAAGATAAGTGTTTCAATGGACAAGTATAGTAATATTTTTTCTACAAAAATACCACAAAAGTACCAAACCATAAGAATGAAGTCAGTAAATGAGTTTCCCCAATCATATTTCTTTGAAGTTCAAGCAATGGATTGATTATTTTGCAATACAAATCACCGTAAGTGTTGAACTTGCAAACAAAGTGCAGGAGAGTATTAGCACATTGTGAAATATTTAAATTCTTATAACTCACCCTGTGTAGTTATATTTTCGTTAGTTATCGAAGTTGGATTTACTGAAAACGTAAATCTCTTTTTAAGAATAAGGGAATACCTGGATATGAACATTTCATGGAAGTTTGTTCTGAAAAAAATCGAATAGGTTTATGACATTTTAATTTGTCGTCCTTAAAATGGATACATACTGGTATTATGTTATAGCAAGTTATATTATTAAGGCGAGAGTAAGGCTAATGATATTGCTTGAAATAATTTTCAATTAAAGACATTGAGAGCTTGAAACGGGTACGCTGAAAACTATAGAATTCAAAATTAGTCTTCGCAAAACGAATTACGTTATTGCAACGGAACTATTCACCTAGACCTGCAAATAATGCAATAAGTAATTATAGTGGAATCGAACTGCAGAAAATAGCAGGCGATTATACGTCATTGAAGCGAAGGTTAATGCACTTTTCATTCGTTTTAATGACAATTCTGAATGAACAGTAAAAAAGGAAAGAAAAAAAGGTTTCCTGACCTGGTTCATCCCAAATAATACTCAGCCAGCGGCTGTCCTAGTCAAGCAGGTATGGTTTCTGGTTATAATGACGGATAGGCGCCTTCGGGTCTATTTTCGGAATCTTTCAGTTCAGCATTTTTGAAGATAAAGGCAGCTTTCGGTTTATTATTTTCTCGAATAATGAACCTTGGGTTTGGCGCACCAACAAAAAAATTTCTAATCTTTCTTGTAACATCTACTTTTGAAGGTCGGACAAGAAGGGTCACTTTTCAATGGAAAGTTCACTTATTGGTCCCGCTAAATGCATCTTTACTTCCAGATGGAATACTTATTTCCAAAAATACAGAATGGATCGAATAAAAATTCAGTACTCCATTGTAATTTTACAACTGGAATGTTTATGAAATATTCGAAAACATATTTTTGAATTTATTGCTGGGTTATCATCCATTATCAATTATTCGAAAGAAAATATTGGGAATATTGGACACTATTTTATTTTACTGTTTCATTAGTAACAACGCCGACGTTTCGAAACTGTTCGTTTCTTTTTCAAGGCTGAAAATAAACACAAATATAAAGTATACAATAAGACCTAATGTGAAAAACATTACCTAGTTACGGTAAACAATATTGTACACTTATTAAAAACATTTAGACATTTAAGGAATCGAATCGAACTTTGAATGAATGATGAATATCTGTATTGATTAAAGCTTATTTTGGGAGGATTTCGCATCATTTTTTAGGTTTTTTTCTGGGTTTTCACACCCAATATCTGAAACAGAACTAATAAAATTGTTTTTTCATGAATTGCAGGATTAAACTATTTGTCAAGGGCAGTTTCTTGGGAGACAAATTGCCTTATAAACAATACAAGCGAACTGTGACGTTACGGACTACAAATCTGATTCTTTCATCAGACAAAGAAGAAAACTGAGAATTATTTCCTTCCGATTTTTCGTTTTGAGATGAGACTTTTGAAAAAACACAGCAACAGCAACAAAGATTCATTTGGTTTGAAAGGTTTTTAATTCTGAGTACCTCTTTTTTGAGTAAATTCAGCCAAACAGGTTATAGTTCTACAGAACAATGAGCAAAATTACTTTCTCCATCTAACAAAATGCAAGAGGACTCTTTAATTTTTCTTTTCAAATTATCTCTGAGTCCAACATCAGTATTTTTATATTGACCCAATCTATCATGTGGTTCCTAATGGTCGAGCATATATGGTTTATTTTACAAACTAAAACCAATCCAATCAAAGAGAAACAAAACTCAAAACTGAAATCGAAAGGAATAATTCCAAAAATTCTCTCCATTGCCGAAAGAAAGAGTCAGATTTGTACTCGGAAACGTCACAGTTCGCTTTGTTTATCGTTTGCATTGTTCCTGTATTGATCATTAGACAATCTGATTTCCAAGAAACTGCCCTTGACAAATAGTTTAACCCTGCAATCCTCAGGTCGTTTTTCATGAAAAAATAATTTTATTTAATTTTTAATATTAATAATATGATATTGGGAGTGAAAACTCAGGAAAAACCTAAAAAAAGATGAATATCTAATCAAGCTGAGATAAAATGTTTGAAAAGTCCGTGCCTGACTTCATTGAAAGCTGACAAATTCTAAAAAAACAATTTTTTCGAAATTCCTCACCTTAACGATTCTCACAAAATTGTGCATAAGGTAATGCGTCGGCATTCGACAACTAAAAATGGAGTTAAATTTTGATAACATCAGTTCTTCTCGAAATATTGAGGAAATGATATAAATTTCAAAGGGCCACTAAATTTGACAATTTTTTTTCAATATCTCTGAAAATGAATATTGTCAACGAATATTCCACCTTGATTTGAGCTAATCATTAAATCAACCAAAACATCTTCACCGAAGATGTCCAAGGAGTTTCACGGTTCTGATCATCAGACCGACATTGTGATTGATTGGATGATTAGCTCAGATCAAGGTGGTAAATTTGTTGACTTATCGAGGAATATTCGTCCATGTAAGTTTATTAATAAACTGGAGCTCTCTTTTCTTCATGAATCATTTGATTGATGTACCGTTTTGATGGAAAACCACATGAAGCGAGTGTTTCCACGTCGTGACGGTTTCTGTACTAACTGCAGTATGCAGATACAGGTTCGTATTCGTAAGATTCTCCTGGGAGATGGCACTGTATGTTGTTAATACTGCAGCTCTCTATCAAACAGGTCATAAGCATGTAGAGTCTTATCAGCGGTTTCCACGGTGTCTCCGTCTGATGATCGGAAAGAACCATGAAACAGTAACCCTTTGACATTGCTTCTCCGGTGTAGAAGTTTTGGCCGATTGGAAGATGATTACCTCAGATCAAGGTGTTGCATTTGTTGAATTATCGTCGGATAATCCGTCCTTGTGTCATGTTAGTTTATTATTATTGAAATGTTTCTTCAAGGACACTGCTGAAGGTCATCTGAATTTTCCAAAAAAAAGGTAACAAAGCGGAATCCGACGGTTGAGTTCGTTGATGGGAAAATCGACTTAACGGTTAAAGAGTACTCATTTGAAATTTTGAGGTTATAAGATAACTGAATATTTGAAGCGATACTGAAATGTATTTTATTTGTTGAAGAAGATATTGTGTTTACGGTGGAAAATATGAAGAAAATCTTTGGACATTAATAAAGAATTCATAAACGGGTGGAATCCACCCAATATTCGATAGATTATGTTTCCTATATTTCCGGAAATGAATACTCGGTGGAGCCAAATTTGTTGAATGTTTGCTCCCATTTCTATCCCAGGATTCAGCGAAAATCCAAGAAAAAAAATCTAGCAAAGCACTAACGTGAGGTCTGGAGCTTTTACGCGCTTGTTCAAATTCTAACTATTAGATCAACACGAAATTTTGCACCTACTTGTGTGTTAATAATCTCGACCTCCGGAAGTAAATATCAGATCGAATTGAAATTTGGAACGTTATTGTTGCATACTGACTCTAAGGTTTGGGCCGAATTCCATTGAAATCTTATCAATATTTTCAGAGAAAAAAAAATTTCTCATCAAAAATTTTGAAAATTTTCGAACAAACATTTTTTCAAAATTTTCTACGATATGAATCCACACGAAATTTTGCTGTAATTTGCGCGTTGGTATTCCAAAACTGACCACGAAGGTTCATCTCGATCGAGTCAATCCTTCATGAGAACGAGACGGTTGGACGGACATAATTGAATTTGACCACGGATTCTTCTTCAGGGAGTTCAACCCAATCGTTTAAGACCATTTTACTTAGAAGAAGTAAAAAGTTTTCAGACAAAATTCATAAAATCTATGAAATAATCACTGCTCTCGATACAGGTTTGTACGTTGGCACTGATTATCCAGTTTCAATATGATCTCATCATTATCTTTCCAAAATATTGAGACAATGATCACAAAAATCAAATGGGTATAACAACGGAACTCAACCGATATTTTTAATTCAGGATTCAAATTCACCCTGAAATATATAGGTCTTTTCTTCCGAAAGTAAGAGCACATGCGGGCCGAATTCAACCACGGATTCTCATTTGTTGGACCATTCGGGCGTTTTCCTCCAAACGAAAATGCAGTAATTTTCATGAAAACCTTCAGAACATCACATTTCAAACATATAATTTCGATAATATATTTAAAAAAAAATTTTTGATTACCTAAAACTGAAAAATAAAAAGGGGGATTTGAAATTTAAAGGGATTTGTCTTGAGTGCACGATATGGCAACGTCGAATTCAGCTTTCTCGGGAAGGAAAGGACGTCAAATATGTTACTTTGCTAAGGAAAACAGAGATAGCTATACTTCGATCTGGTTAGAGAAGAAGACAACGACCAAGGAATAGAAAAAGAAGAGCACAGACAGTCATATTACTGACAAACCGCAAACGGAAACGAATAACAAATTGTTTGGTTATATTCATGATGTAAAAAACATGGTGTGCTCATCTGAAAAATGAGTGACGTCAGCAAGATTAAAATACAAAGAGTTTAATACTCTGTGCTTCAAATTTGCATGTTAATTCAAAGCACAGAAT
The DNA here is from genome assembly GCA_958510865.1 of Myrrha octodecimguttata. Classification (NCBI taxonomy): domain Eukaryota; kingdom Metazoa; phylum Arthropoda; class Insecta; order Coleoptera; family Coccinellidae; genus Myrrha; species Myrrha octodecimguttata. Next base: position 62,166,772 of record OY294056.1, read on the forward strand.
ATACAACTCTTTGTATTTTCTGCTAAGTGACGTCACTCATTTTTCAGATGACGACACCATATTTTAACATCATAGTTATATTGACAATTAACATGTGTGTACCACAAAATAGGAATAAATATTTCATTATTCTATAGTAGAACAAGCTATCCTACTAAACACCGTTGCCACTTCGTGCATGCCTGATGGCAAATGATTAATCAAACCCATAATAATTATGTTCAAGTTTGCATTTGCAGTAATAACCCAAATTCAGGACAAACCATTATCGCCTCAAATTTGAAAATTATAGATATTTGGACGGAATGATAGCTCTTCGATCCCCAGAACAAGCACGTAAAATCACCTCCTCAATCCTAATTGAAATATTAACACGGCAATAAACATAAGCGTAATTTTAGTGAGTGTGAAACATACAATCCCAACGACTTATCTCATTCATAATATCGTATGGAATATCCATTTCAAAGCCGACAACAGTTCCCAGATTTACAAGATATATACTACAAGATGTCATTTCTAGATTTTATGACACCAAACAACAATTCCCTTGACTTCACGCTCTCTCTACCTGGGTTGGAATGTGCAAAATTTACTCTGGGAGGGCATCCCAACATCACAGATTCCGACCATAGACAATATATACTGACTCGGACTGAATAGGTTTACGGTCCAATTAGATGGAAAAATACCAGGAATAAGGGCTCTGGGATGGTCTAACCATTTTGGACAACAAATAATAGACATGTACTTTTAGTTAATTGCTTATTAACGAAGTATTTACAGACAATACTGAGTGGATTCGAATTTCACCTACAGCTGCTGAATCATTATCAGTTGGTAAATTGCCATGAAACCGTTAAACTTATTCGGAGAAATTCCCCCTCAACCACTCAGCTAAAAGAATAATCTAATCTCCGTAATTGAGATTTATAGGGATTTCCAATATGATTTAGATGTTAAAAGGGATGTTTGAAATATAATTTGGTTGGATTCGGATATATGCAGCTCTTTGAATTGAATGGATGAATTGCGTGTGATTCGCCGCGATGGCATATTACACGTTTATGGAAAACAAATCATAATTTGTTGCTGAAAATTTTCTTGTGCGGGCTTTCGACACTGGACTTTTGTTTCCTGAAATATTTTCAGGTCTCCACTCCCAGTAGGTTATTGCATCATTAGATAGCTTCTTTGGTGACCAATGGGGGTTTTTCCTGAATTTGGGTTATTACTGCAAATGCAAATTTGAACATAATTATTATGGGTTTGATTCATCGTTTCCCAAATTACCTTCAGAAAGTATTCAAAATCAGGTTTCAAAATTGAGGTTTGGGATTTGTCATGCATGCACGAAGTGACAATGTTGTTTAGTAGAATTGCTTTTTCTGCTATAGAATAACGAAATATTTATTCCTATTCTGTGGTACACACGTGTTCTTTGTCAATACAACCAAACAATTTCCGTTTGCGATTTGTCAGTAATATGACAGTATGACAGTCTGTGCTCTTCTTTTTCTATTCCTTGGTCGTTGTCTTCTACTCTAACCAGATCGAAGTATAGCTATCTCTGTTTTCCTAAGCAAAGTAACACATTTGGCGTCCTTTTCTATCCGAGAAATCTGAATTCGACCTTGCCATATCGTGCACTCAAGACAAATCCCTTATGCAAATCCCCATTTTTATTTTTCAGTTTTAGGTGATCAAACATTTTTAAAAAAATATAATATTGAAATTATATGTTTGAAATGTGATGTCCTGAAGGTTTTTCATGAAAATAACTGCATTTTCGTTTAAAGCAAAAACCCCCAATACTATGACTCCGAAACCATTCGGCCGATTGGGCCTATTATGGAACAGACATTTGGACAACGTGCGCGCAAAAATTGAGAAGTCATCATTCATACGGATATCGGCCATTTTTCACATTTTATTGACTTAGGCAGGAATTCTATGAGGAAAAATGGATTTATCGGAGATGCTTTCAATACTTCCTAACATGTCTTTGAAAAATGAGGTGAGTTTGAACATCTTGAAATGGTAATGGCTAAGTACAAATCACAAGACAGATTAAATTTTTTTTTTGTATTTGTTTTGAGAGTTAATAGGCTTTTGCCTCCTCTCTTCTCAATTTTGTAATAATAATAATAATAAATATTAATATACGATATTTCGAGACAATAAGACTTAAATTAGGTATCTATTGATTATAAGGAATTTTCAGAGAAAAGTGCAGTTGTCAAATGGCATATCTACTTTAAAAGGTATCCCGCCAATTCAGCTTTCACCGAAAGAGTGTTTCCAATTATGAATTTAAAGTTGCGGGAGGACAAAAATGGAGTGTCAATAAATTTAATCAGAAACGAATCATTTATTATTCGAATGAATTTTGATTGTCGAATAAGCTTCGAAACATTCAAAGATAGCGAAATTTTGTTATCATGCCCTAAAAGCACACGAAATTCATTTTTGCGCGTATGTTCTATAAGGGAACAGCGTCCAATCGTTTTGTCCAAATGTCTGCAATTTTCGAATTTAGAGCCGAAAATGTTCTCAAACAACTAGGTTGGACCCACTGATGACGAATCTGTCTTCTGTCAGGCCGTCCGGCCGGCCTACGACACGATAATTGCCGAACGGAGCAAGCTGGAGATTTGAAACTTCCAGATTAGGTCGCGCAATGGAATGCGCTGGTTAAGTTCGTTAATGGGCCAAATCAGCTGGATGGTTTCGGAGTTATAGCCATTTGAAGTTTTGAGGTTATTTCCCTGATATTTCAGGAACAACTGGAGTGGTTGGATTTAAACTTGACAGTTAGTTAGATCATAACGACGCGCAACTTTAAGCAGAATTTTGTTGGGATCGTGAGGTAACTCAATTTTGAAAAAATTTTTTGCTTAATTTTTTTACAAAAAATTTTTTTTCAAATACTCTTGATCATATTCGGGAACAATTCTACTCATATCCTAAGCTTTATATTTCACAGCTGTGTATAAAATTTCAATTCAATACGGCTATTAGTTTCGGATATATTCGGAAAAAATATGTAAAATGTCGTGGTTTTCTTCTCGGTATCGTTGTTTTTTCGGTATAACTCAAGAAATACTGATTCAATCATGATGAAACTTTGCAGCTAGTTTGAAGATGCTGAAGGACAACTTTCTGCGAAATTTCGTGACAATCGTTTGATCAAAACGATTTGAAAAAAAAATTGAAAATTAAATTTTTTTTCAAATATTCAATATTCTGTGATCTTCTTACCATGTTATATCCATTAAAATCTCGAATTCAGCCTTCATAATTAAGGTCCAAACCTTCTTTACAAATATCGAGTTCTTGAGTTGTTCCTTTCGAAAGTTATTGTGTTCCTACAAATACTTTATTTCTTTCCTATTCAAACCACATACCACATACGTTTTTTGACAAACAACAGTTGACAATTCTAATCACAACAGCCGCTGCCAAGAAGTTCTGAGCTGCACAACAACGAATTTCGTAAGTATTAAGAATCGGTTAGTGGAAATATACAGCCCTAAAGCTTGGCAGCGCCACTGAGAAAGTATATATCATGAGGAGATAATGTCTTTTTTATTTATCGTCTTCTCGGAAGATATTTCCTTTTGCCTATTCCGCCCCACTATGGACCACACAGCAGATTAACATGACTTTAGAGATGCTGCGAATCCTGAATAAATAGAAGAGGCTCGTGAATATTTTTATCGCCTTGTACAACCCATAACGGATCAGAGATAAGACGACAGTTCGATCCTTCAGGGAATGTCGGCTAGTTTGCGTTTTATCTATATTTAGCGATATTCGTTATCTTAAGTTTACCCTCTTCACCCTCTCAACAAATTCGACTGGCCTGGGCCAGCTTTTCCGAGTATTCGAAAAACAAATCTCACAAGACTTTATCGTAAGTGGTTGACAATACTTGGGTATGATATTTCAGGTTACAATGTTCATGTTAATCAATTCCGAAAAAAATACAGGGTGTCCACAAATTATTGCGGAGGACTTCGGGACTTTACTTCTGAATGAAAATTAGAAGTACTTTTTATATTTTTTTAATCACCCACCTTTCCAAGATACAGCTCTTAAGGGCAAACAATACCTCGTATATAACGATGTGACTTCTGGAGGCCAGAGTTTGTTTTTTTCAAAAAGTTTTTTTCGTGCAATTGGTTAAAAAAAATCGTAGGAATGCGCAATGTTGCCACTTTTTTATATTATTATTATTATTATTATAATTACAATAAGAGTAGAGGTATTAAACCTATGAACTCAAACTAAAATAACATTCAAACGAAATATGTGCTTCAGCTATGAAAAAGATTATGAAAAAAAAAATATGAAGTAAAATGTGGAGATGTGTCGTTCGATCACCGTCGAGTAAGCCAGGAGTCGTAACCATTCTTGAAGGCGTTAGTGGAAGAAACATTGACCAGGTCTCCAGGCAGACTGTTCCAAAGATGAAAAGTTCTATTTGTTATAAATTGCTGCCTCTGGTTTGTTCGGAAATCCTCTCTTCGGAGTTTTAATGCATGGCCTCTGAGATTATTCACATTTATGGAGTAGAGATGTCGTATATCTTTGCCAAAATGGTCATGAAGGGCGTGGAATGTAAATATCATGTCCCCTCTTGTTCTTCTCTTCTCAAAGGAAGGTAAATTAAAGATTTTCAATCTCTCCTCGTACGAAGGACGGATGAAACCGTACGGAAGTCGAGTAACCCATCTCTGAACTGACTCCAGAAGAACCTCGTCAGCTCGAGACGAGGGCCACCATACAGGTCCCGCGTACTCCAGGATCGGACGCACATAGTACCTGTAAAGCAAACTGAATGTCCTCGTGTCGCAGCCTTGGAAAGACTTATGTATGCGAAAAGCCATTTGCTTTGCTCTGTTGGTTATACTAGATATATGTTTGGACCAAGATAGGTCCCCTGTGACAGTTACGCCAAGATCACAATGATGGGAAACGGATGACAGAGTTATACCATCTATCTTATAATCTAGGTGGGGGTTGCCCCTTCCAATATGGAGAACGGAGCATTTATCGATGTTTAAGGGTAGCAGCCAAGTAGAACACCACTCATTTAACGCGTTTAAATCATCCTGGAGGGTTGTATGGTTGGAAAGAGGATTATTATATAGCTTAGTGCCATCAGCAAAAAGCAAAGAAGTCGATTTCAAAATACGTGTCAAGTCTGAAGTGTATAACAAGAAAAGTAACGACCCCAAGACCGACCCCTGAGGCACACCCGAGGTCACTGACTTATCTGTAGAAGAGAGAGCATCACCCACTCTTACGCGAAAACTTCTACCTGATAGAAACGCCGAAATCCAATTCAGAAGCTTTCCCCTGATACCCAAATACTCCAACTTTGAGAGAAGTCTTCTGTGCGGGACCCGATCGAAAGCCCTAGAGAAATCGAGGTATAGTAGGTCCATTCAAGAATTTTCGGGAAAATAAAAACTGAAATGGATTGAAAAATAACTAACATTGTGCATTCTAGCTGAAGAATTAGATACATCCCAAAAAAAAAAAATTCAAAGAATACTCACTGAAGCCTGCAAAATGACACCCCGTTTTCTCCTGTAAACTTCGAAATTTCTCCGAATTCTAAAATTTCACATCGCAATTGGCAACGTTAAAGCCTGTAGACCGGGTGTAGCGGCATGACCTTGAAGTATAAACGAGGTTTGATGATATTTAAATGTTACTGTGTTGCCTAGCTGTAATTTACTACCACCTGGTATTGTTTCCTCTTAAAAGAGATTGCCAGGTTGACGGTTTTTTCACTGTTTAGATATTTTAGATATTTTGAACTAGACACTTTTGCTTCAACATTGAATAAGGAAACGTAGAATAGCAAAATTCTAGGATATCTTTCTCCAAAAAAAAATATTGCAGAAGAGCATACAGGGTTGATATTTTAAAACCCCTTCAGTAAAATATTATTTTCATCCGTGACATTATCAATTATTTTGTAGAGTTTTTCTTCTCAATATAAATGAATTATACGTTTTGTAAAAAAAAAGTTTTTCAATCAATTTCGATAATTTTACAGGGGGAAATAATGCGAAGGACTTTGGGAGTTGATTTCCCGATGAAAGTTATAGTAGAAGTACACTATATAATTTTCGTTTCTTGAAATTACCCACAGCCCTTAGAAGGGGTTGTAAGGCTGACTATTTTAGTTCTGAAAACAAATGAAATTCCGAAGTTCTGAAAACACTGAGTTATAAAACTGGGAGCTTGGAAAGCACTATTTATATGACATTTGTATACTTTTCCGACTCCTTGAATTAAATATTGGGGTTGTTTTTTTTTCTAACAAAAAATAATCGACCAGTAAGCAATTTTAAACGAGACATTTTCCATTCAGAATTGAATAAAGAAACGTAAAGAATGAAAGAAGTTATGCCTACTGGGCTCACACTTTTTCGATTATTTCTACAGAAGAGGTGTTTTCCGAAATAATCTTTTTCATTTTCAATATTGCCAATAAGTATGTATTGTTATATCATTGTGTGCTACTTAGACCGTGAAAGAAACCAATTTTTACATGCATCCGTAAATAGGAGAATACATATATACTGGGTTGCTCATCAAAATGTGGCTGCATCATATTCAACAGGAAGCAACCCTTATATTTTCGGCTGGGTTCACACAAGCAACCCTTTTTCATCGTACACAGAAAAAAATAGCTTCAATTTGATATATAAATAATGGATTTACGCTATGAACGTAAAACGTATCTAAATCATACCTGTTAATAGCTGGATGCAAAGAGGAGCTGCCAAGTGCGCAACGGCAGTCGTGATTTTTCAAAATCTTCACATATATTATTGCAATAAAGTTGATGATACCTTATCTGAAAAGAGTGAATGCAATTTCTTACAAAAAATCACTTAATTATTTTTTATTCAAAAATACTTGCGGCCACATTCTGATTTCTGATTGGTAACCCTGTAAATATATATTTTCCTATCAACGAATGTATACTCCATTCACTTTTATATACTATCCCGGTTGGCCATGATTTAGGTTTACCAAGTTTATTCACTTAAAACTGACGCAGGCTGGCACTCGTGACATATCGGCAATGTCAAAATAATTCTCAGAGACGTTGCCAAATGCCAATGCCAATTTCTACTCTCAATCTCAACATAAACATCACGCTTGGAAACTTAAAATGTCGAAGGTAGTTTTGAAGAAGCAGAGACAAAGTATCAGGAAGTGCTATGTAGAATTGAAATCTACTTTTTCTGATAGTATCCCTGACAATTTGGAATCAATAATTCATCACAAGCTATCCAACATTTTCGACGTATATGAATGGAAACCCAGTGTATTGTTCACATAGATTCCCAAGAACTTTGTATCAATTGAGTTAGTTCTTTCAAGGTGACACAGGTTTTGTAGTACTTCTACATTTTCATACCGGAGTATTTCAAGTTGTGCAAAGGGTATTTAAATGTCTTCTGTAGATTTCTTGAGAATTTCGAAAAGTAAGGAATTCCATAGGTTTGTCTGTTCGTTTAGAAGTTTTACTGCAGGGTTATTCGAGTTATTTTATTGTTTTTTGAATGAACTATCACAAAGTAACGAACAGCCTACTCTATCCATTATTTTTCAATAAAATTTCAACACTCGATTCTTGGTTTCCGTACAAGAAAATGGCATAACTGATATTGTGAAATATTTCTAGTGTTAACAGAGAAAAAGTTTCTTCAACATTCGCCAGGTCTTTGGAATTATTGAATTCACATAATTTTTTCTCAAATTCATTATTTTCCCAAAGCAAATTCACATTCTGAAAAATTCGTAGTTACTAAGACCTCTATGGAGGGAGGACATCGTTGTGTAGCTTTCTGACATTTTCAAAATATACACGGTGAAATGTGTCAGTATATCATGGCCACCCGGGACAGTTTATAAAAGTGAATGGAGTATATGTAAAATTGGTTTGAAGCAAATATTCGATATGAGCACTGATTCTGCAGCCGGATCTCATACTATGCATATCATAAAAATCGAAAATAAAAAAGACTTATTCGGTAAACACATCTTCCGCAGAATTATTCAAAAAAGTGCAAGTCCCCGTCGACAAAATATTCAGAAACCAATGGGTTTTCACCTAAGGTATGGCATATTGTTGTAAATTTCACCAAACAAGCTATCTAATGATACAAAAATTTACTGAATCTGACATTTGTAATGAGAAAGTAGAGGGCTGTTGTCGGTATAACCGGAAGTTGCAGAGATTTGAAAATTTTCTAGCGAGAAAGTTCTCTATCGAAAATAACGACATGCAAATTTCCAGCACAAAATTACGATCAGATTTCCATAATCTTCTCATAGCCAATCACGGTTAATAACCCTGTTCATGGGCACTATTCCGTTTACTTCTCAGACTTCGAGGTATCCCTTTTATCTTTAATCTTACTCTGGGAATTTTAACGCACTCGTCAATCTTATTTCTTACTTCTAATAGTAAAGTAAGGAATCCAAGATCGCCTTATGATCTTTGGCTCAGAATTTAAACTGGCCATCAACCTTTCTAATGTTGCTGAAGAGACCACATGCAATGTTTGAAGTGTTTCTTGTGTCTGTGCATCAAATTGATGCTAAGAATGTTATGGAAGTTCCTACCTAATACACTACTCCATCAGTACAGATGAGTACGTAATTTGATAGAGTTCCAATCAGCTTTAACACCAAAGAAGGCATTTGCGAGTTTTTATTTGGTACTTGAATATACGTCGGATCGTTCGAGATGTTTTTCATCTGTCGGTTGGATTTAGTCACAGAGAATTTTCGTAAAACCATTGAGTTTTCAAATAATTTATTTATTATTTGAACAGTCGATGGTCGAGGTTGAAGCTTTGCTAAAAATATTTAATGCCTTTAAAGGACAGTTTCTGGGATATCATCAGGATTTCCAATATTGTAAAAACCTTAGTTTACAATTTCTACACGCTCGTGCTAGATAAGGAGATCGTTGTTATAATTTTACCGAAACGCCTGATATTCACGAACTATGAGTCAAAAATTATCCTTATATTCATGTCAATAGCAGAACGAAAGGTGCTGCTCTATTAGATGTCAATGACATTCTTCTGTCTTTTATAGCTAGGCTAATTCATAGAGGCAGATTTAATCGGTAACGTTAGAGGTTTTCTCGGAGAAGTAGGTTTTGGACATTTTACCCACACACATGTTCAATGGTATTTGAATCCGGTGAACTGAGTGGCCCCGTCAAAACGTTAACGTTAGCTTTTTGAAGAAGGTCCATAGTTCGACGAGCAATATGAGGACATGCGTTGTCTTGCTGAAAAAGGAACTTTATGTAGAACACTAGAGTTTCGACAAAAAATGCAGAATCACGTCGATCTCCACAGTCTTACCCTTTCCAGCCATCGCATACCTTGAAAGAATCGGGATTTGTCTATAACGGTCGATCGTAAACACAATATCTTCCGAAAGAAACAACTTATAAACTCGATATTTGCAGAGTATGTTTGGACCTTAGTCACGAAGGCCGAATCAGTGAATTGAGAAACCCGAGGTACAGACATTATCATTGACAAGTTGAAAGAAATGTTAAGAAAATGAGAATGTTTATGCATTTTTCTTGGTGTTTGTGTGATTTTACAAGTGCTTCTACTGAGGAAAAGCAAACTCAAATGTCCCCTCTCATAGATTTCCACAGCCCGGTGAAAAGTTTCGAGTAAGGGTGAAAGGAACTTGCTTTAACTATTCGGGCCTGAAAGTGTTGGAGAATCGATAAAAACCAACAAACAAGATTTATGAGAATCTGTTACCTGCATTTTACCGATGATGATCATCTTCATAGAAGTAAGCACGAATTGCTCATGATATATTAGATCACATTCATGAAGACAATTATTTTCCAGGCCCCTAATCCAAGCAGAGAAATTTACTTAAAAGGAATGCTCTGCCTTCCAGAAATCTGCCTGTTGAACTGATCATTAAGGATCAACGTAAATGGTTTAGTGATAGAACTGACTATTGAAAAAAAAGAGTCTCAACAAGGAAATATCTGGTGATGAAAACTGTTCGCTCAAAGTGCTTCTGTCGATGAAAGCAAAGTTGAAAAAGGCTTATTTATTAGAGCTTTTTCAAGACCGACCATATGAGTGTTGGAAAATTTATTTATCAATCCATAATGAATAAGACTTACGATAGAAGTAGCATTAGTTTTATGTGAATGTATTCACAATATATTGAGTATTAAGTCCTTCGTTATAAAAAAGTAAAGTTATGAGTATTTGTCTATTATTCCAGAAAGTATGTTTCACAATACTATCTGTTTTTCAACTTTCAAGACAGCCTAAGAAGTCCACCAAAGTCAATCTTGCCATTTGGATCTGAAAATAAATAATATTAAAATACTGTCTAACCTTGGAGATATCCCCGTAATTTTAGAGTTGCTACACTCAATAAGATTGAAGAATGAAACATACCTACTTTATAAGAATGGAATATGTACTCCAAGTAATACTCTCGTCAACTATAAAAGTCTAAAAAGTCTTTGAATAAATCGTGAAATCAAAAATTATCAAACCAAACACTAACAAACAGTACAAAATCGACTATCAAAACAAAATCTGTGTCTGTATCTAAGGTTCTAAAACTGGCCGCCATAGCGCTGCAATCTTGAATTCAGACGCCAATACCCATTCAAAATTTAATTTTCCCAATATTTTAAAAGAACTAGATTGGATCGAATTAAATTTCAGGACTTGATCGAAAAATTCTAGCTTGAAGGTTCATCCAGAACTTCATGAGAACCATATAAAACAAGATCGTCAAATATTTCCATCGGAAGGTAAAGGTGCGTTTGGTGGGTTCAATAGGTGATAAGATGACCGCTTTGCTTACGAAATTGAATGGCACAAAGTTATGTATCAGTATTTTACAACTAGTTACAAAGTTTCATTATGATTGGACTAGTTTTTATGAGTTATTCCGCAAAAAAAAACAACGATACCGAAGAAAAAAAACTCATAATATTTTTCTCTGATATCTTCGAAAATTATAATAGGATTAAACTGAAATTGGCTACACTGTTGTCAAATATAGGGCTCAAGGTCGGTGCTAAATTCATTTGAAATCTGATAAAGTTTCCGAAAAAAAATTGTTTTAGATCACGAAATTCTGCACAACCTTGTGTATCAGAATTTCTCAATAATTCACTAAGTTTCAGTATGATCGGATCAGTAATTATTGAGTTATTATGGGCTTTACAATGATACCGAGAAAAAATAATTTAATTTTACATATTTCCCCAATATCTCTATAAATTGAAACCGGATAGAATTTACATCTGTGAGAATGTTATGAAATATGAGGTTCACGATCAGTTATTCTCTTTCAAATCAGATGATCATTTCCCAAAAAAAAATTTCAAGAAAAATTTGGAAAAAACTTCTATTCTAATTCTAAATTTTGCACATGGTACTGAACCAGCATTCTTCACCTAGCTGCCAAGTTTATCATGTGTGTCTGAGTATTTTATGAGTTTCTCTGAAAATAACGAGACCGAGTAAAAACACAGATTTACACAACTTTTCGCTGGTATCCCCGAGAGTTAAATCCCAATCGAGTTGGAATTTGGTAAATTGATCTGAAATATAAATTTTGGCGTATGTGAAAAATGTTGTCGGCATCTGATGAATAGTTAAAAAAAATTTTTTTGTGAAAAAAATTCGACTGATGTTAAATCAAAAAAAAATAAGCTTGGAAAAAGATTTTTTGAACTCTATTTGTGTAGTTAGATCAAAGCTCCAATCAAATAATATAAATAACACCTGTGAATACAAAGTAACTGAGCAACGTATTGATTTAATGGAAACTAACATGTATAAACATAAAATGTAAGTACTCGTACTAATAACAATAAAGTTGCATCATTTGTAATGTGCAGTTTTCACCAAATTATTCATTTTAAGCTTGAATATATTTTTTCCCTTTGTATTTCAAATTTATTCACTAATTTGTTTCATGTGCAATTTTTTACCAAATGAATATTCCATATGTTTGAAGGTCAAATATTTTTATCATTCTGTTTATATAAGAAATTATATGGTTTTATTTGATTTTTTTCAAATTGTTTATAATTAAAATAAAGGTTCTTGTTAAAAGTTAGGTACATGTTTTAACATTCGTTTATTTATGCAGCAAATTTCAAATTTGCTGCCAGTGACGAAATGTGACGAATATCAATAAAGATCGTCTTGAAGAAATTTTCGTTTTAGAGGTTGGGAACACGGAACACACCTAGGACCCTATTCTTTAATGTGATGAAATGAACGTTCTCCATTGTTCCATCAAAAATGCACCGCGTTTACTTGACAACAGCGTCGACACGCCTATTTTCTCCCTCCCCCGATTCAAGAATAGGGACCCTAATGTCACTGACTAAACATACATCAATTTGAAATCTGCTTCTCTCAAATATCATGACTTACATCATGCTCAAATCTCTTATTTTAAAATGAAAAAATGTCTATGGTCGACTCTCTGTAAAGGTCTATTCTACCCCGAAAACTTCAATGTGCCTAAGGGCCGGTATTATAAAACTTAACTGGAAGTTATCTTTAACTTTAACTGACAGTTAAACTTTTGCTCAAAAATGTAGGAATTATAAAAGTCTCATTTCTATCATAGACAAGATATACTATGATGATTTCTATGAAAAGGAGAAGGAAATAATTTAAGATTCTGTGATAAGTCTAACCACCAATTTCTTGGTTGGAAAACCTGTACTTCGGAAAAATACTCCCTTTCAAAGCATGATAGGAATAAACAAATCCTTTATTGACAAATATTCTCACTATTAATGGATTGTGGTTTCCATGAAAATAGAAAGTGAATTACTGATTTGAGGGAGAGTTGCATTGATCAATTTAGAATTTTTATACTTTTTGCAATATGGAAGCGATGTTTGGGTATTTATTCGGTCACCTTCCTAAAAAAACTACTTCCAGTAATGAATATATTGCAAATGAAAGCTTAAAAGGAAAAACTTTGACAATAATAATGAGATACATTCAATTCAGGAATTATTGAACAATTACAATAAAATTTGTCCAAATCCAATTAGGTACAGAATTTTTTTTACAAATACTGCACTTTTCACCAACGGGCAAGTACTTTTAACTGACAATGGGATTGGTAATAATCTCAACACTGAATTTGCAAAAATTGTCATTACGCCTTTACAACTTTTATCTGTTATATTAGGCACCGAAAAGAATAAATGCCAATGATTTTTTTTCATTTACATGTTATAATAGTTGAACAGAAAGAATAACAGATATTTTCATTACAATAATATGCCATGATGAACGCTCGAGATTGGATTCTTACTCGAGTGAGGTTTATAGCAGGCATTTTGATGTAAATAGATAATAAGTGTGCAATTCTCCATGGGATATTTGTGATAATACAGTCAGTAAAGTTGATTTGAGAAAACCCCTCCAGCAACTATCAAGAAAGAACAAGATGCATAAACTCTGCGTGTAATCAACACATTTGCATCACTGGCGTCAAAGCACGATTTCAAAGAATATGTATTCCATTACAGGCGTACAGAGTGTCCAGATAAGCGAAATCGGTTTTTGAATTCCGTTTCTTCCCATAAGTTCAAATGGTTCAGCCGATTTCTAAATATTCTTTCTCAACAAGGATATTCAACAATTCAATATATAACAATTTTCATGGCATCATCGTCATAGTCACTTAAAAGTTCTTCAAAAATGAAGTGAATATCTCTCAACGAGGATGTTCAACAATATTAATGTCATCTTCGTCATCGTGAATTAACAGTTCTTTAAAAATGAAGTGAATATATCTTGCTAACATGTTTCCGAAAATATCATAACATCAATAAAATTGAGGTTATATTCCCTTCATGTCAGCCGAAAAGACAGAGAATCTGTGAAAAAACAGGAGTTAATTTTAACTTTAACTATAATTGATACCCAAACCACTAGATAAAGATAACTCTGAAAATCTAACTTTAACTGGAAGTTACTGCTTAACTGTCAGTTAAAGTAAAAGGTAACTTCCAGTTGAATTTTATAATATCGGCTCTAACCTATGTATGATAGTTTCAATTTGAAATGAAGAATCCTCAACGGAGATTCCCTGACCGGTGGTTCTCCAAATTATTTGATTTATGTGCCTGGAACCTATAATGATGCCATCAAAAGCTTCGATTTTATTAACCGAAATCGATGAGCCTAAATGTGTGGGAGAGTATATCCTCAAAATAACAGGAGTGAGATAACTACTTCGGAACTAGCTTATGATTATCATATAAATGGGTTTTAGAGGTTTGCGTCCTCAATTATCGAATTAGAGATATTATTTCAAATAAACGTTCTTGGGATCATTTGAGATAGTTTTTTCGGAATGTCGAAGAATTTTTTGATGCATTTTTTTGATCTGAGGAAGATGCACAATGTTGATATTGTTGGCAAAGAAGGATATTTCAAACTTTCAAGCTCTGATTCCATTATTTCCATTTTAAAGGATTATCTCCAAACAAGCTATAACTTCCGCTCGAAAATATTTTGTTAATTTTTGGGCGCATGTTCTAGGGGAACAGCGTGCTATCGTTTTGTCCAAATGTCTGTAATTTTCGATGATTGAGCCGAAAATGGTCTCAAACGACTAGATTGGACTCACTGATGACGAATCCGGTGTCAAAATCGATTTTGTCCGGCCGGCCGTGGACACGATAACTGTCGAAGGGAGTGAGCTAGCAACTTGAAACTTTCAGAGTAGGTCGCGCATTGGAATGCCGCGGTTAAGTTCGTTGATAGGCCAAATTGGTCGAATAGTTTCGGAGTTATAGCCACTTGAAATTTTGAAGTTATTTATTTTTTCTTCAGAAACTACTCGAGCGATTGGTTTCAAACTTGGCAAGTAGGTGGAGTATAACGACGCGCAACTTTGAGCCAAATTTTGTCAGGATCGTACTGTCAGAGAATAAAAAAAAAAAAATTCCCAAAAAATTTTTTTTCCGGAACCGTTCATCATATCCGACAAAAAACTCCACTTCGAGTTCCATATTTCATAGCAGTGTACCAAATTTCAGTTCGATACGACAATAAGTTTTGGAGAAATCGGGAAAAAATATGTCAAATTTCGAGGTTATCTTCTCGATATCGTTGTTTTTTTCGGTATAACTCGAAAAATACTGATTCAATCCTGATAAAACTTCGCAGCTAGTTTGAAGATACTGAAAGACAACTTTGTGCAAAATTTCGTGATGATCGTGTCATTAGAACAATTTGAAAAAAAAAATTCTGTGATTTTATTATCATATCATCCTCATTAAATTCTGTATCTGTACCTTCGAACTGTAATTTTTCTATGAAGTACTGGATTTCAATTCGATCTGATCTGTGTTCTTGGAAATATTGGGATAATGAAATTTTGAATGGGTATATCTGCGGAATCATTGGGTGGATTTTACCCATACGGTCGGCCTAACGGACGACTGCGTAAACACAATAACATCCGGAAGAAACGACTTAGAAACTCGAAATTTGTAGAGAAGGTTTGGGGCTTAATTACGAAGGTCGAATTCGTGAATGGGTAAAATCCGCCCAATGATTCCGTAGATATACCCATTCAAAATTTCATTTTTCCAATATTTCCAAAAATACAGATTAGATCGAATTGAAATCAAGTACTTCATCGAAAAAATTCTAGAAAAGCACTGCCGAGCAGGAAGCAGCTTTTGCGCGCTTGTTCAAATTCGTTGCCAAAGCGGTCATCTCCATTGAACATGCGCGCAAAAGCTGCTGACTCCACGACAGTGCTTTTCTAGATTTTTTAATCTCCGTAGATTAACTTTGATTGTCCCATACGAACAAATTAATTGGAATTTTTCTTTTCAGCCGCATTATTTGATTTCGATTGAATTCAATGAGTTAATCGGTCAATCTAACCTTCTAGAAGCACACAAAAGTTGAAATTGCGCTCCTATGCAGACGATCATCCTCATCAACTTTCTATTGAAACAACTTATGGACTAGATATTTGTAAAACAGGATTTGGACATTGATTCCAATTCAAAATTTAATTTTTTTAATATATCCGTAAATTTAGATCGGATCAAATTGAAATCTAGCACTCGGTTGAAAAATTATCACTCGGATATTCATGCAAAATTCAGTGAGAACCATACGATTAGAAAATCGCGAAATATTTTCATCATGTAGAAAAGCTACTCAAGGAAATCAGGACTTGGGAAGTCAGAATTTGAAGTATTTTTTATTTTTCAAGTAACACGACTCCAACGAAATTTCTCATGAGTTTGCACTTCGCTTTTGCTACCGGGGTTGTTTTCCATCGGGTCTTTTATTTTTGAAATATGAAATTGTCGAGGAAAAATTTGTTTTTTTTTTTTAATTTCATGATTTTTATTTGTCAATTAATTAACAGATCTCAATTCGTGTTGTTGCCAATAACCGCGAGAAATATTAGAAATCGGAGAAATTTCGACGTTAATAGCAGAAAACGGGGTATCGTCCTGCAGGCTTCAGTGATTATTTTTTGAGAATTTTCTGTTTGGGATGTGCTTAAATCTTTGGTAAAAATACGCAATGTTAGTTATTTTCCCATTTTCACTCCATTTCAGTTTTATTTTGCCGAAAATTCTTGAATATAAATAGCGGCAACATTGCGCACTTTACAACTTTTTTCAACCATTTGCACCGAAAAAAATTTTTGAAAAGAAAGAACTCCTTAAATCACTCTTTATACTGCAGATATTGTTTGCTTTCAATGAATCTCAACTGCAGCAATCCGATGCGCGGGATACCCTGTAAGTTTCAAGTCACTAATTTGTTTTTGGTTTATTATTTGATAAAATCGAATAAAAATGAAATAAAGTAACCCCCCTTGAAAATTTCACAGTTTTCATTTTATGTAGATTTGAATGACCGTAGTAGATATTTGGAAAAAACGCTACCTCAGAACATGCGCGCAAGAATGCATCAATATCCCTAGATATTTATATAATATACAGTACGCGTATGTTTCACTTTTACCAAATTTTTATGCATTATTGAAGGATTTTTGTTGCACCCTGTGCCATCCCCATCAACCCTCTAAATTTTTTGATTAGGGAAATTGGGTCGTGTGGTACTTTTTTTCTTCTTTACAGGCGTGCAGATATTTTCAAGAAAAAAAATTTTTTTTAGAAAATAATTACTTCAAAGAGGTTTTCAGTATGTGCACTTCGTCACCGAATGAAAGTCGTCCATTACAGTTTTGTTCATACACAACTTTCAACCCCTACGAACTCTTTAATGGAGAAAAAAAATTTTTTCTCGTGAGGGTGTTGAAAGGGCTTGAAAGTTGTGCATGAACAAACTGTGATGGTCGACTTTCATTTGGTAACAAATTTCATCAGGTACCATCGTCTCAAAGTAAATGAGCCATGACAATAAAGTGTACATACAGAAAACCTCTTTGAACTAACTAATTTTTAAAAAAAAAAAATTTTTGCTTGAAAATTTCTGCACGCTTGTAAAGAAGATACAAATACCTTGCCAAAAAAGTACCACATGACCCACTTTTCCTATTCAAAAAATTTAGAGGGTTGATGGGGATGGCACAGGGGGCAACAAAAATCCTTCAAAAATGCATATAAATTTGGTAAAAGTGAAACAAAAATTGACCTGTTTCAGGATTTTGTTGCCAAATATTTTTCTTCTGGGAAAATGAATTTATTCCATAATTTTGACGCACACTGTATAATATAAAAAATCAGTTATATCATTCAAGGAATAAAGTATTTTTTCTGAGAATTATAACTCGAGTGGGTGATCTGGATACAAAAGAAAATCAAAATTCGAACAGAAAGCGGTAATAATTTTCCTGCGGTTTATTATTCCGAAATGATAAATGAAAATAAATTTCTTTCGATACACAATGAATTCAGCCACTGTTCCGCCTTACAAATTCATCCCTCGGAACAAGTTCAGTGTGAAAATTCGTGTCATTGCCATAACTGCCGGAAAATTTATGCCGTGACTCAGAACTCCCGGAGACTTCGAAATTTTCGTAAGTGCAGGATTCGGTTGTGGAAAGTTGGGAAATTCGCCCACTCACTTTTCCTTACAGAAATTGATTTTCTTTCTCATGCGTCATCTGATGGATATAGCCTAGCTGCTTGTCATTATTTGTTCTAGTAATGTTTCGCAATGATGAGTAAGTACTTGCTGGATATACAGGGTGTGTCACAAGGAACTGTACATATTCCTACCACGTACAGATACTACTCGGGTGATTATCAAGTGACCATTTAAAAGTGTCTTCCTCTCTTCATAAATGTATACAGGGTGATTTTCGGTTTTTACTGAAAACTTCGATCCGTCATAACTTTTGAATGGTTATCCCGAATCGATTGAAATTTTCAGGTAATATTGTCTTGAAAGACCTTCAGGTACTTACTCGTTTATAATTCGGAAAAACCAGGTTTGTTGTTTTGGTCTTTCGCAAAAATTTCACCCTGTGTATGTTTTTTTTATGTTTGATAAGGAATATTGAAACCATACTGATTATAGAGGAAAACTGCTAAAAAGATTTTTCCTAACATTATTATATGAACTTCAAGTGAATAATGAGTTTCAGAAACTGTTTTCGCCTAGCTTAAAATAGCAATTTTCCCATTGAATTCAGTATAAGGAGCAAGCTTTCCGCATCATACAGCATTTTCTAAATTCAGTGCCGTTTCCAGACCGGCTTATGAAAATTTCCCATTCAATTTGATCTTAGTTTTGGAACGCCATGTTTGGCGGTTTATTGGGAAATAATCAGTTCTGAGCTGGAAAAATTCTAAAAATTTCCTAAAATTTAAATTAATCGTTTTATATTTTATACACAAAATTATGCAGAAATTTCCCTTAGCCTTTCGAAAACTTAGAACAACAATCGTGGTTCATTTTTGTTTTTGTAAGAAGAGACAAATCACTTTTACGAGCCCCTCAGTGTATTGTATCCCCGTCTGTCCTCCTCAATGGGAGTTTTTCCCTTAAACGAAAATGCAGTTATTTTCATGAAAAACCTTCAGAAAATCACATTTCAAACATATAATTTCAATATTATATTTTTAAAAAAATGTTCGATCACCTAAAACTGAAAAATAAAAATGGGGATTTGCATTTAAAGGGATTTGTCATGAGTGCCCGATATGGCAACATCGAATTCAGCTTTCTGGGAAAGAAAGGGACGTCAAATGTGTTACTTTGCTTAGGAAAACAGAGATAGCTATACTTCGATCTGGTTAGAGTAGAAGACAACGACAACGATAGAGAAAGAAGAGCACAGACTGCAATACTGTCATATTACTGACAAATCGCAAACGGAAATTGTTTGGTTTTATTGACAAAGAACACGTGTGTACCACAAAATAGGAATGAATATTTCATTATTCTATAGCAGAAAAAGCAATTCTACTAAACAACGTTGTCACTTCGTGCATGCATGACAAATCCCAAACCCCAATTTTAAAACCTGATTTTGAATACTTTCTGAAGGTAATTTGGGAAAATGATGAATCAAACTCATAATAATTATGTTCAAATTTGCATTTGCAGTAATAACCCAAATTCAGGA
Organism: Myrrha octodecimguttata; assembly: GCA_958510865.1. Classification (NCBI taxonomy): domain Eukaryota; kingdom Metazoa; phylum Arthropoda; class Insecta; order Coleoptera; family Coccinellidae; genus Myrrha; species Myrrha octodecimguttata. Next base: position 62,186,446 of record OY294056.1, read on the forward strand.
AAAACCTCCATTGATCTTTGATGATTGTTAGGCTATACCTAGTTGTGTTTTTAATGTTCAAAATTTTAGATGATAACTGGATAGTGAATTCATTTAAGAAAAAAATGTATTTAAAAGAAGCTAAATGTTTATTTGTTCTTATGTAAAGTCATAAATATATATGGCTGGAAAGGTTAGAATTTCATTAATTTTGAATACAGGCAAGTTGGATAATAAAAAGTATTATTCTCTTCTGAGAGCCATATTCTGAGATCTTCTGATTATTATCCTCACAAAATTCAGTATAGGAACCTTGAAGCTGTAATTTTTCAATCAAGTACTGGATTTCAATTCGATCTGATCCGTATTTATGGAAAATAATATTTTGAATGGGTATATCTACGGAATCATTTGATGGATTTCAATGGATTCGAACTTCATAATTAAGCCCCAAGCCTACTCTACAAATATCGAATTTCTAAGTTGATTTTTTCGAAAGTTCTTGTGCTTACAACTGGCCAGACATTAGGGCCAAATGATAATGGACTATTTCCAGAAAAAGCGCGTAAAAACAAGCAAAGGTATAACCCGAGACATCGTTTGTTACTTTCAAATAATAAACAAATATTCTGAAGTATCCTTAATTCCCAACAAATCGGATAAATAGTTATGATTATAATGTGATAAAACAACAAACAATTAATTTCAGCGAGTTGACATTGAGACTTTTCATTCAGATTCTATAATTTGGATTAAAAGATAAAACTCGTAGTAAACAAAGGATGTTACCTCATTTATTTATTTGCACGATAGCAACAATCGAAGCTCCAAGGAATTTGCTGAATTTTAATTTACCCATGCTGAGGTTATCGATGAACTTATGATAAAATTGATTTCGTAGCCGACAAGAAGACATTTTTTTAGGAAGTCAATAGTGTTTATTCAATAGTTCAATGATTTTCAATTATATTTTGTGACATTCCTTGGTGATTGATGGTAATGGATCATAAAGTTATAAAATACAGTGTGACATTTCGAAAATGCCGCGCCCTCAATATCTCGGTCCCCATGTAAAATCAGAAAAAACTTAGAAATGCACTGAAGTGAAGTCAGCATCTTTTACGCGCTTGTTCAATTTCACGAATTTGGCTGCCATAATTAATCTTAACGCCTGGCCTAACCGCTGATATTAAACACAATAAGTACCGAGATAATCTGCTTAGAGACTTAATTATTGTAGAGCAGGTTTGGAGTTGAATTAGGAACGCCAAATTCTTGAAATCCATCCTTTGATCTCGCGGATATACATAGCCTTGCAATAAATGATCGGATATATAGGTATTTTTTGAGTTATTTCGGAAATTATTAACAATGATATCCATGGAATCAGCACGAAACATATTTTTTCGCAATATCTCCCATGATGAATATTCGATCAAATTCCGAAATTTGACATAAATATACTCCATTCACTTTTATAAACTATCCCGGTTGGCCATGATATAGTTCTATCAAGTTTTTTTTTTTTTACTTATAACTGACTTAGGTGAAATATCGGCAATGTCAAAATAATTCTCAGCGATTCCAGATGCCAATGTCAATTTCTACTAACTAAAAATGCCGAAGGTAGTTTTGAAGAAGCAGAGACAAAGTATCAGGAAGTGCTATGTAGAATTGAAATCTGCTTTTTCTGATAGTAACACTGATAATTTGGAATCAATAATTTTATCACAAGCTATCCAACATTTTCGACGTATGTGAGTGAAAACCCAGTGTATCGTTCACATAGATACCCAAGAACTATGTAAATTGAGTTAGTTCTTTTAAGGTAACACAGGTTTTGTGTACTACTACATTTTCATACTGGAGTATTTAGAGTAACGGAATACTCTATCCATTATTTTTGAGTGAAATTTCAACCGTCGATTCCCAACTAGCAATTTGATATTTTACATCCAACTGTTGCAGAAACGTTTTCAGCCGAATGCTTATATAATATTTGTCTTATTAAATTCAAAAAAGTCTACTTGTTAACGGCTATTGATACAACAATTAAATACAGATTTTTCTGTATTACGTTTACATAATAATATCTTTCGATATTGAATATTCAATATCGAAAGATATTATTATGTGAAGGTAATACAGAAAATCTGTATTTAATTGTTGTATCAATAGCCTTTAACAAGTAGACTTTTTTGAATTTAATATCTGAATGAAAACTTATAGTTTTCAAAGGTCAATATCAACTGTCATTTAATTTTTGAGGTTATAAAGATTTTGGAAAATGTTTTTTACCGCATTTCATTTGTCAAGGAAAGAAGATCTTCGAAGTTTTAAGTAAAATCTGTGGCATCATTGTTTCTATGCACAATTCTAACAAGCATGCGTATGGACTTAAATCTGGTTATTTCCGTTGAAGTGAAGTGTACGTGGGAAACACGTGGTGAGTTTTTGATATATAATATAGAATAAATGCTACTGATGATTCTAAATCGAAAGATAGAAGATGAAACACTGTGTCTAGTATTGTTTTTAGGTTGTATTTCATTTTTTTACCCTTTTCTAAGGTTTTTTACTTTGATCATTATATGCCAGTTGATATAATAATTTTGTCATTGAAGACGTAGTAAGTCGAAGACATAAAAGTATATCGTAAGATATCAAATCAATATCGAAAGATATTATTATGTAAAGGTAATACAGAAAAATCTGTATTTAATTACATAATATTTGTCTTCTCGGAAATGTTTCTAATGCGTTTGAACAATAACTATAAATACAAAAATGGCATATTTTATAGAACAATTTTGCGACCCTCGAGATTTTATACAGCCTCTCGTGAAAGTTACAAGAAAAATATAAACCAGCTTTAAAACTGTTTTATAGGAAGTTCATAAGCTTTTTCACATGCCTGTTCTGAAATAAAAGAGTAGTCTGGAATGTTATTCAAAAAATTGAAATACTTTTTAATTATTTCTTTCAGTTGCAAGAAACAATTCGGAATATGACAGTCGATGGGAATATATTGAACGTCGCCTATCTTTATTCTTCATTTCCGTACAAGAAAATAGCATAACTGAATCTTCCAACCATGTTTATTTACATCAAATATTTCCAGTCTTAACAGAGAAAAAAAATTGTTCAACATTCACAAGGTCTTGGAAATTATCGAATTCATATAATATTTTCTCAAATTCATTATTTATTCACATTTTGGAAAATACGTAATTACAACGTACTCTATGTAGAGAGGACAGCGCTGCGTAGTTATCTGACAGGAAAATGACTATAACCTAACATTTTCAAAATATAGACGGTGAAATGTGTCAGAATGTCATGGCCAACCGGGATAGTTTATAAAAGTGAATGGTGTATACCTCTAGAATCCACCCCCAAAAAATATCATAATCACTTCATTAAATTTTAACAACATAACATAACAAACCTAAAGTTCACATAATGAGTAGATATCTCATAAAGAACGAAGATAAAATTTCATATCTCTTGAACAAAAAACCTGAGATAAGATGAGATCGAATCTTTTTATCTATACATATAAATCCATCAGATGGGGATAGATAAGGTTGTCCATTGAATTTGTTATACTAACAGATTCCTAAAAAGTCCTAAAAAGGGACTGATTTTACAAAATAACTGACAACGCTTATGTTTTTATGCAAAATGCAACAAACCATCCCTATCCATTTGGATTCGACTGATATACAGGATAGCGCACCTGTCAAAGCAATAAAAATAGATCTTTATTGACCTTAGGTCTACCACAAATATGTCCAGGGGTAGTTTTTCGGCAAAACTCCGAAACGGGTCAATGTTAATTTTGAGGGTGACATCGTTAGATCGTAAATTCATGGATGTGAGTTTCCCCCAGGCGGGAGGAAACCCTCTTGGGAATCTTGAATGTGAAAGGTATTTCAATTCTTCTACTTCACGTAGGAATTTATGGTTGAAGCGAGTTGAATATTAATAAATTAGATATTCAAATAGCAGTCCGTTCCGTTCTTAAGAGTAACAAAATCTCCGTTGAACATTTCTCTTTTATCACATGCAATATTTTTGTGATCCTCACGAAATTTTGCGCGTGGACATTTCACAACTCATAACCAAGTTTCAATTCAACCGAATCAGATCATTTTTGATTTATACCGGAAATGGCTTTAATACTTCAGATACATATAATTCTGAAAACGTTTAGCTGATTTTGCCCATTACGAACTTATCGTGAACACAAAAACTTTCGGCAATAATAAACAAGATAGTCTTTATTTGTAGAGGCGATTTGGAGTTTCATTACTAAGGCAAAATCCGTGATGGTAATGGGTAAAATCCACCCTTTGATTTCACAGATAGATACATTTGCAATTTTATTTTCCCAATATTTCGAAAATACAGATCCAATCAAATTTAAATCTAGTGCTCGGTCGAGAAGTGATGACGTGAAGGTTCATGCAGAATTAATCATATGGGGTGGATTCGACACAAGTCAAAAGAATAGCTTCAAATATCGAGTTAGTGTGATTCCTCTCAGAAGTTATAGCCTCAGTAAAAATAGCGGCAAATGGCAATTTGCGCTACTCCCTCTAGTGGCTATCAGAGGAACCCGAGATAGTCAGATTAACCTAGTTATTAAGCTTGTCTGCAGACCCTTCGATAAAAATGTTCGATTTTCAGGTCGGGCTACTTCTATTAGTGTTTCAGAAATCGATTCTGTTTGCACTTGGTTTTTGAAAATTGATTTTAAAGCGGGCGGCGAAAAACTGGTGAAACACTCTCAATTTCCATTTATTCGAGATCCAAAAAAGACTTTTGGATTAGTAATTGTAGAATACTTTTCAAACAAGAAACTTAACGCGGTAAGTAGTAAATATTGGGATTTCAAATTGTATGAAACACGGAAAGATTATTTTATTGAATTCATTTCTGAATATCGGTTGAATCAGTGTAAAAAGGCAAGATTTGAAACGAGTACCTATATCTAAGAAAACATGCACAGTTTTGAGGAGAAAAGCGTTTAGAATGCCAGAATATTCTCACTATTAATCGTACCATCAACTATACAGAGAGGCGTAGCACCACGCTGAGATATTGCACCCCAAACCATTATTTTAGTTGAAAAAATCGAAATTCGACCGGTTTTAGGTTATTTTAATAGGATTTAAAGTGATTTCCAGGAAGTTGGAAACAACTTCCATCAGATTTACCGAAAACGTTGACACAAATCTGTCTTTATGGAGATTTTTTTGGTTTTCTTGATATGCAGTCTAGTCTTTTCAGTGACATACGGACGGTTCTGGACATACTTTGATATTTCTTTATATTTCGTGGATTTCCAAATCCTAGTTGTAGATAGTAACGTTTTAAGGCCAATGAAGCGTTTGAATTAATTCCATTATCTTACGCGCTCTTCCTGAAACTGGTCTACTACTCATAACTATTCGTTTTGGCGCGCATGTTCTAGGGGAACAGCGTGCTATCGTTTTCTCCAAATGTCTGTAATTTTTCGAATTTTGGGCCGGAAATTGTCTCAAATTAGGTTGTATTAGGTACGCAAGATTCAGGCGTACGGAGAATACGATCGACTTGAAAATTTCAGGGTTGGTTGCATTTCGAAATGCGAAGGTTAAGTTCGTTAATGGGCAAAATCGGCCGAACGGTTTCGAAGTTATAGCCATTTGAAGTTTTGAGATTATTCTCTTATCTTACGAAAACTACTGAAGTGATTGGATTGAAACTTGGCAACTGGGATTTGCTACTTTTAGCGAAATTCTGTCGAGATCGTGCTGTCAGTGAATTTTAAAAACCAATTTCTGCGAAATTTTTTTCGAAAAAAGTTTGTTTTTCGAAAATTAATTTATTTGAAACAAATTTTGGTTATTCTTTATGAACTTCATACTTCATAGCAGCTAGTGTATCAAATTTTAGTCTGATACGATAATAAGTTTCGTAGATATTATAAAAGAATATGTCAAATTTCTTGGTTTTTCCTCGTGATCGAAGTTTTTCAGAAAAACTCAAAGAAACATAGAAAAGCACTACTTTCACAACAGTGCGCTTCTAGGCTTTATCCTCTTTATTTTCTCAAATAAAATATACATGGCAACTGTGGCCATAGCCGCGAATATCTGCACAAATTATTTCGTACAGTAAAATTCCTATTCCAAAATTATGAAAAATAATACATCCCCGCGGATACTTTCTAGACAAACAATATTAGGAATATACCTATATGTGTATTAATTCTGCTTTTGACCTTACTCCTTTTTCCCAGAGATCAGTAATCGCGAATGAACTGTGGAATTTTCATATTCCGCAAATTCCATTCATCAACAAAAAGAGTAACATTACACCATTTTGTAAAAGTTGTGATGCCAGTGCGAAAATTCATTGTAAGGTCTGCAATTACTACATTTCCGGTTAGGAATGATTGCAATTTGCCGAAACCTTGCAGCGTTAGTGAATAAATGGAAAATAAAGGTGATATCTTCATTATTGAAAAAGATTGCAACATATTTTGCCACCGCGAAGCTTGGAGTTTGTTATTCGAGCCGACCCGCGCAATGCGGCTGCCTCCAACAGCAGGGGCGTATCAAACTACGTGCATAGATAGGGATACGCATTACGTCAAATAGAATCGATTTCAAGCGATGGACCAAAGCTCCAGTTGTAGTTATGGTTATTCTCATTGAAAGATTTTCTTTGCGTATATGTCAGTTTGTATAACCGCAACTATTGGGAACTTCTGCGAAGATGGCAGTGCCCTAACGGATAAATTTGGAACCTGTCCAAGCTAGTAGTTTTATGTAAACAAACCTTAGAAATGTGGTGGAGAACGAATATTTATTAAGCAGAGCTTGAATATTTAAAGAAATTATTATAATTTTGTGTAAGATTTCTTGAGAAGGAACTTTTCGTTTGGATCACGATATAAAATCGTATTTTAAATCGTTCCTGAAGGATAATTTCGCTGTTATTTTAGTTTATGTTGCTTGGTGGATCAAAATGAACCAATATCTAAGTTTACTTGAATTTCGGAAAAAATAGGCACCTCAATAAGAAATTTAAGGACTCTTATTTATGTGAGGAAGTGCTGAATGCAGGCTATATTATGTGGTTAATCTAGAATCAGTCCAAATGATATGACTCGTTTTTTTCTACAAACGGGTGAATCGATAAATTGAGAACAGATTTTCTGCTTAAGTTCTTTTGCATGGTATTTCTAATTAAAAGGAAACAGATAGACATATAATTGATTTCATTTTCACATTACAGCAGCTCAAGATATACATGACAAATATCACAGCCCGTTCAACCTACCTATAGTATAAGGAAATGAAAAGTATTGATTTATTTATATGAGTAACTTCAGCTATTATCAACTCTAACAGTATATCTAGTTTTTTTCAGGTTTTCAACCAGATCACTCTTTTAGAATATGATTTTGTTTAGTATGTGAATTAGGCAGCTGCAGAAGTGCTCGATAGTGTTTCTCTACAGCATTTTTCTTCAGAATTCTGTTATTTTCATTTACACCTGAAAACATGACATGAAGTTGTTTCGAAATGAATACATTGTAGGTAATTTACCTTTATGAAAATAAACATCTCCAGAGAAATGCAGTGAACATACTTTCATGTATTGCGTGACCTGTTTTCCAATCTTCAATCTCTAAAGCTAAGCATTTCTTCTATCATTGAGTTCCCTGCCAAATATGCGGTTTCCAAATTAACTCTACTTTCATTTGGCTTTGGAAAAAATGAAAACTAGAGGCACTAGATGATCCTTTCTCCTTTGACCATGAATAACATTGAGTTGAGGCACACAACAATAGTCATTTCGGGAGGATGCCATTTCGAAGTAATACAATCGAAAATTTTAATCGGAAAGAAAGGAATCGATTGATGAATATTACAAACACTTTCGGTATACCAAAATTTCAACTCGGAGAACAACACAAAAGCTCGAAAATGAACTCCAAAAGTAGGCAAATTACGTTAGAATAACAGGCACGTCGAAAAACTACTAGCTTGGAAGTGTTCGAATTTCTATCGCCAGAGGGCGTATCGCTTAGCAGTAGTTGCGAACTGGAGCTTTTGGTCCATCGCTTGAAATCGATTATGATGTTGAAAGGATTGTAGGTGGATATCTTCGACTATTTCCCTCGTCGTAATTTCCACCAATCAGAAACGCGCAATTTTGAATTACAAATGGTTTCTAGGTGGAAAAACTGTTTGGCAGGAGCAGTCAAGCAGTTCATTCGAGTTTACCCGCGGCAAAACTTGACAGTTGTTGTCACCAAAAATTACAATACCCCTACCGTGTACCAAAATTCCAATTTTTATTTTAATTGTACCATACATAATTGAGTTGGTGGTATTTTTGATGAAATAAATTAGGTACCTGTTTTTCAGTTTTCAAATTGATATCTATACCATTGTTTAAACAATGCCTATACATAATGCATAAAGAATAATCTGTTACTCATGAAATAGTCTTGTCAAATAGCATTCGGGCATCTAATTTCTCCTGTGAAAAAAATCGAAAAAACACATGGCAAAGTAATATTTTTTAACAAAAAGCATTCGTGCAGGTGCAAAAATCCTCGTCTTCGACTCGGATTTTTGTTGCCACCAGCACTCATGCTTCTTGTCAAAATATTACTTAGCAACGTGTTTTTTCGATTTTTCTCGGGAAAATAAGATGCCCTTATGATATTATTACTTGCGAAAATTAGACTGAACAGAATTAAGGAATGAGAGTTTCATGATAGTGGGCGACTTCTATTACGGAGGTCAAATTCGTAATCAAATAAAATTCGCCCGCAGTGGTTCCGTTAAGGGCAGTCCGATATATATCTTGAAAAAATATATTTATCAGTTGCAAAAATATATTTATTTTGTATGACGATATATTTATTTCTACGAAATACAATTCATTTACGCGTTGGGTGTTTCAAATAAATAAAAACTAAAAGAGCTAACTGACGTGAGGTCTGGACAAAGCAGTCACATGTCCGCGCATCTGTACCTCCTGAGATATAGAGGAAATAACGTCAAAATTTCAAATGTCAGCAAAATTTTACATCTCCAATTTTCCAACAGAAATTTGAAAAAGTTTGGAATAAACATTTTTTTTTCAATTCACTGACCACTGGATCGAACTTAATTTTACTCTAAGTTGCCCGTTGGTATTCTCAAACTATATAAGTTTTAATCTGATCAAATCAGTGCTTCATGAGATATCGAGGAGTTAACTTCAAAATTTCAAATGGTTCTTATTCTGAAACTATTTGACCGATTTCACCGATCAACGAACATATCCGAGATGTTATACCAAGTTATTATTGATAAGTCGCTAGCTCCTTTCTTTCGAAAGTTACGATACGGATAGAATTGAATTTGATCACGGATTCTTCCTCAGGGAGTCCAACCCAACCTAATCGTTTAAGACCAGTTTCTGCTCAACATTCGGAAATTACAGACATAGTGACGAAACGATCACGCGCTGTTCCCCAAAACACACTCATAAAAATATGAGATCCATAATATTTATTAATTCGATCTATTCAGCATCTAAGGGATGGTTAGATAAAGCATACATAGTTTTCTGCTGTTTGGATAAAAATCAGAGATTTAACGACGATAATCACTACAAATATTTCAAAGGAATAACGCTAAATATTCACAAATCAAACCAAAATCATGACACAATTTCAATATAAGTAGGCTCTATCAGACTGCAGGAAACTGTTTTCAAATGCTGTCCGCGCCTATTTTTGACGATATAAAGCCGCATACAGACACGAGAGCTGAGCGGCTTTAGAAGCAGTTGCGAGCCAGCCTCGCGAGCCGCTCAAAACACCGTACACACTTACGAGGCAGACCAATTATTAAACTGCCTCGAAAGCCGCTCAGCTCGCGTGTCTGAACGAAGCTTTAGATACCTACATCTAATCAATAAACATACATATCGGTTCTCACATTTTCAGATATTTAAAACATCAAACGTGAATATATTGTGTTTGCTGGAAATAAATATATAGGAACGAAAAATTAATATATTGTGCTATATTATGATGATATTTCTGTAACTAATAAATAAGGTGGGTATATTTGCAAAAATACTTTTGTCGCAAATGGCGCCTCATATAAGTTAGTGGTTTGGCAGTTAGCGGAGACCTTGATAATACTGTTTATAAGTTGTTGTTTCATTTTGCGAATTCAAACTTTCGCCGAAGACATTTTCAATCGACCCCAAATTAAATAAATGGTCATGCAAAAGGCTACCAGTTGACTGGACATATCTTACTCCTCTCGCTTTATTCTGTTTACTTTTCTCTTCATAGTCGTTTATATAAAAATATATATTTTATTGCAGATTTCCTGAGATTTCTAGGAACTGTATGAATGCAATAAACACAACTTTTTAGCAGTTACAGTGTCTTAAACAACAGCAAGAATGGGATGAAGTAATGAGAAGTTATGAATGGTAGGTATACATATACAGAGTGTAACAGCCAAATGGAATAAATTCGATAACGAATAAATGAGGGGGTGTTAGGAAAAACGCTCGGACACGTCGATTTGTAATTTTAAATGCGCATAGTTTTCAAGAAAATAAAATTATATAGGGTGTTCCATGCGACCGTGTCCTATACCAAATTTCTTATTTCAAATGTAACCCCCTGTATATTATTTATTTTTTGGATTCTTCAGAAAATTCTAGACATAATTCATGTACAATGTCCTATACCTATCTTCAACTTTTTCGGGAATATTAAGTGATTTCAAAAATGTTGAGTAACGTTAGAAGACAATTCTACACCAGATTAGCATGTGGCCAAAACGTTCGCGGCGAGCATTTTGAACATTTCCTACATTGACATTAATGTTTTTTTTATTTTTTTTTTAATTATTAAGAAATAATCAGTATTACTTATTAGGTTTTAAGTGTGATGTACCGAATTTGTGAAATAAAATAATTTTTTTATTCAAAACGTTGATTTATGAACTAAATCTGAAAACACTTAATATTTCCGAAATAGTTAAAGATAGGTATAGGACATTGTGCATAAATTGTGTCTAGAATTCTCTGAAGAATCCAAAAAATAAATAATATACAGGGGGTTGCATTTGAAATAAGAAAGTTGGCATTGGCCACGGTCACATGGAACACCCTATATAATATTATTTTCTTGAAAAATATGCGCATTTAAAATTACAAATCGACGTATCCGAGCGTTTTTCCCAACACGCCCTCATTTATTCGTTATCGAATTTATTCCATTTGGCTGTTACACTCTGTATAACATTTTTAACTAGGTGGGACTAAAAGATGAAGAATCCGTGGTTATATTCAATTCTCTCCTTCTTAAGTGCTCTAACTTTCGAAGGAAAAAAACTATAGATATGTGATATAATAGATAAACACAAATAAATATTATTTGTATGTATTAGGGAACTATAATCACTAATAGGATGTAGCAAACATACAAATAAATTTTAATTATTTAATTTTCAATATTTACAAAAATTATAAATCCAATTCAATCACAGTCTATCTATGAATGCCAAAATGGTAAACTTCCATAACAAGGAATGCCTGTTAGGTTCACAGTACAGGATATTTGAAAAACAATAACTGTTAATCAAACCATTTCCATTATCTACATTTGGTTACTCGTAATTATTACCAAATAAATCTAATTACATATTTGTTATTTTCACTGAAAATCATTTAAAATCCCAAATATTATTGTAACACACTCAATGCTTCTTTTTCTTCTTATGCTTGTGTTTCTTTTTATGTGATGATTTATCCCTTTTCTGCTTTTTCTTTTTGTATTTTTCAATTTCATTTTTCTCCACCCATTCATCACTACTGCTGTCAGAATATGCTTTTGAAAATCTTGGGGTATTACTGGGAAAAATATCAATTCTGCTCTTCTCGGGTAGTTTTGGACCATAAAGATCAGACTGAACATTATTAGAGGTTACATTTGCATCAACGAAAAGCTTGTTTTCATCTTCTTTAGTTTCAACCACTGGTTTTGTGAATGTATTTAGACTTTTGAAATTGAGGCCTGACAGAATTCCTTCCTTAATAGGTTTAATTTTTGGTATTTGTACCTCTTCACCTAGGATATTCGACTTCAATTCCATTTCTCTAGCATTTACTACTGAGTTATCTATTTCATCTGGAGTTTTATTATGTTCTTCATCTGGTTCATCTTCAGATTCACTACTACTCTGAAACACTGCTCTGAACAGATCCCCCTTCTCTTCAATATTTAGTTTATCTGTTATATCTAACACTTCATCAAGTTTTTCTGTTTCCACTTGGTTCATTTCATTATTATTTTCACCTTGCTCGATAACTTCTTGTTTCACTTCCACAACTTGTCCCTCAGAAGCGCTGTTATCTATTGTTTCTTCCTTTGCTTCTAGCAATGAATTATTTCGAATATCACTATCATTTATTGAATTATTTTCAATTAGGTTAACTTCTTCTTGTTTTGAAGTAGAAACTTGAGCCAAACCTGACTTGAATGTCACATTTTCCTCATGATGTTTTTGATATTCAAAAATTAAATTCTTCATTTTGATTCTGGTCTGAGATTTACGAGGCTTACTGAAAACAAAAAAGATTATTAATTATTAGAGAAATTGCTAGAAAACTATTGTAGGGTTAAAGCTTGTATTTGTATATTTTTTTGGTTGAACAAATATTTATAATAAGGTCTAAAAAACCCTGACTTAAGAAATATGAAAGAACCAGCCAAAATATCTTCATTCCTCTACATAGCGGTGATGGTCCAGTGGCAGGGAACCTGTTCCATTGACAAAAGGTCTGAGGTTCAAGTCCCTGGCTGGGAAAGAAATTTTCCAGTTATTAAAGGAACGTACAACCATTCCCTGTTCGGTGAACAGGAAACAACAAAGTCTACACCAAACTCACTTCTTGCGCAAATATATGGGCGCGTTTTTTAATTCACTAAACTGGTGTGGTTGTGGTGGAGTATGGTGGAAATGGAACATAAATGGTGGATGTTGGACTAGATAATTTGACATTTATGTCATTCAACCAACATTAAAAAAACCAGTTGGTGGATCCATCACTCTTCCACCACACCAATTTGGTGAATTAAAACTCGGCCTTTAGCTTCTGAGGAGTTTACTACAGAAATCTAGTAGAATCAGCAAAACTAATAGACACATATTCATAACCTTAATTATATAGATCTATCTTCAAATGACAACACTATGAGCCTTAGAATCTCCATAAACCAGATCAATGTCTGCCTCATTTTTTGTACCATTCAGGTCCTTATGACTCAAGACTTAATACAACAACTCTGGATGACTCTACAGAATGGAGTTTGTTCAAAAATGTCGTTTTAATCTTTATACTACACATGTAAAAATCTTCTGTAGGTGTAAATATTACCACAGTATAGAAACTACCCAGTAGTTGCACTCTCGATAAAATGAACTGAAATTTTTACTCCAAGGGGATTTCGCGCACACTTCGGCGCGCATGAGGATTGAGCGGGAATTTGAAAGTATATTAGAATTAGTCATTTTCGGAAAGGGCTTGCATTTCATTTTTCCCAATTTTAAATAGGAGTTACTGGGGTCGAAAGTGATTTTCTCATTTTGATATATAAAATTTATGTAGGATTTGAATTGGTTTCGTGCGTTGTTTGACATTTGTCATACATTGAAGGTTGGAGGTAAAACAACAACAACCTCACATTTCCGCTTTGTTAGTATTAGGAAGTACAGCATTTTTTACAATTTCAGGATAAATTCACAAGTTGAAATGATTCAGATCAATTGAATTGGTGAATAACTAGGCCAAGTTATTGTTTCGTTGTGAAATGCTACATAAATACACCGAAAGATGAATGAATACGATTTTCCAGATATTTTGTAGTGTAGACTTCATATTTGAATAATTGCATTTTTGACCCATTCCCCTACATTTAATCGTGTATCTGAAGAAATAGAATACTATGTGAACTATCCCAGAGAAGGCAAACATCCTATATTCACACCATAAATTGAGAAAACCGCTCTGACAAAGTAACAAACTACGGTAGAGTTTTTTCCAGCCATTTTCACACTGGTGGTTTTGTTTAATAAGTTGAATCATGATAAGAATAATTCGTGTTTGTTATACACATTTCAAGAATAATATCTTCTCCACACTACGATAGCTGGTGTTACGATGGACAAAACCCATCCTGATTGGTTACCACTCACATCTCTATATGATATATAAAGCCAATCAAAGCAATTAATTATGTGATAAATTTGATAGGTTTTATAATAATTGAACAAGATAACTTTCTCTGTTCTGAACCGAACATGTTTTGATGTGGATCGACTACCCAAGGATGGAACTTATTCTACATTTTGTTGTTAATAATATATTGCGAATTGACCTTATAGTAAATTGAAGATTATGAAAGCCCTGATGTTGCACCTGTAAAATAAAAAAACATTTTATTTGGATTGTAAAGCATTTTGTGGGGATGAATTGAAATCGGTGTTCATTTGACGATCGGTTACCACATGGATTGAATTTCATTTGAGTTTTTTTATTTGTAACATATATTCAGTATAATGAATATGTAATTGAAGATTATAATAGCACTGACATAACAACTGCCGACTAATATAGCAGTAGTTTGATAATTTGCAAGATATAACGTTATTTGAAATAGTACTGAGAAGTTCTCTGAAACCTATGTATTTTCCATTCCATGCATTTATTGAATTTCATTCTGCTGTTTGTTTTCAGGAATAAATGAGCCAAACATTTTACTGTTTCATTTTTAATACCTAGTTATACTTATAATAAATGCTATCTTTAATTTTTATACTCCAGGCTTTAGAAGACAAGAATAAATGTCAAATACTGCAATTTTTAGTTATATCGTTTTGAATGAATATCATCTGAGATTGAATATCAGTTGATCAGTTCCATTATCACGAAATTGCACTCGTAAAATGAATTAAATCATTAAAAACTCCAAATAATCG
This sequence comes from Myrrha octodecimguttata, assembly GCA_958510865.1. Classification (NCBI taxonomy): domain Eukaryota; kingdom Metazoa; phylum Arthropoda; class Insecta; order Coleoptera; family Coccinellidae; genus Myrrha; species Myrrha octodecimguttata. Next base: position 62,201,490 of record OY294056.1, read on the forward strand.
CTGTTCGCCAATGTAAGCAATCGAAGTATACCTTCGTCTCTCGGTGTATTTATGTTGCATTTCACAATAACTTGGCATAGTGCTTCACCAATTCTATTAATTTCAATAATTTTAACATGTGAATTCTTCCTGAAATTGTTAAAAATGCTGTATTTCATAACATAAACAAACCAGGAAAGTGAACGAAGCTGAATTTGAGGTTAGACGCACCGAAGTATGCGCGAGTCGGAAACGGAGTAAAAAAATCCAGGGAGTGCAACTACTGGGTAGTAACTGTTTTTCTAATAAATTTTCTGTTTACTACGAAAATTTCAAACTTTTTAGATCTAAAACATCCCCAAATCCACTTGAACACACAAGAATTGTATCAAAATAGGAAGAATACTTTGAAGATTTAGATTTTTTTCCAATTCATTTTTTTTTTCCAAAAACTTTTTTCACCAAATTATGAATCCATTCTAAACCATTCTCAAATCCACTTGAATGCACAAAAAATGTCATCGAAATCCATCCAGTGGTTTAGGAGTACTTACATACTGTACAAGACGTCTGTCTAGTCTAATATATAACTAAAAATTAAGTACTATTTAAATAGCAAGAAATAGATTGACTCACTCAGACAATGGCTCGGGGACATTGAATCTCTTACACAATAATGCACATGGCTGCCAATCTTCAGAGATTCTTGTCAAGGGTCCATACATTTTCATTTTTGCAGCATCTTTCATCTCCTTACCGTAGTGATCAATCTCATACTTTTTAACAGGAGTTAAAATATTTGTTGCTTCATCATCTTGTGTTCCAGATACAAAACGATCATCAAAAAGACTACTTGGGTCAAAAGTACTGGTAGTGTGTTTGGATTTCTGACTAGTTGTAGTTTCCAAATTTTCATTTCTGTCACACTTGCTGCTCTCCTCTTTCACATATTTGTCCATTACATAATCAGACGTGGAATTAACTGCTGAAGTTGTCTTTGATACAGTGACATTTTCATTAGTTTCTTCCCCTAAAAGTCTGGCACGCTTCGTTGCATCTATATTTCTTCGGTCAATATTTTCTACTTCAGGTACATTTATTGGTTCAAATCTTGACTTTTTAATTTTATGCCTTCCAGTAAAACTTTTTGGAATAACGGGAGGGGGATATACCTCTCTCCTAAATGTATTCACCTTAGCTTTGATGAATATATCCAGAACACTCTCGGCAGAATTTTTTAATTTATTTTTAGCTTTTTCTTGTTCCTTTGTAAGTTCAAAATCATAATTAGACATATCATCTTTTGCATAAATATCATCATCATCATTTTCAAAGGCCCCAACTCCAAAAGCTTGCCCTCTTATAGATAGTTTTTTATTTTTTTCCTGTACCACCAAATCAGAGCTTCTGAATAGATTAACATGACTCTTATCAAGTCCAACGTATCCTAAACTAAATGTATCCTTTTTAGGATTCGATAAGAATTTGTTGTAAAAGTCAGGTAGTACATAATCCTTAATCTCTAAAGTTTCAGGTATAGAGGATGTAGTCGGCATTTCACAACCATATGTTTTATTAATTGAAGAGGTCATTTCTTCTCTTGTTTTGATTTTTTCCTTCATTCCAATGTTCTTCAGAAGGAGATGTCCAATAGTTTCATTACCAGTAGTAAGAAGGGAATGCAGAACTGGTTCTCCAGGAATTGGGCCATCTGAAAATACCTAAATGAAAAGAAATGTGAATATCATATTTGTTCAGATAGTAAATATGTATGAGGAGTACTAATATTATTTATTCACTTCACCTTCCTCTTTCTTTTATTTCTGTTATCATAATCTTTTGTAGCACGTATAGATTGAGGGGCAAATCCAAATTCTCCCATATCCTCGTCGTCCATAAAATCTTCCGGATTTTGTAAGACATGTTTTTGTTTATCACCTCTACTACTTTTGAAATCACCAGGAAGCCAGCCTTCTAATGATCCAACTGTATTGAAGAATCCAGCGGAAAATCCCCCAGTAAAGGCTCCATGGAATCTTCTCCTACCTTGAGAATCTGTTGCGATTTGCTCCTCCACTGTAATGGGCCTTTTTTTAGGGAAAGCATCTGTAAACGAGAGCCGTTTTCACAAACATTTCAATCAAAAATTGGATAAACCTACCTTCGTCGTATGGATCTAATGGTTTTCCATAAAAACAGAAATTTTCCTCTTCGCTTTCAGACATTGCATTGCTTGAAAGATATGGTTTCTAATTGTGTATATTATTATTAATTATCACGGAATATTGAGATATCACTTTTTATTTACATATTTAATGGTAATAACATAACCCTACATCCCACCACAGAATACAAATATATCCCACTCTAAGCATCCCACATATACATATACAATTAAAAAGGCATAGAATTTTAAAAAATAAATGTTTATATATATACTCCATTCACTTTTATGAATGCAAACTAATAAAAATGCCAAAGGTAGTTTTGAAGAAGCAGAGGCAAAGTATCAGGAAGTGCTATGTAGAATTGAAATCGGCTTTTTCTGATAGTAACCCTGATAATTCGGAATCAATTATTCAACACAAGCTATCCAACATTTTCGACGTATGTGAGTGAAAACCAAGGAATTATATTTTATATGAATAGATATTTATTTTTTAGCTGACATCAACACAATAACGAAGATTTTAAGTAAAGAGACGACAAAGAATATCCTTCTATTGGAGCACCCAAAATGACACTGATTACAGACTTTATTTTGAAAAACTCGATTCTTGATTTCCGTACGAGAAAAAAGCATAACTGAATCTTCCAACCATGTTTATATACGTAAAATATTTCCAGTATTAACAGAGACAAACGTTTTTCAACATTCGCCAGGTCTTTGGAATTATCGAATTCAAATAAAATTTTCTCAAATTCATTACTTCATCAATGTAGATTGACATTTGAAAAATAAGTAATTACTACGACCTCTATGTAGAGAGGACAACGTTGCATAGTTATCTGACAGGAAAATGACTATAACCTAACATTTTCAAAATATACACGGTGAAATCTGTCACGATGTCATGGCCAACCGGGCTACATTATAAAAGTGAATGGAGTATATATATTAAAGAATAAATAATTATTACTCCAGTTTTGTTTTATAATTTGATGGTCGATTTTTTCAACAATGAAATTGAGAATCTGAAGTAGTCGCTATATGGAAATATCATCCAAATTTCATATGGGTGCATCGCAACTACTGCTAAGCGATACGCCCTCTGGCGATAGAAATTTGAACACTTTCAAGCTAGTAGTTTTTTGACGTGCCTGTTATTCTAACGTAATTTAACTAATTTGCTTACTTTTGGAGTTCATTTTCGAGCTTTTGTGTTGTTCTCCGAGCTGAAATTTTGGTATACCGTGAGTGTTTGTAATATTCATCAATCGATTCCTTTCTTTCCGATTAAAATTTTCGATTGTATTAATTCGAAATGGCATCCTTCCGAAATGACTATTGTTGTGTGCCTCAACTCAATGTTATTCATGGTCAAAGAAGGAAGGATCATCTAGTGCCTCTAGTTTTAATTTTTTCCAAAACCAAATGAAAGTAAAGTTAATTCGGAAACAGTATTTAGCAGGGAACTCAATGATAGAAGAAAGGCCTAGCTTTAGAAATTGAAGATTGGAAAACAGGTCACGAAATGCATTTCTCTGATGTTTATTTTCATAAAGGTAAATTACCTACAATGTATTCATTTCGAAAAAACTTCATGTCATATTGTTTGAAGGTGTAAATTAAATAAGAGAATACTACACAAAATCATATTCTAAAAGAGTGATCTGGTTGAAAACCGGACAAAAACTAGATATACTGTTAGAGTTGATAATAGCGGAAGTTATTCATATAAATACATTAATACTTTTCATTTATAGGTAGGTTGCACCAGTTGTGACATTTTTCATTTTGTATGTGTATCTTGAGCTGCTGTAATATGAAAATGAAATCAATTATATGTCTATCTGTTTCCTTTTCTTTAGAAATACGATGCAAAAGAACTAAAGCAGAAAATCTGTTTTCATTTTATTGATTCACTTGTATGTAAACAAAGAACGAGTCATATCATTTGGACTGATTCTAGATTTACCACATAATATAGCCTGCATTCAGCACTTCTTCACATAAATAAGAGTCCTTAAATTACTTATAGAGGTGCCTTTTTTTCCAGAAATTCAAATAAACTTAGATATTGGTTCATTTTGATCCACAAAGCAACATACCCTAAAATAACACCGAAATTATCCTCCAGGAACGATTTAAAGTACGATTTTTTATCGTGATCCAAACGAAAAGTTCCTTCTCAAGAAATCTTACACAAAATTATAATAGTTTCTTTAAATATTCAAGCTCTGCTTAACAAATATTCGTTCTCTACCACATTTCTGAGGTTTGTTTACATAAAACTACTAGCTTGGACAGGTTCCAAATTTATCCGTTAGGGCGCTGGCATCTTCGCAGAAGTTCCCAATCGTAATCTTAAGCTACCTTTTGTGCGACGGAGATTCGGGTATTTGGGTAATCGGATATTCTTCCCTATTGGCCGACGACGATCACGTGATCGTCCTCAGCCAATAGGGTGAATCTCTCGACCAATAGGGTGAATCTCCGCGATTACCCGAATCTCCCTAGTACAAAAGGCCCCTTTGATGATCGGAGCAACGGACTGCCGGGCGGGCGGACAGAAACAGATTCTTCATCAGTGAGTCAAACTGATTAATTAGAGACGTAGCCTACGTAACTAATATATAGCATTAAACAATGTCAATAGATATATTCCGTAGGCTACGTTTGAGACCATTTTCTACTCTAAATTAGAAAATTACAGACATTTGGTCAATATGAAAACACGCTTTTTCCTAGAACAAGCTCGTTAAAACACTGATCCCTGGGGAAATATATAATTATATATTTCTTTTTTTATATATAATTATTACAATATCCAACAAATTGTTCGAAATGGTCGTCAGTTCTTCAGATATAGGTACAGTGCGCATCAAAATTTTGGAACAATTTCATTTACTCAGAAGAAAAATATTTGGCAACAAAATCCTGAAACAGGTTAATTTTTGTTGCACCCTGTGCCATCCCCATCAACCCTCTAAATTTTTTGAATAGGGAAAGTGGTTCATAAAGTACTTTTTTGGCAAGGTCTTTGTATCTTCTGTACAGGCGTGCAAAAATTTTCAAGAAAAAAATTTTTTTTTTGAAATATTAGTTACTTCAAAGAGGTTTTCAGTATGTGCACTTTGTCATGGCTCATTTACTTTGAGACGATGGTACCTGATGAAATTTGTCACTGGATGAAAGTCGACCATTACAGTCTTGTTCATGCACAACTTTATCACGTGAAAAATTAGAATGTATGAAACACCACGCTTCAGTTATTGTCCTGCAGCTCATAATAATAATAATGTTTGTTTCCGAATAAAGTATTCCTCACATTTTATCTAACTACAATAAATAAACATTGGTTTCCCACTAACTTGCACGTGGGCTGTAACCAAATGAGAAAAAACTTAACAAATGAATACTTTTGGTGTTAAATAAAAATGGGTACCATAATCGAACGCTTTCCTCTAGAAATAAAAGAAAAAACGATCTTCTGTTCAATTCATTTATACAAGTATGAGATAATCAACCTTGTAAGTCAAATATTTCAATATTCCCTTATTATTCAACAAATTAATATACTTGAGTGTGAATTCATGAACATCCTAGTTCACGATATCACTTTCAATCACAACAATTTTAGTAAAGAAACAAACAATTTCACAAATAATATATAGTTGAACAGGGCTTTTCAAACAAAAATGATTTTAGAAAACAATATTTTGACTAGTTCAGTGTAATTTTTATGAGGACGTTGACTTATCATCAATGTTGAATCTACATGGAATAATCTACTTTTCTTCTAGATTCGCATCCAACCAGTTACCCAATTTATCTTCATCTTGAAGACCAACTAATCTGCTTTCGACTTTTCCATTTTTGAATATCACCAATGCAGGAATAGTAGCAACCTTAAAACAAAATTCGAATTTAATTTTTCTGATTATCTCTGAAATTCGCCATTCATTACCTCATATTTTGCTGCCAATTCTCCTAATGAATCAACATCAACTTTGGCTAAAGTAATTTTATCACTTCGTTTGGAAACAACATTTTCCAATCTAGGTTCCAATGCTCTGCATGGTCCACACCAACTAGAAGTGAACAATGGAGTAATGAATAATGAAATACACATCTCAGGATTTGAAGTCACATTATATATTTTTCAATACTTACGTCGCAAAAAAGTCAACAATTACTGGTTTCTTGCTATTCTCCACTTTCTCTAAAAAATCTTGATCATCCTGAACTTTGAATGATTTCTTCACACAAGACGATGTTTGGAAGGTCCTTGAGGTTATCACAGCAGACCTCGGAAATATTTTTTTAATGGATTGCATTGTGGAGGATGAGAAAGTTGAATAAGAATTTTTAATTTGATTTCTATTTTCCCATATGATTGACGTCCTATTTACTGCTCAAGCGCGAACTGTTGAGCAGAATATAGCGAAAAACGAAGTAGATTTCCATCTCCGCCTTCGACCATAGAAAAATAGATCATGACATGACGATGACATGACAGTTGGAAGTTGGAAGCCACAGAATACAAATATGTATTGTAAAAAACATGTCGCAACTACTGCTAAGCGATACGCCCTCTGGCGATAGAAATCCGAACACTTCCAAGCTAGTAGTTTTTCGACGTGCCTGTTATTCTAACGTAATTTGCTTACTTTTGGAGTCCATTTTCGAGCTTTTGTGTTGTTCTCAGAGTTGAAATTTTGGTATACCGAGAGTGTTTGTAATATTCATCAATCGATTCCTTTCTTTCCGATTAAAATTTTCGATTTTATTAATTCGAAATGGCATCCTCCCGAAATGACTATTGTGTGCCTCAACTCAATGTTATTCATGGTCAAAGAAGAAAGGATCATCTAGTGCCTCTAGTTTTCATTTTTTCCAAAGCCAAATGAAATTAAAGTTAATTTGGAAACAGCATTTAGCAGGGAACTCAATGATAGAAGAAAGGCCTAGCTTTAGAAATTGAAGAATGGAAAACAGGTCACGAAATACATGAAAGTATGTTCACTGCATTTCTCTGAAGATGTTTATTTTCATAAAGGTAAATTTCCTACAATGTATTTATTTCGAAACAACTTCATGTCATGATGTTTTCAGGTGTAAATAAAAATGAGAGAATTTTGAAGGAAAATGCTGCAGAGAAACTACCGAGCACCTCTGCAGTTACCTAATTCACATACTAAACAAAATCATATTCTAAAAGAGTGATCTGGTTGAAAATCTGACAAAAACTAGATATACTGTTATAGTTGATAATAGCTGAAGTTACTAATATAGGGTCTTTCAATAAGGACGGGTCGATTTTGACATGAAATAAATCAAATGTCTGTAATTTTGGATGATTGAGCCGAAAATGGTCTCAATCGACTAGGTTGGACTCACTGATGACGAATCCGGTGTCAAAATCGATTCTGTCCGGCCGCCCGGCCGGTTGGCCGGCCGTAGACACGATAACTGTCGAACGAAGTGAGCTAGCAACTTGAAACTTTCAGGGTAGGTCGCGCATTGGAATGCCGCGGTTAAGTTCGTTAATGGGCCAAATCGATCAAATAGTTTCGGAGTTATAGGCATTTGAAGTTATTTATTTTTTATTTCAGAAACTACCTGAGCGATTGGATTCAAACTTGGCGGTTAGGTGATTGCCATGGTGATTTGGCATTACTAACTGAATAAAAAAATATAGGTTAGAAAGACGACGTTAAAACAACATGGCCGCCACAGGCTGCCAACATCGACCCGTCCCTATTGAAAGACCCTATATAAATACATCAATACTTTTCATTTCCTTATATAGGTAGGTTGAACCGGCTGTGACATTTTTCATTTTGTATATGTATCTTGAGCTGCTGTAATATGAAAATGAAATCAATTATATGTCTATCTGTTTCCTTTTCTTTAGAAATACGATGCAAAAGAACTAAAGCAGAAAATCCGTTTTCATTTTATTGATTCACTCGTTTGTAAACAAAGGACAAGTCATATCATTTGGACTGATTCTAGACTAACCACATAATATAGCCCGCATTCAGCACGTCTTCACATAAATAAGAGTCCTTAAATTACTGATTGAGGTGCCTATTTTTCCAGAAATTCAAGTAAACTTAGATATTGGTTTATTTTGATCCACCAAGCAACATATACACTAATATAACAACGAAATTATCCTCCAGGTACGATTTTATATCGTGGTCCAAACGAAAAGTTCCCTCTCAAGAAATCTTACACAAAACTATAATATTTTCTTTAAATATTCAAGCTCTGCTTAATAAATATTCGTTCTCCTCCACATTTCTAAGGTTTGTTTACATAAAACTACTAGCTTGGACAGGTTCCAAATTTATCCGTTAGGGCGCTGGCATCTTCGCAGAAGTTCCCAATTGTATAAAGACTTTATACAATGATGTTGTGCTCATCTGAAAAATGAGTGACATCAGCAAGATTAAAGGCGCAAACTGATGGACTGCTCTCCCGCCAAAATCGCGCGATTCTTTTTTTGTAGTTGAATAATTTCAACTTCAAGACAATGGCGGGATATTCAAAACATTCAAGAGGTGGTTCATACTCATCTGTCATGATTATAGCATTGTTTAAATCCTTAAACAATGATTGTAGGCACTTGTTAAAAAAATAAGCTCTTGGTCATTAGAGGTTAAATACAATGGATGAGGAATTCTGTATATATTGAAAAGTATTTTTCAAACCATTGTGTTAGAAGAATTATTATTTTTATTTATTCACCTACTCAATTGCAATCATATGATTGCACTACATATATTGTGACGATATGTGGCAGTTTGAAATATGCATGTAATTTAATGTCTTTTTACAAAAAGGCGAAAATAAAATGTCTCTTTCCACTCATGATAAATCATTATATTGATATATTTAGCTATCTACCTCAAAAAATTATTTCTACAAAACAAACTGATTACAGCGGAAACAATTTTTTCGATAGCTATGTGCATGTCTAAGGAATCAAAAGCGTCTATTGATTCTAACTTCGAAAAATATAGCTATGAAACCAATTACTATGCTTGTTGAGGAACCAGATCCACGTGGAAATAAATTCATACAATTTGAAATCTGACATTTCAATAATCGCGCGTTTTCGTAAGACAGATGTCATCAGTCACAAATTACTGACATTGGGCAAAAAAATCGCGCGATTTTTATTTTTCGACGCGTCCATGAGTACGAGCCTTCAAATACAAAGAGTTGCTTTTTCTGTGCTTTGAATTGACATGCAAATTCAAAGCACAGAATTTACTACTCTTTGCATTTTAATCTTGCTGACGTCACGACGTCACTCATTTTTCAGATGAGCACACCATATTTTTTACATCAGGTTTTCATATATATATAGCTCCAGATTACTAGTAAAATGAAAAATGTCACAGCTGGTTCAACCAAAACTACCCATATACAAATTAAAAAATTTATACATTGAGTTGAGGCACGCAACAATAGTCATTTCGGGAAGATGCCATTTCGAATTAATACTATCGAAAATTTTAATCGGAAAGAAAGGATTCGATTGATGAATATTACAAACACCTTAGGTATACCAAAATTTCAACTCGAAAACAACACAAAAGCTCGAAAGTGAACTCTGAAAGTAGGTAAATCAAGTAAGAATAACGGGCACGTCGACAAACTACTAGCTTGGAAGTGTTCGAATTTCTCTCGCCAGAGGGCGTATCGCTTAGCAGTAGTTGCGAATAGTTTTTTGAACATTAATACTATACAGACGTACGTCAGTTCTTTTTAAAATAATTAATTTTTTATTATGAAACAGCAACAGTTAGTTAATATTCGAACAAAAAATACAAATATCAATTCATTCTAACGATCTATCGATTCCCCCACAACAGAATACGTCGGTATTGACAGTGGGAATGTCGAAAATGTATCTCAGGTGCGCGAATTTTTTTTCACAGAATACAAATATACATGCATACAAACATGATGTAAGCAAAACATGGTGTGCTCACCTGCTCGTCCTATCGTCGATCGAATTACCAATGATGAAGTCACTTTTTTCATTCAAATTCAAAGCACAGAATATATATTTCCTCGTATTTTAATCTTGCCGACGTCACTCATTTTTCAGATGAGCACACCAAGTTTTTTACATCATGCATATAAATATGCATGAACGTTCATTAGTTTGTTCATAAATCATGTGCACAGATCGACAATTAGCTTAAATGGTTATGAAACTTTAAGCTTCTGAGTCCAGTTCGAATTCTATCTTAAATGATCAGGGGAACTAAATTAAAATAAAATGGGAGTAGCAACTAGTGCTGGTGCTGAGTGACCATTTCAATTCAAAATGAACTGAAAATTCGAAATTCTCACCAGACTTCAAAATGCCGTAAATTTCAAGTCCCAAACGAATGGCGTTGTTATATTATATTATTTAAAAACAGTTAATTCAGGAAACCGTTTTATGATATTTGTGTTTTATTTATATTAAGTCACTATAACATATTTTATAAATATTTTCAACAAACGGCCAACCACACGGACAATTTGAATTGACCCAAAATTCCTCATCTTGAGACTGTTCACCAATTTGTGAAATACTAACATTTTTGTGGAGCTCCAAAATGGATAAAGGTATATAGTTTTATTGTACCATGATGTCAAAAACATGGTGTGCTCATCATAGACCTAATATAACATGGACGGAGCTTTACGCCACTTTTAGACTGAATCGATTGTAATCTACATTAAAGAGAGAAAGAATATGCATTTTCTAGGGATAAAAAGGATGGAGCTAGAAGAGGCTTGGAATCTCAAAAAATACGAGTGAGAGGGTAGATACTATTTCGGAGAGTTCAAAAGAGGATGGAGCTAGAAGAGATTTGCCTCTTCTAGCTCCATCTCTCTCTTATGTACGTTACACTCCTCTCTTTCTAACGCTCCGTCCATGTTATTTTAGGTCTATGGTGCTCATCTGTAAAATGAGTGACGTTAGCTAGTTGAAAATACAAGGAGAATTATTATATTCTGTGCTTTGAATTTGCATGTATATAAAGCCGCGTACAGACACAAGAACTGAGCGGCTTTCGAGGCAGTTGCGAGGCACTAGTGAGGCAGCCTCGCGTTGTTGAAAACCGTACACACTTGCGAGGCAGCCCAATGGGGATTTTTCCTTCAAACGAAAATGCAGTAATTTTCATGAAAAACCTTTAGAACATCACATTTCAAACATATAATTTCAATATTATATTTTCAAAAAAATGTTTGATCACTTAAAACTGAAATAAAAATGGGGATTTGCGTTTAAAGGGATTTGTCCTGAGTGCACGATATGGCAACGTCGAATTCAGCTTTCTCGGAAAGAAATGGACGTCAAATGTGTTACTTTGCTTAGAAAAACAGAGATAGCTATAATTCGATCTGGTTAGAGTAGAAGACAACTACCAAGGAATAGAAAAGGAAGAGCATAGACTGTCATATACTGTCATATTACTGACAAACCGCAAACGGAAAGTGTTTGGTTATATTAGAGAGTGTCAAATTTGTGTGACGTTATTACAGCAAACGTTATTTTTGACATCTAAGCATGTGCAGATTCATTTTCAGAATATCGCGACGTTAATAGCGTTAGCGTCTAACGTTATCTACGGAAAATGGGGGTTTTTCCTTCAAACGAAAATGCAGTCATTTTCATGAAAAACCTTCAGAACATCACATTTCAAACATATTCCCAGCAAACATGATAACGTTATAATGACGTGAAAAATTCGTCACCTGTTACGTCATTTTCACTAGTTGAAAGACGTATGTTAGCCGTTGCCATGACGGCAAAATGTCACAGACCAAAGACGTCATTTTTAGTACGTCTGATTACGTCTGTCTGTAACCAATAAACGACGTTTTGTGACGTCAGAATACGTCTATTATTAGTTTCAGTGACGTGGTTTTCTTATATATATATATATATATATATATATATATATATATATATATATATATATATATATATATATATATATATATAGGTAATCAACAAAACGGGAATAAAATTTATTTATTTATTTTTTAAAAAACAATATAAATGCTTTATTATTATTATAAAGCAACATGCCAAAAATTCTGAACTATCTCACCATGTACGCATAGTTCTGAGCATCTTTTGAGTACTCCTCAAAGTCCTGTAGTTTTTCCAGTTCTTTGACAGAAAAATCGCATGGTAAATTTTCAGGTAGAGTACTTATTTTTAAATTGCTTGCTAATGATTGCGACTGCTTTGATAAAAGGGCCAATATTTGTGAATTCTGCTGTTGCAAAAATTTTAGCTGCTTAAGAAGTTTAATCTGAAAAGCTGAAAGATAGGCAGTGATAAAAAAGATATTGGTAAATCTAAAGCATACATACCAGGTTCGTTATGTTGATGTGAGCAAGATATTTCACTATTATCAGTTGATTCTGCAACTTGAGGACCCGGAGTTGATGCAAATCCAAAATTGTAGTTTACTTTTGAAGTAATTATTTCTGACTGCCCTTGATGCGACGATGGACTCTGTGACAGATACGGTGTTGAATTCCTTGGACTTGGATAACTACACCCTCCTTGCACTAATGCAGAAGTACTTGCTGTGATTGAAGAAATTATTTTAGTAGATAATTCAACTCAAGAGTATGGTATTTTACCTATGGATTTCGCTTTTACAGTTACTTTTGGAGGTCTCGGTAAAGTATCATCACTCTCATCCGATTCGTAAATTATCCGCTAAGCTACTCTTTTCCGTTTCCTATTTGTTTCCTCTTCAGATTCTGAGAAGATATCAGAGGTCTCCTCCAATAGTTTCAACTTTTTCTCAGCCTTGTCATAATCATCTAGAAATGTAAGATTTTAATTGTTTGAAAACCATGCTTTAGAAAGAAACTATAACCTCACTAATGATTACACCGCAATAGGAATAAAATAAATCCTTACCACCACTAAAAAAACACTTAGAAATTCCGTATAATTTCCAGTTTTCTGCGTCAGCTTGTTTTCCAGCTAATAACAGTTGTTTCAGTGTTGCACCGGACTTCACTGGAGGCCAAAATACTTCCCGCTTAAGAGGCGTAAGCCATGATGAATGCACCACAGCTAACGTTCCGCCTTCATCGACACTGAATTGTACAGCTGTAAAAGACATATCTACAAAAATAAGTGGTTGAAATAAGATACACAATAGTTCACTGATAATTAATATTACCTTCTTTCGTATTCCAATATAAAAGAAATGTGCCTGACAACAATGCCACTAACACTAAACGAACGAATCACAGAACATCAAAATATAAGAAGTGCAACCTGCCTTGTAAACTATGCGCAACAATTGTGACATTTCTCCTGTCATAAAATAAGTGGGAATATTCCATTATGGTTCTAGGGGGTGTCTGCCAGTTGTAGTATATGTCATTTTTCTCTAAAATTACATTTGTACTCTGTGGTTCAGTTAATATTTCTGATTATTCTGTGTTCTAAATTTAAATTGAATGGAGAGGAATTTTTGTCTTCAATTAGAAGAAAGCTTTATAAATAATAGTTTATTTAATACAATAATTTTTGCAATTACATGTGTGAAAAACAATTGTAGGATAAACAAGTATCCGATATTTGTCTTTTACCTAACGAAATATGAATACTTATAACATAGGTTGCGGTTTTCTGGACCAAACAAACACAATAAGCTCCTAGAGAAACCAAATAAATCCACAATATGGGTTGAATAAATATTTCTGAGAAGGTTAGCACTGATTCACAACAATCCTAATGTTGTCACAAAGATTAATATATTCACTTCACTAATTTACAATAACACTGATTCATCAAGGGAGGGTAGCGGCATCCAAAAAAACTGCCAAAATCATGTAGAAATCTTCAGTCCAAGTCCTCCCTGGCAATACCACTTTTCTAGAAAATCAATCAACAATTAGACGATGAATATTGAAATAAAGATTAACTATAAATACTCTGAATCAATCTTTTAAAGATAAGACTCCCAATAAGATAGTTCCCTGAATGAAGTTCATTAAGTAGTACTCCACTATGCTAGTAGAATATTCACACGAATTGAATTTATGAACTGTGAGAATAAATAAGTGATATAATCCCGAAAATATATTCAGAGATCAGTCAATACGATCACAGTTATAAAGGAGTATGATTAGGTGTTGAACATTTTTAGGTAAAAATGTCATCCTGACATAATACATGTCACAAGTTTTTCACTTTATTCCCGATATTTTATTAGATTTCTAGTTCGAAATGAACAATTATGGATCTATGGGAGATGATTCCCCAATAAAGGGGCCTGTAGCGTTCCTCGTTTATCTGAGGATCTGAAAATCATCGCTTGGAGGACTGAACCTGGTCGAAAGACCCTCTCGGTCATGAGCAAATGTAGGTAATATTATTTACTGCTTCCTTCTGGTTTTCTGTCCCTCTTTCTGTTTCAGATATTATGTCAAGATATTTTGTCGAAATGAATTCAAGATGACGAAAAAATTATTTTCAAATGAAAAAGATGCCATCCATCTTCTATAAACAAATTACTACACTTATGCGGGGAGACAGAATTTTTCCTGAGGTTTTTATCTGTGCTCTTGTATCATACGCAAATATGTATGGTACCCCGTTTACATTTCCTCTGCTAACACTGTGATATATCTTAGAATTGTAATGCTCGTTCTCAAAAGAATATATATATATAGGTAAAATAACTTAAAATAATGTATTTACCGTCGTAAACCTTAATGGTTGCAAAGGATCTATAATATAATCATCATTGGTAAAACGTTCGCAACCGGCCAGTAATTATTATTCTTAGAATATGGAAAATATATGTTATGTTTCTGATGGATCAACTTAATAGATTTTTAGGCTGGAATTGCCAAATATACATACACCTAATAACATATCAAATTAGGTCTATGCATATATTCAATGTCCAAATTAATTACCTGACATTATGCCACAGCCTTTGTACTAAGATGGACTTTCATACTGTTTTCACTAGAATCTAAGATTGAAAAATTGCGAATACACATGTACTGCATAGGTAATGATAGTCAAAGTAATTACCATTTTTTTTATCTTATCATGGTTAAAAATTAGTGCTTGAGCTCATACATAAATGATTCCTTCGAATTCAACATTATCTGAATCCTGAAAATAAATATGGTTACACATATTACACCTGAAAAGATATTAACATATTACACGGGTATTGTTTTAATTTCAATTATGAATATCAATAACAAACTGCCACAAAACACGCTAAAAATGAAATTGGCATATCATTTGACATAATGTCATGTCATTCTACCATTTCGATATATCCACGACATACGTTTCTGACAGATAAAAATAAGTGGAAACGTATGTCCTTGTTTCCAGTTTTCCTACCGTCGCTTCACCACCCTGGAACGAATGTTGTGCGAGCCCGCGAAACGATGACGCTGATATGAGCTGAACGCAAGCGCAACTTGAACCTGGTTCAATACCAACATGAACGCGGCCATGATACCAACATACACGGGAGAATTACCCAAAATTTAAGTTTTATTTTCTACTCTTAATTTTGAATAGAAAATGTTTTAGGCTGGTAAAAGTACACTACATGCAAATTGGAGTGTCTTATTAGAAAATTTCGCTGGCACAAACAAATTAAAATTTTAAGTCAAAAAACTCACTTTCAACAACGTATAAATGACGTTGCTATTTGAACGTCACACCAACGTTTTAAAACATGTCGTAAAAAAAACGTCTCACATCGGGCACATGACGTCACTGACCAAAAATCTACCAAATATAACGTCAAAATGACGGCTCCATGTTTGCTGGGTTATTTCAATATTTTATTTTAAAAAAAATGTTTGATCACCTAAAACTGAAAAATAAAAATGGGGATTTGCATTTAAAGGGATTTGTCATGAGTGCACGATATGGCAACGTCGAATTCAGCTTTCTCGGAAAAAAAAGGACGTCAAATGTGTTACTTTGCTTAGGAAAACAGAGATAGCTATACTTCGATCTGGTCAGAGTAGAAGACAACGACCAAGGAATAGAAAAATAAGAGCACATACTGTCATACTGTCATATTACTGACAAATTGCAAACGGAAATTGTTTGGTTATATTGACAAAGAACACGTGTGTACCACAGAATAGGAATAAATATTTCATTATTCTATAGCAGAAAAAGCTATTCTACTAAACACCGTTGTCACTTCGTGCATGCCTGACAAATCCCAAACCCCAATTTTGAAATCCGATTTTGAATACTTTCTGAAGGTAATTTGGGAAAATGATGAATCAAACCCATAATAATTATGTTCAAATTTGCATTTCCATTAATAACCCAAATTCAGGAAAAACCCCCATTGCGAGCCGCAAGTTACGTTGCGCTATTCTATATCGGAAGGATTCGTTAAGCTCCGGGCCCTTCCGGCTCCGATCACTGTCATAGAAAAGCTATTTGTTATTTTGTTAATATGTTTAATTATACACAACTTCTTCAGATTTATTAAATCTATTTTATAATACCTCTTAGGGCCGGTATTATAAAACTTAACTTCAACTTTAACTGACAGTTTTGACAGTTATGTCCTATTATGACTGTCAAAACTGTCAGTTAAAGTTAAGTTTAAGATATTCAATGAACTCTATATTATATTGGGAACTTCTGCGAAGATGCCAGCGCCCTAACGGATAAATTTGGAACCTGTCCAAGCTAGTAGTTTTATGTAAACAAACCTTAGAAATGTGGTGGAGAACGAATATTTATTAAGCAGAGCTTGAATATTTAAAGAAATTATTATAGTTTTGTGTAAGATTTCTTGAGAAGGAACTTTTCGTTTGGATCACGATATAAAATCGTACTTTAAATCGTTCCTGGAGGATAATTTCGATGTTATTTTAGTGTATGTTGCTTGGTGGATCAAAATAAACCAATATCTAAGTTAACTTGAATTTCTGGAAAAAAAGGCACCTCAATAAGTAATTTAAGGACTCTCATTTATGTGAAGAAGTGCTGAATGCAGGCTATATTATGTGGTAAATCTAGAATCAGTCTTGTTCTTTGTTTACAAATGAAGGAATCAATAAAATAAAAACAGATTTTCTGCTTTAGTTCTTTTGCATCGTATTTCTAAAGAAAAGGAAACAGATAGACATATAATTGATTTCATTTTTATATTACAGCAGCTCAAAATACACATACAAAATGAAAAATGTCACAGCCGATTCAACCTACCTGTATAAGGAAATGAAAAGTATTGATGTATTTATATGAGTAACTTCAGCTATTATCAACTCTAACAGTATATCTAGTTTATGTCAGATTTTCAACCAGATCACTCTATTAAAATATGATTTTGTGTAGTATGTGAATTAGGTAGCTGCAGAAGTGCTCGGTAGTTTCTCTGCAGCATTTTCCTTCAAAATTCTCTCATTTTTATTTACACCTGAAAACATCATTACATGAAGTTGTTTCGAAATAAATACATTGTAGGTAATTTACCTTTATGAAAATAAACATCTTCAGAGAAATGCAAAGAACATACTTTCATGTATTTCGTGACTTGTTTTCCAATCTTCAATTCCTAAAGCTAGGCCTTTCTTCTATCATTGAGTTCCCTAACAAATGCTGTTTCCAAATTAACTTTAATTTCATTTGGCTTTGGAAAAAATGAAAACTAGAGGCACTAGAAGATCCTTTCTTCTTTGACCATGAATAACATTGAGTTGAGGCACACAACAATAGTCATTTCGGGAGGATGCCATTTCGAATTAATACGATCGAAATGTTTATTCGGAAAGAAAGGAATCGATTGATGAATATTACAAACACTTTCGGTATTCCAAAATTTCAACTCGGAGAACAACACAAAAGCTCGAAAATGAACTCCAAAAGTGAGCAAATTACGTTAGAATAACAGGCACGTCGAAAAACTACTAGCTTGGAAGTGTTCGAATTTCTATCACCAGAGGGCGTATCGCTTAGCAGTAGTTGCGAATACCTGGAAGGGACCCGTTTTGAGCGACAAGTGAAGCCAATTCGTTGCTTATGCAACCCGCGAAGTGGACGGGTATCTATCTCTTTCTTTCTCATTGCAGTAAAGGGAACTCTGTCGCATTTATTCTAAATATTTTTAATTTTTCGTTTCAAATTAGGAGAAACTGAATTTTTTTCTGACTAATTCGTGAATAAGGCAGGATTGAAGAAGATCGAACATGTTCAAGTGAAATTTCAACTTAGTGAGCGGTTTTTCTGGGTAACAGCGCGTTATCATCCTCCGTAAATTTGCGTTTTTTTGCCGAAAATGGTTCCAAGCGACCAGGTTAGACTCTTGATGAAGAGTTCAATGTCAAATTGAATTCTATTCAGCCGCCCGTTGCCACGATAACTTACTACCGAGAAAAGCTATAGCGACTTAAAAAATTCAAAATAAGTTCGTTAATGGGCAAAATTTACCTTATAATTTCGAAGTTATATCCATTTCATATATATTATTTTATTTCCTCTATATCCCAAGAAGTACTGATGCGATCAGATTGAAACTTGCTAACTGATTGCATGAAGAATCGTTTTAAAAAAATATTTTTTTCGGAAACTATCAATGAGATTTCAATGAAACTTGGCGCAGACCTTGAAGTCAATTCTGAACACCAATGTTCGAAATTTCAGCTCGATTCGACACACATTTTCCAAAAATATCGGTATGTCAAATTTCGCATTGGCAATGAATTTTAACTAGCGCTTAAATTTTCCTGACTTCAAGTCAGTGCTTTTCGAGAAGTATTTTCCTATTATTTAAATTTATTGTAATAATGATAAAACTATCGTCAATGCACAGCTCACATCAACATAATTCTTCACTTTTTGAACCATACGCGGAGAAGGCAGAGAAAGTAATGGCATATCAGAGAAAAATAGATATTCATTTTCAAAAATATTGCACTTTCTAAACGATGTAATACCCAAACTACCTGAATTTCCAAGTAAAACAAAATTTGAGCCGTTCAACACCATTTACTTCAATGGGTGTGACAGGGAGAGATTACCGTAATTAGCGCTATCTTTGTTTCGTTGCCCCTTGTTACGCTTTAAGCTTAGTTGAAGAAGGGTCGGGTCCTTTCCAGGTAGTAATATAGAGTTCTATGAAGATATTAGACATTAAGATTGATTAGTGCTACCACAGCAAATTTTTTTCATATATAGGTATTTGTTACTTTTTCACGAATTAAGAAATACTTTTTGAAGTTATATGAGCCGGGGTTTGAAATTAGGAATAGTTTGAACAATGCCAATTATATTGTGCAATATTACTACTTCCACTACTCCTGCAATAGCACCAGCTGAGATTACCGCTTCCGATTCCATTTTCATTTTGTCCAGAATCAAAAAACTGATGCAGAAATGCAAATTATCGAGCTTTGGGAGTTCAAACGTGAGTTTGTAACACAAAAATCTGAGGTTTCACCTAACCTAACCAAACAAACTGATAACTAACGTAACGGCACGTAACGGTAACAAAAACGTGTAGCAATACGTCTACTTCTGGAACAACCGTTAAATACACGTTAACCACCAAAACGTTATATTTAGCGCATAACATAACGCTTGCTCTATTCAAAAGTTGCAATATCTCTCTATTGACAAAGAACCTCTGAATAAAGATCATAAGGAAGGAGCACAATGCCTTACAAAGTGGGTCCCCGGACCCACTTGGATGGTGCATATGGCCGACTTTACTTTCACTTTGAATAGAGAACAACTTGTTCTGAGACTTCTTTGTCTGAAGAAACTAACTAACATGAGTCGTACTTGAAGGTTCAATATGGGCGCCTATGTTCCACTTTTATACGAAGTAGAAAAGCGTTATGCTCCTTCCCGTTGTTCTTTATTCAAAGCAAAGAACACGTGTGTACCACAGAATAGGAATAAATATTTCGTTATTCTATAGCAGAAAAAGCTTTTCTACTAAACACCGTTGTCACTTCGTGCATGCCTGGCAAATTCCAAACCCCAATTTTGAAATCTGATTTGGAATACTTTCTGAAGGTAATTTGGGAAAATGATGAATCAAACCCATAATAATGATGTTCAAATTTTCATTTGCAGTAATAACCCAAATTCAGGAAAAACCCCCATCAATTTGCCTCGCAAGCCTTTCAGCTCTCGTGTCTGTACGCGGCTTAAGGGGCCTTTTGTGCGAGGTAGATTCAGGTATTTGGGTAATCGGGGATTCGTCCTATTGGTCGAGAGATTCACCCTATTGGCTGACGACGATCACGTGATCGTCATTGGCCAATAGGAAGGAATCTCCGATTACCCAAATACCCGAATCTCCCTAGCACAAAAGGTAGCATTAAAAGTCCTTGTATTTTCAACTAGCTGACGTCACTCATTTTACAGATGAGCACACGTTTTGAACGATTGGAGAAAGAATAAGAAGAATCTCAGTGAACTGCCATAGAAATAGAGAACTGGGACAGCTGGCCTGATGTCCTGTGCAGCTGGCCAACAGTAGACTCTAGAGAAAAAGAAAAGAGGATTTCTCTGCAGTAGACCTAACGTCCAAGCTGATAAATAGACAAAAGGATGATACATTTGACAGTTGTTTTGTGTTTATACTGTATGTAAACTGAAAAAAGGATAACTAATGAATTAAAAGGTGCTGTGATATGTCTGAAATCCAGTGGAGTGCGTTGGCTATCGTCAAATTGAAAAAACAGTTCAATCATAGTGAAATTAACTGTTTCTGTTCCAGAGTTTTTGTGAGGTAAGTGTTATTCTAATCTGTCAATTTTCTGTCAATAATTTGTCTCCGCTCTCGTTGTGTCAAAAATTGCATTTATAACGTGTACCCAATAAAACCGCTCAATTTTGAAATGTATAATTGACTTCATTATTGTTTATAAACTAATTAATTGATGTATTTAAGCAAAAGTATCTTAGGATCACAAAATGTCTCTGGATTGCTCAAGTACCACTAAAACACCGGATATCAATGACTTCGTCGTAGTTAAACCAATAAGCAAAGGTGCCTTTGGAAAGGTGTTTTTAGGCTATAAGAAATCGAATGATAAAGTGATGTACGCAATCAAAATGATGAAAAAGACTGAAATGGTCAACAAAAATATGGCGACCCAAGTTGTAAATGAAAGGAATGCCTTGGCACTTACGAACTGCCCATTTTGTGTGAAATTATATTACTCTTTGCAGACTTCTACATCGATTTATTTAGTTATGGAATTTATGGTCGGCGGTGATTTGAAATCGCTCCTTAGTGTTTATGGATTTTTCGAAGAAACAATGGCATCATTTTACATTGCTGAAGTATGTTTAGCCTTGCAATATTTGCACAGTCATGGCATTATTCATAGGGATATAAAACCTGATAATATGCTGCTTTCTAAGGAAGGACATGTGAAATTAACTGATTTTGGATTATCGAAGGTTCTGATTCACAGAGATTTGGAAATCTCTGATTTTGAAAACACCACACCAAATTTATGTGCTAGGACGCCTGGGCAATTATTAAGCTTAACTTCACATTTGAGTTTTGGATCAGGAAATTCCAAATATGTCAGTACTAATACTAATCTTAATAATGATTCTATATCAGAATCCTTCAGCGTTATTGAATCTCAAAATAATTCATCTGTTCTTAAAGAAAGTAATAAAACAAATTTAACTTCAAATAAAGTTGATTTATCGAAGCAGCAAACAGCTTTGTCTGGGGTTAACTTTTTATCGGCAGAGTTCCCAAGAAATCAAAGTGAGACTGATAATAGTTCATATCATACGTGTAATAGTAATCAAGAAGATTCAACTAAGGAAATGAGTGAAAACATCACTAATGTGTCTGAATGTTCACCAATTAGTCGAAAAATTCCCACAAGATATGGACTAAGTAATGTAAGAGCAAAACGAAAGTTACATTCTCCTTCCCCCTCTAACTCCTATAAGACGTATGTCCGAACAGGCCTCACAGGTCAAATGGAAATACTGAAATTAGATAAAACCAGTCCACTGAAAGGAGGTGTAACATTCTCAACTCCTGTTTCAACGGATAAATTTAAAATGAAAACGACAAGGTTTGAATTACCAAGGAGCATACATGAAAATCAAAGGCCTTCCAGTAGCAGAAGTAACAATATAGTAAGCCCAATTTCACAAACTGAAGAATGTACACCAAAGACTCCGAGAACTCCTTACCGAACCCCAAAATCCGTTAGAAGAGCCAGGTGGAGCTCAGATCAAAGAATTTTAGGTACTCCAGATTATCTTGCTCCAGAATTACTACTGAAGCAAGGTCATGACTGTGCAGTTGATTGGTGGGCGTTAGGAGTATGTTTATATGAATTTGTAACTGGTTTCCCTCCTTTCAATGACTCTTCTGCTAAAAAAGTTTTCAAAAATATACTGGAACATAATATCGAATGGCCTACAGGTGAAGAATCGTTGTCAATAGAAATGATTGATGCTATTGAATCTCTATTGAACCACGATCCCGAGTTGAGACCCAAAGCCTATGAAATGATGAAAATGGATGCCTTTAAAAAGATCGATTGGGATAACTTGTTGTCGATGACGCCACCATTCATTCCCGACCCATTTGACCCACAAGACACAGGATACTTTCAAGCAAGGAATGAACTGTTGAATTTCAACCTTTCAAATTTTGATTTGATCTAATTCATGGAATTGCCTTTCTGTAGATATCATTCAAGTATTACCATGCTTGAGAAGATGAATTCCATATTAGAGAAAGAACTACGGTTACCTATTAATTTATTATTGTTATTTATCAATCAATTCTGCAGAAGGTTTCCTTCAGATTCACAGCATTTATCTTGTATCTCGAAGAACATTGGTTGAATTATTTCAGTTTGCAATCATTGGCACACATCTTGAAGGAATGTTGCACATAAAATGCTAATGTTCAAAAAATGTTCCATGTTTTTCTCAGAAATTGAGACTATATAAAATTGCTGCTATTTTATCATTCTTCATTAGATTTTTTTTGTTGAGTTTTACTTTTATATGATTCAAAAGATTTGAATATGTCCAATCTGAATAATACATGAAATATAAAAGTGATTAATGTAATAATTTATGTTTCGATGAGTTATGTGATAAACTGAGAAATAAAAATGTGAAACTTCAGCGAATTATTATTATATAATAACCACACTAAAATAATGTTTCTGAAATCTCAACATGGGGTATAAAGAATTTCAAAATTCAAAAAGTATGAATAAAATTGTACAAAATTGAACCATGTCAAATCAACTCATTAAAGTGCTGAACTTTGTACTAACAGAGTTCCCATTTTTTCTGGAACCTTAAAAGTTCTCAATCTTGTAATGCCATTGCTGTTTTGTTAGGGGGTTACATCCCACCTGCGACCTCAAGGTCTGTTGTGCCCTTGTAACTCCATGGGCCTCATAATTTCCTACAACGTTGATGTAGATTCAGATACTTATGAATTCAATGATATTCTGGCCTTAATAATAAGTGCATTCGTAATTTTTGCAGGTACAAAGCTGAAAAATACCAGTCATCTGGAGATAGTCCTGAAGAATTCTTTTTAAACGATATTGTGCTACATAGAGTTAAAGTGAAATCAGATGTGAGTACCTATTGTTTATCGAAAAATGGTTTCCAATATCCCTTCATGCGCAAAATAGTGTTATTGTTCAGCTCAACTGCATAAAATCATTTGGTCGTATAGAGGAGGTGCTTGAATTCGAAGTTTATGGGTAGAATCTTCCGACTTGAACAAGAAAAAATTTCAGTAAAAATGAATTAAGGTCTCTTTTTTTTCAAACGGGATCGTAGTTTGTCTGCTAATAATACTAATATAATTTTTTTTATTACGGTCGAATAAAAACTTGGAGATTAGTAGTGAAATGCTGACTCTCAATCATGGAAGTTAGGCAGGCCAAACGGAAACATAATAACTTCTCAAAGAAACTCATTAGAACTCGATATATGTAGAGCAGAATTTGGGCTTAATTACGAAAGTTGAAATCGTAAATGATTAAAATTAGCCCAGGAGTAACCAAAGGCATCTACTCTTATCTTGCAAACGTCATAGTCATTTTCAATGTCGACTTGGACATCTCCTATGTCTGATTTGAACATGTGACCACATTCAATAAGGTTTTTAATTCCGACTTATTTTGATCCATTGTTACAGGAGGGGGATTTGTAGGCCAAATCCAATTGAATTGCTTGTCAAAAATGACTGTTTTTTTTTCAGAAAACACCAATTTTTTTTCGGAATATGTATTTTTAGTGTTTTTAAGGTGAGAATAATATGGTTTCCAAAAAATGATTTAATCACAACAACAAAAATACAATTGAAGCTCTTTGAAGGTTTGCGGGTTAACTTCAAACATCTTTGGGGGCACCACGTTTCGTCCTGACCTGGTCTGAGGGAACTCTTCAGGGCATGCGCTACGCTGAGCCATTTCCTGCCTTCGTGACTGAACATCTGTTATGTGGATCATAAAGGTGTGTGCAAGATCGTCGGAGATAACCAGGATAATAAGATGTTGAGAGGATGTACTGAGTACAGGCGGAAACTCCCGCTGCAAGTTGACCAACGCAAACAGCGTGGCGTGACTTGAGTAAGGGTTGAGAGAGGGCGCGCGCTACACAATGTTCGTAAATGTTCGAAATTCTATAAAACACCAAAATTCTGACAATTTCAGAAAATCATACATGTATTCATCTTCAATACAAAATATTATATATTAATAACTGGTTGGCATTGCACGCTACCCACTAAATGACTATCCTGCTCAATATGCTTCCCAAGTTGTAGCAAAAGATTGCGTAGATTTTGAAGCGTTTTTGGCTGTGGTCTCAAAGATCCTTTGTAATTTTGGTCCCAAGCACGCTCGATTGGATTTAGGTCAGGGGATCCTGGAGGTACTGCTGGATGCGTGGTTCCCCGTTTTTCTTTTTACATTAATCATCTGGTGGAATCTACGTGTATTTTTTATTTTATTTATTTATTTTATTTTTATTTATTACATTTTAATCTACAAATCAACTAATAGTTGTTCTCGCAGATGTAAGATTTTATACATTTAATGAATTTTGAATAATTCTCACACAACCTAAAGGATCTGATCTGTATTTTTGGAAACATTGGAAAAATAAAATTTTGATTGGGTATATCTACGGAATCATTGGGCGGATTTTACCCATTCACGAATTCGACCTTCGTAATTAAGCCCCAAACCTACTCTACAAATATCGAGTTTCTAAGTCGTTTCTTCCGGCCGACTGCGTAAACACAATAACTTCCGAAAGAAACAACTTAGAAACTCGATATTTGTAGAGAAGGTTTGGACCTTAATTACGAAGGCCGAATTCGTGAATGGGTAAAATCCACCCAATGATTCCGTAGATATACCCAATCAAAATTTTATTTTTCCAATATTTCCAAAAATACAGACCAGATCGAATTGAAATCCAGTACTTCATCGAAAATAACAGTTCGAAGTTTCATACAGAATTTAATGAGGATGATATGATGAAAAAATCATATAAATTTTTTTTTTCAAATTGTTCTAATAACCCGATTATCACGAAATTTTGCACAAAGTTGTCTTTCAGCATCTTAAAACTAGCTGTGAAGTTTAATCAGGACTGAATCAGTATTTCTCGAGAAATACCAAAAAAATCAACGATATCGAGAAGAAAACCTCGAAATTTGACATATTTTTTCCCGATATCTCCAAAACTTATGATCGTATCGAGCTGAAATTTAGTACACTGCTGTGAAATTACAAGGTCAAAGTGTGAGTATAATTTTTTTTGGATATGATGAATGGTTCCCGAAAAAAAAATTTTTTTGTAAAAAAATTTCGAAAAAAATTTTTTTTAAAATTTATTGACAATATGATCTTGACGAAATTTGGCTCAAAGTTGCGAGTCGTTATACTCCACCAAACTGCCAAGTTTGAATCCAATCGCTCAAGTAGTTTCTGAAATAAAAAATAAATAACTTCAAAACTTCAAATGCCTATAAATCCGAAACTATTCGATCGATTTGGCCCATTAACGAACTTAACCGCGGCATTCCAATGCGCGACCTACCCTGAAAGTTTCAAGTCGCTAGCTCGCTTCGTTCGACAGTTATCGTGTCTACGGACGGCCAACCGGCCGGACAGAATCGATTTTGACACCGGATTCGTCATCAGTGAGTCCAACCTAGTCGATTGAGACCATTTTCGGCTCAATCATCGAAAATTACAGACATTTGGACAAAACGATAGCACGCTGTTCCCCTAGAACATGCGCGCAAAAATGGGGGGATCGAGGGGCGGTTCGTTCATATGAGTCGACATCATAATTTTTTTTTAAATTTGTATTATTTTTTTTTGATGTGTACTGCCCACGTACAAGTTTCGAACTTTTGTGGGAAACTAAATGTTTATTTGTTTAATATAAAATACTTTCTGTTATGTATGATGTTTTGGGTGACAAATAAACATTATTATTATTATTATTATTATTATCAGTACTCTTCGACTATTAGAAAAACGTACATATATGAACTCTAGTTAAAATACTATCTCCTCCTGGGTTTTTGAGGAACAGAATCACACAATTTGGGGAACAGAAGATATTGGTCACATGCAGTCTTGTTCAACTAGCATCTTAAGGGCTCTGTAGGTATAGTAATAGTTATCGAGGTAAAAGTTGGCATAATGAAAATTGCATTTTAATTGCGCACGTCCGTTTGATCTTATTTAAAATGAAATACAGACTTGAGAGGAATTCATTGTTATGCTTGTGACACACGTATGGACAAAAACAAATTAAATCTTTCATCACGATGAACAGGAGGACCTTTCTTTAGTCGTTTTAAGTTCACATTACAATTGAAGAAAAAAATTAGATGATAAGGAAAATATGCATCTTCAAAATATCCATAATTTTTGACGAGCAGTTTATATTGAAACAATTATTTTCTGATATTGATACTTTGAAATTATACCACATGTAATTGGGGTTGTCCTTGCATACAATTTGGAAATAAGATTAGGTAATATTCTTTTTCAGGCAGAGAATGAACCTGTGAGTTGTTATTGTAGTGCATCTCATACAGACACATTATCAACAGACGAACATGATAGTCTCAGGGAATGTTCAGAAGGTAGACCACTTTTAAGGAATGATAGTGGTACAGATGTTACAAACTCAGGCAAACAAGATATATTTCTTGATTGGCAAAAATACTGGTCCTTGAATGGAGAAAAATTGATTTGGGAATCATGGATAGCAAAATATAGCGACTATATCAACCCAGGATATTTAAGTTACCACGGCGAAGGCACCGCACAATCAGTATCAGATAGCAATATAAAATCCGAAATCGTGAAACCTCATTTAACGAAATTTAATTTTGATGACAATATTCAGAAAAATAATACCAAAATCTTTCAACGTGAGTTATCTGAAAATGAAGATACACTAAACAATGATATTTCTGAGGGATGGAATCCTCTTTCCCCATCGAGCATCGACTGTGACACCGAAAATGAACAGCTCTTGAGACCTCGTTGCAGCTCCCATACAGGCAGTTCCGTGAGAACTGTCGATTCTATGACCAATGTCACACGTATGACTGTATCATCGGTAGATTTCAATAAAAGCCCTTCGGATAGTCTCTCTTCAGTGAGTTCAGTAGAGAGTTCTATTAGCTCAACTTCTTCAGATGAAGAAGACGGAGAAAATGGAAACGAGTGGAATCATTTGTGGAAAATACATTATGAGGAAGAATATCTCATGCAGTACAATAAATTCCTTTCAGACAGAGGTGATTAATTTTAATTTATTAAGGAGATTGATTGAGAGCCATTTGTAGATTGTTTTATATACCTTCAATTAATGTAGTAGCTTTTAGAATTTATTTATTTTAATGTAATTGAGAATCTCTGCAACTTTTTCTGAAAATTTCACCTGGGTCTGTGAGAATTGCGAGGTACAACTTTTTTTCAAGGCGTTTCTCGAGGATGGCAATAATCAGGGTGTAGAAGGTAGTAGAGTAGTCCTTTAAACGAGACATAACACAGGTGGATCTTTCCTGGGACCCTATTCTTGAATGTTGTGGTATATACGTTCACTATCGTTCCATCAAAAATACACCGCTTTTCCTTGACAACAGCGTCGACACGCCTATTTTCTCCCATCCCC
This sequence comes from Myrrha octodecimguttata, assembly GCA_958510865.1. NCBI lineage: Eukaryota > Metazoa > Arthropoda > Insecta > Coleoptera > Coccinellidae > Myrrha > Myrrha octodecimguttata. The sequence continues at coordinate 62,229,884 of OY294056.1, forward strand.
GATTCAAGAATAGGGACCCTGTGGGAGTGTCTGTGTTCTCTTGTGGAAACTTATTTGCTGAAAAAGTCTACCCACCGTTCTGCTATCAGCCCGGGTTCATAGAGCACTGGAGAACTTTTTAGAAGGATTCAAGTCCTGGCTTATATCTTCAGTGATGGAGGTGGTTGATGTTAAAAGAGCTTCACCCTGCTATATATATCGCGGTCAATCTCTCGTTGGGATCGCGCGACAATGAGGAGCAGCTCCTTCTTGCAGTTGTACGTCATAGGGCCTGATACTTAAGGAAGCTCGGTAGAAAGGTGGGATGGTTTCACATGCAGTGCTGGATTTGAAGGGACGATTTGACATGACGCGTGCCGCGTGAAATGTACACTTATTATTGACTCCTCGCAAAGTCGTACTGAACGTATCTAAGCGAGGCGCATGCATGTAGCTTGTAAGAAAAAAAATGGATTGTGTTTATTGCTGCTCACTTATATATTAGTAAAACTTGCATCTTGTTTGGTGGTATATTTTTTGTACTATTACCGAATAAATATTTCATTGCATATGGTACTATGCTTATACACCATGTATATTGTCACATTCGAGCCTTTGGACTTTTTCATACCGTCCACGATAAGTACTTTCTTTGACTGCCGACCACGGTCGTCAACGTTTGGATGTTCGCAAAGTACGTCAGTATTAGGCAGACAGATAGTATGATTTCGATTTCAACAACGCAACACGATTTACGTATCTAGTACTTCTCAATTGATCGATAAAATACAGGAAAGTAGAATTAGGGCGGATTCATTGTAACGACGAATTGCGGTACGCAGAAAATAAATGAACGACAATTAGGAAATGCACAGATAATACACCGTATTCGTTGTAACAAGAATTTAGGTCTAGCCTTTCAGAGCAAATAATATCTAGAATATAACGGAGTTACTTCTGGGGGCGAGAGTTCGTTTTTTTCAAAAAAACTTTCTGGTGCAAATGGTTGAAAAATATCGTAAGAATGCGCAATGTTGCCACACTTCATAATCAAGGATTTTCGGGAAAATAAAAACTGAAATGGAGTGAAAAATGGAAAAATAACATTGTACATTCTCACAAAAGAATTAAGTACATCCCAAAAAAAATTTTCAAAAAATACTCATCGACGCCTGCAGAACGACACCACCTTTTTTTCTATAAACGTCGAAATTTCTCAGAATTCTAATATTTCACGCGGCTATTGGGAACATTTGAGCATGCAGACCTAGTCCGGGTGCCTGACCTTGAGATATGAACGAGGTTTAATGAAACTCGAATGTGGCTGTGTTGCCTAGCCGTAATTAAGCACCACGTGGTATTGTTTGCTCTTAAGGCTAGATAATACGGTGCATTTTTTTTACGAATTTTCGAATTATTGCTAGCTGATTTTCTGCGTGCCGCAATACGTTGTTACATGAATTCGCCTTTAGTCTGCGAAAAAAAAGGTTGGTGTTACATAAAACTGAAGCCACTATTATCACACTGGTACTTTTTGATCGATACTCGTATATTTCCTGTTTCAGTGTTGAAAAAATGGAAATAGATTCTCCTCAAGAATGTGGATGACCTTGGCGGCAGCAGAAGAAAATTATCGAAAAACCAAAGAAAATAGAAAAGTGAATCAGAAAAAATGAAATTTGGAAAATGAACTGATCAAAGCTCGTGTGGATTTTTTTGAGCTTTTTTATGCTTATCATTTGCTAAAAGCAGACCGTAATGTACAAGTTACATAAATGTTATTCGAAGTTAAACAAACCTCACAAAATTTGGGAGGGGATGAGAGAGAGAAATTCGATTTATGATGGTGCTTCAGTTTTAAACACTCCATGGATGAGCGTTTCTACTTGAGATTTTGAATGGTTTCAGTTTATTTCAAGTCATTGAGAAATAAGATATTTTTGAAAAAATTAAACATTGGTTCCTTGGCATATCTTTATGAGAATGTATATTTTACAGATTACAACGATTCATTAGAATCATCTTCCAGACTGAATCAACATAGCCAAAATAATTTCACGGCTAAACATAAGTTAGATCATTCTAAAACTGAGAACTGTTCAGAAAGAAGCCATCTTGGCACTTTATTTTCTAAATTGGAAATGGATAATCAAACTTCTGAAAATTCTGAATTGTCAGAAAGGGAAGAGTCGATTTGTGATGAGAGAACACAAAGGATTGCCCTTGGATTGCCTGCCGCATTTGGAAAACATGATGATCAGTATCCTGGTGATTCAACAGAGAAGTCTAACAAGTAAGATATTATCTATTTTTCATTGTTCATCCATATTAAGCGGACTATTTCTTTTTAACAATCTTTCGAAATGGACATCATATAAAATGCGTTGATAACTTATCACAAAAAATTCAAAAAATGTTTGTGCTTTGCTAGAAGATTTATTTATTTATGCTTTGAAATGTGGACATTACTAAGCATGGCGGCATATCCACTCAAATAATCCATCAATAGAAGCTAATTTTTTCGTTCTTGCTTGATACAAACTCACTTCCAAAACTTTATGCATGTATTATGTATGGTTTGGGGCCTTCATTGAAGAGCAGTTAAGAATAATTCAAGGCTAGCTACGGTGTTACATTTCTTAAGAGCCTGTATAATATTATGGAGGCCAATGACCGAGTGATAAACAATTTTGAATAAAAAGGATTTCCCATACGCGATAATTTCGAGTTGGTACTTGTTGAATGCACTAGGTATATTCTGTATGTATTGTGTACTGAAGATCGAGATCGAGTTCAGTTGTCGAACGTCGAACACGCAAGTTGTTTACTGAGTAAGTTTGACATTGAATCAGGTAGTAGAAGTGGATATTTAATTCTTCATAATATTATATTCTTGCCAATACTATTCATTCTTTGTTATACAGTGGATTAGACTCAACGGAATCGCAACAAAGATTTCAAACACCTAATGAAAAATTTGCATGTCTGCGTACTCAAATTCCTAGAACTTTGTATGAAAAATATTGATTTTCAAAGAGTATGCTTTCATTCATGTCTATTTTCATCTTGAATGAAGATCAAAATATCTTGTTTTCCATTCAAAATTTTATTCTATTTTCGTAGCTGTATGATGAATTCCCTTAAAAATCTTAATGACTGGAACTGTAAAAACATCTCCTTTGTAGTCTATAATTTCAGGATGGAAGCGTTAACGATCTTTCCTTCAATATATATATTTTAGTAAGTTTTGATCGTAAATTTTTGAAGTAGTATCTGTATTGATGCGATGATGCAAACAACAGTGGATGAATTGCAATTATAAAACCATTAGTCACTACTGATATGCCCACAGTTAGACTTGTTTAAAAAAGGAAAATAATATAAGAGATGCTCTGATACGTACAAAACAAAGATGGTGTGACAAGGACCTAGTAAGATGTAGACAAAGAAAATTATTAGACGGCGCAATTTCAACTCTCGTAAAATGATAATAGCATTGTTTAATAATTCCTCATTAAACAATATGGTAATAGCAATATGACATATGAATATATGCCGGCCGGAAATACGAAAATGAATCAGCTCGCAGGGGTTTTTGTTTGAAACAGCAGTATAGATAAGAGAGATAAAGGTCAAGGGCACTGTGCTAAATTTAACTTATTTTATTTGCGCTCATGTTCTAGGGAACAATGTGTTATCGTTTTGTCTAAATGTCTGTAATTTTCGAATTATTACGAACGACTAGGTTGGACTCACTGATGACGAAACCGTTGATTTTGTCCGATTGTTCTATTTTTTTTTCAAATATTCGATATTCTGCGATCTTTTAGTAGTCATATTGTTCTCAAATATTTTCTATGAACCTTCAAGCTGCCATTAACCCCTTTTCAGCTACCGTCTGGGGCGCACCCGATGTGCCTCGGAGGCGCGCCAGAACAGTCGTGTTCCAGTACGCGGGATCGTGAGACCCCCGTGCTTCCTACCCCTTTTCCCTGATGTATCAATCAAATTTGCGGTGCTTCATGCACTCACAGCAAAATTTGTCATAATTTGCCGGTACATCGTCTCGTTCTCGAAATAGCGTGAAGCCCCAGGGGTTCACGCGCTTTACTAGAAAGCCATTATTGTTCAATCAAGACCTGGATTTCAATTCGAAATCGGCCTTCGTAATTAAGCTCCAAACCTACTATACAAATTGTGTTCCGAAGTTGCTTCTTCGGGAAGTTATTGTGTTTACGAGAGGAGTTAACTCTCATTTTTGAACTAGATATCGCAAGTCAACTTCTATGTATAATTTTTTAGTTGAAATTGATTTAGTTCAATCCAAAATGCATGGAAAACCAGTTGTCTACTCTTTCCTACAATTACCCAATAAATTTTTGAGTCCAAAACCAGGAACAAGATTTGTTTAATATTGTTTTTTTCCCCTCTGTAAACGCTGATGGCTCTGAGGTCGCTTTGTCAAGTTCAGACAATCAATTATGCTGAATATAAATATGACTTCAGTTAAAATATTTACTATTTTTCAAAAACTGAATTAGACATTTGGAACGTTACGTGTATCTAGTTGCTACGATTGGTTGACTGCTCCTATTTAGGATTCTTACTTATATATGAGTACAACCACATTCATTCTTATAAAGTCAGTCGATAGGCTTTGGTTTATCAAGGTTTTGTAACTAGAAATGAGCCAGGTTGGCACCACTGAAATATCAAGGTCAAAATAATTCGGCTGGACGTTGTTGATTCTTAGATATTTCTGTCAATGACTATGGTTTGGTTTAGTTACATACGCAAGTATTAAGCCCTCTATGTAGGATGGACAACGCCGCGTAGTTATCAGTTAACAGGAATGTTAGTAAAATTACTATAACCTTACATTTGTTAGTTATACAGAGTGGAATGTGTCAAACTTTCATGTTCTATCGACTGACTTCATAAAAGTGAATGAAGTACCTACATGTATATGTGAAGAAGAAATATAGGATTTATTTTTAGAAGACTTTCATGGATACACGAAGTTATTTTGAAGCCATAACAGCGGATATTACGAAACGATTAATTGATATTACTCATCAATTTTATTTTATAGTTTGAATCCCCTCGAAAAATGTACTTCATACATGCATTGATGACTCACTTGGAACATTTGAGAACTTCCTAGTCCTGATTCAAATATATAGAGATATCTAATTGAATACTATTGTTTAGGTCGAACGCTGAGTCTAGTACTTTCAATTCATCAAGGAATAAAATAAAAGCCGCTTTCAATTTACTCGGTATTGAGTTCATTGAAAATAAGGATGACTTGATGGGCGGTAAGGTGGAATATAAAATGAAACACATTCGTTCTCAGAACCTCCATCTGCGATTGAGGGGAGAAAAACGACCGAGGCATACCTACTTTGATGATGAAGGAAATCCGAGTTCTGAAAAAAATGAGGAGGTAAGTTATAATAATAATAATGAATAACCAAAATATTAAAGGGCGATACATGTGTGATTGATGATGACTATCCGGCAAAACTTGGGGGTGTAACCCTAAAATACTGAGATGGATGTACATCATGATTGTAAGATCGATAATAACATACGGGGCAGTAGTTTGGTTATGAGAACATGCCCGACTAGAGCACTTGAGGTCATCATAGATCTCAGTCCTCTACATCTAGTGATCAAAAGGGTAGCCCATGAAGCTATCCTTAGAATCTCTAGGGAAGGTACAGGGAATGAGAGAATCAAAAGTCAGAGAGCTTGGTCCTCCCTGAACAAGTACATCTCATTAGCGAACCTACCTAGTGATGTTATGATTAAAAAAGTAAGCATCGAGAAGAACTTTGACTGAATGCTATGTAAAAGGGAAGAATGGGAAAAGGAATACACTACCCAAAACTTCAAAGCAAATACCGTTAAATGGTATACAGATGATTCTAAAACCACGACGGGGGCCGGCGCTGGAGTATACGGGCCTAGAACTAAATGTACACTATCGCTAGGCTCCTACGCGAGTGTTTTTCAGGCAGAAATACTTGCTATCGAAAGATGCATTGACATAAACCTGGAAAGAAACTATCAAGGGTGTGACATAGTGATCCATTCTGATAGTCAGGCTGCTATTAAAGCACTGAACTCCTATGTCATCGACTCAAAGCTGATATGGGAGTGCCGAAGGAAAAACTCAATGAAGTAGGCAAGAACAACAAGGTCTCCTTAGTCTGGGTTCCTGGGCACTCAGGAATCAAGGGAAATGAAGAGGCCAACACTCTAGCCAGAAAGGGAGCACAAACGCTACCTACTGGCCCAGAACCTTTCTGTGGTATAGGCAAATGTACCTATAAGAAAGAGTTTTTGGAGAAAGAAGAAAATGAAAGAGGGGCACTCTGGAGGAATTCTCCAGGAATGGAACACTCTAAAAAGTTCCTTCGGAACTTTGAAATTGCTAGATCCAAAAATCATCTGGATCTCAGTATGAATAAGTTACGCCTCCTCACTGGTTTCCTCACAGGACACTGTCGCCTAAGGAAGCACATGATGAGAATGGGCTTATCAGAAACTGACGAGTGCAGATTTTGTGGGGAGGAGGAGGAAACCCCTGTCCACCTGATCACAGAATGCCTCGCCATTGTGAGCCTGCGCAAAAGATACCTTGGACAGGAGCATTATAGGAGGAATGAGAACTTAGCCTCCTTGAAGCCCTCACAGATATTAGAATTCATCAGAGCTCTAGAGCTGGAGGGCGAGCTGTAGGTTGCGAAAACAGCTCTGACAAGGGGGCACAATAGACCTTAAGATCGCAGTGGAACGTAACCCCTTACCAACTATAACTATATGATCTTTTTGGTGAACTTGGTCTTTCAGTGGTTCAATAACATCTTACCTGTAAGACACAAGAGAAGAATGGTACCTTTTCATTCAGTCGGCTATTAAGGAAGCTGAGTCTACTAAGTATTGTTTCTTTGTCTTCTTCAGTTCTTTACATTTATAGTGCTTGTCTATGTGTTTAAATATTGATCTGTATAAAACTAACTGACATCTTACCCATATATCATCATTTTTTACATGGTAGCCAATAGTACATTCAACTTATTTGTTTTACAGTCTAAATATGTTTTCAAAAAAGATCCAAACTGGAATCCTAAAGGTAATTTTTGCGCGCATGTTCTAGGGGAACAGCGTGCTATCGTTTTGTCCAAATGTCTGTAATTTTGGATGATTGAGCCGAAAATGGTCTCAATCGACTAGGTTGGACTCACTGATGACGAATCCGGTGTCAAAATTGATTCTGTCCGGCCGGCCGTCCGTAGACACGATAACTGTCGACATAAGCAAGCTAGCTACTTGAAACTTTCAGGATAGGTTGCGCATCAAAATGCCGCGGTTAAGTTCGTTAATGGGCCAAATCGGTAGAATAGTTTCGGAGTTATAGGCACTTGAAGTTTTGAAGTTATTTATTTTTTATTTCAGAAACTACTCAAGCGATTGGATTCAAACTTGGCAATTTGGTGGAGTATAACGACGCGCAACTTTGAGCCAAATTTCGTCAAGATCATATTGTCAGTAAATTTAAAAAAAAAATTTTGTCGAAATTTTTTTACAAAAAAATTTTTTTTTCGGAAACCATTAATCATATCAAAAAAAAATTATACTCACACTTTGACCTTCTAATTTCACAGCAGTGTACCAAATTTCAGTTTGATACGATCATAAGTTTTGGAGATATCGGGAAAAAATATGTCAAATTTCGAGGTTTTCTTCTCGATATCGTTGATTTTTTCGGTATTACTCTAGAAATACTGATTCAGTCCTGATTAAACTTCACAGCTAGTTTTAAGATGCTGAAAGACAACTTTATGCAAAATTTCGTGATAATCGTGTTATTAGAACAATTTGAAAAAAAAAATTTCTATGATTTTCTCATCATATCATCCTCATTAAATTCTGTCTGAAACTTCGAACTGTTATTTTTCGATGAAGTACTGGATTTCAATTCGATCTGATCTGTATTTTTGGAAATATTGGAAAAATAAAATTTTGATTGGGTATATCTACGGAATCATTGGGTGGATTTTACCCATTCACGAATTCGGCCTTCGTAATTAAGGTCCAAACCTTCTCTACAAATATCGAGTTTCTAAGTTGTTTCTTTCGGAAGTTATTGTGTTTACGCAGTCGGGCGGCAGGCTGACGTAAACACAATAACTTCCGGAAGAAACGACTGAGAAACTCGATATTTGTAGAGTAGGTTTGGGGCTTAATTACGAAGGTCGAATTCGTGAATGGGTAAAATCCGCCCAATGATTCCGTAGATATACCCATTCAAAATTTTATTTTTACAATATGTCCAAAAATACAGATATGATCGAATTGAACTCCAGTAATTTATCAGAAAAAAATTTCAAAAAGCACTGCCGTGAAGGCAGCAGCTTTTGCGCGCACGTTCAAATTCGTTGCTGAAGCGGTCATCTACATTGAACATGCGCGCAAAAGTTGCTGCCTTCACGGCAGTGCTTTTTGGAATTTTTTCATTAAGTATTTTATTTTTGGCAACACAGCTAAGTCAGCGGCGAACTCCCCTCGGGTTTTGTTTTTTGTTGAAAAGTAAACAAACCTCAGATTCCTCCACTTATCTTCGCATCAACACATTGTTTGTCTATCAGGCATAAGGCCTATCTATAATTATTATTCATCGATCTGAGGCCCTAACACTTTCCACACTAGCCTTGTTGTATTATTTTAATGGCGGTCTGTCAAAGATAGTTGTTAAAAAATCCGGTAAAGGACATTGCAACCATTAGAAATTCTATGGGGTCAAAAATGCTAAGAGACAAGTTATTTCGAGCACACTTTCAAAAGTAACGGCCGTTTTGCGAGCTTTTTCTAGATAATAGAACTGTTATCATTTTCTCGTAATCTCAAAACATTCTATTCCGATCGAATAAAAACTTGATAGGGAATTGTAAAGAACTGAGGGTAAAACTTGCACAATTTCTTAGAAACACTGCTAATTTCAATGGAACATCCAACTTTTAGGAAAATCCACAAAGTATTTTGTCGGATTGTTCAGAAACTAAAGCCAGTTCAGCCGAAGAAGATATTACAACTACTGAACAATCTATTAGGCAGAAACAGAATGAGGAGAGAGAAGTTGGCTCATCTAAGAAACGAAAGCGTAGGAAAAAAACCAATATTCCTCCAGAAATAAGGGGGAATTCGAAGTTGAAAAAGTATTGGATCAGAAGATTTTCTCTTTTCAATCGATTCGATGAAGGAATAAAACTGGATGAAGGTATGGTTCATATTATGTTTTTTGATCAACTAGCGCGCTCAAAGAGAAGTTTAAGTGAATTGACAAATAATATTTTCATGATATCTATATCAATCGTATACATTATTCCATTTTGCGCGCACGTTTTGGGGAACTGCCGGCTGTTCGGAGGCACCATTCCGGCGTACGGAGGATCCTGTCGACTTGAATCTTTCAGGGTAGGTTGCTTTTCAAAATGCGACTGTTAAAGTCGTTAATGGGCAAAATCGGACGAACGGTTTCGGCATAGCCATTTGAAATTTTGAGTTTTTCCCTGATATTTAAACTGGACAGTTAGTTGAAGCATAACAATGCGCAACTTTTCGCAAAATTTTGTTGAGATTATCCTGTCAGTGATAAAAAAAAATTTTTTTCGGAAATAATTTATCATGTTCGGAAAAAACGCCTGCTCAGACCTTGAGATTAATATTGCACAGCCGTGTACGAAATTTCAGTTTGAAACAATCAAAATTTCGAAAATTTTGATTGATATTTGTAAAAAAAAAAAATTAATTTTGTAGTTATTTCCTCGGTTTTTTCCGAAATGAATAAAATATTACGGTTTCAGTCATGATGAAACTTAGCAACTAGTTCGAAAATACTGATGAACAAACTTGAGCAAAATTTCGCTATTAGAACAATTTGAAGAAAAATATTTTCAAATTTTATTCCAAATATTTTATATTCTGCGATCTTTTATGATCAACATAATATTATCCTTAAGAAATTCTGTATGAATCTTCTGCCGTCATTTTTCGATGAAGTACTGAATTTCAATTCGATATTATCTGTATTTTTGGTAATATTGGGAAAAAAAATTTGGAATGGGTATATCTGCGGAATCATTGGGTATCTTCGTAATTAAGGTCTAAACCTACTCTTCAAATATAAAGTTTCTTAATCGTTTCTTCCGAAAGTTATTGTGTTCACGATCGGCCGTTGTTTAGGGCTTAATTGGGAGATAACCAAATCTTTCCATCAGGTAGTAAAGATGCGTTTGACAGGGTCAATACGTGAAAAGATAACCGCCTTGGTAACGAATTTGAACATGCGCGCAAAAGCTGCTGACTTGACGTTAGTGGTCTTCTATTTTTTGATATGAAAATGTAAATTTTTTTTACAGAAAGTTGGTACTCTGTTACACCTGAATTGGTTGCGAAGCACACTGCAGAAAAATGTAGAACTGATGTAATTATTGATGCTTTTTGTGGAGCAGGGGGCAATGCTATCCAGTTTGCCTCTACCTGTAGGAAAGGTAATAAATTGAAGAATGAATCTCTCGAAAATATACCATTTCACAAAAAACCGCCTAAATAGGGTAGAAGATGCATCTTTTGTAAATGGTGTTTTAATGATTTATAAACTAGAGATAATTTCGTGTTAATATCACGCATGTGCTAAATCGAAAATTCATATATTTATGGATATTGAATGCGTTTTTTCTTGAAATGGTAAATTTTGCTGTTTTACTCTGAAAAAAATTTTCACCTTTGAGTCATGTGGATTTTAATGCAATATTCTCTAAACTGAATATTTTTTATAGTGATAGCAATTGATATTGACCCTAAAAAAATTGAACTTGCAAGAAATAATGCAGCAGTTTATGGTGTTACGGACAAAATAGAATTCATAGTTGGCGACTACATTTCTTTGGCTCCTGATCTTAAGGCAGACACTGTATTCCTTAGCCCTCCATGGGGTGGCCCCTCTTACACAAAATCATCGACATATGACCTCGAAACAATGCTGCAACCAGTATCGTACTCCAGATTATTGGAAGAAACTAGGAAGATTTCTCATAATATTGCAGTTTTCCTCCCTAAAAATAGCAACACCTACGATGTAAGTATCACTATCACTTTTTTCTTCATTAAAATTTCACACGAAGGAACTTTTAATTCTACTTGAAATTGTAATATTTCATTCAAGCATTACCAAAAGTCGATGCTCAATTTTTTGCTTTCGAATGCTGTAGGCTTATTAGAAGCATGTAATCCCGAACATTAGTCAAAATATACAATACTCAAATTGTCTACAGATTCATCAGTTACAAGTAAAATATTAATTATTGATTCTTTCAGGTGATGAAGCATGCAGGTGAAAATGGATTTGTGGAAATTGAACAGAATTTTATTAACAATAACTTGATAGGTATAACAGCTTATTATAATGAACTAGTCAATAAACAACAAGAATAAAAATTTGAAAAATGAATGTATTAAAATTTATCCTAATTGTCAGTAACTCGAGTATCACCCAACTCAAGAGTGCTGTCCAAGCATTAATTGTGGGTCGAATAATCAATATTATCCTGAAATCGAAAACAGTACCAAAGCCTTTCCAGAACAAACTTGATTTCCAACTCCCACATGTTTACAGCGGTTACATCAAAACCTTGTAATCTTTTGTGTACCTTATTTTTGCGCGCATGTTCTAGGGGAACAGCGTGCTATCGTATTGTCCAAATGTCTGTAATTTTGGATGATTGAGCCGAAAATGGTCTCAATCGACTAGGTTGGACTCACTGATGACGAATCCGGTGTCAAAATTGATTCTGTCCGGCCGACCGGCCGTCCGTAGACACGATAACTGTCGACAGAAGCAAGCTAGCAACTTGAAACTTTCAGGATAGGTTGCGCATCAGAATGCCGCGGTTAAGTTCGTTAATGGGCCAAATCGGTCGAATAGTTTCGGAGTTATAGGCACTTGAAGTTTTGAAGTTATTTATTTTTTATTTCAGAAACTACTTGAGCGATTGGATTCAAACTTGGCAATTTGGTGGAGTATAACGACGCGCAACTTTTAGCCAAATTTCGTCAAGATCATATTGTCAGTAAATTTAAAAAAAAATTTTTTTCGAAATTTTTTTACAAAAAAATTTTTTTTTCGGAAACCATTCATCATATCCAAAAAAAATTATACTCACACTTTGACCTTCTAATTTCAAAGCAGTGTATTAAATTTCAGTTCGATACGATCATAAGTTTTGGAGATATCGGGAAAAAATATGTCAAATTTCGAGGTTTTCTTCTCGATATCGTTGATTTTTTCGGTATTACTCGAGAAATACTGATTCAGTCCTGATTAAACTTCACAGCTAGTTTTAAGATGCTGAAAGACAACTTAATGCAAAATTTCGTGATAATCGTGTTATTAGAACAATTTGAAAAAAAAAATTTCTATGATTTTCTCATCATATCATCCTCATTAAATTCTGTATGAAACTTCGAACTGTTATTTTCGATGAAGTACTGGATTTCAATTCGATCTGATCTGTATTTTTGGAAATATTGGAAAAATAAAATTTTGATTGGGTATATCTACGGAATCATTGGGTGGATTTTACCCATTCACGAATTCGGCCTTCGTAATTAAGGTCCAAACCTTCGCGCCATCTGATGGACGGCGCGGTCTTAGGGAAAGTTGTTTCGTCCCAGTGCCAGAGGTGGACTCATCAGATAGGCTATATCCTCTGGCACCTGCCTATGACAACCACAGAAGCGGCGTAGTGAGCGAACATGACCGACGCGCTTATGCTGTGTTGGAATTAAGTAGCTGGCGTGCGTCGGTCAGTGGCGCCATCGTCTGGCAATTCACTTAAACTACGCCGCCTACAAGTTACACTGAAAATATTCATCCACATTTATTATTCAGCTTGTGAATGATAATCTCAAAGGTGTTTCTCTTCATTCTGAAATGGAATTTTGAAAACGCTGCTCTTTGAGACAATCAACCATGAGCTATTACAATTGGTTCACATTCTCCCATACATTATCACTACTTCATCGAACATAGTCATCTTTTTACAAAAACGGGTTTCAGCAAAAAAGAGTGCCGCAATCACCCCTTCAAATAAATAGTAAACAGATCTTCCATCTAATAGGGGAATTCAGTGACATTTAGGTCATTTATGACACATATTAATGGTAATGTTTTGTTTGCTTCTATATTCTATCTGTTCATGAACATTTACTTCCAAAAGATAAGACTGCGATTTTCAAGGTAGGTTGGATGTCTGGATGGGCGCATTGAAGAATATAATTGCTCAGGTACCTGTCTTAGACCTACATTTAATGAAAGCCGACCCGACTCATTTCTAGATACAAAAACTTGATAAATCAATTTTTACCGACTGACTTTTATAAAAGTGAATGGAGTATGCTTTCTGCTCTCCTTTGATTGACAAAGCAGGTACAGGATCCACAAGTGGATTTCAAGCGCCTTTGGTAAACATGGGACAAAGATAGAGGGTAAATTTTTTTTGCCAGTACAATTCATGATATTTCTCAAAATAATTGATGTAAATGTGAGTATGTGTGCAGCAATTGATAAAAAATTTTTTGCACCACCTCATTATAGTTTGGTTGCTTGTGAATATTTTTATCAGCAACATAGGAAGATCACTGGGGGATTATCTAAAGTCATTAGTTAAGGCTACTCCAGTAGAAAATTTGGATGACTTGCGAAATCAGATAATTGCTAGATGTAATTTCATTCAAAAATAAACCTAGTGGGTTCAAAAGAATTCACTGATGACAAGTCTTGCATCCAAGCAGGTGGAAGCCATTTTGAACACTTATTGTGGATGAAGCAACTTAACATGAGCTTTTTGATGATAAAATATTGTAACACTTGCAAATTTTTTTCATCCTCTTCGAAACAAAGCGGTTTTTCAAAAATCATTAAACAACAAAATATTCTAAAAAATAGTTCAAAGTAACACCCTTTAAATGTTTGCCCCATATTATCAAACACCCTATACAATTATATATATTTATATATTATATATATTGGAGTCCATACAAAGATGCGCTACTAGAATACCATATGGAAGAGTGCGACCAACATACGAACAGCGCTTGGCTCTTTTTAATCTTCCCCCTGGTCAAACTAGAAGGGATCGTGGTGACTTGATCATTGCCTTTCGAGCTTTGACTCAGAGATTTGGGATCGACATGGGTGATATGTTTGACCTTGCTACTACCAGCCAACTTAGAGGGCACATATTCAAGTTGACACGGGAAAGATTCAAATGTACCCCACGCCAATCTTTCATCACCAATAGGATATTCCATAATTGGAAGTCTTCCAGATAAGATTATTGGCGCCTCTAGTGTCAACTCCGAGAACAATTTGGACTCTTGGTGGCGAACCGGTGTGTGTTGATGGCCGGGTTTGTGTTTTGGTGATTTTTTACTAGTTTATTTTGTTTTGAATTCTCTATTAACATTTGTTTCACACTCTGTAGTTTTTCATTTAATATTTGTATATGAGTTGAGAAAACTCTTTTCTGATGTATAATAATAATAATAATAATAACTTCATCACTATCTTATATACCATATTTTGATCGTTAAGATGAATACAGATATTTTTAAAAACCAGGGACCATTGCGAATGAATCTCAATATGATCACCCAAGTCTGAGATTAGCAATGTATAATGGATAATATATTTTTCTGAGGTTGATATTTCGGTAAACCCGCAAGATTTCCCGTCGCCGAGATATTAAAAAGATATTTGCATCATTGTGCGCAGTGTGATTTTCTGAATAAAAAATGAAAAATCGAACATAGGCGGTCTCCCTTAATTTGGAAGATATGGGCCCCCCAAAGTTCCAAAATGAGTCGTTTTCAGGTCCCTTTTTCCACCATAAAAACGATCTCTCACTTCATCTGCATAGTTCAAAAACCACCTTTGAACCTTCAACCAACAATAAGCAACACTTTTTTTCAAGAATAATCAATATTTAATGAAAAAACAATGAAATTACTGGACAACCTCTATTCCTTCTGATTTCGACTCAGACTAAAAGTTAAGTTTGGCAATGGCGCAAATTTCATCGGTCTGAATCGTGCCATCGTGCGTATTCGTGAATGACAGATTATTGCTGGCGAGAAAAATGAAATATGACATATATTTCAACATACATTTTCTTCATATGTGATAGGTCGCGCCCTTCCCAGATTTCCAATGAAATCAAGGTTATTATATAACCCATTTCATTGGAATACCCTGAATCTCATTCTTAACTGGGACCATCTCGAAGACACCACAAAAAACGAAGTAGATAACAGCCTCCCTATTTTGAAGGGGATAGAAAGAAAGTTCAAACGAAAATATTGAGAGTGAAACCTTAAAGAAATATTCTCAATGATTTTGTTTAGACATTAGAATAACCACCTCTTCTTCAGTGACAGAAGCATTTTCCTTACAATCATATCCTTCAACTGTCCATCATTTCATATTTCCCGTCAGCAACTACCCTTCGGTCATAATACGTTGGCCAGTGATGAAAAGACGCTGTTGCCAAGCTCCGCTTTAACATTGAGAAGTATTTCGTAGAAATATAGGTTAAGTTGTTGTCTAATATTTTCACTTTTCTTCCTTTAAATAATGAATATTCTTGAAAGAAAGTGTCTCTATTCATTGTTTGAAGGTTCAAAGATGATTTATGAACTTGATTTGAGAAGTGAGAGATCATTTTTATGGCGGAAAAAAGGATCTGAAAATGCAACAATTTGGAACTTTGGGGGCCCATATCTCCCAAACAAAGAGAGACCGCCTATGTTGGCCTTCATATTTTTGGTCAGGAACTAATACTGCTTATGATGATGTGAATATCTTACTTATAGCTTCGCGACGAGAAATCTTGCGGGTTTACCGATATTTCTTATTTCACTCTCTTGGCTTATTTAAATATTCTTTCGACATGTTTAGTTCTTATTTCACCTATGATAACGAACAAAAGACCAAAAGTATTCCTTACATAGAAATCATTCTGAACCACATGACACTCTTCAAATATAGAGTCTATTTCACAGTCTGGCAACAATAATCCTGGACTAACCACCAGATTGTGAGGTTTTAATGAATTTTACATGCCATTGTTTGACATGTGCGGAATTTGCCTTGATGATGCACAGGCAATCCATGGCTTCACCAAGCACAGTCCTACAATTAATTACTTAGCAGCTCAGTTCAACTGAATATCTGAAATAGAAATTAATATATTGTAGTCCTGAAAGCAACAGGTGGAAAACTTATGGTAAAATGAACAGATTTCTCATCAGAGATCAAAGTGTTGGGCTTCATGGTCGTAAGTGGAAAGGAATCTTTAGAGACTCTACTTTCCACTCTGAAACTACGACTCTATTCGCTGTTATATCATCATTGAGAAATATAGCATTTCATATTTGAATCGAAATCTTGATTTGAAGTAATGCTTAGGTTTTCTATTACTGAAGTTTATTATTTTTTCGGGATTGCAAATGAAAAGAAAAGAGCTCACCATTTGAATTTCGTTGAAGCATTCCAAGTTCTCACAGAAACTACGCAATATTTCGCCTAATTATCACATGAATCTAATCTCTATATCGCGACCTGTTTTTAATTTAACATAACATAAATTCACACGTTCAAACTTCAAACATTTGAATACATAGACAAGATATATTATAGATGGGCAACTCCAAGCATTTCACGAAACCGTGCGAAAGCGACATCTGATGACTGGACTCCGGTATCCTAGCAACCTATAGCAACAAACATTCGGCGGGAAATTTGAAATTTTGTATAGCATCCCCCTCCAAATGAAATAGTTTCGACTTGATTATCATTCTGAGTATTTAATTCTTGATGAGGGAGGAATATATCGTCCCTTATCAAGAATTAAGTCATCAGAATGATTTTATTTATCATATAATAGTACTTGGGGAAAAAAATATACCAGATTTGTTCTTAATGTTTTTATATTAAATATTCAATATATACAAAGTAGAGTTGATAATAATCATGTATGCTTGATAGTTCAAACAATGAATTAGGAAACTATATAAAATTCAAATGATTGGTTGGATCGATGCATCAATTCTAAAAAAACAAAACAATATGTACAGAATTCAAGCGTATTAAAAATTCGAATTAATTGAAAACATAGAAATTGCATATACAAAATGATTTGAATTGAGAAAATAGGCTGACATAGAACAGTGAAAGGCTAATATATACATAGTCACAAATAAAAAAGGGGTTGATTCATTTTCTAATAACAGGAGAATATCAACCTAGGAAAATTGGAAAAAATCTAGCGCTGGATGCTATATTAAAAAGCATATCTATTTCACCGTGTAAAAGAAATTGGGCAATCATGACGGACATTGAATTTAGACGTCATTCATACGTAGTATGTTGGAGATAATAGAAGTATATCGAACAATATCAATATTGAAAGCTATTATGTAAAGGTATTACAAAACAATCTGTATTTTTTTAATTATTCAATCATGACTGGATAAGGACTTTCCTTGATATATCGTCAAGGTGACAGAAAGTTACAAGTGCAAGGGAGCCCTACAGTTGACAAAAATATGTCTAATAGTACAAATGACAAAATAGAGAACACAACATTCAATGCTCCTAATCGTTGAGATTATATAATACATAGACTGTAGTCATTACGTAAGTAAAACATGGTGTGCTCATCAGCCTATCTGTGATCGAACGTACACATGATGACGTATTAAAACTATTTGAAAATTCAAAACACAGAATATATATTTCCTTGAATCTTCAACTTGCTGAGGTCACTTTTTTTTTGCACAAGAGCACACCATGTTTTATACATCATGGATTGTAGCCTATAGGTAGAAGAGTGACACTTATTACATTCAAGTTACAGAATATAGAATTCAGTTAAAGCAAAAGTTTCTCTCTTCTACTGAAGTAGCAGTAGATCTTGATTGGTATGCCTAGGAAGTAGTAAGAGGAGCTTTTTTTCCTCCCAATATGGTTCTGCACCTTATTCTTCACAATCCATCAGCATCGGCCTCTGTTCCGTTCTCTTCAGCTATGAGAAGAAGAATATGTTGTGAATATTTATGCATAAAGTGAAATTTCTCTGTTAAAAATTAATTACTTCTACACATTAAAAGTTAAATCTATACTGATAATCATGAGAAACTCACCGTCTAGAATAAAGCTTGTTGATCTTAACATATTCTCTGGTATATCCACCATCAAGCTACCATTACTTTGTCGAGCAAATGGTTCCTCGGGAATTTCTTCATTCTCCAGGCCACATGGGTGGTATATGCCTCAAGCTGTTTATATCAAATAACATGAAAATTAAAAATTCATGAAGACAGGTATGTCAACAGCGAAAGCTATTGAACTATCAGTTGCTCACCTATATTCTGAACTACGGAGGTAATCACCTTTTGTTTGGTTCTTTTCTTTCCTTTTTATTGCATGGACAGCTGCAGGACTTCAGACGACCTCTTGAGATTCTTTCACCTTACATTATTCAGCCATTTAATGAAGAGCTAAATTAATACTGTTTATCCATTTTGTGAAGACCTAAATGAGGAAATTATAAATGCATGTTTCGAGATTAAGGAAAGGTGTGATTTGTTGATACAAATCCTATTCTAGTTTCTGTTGAATTGAATAATTTCTTGATAAAATTATTGTTCTTACCACTTTGTCTGTTGGAAATCTATGCATTCTCACTTGACCCTTATTATTTTCACATCGTGGTAAACAGCGAGCCAGCCTAAAAATCTTTTCAGTTGAACCATCAGAAACATAACATATATTTCCCATATTCTAAGAATAATAATTACTGGCCGGGTGCGAAAGTTTTACCTGGGATTATATCACTTATTATTCTCACAGTTCATAAATTTAATTCGTGTGAATTTTCTACTAGCATAGTGGAGTACTACTTAATGAACTTCATTCAGGGAACTATCTTATTGGGAGTCTTATCTTTGAAAGATTAATTCGGAGTATTTATAGTTAATCTTTATTTCAATATTCATCGTCTAATTGTTGATTGATTTTCTAGAAAAGTAGTATTGCCAGGAAGGACTTGGACTGAAGATTTCTACATGATTTTGGCAGTTTCCTTGGACTTTTGGATGCCGCTCCCCTCCCTTGATGAATCAGTGTTATTGAAAATTAGTGAAGTGAATATATTAATCTTTGTGACAACATTAGGATTGTTGTGAATCAGTGCTAACCTTCTCAGAAATATTTCTTCAACCCTTATTATGGATTTATTTGGTTTCTCTAGGAGCTAATTGTATTTGTTTGGTCCAGAAAACCGCAACCTGTGTTATAAGTATTCATCTTTCGTTAGGTAAAAGACAAATATCGGATACTGGTTCAATTCAGTTTTTCACACACATGTTATTGCAAAAATGATTGTATTCAATAAACTATTATTTACAAAGCTTTCTTCTAATTGAAGACAAAAATTCCTTTCCATTCAATTTAAATTTAGAACACAGAATAATCAGAAATATTAACTGAACCACAGAGCACCAATGTAATTTTAGAGAAAAATGACATATACTTCAACTGGCGGACACCCCCTAGAACCATAATGGAATATTCCCACTTATTTTATGACAGGAGAAATGTCACAATTGTTGCGCATAGTTTACAAGGCAGGTTGCACTTCTTATATTTTGATGTTCTGTGCCCGAAACCTTACGAATCTCCGCCATATTGAAAGTGTCCAATTCTTGCGCAGGCGTCAACAAGCCAGCTGCAAATGATCAACAATCATTCTCTCCATGTGCTCGTGCTGTGTTAAAATCAGGTCGTCTTCATAATTTAAATAGTTATTTCTGTAAATCAACGTTTTATTTTGAACGCAAAATGGTCCGAGCTCGCTGTGTACCACGATGTGAAAATAATATGGGTCAAGTGAGAATGCATAGATTTCCAACAGACAGAGTGGTAAGAACAATAATTTTATCAAGAAATTATTCAATTCAACAAAAACTAGAATAGGATTTGTATCAACAAATCACACCTTTCCTTAATCTCGAAACATGCATTTATAATTTCCTCTTTTAGGTCTTCACAAAATGGATAAACAGTATTAATTTAGCTCTTCATTAAATGGCTGAATAATGTAAGGTGAAAGAATCTCAAGAGGTCGTCTGAAGTCCTGCAGCTGTCCATGCAATAAAAAGGAAAGAAAAGAACCAAACAAAAGGTGATTACCTCCGTAGTTCAGAATATAGGTGAGCAACTGATACTAATAGCTTTCGCTGTTGACATACCTGTCTTCATGAATTATTAATTTTCATGTTATTTGATATAAACAGCTTGAGGCATATACCACCCATGTGGCCTGGAGAATGAAGAAATTCCCGAGGAACCATTTGCTCGACAAAGTAATGGTAGCTTGATGGTGGATATACCAAAGAATATGTTAAGATCAACAAGCTTTATTCTAGACGGTGAGTTTCTCATGATTATCAGTATAGATTTAACTTTTAATGTGTAGAAGTAATTAATTTTTAACAGAGAAATTTCACTTTATGCATAAATATTCACAACATATTCTTCTTCTCATAGCTGAAGAGAACGGAACAGAGGCCGATGCTGATGGATTGTGAAGAATAAGGTGCAGAACCATATTGGGAGGAAAAAAAGCTCCTCTTACTACTTCCTAGGCATAACAATCAAGATCTACTGCTGCTTCAGTAGAAGAGAGAAACTTTTGCTTTAACTGAATTCTATATTCTGTAACTTGAATGTAATAAGTGTCACTCTTCTACCTATAGGCTACAATCCATGATGTATAAAACATGGTGTGCTCTTGTGCAAAAAAAAGTGACCTCAGCAAGTTGAAGATTCAAGGAAATATATATTCTGTGCTTTGAATTTTCAAATAGTTTTAATACGTCATCATGTGTACGTTCGATCACAGATAGGCTGATGAGCACACCATGTTTTACTTACGTAATGACTACAGTCTATGTATTATATAATCTCAACGATTAGGAGCATTGAATATTGTGTTCTCTATTTTGTTATTTGTACTATTAGACATATTTTTGTCAACTGTAGGGCTCCCTTGCACTTGTAACTTTCTGTCACCTTGACAATATATCAAGGAAAGGCCTTATCCAGTCATGATTGAATAATTAAAAAAAATACAGATTGTTTTGTAATACCTTTACATAATAGCTTTCAATATTGATATTGTTCGATATACTTCTATTATCTCCAACATACTACGTATGAATGACGTCTAAATTCAATGTCCGTCATGATTGCCCAATTTCTTTTACACGGTGAAATAGATATGCTTTTTAATATAGCATCCAGCGCTAGATTTTTTCCAATTTTCCTAGGTTGATATTCTCCTGTTATTATTAGAAAATGAATCAACCCCTTTTTTATTTGTGACTATGTATATATTAGCCTTTCACTGTTCTATGTCAGCCTATTTTCTCAATTCAAATCATTTTGTATATGCAATTTCTATGTATTCAATTAATTCGAATTTTCAATACGCTTGAATTCTATACATATTGTTTTGTTTTTTTAGAATTGATGCATCGATCCAACCAATCATTTGAATTTTATATAGTTTCCTAATTCATTGTTTGAACTATCAAGCATACATGATTATTATCAACTCTACTTTGTATATATTGAATATTTAATATAAAAACATTAAGAACAAATCTCTGGTATATTTTTTTCCCCAAGTACTATTATATGATAAATAAAATCATTCTGATGACTTAATTCTTGATAAGGGACGATATATTCCTCCCTCATCAAGAATTAAATACTCAGAATGATAATCAAGTCGAAACTATTTCATTTGGAGGGGGATGCTATACAAAATTTCAAATTTCCCGCCGAATGTTTGTTGCTATAGGTTGCTAGGATACCGGAGTCCAGTCATCAGATGTCGCTTTCTCACGGTTTCGTGAAATGCTTGAAGTTGCCCATCTATAATATATCTTGTCTATGGGAAAGAATGATTGTTGATCATTTGCAGCTGGCTTGTTGACGCCTGCGCAAGAATTGGACACTTTCAATATGGCGGAGATTCGTAAGGTTTCGGGTTTAGCGAAGGAGTTTCCAGACCATGTTTGAATAGAAAACTTAATAATTTATCTCACAGGTCTGTGATTATCTTATTCATGTCATTTCCATAGACAAGATTAACACCTTCATTTCTCTTCTTCTTCCTTCGTCTACTACATCCTTTTTAATGAACATATTCCCGAACTCTGTGGTTAAAGTATATATTTGTATTCTGTAGTATCACCATAGAATAAAAATATCAATTATCACATCAACATATCAAAAAAATTTGATATGTTGTGAATATTTATGCATAAAGTGAAATTTCTCTGTTAAAAATTAATTACTTCTACACATTAAAAGTTAAATCTATACTGATAATCATGAGAAACTCACCGTCTAGAATAAAGCTTGTTGATCTTAACATATTCTCTGGTATATCCACCATCAAGCTACCATTACTTTGTCGAGCAAATGGTTCCTCGGGAATTTCTTCATTCTCCAGGCCACATGGGTGGTATATGCCTCAAGCTGTTTATATCAAATAACATGAAAATTAAAAATTCATGAAGACAGGTATGTCAACAGCGAAAGCTATTGAACTATCAGTTGCTCACCTATATTCTGAACTACGGAGGTAATCACCTTTTGTTTGGTTCTTTTCTTTCCTTTTTATTGCATGGACAGCTGCAGGACTTCAGACGACCTCTTGAGATTCTTTCACCTTACATTATTCAGCCATTTAATGAAGAGCTAAATTAATACTGTTTATCCATTTTGTGAAGACCTAAATGAGGAAATTATAAATGCATGTTTCGAGATTAAGGAAAGGTGTGATTTGTTGATACAAATCCTATTCTAGTTTCTGTTGAATTGAATAATTTCTTGATAAAATTATTGTTCTTACCACTTTGTCTGTTGGAAATCTATGCATTCTCACTTGACCCTTATTATTTTCACATCGTGGTAAACAGCGAGCCAGCCTAAAAATCTTTTCAGTTGAACCATCAGAAACATAACATATATTTCCCATATTCTAAGAATAATAATTACTGGCCGGGTGCGAAAGTTTTACCTGGGATTATATCACTTATTATTCTCACAGTTCATAAATTTAATTCGTGTGAATTTTCTACTAGCATAGTGGAGTACTACTTAATGAACTTCATTCAGGGAACTATCTTATTGGGAGTCTTATCTTTGAAAGATTAATTCGGAGTATTTATAGTTAATCTTTATTTCAATATTCATCGTCTAATTGTTGATTGATTTTCTAGAAAAGTAGTATTGCCAGGAAGGACTTGGACTGAAGATTTCTACATGATTTTGGCAGTTTCCTTGGACTTTTGGATGCCGCTCCCCTCCCTTGATGAATCAGTGTTATTGAAAATTAGTGAAGTGAATATATTAATCTTTGTGACAACATTAGGATTGTTGTGAATCAGTGCTAACCTTCTCAGAAATATTTCTTCAACCCTTATTATGGATTTATTTGGTTTCTCTAGGAGCTAATTGTATTTGTTTGGTCCAGAAAACCGCAACCTGTGTTATAAGTATTCATCTTTCGTTAGGTAAAAGACAAATATCGGATACTGGTTCAATTCAGTTTTTCACACACATGTTATTGCAAAAATGATTGTATTCAATAAACTATTATTTACAAAGCTTTCTTCTAATTGAAGACAAAAATTCCTTTCCATTCAATTTAAATTTAGAACACAGAATAATCAGAAATATTAACTGAACCACAGAGCACCAATGTAATTTTAGAGAAAAATGACATATACTTCAACTGGCGGACACCCCCTAGAACCATAATGGAATATTCCCACTTATTTTATGACAGGAGAAATGTCACAATTGTTGCGCATAGTTTACAAGGCAGGTTGCACTTCTTATATTTTGATGTTCTGTGCCCGAAACCTTACGAATCTCCGCCATATTGAAAGTGTCCAATTCTTGCGCAGGCGTCAACAAGCCAGCTGCAAATGATCAACAATCATTCTCTCCATGTGCTCGTGCTGTGTTAAAATCAGGTCGTCTTCATAATTTAAATAGTTATTTCTGTAAATCAACGTTTTATTTTGAACGCAAAATGGTCCGAGCTCGCTGTGTACCACGATGTGAAAATAATATGGGTCAAGTGAGAATGCATAGATTTCCAACAGACAGAGTGGTAAGAACAATAATTTTATCAAGAAATTATTCAATTCAACAAAAACTAGAATAGGATTTGTATCAACAAATCACACCTTTCCTTAATCTCGAAACATGCATTTATAATTTCCTCTTTTAGGTCTTCACAAAATGGATAAACAGTATTAATTTAGCTCTTCATTAAATGGCTGAATAATGTAAGGTGAAAGAATCTCAAGAGGTCGTCTGAAGTCCTGCAGCTGTCCATGCAATAAAAAGGAAAGAAAAGAACCAAACAAAAGGTGATTACCTCCGTAGTTCAGAATATAGGTGAGCAACTGATACTAATAGCTTTCGCTGTTGACATACCTGTCTTCATGAATTATTAATTTTCATGTTATTTGATATAAACAGCTTGAGGCATATACCACCCATGTGGCCTGGAGAATGAAGAAATTCCCGAGGAACCATTTGCTCGACAAAGTAATGGTAGCTTGATGGTGGATATACCAAAGAATATGTTAAGATCAACAAGCTTTATTCTAGACGGTGAGTTTCTCATGATTATCAGTATAGATTTAACTTTTAATGTGTAGAAGTAATTAATTTTTAACAGAGAAATTTCACTTTATGCATAAATATTCACAACATATTCTTCTTCTCATAGCTGAAGAGAACGGAACAGAGGCCGATGCTGATGGATTGTGAAGAATAAGGTGCAGAACCATATTGGGAGGAAAAAAAGCTCCTCTTACTACTTCCTAGGCATAACAATCAAGATCTACTGCTGCTTCAGTAGAAGAGAGAAACTTTTGCTTTAACTGAATTCTATATTCTGTAACTTGAATGTAATAAGTGTCACTCTTCTACCTATAGGCTACAATCCATGATGTATAAAACATGGTGTGCTCTTGTGCAAAAAAAAGTGACCTCAGCAAGTTGAAGATTCAAGGAAATATATATTCTGTGCTTTGAATTTTCAAATAGTTTTAATACGTCATCATGTGTACGTTCGATCACAGATAGGCTGATGAGCACACCATGTTTTACTTACGTAATGACTACAGTCTATGTATTATATAATCTCAACGATTAGGAGCATTGAATATTGTGTTCTCTATTTTGTTATTTGTACTATTAGACATATTTTTGTCAACTGTAGGGCTCCCTTGCACTTGTAACTTTCTGTCACCTTGACAATATATCAAGGAAAGGCCTTATCCAGTCATGATTGAATAATTAAAAAAAATACAGATTGTTTTGTAATACCTTTACATAATAGCTTTCAATATTGATATTGTTCGATATACTTCTATTATCTCCAACATACTACGTATGAATGACGTCTAAATTCAATGTCCGTCATGATTGCCCAATTTCTTTTACACGGTGAAATAGATATGCTTTTTAATATAGCATCCAGCGCTAGATTTTTTCCAATTTTCCTAGGTTGATATTCTCCTGTTATTATTAGAAAATGAATCAACCCCTTTTTTATTTGTGACTATGTATATATTAGCCTTTCACTGTTCTATGTCAGCCTATTTTCTCAATTCAAATCATTTTGTATATGCAATTTCTATGTATTCAATTAATTCGAATTTTCAATACGCTTGAATTCTATACATATTGTTTTGTTTTTTTAGAATTGATGCATCGATCCAACCAATCATTTGAATTTTATATAGTTTCCTAATTCATTGTTTGAACTATCAAGCATACATGATTATTATCAACTCTACTTTGTATATATTGAATATTTAATATAAAAACATTAAGAACAAATCTCTGGTATATTTTTTTCCCCAAGTACTATTATATGATAAATAAAATCATTCTGATGACTTAATTCTTGATAAGGGACGATATATTCCTCCCTCATCAAGAATTAAATACTCAGAATGATAATCAAGTCGAAACTATTTCATTTGGAGGGGGATGCTATACAAAATTTCAAATTTCCCGCCGAATGTTTGTTGCTATAGGTTGCTAGGATACCGGAGTCCAGTCATCAGATGTCGCTTTCTCACGGTTTCGTGAAATGCTTGAAGTTGCCCATCTATAATATATCTTGTCTATGGGAAAGAATGATTGTTGATCATTTGCAGCTGGCTTGTTGACGCCTGCGCAAGAATTGGACACTTTCAATATGGCGGAGATTCGTAAGGTTTCGGGTTTAGCGAAGGAGTTTCCAGACCATGTTTGAATAGAAAACTTAATAATTTATCTCACAGGTCTGTGATTATCTTATTCATGTCATTTCCATAGACAAGATTAACACCTTCATTTCTCTTCTTCTTCCTTCGTCTACTACATCCTTTTTAATGAACATATTCCCGAACTCTGTGGTTAAAGTATATATTTGTATTCTGTAGTATCACCATAGAATAAAAATATCAATTATCACATCAACATATCAAAAAAATTTGATTAATTACTAAGTGACAATGACATGACAAAAGACATTACAAATTACATTTTCCAAGTGCAGTTTCTGTTTTCATCTGAGATATTTATATTTATTATCTATCATACGAAGAAGAAAGATTACAAGGTATGTCCTTCGTTGACTTATTCATTATGTAGCATTGAAGATTAAAACAATTTTGTAGTATTCAGGGTTTTGGTACTTTAGATATCTAGATCTAATCAGATGAATATTTTTGTTGTCGGATATAAAATCAAACTATTCATCATTCATTCATTTCTCAAAATTAATATGTGGGTGATATAGTGTTTTCTCCAAAACAATATTCGCAAAATATTATAAATAATTAAAATGAATTTTGAATGAATCCAGGTTAGGGGTTCAACTCAGAAATTAAGTGATGATCCTCAAAGATGAGTTTCGAGTATCTCCTCGTTGTGAAATGCATGTAATTCAAGAAAATATCATTTTAACCTTCAATAATTTTCGAATTACTTAAGTTCTAACAATATCAAACATCAGTTGCGAATAATTTTGCTATCTTCGTAAATTTCATCAAATTTTTCCTATCTGCTACAGTTCCTTGTACTTTGCTTTTAATTTTCATTACCCAGGAACTGTTAACAGGTTTTAATACAAAAACGTTTACTTATGGAGTATAACATCTCGAACTTTCCTGAAACATTCCTTTTACACATTATTGTATTTAAAACAATACTATTGATTCTGTCCAGAGGTACAGATATTTCGAAGTGATGCAGACAGAATATGATGTGAGTCTTTGATTTATTGAATATAATCGTAATACCATTTCCGTTTCAAGATAATTAATTTCAGAAATACTAATATCTGTATGACAATATTTACTAGGTATAGTGGTATTGGTTCTTAGTGGTCTGGTCATGGTAGCAATGATATTCTGAAGATATTACGAATTTGTTAATTGCTCAGATTGATATGGTTCATTATATCTTGAGTCCATATTAGTCATCTGATAGCCGTAGATAAGGATCTTTTTTTGCCACTCCCATAATTTCTTCCAAATGTCTGGTGGTCGCTAGTGAACACTAACCGGTGAAGATATTTTTCTTAAATTTTTAATTTTTTTTTCATTTCTGCTTTTATTGAGGTCTTTTTGTCATATAATCGGTAATTTCATTGTCCTCATGCTTGTATGGTGGGACACCATGGACAGCGAAAATGATGCATCATACTAAATTCAGTACGCCCCGTTTAAAAATTTGACAGGTGAATGATATTTTTTTTACCTAGTTCTCATATTGTGCCAACAGTTTTGTTCTTAATTCACGGCAATACGTGCATTATTACCATGACAAGATAAGTCAGCTCAGTCAGGTAAATATTTGGGATAATGGGGTACTAATGGGGAAAGATCTTACCACTATTAGTAACCCATTATTCCAAATATTTACCTGACTCACCCTTGATAGCCCAGCACTACCCTAATGGCCTTTTAACAACCGTTGCCCTATTGGTCTTGTATACCACCTCTCCACTCGTTCAGCATGTGAACTCGTACCTGTAGTTAGTAATAATATGTCTCTGGACGAAGGAAACGTGGTTTCCGAAACGCGCGTTAGAAGCGGATAGTGTGAATGGATTAGAGAGTAGTTACAAACTGTTTTGTTATCAATATTCTATCCACAGTGAACTCAACTACTTAATTTATCACTGTAATGAGTTTCATAGAACCGAGATTCAAATAAAGGCAATTCTGACTTACATCATATTTTGGTCATATTTTTACCTCTCCTCAGAGTAAATCAGTTGATAGTAGCACCCTTTAGTTTTCAATAGAATAATTCTTTCTTAAACGGGAAGTAAATGATGATAACAGTTTCAGTAGTTGGGCATAAGCTATTATTCTAAGAAAAATAATGTTGTTTTTTTAGTTAAGACGATAATCGAAACCTTTCTATATATTGATATGCTGGTGTGGGAGCTGGATTGAATTAGATTTGATAATGGGTAGTATTATTTATATTGGAAGCCTTCCTGTAACGCACCTATTAGATTTTTCTGTGCGACCATGAGTAATGGGGTTTTTTCCTTTAAACGAAAATGCAGTTATTTTCATGAAAAACCTTCAGAACATCACATTTCAAACATATAATTTCAATATTATAATTTTAAAAAAATGTTTGATCACCTAAAACTGAAAAATAAAAATGGGGATTTGCATTTAAAGGGATTTGTTTTGAGTGCACGATATGGCAACGTCGAATTCAGCTTTCTCGGAAAGAAAAGGACGTCAGATGTGTTACTTTGCTAAGGAAAACAGAGATAGCTATACTTCGATCTGGTTAGAATAGAAGACAACGACCAAGGAATAGAAAAAGAAGAGCACAGACTGTCATACTGTCATATTACTGACAAATCGCAAACGGAAATTGTTTGGTTATACTGACAAAGAACACGTGTGTACCACAGAATAGGAATAAATATTTCGTTCTTCTATAGCAGAAAAAGCAATTCTACTAAACAACATTGTCACTTCGTGCATGCATGACAAATCCCAAACCCCAATTTTGAAACCTGATTTTGAATACTTTCTGAAGGTAATTTGGGAAAGTGATGAATCAAACCCATAATAATTATGTTCAAATTTGCATTTGCAGTAATAACCCAAATTCATGAAAAACCCCCATTTCTTGCAGTGACCAGTGAGTGGTCCTGTAGCTTGGACGCCATTCTCTTTGGAGGCGGTTTTTGAAAGGCAGCACTAATCGTGGACGGTACAATAAAGGTCCAAAGGTTCTTATACATCGGAATAATGAACTTATAGGAACAGTTTTACCCCCATCTACAAACCATTGATCAGCAGTTTGACGCGTAGTAGCAAAACGGTTTCTTAGATCTGGTTGACTGATGCGCCTATTTTGACTTTCTGTGGCACGTGACACGCATAGCTTGACCAGTTGGACTTCTTCGTATTCCTCTACCTCGATTGCAGTAACATTAACATTACCGCTAATTTCGCCGAAGGACAAACTAACATTGCCCCCTGCCAAAATCGCTAATATGGTGATGATTTTGAAATCTTCGAGGCTAAACTATGGCCCGACACAAAAAATCAACCAAAAACAACTTAGGTTATGCCAACTCAAAAAGTGATATCTTTATCATAGCATGCTTTCAATATGGTTATTCTGTTGAAAGAAGTTATTTCTTTTGGATGTAATGCTTCTAATATCACTTACTCTATTTTGATTGATGACTATTTTTGTGTGAAGTTTTGATAACAGAGCGTCGATGTTTATGAAACAATCAGGTTAAAAAGTAAAAGCAGTTGTCTATCTATGTTTTTTCGCGCTTGTTCTAGGGAACAGCGCGTTATAGTTTCGTCACAATGTCTGTTATTTTCGAATTTTGAGTCGAAAATTGTCTTAATAGATTCGGTTGAACACCCTGAAGAAGAATTCGTGGTCAAATTGATTTCTGTCTCGGTTAAGTTCGTTATTTGGTGAAATCGGTCGAATAGTTAAAATTTTGAGGTTGATTCCTCGGTATCTCATGAAGTACTGAATCGAACAGATTAAAACTTTGTGTGTAACACTTTTGGAATAGCAACGTGCAACCAACGCACTGGTTATAGTTGTTAGTTGTTCTTTCAAATTTTTGAGTTTTTTTCTCCGGAAATATTATTCATATTTCAACGAAATTTGGCAAGGGCCTTAGAATTATCATTCAAAAACAATGTTCCAAATTTCAATTCGATACGATATTTACTTTCGGAAATAAAAGGAAAAAAAATATGCCAAATTTTGTTCAATCACAGCAGTTGAAGAATGCCTTTACGCAACTAGGTGCAAAATTACGTGTTGGTTTAATAGAATTCGCGCGTAAAAGTTCCTGACCTCACGTCAGTGCTTTTCTAGAATTTTTCATTGGTCCGAGTTCCCTAGGGGCCGTATTTATAGTTGCTCCTTGAGGCTTCCTTACTGAAGGCCGCCTTGAATTTGCTTTTCTATGTAATGAAATTCAAGGCGGCCTTCAGTAAGGAAGCATCAAGGAGCAACTATAAATACGGCCCTAGATACTGTACCTGAGAAAAAACACAAGGGGACCAGCATCACCATTCTCTCCCCACCAGCACAGTACACGTAAGATCTATTATTATCACAAGAACTATTCTTCTAACATATTTTGAAACTTTGCTACTATTAATTGATTTACTCCTTAGATCTATGCCTAGTTTGTAGTTATCAAGGTCTGATGGTTGAGGTGTTAATAAATTATTGCAGGTGGTAATGGTGAGTTAGAGAAACCCTACAATGGACCACGACATTCACTTAACTAGATCATAGTTTCGAACTAACTCTATTCTGGTGGTTGGTATTCTTTTCTATTCACTTTGCACCTTAACGGTCAAGGGTTGCATGTTCACTTAGCCAAAGTACACGGCAATCCTTCATGGTCGCATCCACATATTCTAGTCAGCATTGCTAAAATCAGAAATCAAACCATACCAAATGACGTTTTCCAAAGAAAAATCTCGCAACCACGAATGCGAGCTGTGCAAGAAGAAGTTCCCTTCAAAAACAGATCTAATCAAACATGTCAGGATACATACTAATGAACGACCGTTTAGTTGCAAATTTTGCGGACAAGCTTTCAGGCAAGCAGGTTCCTTGAAAAATCACATCGCCTGCAGACATTCCACAACTCTACAAAGTTCAGAAATTTTCATTTGTAGCTACTGCGGAAAATCATTTCCCATAAAAGAAAGACTGAAATTACATTTGAGGATCCATACGGGTCTAAAACCGTATGCTTGTAAGTTGTGTCCGAAGACTTTCGCCAGAGGCGGTCAGTTGGTACAGCATCAGCGTACACACGATGGCAGCAGACCATTCGTTTGCAGAATTTGCGACACATCATTTACCACATCAGCTAATCTTCGATCACATATGAAACGACATTTAGAGATAAGAGACTATATTTGTGATGTATGTGGTAAACTATTCTTTAGAAGGGATGCACTAAGGAAACATCTGAATTGTTATCATGCAAATGTGAAGGCGTATTATTGCGAAATTTGCAAGAAACAGTTAAAAGGCCATTTACCACAACACATGAGAACACATGCCAAAGATAAGCCACATGGTTGTGCCCACTGCGGGGCAAGGTTTGCCCAAAGATCTCAACTCACAGTACACCAAAGAGTGCATTCTGGAGAGAAACCGTACAGGTGTCAAGTGTGCTGGAAAGCATTTGCGCATTCTACCGCTCTCAAATTGCACTGCCGATGCCATACCGGAGAAAAACCGTTCTCGTGCATTCTGTGCAATAATTCATTTTCACAGTTACCTCATCTGAAAAAGCACATGCTTTGCGTTCACAAATCGAGCAAACCATACGTTTGCAGTGGTTGCAAGAGCTTCCATAAAACGAAGAAAGAACTGGAGATACATCTTAAAAGTTGCGAGGAAGATAAAAAACCAGAAGTAGAGGCCAAAAGCGAAGAAGTACAAAAAATCGGAGCAGCTATGGCCATAGGAAAAATGAGATTTCTTCTTGCCATTCTAATCAAGAAAATTTCTTCACCAGAACGTTTGAAGGAACTGGGGTTTAATAAAAGGTTGATCGATGATGTTCTTATAGATTCTATCAAGATGTCCGGGAGGAAGCCTTGTCAAGATTGCAGTCTGACTGCTGCGGAACAATTGAAATTGAACGTTCAGATTTTGTTGGAATGGACCGTTCCGCAAAGGTATATGGAAAAATTTAAATCGGAACAGCGTTCCACAGAGGAACTACTGGAAGAGTTAACGTCGTAAGTTTAGGAAATTTTGAAACTATAGGAAATCATAGG
Source organism: Myrrha octodecimguttata (assembly GCA_958510865.1). Lineage (NCBI taxonomy): Eukaryota > Metazoa > Arthropoda > Insecta > Coleoptera > Coccinellidae > Myrrha > Myrrha octodecimguttata. The sequence goes on from OY294056.1 coordinate 62,262,410, forward strand.
GTATTATTGTGATGATGTACCCTGAGAAGGATTGAATCATCAGTTTACAGCAGTCATAATGATCATAATGAAGTACTTGTATTCATTGAATAATATCTCAGAGCTACTTTTCAACACTAAACTTTACGAAATTTATAATTGTCATCTTATTTTGGTCTAGTTTCACAATCTCTGAATGACGTTCAGTCAAGAAGGATTTAATCAATCAAACTAATTTTTTGAGATTTCATGAGATTGTTTGTCGGCTCTCTTCTGGATAGGCTTCAGATCCGACCGACGGCATTCCTAATTATAACTATCAAGCTGAACTAATCCAGATTTAAAATTAAACTTTCGCTTCCATTTTTGAATGGGGGTACTGTATTTTAGACATCTCACTAGGGGTAGAGAACGTCTGGAATTATTCGACTTCTACACGGAGCCGTCAGCATAAAGCTGAAATTATAAACTTGACGTTTCCTTCTCGTTCGCCGCTGGAGCTGACGTATACGCTGGCCGTTCGCAGTTCAGAACGAACTTTACCCATTCCGTTTGCTGTTCGGCCAGTTCACGTTTATGAGGTTTGATGAAAGTTAAATAATAACTTGTGAATTTGATACGATCTTACCAAATTAACAAGCTTAACTCAAAATTAAAATTGCATGCTAATCTCACTGTATTGGTGAAAATCCGAACCGCAACTGCAAAAGATGAAACATTGCTATCTTTGTGTCAGTGGGTACAACAAGAGAGCAGCACATCAATGGCCAACTAGAGAAGCGGCGGACTTTACAAATGACTCTTCACAATTCCTAAAATTCTATTTTGAACGGGAATGTCAACTGCTTGAAACTGGATTCATGAACTCGACGTTGCAGCTGACGTTCACGTTGGCCGTTTTAAGATCGAAACGAACTATCCCTCATTTATAAACATGACGTTCGCCTTTCGGCGAGTTCCGTTTTTATGGTTAAATAACCTCTGAGTCTGGCTTTCCTTTGTTAAGCCTGGTCTGATCTCACCAAATGACGCGTAACTTATCAATAAACAAGCTAAACCCAAAATTATAATTTCATCCTAACCTCACTAAATTGGTTGTAATCCCAACAGCAACGTTAAAATATCAAACATGATCTGTTGTACGGCAGCAGAAAAAACAGGGCACACAAACTTCCACCTAACCTAGCTGAGTACTTTTTAAACGCCCCTGCGCATTTTATACATTTCAACTTTGAACGGGATTAATGGGAACGTCATCTGCGAACGTGAACGGTATTCGTATTGTCGAGTTTATGGAATCCAGCTCGATCAAGGTGAACATATACAGGTTTTATCTGAATACCACCGAAAAAATGAAAGGGGGGTTCCTGTTATGAAAATTAAGGTGGTTAGTTGGTATACCATTTTTTGAAAAACAGCAGGGTGTGAAACGATAAGAAGTTCAGCAGGCATATTTAATCGCATACGCATTTCAATGAGGATAAGAATAAATACTTGTTTGAAACTGAAGGCAGTAATTTTCAACATTTATTATGATTGTATTGTCGATATTCGACCGGTTTTTGTTCATTATTCGCTATTGTTTTAGTTGTCAAAGTCTTTGCCTTAATTTGGCTAGCTATTGTACAATAAAATGCTATTTAACATGAGTTATGTTTTTCTCGTAAATGTTTGAGTTTTCGAAAAAACTTTTAGAGATAAAATAGCTAGTGAATGAATTGGGCTTCTAAGCCATTTTTTTTCAACAGGAAAATTTTTATCCAAAAAAAATTGTAAGAGAAAATATCTAAGGGGTTGACTATTTCAACCCCTTCTGAGCATACTTCAGGTTTGAAAAAAATCCAAAAAATTTTCACCAAAGAATCATCCCGTTCATGATGACGGATGAAGTTTTTATTTGCCTAGTTCATCAACCAACTGGTTAGCATACAAATTACTAAAGGCCATAGAATATTGTCAGCGATATCGACGAGATTCTCTGGTCATGCAAAATGTTGATAATTTTCTTACTGGGTCCAAATTTTCATCGGAAAAGATTATGCTCTGGTCAATTCAGCCCTCATTGAATAAGTTTATAGTATAGCATGCGTTCCTCTGTCGAGGAAAATTAATATTTCAAGCCAACAGCGTCGGTTAATTTGTGTACTTTCCTGTTGACTTACTATTTGTGCATAAAAATTATACAAGTGTTCCTAAATTGGAGGTACAAAAGAAGCGGGGAGATTCCTTGCGCAATTTTGAGGAAAATAGTTCCATAAACATGGAAAGTCTGAGTTTTCGTTTTTGAAGTGTTATAGTTGAATTTTTTTCAAGATTTTTTCTCATAGCATCAGCATTTCCCAAGATATTCAACTGAAAGTTGGCATGGATGTTACATTTGAGGGTTAATAAAATGTGACCTGCCAATTTCGATTGCGAATCTACAGGGTGATATTTCTTCCGGAACACTGTGCCCTGTTATCATCCTGATTCTTTTTTCGGTTATCCACTGCTAGTTTAAAAAATCTTAAAGAGAAACTTCGTTGTTATGTTAATTTTATGGTCCTTCGTAATTTCCCCAGAAAACTCCGAATTTTCACAAAATCCCGTAAGTTAGCTGCGGTGAATAAATTCATTATTTGTTTTTATGGATATTTTCTGATCTGTAGCAATGATTCATGAAGATTCTATAAACTCTTGAAATAATCTTGTGGAGTGCAGATACTATTGAAAAAATTTGAAGAAAATTCAAATTTTAACACCTTGTTTCTGGAAAACGTCCACGGCTCCATGCTTATAGGACTCTTTTCCTTAAATTAATGCCCTCCACGTTCGTGTCTGCAATTCAGAAGCACCCTGTATATGGTATAATATGCTTACTACCTGAATAATGAAAAAAAACCAGTAGTTGAGTAGAAACATGATTTTCCATCAAAATAGCCAGGTATTCAGATAGTTTGTATACTAGCCAGATGGGTAAAAACCGAGCCAAATACTTCTACCCTAACACAGACACCAAAAACGACTTCAATATTTACTCTTCCATTCTGTCAAATATTTTTGGTTTGATCATAGTTCAGCCGACACGATCGTATCAAATTCAGATTATATCGGCCTATGTACATACCTGGAGTTTTTCTCATGTCTGAATCAACAATAATCAATTGAAATATTTACTATCAAAGACATGAACAACCTTTACTCCGAAAGACCACGAGTAATAAATAGCCTCACAGTCCTGGTTCGCCTCAAAATTTCAGAATTTCCGAACAATTCGGGGGAACTTGAAGATGGGTTTCCAAAGATTATCCCTTTGTAAAAATATTCTTTCATGCACCCTGGCCAGTGCTGATTATTTTAATGTTGTTTATTATTCGTAATTGTAGCCTGCTGACGAATCCATGCATACAAGTGTTCATTGTTTCACTGAAACTATACGTTTGTTTACGTAGAAAAAATATGAATTCATATCCGTACGAAAGCACTGAATATATTTCTATATATAGTATCCGATGAGCTTTCTTGATAGGTTATTTATCGTACGTATTAACCTTCAGTGAAAGATAGGGGGACATTCAACATATATTCAACATCTACTCCAAATATCGAAGCATCATTTATCATTGCATAGGGTTTTTCATTGTGAGAATCATACTCCGTTCAATCATAGAATATTGCATGAAAGTGAGGAAAAATTTAGATTTGTAAACATGCAGAAATAAAATTTCTGAAATTTTGTCTGAATTGTCGGGAAAAATGATGAATTTTGATCTCATTATGATCTGCTCCTAGGTTATTTCGAAAATCAAGAAATACCAGTTAGTCTCGATTATAGTAAATGATTGAAACTTCCTTTTATCTTGAGAGAGATTGAGTTTTTCCATTGGATCGACTATTTTTCGTACAATGGTTATATTGAAGTAAACCGATTCAATCAATATCTCAGTACCCCTGCAAAATCAGAAAAGAGTTGAACTTTGGTCAGTAGGGGCACATGTTATATGATTTGGTTTAATTCAATTGTATCAACCAAGTAAGCGCGAAAACAGCAACCCCTCAAATCTTCAATGCGAATTGTTTGAGAGGTAATTCGAAAATGCCAAACACTTGACCTTTCTCGTGAGTACTTCCGAAAAATAAAAAAAGGAATAGAACAGTAACGATAACAAGAATTAATATTAAACATGGATATGATGAAAAATGTTCCACTTACAGGTCCAATAACAGCATTTCCTAGAACACCAGAACTTCCCAATGTCATGATAAAGTTTGTTACGGCATTTTTGTTAAGACCATCGAATTACCATCAATGAAGGTGTCGCTTTACCTCCCTTCCCCTTCAAGATTTTAGGAGTTGCTATCATCACACTCATGATTATCTCCCTACGACCCAAAGTTCACCTCATTTTACATTTTTTCTGATTTTGCATGAGATATAAAGGGTGGTTCACCTTTTCGAATTGACACACTGTATATACAATAGATTATAATCATTGACATTTCTCGAACTATTTCGGAAAAAATCAGCTATCCCCTTTGAATGGTAAATGATTGAGCTTTTAAATGGAATGATCTGAATATATTTGATATACTTTATCTTTTGTACACTTTTCCTCTCGAGACAGCTGACATCGGGAAAATAAATTTTACTATGAAATTCCTCTGTTTTCAGAATTTGATAATGTGGATTCAGTTGTATACAATATTTTTTTTCTCGAAGCACACAATTTTAGAAGGTTGAGAATCCATTTCGTTGTTATTTTTGTTGATTAGATGCAATATTTTTTTATAGAGAAATGTGTTCATTTAGATATTTTTAGTTATTTCTTGCCTATATATATATTAAGATGATTAAGAAATACCTTGCAATGAAGTGTTAGCAATTTGTTTTCAATAAGCATATGCAATATTCTATTGTTTTTCAATTTTTAAGCAACAGTATCTACCAAAGGTATCTACTGTACAAATGAACTATTGAAAACCAATGTCATATTTATTTTCAGCTTACAAACCAAAAACGATTGTGTTCTTTTGTATATTTCCCAAGTAAAAATATATACAATAGTTTTCACTTAGAGAGAAGACGATGTATGTTTTTTTATTATATCCGTATTGATTTTTATGTCGCAAAACCTTTCTTGGATTACTTTTTCGGGAATTTTTCATCACATTAGTTGAAATCATATTGTAGACTTTTAACTAGAAGAATATACATTTTTTGCATTATGCAAGATATTTTGCGAAAGCTTTTATATTTGTTCTAATGATTTTGTGAAAATGTTTACAACCTCTTCTCTTTACTCTTTGAAAACAGTCGTACTATAGGCTAGTTGAGCTTTTATTCGAGATAGCTTTACTATATAATGTTCGGAATTTAATAGAATATTTCATCAAGCTTTCAAGCATGAACATATTTGAGTTTTTCAAATGTGTACATTTTAATGAAAACATATTTTGAAACAGAAATTTTGGGAATTTCCCATTGAATTTTTGTGCGGAATTTAAATTTGAAGTGTTGTGAAAAGAAAAACTTATCGAATGAGGTTGCAATGATTTTTTGTGCCATATATTATATTTTTTCTAGTCTTTTCATTTTAAATGCCAATTTTCTGTGTACCTTCTTCTGAAAAATCAAGTTATTGTAGAAATATATTGTATATTATCATGAAGTGAGTTATTTCACATCAAACCCGGAACTTGCGTCTAGTGAAAAATTAAATTCAAGAAAGTCACTGATGTGAAGTCGGAAACTTTCGAGTGATTGTTCAAAATGAAGGTATACTCCATTCACTTTTATAATGTAGCCCGGTTGGCCATGACATCCTGACAGATTTCACCGTGTATATTTTGAAAATGTTAGGTTATAGTCATTTTCCTGTCAGATAACTATGCAACGTTGTCCTCTCTACATAGAGGTCGTAGTAATTACTGTAATCAGTGTCATTTTGGGTGCTCCAATAGAAGGAAATTCTTTGTCGTCTCTTTCACTTAAAATCTTCCTTATTGAGTTGATGTGCAGCTAAAAAATACATATCTATTCATATAAAATATAATTCCTTGGTTTTTACTCACATACGTCGAAAATGTTGGATAGCTTGTGTTGAATTATTGATTCCGAATTATCAGGGTTACTATCAGAAAAAGCCGATTTCAATTCTACATAGCACTTCCTGATACTTTGCCTCTGCTCCTTCAAAACTACCTTCGGCATTTTTATTAGTTTGCAAGCGTTATTATGCTGAGATTTAGAAATCTAGAATCGATTGATATTAATAATAGTAGAAATTTGGCAACGTCTTTTGACATTGCCGATATTTCATGAGTGCCAACCTGCGTCAGTTTTAAGGGAAAAAACTTGATAAACCTAAATCATGGCCAACCGGGCTACATTATAAAAGTGAATGGAGTATATTTATCCCTAGTTATGACAACAATTCAATCAAAGAATTTACCAGATCACCTGAACGTTTTAAGAATGTAACATTATAAAGTATGTAGATTTCAATTTAAGGGATGAAAAAAAAACGTTCCTCAATATGAAGCACTTCCACAAGGACATACATGAAACCTGCTTTAGTTAGAAGAACAGTATCCCGAAAAAAATTTCACGTATTTCCGTGAAACGTGCTGATAACACCAGTAGTTCTCGAGTTTTAAAGTCGAACAAGTTCAGAAACGATTTTTTTTCACCTTGCATATCACGCGAAATTACGACCTGTCCTATTCAAAATCCAGTGATTGAGTAAAGAATTCCCATTTGACTTCGCTGAATGTACAGAAATCATTGCAAAAGTTATCTCGAAAGAATTCACTAGATTCAAGTCAAAAGTTGTTGATAAATAATTGTACTACAATTACGACCTTTTCCTTCGGAAGTTGAGTATTTAAAGGCAGAACTGAATTTTACAACGAACCCTCCATCATTGAGTCAAACCTTAAGCCGCGCACATACACGGGAGCAGAGCTGCTCATGAGCAGCTCGCGGAAAAGTAGGTGCAGCCAGGCAACGTTGAGCGAAGTGTCAAGGCCATGTCGAGCCGCATTGGCTCGTGAGCAGTGATGCCAGATGTACCATAATTATGGAATTCAAATCATAAGTAGTCGATAAACGTATCATAATCCATAATGTATCATAATTTTGATCGATTCAGTATTTTACTCCCAATACTTTTATGAAAAATATCGATTTCCGTTAACTATACATTTCAGTAGATTCCAGAACACGATGAAAACGGCGGTAGATTTCAAAGGGTTATTTTGCTCTAGAGAAGACAATGTGATTTTAGGTACAGGGAACATTTTTACACAGGTCCAGATTCGAAACCAAAAAATTTAATTTCTTCTAAATAATCCTTATTCAGGATATTTTTATGACATCACCTTCTTCCTTGAAGATATCGGTTTTATGACGCCCTTCACAACGAAAATATTGGAGACTCAAAAATATGATCATATACCTAGTTCGGTTATTTATAAGCGAATCAGATGCGATATGCCTAAAATATCAGTTTAATACAATTTCGAAGTATCACTTTCTTTGTTACAATCAATGGAGGCGAAAAATGTCTTATATTGTTTTAATATAAAAAGTCATATGTTTGGCTGAACGTAATATTATCTAAATTTATCGCTGATTTTTGTATATATTTTCAATTTCGCTTGTGTTTCACCTTTTAAATACATCATTTCAACCTAGTGAATTCGAATAATAAGTGTAATATTTGTAGTAAATTCAACGTTATAAATCGCTGCGCCATAATTTCTTATTTGGCATCCCTGCTCGCGAGACCCATTCGGTTGTATTCAGTATTCAGTACAGCAGCGTAGTCAAGCAGTTGATCACTTTCCAAAGATTAACATGTGTCAACGTGTACTGATCAACGAATTACAATAATGATCCATATGAAAATTACTTAAGGAACATGATTGGGGCGTATTCAATAATGCAGTGAATTAACCTTTCATGAGAAATTATTGGTAATAAATAGTTTTATTTTCTATAATATCACTAAAAGTATATGTACAATAATATGAAATATTTCAATTTCATTGCCATGTTATTTTTGCAGGATATTGGTTGATGTTTAAGTGCTCAATCAGTAGACTCTGAAAAATAAATTTCGTTTTGTATTAATGTACCCTTTTTCCCTAGTATATAATTACCTGATTGTTCTTGTTAGAGGCACCAAGAATTTCAACGGATGTTATTGCCGGAGAAGGCGTTGTGCCTTCGTTCCAAGCTACGACCGTCACTGAATTGTCACCAGTAGCAAGGAATTCTAAGAGTGTGAAGTCCAACCCGACATCTAGGAACAATACGGAAATAACTTCAGAACACAATAAAAAATTCTTATTTTAAAGATAATAATAACTAACTATAACTATAAAGGGTCTAAATAGAAAACAATCTACTGTCGATGCCTTCCAGATCGGCAGTTAAAAGATTTTTTTCTGGAAGTATCATAAGATCACTCAGTGTTGAAAGCAATATATTTTAGGGGATATTCAATAGTTTCTACAAAATATTGATCTCTTGAATCTTTGGTTCCTACCAATGATTGAAGAGAATCTTTGGTTTCTACCATTGTGGGTCCCGATATACAGGGTGACTCAAAAGTGATTTGACAAACTGCGGGAAGTAATTCCTCACTATATTCTAATGTGAATTGTCCAAATAAACAGGAAACGATCCGCTTCCAAGATACAAGGTATTAAAGTTTTATTTTTATTTTCGTTTATTTTTCAATAACTTTTTTCGAAAAGTCGATTTCGGACTTGATGTTTTCATTGCTCTCATTCGTATGGACGCCACTCAAACCTCTTTTTCTTTTATGGAGATTCATAACTTTTTTGAGCGTACTTTTAGCACACCTTTCAGTAAAATAATCGATTCATTTATCATATCTACGTAAGAAAGCTACGTTACAAGTAGCTATAAGCAACTGTTTTCTAGGTATTTTGACTTGAAAATTTTAAGTCTGATAATCGATGCGTGTTGAAGTTATTTATTACTTATTACCAATATTTTTCATTTCTCACAGGAATGCTTACGACATGAAGTTGACGTTTAAATTAGTACTAGTTTTGGTTTTTCCAAGGGGTGCCACCTTGTATCTTGAAAACGGGCCGCATCTTGACATATATTTGAAAAATTCATATTAGAATGTTGTGAGGAATCACCTTTTCAATTTAAATTCGGAAAATAGACGTGTTAAGTTTCCGTTGGACCACCCTGTATTCCAAAGAGTGTTCCGTTAAGCTTTTCGAATCAATAAAAAAAAACTATAGTTTCGCACGCATGAAAGTTGATTTTTGCGCGCATATCTGTGACAGCGTGCTATCGTTTTGTCCAAATGTCTGATGTTTTCGAATTTTGAGCCGAGAATGGTCTCAAACGACTAGGTTGGACTCACTGATGACGAATCCGGTGTCAAAATCGATTCAGTCTGACCGTCCGGACAGCCGATAACTGTCGAACGGAACAAGCTAGCGACTTGAAACTTGTAGGGTAGTTCGCGCATCTGAATGCCGCGGTTAAGATTGTTAATGGGCCAAATCGGTCAAATGGTTTCGGAGCCATTTGAAATTTTGATGTTATTTCCCTGATATTTCATGAACTACAGGAGCGATTGGACTGAAACTTGGCAGTTAGTTGAAGCATAACGACGCGTAACTCAAAGCAAAATTTTGTGGGGATCGTAAGGTCAGTTGATTTAAAAAAAATTTTTTTTCGAAAAACATTTTTTTCAGAAACTGTCTCTCATATTCGGAATCAATTTTGCTCATAAATCGAGCTTCATATTCCACAGCAGTGTACCAAATTTAAATTTGATACGGCTATTCATTATAGAGGTATCGTTGTTTTTTTCGTTATAACTCAAGAAATACTGATTCAATCGTGATGAAACTTCGCAGCTGGTTTGAAGATGCTAGAGGACAACTTTGTGCCAAATATCGTGATAATCGTGTCATAAGAACAATTCGATAAAAAATTTCAAAGTATTTTTTACAAATATTCAATATTCTGTGATCTTATCATAATCGTTGAGTTCCGATATTCCCAATCAGTACTGACAAGTATCAGTAATTTCGAAACGCTTTGTACTGATACGAACAATTACCAAAGCAGTGTCAGTAAAATCGACTGTCGAAATTTACTGACAAGTACTTGCCAGGAATATCGGAACTCAACTATTATCCTCATCAAATTCTGTATGAACTGTCATTTCTCGATGGAGTACTGGATTTCAATTCGATCTCATCTGGTATTTTGGGAAATATTAGGAAAATAAAATTTTAAATGGCTATATCTACGGGATCATTGGGTGGATTTTACCCATCCACGAATTCGGCCTTCGTATTCAAGGTCATATCTTCCGGAAGATGCGACTTAGAAACTCGATATTCGTGGAGAAGGTTTGAGGCTTAATTACGAAGGTCGAATTCGTGAATGAGTAAAATCCGCCCAATGATTCCGTAGATATACCCATTCAAAATTCAATTTTCCCAATATTCCCAAAAATATAGATTAGATCGAATTGAAATCCAGTAGGTTATCGAAAATAACCTAGAAAAGCACTGCCGTGAAGTCAGCAGCTTTCGCGCGCATGTTCAAATTCTTGTCAAAGCGGTCATCTCCATTGAGCATGCGCGCAAAAGCTGCTGCCTTCACGGCAGTGCTTTTCTAGTTTTTTTTTTCTTACTCACCCTCACTCAAACCATCATCCCAGTAGAAGTGTCCACTCGCTTTACCATTTCCATCTAGTGCAACCAGCAATTTGATTCCAGAATTTCTGACTTCTTCAGTCGTATTTGCAGGAGATTGCATTGGAATGATATGACCTCCTCTCACGAAAAGAGGAATCGTGTCTTTGTCTGTAGCGATATCAAAGGATTCTCCTTCACTGCTAAAAACTGTTTTATCGTAGAAATTGTACCATCTTCCTTTCGGTAGGTATACTGCAATGGATGATGGATTATCCTGAAAGTATCTGTATTACTTCTTACATCCATCGAAATATTCTAAAGATTTTTTCCAAACAAACATATCAGTGAAATAATGGCTGGTTTCACAAAACTTTAATTGCCCGATCAATGGCTTGATTGTCAGTCAATTCTGTGCTCGATTTCAGTTCATTCTCAACCCAACCATCGAATGCAAACCCTTAGACAACCCTTTGTCTATGTGCAAACCTTAATCCATAAAGTAAATAAGTATACATATGTGTTCTGTGCCTTAATCAACGATTTGATCGGACGTCAAAAGTTTTGTGAAACCGACGGTATGTTTATGGTTTCTGCAGAAGCCTGAGTGGGGAAATGAATTATCTAAAATAGGCATGGTAGTCACATTTTTAATGCCTTCACATAAAACTTCGATTTACTCTAACACTTTTATAGGAAGGTTGATCGTAATAATAATAGAATTCATATCAGCGAATAGTTTTTGGGTATCAGGTTTACAAATAATCGATTTCTATAAGACACGTTTCTGCTGTCCAAACCATGTCTTTTTCCAATTGTTGTTTGATGTATTTTCAGAAAATAGATTTTGTAAGTTTGAATGAATAATTTCAACTGAATTTTCACATCAATAAGATGAAACCTATCAACTGTTAATACTCTCAACAAAAATTTGTAATTTAATCTTCACTTACTTCCAGAACTGGCGCTATCAGAAGTGCTGAGCCCCATAAAAAGGAAGTATCGATATCATAGGTGTTAGAATCATCAGGAAACCTGAAAAAATTTCATATTAATAGTATTTTTCATAGTACTCACGAAATAGTGTGTCAGGGTGTCCAGAGGGAATTTTTCAACTTTGGAAAGCCATTATCGAAATACTAGCGAGGTGAGCTAGGTGGGTGGGGTAACATTCAAAGCGCGAGACTTTTTTCGGATTGGAGTCACTGGTCGGGAGTACACCGTGCGTTCGCCGTCGAGCATTATTCGGAGTGTGGTGAGTCTTTGGTTCGCGCGCGTTGCGCTTTTTCCAAACATTTTGATATTCATTAAGTGATGGGCCAAGCACGCAACTTATCTGGTCGTGGGTGAAAAGATCCAGACAAGAAGGGACAATGGTCAATAGACCTCCTCCGAGAGCATCAACGTCAGCAACAACGCCAGAACATGTGTCTCAAGTTCGGAATGAAATTATTCCAAATCCACGTAAATCGATAAGGAAAATTGCGGCAATTGTAATAAAAAAATCATCAGTGTATGTTATTTTGCAAAAGAAATTAAAACTCCATCCATACAAAACCAAAAGTTTCTATCATTTACGAGAAACCTTCGCAAGAACAATGCTGGATAGTTTTCGGACAGCACACACGCTTGATGGAAACATTTGTTCAGTGACGAAGCATATTTCCATATCGATGGATATGTTGATAAGCAAAATCTGCGATACTGGTCCCCCAACAACCCTAGGGAACGGCATCATGAACGTTAAGATCTTTTAAAAATCACAGTTTGGTGTGCCATCTCTGCCAGCGGTGCAATTGGCCGTTATTTTCTTAACCAAGGAGAAACAGTATCTGCTCCGGAATAGTGCCGTATGCTAGGAAGAGTTCCTGTTACCTCAATTACAGCTGCATCAAGGTAACAACTACCGAACACTACTTCAGCAAGATGGTACACCCGTCACATAGCTAGGGTGTCGATGAAAACGTTAAGGTATTTTCCCGAATAAACAAAGCGAGCACAAGCAAGTTCGGAGACATTCCATGGCCACCTCGTTCGCCTAACCTCACGCCTTGCGATTTTTTACATGGGTGTACATTAAATCAAACAAAGGTTTACAATAATAATCCCCGGACCAGGCCTTGCAAAACTATATTCGCCGTGAAATGCAAGTCTGGCGCTGCTGTCGAGTGATTGCAAATGTCTACTGCAAGATAGAATGGTCATCATTGTACGTCATTGAAATAAAAATAGGTGAAAACGATGAAGATTTCACACGCTTGTTTTTACATTGTATTTTGAAGTTGAAAAATATCCACTGGACACCCTTTATAATGCAGATTTAATTCAATCTGATTTATAGATTCAGAGGAAGTGATGATGATAAGAATATTGTTCTCTCAAGTCACACTCATCGAGGAAATTCTCAAAAAGCTGAAGGTATCAAATGTAGAAAGTCTCAAACCATATTTTAATCTAGCCAGATTTCGGTATGCTTGGGGATGTAATCCTTTGTGACGATATTATCTGAATGTAGATATAAACTTACTCTATAACCAACGGACGAGCAACTGTTGAGCCATCTTGATTTGCATACCAGAAAAGAGTATACAGGTACGGTAGCAAACTGTAGCGGACAGTGAGAGCTTTCACAGAAGATCTTATCACTTGTTCACCCATCGCTGCTGGATCTTGTTCCTATTGGATTTAATGAAATAGAAAAATTGGTTATTGCCTCCATTTTAAAAAAATATCTGGCACTGGTGTAGCAATTAAATAAGCTCATTTGTGTGAGATTTGATTCATTCAAAGTAATTTTCATGTTAGCAGGGGGTTTATATGCACCACTTATGAATCGATAGGTTCGAATATGTCAACATAAAACTCTGTCCAATAAGGATTAAACTGCATTCATATATTTAGTGTAGAGCAAGGCTAGTCGATATAATAGTAATATATGAAAAAAAGCTGATCGGAGATATGTTAGTGGAAACGAAAGTGTTATCAACTACCTACTTATATGAAGTAATGCATATGTCTCTATAGATTTATAAAACTATGGACATGGCTTAGAGAGAGGAAGCAGGGTGACAATAATGGAACTAGTTTGGGCAAAACCATAGAAAATGGGCAAAAATAAGATCAGTTTGAAGTCATAGGCTATATAATTACAAGTATGTTTGAAATAAATTTGTTTCAAAGGTTTTGCAAGTCAAATTTATGTTTTCGCAGATTTTGCGTTATTCCAATCTGAATTAGAATATGAAGACTGTATAGAAGATATAATTTTCGTGTTTTTCGTGTTTTCGTCAGCTTTTTGAATAGAATTTGATTTTTTTCATTTTAAACCGGGGTCACTGGTTAAGAATAATGGTGATTTCGTGTTTTGCCATTGATTGTACGAGGAGATATAAAATGAAAGTAAAATACAGTAATCTGGAAAGAGCGTTAAAAAACTGAATGAATGTATAATTGCTATGAATCCGAGCGTAAAAATGAATTTCGCACAGGTTTCTTCACTATTTAGTTCATTCTAATCGTTTAAGACCATTCAATGCACAAAATTCAAAAGCTGCGTACAGACACGCGAGCTGAACGACTTTCGAGGCAGTTTGATTCGGCTTCCTCGCAAGTTTGGACGGTGTTGAATGGCTCGCGAGCTGCTCAAAACACCGTATATACTTGTGAGGTAGCCCAATCAAAGTGCTCCGGAAGCCGTTTAGCTCGCGTCTCTGTACCGTCCTGAAACTAGCGGCCAAGAGAATTTGAAAGAAAAAAGAGTCATTTATCAAATATTGTTATTGATTAATCATTTTGAATATTCATATCGGAATTGTAATCACCTTTATCACCAATTTTCAAAACTTTAATGTAATCAAATGTATCAAGAAGAAGTCATCATCATAACATTATATACAAAAATCAATTATTCGATTTTCTTTTCGGATTGGACAATGATTTTGAGTAGATGTAAAACTATGTTCTTAGAGGAACGCTCCCTGAATGTCTAATTTTACATTTCATAGAATATTCCAGCAATATATTTTTCCATATCATAATCCATAAAAGATATTCTTGGCATATCTACTCATGAATATTCAGTAATACCTTTTGTCCGAATTTTCTTGGAATAACTGGCGCTGTTTAAAGAAATATTCGGTTGATTGTTAATTCCTGATGAACGGACAATGATAGCATAATAAACAGAGCGTTTCTTCATTACGAAAAATTCTATAACGGCATATACAGTGTGTCCACGGATTGGGTGCCGGTAAGTTGTAAATGACGAAAAATGTTCGAGTTAGACTCTGATATTTTGGGAATCGCTCCTGCTTGGTCTCGAATTAAGATGTTGAGAAAATGAGCCAAATCAATTAATATACAGGGGGGTTTAGAACTGATTTAAGGAAAATTGTTAGGAATAAAACACCTTTGTTTCAAAAGATATCGAGAAAGTTTATTGAGAAAAGTTGTTTAGAATCAAAAGACACGGCTAAATCTCGAATTTCAGATAAATCGATCAACTTTGATTTTGTTAGTAGGTTATGAAAATATTTGATAATATCCATGGTTACAAATGCCAGGCGTGACTTGAAACGTGAATTTTATTCGTCATGAACGAAAATTTTTCTGTTTAAAACATGCTGACCATAGAACAAAGTGTGTTTATTGTGCAGTCCCTCGGCTTGGGTGCAGACAGCACGGAAAATTTTCGAGTTAGACTCTGATATTCTGGGCATCTCTCCTGCTTGGTCTCAAACTAAGATGTTGAGAAAATGAGCCAAATAAATTTATATACAGGGTGGTTCAGAACTGAAAATTGTTAAGAATAAAGTACCTTTGTTCTAAAAGATATCGAGATAGTTTATTGAGAAAAGTTGTTCGGAATGACGAGCTGCTGCAGGAACTCAAGTTACAGATAAATCAGCCTACCTTGACTTAATAAGTTGGCCATGAACATTTTGTATGCGTGAGATTTTTGTCATGATCAAAAATTTAAATTGTGAAACTATTTTTTTAGCAGGGTTACGTGGTACCGCAACATTTGGCCAGCGTCAATGGAATTGTCTTATTACTCCCTGATACGAAATGTCTGCACCTAAGCCGTAGCACTGCACAATAAACACACTTTGTTCTATGGTCAGCATGTTTTTAACAGGAAAATTTTCGCTTGTGACGAATAAAATTTACGTTTCAAGTCACGTCTGGCATTTGTAACCATGGATATTATCAAATATTTTCATAACCTACTTACAAAATCAAAGTTGATCGATTTATCTGAAATTCGAGATTTAGCCGTGTCTTTTGATTCTAATCAACTTTTTTCAATAAACTTTCTCGATATCTTTTGAAACAAAAGTGTTTTATTCTTAACAATTTTCCTCAAATCAGTTCTAAACCACCCTGTATATTAATTGATTTGGCTCATTTTCTCAACATCTTAATAGAGACCAAGCAGGAGCGATTCCCAGAATATCAGTCTAACTCGAAAATTTTTCGTCATTTACACCTTACCGGCACCCAATCCGTGGACACACTGTATGATTCCAATTTCTATTTCAGATTTCGGCAGTAGAAGGCGATGGGAATAATAAATCACCATCGACGAAATTTCGGTACTGAGTTCGTTATTCCCTTCCCACACGAAAAAGCTTACCCTCTTAAGTTCCGTGTTGTGATTTCTCGAGAAAGGGTAGAAAGCTCCAAGTTGCATCCACCTGTTGCATAATTCCTCTGTAGTGTTATCGTTGAAGCCACAAATATCAGAACCCATCAGAGGCATTCCGAACAAGCTGAAGTCCAAAATGTCTGAAAAAATGTATTATTCAAATCATTCATCGAGTGTAGTTCCATCTTTGGTAGGAAGAAAATCGATGTACCTATGAGTTGAGATATGGGTAAGACTTTCTTTCGAAGTTTTGCAAGTAATCGAACTCACTTATAATTTTTGCTACCAAAAACGAAACCTGACTCAACTATTGCTGTATGAGAGCACAAAAGACTATTAGCGGCTTCAGTTATTTTCTTGAATTTTCTACCTCGGGGCCTACGTGAACTAACAGGCCGGAAGGTTAGATGTTGCCGTTGTTGCAAAGGAGTGTCACGAAGCAGGCAAAAAAGAAGATTGAGCACCGATGTCATAGTCACTTTACAGTTAACGATGTGATTTTCGAAATGCTTTCATACGTGATATCACTAAGAACTGTTCTTGAAAAAGAAATACACAGCATTTCGTTCCTTTCTGATTAGTTTCATAATCCTTTATCGCAAATAATCCAGAACTCACCATGAGGAGGTAGCTGTATTACTCAGTTCCAAAAGATTACAATCATAACAGGTATTATTTGAGTGGCGTTTAATATCAATAAAACATTATTTAAAATGGGAGACAGTCGGGACTTTCGAAAGATATTAATTGAAAAGATATTAGCCTTCGAAACGATAATAAATACTTTCACTGTTATGTACCTGGAAAATGGAAGTGAATTGACAGATGGCCACAAAAAGTTTGTAGAATAAATGGGGGTCGGTGAAACTGCTAATTTCAGTTGTTGAATAAAAATGGAAGTTATGTTCAATAATTAATTACTGATACAACTTTTGAGAAAACTTATGTTAATTTTTTTAAACTACCTAAATAAAATCATTTTGAACGTTGAAAGGGGAGTTGGAAAAAGACGTGTCTTTGAAATTGGCACAAAAGTGTGAAAACGATTTGATCTGATCAGATTGTGCCAGTTGTTATGAATTCTTGTCTTTGATGTTGAAAATCAGTTCTTTTGGAGATAATTGTAGAAGCTATGTTTAATTGAACAATGGTAGAAGACATGTAACTAGGTTGATTTGGAAAAATTGAAGGAAAATGCATCATCAGTTAATTTGGGAATTTTTCTCGGTTTACCAACCATCTGAAGTTGGTGCAGAATATCAGTCCTTCTACACTATGACCATCTACAAAATGTTTTATGGATACCTACTACCATTGTTTAGTTCAGTATCGTCGTCAATTTTGAAACTGTCTTTCTCTATGTAAATAGAGTCATTGTCATCTTTTTATAGGATTTCTGGGAAATTAAAAAAGGAAACTTGCACGTAAGGATTTATAATAGATCTAATAACCGGGTACTGCACAAGAACGAGCCATGATGAAACTCGAATCGAAGATTTTCAATTGTTGAAATTTATAACCTGTTGATTTCCCTAGATATCGATTCTTCAAGTAGTATTCCAGAACGAAACGCACTCTAACAACACTTCACAAACATTACGAAAGTTTTAAACACTAATTTTCACCTAGAATACTAATAAAACAACCGATCAGACCGAAAAACTGGATAATGCGAACGTTTTATCTCGTTTCCCGGCGAAATAACGATGTAAACAAAAGCGTGTATGGACGGTTGCATAACACACAATTGTCTATGATAACCCCCCTTCGTAGAACTTGCAACATCGCATTTTCGGACATCCTTCTGGCCTGGAAGATTGTTGAAGTTTACATTCAATTCCGCTATCTACCAATAGATGTCGCTCTTATCCAATATTCATGTATGTAGAATACTTGAGCTTATGAGTTCGTTAGTTGCATTAACAAGAAGATAGTTTTAGTTCAGTTGCTGTACGAAGTAGCATCCATTTTTGTCAACCGTTTACTTTATGTGTTTTTTGGTTCTAATAAAGAACAGTGAACTTTAAACCTATTTTATTGATCAATAATCGATCCACAATTACAAATCAATAGGTTATGGACCCCAGTGAACGGTGAAGATTGATTAATAAGTCTTAGGAGAATAAAGTTCGGTAACGTGAGTGATCGGTTAGGAGAAAATGGCGGTAGCAATGAATCAAACTCTGGTAAAACTTTTCAACGGTACGGATTTCTTGAACTGGGAATTTAGAATGAAACTCCTGTTGGAGCAACATGAAGTTCTTGAAACGTTGTACGAGGAATTCCCAGAAAAACCTGAGGAAAAAGTGGTATTCAAGAAAAAAGATACAAAAGCTCGTAGCTTGATTGTGCAGTGCCTTGCAGATAATGTGCTGGATGTAATAAAAAGTAGAACAACGGCTAAGGATATTTATGAGGCTTTGAAGAAGACGTATATGAAATCGGGGTTGGCAGTTCAAGTGACCTTGCAAAAGAAACTGAGAAGCATGTCCTTCAAGAATGGTCCACTCAGTGAATTTCTTATGGAATATGAGAAAACTATTCAAGAATTGAAAGCTAGTGGAGGAATTATGGGAGAAGAAGAAATCATCACACAGTTGTTAGCGGCAATGCCAGAAAAGTTCCAGGCTATAACAACAACGATAGATGTGCTGTATTCTCAAAATTCTAGTGAAATGGACTACCAGTTTGTGAAAAACAAGTTGTTGCAAGAAGAAACTCGTCAAAATGCCATATCCAGTGTGGAACAAAATGAAATTGCTTTGGCAAGTAATGGTACAAGTGCGAATTCTTATCGAAAACCGCGCGATAAAAATTTTGGAAACGGAAACAGAAATGGAAACACATTTAGGTATCGTTGTTATCGATGTGGTAGAAAAGGACACAAAAAGAGTGAGTGCCCACAGAAATCAACAGAAAAGGTGAATGTTGCAGAAAATACAACCACTGAAAATGATGTGACGTTTGTGGCAGAAGCAGAAAGTAACCGAAAGGCAATGTCAATGTGTCAAACATTTGAGAATGACATAATAACATTTATTGTTGATTCTGGTTCAACAAATCACCTGGTGAATAAAGAGGTAGGAAAATATCTACTGCAGATAGAAGACATCAATTTCAATATAAACGTAGCGAAGAAGGATGCCAAACTGAAGGCTCATAAGACAGGGCATCTGTATGTCACTGATATAAATGGTACGAATATCAAGATACAGAATGTTTTGCTATGTGATGAATTAACACATAATTTGCTATCAGTTAAAAGAATCCAAGATGCAGGAATGAAGGTAGTATTTGAGAATCAAAGTGTGCTAATTCTAAGAAATGATAAAGTAGTTGCACAGGGTAAATTAGTTGGAAATCTGTATTTCATTGATTTCAGAATAAGAAATATTTATGCCTGTAGTACACATGAAGACAAAATTCTATTACACAGGATGTGGGATCCAGATAGGAAAAAGATTGTAGTAACTAATCATGTCATATTTGATGAAAATAATCCCATTGGTCAATCTGAATTTAAAATCCTAAACGATGAGAAGGGTACCCAAGGAAAACTAGAGGAGAGTTCAGATAAAGAGGAAGATATTTCTGAATCTAGGGAAAGTACGAGTGAAAGTGCTGAAACCAAAGAGAGGAGAAGTAACAGAAATAAAATGATACCAAAGAAATTTGATGATTACGAACTAATGATGGCTTTGTCAACTGGTGAAGTTTTGGAACAAGATACTCCACGAACATTTGAAGAAGCTATTGATTCAGGATGGAGAGAAGCTATTGAGGAAGAAATGCATTCGTTAAAGCATAATGAAACTTGGACCTTAGTTCCAAAATCAAGTGTACCAAATGGTGAGGAAATCATTGATTCTAAATGGGTATTTTCTATGAAAAATAATAATAAGAAAGCTAGATTGGTAGCACGTGGATTCAGACAAACCACTATCAGTGAAGAGGTATATTCACCTGTGGCAAGAATGATAACTCTGAGAATTTTATTATCAAGAAGTCTAAATGAAGATATGGAAATACATCAGATGGACGTGAAGTCAGCTTTTCTCAACAGTGAGTTAGATCAACCAGTGTATATGTACCCACCTAGAGGGTTAACCAAGTGTGTAAACAAAGTATGTAAACTCAGAAAAGCTCTATATGGCTTGCGACAGAGTCCAAAACATTGGTATGATAAAATTTCTATTTTTCTGAAAAATTTACATTTTGTTAGATCAAATGTAGATCCATGTTTATTCATAAAAGGTAGAATGTTTTTATTGATTTGGGTTGATGATATGATTTTATTTGCTTGTAACAAAGATGAAATAACTTTTGTTAAAAATAGATTATTTGAACATTTTAAAATGAAAGATTTAACTAGTAAGGATATGACTTACAGATTTTTGGGATTAGAAATTAAAAGAAATGAAAGTAAAATTTTTATTTCTCAGAAAGGATTAATACAAAGTGTCATTAATAAATTTAACATGAGTAATTGTAAGGAAGCTTTACTTCCAATGCCTTATAAATTGAATTTAGAAAGGAGTGAATCGCTGTCATGTGAAGATTTACCTTATCGTCAGCTAATTGGTAGTCTCATGTATATTATGCTTGGCTCAAGGCCAGATCTTTGTTTTGCTGTAACATACTATAGTCAGTTCCAAAATAATTTTACTGATACACATTGGAAAAATGCTAAGGATATTTTACGGTATCTGAAAAGAACAAAATATTATTGTTTAGTGTATTCTAAAGAAAATAATGAAAACTGTATAATTAAGGCATATGTAGATGCAGATTTTGCTTCGAATATAAATGATCGCAAGAGTATTAGTGGATTTGTATTAGCTTTGAATAATAATTTTGTGTTTTGGAAATCGAAAAAACAAAATATTGTTGCGTTATCTAGTTGCGAAGCAGAATATGTTGCTCTTTCACTTTGTGTAACTGAATGTATCTTTATGAAGCAGTTATTGGTTAACATGTCTTATAATGTTGGGAATATTATTGTGCATGAAGATAATCAGTCAGCTATTAAGATTGCTAACACATTGGAGACCAAAAGGTCTAAACATATTGACGTTAAATGTCATTTCATTAGAAATTTAATTAATGAAAAAGAAATTAAGATTATATACTTACCGAGTGATGAACAGGTTGCAGATATGATGACGAAGTCGTTGCCTTATGCAAAATTAAACAAGTTTTGTAGCATTATTGGTTTAATAGATGTATCTGAAATAATTTAATGTTGTGTTATGAATAGTTAAGTGTGAATTGTATACTTACGAAGTTGTAAGCTCTTAGAATTGCAGAATTGTGCGGGGGTGTTGAAGTTTACATTCAATTCCGCTATCTACCAATAGATGTCGCTCTTATCCAATATTCATGTATGTAGAATACTTGAGCTTATGAGTTCGTTAGTTGCATTAACAAGAAGATAGTTTTAGTTCAGTTGCTGTACGAAGTAGCATCCATTTTTGTCAACCGTTTACTTTATGTGTTTTTTGGTTCTAATAAAGAACAGTGAACTTTAAACCTATTTTATTGATCAATAATCGATCCACAATTACAAATCAATAAAGATTACGTAGGCTACGCCTATTTTAATATTTTTTTTCTAGGAAACAGTGGGTTATCATTTTGTCCAATGTCTTTCATTTGCTGAGTTGTATTTCTTGAAGAAGAATCCGTCATCAAATTCAATTTCTCTCTGGACCAAAAACCCATGAATTTCCGGGTTAAGTGTGGAGCCTGAATAATATCCCAGTTCAGTTCGTTAATAAGGGAAACCTGCCAAACATTTTCGGAGTTATACCCTTTGAATAAACAACCTTTGAACAACAAGATGGAGCATAACGCTATTCTATTCTTCTTACATCACTGCTATGGAAGCATCCATATTAAAGCCCCAAAAAGGATGACTCAGGTTAGTTAATAACTTCGAATAGTCTCTGAACAAATTATAATTCTATCTTCAAAGAGAAAGGTGAGTCGCTCATAGATAACACCCAAACACGGTGTGATACTTTATGCTCGTTTCTGTTAATACTTGTTCAAAGGTTATACCCATTTGAAATATTGTGGTTATTTTCTCAATATATCAAGAATTACTGAGGCGATCAGATTGAATCTTCGTAATCGGTTGAAGAATACGTACGCGAAACTTTATGAAATTTCGTGGGGATCAAATCGTTGGAAATAATAACAGAAAATTTCTTCAAAAAGTACCAAATTTCGCTGAAAAACATTTTTTTCAAACTTTTATGTCCTTGATTTCTATAAACTTTGGCAGCTACTTTGAAGTGATTTTCTTCGGAAATATTGGGAAAATACTATGTCAAATTTTGCTTTGGCAACGAATTTGAACGAGCGTGTAAAAGCTTCTAATCTGGAGTGCTTTTATAGAATATTTTACTTACGTGGAATACTATAACGCATTTCTTCCCAGGTTGAATACACGTCGCCACCCCAATGAGCTCCGTACCTTCCTTGACCAGCAAATGTTGAACGAGATAATATGAATGACCTCTCCCCTAAGATTTCACTTAGTACTCTGCAATGAAATAATCAAAGAATGAACTCTCAAGCTCATAAAATGGAAACATGTGAATTCATGCTCCTGAAAGACCAAAAGCGTGTGTGCTATTTGAATTTCTAATGCAATCTAGAGAGATGAAAACAATTCAGACCCATATAAAAATTCAACTCAAATTTCAAAAAAACTTGAGCTTTTTTTTCTTCGAAGATTTTTAGAAGTGTTTTTTCCCTCATTTCATTTGTCAAGGAAAGAAGAAAGTAGAATCTGTGGTAATATTGTTTCTATGCACAATTCAACACCTTGCGCATATCAACACCTATATCCGGTAATTTCCGTTGTAGTGAAGTGTACGCGAAAACACGTGGTAATATTTTGGAAAATAATGAAGATAAAACACTGTCCGACGGTTTCATGATGTAAGTAAAACATCAACTCGTTGATAAGGTTTGCATTCGATGGTTGGGTTGAAAATGAAATGAAATCGAGCACATAAAGTACTGTTGACTGCTCTGAATAAAGAACATAAGGAAGGAGCATAATGCCTCACAAAGTGGGTCCGGGATGGATGTTGCATATGGACGACTTCCCTTTCACTTTGAAGAGAGAACAACTTGTTCCGAGACTTCTTTGTCTGAAGAAACTAACTAACATGAGTAATACTTG